>OV884059.1:24998881-27398881 GCA_930367215.1 Pollenia angustigena
GTGTTTAAGAAGAAATTTACCATTTAGCTGAGTTATAAAGATTGGACTCGGGGAGATCAATGGTTCCCGAAAGTGGGTATTTAAAAAAAAAATTTAATAACTTTTTTGTATCTGAACCGATTTTCCCGAGTTCTTTATAAAATATGTTCTACTAAAAATTTCCGATATTTTGGTATATAAGTCATACCCATAGGACATATGGCAGCCCTAGGATGGTGTGTATTGGCAACCTATATGTGTGTACCTTATTTGGAAACTTTTGCTTAAGCTGTTCCCCAGATATACAGCAAAAAGTAATAGAAATACAACAACCACAAGGGATTTTTGGGAAAAATTAGAGGTAGTCGTGGTTTTTTGCTCATATCTCAGCCATTTGTGGACCGATCTTGCTAAATTTCAATAGCAAACAATTCCGGACCATATGTGACACAACTGTATAATAACCTGGCCCCCATCATATATGGGGTCTTCGGAAAATCCATTTCAACGGACAGACGGACAGATGGACATGGTTAAATCAACTTCGCTCCTCAAAAGGACCCAGAATATATATACTTTATAGGGTCTTAGATCAATATTGTAGAAATTACAAACGGAATGACAAACTTATATATACCCTTTCTACCTTCGGTGAAGTGTATAAAAAAAGTTTTTGCACAAGCAATGACGCGCACACAAGTAAGCACTGTATGAGAAGATACGGCAGAGCAGAGCCGCCGGCTGGCTTTGAGACACATTTTTTTTTTTGTTGGAATAATTTTTGAACGAAGTCTTATTTATACACACAACACAATGTTTTTCTTTATCACTCTCTGTTGCTGTATCCTTTCCTTTGCTAAAGAAGAAATGTAACCAAAAACGGCAGCAGACCTACTCGATATGTTTTTCGTCATCATTCTATTTTTGTATTTGATGTATTTAACCAAACAGTTTTAAAAAATTTAATACGGGATTTTGTTTCTTATAATGTTGTTTCTGCTATTGTTTTCCTTATAGTTGCATTTTTTAAAGCGTTTTTTGTTGTTGTTCTTATATTTCACATAAAGAAGTGTTGCTTACGATCAAATAAAAAAATGCAAAAAGACGACAACATTAAAGACCGTTAAATATTGCATACAAAATTATGAAAACTTGACACCAATAACGCGTTTATTATATTTTTGAAGAGTTGTCCACATTTGCGTTGGTTAAATAAAAATCAAACAAAAATATTGATTGAATCAGTAAACAAATTTATAGAAATTAAAAAAATGTTCAGACAAGCGTTTGTTTGAAAAAAAAATCGGCAATAATTTTTTCTGTGTAAGCGTACATAAAAATCCAGTAACCGCTTCTAGTTGTCTGCAGACTTATATGAAAGGACTCGAAAAATGGCTTAACAAATAGAAAATAAAAGAAAATCCAACAAAGTGTGCACATGTCACTTTCACCTTGAGAAAGGGCGACTGTCCCAAACTTAAGATTAATAACATCGAAATCCCTCAACAAAATCATATAAAATATCTTGGTATACACCTCGATCGTCGCCTTACCTGGTCTCAACATATTGAATCCAAATCCACACAGCTCAAACTTAAAACACTACAGCTTCAGTGGCTTATATGCTCTCAACCTAAACTACAAGGCTCTACTCTACAAAGCTATTATTAAGCCAATATGGACCTATAGTATCCAACTATGGGGAACAGCTTCTGCTTCCAATATAGAGAAATTGCAAAGACGACAAAATAAAATATTGCGACAAATTACTGGTGACCCGTGGTATATTAGAAACGAAAATATTCACAAAGACCTCAACATTCCATTTGTTCTTGACGAAATAAAAACCTTCTGCTCCAAATATGCACGAAAACTGGCAACTCATCCGAATCTTCTTACACAGCATCTACTATTTTATAATGGACATACTCGCCTCAAGAGGGTCGGCACGTTGGCCCTCGCGCAAATGCACGGAAGATGAAACTTTACGAAACAAAAATGGAGTTTTATTGCAACGGCAGCAGACCCAGAAATTATTAATTAATTTAAGATTTTAATACTTATTGTTATTTTCTTATTATAGAAAAATTCAATAAATAAATTTAAGGTTGAAAAAAAAAATTTTATATTTAAAAAATAAATTTCCATTTCTATTTTGCTATCGAGTAAAAACTTGATGACTTAAACTTTTTATTTCGACAGACTGAACGGGGATTCGAATATATGGACTCAGGGATGAGAGTGCCGAGTGTCAACCACTAGGCTAAGAGGACCTTGTTAATATTTTGCACAATTGTTAATTTAATGTTAGTTTAGGCTAATTTAACTTAACATTTGTGCAAAATATTTACATGGTTAAGTTGAATTATATGTATTTATGTTAGTTACCTTCTCAACAACTTTAAAAAATTCCTCGCTAAAAAGAATTGTATTCTTCGTCTTTAAATAAATCATGGGTGTCAGTTGAATTTTCACTTAAAAAATTTGAAGAACTAGGTGTATTTTCTTCCGGATCATTTACCGAATCATCACTATTAAAATCAGAAATTTCACTCATTTTTTTTTCAATATTTAATAAATTTAAATACAAAATTCCAAATATTTGCGGAAAGAATTTCTAACCTCTATAATACACAACTTGTTTAGCAACAACTTTTACAATTAATCATGTAATAAACTAGGGTAGCCAGATTTTAAATTCGGAAAAACAGTACATTGAATACATAAAAACAGTACAATCAATAAAAAAACAGTACATTTTTTTTGACGACAACATTACCATTTGTTTTAATAAGTAACCCCCAATTTCACCATAATTAACTATCAGTTCAAGCTGTCAAAACATATTGTAAGCTGAAAGTTAAAGTAATAGTTAGTTTTAACTGAACTTGATGAAATTGGGGTAAATATTTTAAACTTTTGATTGAATGTGCAACAACAATTATATAAAGAAAGAAATACACTCCATTTGCGTTTAAAAAGCAAACACCACAAACGAAGCATTTGACCAGGAAAACCATTACATTGCTGTAAGCCATATAAGAAAGAAGAAAATCCTTACTTAGCTCAAAACAATTAACTCATTGATTTTGTAAGTACGATTTTCTTTAAACATATTCGTATTTAAAGCAATTTACACTACACACATAGTTGCACCAAGCATATAGAGTTTGAGAAAATGTTTGTTTCCTAAATTAATTTTCCAATTTTAAATAATTTTTAAATTATTTACGGCTAATTTTACCAAGTTCAGCTATAATTAACTATTACTAAAACAATAGGTTTTTTGACTTTTATAATGAAAGTTAATTAAACCTAAACTTGGTGAAATTGGCCATTAATCTATAAAATCCAAAAAAAAAAAATAGTTTGGTTTATTTTTATTACACAAAATCTGAAAATATTTAAAATCAAGTGCAATTGAAAACGATGAATATTTTCAAAAAAAATTTTGTAAAAATTAACTTATCTTTTTCTTATTTCAGCAGTTTAGGTAAAGAAAAGTGGTCCGTCCTCAAAGGTATTTTTATAAATTTTGAAAACGGATAATTTTCCGAATTTGTTTGTTTTCAATTTTACGTGATTTCGATTTCCAGAACATGCCCGAAAATTAAAAAAGTTCTAAAAATTAACGATAACTGTGTTGCAATAAGTATTTTTTTAGTACTTAAAAAAAATTTAGATTTTATTTTTGTCTTTCTCAGGTGTGGAAAGGGAAAGACTATTGAAAGAGGTAGCCATAAAATCATAACAACACGAAAATATACCATTGCTACGAGCCACCCATTATAATTTAGATTTCTACTGTGTATTTATGAGAAAACAATGACCACAGCGTAAAAACTCTTATTATTTTAGAACTTTTTTTTTTAACACAACATAATTTTTTGTAAGCCAGTTCTGTTAAATATAGACTGAGCAAAAAAAAAAACAGTACAAAAAACAGTACAAAGTGTAAAAAACAGTACATTTGCGTACTGTTTTAGGAGTTGTGCATAAAACAGTACAATTGCAAAAAATCAGTACATGTACTGCTTAAAACAGTACGTATGGCAACCCTAAATAAACACTGTTAATTTAACAGCACAGGTTGATTCACATACATATTTATATTAACTGATAAATATTGTACAGTCCATAATTTTAATTACAAAGGAATGTGCATTAGGTCCGTTCATCTGTTCCTTTGTTTTATATGCATATTGGAATTTCGTTTTATTAACGTTTATTGAGTACAAAAATTCTTACAGTTTTATAATTCTTGTTTTTTTTATGTATAGGTAGTAAAAACATCCCGATACTGCATTCTTATCAGTAATCAGTAAAATTTAATGATTAGTGTCATTTTTTTTCAGTATTCAGTAAACTTTACTGATTACTGAATTTTTTTTTCAGTAATCAGTAAAATTTACTGAATGCTGATTTTTTTCCAGTAATCAATAAAATTTACTGAGTACTGATTTTGTTTTCAGTACTTAGTAAAAATATACTGGTAATGAAAATTCAAGTGCAGTACCAGTAAAAAAAAAAAAAATACTGAAGAAGTACTGTTACTGCAAAGTGACCATCTTTGGTTGTAAGCAATCGCTGATATTTAGTGTCTTTCATTTCACTCTAGCTATATATATATATATATTTTTTTTTACAAATAAACATTAACTAATACGAATTTTCTTCACTTTTGAGCACTGAACTTTAATAATATTGAAATTGGAAGTTCTTTTATTTTTTTTTATACTTGCTTTTACAACCTTTTTTTACTGGCTTGCAATTACCTTTAAATTATTAATTAATTCTTCTTATTTTAAACAACTAACATTGCCTTTACAGGTCTTTAGCTATTTTTTTTACTTTAAAAGTTCTAGTTTTCAAACCACCTAGTCCACGTACAATGTATAGTTAAATTTAAAGAAAATGCGAATCAGAATTTGTTCACAATAGAAGTTCGATGAGATTAACAATACAGGTTAAATTTGATGAAATTCGATTTTTTCTTTATTGTCAACTTGTGACGCAACCTTATGTTTTAATTCCTTAAATTTAAGAGATAATATTCAATTCAAGTTAACAATTATAAATAAAATTAAGTTATTTTCTTACTTTTTGGTTTCAAACCACCAACTCTTCAATTTGAGAATATGAGGCACGTTGTGCGAAACTACTTGTGGTTCAAAAGGCAATTATTTGTAAATAAAAAAGATCTACGCAAATTCTTCCTTTGCCAATTAAATTCCTAATAAATTCCAAATAAAATTAGAATTTCCCTTAGAATAACAAACACTATTTGCCAATACTTACAATTAATAAGATTCCCAGAAAATTTCTAGAAAACTCGAAAAGAAAACTCGATTTACTGCTGTTACTAGTGTCAGAGAAGTTAATGAAATGAAAGACATTTTACCATGCGATTAAGATTTTTATACCCAGTAGTTCCTGGAATTGTTACGCTACTTCAGCATGCCATTTTACTTTCAGTACACTATAAAAATCTTTACAAGTTCTCTCCCTGTACATCCATCACTGATACCTACTTAAATGTTACACCGCATAAAACACTGCCTTATCGTTGTAATACACTGCACTACAAAAATAGATAATCACTCTTGGCTTTGGTTTTTTTTTCTGTCAACGTAAGTAACACAACTAATCAGCATTTTATCAAATATATTAATATTCAACTTTCAACAATTTTCACCATTTCAGTTTTCAGTTGATTTCATGAAATGTTTTCCTAGCCGATAAAGGTATGAAACGCTTCACCCGATGCAAACCGAGAAACCTAACAAAACTTCAGGAATAAAATTTTTCAATTCTGTCATATACATATACATACACATATAAATACACATATACCTATACATATACATATACATATGCATATACATATACATATGCATATACATATACATATACATATACATATACATATACATATGCATATACATATACATATACATATACATATACATATACATATACATATACATATACATATACATATGCATATACATATACATATATATGTATATATATATATATATATATATATATAAAATCCAAGCAGATATAGATATTGTAGTCAAATTTGTTCCATCTTAGTGTTATATGGCCAGAAAAAATGTCCGATCCACAATTTACCTTAAATCCCATTTTAAGCAGCCTTCTGAATTTCACTGCTGTATTGAAATTTATTCAAATTTTTGTTACTTTCTAATTGTTAGTCAATAATTTAATTGTAGTGCTGACGTCCGCTTTTATGAAGATAAATTAATAATATATAGTAGGGTATTCATTTGGTTAACCGTCAACCAGTTAACCGATTAATTACTACCCGATTAACTGATCGGTTAATTTCAAATTGGCTTTTTTCGATTAACGATTAAACCGGTTAATTTCAGTCTATTAATCGATTAACCGAAGTAACAAAATTTTCAATATTTTTTAGTATTATAACATATTTTTTTGTGTTTTTAATTATTTGTTTCGTCTCATATATAAAATGTATTTGTTTAGAAAATATTTTTTAATGCAAACAAAGAAGGTGTTCAGTTATCTTAATTTTAACCTATTTTCCGCCGACCGATGACTAAAATTACAATATTTTTCAATGTTTTTTTATCTTCATCATCGATCAACATGAATGTGGCGAAAAATGGGTTAAATAACTATTTGATTGCCAACACCTTTTTTTGTTTTACGTACTTTTTTGGGATGTGTTTAGTTATTTGTTTCTTCTCATATCAGTCTTTTAACAGAATAAACCGAAACAATTAGAAGTGTTAAAAATTTAAAACAACTTTAATGGCATAATGGATTATTTTATATGTTTAGAGAAATCCTGGAAAAAGACTGAGAAATTAGACATTCATCTACGATAAGTGAAATATTGTTTTCCAAGTCAAATTATGTTTAACGAAAGAAAAGAGTCGCTTAAATCCTAAATATTTAAAATAAATAACTTTTTTTTAAAGATTATTTTATAAGATCTCCTACAACTATTGAAATAACTAATAAAATTATCTCAGTTTATTTTTGTATAAATATGTAAATATTTGGGGGATTCACAAGGTAGTCATAAAAAATTACAGGAAATATATATCGTCGGATTAATATGCAAACCTTCTAAATTCACTTTTTATGTAAATTGAGATTTTGATGCCGTGTGGTAGAGAAAGATACGCCTCGTCGACCAGCATGTAGTTTTTCTTCTATTTAAGTCTTGAAGTGTGTAAAACTGACTGTAATTTTAATTTTCTATCAAGCTTCCAATAGGACAAATAAAAAGTTTTTTTTCTCTCCTGTAAAATGTGCTGAAAGTGAGTTAGCAGGTTTGCATATTAACGATATGACTGCTGTAAGCTACTGCTTATATTTTGAATTAAAATATACAGTTGTGACAAATCAATGAACACAGGATTACAATTTTCCTTTTGTTTGAAATATTTACCTTAAAAAATTTTAAATTTTATTTAGGATATTATGACGATATGACTTGATACCACACCTTGTGCATTAGTTGGAAAATGCATATAACATATTTATGAATTGTTTTTTTTTTTGCTTGCTCGTTTTAGTTCGAGAATTGTTATGTTTTTTTTTTACTTATAAACTCCAAATAATAAGCAATTAATGCATTTTTATATATTGAAATTACTTAATTTATAAAAAAAAACTTTATTTATCGGTTAACTGATCAAAAACTAAATTAACCGATTATTAACCGGTTAAACCAAAACCTCGGTTAATTAATCGAGCGATTAACCGATTAAAGCAAAAGGTCGATTAAATGAATACCCTAATATATAGATATCATAAAGAGCCCATTCCTTATTCGGCACAGCCTCTAACTTGTTGTTTTTATATATCTGAATTAAATTTAAAAACATTTTGTTGTTTACAAATTTAGCACAGGTGTTTCTATTTAACCTATTTTCGCCACACCAGGGTTACTGATAATTTAATAACGAAAGTAGATTCTAAGTAACTGGCAGAAAAAAACATTGCAACAACAAAAATAAAAGAATAAGACGGCTGGTGATTATAAACACGAGTCGGCAAAAAATGTGTTAAATCAACAACAGTAGAGCAAACATTAAAACACGCGCAAATTATGGCAGGTACATACGGTGGCAGAATATTCCATATACCCCCCCCCCCCCCCATGATCGTAATTCTGGGTAACGTGGGTGGTAGAGCTGCAAAACAATCGAAAATTTAATTGAAAAATGAAAAACAAAACTGGACTTTGAGAAGAATTTTTAACACAATGCACGAAAAAACAGAAGTAAGGAAGAACATGTAAATCAATTCAAATAGATAATCATTCAAAGCAAATTTCGATCTACCAAAGGTTAAATACAATTTGGTTTAAAAATTGATGTTTGACTATTGACTGCCAGCAGTCGTCAATGGCTGTGAGTGTGGTTACAATTGAAACATGTAAGGGTAACCTGTCCTGGGCAAAATTCCTTTCTTCATAAACATAATTTAATGAAAATTAAATAATTAAAACTTACAAAATTTCGATTAAAACCCATAAACAGTTCAACATTGAATTTTTGGTGAGATGTCGATAGGTGTCTTTTAATATCGATAGCAGTGTTGAAAAATTCAGTACTTTGGTACTTTTTTCAGTACTTTTTCATATTAAAAATACCGCAGTACCCCCGCGTTGTTTTTAGTACTTTTTATCTTTTGAGCTTTTTAACTCTTAACTTTTTAACTGTGATGGGATCATGTAATGTTAAGGAAATCGTTTTATTCGACAACATTAAGAACTAATTTTTGTTTTGAACATAAAACCTTAAAAGTGATAATCAGCATCACTCCAGAAAATATTGTTTCCGGGAAACCCAATAGCATAATACTGATGTTATTAATGTTATTTACTAACGATAAAGAAAACATTAATAATATTAATTCTCCATTCCGTGTTCAAGGGGATCTTTCAGAACTGAATATTTAAAATTCTTTGAAAAATATAGCCAATATTAAGAACGAAACTAATCTTTGCTGACATTTCACATATTTCTTTTGGTATTTTATCAATACCACATTTCTGAGCATCAATTGAATTACAATAATATTGTAAATGGATGGGGCGCTTGACGCTTATGTATAACTGAAATATTATTTACATGTGTACCTCAAATATAAATATTGTGTGCTATTAAATACTAAGATAAATGAATTCCAATAAAATATTTTTTGTTCCTTTTATTTTCATAAATTATTGTTTTTTTTTCAACAAAAAGTACCACACTGATTCATACGAGTAGTGAATACGAAGCAGCACTCAACCCGTAATTCGAAATATAAACGCTTTAGCTTATATAAAAAAACCAAAATTCCGCAATAAAATTTACTTTAAGAAAGTTAAAACTTTTTTCTTTATGTTGGCTTTGGTTTTCGAGATATACCGTTATTTCGAAAATTAAGGAGGTTGCACAACATATGTTCGCGTAACTCAAAAACGCTTTAGTTTATTGAAAAGCTAAAAAAAACCGAAATTCCGCAATAAAATTTACTTTAAAAAAGGTAAAACGTTTTTCTTATATGCGCAGTCGTTTTAGAAACATAATTTTTTTTCTGGAAAAAAAAATAATTTTTTTTATTAAAATTTCGAAATTTTTGTTTTTAATAGATAGAGACCCTTATCAGAGAAAAAAGGAAGTTAAGAAGACAATGGCAAAACAATCGTTCCCCAACCACTAAGGCCCAACTACAATTATGCCTGACCACTCTTCGCAACAAATTGAGACAGAATCACGAGTCTGCAATAGAAGGCTATCTAAACAGCCTAGACGCCACAAAAAACTCCAATTATAGCTTATGGAAGGCTGTACGGCATATGAAATGACCTATAACCCAAGAATCTCCATTAAGACTGGATAACCGCACTTGGGCCAAAAACACACATGAAAAATTGAACGCGTTCGCGGGCCACCTTGAGAAAGTTTTCACGCCACATGATGCACATACTTGTTCCTGTCGTCCAATCATTCCTGATAAGGTAAACCATCTAATAAAATTTAACATAACTCAAGTAAAATCTGCAATAGAAAAAGCGTATATTAGAAAATCTCCCGGACCTGACCGCATCACAGGGTCCATGATAAGAAACCTACCATCGTCTGCTTCCAGAATCTTGCTGCTCATTTTTAACGCTATATTAAGAGTCGGAGTCGGTCTATAATTGTGATGATTCCCAAGCCAGGAAAAGATGCTAGCCAGGTTGCGTCGTACAGACCGATAAGCTTATTGTCAATCCTATCGAAGCTTTTCGAAAAAATATTCGTTTTAAGTATAACTCCTCATCTAAATGAACACGACATCATCCCGGATCACCAGTTCGGTTTCAGAGCGAAACATGGTACAATAGAACAAGTGCATAGAATTGTCACCCTTATTAGATCGGCGTTTGAGAAAAAGCAATACTGCTCAGCACTGTTTATAGACATTTCCCAAGCTTTTGACAAAGTTTGGCATGATGGGCTACTCATCAAAATAACACGAATGCTTCCTCAAAACACTCACAAGCTTCTGGAGAGCTATCTAACAGGCAGAACATTCATAGTAAGGTCGCAAGATAAATACTCCCCCCTCAAGAAAATTACTGCTGGTGTCCCCCAAGGCAGCATATTAGGACCGCTTCTATATATAATATACACAGCGGATATGCCAACAAACCTGAGCACGCATACCTCTACATTTGCAGACGACACAGCATTTATTAGCGTTAACCCTGACCCAAAAGTCGCATCGCAAAATCTGCAGTCCCACATCAATGAACTAGAGGCCTGGCTAGAAAAATGGGGAATAAAGGTTAACCCGGCTAAATGTGCTCACTTAACTTTCACGCTCAGAAGACAAACGTGCCCAGCTGTAAAAATAAATAACATCACTGTTCCGGTAGAAAACCATGTTAAGTACTTGGGAATTCATATAGATAAACGCTTGACCTGGTCGCGTCATATTGAAGCGAAAATAACGGCTATGAAACTTAAAGCAGCTCAACTACATTGGCTTCTCGGTCGAAACTCAAACTTGTCCTTAGACAACAAAATTCTCTTATACAAGTCCATCATAAAACCAATATGGACATATGGCATCCAATTATGGGGTACTGCATGCGCATCTAACATCCAAAAGCTTCAAAGAAGACAGTCTAGAATATTACGACAAATTGTCTGCGCCCCATGGTATATACGTAATGATATTATCCACAGAGATCTCAACGTCCCCACTATCCAGGAGGAAATTAAAAAATATTCAATAAGTTACATCGATAAACTAATGGCCCACCCTAACTACCTCGCTCGGGGTCTGCTTCAGTTCGAAGGTCACCAGAGGCTAAAAAGAACCGATACTTTGAGCCTAACTAGAAGACATTTTTAGAATTTGAATACAGCAGTTAGTGGTTACACTGGTAACAACTAATAAACAACAAGTAGAATTAAGATTTGAATACATATTGTAAATTTCGATAAGAAAGATTCAATAATAAAAATAAATTTAAAAAAAAAAAAAAAAAAACACCTTTTTTTGTTTTACGTACTTTTTTGGGATGTGTTTAGTTATTTGTTTCTTCTCACATCAGTCTTTTAACAGAATAAACCGAAACAATTAGAAGTGTTAAAAATTCAAAACAACTTTAATGGCATAATGGATTATTTTATATGTTTAGAGAAATCCTGGAAAAAGACTGAGAAATTAGACATTCATCTACGATAAGTGAAATATTATTTTCCAAGTCAAATTTTGTTAAACGAAAGAAAAGAGTCGCTTAAATCCTAAACATTTAAAATAAATAACTTTTTTTTATAAGATCTCCTACAACTATTGAAATAACTAATAAAATTATCTCAGTTTATTTTTGTATAAATATGTAAATATTTGGGGGATTCACAAGGTAGTCATAAAAAATTACAGGAAATATATATCGTCGGATTAATATGCAAACCTTCTAAATTCACTTTTTATGTAAATTGAGATTTTGATGCCGTGTGGTAGAGAAAGATACGCCTCGTCGACCAGCATGTAGTTTTTCTTCTATTTAAGTCTTGAAGTGTGTAAAACTGACTGTAATTTTAATTTTCTATCAAGCTTCCAATAGGACAAATAAAAAGTTTTTTTTCTCTCCTGTAAAATGTGCTGAAAGTGAGTTAGCAGGTTTGCATATTAACGATATGACTGCTGTAAGCTACTGCTTATATTTTGAATTAAAATATACAGTTGTGACAAATCAATGAACACAGCATTACAATTTTCCTTTTGTTTGAAATATTTACCTTAAAAAATTTTAAATTTTATTTAGGATATTATGACGATATGACTTGATACCACACCTTGTGCATTAGTTGGAAAATGCATATAACATATTTATGAATTGTTTTTTTTTTTTGCTTGCTCGTTTTAGTTCGAGAATTGTTATGTTTGGTATTTTATTGTTTTTTTTTTTTTTACTTATAAACTCCAAATAATAAGCAATTAATGCATTTTTATATATTGAAATTACTTAATTTATAAAAAAAAACTTTATTTATCGGTTAACTGATCAAAAACTAAATTAACCGATTATTAACCGGTTAAACCAAAACCTCGGTTAATTAATTGAGCGATTAACCGATTAAAGCAAAAGGTCGATTAAATGAATCCCTAATATATAGATATCATAAAGAGCCCATTCCTTATTCGGCACAGCCTCAAACTTGTTGTTTTTATATATCTGAATTAAATTTAAAAACATTTTGTTGTTTACAAATTTAGCACAGGTGTTTCTATTTAACCTATTTTCGCCACACCAGGGTTACTGATAATTTAATAACGAAAGTAGATTCTAAGTAACTGGCAGAAAAAAAACATTGCAACAACAAAAATAAAAGAATAAGACGGCTGGTGATTATAAACACGAGTCGGCAAAAAATGTGTTAAATCAACAACAGTAGAGCAAACATTAAAACACGCGCAAATTATGGCAGGTACATACGGTGGCAGAATATTCCATATACCCGCCCCCCCCCCCCCCCCCCCATGATCGTAATTCTGGGTAACGTGGGTGGTAGAGCTGCAAAACAATCGAAAATTTAATTGAAAAATGAAAAACAAAACTGGACTTTGAGAAGAATTTTTAACACAATGCACGAAAAAACAGAAGTAAGGAAGAACATGTAAATCAATTCAAATAGATAATCATTCAAAGCAAATTTCGATCTACCAAAGGTTAAATACAATTTGGTTTAAAAATTGATGTTTGACTATTGACTGCCAGCAGTCGTCAATGGCTGTGAGTGTGGTTACAATTGAAACATGTAAGGGTAACCTGTCCTGGGCAAAATTCCTTTCTTCATAAACATAATTTAATGAAAATTAAATAATTAAAACTTACAAAATTTCGATTAAAACCCATAAACAGTTCAACATTGAATTTTTGGTGAGATGTCGATAGGTGTCTTTTAATATCGATAGCAGTGTTGAAAAATTCAGTACTTTGGTACTTTTTTCAGTACTTTTTCATATTAAAAATACCGCAGTACCCCCGCGTTGTTTTTAGTACTTTTTATCTTTTGAGCTTTTTAACTCTTAACTTTTTAACTGTGATGGGATCATGTAATGTTAAGGAAATCGTTTTATTCGACAACATTAAGAACTAATTTTTGTTTTGAACATAAAACCTTAAAAGTGATAATCAGCTTCACTCCAGAAAATATTGTTTCCGGGAAACCCAATAGCATAATACTGATGTTATTAATGTTATTTACTAACGATAAAGAAAACATTAATAATATTAATTCTCCATTCCGTGTTCAAGGGGATCTTTCAGAACTGAATATTTAAAATTCTTTGAAAAATATAGCCAATATTAAGAACGAAACTAATCTTTGCTGACATTTCACATATTTCTTTTGGTATTTTATCAATACCACATTTCTGAGCATCAATTGAATTACAATAATATTGTAAATGGATGGGGCGCTTGACGCTTATGTATAACTGAAATATTATTTACATGTGTACCTCAAATATAAATATTGTGTGCTATTAAATACTAAGATAAATGAATTCCAATAAAATATTTTTTGTTCCTTTTATTTTCATAAATTATTGTTTTTTTTTCAACAAAAAGTACCACACTGATTCATACGAGTAGTGAATACGAAGCAGCACTCAACCCGTAATTCGAAATATAAACGCTTTAGCTTATATAAAAAAACCAAAATTCCGCAATAAAATTTACTTTAAGAAAGGTAAAACGTTTTTCTTGATGTTGGCTTTGGTTTTCGAGATATACCGTTATTTCGAAAATTAAGGAGGTTGCACAACATATGTTCGCGTAACTCAAAAACGCTTTAGTTTATTGAAAAGCTAAAAAAAAACCGAAATTCCGCAATAAAATTTACTTTAAGAAAGGTAAAACGTTTTTCTTGATGTTGGCTTTGGTTTTCGAGATATACCGTTATTTCGAAAATTAAGGAGGTTGCACAACATATGTTCGCGTAACTCAAAAACGCTTTAGTTTATTGAAAAACTAATAAAAAGCCGAAATTCCGCAATAAAATTTACTTTAAAAAAGGTAAAACGTTTTTCTTATATGCGCAGTCGTTTTAGAAACATAATTTTTTTTCTGGAAAAAAAAATAATTTTTTTTATTAAAATTTCGAAATTTTTGTTTTTAATAGATAGAGACCCTTATCAGAGAAAAAAGGAAGTTAAGAAGACAATGGCAAAACAATCGTTCCCCAACCACTAAGGCCCAACTACAATTATGCCTGACCACTCTTCGCAACAAATTGAGACAGAATCACGAGTCTGCAATAGAAGGCTATCTAAACAGCCTAGACGCCACAAAAAACTCCAATTATAGCTTATGGAAGGCTGTACGGCATATGAAATGACCTATAACCCAAGAATCTCCATTAAGACTGGATAACCGCACTTGGGCCAAAAACACACATGAAAAATTGAACGCGTTCGCGGGCCACCTTGAGAAAGTTTTCACGCCACATGATGCACATACTTGTTCCTGTCGTCCAATCATTCCTGATAAGGTAAACCATCTAATAAAATTTAACATAACTCAAGTAAAATCTGCAATAGAAAAAGCGTATATTAGAAAATCTCCCGGACCTGACCGCATCACAGGGTCCATGATAAGAAACCTACCATCGTCTGCTTCCAGAATCTTGCTGCTCATTTTTAACGCTATATTAAGAGTCGGAGTCGGTCTATAATTGTGATGATTCCCAAGCCAGGAAAAGATGCTAGCCAGGTTGCGTCGTACAGACCGATAAGCTTATTGTCAATCCTATCGAAGCTTTTCGAAAAAATATTCGTTTTAAGTATAACTCCTCATCTAAATGAACACGACATCATCCCGGATCACCAGTTCGGTTTCAGAGCGAAACATGGTACAATAGAACAAGTGCATAGAATTGTCACCCTTATTAGATCGGCGTTTGAGAAAAAGCAATACTGCTCAGCACTGTTTATAGACATTTCCCAAGCTTTTGACAAAGTTTGGCATGATGGGCTACTCATCAAAATAACACGAATGCTTCCTCAAAACACTCACAAGCTTCTGGAGAGCTATCTAACAGGCAGAACATTCATAGTAAGGTCGCAAGATAAATACTCCCCCCTCAAGAAAATTACTGCTGGTGTCCCCCAAGGCAGCATATTAGGACCGCTTCTATATATAATATACACAGCGGATATGCCAACAAACCTGAGCACGCATACCTCTACATTTGCAGACGACACAGCATTTATTAGCGTTAACCCTGACCCAAAAGTCGCATCGCAAAATCTGCAGTCCCACATCAATGAACTAGAGGCCTGGCTAGAAAAATGGGGAATAAAGGTTAACCCGGCTAAATGTGCTCACTTAACTTTCACGCTCAGAAGACAAACGTGCCCAGCTGTAAAAATAAATAACATCACTGTTCCGGTAGAAAACCATGTTAAGTACTTGGGAATTCATATAGATAAACGCTTGACCTGGTCGCGTCATATTGAAGCGAAAATAACGGCTATGAAACTTAAAGCAGCTCAACTACATTGGCTTCTCGGTCGAAACTCAAACTTGTCCTTAGACAACAAAATTCTCTTATACAAGTCCATCATAAAACCAATATGGACATATGGCATCCAATTATGGGGTACTGCATGCGCATCTAACATCCAAAAGCTTCAAAGAAGACAGTCTAGAATATTACGACAAATTGTCTGCGCCCCATGGTATATACGTAATGATATTATCCACAGAGATCTCAACGTCCCCACTATCCAGGAGGAAATTAAAAAATATTCAATAAGTTACATCGATAAACTAATGGCCCACCCTAACTACCTCGCTCGGGGTCTGCTTCAGTTCGAAGGTCACCAGAGGCTAAAAAGAACCGATACTTTGAGCCTAACTAGAAGACATTTTTAGAATTTGAATACAGCAGTTAGTGGTTACACTGGTAACAACTAATAAACAACAAGTAGAATTAAGATTTGAATACATATTGTAAATTTCGATAAGAAAGATTCAATAATAAAAATAAATTTAAAAAAAAAAAAAAAAAAACACCTTTTTTTGTTTTACGTACTTTTTTGGGATGTGTTTAGTTATTTGTTTCTTCTCACATCAGTCTTTTAACAGAATAAACCGAAACAATTAGAAGTGTTAAAAATTCAAAACAACTTTAATGGCATAATGGATTATTTTATATGTTTAGAGAAATCCTGGAAAAAGACTGAGAAATTAGACATTCATCTACGATAAGTGAAATATTATTTTCCAAGTCAAATTTTGTTAAACGAAAGAAAAGAGTCGCTTAAATCCTAAACATTTAAAATAAATAACTTTTTTTTATAAGATCTCCTACAACTATTGAAATAACTAATAAAATTATCTCAGTTTATTTTTGTATAAATATGTAAATATTTGGGGGATTCACAAGGTAGTCATAAAAAATTACAGGAAATATATATCGTCGGATTAATATGCAAACCTTCTAAATTCACTTTTTATGTAAATTGAGATTTTGATGCCGTGTGGTAGAGAAAGATACGCCTCGTCGACCAGCATGTAGTTTTTCTTCTATTTAAGTCTTGAAGTGTGTAAAACTGACTGTAATTTTAATTTTCTATCAAGCTTCCAATAGGACAAATAAAAAGTTTTTTTTCTCTCCTGTAAAATGTGCTGAAAGTGAGTTAGCAGGTTTGCATATTAACGATATGACTGCTGTAAGCTACTGCTTATATTTTGAATTAAAATATACAGTTGTGACAAATCAATGAACACAGCATTACAATTTTCCTTTTGTTTGAAATATTTACCTTAAAAAATTTTAAATTTTATTTAGGATATTATGACGATATGACTTGATACCACACCTTGTGCATTAGTTGGAAAATGCATATAACATATTTATGAATTGTTTTTTTTTTTGCTTGCTCGTTTTAGTTCGAGAATTGTTATGTTTGGTATTTTATTGTTTTTTTTTTTTTACTTATAAACTCCAAATAATAAGCAATTAATGCATTTTTATATATTGAAATTACTTAATTTATAAAAAAAAACTTTATTTATCGGTTAACTGATCAAAAACTAAATTAACCGATTATTAACCGGTTAAACCAAAACCTCGGTTAATTAATTGAGCGATTAACCGATTAAAGCAAAAGGTCGATTAAATGAATACCCTAATATATAGATATCATAAAGAGCCCATTCCTTATTCGGCACAGCCTCAAACTTGTTGTTTTTATATATCTGAATTAAATTTAAAAACATTTTGTTGTTTACAAATTTAGCACAGGTGTTTCTATTTAACCTATTTTCGCCACACCAGGGTTACTGATAATTTAATAACGAAAGTAGATTCTAAGTAACTGGCAGAAAAAAAACATTGCAACAACAAAAATAAAAGAATAAGACGGCTGGTGATTATAAACACGAGTCGGCAAAAAATGTGTTAAATCAACAACAGTAGAGCAAACATTAAAACACGCGCAAATTATGGCAGGTACATACGGTGGCAGAATATTTCATATACCCGCCCCCCCCCCCCCCCCATGATCGTAATTCTGGGTAACGTGGGTGGTAGAGCTGCAAAACAATCGAAAATTTAATTGAAAAATGAAAAACAAAACTGGACTTTGAGAAGAATTTTTAACACAATGCACGAAAAAACAGAAGTAAGGAAGAACATGTAAATCAATTCAAATAGATAATCATTCAAAGCAAATTTCGATCTACCAAAGGTTAAATACAATTTGGTTTAAAAATTGATGTTTGACTATTGACTGCCAGCAGTCGTCAATGGCTGTGAGTGTGGTTACAATTGAAACATGTAAGGGTAACCTGTCCTGGGCAAAATTCCTTTCTTCATAAACATAATTTAATGAAAATTAAATAATTAAAACTTACAAAATTTCGATTAAAACCCATAAACAGTTCAACATTGAATTTTTGGTGAGATGTCGATAGGTGTCTTTTAATATCGATAGCAGTGTTGAAAAATTCAGTACTTTGGTACTTTTTTCAGTACTTTTTCATATTAAAAATACCGCAGTACCCCCGCGTTGTTTTTAGTACTTTTTATCTTTTGAGCTTTTTAACTCTTAACTTTTTAACTGTGATGGGATCATGTAATGTTAAGGAAATCGTTTTATTCGACAACATTAAGAACTAATTTTTGTTTTGAACATAAAACCTTAAAAGTGATAATCAGCTTCACTCCAGAAAATATTGTTTCCGGGAAACCCAATAGCATAATACTGATGTTATTAATGTTATTTACTAACGATAAAGAAAACATTAATAATATTAATTCTCCATTCCGTGTTCAAGGGGATCTTTCAGAACTGAATATTTAAAATTCTTTGAAAAATATAGCCAATATTAAGAACGAAACTAATCTTTGCTGACATTTCACATATTTCTTTTGGTATTTTATCAATACCACATTTCTGAGCATCAATTGAATTACAATAATATTGTAAATGGATGGGGCGCTTGACGCTTATGTATAACTGAAATATTATTTACATGTGTACCTCAAATATAAATATTGTGTGCTATTAAATACTAAGATAAATGAATTCCAATAAAATATTTTTTGTTCCTTTTATTTTCATAAATTATTGTTTTTTTTTCAACAAAAAGTACCACACTGATTCATACGAGTAGTGAATACAAAGCAGCACTCAACCCGTAATTCGAAATATAAACGCTTTAGCTTATATAAAAAAACCAAAATTCCGCAATAAAATTTACTTTAAGAAAGTTGAAACTTTTTTCTTTATGTTGGCTTTGGTTTTCGAGATATACCGTTATTTCGAAAATTAAGGAGGTTGCACAACATATGTTCGCGTAACTCAAAAACGCTTTAGTTTATTGAAAAGCTAAAAAAAACCGAAATTCCGCTATAAAATTTACTTTAAGAAAGTTGAAACTTTTTTCTTTATGTTGGCTTTGGTTTTCGAGATATACCGTTATTTCGAAAATTAAGGAGGTTGCACAACATATGTTCGCGTAACTCAAAAACGCTTTAGTTTATTGAAAAGCTAAAAAAAACCGAAATTCCGCTATAAAATTTACTTTAAGAAAGTTGAAACTTTTTTCTTTATGTTGGCTTTGGTTTTCGAGATATACCGTTATTTCGAAAATTAAGGAGGTTGCACAACATATGTTCGCGTAACTCAAAAACGCTTTAGTTTATTGAAAAGCTAAAAAAACCGAAATTCCGCAATAAAATTTACTTTAAAAAAGGTAAAACGTTTTTCTTATATGCGCAGTCGTTTTAGAAACATAATTTTTTTTCTGGAAAAAAAAATAATTTTTTTTATTAAAATTTCGAAATTTTTGTTTTTAAAAATTCATAAAAAATTGAAAAATGCAGCTATGCTTCTAATTTTATGCAGACATATAAAAAACAACATTGCAAACAAAACAAGCTATAAATGATTAAAATCTGTTAACAACTTTTGATTTTATGTATTCACAAAGACGAAAAATTTTAATTAATTTAAGAATTTTATTAAACCGCCACATCTTTTGTGAACACATAAAATCAAAACTTGTCCACAGATTTTAATCATTTATAGCTTGTTTTGTTTGCAATGTTGTTTTTTATATGTCTGCATTAAAATAGAAGCATAGCTGCATTTTTCAATTTTTTATGAATTTTTAAAAACAAAAATTCCGAAATTTTAATAAAAAAAATTATTTTTTTTTCCAGATATAAGAAAAACGTTTTACCTTTCTTAATGTAAATTTTATTGCGTTATTTCGGTTTTTTTTAGTTTTTCAAAAAGGTAAAGCGTTTTTGAGTTGCGCGAACATATGTTAATCTATCTATACAATATATAATTTCTTAGTATGTCAGGATGTTTGCAGGTATGTCCTATTCTTTCCGCAACTTTCTGAAGCCATCTGATGACATAGGAAGCTGAAATTTGGCACACTTGAAGTACTTTCTCTGCGGAAGATCGTACCGAAGCCATATTTTTGATTTTCGGCTTTTCAACTATTATAACTATAAAGATCAGATAGAAAAGATGTTTTTTTTATAATATGGGGAACTTTGGGCCCCACCCGGCACGGCTAGGCACCGTCGGATTGACCTGAAAAATTAGATCATGATTTCTTACACCAAACCTCATATTTTAAGCAGCGCAGACAATTAAATTTAAAAAAAAAAAATCCCATACAAGATGCGACCAGTCTAGTGCTTACTTGTGTGCGCATCATTGCTTGTGCAAAAAAAATTTTTTTTTTTTATTTTGAAATTTAATGTATGAATTTCAGGAAACTTTTTGTTTGATTCAGTTAAATTATTTGTTTGAAAAAATCAGTGTTTTTTTCAATAAACAAAATGCAAATAAATTGTTTGAATATGCAAATTTGTTTATAGGACCGATTTCAGACAAAAAATTGTTTGATTCTACAAATTTTTTGTTTGAATTGGAAAAATAATTTTTTCTGTGATAGGCCATATAATGTATATATATACTAGCAAACCCGGCGAACTCCGTTTCGCCACCAGATGGCTTCGTTTTATGTAACATTTCGTTTGGTGATTAAAGGATGAAGAAAATTTTTTTTTTGTTTTATATTTGAAAAGGAAAAATTTTATTTCATTTCACAACAGTAATGAATTCATTTCGATTACAAAAATGAAGTGTTATTTAGTTGAACTTCTCTAAGCAAATGGCGTTAAAATTGATTGCCATGTCGGTTGGAATCATTGGGATCCGAGGTATCAAAACATTTTCTCCCTTGTACTTTCCTTTAAGCATTGTTGCTTCGATGACGTTATTCATCAGTTTTTTTACCGTAAGTCGGGTGCCATTACAAAGACGTGGTTTGTTTATATTTCGTAACATTATGGTTACCGATCCAACTTTTAGTTTGAATTTATGAGGAGGTAATCCGGGTAATCCCAGGGAGTTCGATTGGATAGTTGACGACATCGTTCTGAGAAATAATGGAATCTACCGATTTGTACGTCTCCGATTTGACAGCGATTTCACTTTGAATCTTAATTCAGTTCGTCGACATCAACGTAGCTAATATAGCACGTTCGCTCAACAAATCATGATTTCTGTAATTTTGTGTAATGTTTGAAAACACCTTTCGGATGAGTTCGGACTTTGATTCGGTGAACCGGCAGAAATTGAAATATCCACCGGAATTTTGTCGTTTTCTATGTCCAGCAATTGTTTGGAAAATACGTCTCGAGATTGATTGTTTTGCAGCTCGACCCGCATTTTCAGAGTCAATTTGTGTTTCCACAAAGCAGACGACTTCAAACATGCATTTAATTCGTCGGCGGGCGTTGATCGTGGTATCGCTGCAAGTGTTTGCCAAAAATCACCTGCCAACAAATCATCGTACCTCCAAATCGGCTTTGATTATTTCGTAGTAGGCGTAAAAGTAGGCGTGGTAAATTTTTCTTTCGATGAAAACTTAAAATGGAATAATACGAACATTTGAAAGAAAAATTAG
Source organism: Pollenia angustigena (assembly GCA_930367215.1). Classification (NCBI taxonomy): domain Eukaryota; kingdom Metazoa; phylum Arthropoda; class Insecta; order Diptera; family Polleniidae; genus Pollenia; species Pollenia angustigena. Next base: position 25,020,861 of record OV884059.1, read on the forward strand.
TCAAATCAATTTTATATGCTATAAACCTCACGGAGCCCGAGACCTTTCCAACGATTGCAAAACCGTGGAAATCGGTTCGTGCGTTCTGGAGTTATAGCGTCAGGAAGGAAAACCCGACTTATTTTTATATAATAGATTAGTAGCGAAGTTGATTAAATGATGTGCGTCTGTCCGGTTGTTTGTTGAAATTGGTTCTTCGAAGACCCCAAATATTATGGGGACTAGGTTGTTTTACATTTATATAAGTTTGCTTCAGCCAGATGTGAGATGTGATCAAAATACCAAGACTGCGACTAATTTTACCCAAAAATCGGGATTCAGCGGGATTAAAGAAACGAGCGTGGCACTGCCCATACAAAGACATTAAAGATTTCTTATCAATGCACAGCATCGGGAAAATGTGTTTGGGGTTGATAGAATAGGCATAGCCGAATATAGCACTCTTACTTGTTTTTTTTTTTTTTTTAATAAAATAAAATGTTTTCTCTCTGGACTTGTATTCGTCCACTTGTTCATAGTAGGACTACATTTTTCGTAATTGCTTAATTTTTTACAAAATATTTGAGGAAACAACTCGTGCATTTATATACTTATTTTTAACTGAAATTGTAAAAGACACAGTGTATTTAAAATGTAGAGTGTTTAAATCGTTATCTCATGAACTAGCGGTTATTAAGCGGTGCTATTGGTCGCGACTACGATTATAATAATCGTGCAAACCCTGGTCCAACTCATTGGCTCATGCTCTCTTTGTTTAATTTATTACCTTAACGCTGCAACCATAACTCGTTTTTATACTTCCATATGAAATGTATGTAATTATAGTTGTTTTTATTGAGTTAGCCTTAAAACTATCGATACTTTCGATTGTATCGAATATGTTTTTATGTGTCACTCTTGTGGCCGTATTAAAAATGATAAAGTTTAAACGTAGTCCACAAGAAATGTATAAAAGACCAGCATATTTACACATCTGTAGCTAATATGGCAACAGCTAACAGCAGAGTTTAAAATTCCTTTTCCACCTTTGTCACTAAATTATTTACCTTAAATAACCAAATTAAATTTTCTTAAGAGGTGTGTTAAGAAAAAAAATTACAAACAAATTAAAAAAAATCGCCATCTTGGAAAAAATTGCCGATACTATCGAATCGAATCGATATGAATCATTACCAAACATTTGAAAATATATGTATGTTTAATGATTTAAGTCGTTTCTTAAAAAGAAACCGAGACTTTGGTTCAAACGGCTGTGCATTTCTTAGCAACAATATTTAAAAAGAAATAAATGTCAACACTGAAATCGAATCTTGATTTTATTAGGGCATCTGAAGTAAAAATTTCAAACTACACCTAAGAGAAATTACCCACGCTCTACCCACGACCGTAAAAATTATACCATATTCGGGTAATTACCCACAAAGTGGCAACACTGGGTTGAGGGCAATGTCTACTCTGTTTGTTTCGAACAAACTTTGGTCTACTTATTCAAAAATAAAATCAAATACATGAGACTTAAGGCTCAGTTAGTCTTTACTTTCTGTTCTGTTACGAATCAGCTGATTTGTTTTTGTTATTAAAAAACCTGAGAAATTGATTAGTTTTTCCGTTCTGTTGCGGTTCAGTTTGTTAAAATAAAAAAATTGTTAAGTAATTGTAAGTGACAGCAAAATAAATAATAAAAAGTACATATTTATATTGAAATAAACTATTTATTGATTTTAAGAATTCATAAAATTTAATTTCTTCAAATTTATGTACGTTTAAGTTATTGAAATAAAACAATGGACGGTGCAAAACTAATAAATTTGTCACAAATGGCTGATAAGTTACTACAGAAAAAGTAACTATTACAATTTCGTAACAGAACGGCACGGAACAGAACAGAAACAGAAAGTAAAGACTAATTCTGCCTTTATAAAGTGAAAAAAGTTATGTTAGCAAATAGTAAGGGTATTCATAGTGGTAAGTAAAATAGTAAGGGTATTCACGGTGGTAGGTAACTTATACTTTATAATGATAGGATTAAATGTAAATGTAGGGTAAGTTTGTAACGTCACGTTACAGTATATAGATAATCTTAATGTTTGTACTTAATTTCGAAACTTTGGCTCTTGCCCTTCTCAAGATATACAGAAATAAAGAAACACAACAACAAGGGAGTTTTGGGCAAAATCAGGGGCACTCGTGAGTTTTTGCTCATATCTCCGTCATTTTTGGACCAATATGGCTGAATTTCAATAGCAAACTTAAACGGAGTATATGTGACATAAATATGCATCAACCTAGTCCACATAATTTCTGGGGTTTTCGGAAAACCCATTTCAACATACACACAGACAGACGGACGGATGAACAACCGGATTTGAACTTCGCTTTTCATAAGTAGCCAGAATATATATACTTTATAGGGTGTAGGATCAATATTTTGAAACATACAAACGGAATGACAAAGTTATATATACCCTCTTACCTTCGGGTATTTTTCAAAAAAATATTTTGGTCATAGCTTTTTCGTATCTGAACCGATTTTCCCAAGTTTTTCAGAAAATATTTTTTAATAAAAAATTCCCATCTTTTGATATATAAGGCGTAATCATAGGTCACGAGACAGTCCAAAAATTAAGGTTTTTCTACAATTTTTAATATGTTTTGTACGGGAGGTACCACGCCCACTTCTCCAATCCCGCCCACATTTTGTGGAATGCTGTATATTGGTAATCTTAATGTTTGTACTTAATTTGGAAACTTTGGTTCTTGCCGTTCTCAAGATATACAGAAATAAAGAAATACAACAACAACAAGGGATTTTTGGGCAAACTCAGCGGCAGTCGTAGGTTTTTGCTCATATCTTCGTCATTTTTGGACCGATATGGCTGAATTTCAATAGCAAACTTAAACGGAGTATATGTATGTGACATAAATATACATCAACCTAGTCCACATAATTTCTGGGGTTTTCGGAAAACCCATTTCAACATACACATACACATGGACAGACGGACAGACGGATTTGAACTTCGCTTTTCATAAGTACCCAGAATATATATATACTTGATAGGGTGTAGGATCAATATTTTGGAACATACAAACGGAATTACAAAGTTATATATACCCTCTTACCTTCGGTGAAGGGTATAATAATTCTACTATCGACAACATATTTGATATTGTTAATATAGTTCATCTGAATAAATTACATGGCAAAAAATCCTATACCTTCTTTGTTGATTTTTCCTGCGCTTTTGACTTGATCCCAAGAAATGATTTATTTTATAAACTGTCAACTATGGGATTGTCTGCGAAAATATTAAGGATACTAATGAACTCCTATGAAGACATTACTAGTCAAGTTCTGTTAAATAAGACTTTTTCAAATTGTCTTAAAGTAAAACTTGGTGTCAAACAAGGATGTATACTGAGTCCAATTTTGTTCGCTTTATACTTAAATGACTTACGGCCATTCTCACCAAGTTCGGTTATAATTAACCATCGGTTATAGCTGTCAAAAAGTATTGGTAACCGGAACTTTAATTGAAAGTTAGTTTTAACCGAACTTGGTGAAAATGGCCGTTAGCTGATATTCTCCCTGGTGGTGTGAGTATTGAGGACTTTAGTGTAAAAATACTCTTGTATGCTAACAATATTGTATTAATTTCGGATTCTCAGGATGGCCGTCAAAATATGATTAACTCTCTGTATACGTATTGCAACTTGTGGCATTTAAAAGTTAATCTAGCTAAATCAAAAGTCCTAGTTTTTAGTTTCAAATGGAATTACGGGAAAACGTAATTGAAATAGTAAACTCATATAAGTATTTGGGTATTGACCTCTGCTTTAATTTATCGTTTCAAAATCACTTGGAAAGAAAACTAATAACATCAAAAATGGCGATTGCCATGATGAGTCTAAATATATCATGCATCCAAAAATCAGTAATAAAAATAAACTCCAAATATTTAATGCTGCTTCTCGCTCAATAATGTTCTACGGAGCCCAAGTATGGGGTTTTAAAAAATATGATTCAGTAGAAAAATTATTCCGTTTTCTCATAAAGAAGATGCTCCGCCTGCCTAGGAACACTCCAAACTACATGCTCTTCCTAGAAACAGGGCTTAATTCGTTGTTCTTGGTGACCTTAAAACTACATTTCCATTACATCAACAAAATACTCAATTTAGCATATAATAGGTTGCCGCGCCGGCTGGCCGAAATTATAATTGAGCCATGGACGGACTTGTGTTCCAAAATAAATTATACTACACCAAAAAGCACTGTTCCTCTCTGCAAATACAGCAATTCTATTTTACAGCTAGTTAAAACATATGAAAATTCAAACCTCGTCTCCGATGCAAGAAACTCTCAGTTTCACAACTTATACTCTCAGCTGAACTACTACTTGCTTGAAATTAATTCCATAGATCTGTCGACTCGTGCTACAAGTCTACTAATAAAAGCAAGAGGTGGTCTTCTAGATATAAATGCTAGAGCTTTCCGAAGCACGTCAATTGGTCTCTGCCCAATTTGTAACCTAGATGCAACAGAAAACACTCTACATACATATTATTGGTATCTGTCCAGTTTACAATGGATATCGACTTAAATATTTTAATCGATCACAATTCAACTTGTTGGAAGTCTTGGACATTCTTAATGGCCAAACTTACAACTAAAACACCCTAATTAACTATGTATTTAGATACTTCCTTAAAATACAGAAAATTTAAAATAAATGAATTTGCATAATCTAAAACTCTTGTATAATATAATACTCTGTAATCGTATAAACCATTTAACGTAAAGAATTACTTGTAAAACCAAAAATCTACTTTGCCAATCTGGCTCACACATAATAAGTTAAGCCATCTATAGATAAATATTATACATGTAAAGGGTGGTTAAATTGTAAGGGCCGATGTTGAATGTGAACCACACCTAAACGCCAAGTTTTTTTCCGAATTTTATTTGACATTTCTCTATTTCAGACTTACTCAATGGAGAGATACACAATCCAACAACGTGTTAAAGTTATCCAGACTTATTATGAAAATGGGCGTTCAAATCAAAATGCATATCGTGCACTTCGTGATTTTTTTGGTCAATTTGATCGTCCTAATGTGCGTACAATCGCAAAAATCGTGGAAAAATTCGAGCAAACCGGGTCTGTAGAAGATGTGAGAACACCAGTGCATGCTCGTACAGCTCGTACTGCAGAAAATATTGCTGCTGTTCGCGATAGTGTGGCTGAAAAACCGTCCACCTCAACTCGTCGTCGTGCCCAACAATTGCACCTCTCACGCTCGTCGTTGATGAACATTATGCATAAAGACTTGCATTTACACGCTTACAAGGTGCAATTGGCTCAAGAACTAAAGCCTCTTGACCATTCCAAACGTCGTGAATGGGCAGAATGGTGACTGAAATGGCAACAGTGGATGATCAATTTTCGAAGCAAATCATCTTCAGTGATGAGGCACATTTTCACCTCAGTGGATTCGTCAATAAACAGAATTGCCGCATTTGGGCGAATGAGAATCCAAGAGTGATTGTCGAAAAACCAATGCACCCACAAAGAGTGACTGTTTGGTGCGGTTTATGGGCTGGCGGCATCATCGGGCCGTATTTTTTCCAAAATGAGGCCGGTCAGGCAGTTACTGTGAATGGTGTTCGCTATCGTGAGATGATAACGAACTTTTTATGGCCCGAATTGGAAGATATGGATGTGGACGATATGTGGTTTCAGCAGGACGGTGCCACTTGCCACACAGCTAACGAAACAATGGCTCTTTTGCGCAACAAATTCAATGGCCGTGTTATCTCACGTAATGGCGATGTCAATTGGCCGCCAAGATCATGTGATTTGACACCGCTGGACTTTTTTCTTTGGGGTTATTTGAAGGAAAAGGTGTACGTCGATAAGCCAGCAACAATTCAAGAGCTAAAGGATGCGATAATTCGGCACATTAACGGCATAGAACCTCCATTATGCCTCAGGGTCATCGAAAATTTGGACCATCGGATGGAGGTGTGCCGCCGTGGTCGCGGCGCCCATTTGGCCGTTATTTTGTTCCATACATAATTGAGTAATACCAATATATCATAATTAAATAAAATTACAATAATTTCCTAAATAGTTTGTGTTTTATTCAAAATCAACATCGGCCCTTGAAATTTAACCACCCTTTATATATCAATTCCTGAATTACGTATAACTTCAAATATCTGTAAATACATACATATATTTTATCTATCTATTAAATAAATAAAATAACAAACACCGTGACACAAGAATTATATATATATATATATAGATATATATATAGATATTTGAAAAATGCAACGCCCAGAAATTGTATGTACTGCCTACTGTTACGTATATGTAAGAGCCCCCAAACCCGATTCAAGGCCAGATAGAAAACCTTTTTTTTTTAAATAGGTTCTTTAATTTTGCTGTAAATTACTGTTTAAAACGTCGTTTTAAACAGCAATGGGTTAAATTATAAAAAAAAAAATTTTTAACCCCGCATACAATTTGAACTATTAATTAATCATATCTGATTTTGACATATATCAGCAGCGAATGGACGCTTAAAATAAATAATATATTTTGTTATTTAAATTATTTAACATAATAGTGAACAATTAAAACGATAAAATTAAATAAAATAAAAAAGTAAAAATATATACATACATACGGATGAATGTTCATACATGTATGTATGTAGTATACATATTCTGAACAAAAACATTTAAGCTTAAATTTCTTATTTTTTGTGTTGTTGTAATACAATAAATAATAAAAATATTAAAAGCAAAGCAAAACGGTGAAAAACAACTCTTTGCATGAGTACGAACAGTGAAACAACACTAAGACAAAATGAAAGAAACGTTTACGTTTTAGTTAATGCAAATGAAAATAATGCAGAAATAAATAAAACAAAACAAAACAATATAAACTATTTAGCGGCTAAGCCAATTACTCGAACACGTTCCCTATTACCCTCGGTGTTTACAAAAACAGTGGATAGTGACTCATTAAAAAAACCACACCTAGATTTGGTGACAAGTGTTGCCAGGCCAGCAAGTATTGCCGTGACGTCAAAAACAAATTTAGTGGGAAATGATACCATGAACTCAAACACAAATGCAATGGAAAACCCCCTGTAAAAAGTTGTCAAAAGCCTACAGTACAAGTTGGTATGGACAGGTACATAACAGTGCTTAAACGGGGACGCAGCCCTACCTCTGCAGCAGCTGCTTCGGCCTCAAAAGTACCATCTTTTGATAAAATAAATACTCAAAATCGTTTTGCAATTCTGGAGGATGAATCCTCTAAAGCACCAAACGTCATTAAACCATCCAAGCCTCCCCCGATATATCTTTGGGAGCAATTTCAAATGAGCTCATAAAGAGTTTGATATCAGTGATAGGTGAAAATTCGTTTTACGTTGCGGCTATCAAGCGTAGAAGTATAAACGAGACAAAAATACAAGTCAATCATGAGAATGATTTTCGCAAAATAGTAAACAACTTTGAAACACTTAAAAAAACCTTTTATACCTACCAACTGAAAAGCAGTAAAGGTCAACAGGTAGTGATTAAGGGTATTGACTCATGTGTGGACCCAGAAAAGGTTAAAACATTCCTAGAAGAAAAAGGCTTCAAGGTAAAACATGTAGTAAATATTGAAAATAGAGAAAAAATTCCCCAACCACTTTTTCGAGTGGAGTTTGAACCCGGCGACGTAAAACTTAAAAAAAACGAAACACATCCTATTTACAATTTAAAATATATTCTCTACAGAAGAATAACTATAGAAGATCCGCACAAAAAAAATGGAAGAATTTGGCCATACCAAGGCATACTGCTACTAACCCCCTGTCTGCGTAGTATGTGGTGAACTACCCGGTACAGTTTCTTGCGATAAGTCTAAAACCGACCCCAACGTAAAAAAAATGTAGCAACTGTGGCGGTAATCACACTGCCAATTATAGAGGGTGCCCTGTATATAATATCGTCAAGCAGACGGTTGGACCGAAAACAAATACCCCTCAAATGCAGGTTGCAAATCGAGTAAACACAAATGCAATTCAAGCCCCCCAGCCTAGTAATAACAGAACCTCTTACGCTAACGTCCTAAAATCAAACCATCAGCCAATGCAAGGTGCCTCGCCAAGTAATGATGAAACTCCGGTTTCTAATTTAAGTCGTTTAGAAACAAGTAAGAGGGCTATATTCGGCTATGCCGAATCTTATAAACCCTTCACCATGGTTTGGAAAGAACAGAAGTTTATATATATGGATATCTAAATATATGTATATATACATGTATATTATATAATATGTATTGTTTAGTTTTATTTAATTATTTGCACATGCTTGCGTGCTATTAAATATATTAAGAGTTTAAGTATAGTTAGTTTAGTTTTGATCAAATTTTAGAATTTGGTCATAACTCGGCCATTTTGTAACAGATTTGACAGATTTTTATACCGACATCTTAAAGTATAAAATTACCATTTACTTTGGTAATAAAACTTGGAGTCGGGAAGATCTATGGTTCCCGAAAATAGGTATTTAAAAAAAGCTATATATTTGCCATATCATTTTTTTCCCCGATTTTCCGATATTTTGATATCTAAAACGTATGAATAGGTCATATTACAGCTCTAAAATTTTAGTTTTTATAATAAAAATTTTAATGTTTTTTAGTGCTTTTTTTGAGTATTTTGCCCATAACTTAACCATTTTTAACCGATTTAGCAGATTTATATACCAACGTGCTTAAGAATAATATTACCATTAAATTGGGTTATAGGTATATATATATATATACTTACATATATGTATACATATTTAAACAAACTTAATTATAAAAAAAGTAATTTTTGGGATTGCAGTATTTTGGTCATAACTCTGCTATTTCTTAACCGATTTGACAGATTTATATATCGACGTGTTAAAGAAGAAATTTGCCAGTTATTTTGATTATAAAACTTGGACTCGGGAAAATCTATGGTTCCCGAAAAAAAAAAAATATATTTTGGTCATAACTTTTTCGTATCTGAACCGATTTTCCCGAGTGTTTCAGGTTTTTCTACAATTTTTAATAATTTTTGTACGGGAGGTACCACGCCCACTTCTCCAATCCCGCCCGCATTTTGTGGGATACTGTATCTGCATAATCTAAATGTTTGTACCAAATTTAGAAACTTTGGCTCTTGTCGTTCTCAAGATATACAGAAATAAAAAAATACAACAACAACAAGGGATTTTTGGGCAAAATCAGAGGCAGTCGTGGTTTTTTGCTCATATCTCCGTCATTTTTGGACCGATCTGGCTGAAATTCAATAGCAAACTTAAACGGAGTATATGTGATATAAACATACATCAACCTAGTCCACATCATTTCTGGGGTTTTTGGAAAACCTTTCAACATACACACGGACAGACGGACAACCGGATTTAAACTTCGCTTTTCATAAGGACCCAGAATATATATACATTATAGGGTGTAGGATCAATATTGTGGAACATACAAACGGAATGACAAAGTTATATATACCCTCTTACCTTCGGTGAAGGGTATAAAAAAAGACATATTTTTTTGGATTTCAGTACTTTGGACATAACTCAGTCTTTTATTAACCGATTTGAAAGATTTATATACCGATGTCTTTAGGAATAAATTTACCATTTACTTTGTGATAAAACGTGGACTCAGAAAGACCTATGGCTCCCGTAAATGGGTATTTTTTAAAAAAAATTATATTTTGGTCATAACTTTTTTGTATCTGAACCGATTTTTCCAAAATTTTCAGAAAATATTTTCTACTAAAGATTTTCGATCTTTTGATATATAAGGCGTAGCCATAGGTCATATGACAGTCCAAAAATTCAGGTTTATATGCAATTTTTGATTTTTTTTGTATGGGAGGTACCACGCCCACTTTTCCAATCCCGCCCATATTTTGTTGGATACTGTATATTGATAATCTAAATGTTTGTACCCAATCTGGAAACTTTGGCTCTTGCCGTTCTCAAGATATACAGAAATAAATAAAATACAACAACAAGTGATTTTTGGGCAAAATCAGAGGCAGTCGTGGTTTTTTGCTCATATCTCCGTCATTTTTGGACCGATCTGGCTGAAATTCAATAGCAAACTTAAACGGAGTATATGTGATATAAACATACATCAACCTAGTCCACATCATTTCTGGGGTTTTTGGAAAACCCATTTCAACATACACACGGACAGACGGACAGACGGACAGACGGACAACCGGATTTGAACTTCGCTTTTCATAAGGACCCAGAATATATATACATTATAGGGTGTAGGATCAATATTGTGGAACATACAAACGGAATGACAAAGTTATATATACCCTCTTACCTTCGGTGATGGGTATAAAAACCATGGAAACATTAGTGCAAACAGTAAATAATTTTACGAACACAATGGGTAATATGATGCAGGAAATGCTTAGATGTTATTGCAAGCTGTACTTAACAAACCATGAACTGTTTAAAAATTTGTTTTTGGAACGCGAACGGCATCCGCCAACATAAAAATGAATTAGAATACTTTCTTAAAAATAAACAAATTGATGTCATGATGATTTCTGAAACTCATTTGACCTCAAGAAATACGTTTAAAATAAATGGTTATATACTATATGATACCAAGGACCCACGAGATAGAGCTTGTGGAGGTTCTGCCACTTTAATAAAAACCCGAGTCAAGCACTACCTAATGTGTGATCATCGTGAAGATTATCTCCAAGCAACGAATATTTGCGTTGAGGAATTAAACAGAAACCTAGTAATTTCATCGTTATACTCTCCGCCTAGATTTTCAATATCGGAGGACCAATATTATAAATGGGGGTCGCGACTTATAACGCCAAAGGGTCGTGTTTTATTGAACACAATTTCTGAAATGGATTTAAATGTGGTAGCGAGCGGACAACCAACATATTGGCCCACTGATCATCAAAAAATACCAGATGTCATCGATTTCGGCGTTGTTAAAAACATTCCCATAGAAACGATTTATGTTGAAGCCTCCCTAGAATTATCTTCCGACCACACTCCTACAATTGTTACTATAATGAACCCCAATAGAATTGTACCTCCGACTGGTTACATAGCGACGACAGCTACGCAAATTAATTGGTTAAAATATAAAAAATATCTCAGTACCCATTGCACAGAAAATATTCCGCTCAGTACACCGGATTATGTAGATCGCTCTTTTGACAATTTTGACAGTTTTCTGAAACTAGCTGTTCAACATTCCAGCGATACCCCCAAAAAAATTAAAAATAATAAAATATATTCTTCAGATGTCGAGCGGCTCTTGACTGAAAAAAGGAGAGTTCGAAGAGAGTGGCAACTTTACAGATCCCCGCAACTTAAGATTTTATTAAAAGAGTGCACAAAAAAGCTAAGAAAGTTACTGCTGAATCAGAGAACGGCTTCTCTAGAAAAATATCTTAAGGAACTTGATGCAACTACACAATCTGACTACTCATTAAGGCGTGCAGCTAGAAATCTAAAAAGGCCAGTTATATCTAAACCACCATTAAGAAACTTGAATGGTAGGTAATTGGGCAAGAAACGATATTGAAAAAGGCAATCTGTTTGTAAGTTACTTAAAAAACGTATTTACATATATTTTCACAATATTGCGGTCGAGTTACCACCTGTTGCTGCTAGAGCAGCTTTTCCCCTCAGATTTGAGTTAAGAAAAATCGAAAAGGCTATTTGTGACTTAAACACTAAGAAGGCACCTGGTATTGATAAAATCAGTAATAAAATGCTTTTGGAGCTACCTCGCATAGCAAAGAAAATTATTCTTTTTATTTTTAATGCTGTTTTAAGCCTTGAATACTATCCTCAAAAATGGAAGGTTTCCTTAGTTACCATGATACCAAAGCCACGTAAAGATCATACAAAAGTTGAGTCTTATAGGCCTATTAGCTTATTATCAAATATGTCAAAGCTGTTTGAGAAATTATTAGTTTCAAAATTAACACCGATTTTGAGTGTAAATAGATGTATTCCAAACCATCAGTTCGGATTTAGAAGAAAACACAGCACAATCGAACAGACTCATCGAATAGTAAATGTCATAAGAAAGGCATTTGAAGAAAATAAATATTGCTCAGCACTCTTCATCGATGTTTCACAAGCTTTTGATAAAGTCTGGCATGAAGGCTTATTACATAAATTGAAGCAAAATTTACCAGCAAACACACACTGCTGCTAGAAAGCTACTTAGTGGGTCGTCAATTTATTATTAAAGAAGGAAATTTCTTAAGTTCACCTCAGCCCATTGCCGCTGGAGTCCCACAAGCAAGCATCCTGGGCCCCCTATTATACTTAATTTATACTTCGGACATGCCAACAAGCAACTATACACAAACTTCAACATTTGCAGACGATACAGCTTTTCTAAGCGTCCACGAAAATCGTTATGAAGCATCGCGTTACTTACAGCATCATATATTTCAACTAGAAATATGGTTACGACAATGGAGGATAATGGTCAATGAGCAAAAATGCGTACATATAACATTCACTTTGCGCCGGGAATCTTGCCCCCCTATTACAATCAATAATCAAATAATTCCTCAACATTCGCATGTAAAATATCTCGGTATACATCTGGATCGGCAATTAACGTGGAAATGCCATATAGAGGCAAAATTAACTCAAATGAAACTAAAAGCCATTCAAATTCATCGATTGCAAGCTTCTACTTTACAACTCTATCTTAAAGCCTATCTGGTGCTACGATATTCAACTATGGGACACTGCCTCGGCCTCTAATATCGACAAAATTCAAAGGCGCCAAAATAAACTTCTTCGAATAATCACAGCAGCTCCCTGGTACACAGAAAAAATTCTCCACAATTTTTCACCAATTAAAGCATTAATCAAAAATAAACTCAGTTTTAATTAAAATTTTAATCAAGTGAATTAAACGTTTAATCAAGTAAACTAAACGTTTAATTAATACTATTAACTGGTTTAATTGATACTATTAATTTGTTTACTGGTGCAAATTTAATTAATTTTTTAATTAATATCACAAATTTTTTAATTGAAATCAATTTTTATTTTTTTCTGTGTATGTTAAAAACTCAAACATTCATAAGGATCTCAATGTGCCATTAGTTAAAACTATGATTACAAAATATGCAACAAAATATTTAAAAAGGCTTGAACAACACCCAAATCCACTAGCTCGAAATATTTTAAGTCATGGCGGCCACACTCGCTTAAGAAGAAGAGACACTGCAGCACTTACCCAATTAGATGAGCGATAAACACCTATATAAGTGAATAAAAACCGTGATGAAGAAAATTTTGTCTGGCACTGGCAGGACATAAAATAACGTATTAGGTTAAGATTTGATTAATTATTGTTAGTTCATATTTAATATATGAAGATTCAATAAAAAATAATAAAAAAACAAAAACTGGGCTTAAGGGTTTCTTAAAGTCAGAAATTTAAATTTATTTTTTTACCATTTAAGTTTGCAAATATCTCGGGCCCTAATTATTACTGCTGGATAAAGTTTTAGAATTATATGCACTTATGCGTAATGAAAATTTATTGATTAACGCATTTGAAATTGGTTCTATAGTTTTCTCGATGGATCTGAAAGTATGATGGGACATATGTGTCCCACTCGTCGTCAAAGGTGAAAAAAGGGTAATTTTTATTCTTTTTTTTTTAATTTAATTTAATTTGTTACCATTAAAAAACAAAGAAATCATAAACAATTCAGTAAAAACATATCCCATAAATATTATCAAAGACATTTTAGGAAATACAGAATTTTTAATGAATAAGATTTTGTTTGTCGTCCGTTATATTTCATATAATCTAAATCAAAATCGAATAAAGTTATAGTAAATTTTAATATAATTTTTGTTCCTTGTAAAGCACATTGGTTTTTTGCTTGCGTAACAAATCGTGTTTGTTTGACTTTCGATTCCGTTTTTTTTGCGCAAACAAGACATCGCTTACTGACTCTCTTTCATTCCGCCCTCAATTTTGACCGTTTAACGGATTCTCGTGTTAGTTTTTTGAAACGGTCTCGAGTAATAACCTTGGAAATAAACGGTACTGAATATATTTACATCGTAGACTAGTACAATTTTATTTCTGGAAATCTTTGGATACTCATTACTATGATCATCCCAACAAATAGTGTCAATCTTCTTGACTTATAAAAATACCTTTCTGCTAACAATAAAGTTCCGTTTGGTGAATTATGAACTCTGTTAGTGCGACAAATTCACAAAATTTATTGAACACTTCTAAAACAGATGCACAGCGCATACAGAGATGAAAAAAGTGACGTAAGAAAAATGCTCAAATCATTGGCGAGGGAAGCTTTCGAAGAAAAAGAAAGAAAACGTTTTTTGGTAGTGTAGTGGCAATGTATAAAAACAAGACGCTACAGTCAACACAAATTGCGTAATCAAAACAAAAATGCAAAAGGGGCAGCTTTCGAAGAAAAAGACAAAAAACACAATATTTTCTGTCTAGTGACGCCTCTGTGTGCTCTGTGACAGATGGGACTATCGCTAACCTCTGGGTTTAAAACCTGCTCGTAATTTTTTTTGGGTTGTTTTTGGCTATATTAGGTGACGCAATTAACTCATTTAAAAATAAACTTACAGATATAGTTACCAGTAATTAAATGATATATTTTCAAAGCGCATCTATAAACATGAAATTACGAACAAATCGCGGTATGCAAGCTGTTGGAGAGTTGAATCCATTTTGGGGTGAGATAAGGCCATGTTGGCTTTATCTCTCATTCAATAGAGAGATAAATCCTTTTTTTTTCATTTGAATGGGAGATAAAGCCATCATGGCCTTAGCTCACATTAGCAGTATTAGAATATGGCTTTATCTCTCATTTAAGTTCCGGAGACGCTAAAGTCAAGTATTGAAATCTGGCTTCGCATACTAAAGTTTTCCTCTAGTAGGACGCGGCAGGTGGCTTCGCTGAATTAATTTCCTGCGTGCGTCACAAGAATAAAACAATGTTTATCAATGATAACTAAGGATTTTCCCTCTTACAGAATGTTTCCACCATGCATAACAATATTCTGAAAAATATGGCTTTATCTCTCATTTGCGAAAAAAATATGGCTGTATCTCTCATTTCGTTAAATTTTAAATATGACCTTACCTCTCAATGATTGGGCAATAAGGCCATTATGGCTTTATCTCACATTCAATTGAGCAATAAAGCCATCATAGCCTTGTCTCACATGGTCTTAAAGCACCCCAGTAGTAGGGAAATGGGGATGCAGCCTCCCCATTCGTTTTTTTCCCATATACCACAGAGGGAGCATTTTGCTTTTCATTGAAAGCAGCAAAAATTCTGCTTCCCCATTCGTTTTTTCCCATATACCACAGAGGGAGCATTTTGCTTTTTTTTTCATTTAAAGCAGCAAAAATTCTGCCTGTTTTTGTTCCCGGTGTATTTTTCTTAAGGAGGAATTTTGAATATAAACAAAATAAAGAATTTATTTTTGAGTATTTTTCAATAAAAAAGAGATTCAAGAGAAATTTAAAAAATACGTATAAATAAAATTGTTTGAGTATTTTAAAATAAGAGAGTAATATGTAATATAGTTTAAATATTCCCTACTACTAACGAGTGTTGCCATTAGGATACGAAAGATACATTTTTCGTATCTTTTGATGGCTTCACGTACCATGTAAAATCCGGAAATTTTTCGTATCTTTTGAATCCGTATGCAAAATGTACTAAAACTTATTAAGACTGATTATCGTAACTGAATCAATACTTATACCAACCAGGGCTGCCAGATAAATTTGTGAGGAAATCGTCAGTTTGCTGAGAAAAAATAAAAAAGTCGTCTTTATCGTTTCGAAAAATCGTAAAAAAAATCGGACAATTTAAAATTTAGTTTTTTTTGAAACAATTTTTGTTTGATTTTTATAAAAAAAAAAACATTCAAACAAAAACATAATTACTTCATACCCAGCTTGCATTTTCAATCGTGTAAGAGCTACTGGGAATCTCATGAAGAGCGTCTTTGATCGTCGATGACCGCATTTTTTAATCTAGAAGATTCCTTACACGGGAAAAACTGTAAAACGAGTGAGATTCTTCCATAGCTTTGCGAAAGACGCTTCTTCAATCGTTGTGGGAATCGTTTAAGCCCTGGATAAAGATAATCTAACGAGACGTTCATGTCAAGAATCGTATGAGAGTCATGTAGATATTCTCTGCTCGACGTATAATTGTTGAAAATGTGATTTATACAAGGAGTCGTAAAAGGTTCATTCGATGATGGTTTGTCGAAAGATAAACAAAGTGTAACATTGTTGTTTTTGTACTCTGAAAATAATCCAAGATTTTCTTAAGACTTGCATGTTACAGCCGTACCTAAAAAAGCGGCACGCGTTTCCTAATTTTTGATGTTGACAGCTCGTTTAAAAGTGAAGTTTGCCGCTATTGTTAAATAATAATGGCAATTAGCTATTTTTTTTTTGGTCACTCTAGCGTTTTTATCTCTATTTTTAATTAGATTTTTTTGTGGGTTTTATTAAACAAGAAAGCTATCACTACTACATATCAGCGTAAAGGTTAAGCGAAAGAAAACGTTCCGCCTCCCGCTCTTGTTAAGGTAGGGCTGTTAAACATTCCAATATAAACAAACGAAATTGTCAGAAACTTTAAATATTTTATTCAGACTTTGGAGACTGAAAAAAATCGTCAATATCGAACAAAAAATCGTCAAATCTGGCAACCCTGACTTATACAATAGCAGCTTTCATAATGGTGAAAGAAAACATTAAGGACGTTTCAACACACGATTCACCTAAATCGAGGATTACAAGTAGTACGAAGTTGTTCTTAAGAAATATAAACATCTTTTATTTTCAGGAAATTTATATGAACTTTTTGATATAATCGCCTTGGTATAAACGCCTTAACTCGTATATTAATTTTTACAAAACTGAATTTGTTTCGATAACATCCAAAGATAGTTACATACATATATATATTAAATGTTTGCTTATTGTATTTTTAAAAATTGCATACCTAATATTTATGACTTAAGTAAATATGAAAATAAATTTATATGATATCATTTTCTTTAAAATATTCATTTAATATGAAATAAAAATGTAATATTTATAAATGTTAAACGTTAAAAATGGACTTAAATTTTTTTTTCGAAAAGTATCTTTTTGGGAAAAAGTGTATCTTTCTTGAAACTAAAATGTATCTTTCTCGAAATTTCACTGGCAACACTGCTACTAACATGAATGTCTGTTTCTGATCATTAGGTAGATCTGGTAAAAATTTCCTAAACTATTCAAATATCAGTCGTAATAAATACATTATTAAGAATAATTTATAAAATTTGTTTTTAAAAAAGTTAAAAACGCCATTAAAAATGTTATTATTTGAACATGAATGTCTGTTTCTGATCATTAAACTATTCAAACATAAGTCGTAATAAACACTTTATTAAGAATAATTTACAAAAATTGTTTTTAAAAAAGTTAAAAACGCCATTAGAAATTTTATTATTTGAACATGAATATCTGTTTCTGATCATTAGGTAGATCTAATAAAAATTTCCTAAACTATTCAAATATAAGTCGTAATAAACACTTTATTAAGAATAATTTGTTAAACGAAATTTTCAATATTTTAATCAGGCTTAAGTTCTTCAAATTTAATTTTCGTTAAATTATTTTTATGAAGATAGGAATTTATTTATTTATTTGTTTACAACCCAATACAAAGGTTCAATATTTTATTAAAGTATTGGATGAAATATATGTGTTAGAATAAGGCTTATGCCATAAGTATCTTATAGATAACAAAAAATACAATAAAATTTACATGACAAAAATAAAAATATAGTAATAAATAACATGTTAATAAACAAAAACAAATAATTTAGTACATATTATAAGGTGGATTTGGTACATAAAGGAAAAAAGATTGAATTCTTAAAATGCATTGCGTTGCTGATAGTTTGCAATTGTAGGGGTAATTGGTTCCAAATTCTTATAGCGTTTATAAAAAATTGATTATTTGATATTTGACTTTTGCATCTAGGCTGTTTAATGCGGTTTCCTCTATTTGATCTTAGAAATTGGATCTTGTCATAAAGGTATTTCGGTTGACGAGTGTATATTATTTTTTGCAGATACAATAATGTTTTACACTGTAGTAAATGCTCAAACGTTATACCAAAAACCTGTTTGGCATAAAAGGATATCCTATCATACCTTCGTAGGCCATAAATGTACCGTGTAATGTTGTTGAATGTCACGTTTAGTTTTCGTTTACTGGCGAAATCACAGTTGGCAAAAATTTCACAACCGTAGAGTTACTTAGGCAAAAGATATGTTTTGGCAATTAGCATACGAATTTGGGTGGGTAAGAAGTGTTGCGTGAACCATAAATTTCGCAGCATACTATATACTTTGCCCGTATTGCTATTTATTTTATCACTCCAGGTGAGATTATTGTTAAACATTACTCCAAGGTTTTTTACTGATTTTGTCCTTTCAATACTAGAACTACCAAGAATAAGGTCTGAAATATTGCCCATAATAGGTACCTTTTTCGCTATAAGTAAGTATTTCAATTTACTCGGGTTGAGACTTAAACCATTTAATTTTGCCCATACATTGATGCTGTTAAGGTCATAGTTAATTTTACGAATACAGTCATCAACCTTCGAAGGTTTACAACTTATATAGATTTGAACATCGTCAGCATACATTTGTACATTACAATATTTTACATGTATTGGAAGGTCATTTGCCTATATAGAGTACAACATACGGCCAAGATTGACATGTTTCGATCGCTACCACTCGATCTCCTCAGAGGGATTTGCCATCTTACACTCGCAGCCATCGACGACTGCTGACGTCAATAGTCAAACATCAATCCTTTTTCTGTTTTTTCATGTTTGTCTTTCTTTTTCTTGTTGACCTTTTTCAGCACAACTTAAGTTGTGAAAAAGAAAAAGGTCAACAAGAAAAAGAAAGACAAACATGAAAAAAGAAAAATGTACTTTGGACTTCAAGAAGAATTCTTGACAAAAAGTACGAAAAAACAGAGGTAAAGGAAAAACATGTAAAATCAATTAAAAATGGACAATCATTCAACAAAGCAAATTTCGATCTACCAAAGGTATACAATTTGGTTTAAGGATTGATATTTGACTATTTACGTCAGCAGTCGTCGATGGCTGCGAGTGTAAGACGGCAAATCCCTCTGAGGAGATCGAGTGGTAGCGATCGAAACATGTCAGGGTAACCAGCCGCCTGGGTTCGAATCGCAGGTCAGTCAAGAATGAATGACTATCAATAGCAATTTTAATTAATTTCCATGTTGTAAAATTCCTTTCTTCATAAAAATAATGTAATGAAAATTAAATTTGATAAACTTAAGCCTGATTAAAATATTGAAAATTTGGATTAAAAACCATAAATAGTTCAACAAAATTACCACAATACTAATTATAATTTATAAAATTTGTAAAAGCGTCATTAAAAATGCTATTACTTGAACATGAATGATTGTCTTTCGCTGACACAATTAGTTTTTTTTTTTTTTCAAAAGAATGAAGGCTTGAGTGAAGTTGATAATTTAAAAACTTAAATAAATATAAGTTTAAAAATTTTAAACAAATTGGAAACTACGACACGTTTTAAAAAATAAATAAGAGTTTAGCTCTCGTTTTCATTATTAAGATTTCATTGAGCTCTTGATCAAATAATTCATAATTGTCAATAACCATAAATCGAAAGTTTAAACGATTGTATGTGTGTTATTACTATTTTCTTATAAAAGAAAGACCGGCAGTGTTAAGAGCTTTAGTAAGGCCCAAAATTTCGGCAACTATTTAATCAAATTAGTAAATTAGTGAAGTAAAAACGTGTGTAAAAGAAAAAAACAAAAACGACTTAGATATCAAGAAAAAATTTAATTTTTTTTTTAATATAATATAAATATACATACATACATTGGTATATTATATAATATGGCGAAATGTCTGGGGTTTGTAGTAGTTTTGCTTATCCAAGTGGCATTTATAGTTGTAGTAGAAGTAATTCAAATGTATGTACATGATTACATAACCAGCCTAGATACACCCACACCCACACCCATCCCCGAAGTTAACTACCGTTTACCTTTAAACATTAAGCCCATCCAGTACACCATTCATATCAGCCCTAACTTGAAGGAACCTGATGCCACAAAATTAACCTTCGATGGTGAATGTATAATTGAAATCCAAGCATTACAAAAAACCAATCAAATTCAATTGCATATTAGTAATTTGAAAGTGTCCTCAAGTAAATATTACAAAAAGAGTTCAATTTTCGAAAAAATCAATCTTCCCCAGGCCACTCCCAACAGTTTAACCGATATTGTGGTTTACGACTTAAACGAAGAATTACAAGCTAACGTATCCTATTACTTGCATTTTGTTTATGTTGGCAGCATTAATGAAGAGATGAGCGGTTTCTACCGCAGTAAATACACAACCGCAAGTGCTACAAAGTAAGTTTGACAACCCCTATTTAATACAATATAAATAAAATTCTAATTCTTTAATAGTTGGCTTTATGGAACCCAGTTCGAACCAATTCATGCCCGCAGTGTCTTTCCCTGTTTTGATGAACCGGACCTCAAGGCAAGATTTAAGTTGTCTATGACTTATAACAGACCATATGAAGCTGTGGGCCCTACTGCTGTTTCGATGAAATATACTCCCATATATCATACAAAGATTTATTTTAGAACTACTCCTATAATATCCACCTATCTTTTGACTTTCACCATTTCCAATTTCTATGTTCGCCATGAAGGCCAAATTGCTGTTTTTGCCAGACCTGAATACTTCTCGCAAACAGAATATAGCCTTGAGTGTGGTAAAAAGCTTTTGGCCGCCTTTCGTAGCTACTTTAATACAAGTTTAAGCACAATAACTGAAAATATCATACATTTGTACGCTGATCCTACATCCGAACTCGGTGAATCTTCACTACTCTACGATAAGAAGGAAAGTTCATTGAAGAAGAAACAGTTGGTTACTAATATTGTTGCTTCTGAAGTAGCCCACTTGTGGTGGGGCAATTTGGTTACCTGTAAATGGTGGGGTTATATCTGGTTGAATAAAGGTTTCGCCAGTTACTTCCAATATGTTGGTACTGATTTGGTAAGTGCAAATAATATTATATCCATAAGTTAAATAAGATAATAATACAAAAACACATTAAATTAATTGTTGTGTTGGTTCCAATATTTATCCTAAGAACCAACTACTACTAGTGATGCATAAAACTTCTATTCGGTTCACATGATATATTTTTTTTAAAAGCTTTTTTTAACTTGCAATGGATGTGTGTATGTTTGTTCGGGTAGAATCTTGCAACTCAATTTTTAAGCAGTTATCTTCAACCGATTAAGTTGAAATGTTGTATACACGTTTAGTTTGGATGACAGTGCATGGCAAACTGTGTGACGTCATTCTAAATCTAATGTGGCGGCCAAGCACTACGTGGCGGACTAGTTATTTTTAATGCGCTTCTACAATATGGGTATCAAATGAAAGGGCTTCATAAGAATATCTCGAAAAATAAAGTGGTCACTCTAAATCTCATATGGTGGCACAAGCAAGATGAAGGACTAGCTATTTTAAACGCACTTTTACAATATGGTTATCAAATGAAAGGGCTTGCTAAGAATAACTCGGAGAATAAAGGGTCACTCTTAATAAAATTTGTTGGACACACACAACATGGCGGACTAGTTATTTTAAATTCACTTCTACAAAATGGGTATTTAATGAAAGGGCTCGCTAAGAATATTTCGAAAAATAAATTAGTGAGTCTAAATTCAATATAGCGGAACACACAAGATGACGGACTAGTTATTTTTAACGCACCTCTACAATATTTGTATCAACTGAAAGGGCTTGATAAGAACAACCTGAAAAATAAAGTGACGTCACTCTAGATACAATATGGCTGACTAAGTTTATAATGATTGCTGAGAATACGAATGCGAGTTTTAAAAAAATTAAAAGTTAAATTTCTTTTTTTAAAAGTAGGTTGTATTTAAATGCGCTAAAAAGAAAAAAATAAATTAAAAGTAAACAAGTTAGAGTGCTATATTCGGCTGTGCCGAATCTTTGATACCCTCCACCGACAGTTCAAATGTTTAAGGAGTAATATCTGTATCTGTATAATATCTGTTTTAGGCGACTAAACTGTTTTCCGGTAGTAGGGTTTATATGGGGCCTAGGGTAAATTATGAACCGATCATCACGAAATTTCACAGGGTAATTTCTAGTCCTTTAAAACTGTGACGTACCAATTTCTGTTATGCTAGCATTAGTAGTTATGGTTTTAGGTGTACTAAACTGTTTTCCGGGAGTAGGGTTTCTATGGGGCCTTGGGTAAATTATGAACCGATCTTCACGAAATTTCGCAGTATAATTTATAGTTCTAAAAAACTGTGACGTTCCAAATTTTGTTACGCTAGCGTTATTTTTTACGGTTTTAGGCGTACTAAACTGTTTTCCAGGAGTATTGTTTATATGGGGCTTTTTGCAAAATCTTATCTCATTCCGTGCCTTGTTCCAGCATTTATGTTATTTTTTGTAACAAAATTATAATTTTTTTTTTAGGTGGTGGTTCCACATTTTGCTTCATAGCTCTGGTCCTACATAACCGATTTTGCTGGATTTCAATCCCAAATTGCTTAGTATAACTACAAGCAATTTGGCTCCAAGTTTGTTCATTTGTTTTGAGTTGTTCGAAAGTGAGCGTGTTTTCAACAGACGGACAGACAGACGGACATGGCTAAATCGACTAAGAATTACTCAAGGACCCAGAATATATATACTTTATGGGGTCTGAGATGAATAATAAAAAAGTTTCACACGGAATGACAAACTTAATATACCCTCTTCACAACTAATTGTGGTGGAGGGTATAAAAACCTTTTTAAAAAACAAGCTTTTATTTGAATGCGCTAAAAAGAAGGAAAAAATAATTTGCTTTAAAACTTTTACTTCAACTTATAACGTCATTACACAATTTATATGATATAAAAGTATATATATAAGTTTGTCATTCCGTTTGTAATTTCTACAATATTGATCTAAGACCCTATAAAGTATATATATATTATGGGTCCTTATGAGGAGAGAACTTGATTTAACCATGTGATCGATGCAAAAAAATTTTAATTTATATTGTATTTTTACGACAGTTATGAAAAGGGCTGTATCATAATATTGCTTCTAAATTTATTATGATTAACATGATGATAATTTGATTACTTCTTAACTTAGTATGATTAACAGAATAATAATATGATTAATGGAAAGATATTATGATGTAATATTACGAGTATATTTAGTGATAATATGATTCAACAATAATCTTAACATGGTGACTACAATCATGAATCTTATCATAAAATGTTGATCTTACAATATGTCTACCACAACCATGTTTTTCTTTGCGTGCATTTATGGGGTTTTAGTTCATTTTTGTTTAATGGGTTATTTAATTTTTTCGAGGATTTTTATAATTTTCAAAATTCATTATGAATTCCCGTATTTTCTTGGTTTCAGTTTTGGGTCTCAGTTGATAAGGGACTTAGTTAATAGTGCGACATAGCAGATATCAATTTCGTTAAATTTTATACAAATGCCAAAATTTGTTAAGAAGTAATGACAATAAAAGCAATTCCCAGAGTTTGTTTTTGCATGGGAGCTATTGTCAAATACTGACTGTTTACAATAAAATTTGTTCAGATGATTAGGGTTGCGATAAAAATGTATTCTATATATCGACAGTTATGTGCACAACGGCTATTATGGTGAGAAGTTTGTACGGGGGCTATGTGCAATTATGGACGGAATCTCACCATTTTCAATAGGCTTCGTCCTTGTAACTATACTAAGCCTAAGTATTAAAATATCTCTTGCGCAAAAGTTTTTCGTGGGTCTAATACGAATATTTGTATATGTAACACACATCGACACAAAAGTATGACACCCTCTCCACTATGGTGGTGTGGATATAAATATATTTTATATAAATCAGTGATAGCCACTCCATAGGCTCGCGAGTAAGTTAATAATCGTATTTTTTACACAGACACGGTCGGCAATTCACATGTATACAACAACTTTGTTCGTTTCAAAACATCAGACTATCATCAGTCACTGCGACCGAACACAAGTACATAATATCTTTGGGTGCGTGCGTTCGGGGCTTGGTTAGTTCGGGGCTTGGTTATCACTGATATAAATTTAATATTTTAACTTAATTGTCAAGCTTGAGGTCTTTTTTTTTATTTTACTGAGAATGTGGCAAACAATTATAGACACTTAATTTATAAAAATAAAAACGGAAATTAAAAATTTATTTATTTATATTGTAATAGATCAAGTTTGATTTGAAAAATATTTTCGTATTCAATTGAAAAATTTTTTTTTTTTAATTTGTTATTATAATACATACATAGTTTGTTTAATATGTTATAAGAAAATTGTTAAATTGATTTAAATAAGAAAGAAAAAAACCCTGAAGAAGGCACTCGAAAGAAGTGCCGAAATATTGGTTAAAAATAAACGTTTAAAGTTTTATATACAAATAAAAAAAGACCTCAAGCTTGATAACTTAGTTATGCAATAATAATAATAAAGGTCGAATAAAATACTTATAATTAATTTAATACTATGATTAAGGATATATGTATGAGATTAGATAAAACCAAATGCAGCACTCTTCTTAGTGGTTGACTTATGGTTAAACAGAACATCCAAACCATTTTTTTAATATTTTCAATGGGACAACATACACAGTTAAAGCAGTTAAAAAAAAAATTAAAGCAGTATCTCAATAAAGAATATACATTAAAGAAATAAATTTTAACTATTCGTAAATATTTAACAATTAATTTATAAAAAAACATGATTGATTGTATAATTTTAGGTTGATACTTCCTTTGATATGTCAAGCCAATTTGACGTAGATGTCATCCAAAATGTCATGCATCATGATGCTACAAGCGATGCCAGGCCAATGAGTAACGAAAATGTTCGCACAAAAGACGAGATCAATCACATGTTTAATCAAATTTCTTACCTAAAAGCAGCCGCTTTTATCCGTATGACTAAAGCTATTTTAGGAGAAGAGAATTTTAGAAAATCTTTGCATGAATATCTTACAACTTAGTAAGTTTTTGCTATCACTCAAGTAAAATATCACAATTCTTAATGATTATATTTTAGTGCATATAAAAACACAATTCCTTCGGATCTCTTTAATATTTGGAAGAAGTACTGGCCTTTTATAGATAGAGCATTCTCTCAAAAATACTTCGATTCCTACACCACTCAAGAGGGTTACCCTGTGGTCCTCTTTAATCGTACCTCCATTCAATATGTGGAAGTCAGTCAAAAACGTTTCCTTTTAAACAATTTTGATAAAGCTAACGCCAAAACAAAATACACTACTCCTGTTACATACACAAAAAGTTCTGACAAAAATTTCGAAGACGTCTCTACCAGATTCTACCTTCAAAATAATACAGCTACCCTTTATTTAAGAAATGGTGATTCCTGGTTTATTGGCAATACTCAGGCAATCGGTTACTATATTGCTAATTATGATACCAATTCTTGGTATGATATCGGCAGAAAATTGTTTTCTGATAGCAGGGAGGATATTCATGTAAGGAATCGTATCCAAATCGTTCACGACCTTCTCACCTTAGCTCGTGCGGGTGAAATTGATTACAGTGTGACTTTATATATTCTCCAATATCTTAAAAACGAAACCAGTTATTTGCCATTGGCTGCTGCCCGTAGAGGATTACGCCATTTAATGACACGTTTGGGTAACGAAAGTTACCTCTTTGTTCCCTTCATCCGGGGGATCGTTAGAAATAACTACCGCAACGTGGGTTTTAAACCAAGTAAAGACGAAACTTCTTTTGAAATTAAGAGACGTACTTCTATTTTGGATTGGGCGTGCCAAAAAAATATAATACCTGACTGTGTTGACCAAGCCAAGGTACATTTCGATGAAATTTTGAAAAACCGTTCCGTTGACGTCAATATTCGTTATGATGTTTATTGTACAGTTGTGCGTGATGGCAACGAAACTAATTTCAACACACTTGTTAACAAATACACGGCCGAAACTGTTTCTAGCGAAAGAACTTTGATTTTAGATTCTTTGAGTTGCGTCAAGGACAGCAAATTGGTTGACAGAGTTTTTCAAATAATCATTTCCAATGACTTGCATTTGCATGCCGTGGACAGGACCATCGCTTTGTATAACTTGTGCAATAAAAACAACGAAAATGTTGACCGTGTTTTTGATTTAATTGATGAAAAGATTGACGAACTTGCTAAAGCGTAAGTATATAATTTTTTTTTGAAAAACATATTGGAATTAATAACGTAAATTTATATTACAGCACTGGTGGTAACCATCCCGTTGCTTCCGTTGTTTTGGAAATGGCAGATCACTTCACAACTAAAGCTCAATTAGATAAACTTAAGAATTTTAATAAAAAGCACTCCAACAAGTTCGGTAGATCAATTTCGACTTTGCAAAGGGCAGTAAGGGTTGTCGAAGAGAACCTAAAATGGTCAAGTGAAAATTTGGGAAAAATTAAATCAGTTCTTGCAGAAATAGCACCAATTAAATCATAAGTTAATTTTTCCTTTTAAAAAATTCATGTAAAAACAACTATGTAATATTTTGGTTTGTTTTAAATAAACATTAGAATTCCTTTTCCGGCATAACCATAACCCGGGATAAGTCGATCAAATATTTATTGGTAATCCTTTTAGAATGTTAAAACAATTGACAAATAATAGTTTTTTTATCGGATTAACGATAAAAAATATAGATATGACAGTAGGAATGCATTTCAGTAAAATCCAGTACAAATTTGTACAACTTTTGGGGTAAACGAACGCAGCTAATATAAAGCATAATTTGGTATACACACTCAAAGCGGGTCCAATAAGCAAATCTTAAATCAGCCAAAATGTCCATTGTGCATTTAGCAGAACTGGAGGGGTTTTGTGCGTTAAAAGAAAAAAAGATTGTTTAAACTAAAATATTAGATTTGCGGACAAGAGTTGATCTATGTATGCAAAGAGATCCGTCAGCGAAAAAAATCTAGAATATACATTAGGGCGGGTCGACTTGTATGGATGAAAAAAAAATTAAAAATCGTATAGCAAAAACGAAATTTACATAAAATTCTAAGAAAATTCTCCGAAGAAACCATGGGTCTAAAATAAAATCCTAATCCCGCGCCTCTCGACATGAAAACTTTTTTAATTGGGTGAAATTTTTTTTTAATGAAAAAACAATTTTGAGTGTAAAAAATATAAAGAACTACGTTACTAAACAGTTTTATTCAACAAATTCGATTCCTTTTTGGAAAAAGCTATTTTTTCAAAAAATTTTTTTTGTAAAGGCGGGCATATAAATGTTCAAGTCGAGAGCCGCGGGTTAGGATTTTATTTTAGACCCATGGTTTCTTCGGAGAATTTTATGTAGATTTCGTTTTTGCTATACGACTATTAAAAAAAAAATCGACCCGCCCTAATATACATATACATACATAATGCCGAAGCTTTAACCTTTAGTCATGATAGAAATATTTTTTCAATAAATAACCTTCTCCTAGCCAAAGCAACCAGTAAAATGCGCATTGGAACTGCTTTCTTCAATCCCAAATTTAAAAAATACAATTTGCTTAAATATCCCCTCTAAAAACAAAAAGCTGCCGAATGCGTTCCTTTTATTAAAAAAATTATTTAGTTTTAAAGTTCTGTATCAGTGGGTATAAATTTTATCTTATAAATTTGTATTTTTAATTTATTTAAACATAAATAAGCACACTAAAACAACAATGTTATTTAACCATTTTTACAATTTAGTAATTATCTGCCAAATTCTGACCAAAAATCTACGTTATTAAGGGAAAGAGAAATTTGATTATTCGGTTAATCTTAAATATTATTAATACATTTTAAATGGCTTGTATGACTACTGGTTAAAATATAATACTTTTGCATATTGGCAAATATTTTTCTAGCATAAATGGAGTCAGTCTGAAAATCCACGTTGAACCATTTAATATCTTTTACGAACTTCTGAAGTTGTGGAGAATTGTTGTTTAAATAACGACCCCACAAACACATCCATTTAACGCGTTAAATATCCACTGGCTTAGCCAATTTATGCGGTGACAAAAATCTCAAGTGATGGTAACACCTTTCTAACGACGTATTGGAAATTAAAATTAGACACAAAATGCTCGAATAAATAAAATTTTCATTAAAATACAATTGAAAAGCATCAAAAAACTGACACAAACATCTCGCTAACTCGAGTCTGTGGGGAGATTTTTACAATGTTTTTTAATCCAAATGTTAATATTTTAATTAGGCTAAAGTTCATCAAATTAAATATTTATTAAATTATTTTTATGAAGAAAGGAATTTTACAACATGAAAACTAATTAAAATTGTTATTAAAAATTTGTGATTGTTGACAGCAGCTGGGACTCGAACCCAGTCTTTTACGGACAGGTTACCCTTACTTGTTTCGATTGCAACCACTTTATCTCTTCAGAGGTGTTTGCAGTTTAACACAGAATCAAAGAATTGCTAAATTTCTATTATATCTGGTCCTACATTGGACAGAAACAATTTACCGAACTTTTTATTCAAGAAAAATACTATTTTTGGACTCTTTTTTGACGCGGTTTAGCTTACGGGAGGTTATCGCTAGAGCCAAAATATTTTGGGAATCTTCATAAAACATGACGAAGTAAATTTTTTACTTCTTAGAGTATGAACAGTAGGGTGTGTCCCGGTAGGCTAGCTGGTAGTCAGCTAGTCTACGAACGCCGGGGTTGCGCGTTCGATTCCCGGCAGAGACTCTGGTTTCTTTCCTGCAGACAAGCGTAGAGCTTCGCGGGATAAGCTTAGCATAGGAAATTAAAAAAAAAAATAATAATCGGGTTTTACTTTTGTGCGACTAAGCGATTAATTGATATTTGGCATTTTTAACTTATTCGATTAAACGAATAAAATTTTAAAATTTATCGATTAATCGAATAATTCTAAATCCAAAAATTTTATAAATTACGAGATTTGTGTTCAGTAATTTTAGAAAAAATTCGTACTCGATGTTATAGTCACTGTGTAAGTGGTAAATTAGTGAAGCGGTTGGTAAACATTTCCGTTAACACATTTTTGAACATCTGTTACATTTAGCATTATTAGATTTATCCTTCGTACAATGTTTTAAACCAAACTCATTCTAAAGAGGGAAACGCATGAAATACTTTGTTAAATATTTAAATGAAGTGGATATAAAATCAAGGAAAATTTAAAAATGACGCTGTAATGAAAGTTCATAAAAATTTCCATTTTATCTTCTTTATTCTTTAAGTATCTATTATTTTTGCGAGAACTAGCGTTTAGGTTTTCTAGAAGACAATTAAGAGAAAAATCATCGTGTACGACAGTATAAGCGACAACGTCTTGCTTATCAAGCTTTATGAAGGGCAGGATGCGCGACTTTGTCTTTTAAGTTGTCTCCATCAAAATCTATATGGGCAGTATAAGCGACATTGTCAATGTGGGATGGTATAAGCGACATTTTCTTATAAGTTGTTTTCCCTCAAAATATATATTACAATTGGAAGGCTCAGAGCTGAAGCGAACCAAGTCATAAAAGAATATTCGAAAATATTTAAAGTTTGAGTAGGTAGGTAGGTAGAAAGGCTGGAGTGAAATTTTCTTCACACCTTCACCCAGAGACCAATATTGTCGATTGTGACGCCTTATTTAGGAATAGACAAGTGAAAAAAGGAAAGTAGATGAAATAAAGAACGACTGCATGAGATTCGAAAGATAGATAGTAAAAGATAGTAACAGATCAAACCAAAATTCGTCTTACGTGCGGCCAGCACCCCGTTTCCTCTCGCGCAGACAGGCCATCCCCATTACGAATCCTATCAGACCATATAGTCTACACCCCGAGACATCCCCTAATTCGCCCCGGAATCTACTGCCCAGCCACCCTAGCCTGCTGCCCTGGAGCCTGGGACAGTGACACAGAATGTGCTCAACTGTTTCCAGCTCCTCCGGGTCCTTACAGAACCTGCACACATTCGAAAGGTCGGAACCCAATGTCACCGCCATCCTGCCTAACATACAGTGGCCCGTAATAACCCCTATCATGGTCCTAACACAGACCCTACTCCTGCCCAGCAGCGACTCCGAATCGGGCTTTCTAAGCACCGGCCACAGTGCCCTTGATACCCGGCAGTCCATCCGGTTCCCCCAGGCCCGGTTGGTCGCGCCCAGAATCCATTCCCTGATCCTTTCGAAGAAGAATCCCATTGGAGGCCTAACTGACTCCATACAGTCCGGATCCTCCATCTCCGAGCCCTGTCTTGCCAACTCATCAGCCACCTCATTGCCGATTATGTTGGAATGACCCGGCACCGAGCACAGCCTTAACACATATTCCCCTAAGACTCCCTGCAGAGCCCTCCTACACTCATCAACCAGCTTGCAGTTCACATAACAGCCCCTTACAGCCATAAGAGCTGCCTGGCTGTCCACATATACAGTGAGTAAGTGAACTCCCATTAATTTCTAGAGCCATTGACTTGAGTTTATGACCGTTAGCTTAGGAGCGAAACACTTTCTGATTTAAGGCCCAACTATAATATGCTTACGTTGGCTTAACCAATTGTGCGAGTACATGTAAATCATATCGATTCCTTATTTTATTGAAAGGAACATATTTGGAAAGCGATTTTCAGAATACAAAACATATATATAAAAATGTGGCTTAGCATAATTTCTTTGGCGGATAATACAAACTACAGGGTGCAACATTATTCCAGTGAGAAAACTTGATGGTTGATACAATTTTATTTTCTCTCTAGTTTCCTTTGCATCCATAATAGGGCAGCGAAACCCAGGCCAAAATGTGGCGCTTAACTTCTAGTATAGTTCCACATCAAAAAGTCATGTTCGAAAAAAGTGTCGCTTAATACATTCTTATGGGAAGGTATCGATATGTGTCAAACCATATTGTACTAAAAGAAATTTTTTTTAAAGTTTTGTAAATCTGTCATTTGCTTAAGCAAAGTGCGAAACTTATCGCACTTTCTGTATGGAATTAAATATTTATTGGTTTGGTTTTTGTGTTTTTAAATGCATTTCCTTTACAGAACTGGATAGAGTTCAACTTTGCTGAGAATATCGCAACAGTTTTTAAATACATATGTATTATATTTTATGACTCGGTTCGGTTCAGTTCTAAGCCCTCCAATATTTCTTCACTGTCAATTTAAGAATGACATGAAATATAAATTAAAAAAGCAGACACAGACAACAAAATATACGATATTGTCTTGCATAGAGCCTTTAAGGACAAAGAAGGCGACATTGTCCTCCGTCAAATCGTGTGCATCGAATAAACGGCAAGCATAACGACATTGCCTTGCTTTGTGTCTTGCACGATTTTTGCGACACTTGTTCAAAAATGTCGTTGGCGATTTCTTTTGAATGTCTCTCACATGTCGTGTAGGTATTTACATTGTCGTGCAACCGTCTTCGAATATATTCTTAATCAGTGGCCAACTGGGAGTTCCCTGTTTTGAGGACTATGTTTCTGAAGGAGAAAATGTCCGCCCGGATCCATCTGAGTGTACTCCAGGATACCGCTGTAGCGCCAGCAAAAACTTGATCTGGGGATGTTTCCACATAAAATGCATTTGGCTTAAGAAAAATACATCACAACGTGTATAATAACTAAGGCAGGCAGTCAGTCACAGTTGGGTCTACCCTGTTTAATGGATAATTAAAACTACCGTCAAATATATAGAATTATAAAACTTTTTTCATTGACTATTCTAAAATCTTTAGAGAAGTCCAAACTCTAGTCTATGCCTAAATGTAGCATGTGAAAACTATTATATGTTCTAGCTTAGAACCTTAAGTAAACTGAATTCTTTAGAGAAGTCCAAACTACAGTCTAGGCTTAAGTCCTGGGTTCACACTTTGAAAGAAAACAGGCTATGAGTCCCTCCTCTCTCACCAATAAACTCAGACTTTCTGAAAGAAATCTTTCAACATATGAACCCAGACTAAGTGTAGCCAGTATAAACTATTATAGTCTAGTTAAGAACCTTTTTTTCTTCATTATTTATTTATTGAATCTTCATACATTAAATATGAACTAACAATAATTAATCAAATCTTAACCTAATACGTTATTTTTTGTCCTGCCAGTGCCAGACAACAATTTTCTTCATCGTGGGTTCTGTTCACTTTTATAGGTGTTTATCGCTCATCTAATTGGATAAGTGCTGCAGTGTCTCTTCTTCTTAAGCGAGTGTGGCCGCTATCATTTAAAATATTTCGTGCTAGTGGGTTCGGGTGCAATTCGAGCCTTTTTAAGTATTTTACTGCATATTTCGTAATCATAGTTTTAACTAATGGAACATTAAGATCCTTGTGAATATTTGAGTTTTTAACATACCAAGGGGCAGCTGTGATTATTCGAAGTAGTTTATTTTGGCGCCTTTGAATTTTTTCGATATTAGAGGCCGAGGCAGTGCCCCATAACTGAATACCATAGCACCAGATTGGCTTTAAGATGGAGTTGTAAAGAAGAAGTTTGCAGTCGAGACTAAGGACAGAGTTTCTACCAATAAGCCAATGAATTTGGATGGCTTTTAGTTTCATTTGAGTTAATTTTGCCTCTATATGGCTTTTCCACGTTAAACGGCGATCTAGATGAATACCGAGGTATTTTACATGCGAATTTTGAGGTATTATTTGATTATTGATTTTAATAGGGGGGCATGATTCCCGGCGCAAGGTGAATGTTATATGTACGCATTTTTGGTCATTGACCTCTATCCTCCATTGCTTTAACCATAGTTCGAGTTGAAATATATGATCCTGTAGGTATCGAGATGCTTCTTGACAGTTTTCGTACACGCTCAAAAAGCTGTATCATCAGCAAATGTTGAAGTTTGTGTGTAGTTGTTTGTTGGCATATCCGAGGTATATATTAAGTATAAAAGTGGGCCCAGGATGCTTTCCTGAGGGACTCCAGCGTCAATTTTCTGAGGAGAGCTTAAATAATCACCTTCTTTAATAATAAATTTTCGACCGACTAAGTAGCTTTCTAACAGCTTGTGTGTGTTTACTGGTAAGTTGAGCTTCAATTTATGTAATAAGCCTTCATGCCAGACTTTATCAAAAGCTTGAGAAACATCGATGAAGAGACCGGAACAATATTTTTTTTCTTCAAAGGCTTTTCTTATTGCGTTTACTATACGATGGGTTTGCTCAATTGTGCTGTGTTCTCTTCTAAAGCCGCATTGGTGGTTAGGAATACATCTATTTTCATTTAAAATTGGGGTTAATTTTGACGCTAACAGCTTCTCAAACAGCTTTGATATATTAGAAAGTAAGTTTATAGGCCTATATGACTCAACTTTTGTGCGATCCTTTCCAGGTTTAGGTATCATGGTGACTAAGGAGACCTTCCACTTTTGAGGATAGTATTCAAGGCGTAAAATAGCATTAAAAATTAAAAGAATAATTTTCTTTGCTATGCTGGGTAGCTCCAAAAGCATTTTGTTGCTGATCTTATCAAAACCAGGAGCCTAACGTTCTAAGTCTTTTTGTACACTCTCTAAGTAAGTTCTTAAGTTGAGGGGATCTGTGCAATTGCCACTCTCTTCGAGCCCTCCTTTTTTCAGACAAAAGATGCTCGACATCTGTGGAATATATTTTAATAGTTTTTGTTTTTTTGGGGGCAATATTGGAATGTTGAACAGCTAGTTTCAGAAAACTGTCAAAATTGTCAATAGAGCGATCTACATAATCCGGTGTACTGAGCGCAATATTTTCTGTGCAATGGGTACTGAGATATTTTTTATATTTTAACCAATTAATTTGCGTAGCTGTCGTCGGAGGTACAATTCTATTGGGGTTCATTATAGTAACAATTGTAGGTGTGTGGTCGGAAGATAAATCTAGCAAGGCTTCAACATGAATCGTTTCTATGGGAATGTTTTTAACCACGCCGAAATCGATGACATCTGGAATTTTTTGATGATCAGTGGGCCAATATGTTGGTTGTCCGCTCGCTACCACATTTAAAGCCATTTTAGAAATTGTGTTAAATAAAACACGACCCTTTGGTGTTATAAGTCGCGACCCCCAGAAGGTATGTTTAACGTTATAATCGCCAGCGGTAGGAAACACGGTCCTAATGATTTAAAATATTTATAATATTGGTCCTCCGATATTGAAAATCTAGGCGGGGAGTATAACGATTAAATTACTAGGTTTCTATTTAATTTCTCAACGCTTGGAGATAATCTTCACGATGATCACACATTAGGTAGTGTTTGACTCGGGTTTTTATTAAAATGGCAGAACCTCCACAAGCTCTATCTCGAGGGTCCTTGGTATCATATAGTATATAACCATTTATATTAAACGTATTTCTTGAGGTCAAATTAGTTTCAAAAATCATCATGACATCAATTTGTTTATTTTTAAGAAAGTATTCTAATTCATTTTTATGTTGGCGGATGCCGTTTGCGTTCCAAAAACCAATTTTTAAACAGTTCATGGTTTGTTAAGTACAGCTTGCAATAACATCGATTGCATTCTAAGCATTTCCTGCATCATATTAACCATTGTGTTAGTAAAATTATTTACCGTTTGCACTAATGTTTCCATGGTTTTTTCTAAACGACTTAAATTAGAAACTGGAGTTTCATCATTACTTGGCGAGGCACCTTGCATTGGCTCATGGTATGATTTTAGGACGTTAGAGGTTCTGTTATTACTAGGCTGGGGGGCTTGAATTGCATTTGTGTTTACCTAATTTGTTACCTGCATTTGAGAGGGATTAGTTTTCGGTCCGACCGACTGCTTGACGATAGTATATACAGGGCTTCCTCTATAATTAGTAGTGTGATTACCGCCACAGTTGCTACATTTTTTTACGTTGGGGTCGGTTTTAGACTTGTCGCAAAGAACTGTTCCATGTAATTCACCACATACTACGCAAACAGGGGTTAAGTAGCAGTATGCCTTAGTATGGCCAAATTCCTAGCAGTTTAGACATTGAACAGGACCATTTCTTTTGTGCGGCTCCTCAATAGTTACCCTTCTGTACAGAATATATTTTAAATTATAAATTGGATGCGTTTCATTTTTTTCAGCTTAACGTCGCCGGGTTCTAGCTCCACTCGAAATAGTGGTTGGGGATTTTTTTCCCCTATTTTTGATATTTGTTACGTTTTTGATTTTAAAGCCCTTCTCTTCTAAAAAAGCTTTAATTTCCCCTGGGTCTACGCATGAGTCTATGCCCTTGATTACTACCTGAAGACCTTTGCTGCTCTTCAGTTGATAAATATAAAAGTTCTTATTCAGAGTCTCAAATCTTGAAATTACTTTTTGAAAATCATCCTCGTGATTCAACTGTATTTTAGTCTCGTTAATGATACCGCGCTTTATTGCAGCTACATAAAAGGAATTTTCACGTATCACCGAAATTAAACTTTTTATTAACTCATTAGAGTTTTGCTCTCTAAGGTATATCGGGGGTGGCTTAGACGATTTAATGACGTTTGGTGCTTCAGAGGATTCATCCTCCAGAATCGCAAAACGATTTTGTGTATTTATTTTATCAAAAGATGGTACTTTTGAGGC
Organism: Pollenia angustigena; assembly: GCA_930367215.1. Classification (NCBI taxonomy): domain Eukaryota; kingdom Metazoa; phylum Arthropoda; class Insecta; order Diptera; family Polleniidae; genus Pollenia; species Pollenia angustigena. The sequence goes on from OV884059.1 coordinate 25,056,738, forward strand.
CGAAGCAACTGCTGCAGAGGTAGGGCTGCGTCCCTGTTTAAGCACTGCTATGTACCTGTCCATACCAACTTGTACTGTAGGCTTTTGACAGCTTTTTACAGGGGGGTTTTCCATTGCATTTGTGTTTAAGTTCATGGCATCATTTCCCACTAAATTTGTTTTTGACGTCACGGCAATACTTGCTGGCCTGGCAACACTTGTCACCAAATCTAGTTGTGGTTTTTTTAATGAGTCACTATTCACTGTTTTTGTACACACCGAGGGTGATAGGGAACGTGTTCGAGTAATTGGCTTAGCCGATAAATAGTTTATATTGTTTTGTTTTGTTTTATTTATTTCTGCATTATTTTCATTTGCATTAACTAAAACGTAAACGTTTCTTTCATTTTGTCTTAGTGTTGTTTCACTGTTCGTACTCATGCAAAGAGTTGTTTTTGTTTTTCACCGTTTTGCTTTGCTTTTAATGTTTTTATTATTTATTGTATTTTACAACAACAAAAAAAAACAAGAAATTTAAATGTTTTTGTTCAGAATATGTATACACATGTATGAACATTCATACATACGTATATATTTCTACTGTTTTATTTATATCCTTCACCACAGGTGGAAAAGGGTATATATAAGTTTGTCATTCCGTTTGTAATTTCTACAATATTGATCTTAGACCCTATAAAGTATATATATTCTGGGTCCTTATGAGGAGAGAACCTGATTTAACCATGTGATGTCCCTCTATCCCCCCCCTTTAAATTCTTTACATATACTAGCATAACGCCCAATATGATTTTCGTTATTACCCTTCTATTTAACGAAAATATTTTTACAAATAGAAACTAGGAATTTTTGTGTTTTTTTTGCTACTTAAAAACTCGCCAAAAAAGATAAAAGAAAACATACAAACCAACAAACACACAAACACACATACATGGCATAAACTATTTTGGTGAATATATTTCCCAACTTTGCCATTGTGGTGAACAAAAACATCAGAAGTAATTACGACTCAACTTTGTTGAATTTTGTAAACGTGCCATATTTCATGTTAATGATATTCGATTAACGTTCCTTCATGGATCAGTTGTCTAGAGGGTGTGTTAGAAACTGAGAGTTCCCCGGTTCGAATCTTGATTTTTTAAAAAGAAAAATTTTTTTTTTTATATTTTTATTTTTTTTATGTTCTAAAAACGATTTAAAAAAAATATTTACCAGTTTTCGCTTTTTAAATTTTATTTTTAATGAAGTTTTAAGTATTGTAAATATGTATGTATAGTAGACTGGCCATAGCGTTATATAGAAAAAATTAAAAATTTTAAATCCAAAAGTTTTCGCACTGAAAAATATGAGGTTGGAGATAACAATAATTATGCATATTTTTTTTTTTTTTTTTTTTAATTCCGAGTACCTCCGGGTTGAGCCCAAACTTTTATTACATTACCCATTTGTCACTATTTTTGTTCCTGTTTGTATTTAAATAACAAAAAAAATCTGACTTTATGTTCCCAACTGAATTTCTTCGATACCTTTAATTATTACCTTTCCAACGAGCCGCAATAGTCTGCTGATAAACTACAGATAATCTTGCCCGGAATACCCAAAAACCAAGGTCCAAAAAAAAAAATTTATTTTTTAATTTTTTTTTTTTTTTATTTATTTTTTAATTTTTTTTTATTGCTGATAATATTATGCTAATGAAGATTTATTGTGGGATGAAAAGTTTTTTCTGTAGTGCTCCACAACTTGAAGCAAATACTGCTTATCACCTTCGTCGTATGTCAATGCCCGATTGAAATCTGTTATTAGTTTTATTGCTCTTTCTGCCGGGTCATTTACAACGGTTAAGTGTTGGCATATTCGTTTTGCGGTGCAGTATTCTTCTTGGTCCTTCCAAATCGATGGATCCAATTCAAAAAATGTCACATCGATTTCTAAACGATGAAAAAAACGCTTGGTGCGAGGAGTAACGAAAGAACTTAAATCCTTATTTTCAAACGATTTCACTTGTTCCAGCGTTAAGTTTAATCTTTTTGGAATAACTTTGTCATTTTCGTCAACATGATTGCCAAGAGCTTCAACCATTTTCCGCTTCACTTCAAAAGATATAGTTTCATCGAAAAATCCAAGAGCCACCGCCTCTTCCGATAAATACCATAAATGGTTTTTGAATTTTGACAATAAGGCATTTGAAACATTTAGATCGAAATATGAAATAACGTCTTTAATAAATTGTAAATCTTGACGCGGTGCAGATACAGCGTTAACGCATCCGAACCAATACGAAACATAAATTTGCGTCAAGAAAATGCAAATGTTTCGAATGCCTTTCAGCTCGGAGGATGTCATCTTGAATTGTTCGCGAAGCAAAAATATCTTATAGCAGTATATAGCTTTGGACATAAACCTTGCATGAATTGTTGCGCCAGGCAAACGCAACTGCGTAAAATTTGGTACTTCCTTACCAAGAAAAATTAGCGAAAGTTGCAACAACTCCTTATAATCGGCTCGCACATAATGAGATTTCAACGCCTCAAGACAAAAGTTCTTGTGCATCTCTATTGCGGCTGCTGTTAAGTTTTTTTGCACTGCTTCATCCAATACTCCACTCTTGAAAGTATTGATATTCATATTTTTTCCTTTCAGTTCACTTTCGCATTTTCCCACCAAAAATATATCATTATCGGATCGTAGTTTCTTAGATGAGCTTGCCATTATAACTTTATATTGTTTTGTTTTATTTAATTTGTTTTAACTTATTATTCACTGCCCACTTGTTTCTCTTATCACTTTTACTTTAAAACTGCAAATTTTTCACATTTTTGTAGAAAAAAGACAAAATAGTCTACCTGTTTTGAATGTTCTAGTAAAAAGTCATAAAACCACAAAATTCCGTTACATTTTTAAACAGTTATTGCATGTGTTTTTTTTATCAGAATGGTTGGAAATTTCCATAACCCTTCGACCAATGCATTGACATAATCTGATGCAACAACTGATCATAAAAAATTACTTCAAGGTTAAGCGTTTTTATTAATTTCCTTCAATGGTAACAACCAAACTTATTTTTTTACATGTAAAAACTGGCAAGTATTTTTCGACATACGACAAAATGGTCTACCTGCTTTGGATCTTTTAGTAAAATGTTTACAAAAACATAAAACCAAAAATTCCATTAGGTTTTTACTACCAATTCACGAAAACGATCTAGCACAAAATTTGCCTAAAAATTGGAGCTTGAGGTTTTTCATACCTTCTATTAAAAATATTTATGCGTATGAGCACAAATTATAGCGTATGAGCTGCAATTTGGAAGGACCAAGAAGAATACTGCACCGCAAAACGAATATGGCAACACTTAACCGTTGTAAATGATCCGGCAGAAAGAGCAATTACTAAAAACTAATTACAGATTTCGACGACGACGAAGAGGATAAGCCAACAAAAAGGCTTCATTAGTAAGTTATCAACAATAAAAAAAATTTTAAAAATTCACCTATTTTTTTGGACTTTGGTTTTTGGGTATTCCGGGCAAGATTATCCGTAGTTTATCAGCAGACTATTGCGGCTCGTTGGAAAGGTAATAATTAAAGGTATCGAAGAAATTCAGTTGGGAACATAAAGTCAGATTTTTTTTGTTATTTAAATACAAACAGGAACAAAAATAGTGACAAATGGGTAATGTAATAAAAGTTTGGGCTCAACCCGGAGGTACTCGGAATTAAAAAAAAAAAAAATAAAATATGCATAATTATTTTTATCCCCAACCTCATATTTTTCAGTGCGAAAAATTTAACTTTTCAAAAAAATTTCCACTATGGCCACTCTAATGTATAGGTATGTAAAATTTATTTAGTTTTTGTCTAGTTGCTCTGTATTCTGCTCGCAGAAGGGTATTTAAGATTCGGCACAGCCGAATATAGCACTCTTACTTGTTTTATTTAATTTTATCGTTTTAAATTGTTCACTATTATGTTAAATAATTTTAAGCGTCCATTCGCTGCTTATATTACAAAATCAAATGTGATTAATTAATAGTTCAAATCGAATGCGGGGCTCAAATACACGTCTGTATGTAATCTATAATTTTGCGTAGTCTTACTAAAGTTAAGGCTCAGTTAGTCTTGACTTTCTGTTTCTGTTCTGTGCCGTTCTGTTACGAAATTGTAATAGTTACTTTTTCTGTCGTAACTCATCAGCCATTTATGATAAATTTATTAGTTTTGCACCGTCCATTGTTGTATTTCAATAACTTTAATTAAAGAAATTAAATTTTAAGAATTCTTGAAATAAAAAAGTAGTTTATTTCAATATATCGTTGATTGATAATTTAATTGTCGTATGTCATATGTAATTTGTATCCACATACGACAATTAAATAATCAACCGACGATATGTAAATATGTATTTTTTATTATTTCCCTGCAAACAAATGGAAGATATCCCCTAAGGCAATAGTTTTGCAATATCCCCAAATTGTCATCTAAAAGAAAATAATCAAAGTAATTTTTTATTTTCGTCCTTTTATTGTTTTTGAGAATATTACGCAACATAGACAGAAACAATTTTGTTTAATTTGATACATATGTACGTCATAAATAAAAAATAAAAATTAATATTTTGCAAATTTTAAGTTTGGAAAAGTACCCATAACGCCACATGCCTAGATAAGTTAATTGGGACCTCCTGAACACGAAAAACGCTGTAATTTTTTTTTCCTAAGTACCGTTTTTTAGATAACGGTACTTTTGTGTTTTTCGGTGTATGGTCCCACTCAAACCCTTCTGAAGCCCAACCAAAAACTCCGAGGTTAATTGAATGCCTATTCTGTCGATATGCTGAAAATTTCTATCTAATAAGAAATGGCTGAGTAATGGCACCTCAAAGTTAAAAATTTGCCTACGTTTTTTTCAAAAATTTTCATTTTTATTTCGTTTTTTTTTTCTACGTTATATTAAATATCTGGAATGTTTTATTTATTTATTTTTAAGCGTAATTTGAAAAAAACCGTATGAAAAATAAAGTTTGCATTAAGGATTTTGTGGAACGACAATATTTTCATCTCATGTAAAATTCCGTTTTTTTTTAAACCATCAGTTTTAACGTATTTAAAAAAAACGGAATTTTATTTGAGGTGCCATTATTCAGCCATTTCTTATCAGATAGAAATATAGAAAAGGCATTCAATTAAGTTTCCAACGGTATGCCACTTATTTCAATTGGACTTTTTGGTTGGGCTCCACAAGGGTTTGAGTGGGACCATACACCGAAAAACACCAAAGTACCGTTATCTAAAAAACTGTACTTAGGAAAAAAATTAAAGCGTTTTTCGTGTTCAGGAGGTCTCAATTAACTTATCTAGGCATGTGGCGTTCTTGGTATTTTTTGGCTGTAAACCAGTGATATTGATCTGTTTCCTTTTTAATTTAGTCAAGAATTTCACAACCCTGGATGCAATTTTAAAGAAGTGGTAGGTTTTTTTTCAAGAATTTGGTGGAAACTAAATATTTATGTATATTTTTATACCCTCCACCACAATTAGTTGTGAAGAGGGTATATTCAGTTTGTCATTCCGTGTGAAACTTTTTTACTATTCATCTCAGACCCTATAAAGTATATATATTCTGGGTCCTTGAGTAATTTTAAGTCGATTTAGCCATGTCCGTCTGTCTGTCCGTCTGTCCGTCTGTTGAAAACACGCTCACTTTCGAAAAACTCAAAAGAAATCAACAAACTTGGTGTCAAATTGCTTGTAGTTATCCTAAGCAGTTTGGGATTGAAATTCAGCAAAATCAGTTCAATAGGATCTGAGCTATGAATCAAAATGTGGAACCACCACCTAAAAAAAATTGATAATTTTGTTACAAAAACTAACATAAATGTTGGAAAAATGCACAGAATGATATAAGATTTCGCAACAATTCGTTTTATTCAACTGGAAATCACGCTGGTTAATTTCGTGAAGATCCGTCAATAATTTACCCTAGGCCCCATATAAGCCCTACTCCCGGAAAACAGTATATTAAGCCTAAAACCCTAACTAACAATGCTATCATTACAAATTTTGGCAAGTCACAGTTACATAGGACTAGAAATTAAACTGTTAAGTTTCGTGAAGATCGGTCCATAATTTACCATAGGCCCCATATAAAACCTACTTCCGGAAAACAACTTAGTACGCCTAAAAACGTAAAAAATAATGCTATCATAACAAAAATTGGTACATCAAAGTTTTATTGGACAAGAAATAAAATTGTGTTATTTCGTGAAGATCGGTCCATAACTTACCCTGGGCCCCATATAAACCTTACTCCCGGAAAACAGTTTAGTACGCCTAAATCCGTAAAACATAATGCTATCATAACAAAATTTGGTACATCAAAGTTTTATAGGACAAGAAATAAAACTGTGTAATTTCGTGAAGATCGGTCCATAATTTACCCTGGGCCCCATATAAACCCTACTCCCGGAAAACAGTTTAGTACGCCTAAAACCGTAAAAAATAACACTAGCGTAACAAAATTTGGTACGTCACAGTTTTTTAGGACAAGAAATAACACTGAGAAATTTCGTGACGATCGGTCCATAATTTACCTTGGGCTCCATATAAACCCTACTACCGGAAAACAGTTTAGTACGCCTAAAACCGTAAAAAATAATTCAATCATAACAAATTTTGGCCCGTCACAGTTTTATAGGACTATAAATGATACTGTGAAATTTCGTGAAGATCGGTACATAATTTACCCTAGGCCCGATAGAAACCCTACTCCCGGAAAACAGTTCAGTACACCTAAAACCATAATTAATAATGCTATCATAACAGAAATTGGTACGTCACAGTTTTAAAGGACTAGAAATGACGCTGTGAAATTTCGTGATGATCGGTCCATAATTTACCCTAGGCCCCATATAAACCCTTCTACCGGAAAACAGTTTGGTTGCCTTAAACCATAATTAATAACAAATCGTCACAGTTTAAGATTATAATAACATCATACAGATATTACTCCTTAAACATTCGAACTGTCGGTGGAGGGTATCAAAGATTCGGCACAGCCGAATATAGCACTCTAACTTGTTTTTTCTTTATTTTAATTATAAACAGGGCTGCCAGATAAATTTGTGAGGAAATCGTAAATTTCCTGAGAAAAAATTAAAAAATCGTCAAAAAAAATCAGACAACTTAAAAATTTAGCTTTTTTTAACAATTGTTGTTTGATTTTGATAAAACAAAAAATGTTAAAAAAAAACACATAATTACTTCATACCCAGCTAGTATTTTCAATCATGTAAGAGATACTGGGAGTCTTTGAAGGGAAAAACTGTAACACGACTGAGATTCTTCCATAGCACAGCGAAAGACGCTTCTTCAATCGTTGTGGGAATCATTAAAGACGTGGGTAAAGATAATCTAACGAGACTTTTAAGTCAAGAATTGTATGAGACTCATGTAGATATTATCTTACAACTCGTGAAATGTTCGCCGTGTAATTGTTAAAAATATGAGTTATACAGAGAGTCGTAAAAAATTCATTCGATGATGGTTTGACGAAAGATAAACAAAGTACAGTACATGCTCGGATATTCGAACCACTTTGAATTTCTGGACGGTTTTTTATACAAAAATTTAGGTAAATTTGAGATATAAAAAACTATGCTTTTTTTAATTTTAGTTTGTGCCAATTCACACGTTGCAAGTCTTATTGATCAGCTTGCTTCCTTATAGGCGAGAGAGAAACGTTTATTTTCCTCTCTTCACTCTCGTTATAAAGTAGCAAGCTGATCAATAAGACTTGCAACGTGTGAATTGGGACTTTATTTAATATAAAAGCTATAAAAATTTAACAAAACATAATACAAACAGACTTTTAAACTCTAACAACATCAACAAGACCTGTAAATCATCTTTTAAAATGGGATTCCCCTTTTTACTTTGTATTCGGTTAAACTAAATTGTCAAAATTTTAGTGATTACAATAAAAAGAAAACCCCGCTCGGAAATTCGAATTTTGGATTCTAATTTTAGAGCGCCAAATGTAATGAAATTACTAATTCGAATTACTGGAAATTCGAATTTCTGAGAGTTTGAATTTCTGAGCGTCTACTGTATAACATTGTTGTTTTTCTACTCCGAAAAGAATCATTTAAAGAATTTCTTAAGACTTGCATATTACAGCCGACCTAAACAAAAGCGGCACGCGTTCTCTAGTTTTTGAATAGAGCGGCCTCAACGCTTTGCAATTGGAAGAACCCGATTTTTACAGCTCGTTTATTAGTGATGTTTGCCGCTATTGTTAATTAAAAATGGAAATTTAGCTATTTTTTGTTCAATGTAGTGTTTTTATCTCTATTTTAATTTATAATTTGTGGCTTTTATTAAAAAACAAAGCTTTCACTACTGCTCGTGACACAACGTCAACGGCGTAAAAGCTAGGCGAAAGAAATTATTCTGCCTTCCGCTCTTGTAACGGTCCGGCTGCTAAACTATTATTAAGTAGAAATTTGTAAGCCGATTATGGCCAAAGGACTAGGTTACTGAAGTTTAATAAATAAAATAAATAAACATCCAAGATTAAAAATCGAAAATGTCAGAAAATTTAATGTTTTTTTCAGACTTTGGAGACTGAAGAAAATCGTCACTTTTTGGGAAAAAATCAGCAAATCGGCACTTTGCTAAATTCGGAACAAAAAATCGTCAAAATGACGATAAATCGTCAAATCTGGCAGCCCTGATTATAAATTATATTGGCCCATAACTATAGTCATAGTCATAGTTTTTACTTTATTTTAATTATAAATTATATTATGTTTAAGTAAAATTTATACGTATACAATTACCAATTTAATTTTAAATAAAAAGCTGTGCTTTTTTGTACACAAATGACAATTTTTTTATAATGCGAAATCTTCTTTTTACCATCCCTATGATATGTTTGCGATATCTTCCTATTTTCTTAAAAGTGGTTATCTGGCGATATTGCTAGTTAATCGTCTAGAAGTATCGCTTTCGTATTGCTAAGAAGTATTGCCATCGAGACACGTTTCTTCCCGAAGGAAGTATCTTCCGCAATACGAAATCGGTTATTGCCGCAATAATATTTTTCATCCAGGCAATACGTTTGGCAATACATAAGGTGTATTTCTGTGTTTGCTGGGTTATTTTGCTGTCACTTACAATTACTTAACAAGTTTTTGATTTTAACAAACTGAACCGCAACTGAACAGAAAAACTAATCAATTTCATAGGCTTTTAAATAACAAAAACAAATCAGCTGATTCGTAACAGAACAAAAAATAAAAACTAATATGGGTTTTTTCCTTTCAGACCGAGTTTTTTTTCGCCTCTATTTGACAAATGTCAAATACACCGGCATGTTTGTTTCTCACATTATCCGCTGTTCGCTTAACTGTTACTTGAATTATTAAAAAATTCTTACGTCACATATCAGTTTTGCCAAAATGTGCCGCAGAAGAAAGTTGTGTTTTTATGGCAGTGGGCATAATTTTAAATTTTAATGTTTCAAACCAACTGAACTCATTTTATGCAATAAAAATGCGTTTTAGCTAAAAATTTTAACGAGATGCATCAGTTGTGCGAGTCCTGAAAATCCTTAAAGGATATAAAAATGGTTAAACCTTAACACTGATTTTATTTCTGTAAGTTATAGAGAGCATATATTCTAAAAATTATGAAAAAATTCCCAGTAGTTAAGCGTCAGGTCTGAAAGGGTTAAGCTATGTTTAATTCTATATTCTATTGTTATTCAAATTAAAAATGAAGCATACTTTGAGGCACCCTTTATTTTAAAATTCATATAGTACATACATATATTTTTTAAATTTCATCTTGAAAGTCATTAATATATTCGCGAGTTTTTTTTTTCGTTTATTTTCTGCTATATGAATGAGAAAAATGGCCATTTTTTATACATAAGACATCAAGATAGCAGAAAATGAAATAGGGAGGTAACATTTTCTAAAAAAAAAATCCAGCGTTTGGTTTTAAGAAAAACTTCTTTTAATTATTATTATTAAATGTTTAGAAAATATGTAACTTATAAATAACTTTGAGATAAAATTATGGTTTATTTAAAGAATTGTATGCCTCTAAAAATTTTAGCGACCCTATTTATTCGGTTCCTAGTTGAGTAGCCATGGTAGTTATCTACTCATAACTGCTAACTAAGCAATTTTTTCATATTTTTTTTTAAACCTAGACAAAAAAAATACTGTGAAAATGTATAAATCAACAAATAAAATTTTTCAGAAAGCAAACAAAGAATTAGTAGAGATGTGAAAATATGAAAAAAACACAGGTAAAATTTTGCAAAACTCCTGCACATTTAGAAATGCACAAGAAAGGTGTTGCCTTAGAAAGGAATAGCAAAAGGAAACAATAGAATACAGGTATCTAGATGGCAGAGTATTGCTTGTCCTAGATGAATGGTGGGAAAGGGAGAGGGAAGGTAAAAGGTTAACTAGTTTACTTACTAATGCGCCTGCTCGATAAATGTTCAATAACCAATCATAGGTTCTAAGATAAAAGATTAAAGGGTTAGTTGCTGTTTTGATTTATAAAAGAGGACAAAAAATATTTTCCTTTCATGTTTGCTAGTAAATTCGAGATTTGTTTTTTCCCTTCACTGTTTTATTTTACATTGTTATTAAATAATTTATTTTTATTAAATTTTTAATTACATCATAATATTTGCTTTAAATTATCAATATGAATTCCATCAATATTGAAAGCCTTTATATGAAAACAATTAATTAATTTCGTACCTGAGGCGGTGCACATGCCAATATTCCCAATGAGTGATATATCACAATGATACCACCAATTATTGTTAGCAGTTGATGGTGAAATTACGCAATTTTCTCTGCATAAGCCGTAGGCAGCAAATAAAAAACATCTAGCAGCTGTACAGGGTTTTAAAGTAATGCCATATCATTACAAGACAATTTTAAATAAATTTTCAGTAAGTTATGATAAATGTGTTAAATTAATTATTAAGTTATAAGAGGTAAATTATACAAAAGCTTTTAGGCGGAATCTATATACATATATATACAGTTATTTCCGCTTAATTGAGTTTTTAAAAATGCAGGACTTTTGACGCAATTAAACGGGAACTCAATTAAGCAGTACTCGGTTAATTGAATCGCCGACGCAATTGAAACGAAAATCGCTTTATTGAGCAAGATTTGCAACAAAGCGAAACACCAATGTTTAGATAGAAAATAAAATTCATTTCTTTATTTATTAAGTTAATAAATGGTAAAGGTTTTTTAAAACAAAATAAAAATCAGGTACGTTCAACGTAAAAATTTTCTTGCCGCAAAATATTTTTTTTAACATTTGTGGAGGCAAAAACACATAAAGTAGACGGAAACAATTATCCGAAACATTTGCTCTTGTTTTTCGCAATGCGGTATTATTTTGTGAAATAATTAAGCGGGTGACGCAATTAAACAGAACTCAACTAAACGGGTATCTTTACATAGACAGTTATACTGAATGATTTCGTTCCATGATTTTTAGTGCAATAAAACGGAAAATTCAATTAAGCTGGGCTCAATTAACCGAAAACAACTGTATATATATATATATATATATATATATATATATATATATATATATATATATATATATCCTTTATTTATCTAAATATAAATAGAATTACATTTCTGAACACCATAAATACTTAAATAAAGTTCAGTGTGAACATAGGGCGTCAACAAATTCTCTCCATCTGATTCTATCTCTGGCAATTGTTTTTGTTTGATTCCAGGATACTCGAGCAAGTAAACATTCTTGTTTAAGGCAACGAACCCAGGTGTTACGGGGCCTACCTTGGCGACGTTGTCCTTGGGGGTTCCAGTCGAGGGCTGTTCTTGCAATTTCTGTTTGTGGTCTTCGCAATATGTGGCCTATCCACGTCCACTTCCGTTTACGAATATCAATGTGTACTGGCAAGGAGTTTGCTCTTTGGAGCAGAGCTTCATTTGAAATACGATCTGGCCAGTGGATGTTAAAGATCTGTCTTAGACATTTGTTGATGAAAGTTTGAATTTTTCTCGTGGTGGCTTGCGTTAAGCTCCATGTGGTGCAGCCGTAAAATAATACTGACTTCACACTGCAGTTAAAAATGCGGATTTTGGTTTTCCGAGAAATATTATTTCTTCGCCAAATTTTAGATAAAGAAAAGAAGGCTAATCGAGCTTTATTAATGCGATCGGTAACGTCAGCATTTGAACCACCATCCTTAGTTATCTTGCTACCAAGATAACAAAAAGCATCCACATCTTCAATACGCTGGTCATTTATTATTAATGGGGTAACGATATCTGTACCTATGCGCATAAGTTTTGTTTTACTTGTGTTAATTTTTAAACCAACTTTTTTGGCGTTTTCAGACAGACTTGTAAGTTTAGCTTCTATATCCAAGAAGCGATGGGCCATTAGACATATGTCATCGGCATAGTCTATGTCATATAGAAAATCAGACAATGTCCAACGAATACCGAAAGGTGCATCTCTGTTGGTTTGTTCCAATACGCAATCGGGCAGTAGCAAAAACAACGTTGGAGACAGGACACAGCCTTGACGCACACCTGTGCCTGGAACAAATGACCGGCTCTCATTTCCATTGAAACGTACCCTACATTGAGCGTCCCTATATAGCTCGCGTATCATGATTACTATTTTATCAGGAATTCCCTTGTAGGTTAATGCAGACCACATAGAGTTTCGGGATATCTGGGCCATTATAAATTAGAGTTTCCATGAAATAATTTGAATCTTCATAAAGGGTGTTTTAAGGCCCGATGTTTAATATGAACCACACCTAAACGTCAAGATTTTTCTGCATTTCATTTGACATTCTCAATTTCAGACTAACTCAATTCGAACCATGGAAAGATACAAAATCAAGCAACGCGTTAAAGTTATTCATGCTTATTATGAAAATGGGCGTTCAAATCAAAATGCATATCAACTGTGCGTACACTCTGAAAAATCGTGCAATAATTTGAGCAAACCAGGTCTATAGTAGATGGGGAACCTCCAGTGCATGCTCGTACAGCTCGCGATAGTGTGGCTGAAGTGCCGACCACCTGAGCTCGTCGTTGATGAAAATTATGCATTAAGACTTGCATTGACACGCTTACAAGGTGCAATTGACTCAAGAACTAAAGCCTCTTGACCATTCCAAGCGTCGTCAATGGTCAGAATGGTGGCAAGAAATGGCAACAGTGAATGATAAATTTTCGAAGAAAATAACCTTCTGCACTGAAAGAAAGATGCCTCATATCCCCAAAAAAAAAATGGAGCTTCCAACGAAGCAGGTTTGTAAGGGAGAAACATAAAAGTTTCGCTTACCATTGCGCTTACGGAAGACATGAATTTTATATGGCGAGTTCCCTCTTTGAAGCAATACATTTTTGACACATAAAGCGCATTGTTCAGCGCACATAAAAATTGTTGGATGTAACGATCAGCTTTACACACAGAATGTTTTGATACCGTTATTTTTTAGTATTCTCCCTTACAAACCTGCTTCGTGGTAAAGGAATGCCGTAGCACTTGAAATGTTATTTTTTTTTTTAACAAAAGTTGTTGAGAGTTCTTTCACTTACTTTACTGCATTTCTGTATGTCTTATTGCGTAGCGCATATTTGTGCGCTTATTTTTTAAATGTACCTTTAGTGCTTCGCAAAATGATAAAATTTTTTATTGGGATATTTAATGAATCATTTTCATAAAAAAAAATTTCCTTGGGTAAATGAAAATTTTCATTGTCTAAATGGAATTTCATAGTTATAATGAAGTATTTTCGTTAAAATCGCTTCATTGGATTTCGTAATTACGTTAAAAATTTTCATTGGATATATAAAACATAAAAAAACAATATACAAACATAACTTTATTCATAAATTAATACAAAATTATAGTTTCCTTAAAAAATGTTTAATTGTTAATCAAAAAATGTAAGATTTCATTATTTCATACATCTAATGTAATATGCCATTAAATTTATGAAATCAAAAATTTTTTCATTTTTTCATTGGTTCTTTCAGTAGAATTGTAAGTAGTGCCTTCATGTTTTTCTGATTACTCAACACATTATTTTGTAGGTGAAGTTTTTACTGGGTATTTTAATAATGCTTTCATAAATGTTAATTTTCATTATGACACTGACAAATGTCATTATAGTAATGAAAAAAAAACTTGCAATCAACGTTGTTATTGTTGTTATGGACAATTTAATCTCATATTTACGCTCTTAATTGAGTAAAAAACATAGTTTTTTTATCCAAAAACAACACTGCGCCTGCAGACTAGCTGGTAGTAAGCTAGTCTATGAGCACCGAGGTTGCGCGATCGATTCCCGCCAGAGACAGAAAAAAAATAAAATAAAAAAAATATTTTTTTTTTAATTTATTGAAAGTTTTCATCCAATGAATAATATTCAAAGATCTAATGTAATGTTTCATTAAATACATTTTATTAAACAGGTTTCATTGATCCAACGAAGCGCTGCATAGGTTCCATGCAATGGGATTAATGCACTTTTTCATGAGATTAATGTCAAAATTCATTGGTATTGCGAAGAAAATTCTTTCAGTGTGTGTTGAGCCACATTATCACCTCAGTGGATTCGTCAATAAGCAGAATTGCCGCAATTGGGCGAATGAAAATCCGTGAGTGATTGTCGACAAATCAATGCATCCACAAAGAGTGACTGGTTGGTGCGGTTTATGAACTGGCGGCATCATCGGGCCGTAGGTATTTTTTCCAAAATGAGGCCGGTCAGGCAGCTACTGTGAATAATATTCGCTATCATGAGATTATAACGAACTTTTTTTGGCCCGAATCAGGAGATATGGATGTGGACGATATGTGGTTTCAACAGAACGGTGCCACTTGCCACACAGCTAACGAAATATTAGCTCTTTTGCGTGACAAATTCAATTTCCGTGTTATCTCACGTGGTGGCAATGCCAATTGGCCGCCAAGATCATGGTATTTGACATCGTTGGACACCTTTGTTTGTGATTTTTTGAAAGAAATGGTGTACGTCGATAAGCCAGCAACAATTTTAGAGCTAAAGGATGTGATAATTCAGCACATTAGCAGCATAGAACCTCAATTCAATTATGCGTCATCGAAAATTTGGACCATCGGATAAAGTTGTGCCGCCGAGGTAGTGGCGGCCATTTGGCCGATATTTTGTTCCATACATAATTGAACCATACCAATATTATCATAATAAAAAGAAATGGCAATAATTTCCTTAATAATTTGTGTTTTATTTAAAATCGACATCGGCCCTTAAAATTGAACCACTCTTAGGCCCGTTTTCACAACTTACCGATAGCTAAAAATAGACTTTAACCGGCCTAATAAAAAGTTTTCCATTATTAAAAATTTAACTTAAACTAAAGTGAACGATAAACTAGATTAAGGTTCATCCTACCTGGTAGGTTAAAGTAAAGTTGTAATAATGGAACACTTTTTATACGGCAGGTAAAATCCTACCTTTAGCTATCGGTAAGTTGTGAAAACGGACCTTAGACTTTAATGGTTTTTTTTTAATCTTTAAGTTTTTATTACGATTCAAATAACTTACAAATTGTAAATTAGTGAGTGATTCATTTGTAAACTTTATGCCGATTCACTAAAGCATCCCTAAAAGTAGGCCATTCATTTATTTTGACTTCTCTTTAAATATCACAAAAGTTTTCACTAAAGGGTTTTGTTCTAAATTTATTACTTTTAATATTATTATGTGTAAAACTACCTAGAGTATCATATATTAAAAGTTTATTTGATATCCTTTAAACACACTCGCACACACACACAAACATATGTAAAACGGTCATAGGATTTTCGTTAAACTGAACAAAATATTAATACGCGTAACGCAATTAAACTTAAATAATGACTTTTATAATTACAAAATTTACACATAACTCCCTTTTAAGTTAAAATCTACTTAGACATCTGTCTCTACATATCGTTACCTATAATGCAAAACGCCTTATCTAACATTTTGAAAATTTGACAGGAGAAACAAAGAACTATTTAAAATGAAAGTTTAATAATTTGCCTTAAACCCTCTTAATCCTCTTATTAATAAAACATATTTCAGTTTTATAAGAGGTTTATTAAACAAATTTTCATATTAATTTTATCTTATAAGCCTGTTATTAACATGAAATATTTTTTATGAATAATAATTTATTTTTCTTCTATTTGTTTTTTTATTTTTTTTGTAAAACAATTGACAATATTGCAAATTATGCAAACTGTTAGTTAGGCCCATAAGCGTTTATCGTATAATCTTTTGTAGATAGGGCCGTTGGTTTTTTGTTAATAAAATCGCTAATTTTGGTCGAAAGATCCCAAAATTTGCTGTAGACGTTTTCAATACATCAGAATCAATGAAAAATTAATTTTTCAATTTTCTGGGTTAGTTATGGCCTTTTGTGTTTTAGGTAACGTTATATGTATGTAGTAGTTAAAATAAAATATTGATATATGGTTTTTGGTTTTCGAAAAAGGGTTTAAATATTTTCAAAACATTTAAATTTAATGGCTTAAATTAAAGAACTTTTACGAAAACTGAAACAGGTCTTTTATTACGTTAAACATTTAGATTTATGGAAATTAACAAAATCAATAAACTTTTCTTTGTCTACTGAAAATTTTCAGTTAAAAGTTTGTTCACTATAAAACCCCAAAAAAAAAAAATTTCATAGGTGGTGGGTTTTTTCTTTATTTCCTTTGCAAAGAGAATCTTTTAACTTTCTAAATCCTCGACCTTGTGCTGGGTATTACGTTAAGGTTTGGTTTGTTGGTTTAAAGTTTTACTTTATTTTTGTAAAAAACAAAAAAAAAAAAAAAAAAAATTATCGGCAATTCTGCCGGTATTTATATATTTATTAAACCTTAAAACACATGCTACCGTGACACATAAATTTTTTTTATATTTTTTTTTATACAAAAAATATTTATAAGATTTTCTGGGTATTTTTTTGAGGGTGGTATGTTTCGAAAAATTCAATAAATATTTAAAATTTATGAGAAGCTTTTGAAGTTTTAAGAATTAATGAGAGCTAAACAAATATAAGGCAAATAAAAAAAATAAAAAGTCTTAAAATAAGACGAAGAAAAGACAATAAAAATTAATGGATTTACTTGTGATTTATTCTGGGTTCAAGACAATAGAATTTGTTTTAAAAAAAAACCTAAAAAGAAATAAAATTTGTTTGATTTTCTAGACTAAACAAAAAAATCTTAATCAAACTTTGCACTAAAGAAATGTAATTCCCATTCGCTTTAAAGTTTTATTTAACTTTTCGAAAGCCTTTACAAAAAGGTTTCCTGATGATCTGTCCCAAGCAACCAGTACAATGCGCATAGGAACCAGCTTGTCCCCCAACAATTTTTTTTAACAATTTACAAATATTGGGCGAAAAAAAGCGTGACCACTAAATTATCCAAACTTTAACTTTCCTTTTAATCATTTTTGTTAACTACCTAATTTGTACTTCCAAAAAGAAGTGGTAAAATCACATTATCCAATTGTTAAACGCTGTCTTATCTAGCAATCTTAATGGAAAATCCAAAAAATTTTATAGAAAAAATAGTGGTTACGTGTCAAGTATTTCTTAAGTGTGACTATAGCTTTAGCCATCGCGTTGCATCGACAGGTTTAAGCCTAGATCATGCACAGAGCCAAAAAGTGTTCAAATCATTAACTAACAAAGTTCCCGCTTTAAACTGCCAAATAAACTCACGAATAAAAACGGGGTGAGAAAAAAAATTTAAAACTATAAAATTATATTAAGAATATTCATTGTTTAATTATTTTGCTTTTAAAATTTTTATTAATGACCTGTTCAACGATTTCGAAAGAAGACTTCGTTGGCTTAAAACAATATTTTATAATTTGTTTTTGTTTTAAATGTAAGTTAAGCGAACGAAATCTTCGTTCGGAAATAGACGAACAGGCAGTAAATATACGAATGTTTTCGAAGCCATTTTATAAACAACAAACATTAAAGTCGTACTTTGCATTAATTGGTATAGCTGAAGTCGTCAAACATTTTTTAATTTTGGTCGCCGTTAACGATATGTGTGACTGTCTTTCGCAACGTCTGAAGTCAATTTACTTATATCAACAACATTACTGGAGAAAATGTTGTTAATAACAAAAACTATTAAATTAAAACTTTTAATTTGTTTGCTGGTGCAAATTTATTTAATTTTTTTAATTGAAATCAGTTTTTATAGCTGCAGACTGTCTGTACTAAAAAAAATTATCAAAAACTTTTTTTCAATTAAAATATTAATCAAAAATAAAATCAGCTTTAATTAAAAATTTAATCAGGTGAATTAAACGTTTATTTATATCAGCAACATTAATGCAGAAAATATTGTTATTAACCAAAACTATTTAATTGAAACTATTAATTTGTTTGCTGGTGGAAATTTAATTTATTTTTTAATTAATATCACAAATTTTTTAATTGAAATCCATTTTTTATGTGCAGTTAAGTCTCTTAATTAGGTCAGATATAAAACTAACTGTTAACCTGATAAAAGTCTAAGATTTTCCCTAGACTATGCAAAAAGTGTTTTCCAATATTAAAACCAATTCTTTAAAACTTTCATTAAAATAAAGTGTTTTAAGGAAAATATAAAAATTATTATTTTGCCCTTAATAAATTCATAAATATTAAATTTTTCTTGTTTTATTAATTCCAAACACGTCTAACAAGTTCATTTATAGATTTTACATACATTTATGTAAAAAAGAAATAGAATGAGAGAGAGCGAGGAGTTACTAACTGTAGATGACATGATGTCTTCTAATACAGACACAACTAATCTATCAAATACAAGCAAAAATCAAACATCCCCTGCCTCCAAACACACAACCACTAACACCACGGCCACGAAAATTGTCCTTTTACGACCATATTCAGCTTTCGAGTAACATCAATATCTAGAGCAAACAAACCAGAACTAACAGATACAAATGCACATACACTTACTTAAGTGCATAATAAACAGTTACCACCAATACTTACATATATGCGATACGATATGAAGTATGAGTGTGTGTGTGTGTGTGTGGGTGTGTGTGATGAAGGAGATTTTCATGTGATAAAAGCCTGCTGTAATGCTCAGAGTGATTTAAGCACCCATAACGAAGTAAAAGGATATAAGTACATATAGATTTACCCAGTCTCTGTAGAACTAACATACTTTTGCTATTCCTAATAACTGGTTGCATAGACACAGAATTTGAAGTAAATGTATAATAATATTGATGACAATAACAAAAATATCATTATGTAACACAAACAATTCTAGAATGTATGAAGGTAAACTGACTCCTTCCTATATTTAGCTCTCTATCTCTAGTCTTATTTTAATGCAAAGTAAATGTATATCCTTTAGTTTCTTGACTCTTCTCTCTATATCTTTTCTGGAATATTAAAATATCATTGCTAATAAAAAATTAATAAATATTAATGACCAACAGTGACAGTGACAAACAACAACTACAAACAGTAGATGTTAAAATAGTAAAAAAAAAAAAATAAATGTTTGATTGAAACAAAAAATACACGCAGGAAATAGAAATATTTTCAAATTTCTATGACATCTTCGACAAGTACAAATGACAAACGAATGTATGCATGATGATATCCATAAATTCATATGAATGTCATATTTTACACACTTACACACAAACACAAATTTATTTTTGATAAACACCCAGTAGTTGCGATACTAATGGCCATTTTCTCAATGTATCGAAAAACTGTCTGTTACTTAATGTTAACATAAATTTATTGGACCGATAAACTGTCCGTTAACGATTTTGGGTTTCTCAATATACCGACAAAAAACATTGTTTTCAGCTGGCAACGCCACTCAAAATACATGTAAAAGTTGGCAGTCAGCTGATTGAATTTATCTGTACGGCAAATAAAAGCAAAATAAATAATTGGCAGATGAGTGCCGGTTAGCTTTGCGATAAAACCGAAGCAAATGAGACATTGAGAAAACCAAATTTCTTTAATGTGCAGTTTTTCGTTGGGAAAAAAGATAATCACCTAATGAGAAAATGGCCATAAGAAAATTCTTTTGTTTATCGTCAAATTAATTCTTTGGTGGAGTTTTTAAACCCTCCTTAGATTACTTGGGAATGGATGAAGAAATCATTTGCTACTTTAAAAAATCGATAAGCAGTTCGTCAAGTTATATAGATTTTCTTTTTAAGATATCTGTTAATAGGTTGCTGGTTAAGGTTACTTTACACTTTCACACAAGTCTTACGTATTTTGATGAAAATACAACGATGAAAATACAACGCTTTTTTTTGAAAAATGAAAGCAGAAACGAAGCATGTTTTTTAATTTATCTGGGTGCGCTGAGTTCGAATCTGGCATTTGGCTATCACGTCTCGTACATTTTTTATCGCATGCTGGCAATACTGTAAAACAGTCAATACTGGCACTACAATTTCACAATTATTAATTTGACAGTAGCCCACATTCATTCTAAACCTTCTTAATAGAAGCGTTTAAGCATGTCAGGGAGATCGTGTGTTACTGATTCAAGCTATTTTTGCTTTGTGTGTGGTGAATATTTGGTTGGAAAAAGGATATGCCATATTAGAATCATTAAAATATGCATATTTACATTATTTTGGTTTTGCTGAAGAAACTTTGATTAACCATTTAAAAAAAAAAAAAAAAAAAAAAAAAACTAGGTGCAGTGAGCGCGAACAAGGGGAGCGTGCCCACCAAGATTTAATGAAAATTGAAAGAATTTATCAAGCATTTTGAGACAAAAGCAAGCTGGGAAGCTATTGCTGGACTCTAATACGTGAAACCAAACCAACAAAATACAAACGACGTTCAAATAACGCCATTCATTCACTTTTGAAAATTCATTGATTTGTAAATAAACTAGTGATTTTTCATGTAAAAAAACGAAATTCGAGATTCGAATTCAGCCCACCAAATTACCCTATGAATACTTTTGATTTTTGCATATAACGATATCGGCGATATTATGCGGTCGATATGACGATGCTTTTTGTATTTATTTAAAGTATTTTTTAACAAACTATTTAATTTCCTAAACTTATTTTTTGCACAGAAACTTGGAAAAATATCACACACATTTAAAACCAGGGCAAAAATTAAAACAGAATAATGAAATTGTTTTGTATAATAAATGAATCGACGAAGATGGAAAATAGTTCGGATTCTCAAAATTAAGCGGCTGACTTAGCATTAGCTATAAATAAAAGATTTGAGACTTTTAGAAGTATTTAAACCTATTAAATACATACATGATGTTTATTTCTGACATTTGAAAACAGCACATTTATAAAGTAACTACCGTTATTTTTTTAATGGTCAAAAAAAGTATTGAAATTGCATTTTTTATGAATTCTTTCGGTAGCTACCGTTGCTTGAAAGTAAAAAAAAATAAAGTTATTCGTAACATACATAACAGTACACAAAACTAATTTAATATCCCACAATCAGTTACTGGAATAAAGTCGTGTCGTTACGTCCCTAGTATAATAAAATGTAAAAATACTGAATACCTATAGCAACTTTTTGAAAAATTTCCGAAATTTTAAGATCAAATAAAAAAACGTAAGAATCTAACCCAATTTCTTACATTTACCTAACTTACGAAAATTCAAAAGGTTTTTAATAAAAAATTTCTCACTACAAAATAACACTCTTATGGCCATGTTCTCAATAGGCGATTATCTTTTTTCCCAACGCAAAACTGCACATTAAAGAAATTTGGTTTTCTCAATGTCTCATGTGCTTCGATTTTATCGCAAAGCTAACCGGCACTCATTTGCCAATTTTTTATTTTCCTTTTATTTGCCGTACAGATAAATTCAATCAGCTGACTCCCAACTTTTACATGTATTTTGAGTGGCGTTGCCAGCTGAAAACTTTGTTTTTTGTCGGTATATTGAGAAACCCAAAATCTTTAACGGACAGTTTATCGGTCCAATAAATTTATGTTGCCATTAAGTAACAGACAGTTTGTCGGTACATTGAGAAAATGGCCATTAATGTGAGAAAAACGTATTTAAAAATAGGAAAGTAGGTACCTATAATAGAAAAAAACACAAAAATCTTCCTAAAGGTGCTATCACACGGGATGTATTTTACATATATACTGTCAAATTTTTCATCTGTAAAAGTTGTAATCATCGTGTGATACATATGAAACTTTGCTTGTGTAAAATACATGTGGAAATACATATGTTAATTTTTCGATTAGAACACGCTCTATTTTCCTGTGGCAAACATAAACAAAACAGCTGGTTTGTTTTGAAACGTAAACAACAGTCAGCTTTTGTTTACATTTATAGGTTATGTCATAAGGAAAAACATAAGCAGGTGTGATAGCAAAAATTATGAATCGTATGTAAAATGGGAATTTTGACATACATACGGAATTACATATGGGAAAGCAAAGTGACAGTACATATGTAAAATACATCCCGTCTGATAGCACCTTAAATGATTAAATCCTTTTACTCTTTTATACAATAAAAATTAAAAAAAAAAAAAAAAAAAAAAAAACACTTCAGCAAAAACGAAGTTCTATCACAAAACACAACCCCTGTTTTACAGAGGTTCTTGCTATTAAAAAGAAACACAATTGCATTGAGAGAATCACTCAAATTGCTTATCAAACCCACACATCAGGGGTGCCAGTTGATTTTGGTAAGAAATCGGCATATTTTCAAAAAAAAAAAAATCGGCATTATCGGCCCTTTAATTTAAATAACCGGCAAACAAAAAATACCTATTTTAAATACAGTAAAGCATTTTTTAAAGACAAAACAGAACTATTCAGCATTACTTTATATTAATGATAAACAAAACCATAAAAATAAAGGTTTTACAAATAAATGACAATTTATTAGAAACAATAACTAGGTTGGATTTAGTTCACTTAATGCTCAAATCAAATAAATTGATATTGCAGAAAAAGTAAAAACAATAATGTGGAAGAAAAAATAGCCCGACAAATTCAAAAAAATTCAAAACGTTTTGCAAGAAAAATTAAGGATTTCCAAAAAATAAAATAAATTTAAAATATTTTTGATCTGATCTACTAAAATCAAAGTGGGATTTGAAAAGATTTTTTCAAAATGCATGGCATTCTTTAAGTAGGTACAAGGCAAAGTTTTTTCTTTAATAAAGTACTTCCTTTTTATTTAAATACCTTCCTAAGTTATTTTAGGTTTTTAACGATATTTGAATAACAAGAGACTGAATTTTTTATATTTTTGTTTTTAGTAGAATAAAAAAACCATTTTGGATTTTTTAGTGCATGAAAATCTCACCACTACTGATTACACTCTTATCAATATTCTTACTCAACTAAACACGCACAAAAATATGTTTCCCCTTTTAAAGTAAACTAATAGGTACATATATGTATACCTAGGTATACCTACTACACGAACGAAATTGTGCAAAAAAAGAAAAAAATACACACTAAAATCGTATTCAAAGCAAACGCAAATTAAAAACGCACTGTCAATTGAAAGCTAACACAGAGAATCGGATTTCAGTGTTTGATGCGAATGTGCAAATGCAAAATATTGTAGCTTTTGTTTGCAATCCAACAACATAATATACAGAATTGCAATTGTCACATCATTGCTTTTGCGCAACACTAAAACTGCTTAGCTTTTTTTTTGCTACATGTAGGGTATATGCACCTAAGTTCGGCATGCACCAATAGTCGGCACTTTTGAATAAAATCTTAAATAAATAAGAATCACGGACATTTTATAAATATTTCGAATTCAGCTTTAATTCAAAATACACTCATTTATCATTATGTAATATTTGCATTTGGCTAGGATGAGAACTTTAGTCTATGTTTTTTTTTTTTTTTTTTTTTTTTTTTGTCATTATTTTTTATTGAATCTTCATATATTAAATATGAACTAACAATAATTAATCAAATCTTAACCTAATACGTTATTTTATGTCCTGCCAGTGCCAGATAAAATTTTCTTCATTACGGGTTCTGTTCACCTATATAGGTGTTTATCGCTCATCTAATTGGGTAAGTGCTGCAGTGTCTCTTCTTCTTAAGCGAGTGTGGCCGCCATTATTTAAAATATTTCGAGCTAGTGGATTTGGGTGTTGTTCAAGCCTTTTTAAATATTTTATTGCATATTTTGTAATCATAGTTTTAACTAATGGCACATTGAGATCCTTATGAATGTTTGAGTTTTTAACATACCAGGGAGCTGCTGTGATTATTCGAAGAAGTTTATTTTGGCGCCTTTGAATTTTGTCGATATTAGAGGCCGAGGCAGTGCCCCATAGTTGAATACCGTAGCACCAGATAGGCTTTAAGATAGAGTTGTAAAGTAGAAGCTTGCAACCGAGACTAAGGACAGAATTTCTTCCAATAAGCCAATGAATTTGAATGGCTTTTAGTTTCATTTGAGTTAATTTTGCCTCTATATGGCATTTCCACGTTAATCGCCGATCCAGATGTATACCGAGATATTTAACATGCGAATGTTGAGGAATTATTTGATTATTGATTGTAATAGGGGGGCAAGATTCCCGGCGCAAAGTGAATGTTATATGTACGCATTTTTGCTCATTGACCATTATCCTCCATTGTCGTAACCATATTTCTAGTTGAAATATATGATGCTGTAAGTAACGCGATGCTTCATAACGATTTTCGTGGACGCTTAGAAAAGCTGTATCGTCTGCAAATGTTGAAGTTTGTGTATAGTTGCTTGTTGGCATGTCCGAAGTATAAATTAAGTATAATAGGGGGCCCAGGATGCTGCCTTGTGGGACTCCAGCGGCAATGGGCTGAGGTGAACTTAAGAAATTTCCTTCTTTAATAATAAATTGACGACCGACTAAGTAGCTTTCTAGCTGCTTGTGTGTGTTTGCTGGTAAATTTTGCTTCAATTTATGTAATAAGCCTTCATGCCAGACTTTATCAAAAGCTTGCGAAACATCGATGAAGAGTGCTGAGCAATATTTTTTTCCTTCAAATGCTTTTCTTATGACATTTACTATCCGATGAGTCTGTTCGATTGTGCTGTGTTTTCTTCTAAATCCGAACTGATGGTTTGGAATACATCTATTTTCACTTAAAATCGGTGTTAATTTTGAAACTAATAATTTCTCAAACAACTTTGACATATTTGATAATAAGCTAATAGGCCTATAAGACTCAACTTTTGTATGATCTTTTCCTGGCTTTGGTATCATGGTAACTAAGGAAACCTTCCATTTTTGAGGATAGTATTCAAGGCGTAAAATAGCATTAAAAATAAAAAGAATAATTTTCTTTGCTATGCGAGGTAGCTCCAAAAGCATTTTATTACTGATTTTATCAATACCAGGTGCCTTCTTAGTGTTTAAGTCACAAATTGCCTTTTCGATTACTCTTATATCGAATCTGAGGGGAATAGCTGCTGTAGCAGCAACAGGTGGTAACTCGACCGCAATATTGTGAGATATATTTGGTGTAAATACGTTTTTCAAGTGACTAACAAACAGATTTCCTTTTTCAATATCGTTTCTTGCCCAATTACCATTCAAGTTTCTTAATGGTGGCTTAGATATAACTGGCCCTTTTAGTCTATGTTGGTCCTTATTAAGTGTCAAGCTTTCTACACGCTCCATAGTGCCTGTTTTTTAAATAATTTTTAGTGCCAAGGCAAACTAGAACAAGTGGTAATCGTACTAATATAAATAATATTTTTACCAAAACGGGTTTTATAGGTAAAAATATGTTCAAATTTAGTGATGCCGACTACTGGAAAATCATAATTTTTTCATATTAAGCTCAAATTCTCAAAAATTTTTCTTTACTCACCTCTCTTGAGAACAGTACAAAAAAATATGAGTTTTAAATGAGCTTACCTAATAGTCGGCACAGTTTATATTGAGTGCCAAAATATATGCCGAACTTAGGATATAAATGATCCCATAGTCGGCAGCTGCTTTTATTATATAAAAATCGTTTATAAATGGCTAAGAAACAAGCAAAAGGTACTAAAACATCAAAATTGCGATACAAATTTTATTTTTTAAGACTGAACTATAACCTATTGATAAGTTTAATGTAGCACTAAAATTTTGTAAATTTTCAGCAAAAATTTTATTTTGTCGCCTTTGCATTTTCTCTTTATTAGAAACCCATAAATGCCATTGCACCAAATTGGTTTGAAGATAGAGTTTTAAAGAAGGAGTTTACAAACTAGACTAAGGGTGGAATTACGCTCAAGGAGCCAAGTAATTTGAATTGATTTTACTTTAATTTCAGTTAATTTTGCCTCTATCAGGCCTGTCACACATTCCGATCAAAATACTACGGATAAAGTTTGTTTTACCTTCTTTAAACTTAATTTTCTTTTTTGGAGAAACAAGAATTACTTCCACTTCCTATCGGAATTGGTATCTGTAACAGATCTGTATATAGCATTTCCATGTTAAACATCGATCAAGATGTATACCGAGATATTTTACATGGTTATGTTGAAGTGTTTTTGGTTTAATGATTGATTCCCAATGCAAAGCGGATTTTCTATATACAAATATATGTATATATTTCTTTATTGATCTTGATCTTCCGTTGTTTTAACAATATTCCAATTGAAATATATGGTTCTGTAAGTATCGGGATGCTTTATAGGTAGAAGTTTGCCTAAAAAAGCCGTATCAGTTGATGGTTGGATTGTCTAAAGTAAATATTAAATAAAATAGAGGTCATAAATTTTTTCCTTGCGACTCCAGTGTTTATCGATTAAGAAGACCTTAAAAATTTCCTACTTCAATAACAAATTTTAGACCAATCAAATAGTTTTTCAAAAACTTCTGAGTACTTATGGGTAAGCTTATCTTATCAAAATATTAATTTTAACATTATTTTCTCAAATAGCTTAAAAATGTTAGAGAAGGGAGATTACACTTACAGAATACCAAATCATATATAAACTAGCTGTTAAGCCTGTCCCTACCAAGCAGGAAGAAAAACTACTTTAAGGTAAGCCCAAACGTCAGTACCAAATGCTTGGTAGTTCTTAGCTTTATTGGTCTTTAGGGGGCGTCAAAATTAGCTGATATGTAAAATAGCACAATTTTGGCACACAGCTTTTTCTACTTCACACTGTGCTCCATTGTAAGGACTATATGCTTGGCAATTTCCAGCTTCCTATGCCTTTGGGGGGCATTTATATAAACTAAAATGTTAACAAATCGAATTTTACCACGCCATTTCCTCTTAATTCTCTGCCCACAGGCCAAAATCCGGCTACGTTAAGATTTGGCACAGGTATTTTTCTATATGCATGCGGATTTTCAGCTTTCTAGCCAGTCAGTGGGCTTCAATAAGCTCTGGGTAGAAAAAAAAGAAGAATAAACAAATAAGGAAATTATATAATTTACATATACATATAAGAACAAAAGCAACAATATTAACTTGGTGAAGGGTATTTAAGATTCGGCATAGCATTTTTAATAAATAATATGGAAAATTGCTTAGTAATAATTGGTATTAAATACAACATATAGATATCTTTAATTTTTTTAAACGATTTTTCATTTTCGTGATAAAAAAATTCAATGCCGACAACTGGGTCATAAAGTGCCGAATTTAGGGAAAGGTATGCCGACTGCAGGCGCAAATCGTGTATTTAAGAAAAAATGTGAGTTACTCAAATTTAATACATATATGTTTAAACTCAGTAAATTGAGTCTGAAACTATACTAGCTACCAGTGTGGCCATATCCAAAAATATTTTACAGCTAAATCGGCTTTCAAACAATGCTAAAAATGCCAAAAAAAAATCCTTAACTGCCAAAAAAATAATGCTAAAATTTAAATGTATTATTGTTTTGCTATTTTAGTTAATATACCTTTATACATGATTTATTTTACATAATTCTTCCCTATAATCATATATATAGAACAAACTGAATAAAAAATAACAATAAAATATTTGTTAAACATAAAAAGTCTTAAATTTATAAAACAAATATATTTCAGTCTTTATGAGCCATGTCACAGAGTACAATTCCGTTCGGAAACGGAATTCATTCCGTATTTTGGCGTTTCAGAAAATTACCGTAAAAAATTTCGGAATGAAACCATTTTCTGAAAGGCCAAAAAACTATCAAAATACACATTCTATCAATAAACAAATATGTTTTCTTCAATTCCGAACGGAATTGTACTCTGTGACATGGCTGTATATATACGTACATAAAAAGTTTTCAAACAAAAGCTACCATACCATAACAAAAATTCAAAGGAACTTGACGCATAAATGGCTATTATTTAGTATTTCAATAAAATCTATATAAAATAAAAAATTTAATTTTATAAATTAAATACGTCATAAAATGAATATTCGAATATTCTTCTTTACGTCATTCCATTTCGAATTTTCGTTCTTAAGAGATTTATACCATATTCAACATTTTTCAGTTTTCGAATTTATTCTATGAGCTAAATTTCAGTTATGTATTTTATAAAGCTTTTTCGAAAAATAAAAAATGTTGAATATAATATAAAAGTTGCCTTCGGAAGGAAATAATTCCCAGTTTCTATTTGTTAAAATTGTTGAGTTACATACATTCAATTTATAAAGTATCACTATCCAGTGTGACACAAAGAATGCTGACGAAGGCCGCAGCGGGCCAGAAAATGCATTACATTCTGCTGGTGTCTAATAATTGTAAATTTGTCTGTACATACAATATACCTCATAGCTGTCTAAAGGAAAGCTAAGGTAAAATGTAACAAGAAAATGCAATATAATAGTCTGGTAGTGTATTAAGTAATTTCTGAAAAATTGAAAGGAATAGGACTATTAAAAAAAGCTTTATAAAATACATAACTGAAATTTAGCTCACCTTCGGAAGGAGATTTATACCACTTAAAACCTATTTTAACTAAGCGTTGCTAAATGGCAAAACCAAAAACTTCGTTGCAAAAGAATCTAATTCAATGAATGGATTTTCATTTAATGCATTTTTATATCCATAAACATTTATCCAGAAATCAACTGTTGAGTTCTTATTTAACAATTCTTATGAATTTAGTTTCTGCCGCTGATGTTCCAAAGTTGTAATTTCTTCTACAGTGAAATAAATCATTTCTTCTTTAAAATGTTAGCTTAGTCTGGGATCACACTATGAAAGTTTTCTTTCAGAAAGTTTGGGTTTATTTGTGAGAGGGGAAAGTAACATGCTTTTCTTCTCTTTCTTTCTTAAAGAAAACTTTCATAGTGTGAACCCAGACTTAATTTGCATTTATTAGTATTTTCTGCACAAAAAAGTTAGAATTTGTTAAATTTTGAAAATTGTTGGCAATCGTTGTCTAAGTTGACATATTAATTGAGCTATAAAATGCCAGCATGTAATTCGTTTTTGTTCTTCTATTTTAAAAGTTATGGTATCTCTTTTCGTTTCGAAAAATTTTTCAAAATCGTAATTGAGCTTAACATGAATAATGGATCAAGCTGTCCAAATTATAAAACAATTTGATATGAAAGATATTTTAAAAGATGGTACAGTCTCTATAGCAAAAGAGTAGGGATTTGTTTATGCATTCAACAAAAAAGTGTGGTAGATTTTCAAAAGAAGATTACTTGAATACTCTTAAATTAAATAATGCTAAAAAAATGCTAAATATGTAGTTGAAAAATGCTAAAGAAAATGCTAACTGCTAAATGAAAAATTTGCAGCTAAATCAGACAAAAAAATGCTAAATCTAGTTGCAAAAATGCCAAAATGGCCACGCTGCTAGCTACTGAGCAATAATAATTCGTTGGCATCCCAATATCATGTTCACACTCATCAGAGTACCAGTTTAAGTAGCAGAAAAAAGTTACAGTGCCGACTATTGGTGCATTCACGCTATTGCGTTTACATAACTGATACTCGAACAGCTGACAATTGTAAACAATAATTTTGAATCGTGCAACAAAATTTTAGATATGGTGCCGACAACTCTTAATAAAAAATTAAAAAGAGAAAACCCCAACAAAAAGTGGGCGGCAGATGAAATAAAAACTGTCTTGGATTATTTGGAGCAGTCAGAAAACATAGAGGGTAGTATTTAAGAGAAGTCCGTAATTTTTCAAAAGCGAAGTCTTTATTATTATTATTTAGTCACCAACAGCTCAAATGTTTTATAAAAAATTTATTGAAAAAAGGGGTATCGATGCAACCTGGGATATTATAAGGTGGAAGGTACGATACCTTAAGGCATCTTATAAAAGGGCCAACGATTGTCGTAGTTCTACTAATGCTGCGATAATATTTTATTTTGCATTGCTTCGTGGCATTTTAAAACAATTTCACAAAATAATCAAACACCTTTTTGTTAATTTTCACGACCAATAATTCCGTAAAACAGCTGTTATCTAATTTGCATCTAGCATTACAAAGTTGCTTAAAATACTGCTCACTGTCAATGATAAAATTATTGCACTACCAAAACATCGTATCTACTAAAATCGTATTCAAAGCAAACGCAAATTAAAAACGCACTGTCAATTGCAAGCTAACACACAGAATACTTTTTCTAATGAAAACACAATAGCAAACGTAGAAAACATGGTGTAATAATAACAAACATAGAAAATTCTACCACAATATAAAAAGTTATTTTAATTGCATTTGGTTTTATGTTAAGAAATAGTAGGTAGGTACTCATTTTTTTGCCATCAAAATCTGTAAGAAACACTGCCAATAACTTAAATACCTACTACATACTAGGGTATTCATTTAATCGACCTTTTGCTTTAATCCGTTAATCGGTTAACCGATTAATAAAGTTTTTTATAAATTAAGTAATTTCAATATATAAAAATGCATTAATTGCTTATTTTTTGGAGTTTATAAGTAAAATAAAAACAATAACTTACCATACATAACAATTCTTGAACTTAAACGAGCAAGCAAAAAAAAAACCAATTCATAAATATGTAATATGCATTTTTCAATTAATGCTCAAGGTGTGGTATCAAGTCACTACGTCATAATACCCTAAATAATATTTCAAATTGTTTAAAATAAATATTGTTGTGTTTCAAACAAAATAAAAATTGTAATGCTGTGTTCATTGTTTCGTCGTAACTGTATAGTAGAAATCTAAATTATAAGCGGTAGCTTACAACAGACATATCGTTATCTTAATATGTGCTGAAAGTTAGCAGGTCACTTTCAACACATTTTACAGGAGAGACAAAAAACTTTTTATTTGTCCTATTGGAAGCTTGATAGAAAATTAAAATTACAGTCAGTTTTACACACTTCAAGACTTAAATAGAAGAGAAACTACATGCTGGTCGACGAGGCGTATCTTTCTCTACCACACGGCATCAAAATCTCAATTTACATAAAAAAGGATTTAGCCGGTTTGCATATTAAGCCGACGATATATATTTCCTCTAATTATTTTAAGACATAAGACTTTATGACTACCTTGTGAATCCACAAAATATTTACATCTTTATTCAAAAATAAACTGAGATAATTTTATTAGTTATTAATAGTTTCAATAGTTTAAGGACATCTTATAAAAAAATTTTTTAGAAAAGCAATTTGGTTTAAATGTTTAGGATTAAAGCGACTCTTTTCTTAAGTTTTGAAATCTAATTTCTCAGTACTTTTCCGGGATTTCTCTTAACATATAAAATACTCCATTATGCCATTAGAGTTTTTAAAAATTTTTAACACTTGTAATTGATTCGGTTAATTTTGTTAAAAGACTGATATGAGAAGATATGATAAGAAACAAATAACTTAACACAAACATATAAAAAGTACGTGAAACAAAAAAAGGTGTTGGAAATCATATATTTAATCCATTTTTCGCCACATTCCTGTTGATCGATGATGAAGATAAAAATAATTGAAAAACAATGTAATTTTAGTCATCGGTCGGCGGAAAATGGGTTAAAATGAAGATCACTGAACACCTTCTTTGTTTGTATGAAAAAATATTTTCTAAACAAACACATTTGTATAAAAACACAAAAAAAAAAAATATGTTATAACACTACAAAATATTGAAAATTTTTTTACTTCGGTTAATCGACTAAAATTAACCGGTTTAATCGTTAATCGAAAAAAGCCAATTTGGAATTAATCGATCAGTTAATCGGGTAGTAATTAATCGGTTAACCGGTTGACGGTTAACCGAATGAATACCCTACTACAGTATTTATCGGATATAAGAAACTTAAAAAATCCATGAAAAAAGTTTCTTATAAGCGTTTCTTTCTTATATCCAACTATTTTATATAAGAAACTTATTTCTTATATAAGAAGCTATGGCCATAAGACTTTCATATTTTGGTTTTCTGTCTCTTTTTTTGTTACATAGGGTCTTCATCTAAAAAATTTTTTGTTATAATAAACGTCAAACTTCATATAAAAAAAAACGTTTGGTATGACAAAAAATTGTCAGGTGAAGACCCCATGTTAGTCTGAGTTCATACGGCTCATGTCTTATTGACAAGATTCTTCCTTTTTTCTTCTTTGAACATGAATTGGCGTTTAAATGATTCATGTCATGTTGACGACATGTGGTTTTTTGATATTGAAAACAATAACAAAATTAAACAACGAATGAAAAAGCAAAACGTAAAGACAGTACATGCATCTGTGTACACGCTTCTTTTCCCCTCGTACCTCTCGCCTATAAAGTAGCAATCTTGTCAATAAGACAAGAGCCGTATGAACACAGACTTAACGTTTCTAACTTTTAAATAATTATTGTCTATGTCATTTGAGTTTTTTACTATTTTAGTTAACGTTGAAAGTCCAATATTATATTTTTTTGCAATTTCGCTTCTTTTTATCCCGTTTTGTATTTCTTTTAAAACTGTAACTTTTGTTTTTATTGGCAAACAAGGCGAATAAACTACAGGTGGTGTGGAAACAGCATCTGATTTTGACAGTTCGGGCTTATTTGTTTTGATTTGTTAGTGTTTGGCTAATAATGGTTGACATTTCGAGCTAATGGCACTAACAATGTAATGCAAAAAACCGTATGTTGTTTCTGTTGTTTTTGGATTGTTGTAGTTCCGAGTCCACCTGTAGTTGAATTCGCCTTGATTGGCAAAAAACACAAAGCTTCACATGAGTACTAGCTCGCTCATCTAAAACTAAAAGTAAAAAAAAAAAACTATGTTCTTGTTGTAAAACTGTCAGAAAACAGAGAGAAACTACATAAATTCTGTGTTGCCGTTGGAAGTTTCTTATATAAATTCTTTTTCTATACATTTTGTGATTTTGGTGTTTAAGAAAAATGTTCTTTTATCAGTTTTTTTCTTATAAGCGTTTTTCTTATTAGAAAAATCGCAAAAAAGACATGGTGTTTTTGAAAATGTTTCTAATAAGCGTTTTGTTCTTATATGAGATGTTCTTATATCCGATAAATACTGTACATACATATATACATATGTATGTAGATAACAATACCTACCACCCCAATAACTAACAGACAAATTAGGTCATTAATGATCATTTACTTACTCGTCTTCTCCAAAAACTTGTGCAAAATGCAACAAAAACTTAGTAGGCACGTAGGGTGAAAGCCCCTAAGTTCGGCATGCACCAATAGTCGGCACTTTTGAATAAAATCTTAAATAACTAAGAATCACGGACATTTTATATATATTTCGAATTCAGCTTTAACTCAAAATACACTCATTTCTCATTATGTAATATTTGCATTTGGCTAGGATGAGAACTTAAGTCTACGTTGGTCGTTATTTAGTGTCAAGCTTTCTACACGCTCCATAGTGCCTGTTTTTTAAATAATTTGTTAGTGCCAAGGCGAACTAGAACAAGTGGTAATCGTACTAATATAAATAATATTTTTACCAAATCAGTTTTTATAGGTGAAAATATGTTCAAATATTGCCTTTAATCTATAAATCTGCAAAAAAAATATTATTTTAACTTATTTTTATGGATGCCGGCATTAGGAACAAATTTTTTTGCAAATTTCAAAATCATAATTTTTTCATATTAAGCTCAAATTCTCAAAAATGTTTCTTTACTCATCTCCCTTGACAACAGTACAAAAATAAATGAGTTTTAAATGAATTTACCTAATAGTCGGCACAGTTTATATTGAGTGCCCAAATATATGCCGAACTTAGGATATAAATGATCCTATAGTCGGCAGCTGCTTTTATTACATATATAAAAATCGTTTATAAATGGCTAAGAAATAAGTAAAAGGTGCAAAAACATCAAAATTTCGATACAAATTTTATTTTTAAGACTTTACTATATCCTATTGGTAAGTTTAATGTACAAAAATTTTGTAAATTTTCAACAAAAATTTTACTTTGGCGCCTTTGCAACCGATAACTAAATGTCATTGGACCAGATTGGGTTTAAGATAGAGTTGTAAAGAGGGAGTTTACAATCTTGACTAAGGAAAGAATTCCGCTTAAGGAGCCAGGTTATTTGAATTGATTTTCATTTCAGTTAATCTTGCCTCTATCAGGCCTGCCACACATTCCGATCGAATTTGTTTTAGCTTCTTTAAATTTAATTTTCTTTTTTGGAGAAACCAGAATTATTTCCACTTCCGATCGGAATTGATCTCTTTGACAGGTCTGTACATAGCATTTCCATGTTAAACATCGATCAAGATGTATTTTTTGTTAAGTGATTGATTCACAACGCAAAGCAGATTTTCTATATATAAATATATATATATATATATATATATATATATATATATATATATATATATATATATATATATATATATATATTTATTAATAGATCTTGATCTTCAATTGTTTTAACAATATTCTAATTGAAATATATGGTTCTGTAATTATTAAGATGCTTTACAGGTAGCAGTTTGCTTCAATAACATATTTTAGGCCAATCAAATAGTTTTTCAAAAGCTTCTAAGTACTTATGGGTAAGTTTATCTTATCAAAATATTAATTTTTAAGTCCAATTTGAAGATTTTAACATTATTTTCTCAAATGGCTTAAAAATGTTGGATGATTATCAAAAAGTAATTTCAATTTTTGGAATACAAAATTTTAATTTCAAAAGATTTTGTTATTCGTGCTTAATTCCCAGTTTTTATTATTGATAAAAACACTTGAAATTTATTGTTGATGGGATAAGCTATTCCTATGCATTTCACTGGTTGCTTAGGCCAGATCATCAGGAAACTTCATCCATCTATTTCAAGTGTTTTTATCAATAATAAAAACTGGGAATTAAGCACGAATAACAAAATCTTTTGTTGGATGATATACTAAAAGACCTTTATGACTCAACTCTAGTATGGTCTTTTCCTGGCTTCGGTGCAATGGGTACCAATGAAAACTTCCATTCTAGAAAGTAGCATTAAAGACGTTAGATAGCTTTAAATTTAAATAAAAAATACCGTGGAATCTTTCATGATTGTACACTGAAAGGTACGTTAATTGTGTCCGTACAAGGGAAATGGCCTCTCAAAAGAACTTATTGCCTTCCTTTAGAACATTGCCAGGATCAGGGAACGGAGTCCATTTAGCTGTTAAGCCTGTCCCTGCCAAGCAGGAAGAGAAACTACTTTAAGGTAAGCTCCAACGTCAGTACCAAATGCTTGGCAATTCTAAGCTTTTTTGGTCTTTAGGGGGCTTAAAAATTTGCTGATATGTAAAAAAGCATAATTTTGCAACACACCTTTTTCTTTCAATTCTCTGCCCACAGTCCAAACATTTTAGATCCAACTACTTCAGACTATGCTCCTTTGTAAGGACTATATGCTTGGCCATTTTCAGCTTCCAATGTTTTTAGGGGGCTTTAATAAAAACTAAAATGTTAAAAAATCGAATTTTACCACACCGTTTCCTCTTAATTCTCTGCCCACAGGCCAAAATATGGCTACGTTAAGATTTTTTTAAGGAAAATTATAATTAATAATTATAATTATAATATATATACATAAATAAGAAAGAAAGCAACAACATTAACTTGGTGATGGGTATTTAGGACTCGGCATAGCTTTTTTAATAAATATTATGGAAAATTGTTAAATAATAATTGGTATTAAATACAATATATCTTCAATTTTTTTACGATTTTGTAATTTTATTCATAAAAAATTCAGTGCCGACAATAGGGTCATAAAGTGCCGCATTTTGGGAAAGGTGTGCCGACTACAGGCGCAAATCGTGTATTTTAGAAAAAATGTAAATTACTCAAATTTAATACAAATATGCTAAGACTCAGTAAATTGAGTCTAAAACTATAATAACTACTGAACAATAATAATTCGTTGGCATCCCAATATCATGTTCACACTCATGAGAGTACCAGTTTAAATATCAGAAAAAAGTTAAAGTGCCGACTATTGGTGCATTCACCCTACATATGTATACATAGCAATAATTTGTCTGTAACAAGCAATCTTATCAATTGCTATGTCTGCCTGCATGGCAGAATAAATGTGTATGTAACTAACAAACAAAAAATCACGTGATCTGCAATGCCAACAGCCTTGATTGCCTGCCCGCCTCATTCTTTGTTTCATACAAACATTCATACAATAACACAACAAAATCTTTTTAGAACAATTTAACTGAAATAAAAAAAGAAACTAAAAGATGACGTCACATTTTGTAATACATACCAAACACCTGCCCTTACAAATTCTTATTAGAAACTTTAAACACAAATATCTTTCTTCACACTTAACATATCACTTAAATTCTTTAACAAATTTTTTAAATATTCTTTTGGCCTTAATTTGACACTAATTTTATTAAATTTAATAACTTTTCACTAATTGAATTATTTAATCCTAACACGCATTTACGCTTAAACAACCAAACACTATTAACAAAGATCACGAACTAACAAGAGGCTCCCATTAAAAAACCTTCAATTGCATTGATTTATTTGAAATAAATTCTCAAAAGGTACGTAGTACGTACTACGTACCCCTATTACTATGTTTAATATACAGAGTGTGTGTGTGTGTGTGTAGTTTAGAAAAGAGTTCTTTGCTTTTGCTCTTCCGGTTATTGCAGTTATTTGGAAAGGGGAGCCGGAGATGTTTTTAAGAGAATGATGTGAGTTTTTTCTTATTGACTCTTCCTAGTTAAGCATATTTGTTTTGTTTTGTATTGAGTGGACATTTATCTTAATAAGAAGGGGTATTTATTAGCAAAATATTAATCGCAGCATAAATCATTTAAGCAATTGGAGTTTCTTGTTAGTTTTAGATTTTTCTACACGGTGTTCTGTCGCTAATAAATAAGTGCGTTTTAAATTGAATAATTTTATTAGTAAAAGTTGATTGAATTTAATAAAATTAGTGTCAAATTTAAAGGAAAACAAGCGTTAATAAAAAAATTAAAAAATTAAAATTAAGTTTTAAATAAAAAGCAAGTTATTTGTGTTTAAAGTTCCGTTGAAGAATTTCTACGGTCAGGTGTTCGGTATGTATAACAAAATGTGACGTCATCAATTTGTTTCTTTGTATTTAGTTCGATTTGCTCTAGGCATAAAGAATTTTTGGAGTTAGCGTATGAATGTATGTATGTGTGTAACAAAGTAGGTATATGAGGAGGGCAGAGGTTTCATTGCAGATCAAGCGATTAAAGTGATTTTTGGAGAAAATGTTTGTTATTTAAAAGTGTTTGTGTATTTTACAGTTTTTTTTTGCAGAAGTAGGTTTTTATTGTTTTTTCTTGCAATTTTGTTTGTTGTCACTATTTAGTAAGTGCTAAAGTAGTTGAAAGGGGAAAGAGATTTTTTTGTGAAGGTTTAGTGAAGAGAGAATATAATTATGTGTAAAGGGGAAATACACTTTGATTTTATTATTGCTTTTGTTTCTTGTGTGTGTGTGTGTTTGTTGTTCTTGTAATTTTAATTTATTGATTGTGTTTGTATATTTTTTTGTAATTATCTGTATGACTTTGTTAGTTGTTTTCTCGATGACTTAAGTGTTTAAATCTGCTGGGAACTTGCTTTTGTTATATGTATGTATGTAGGTACATGCAATTGTTTTGCATTTAAAGGGTAGGTTTTTAAATTTATTTGCTGAAGCTTTTTGTGATTACTAGGGAAGAGATTTTCTAAAAAATCAAAAATACCTATTTGCTAAAAAAAATGCACTAAAAAATCTAAATTATGCACTAAAAACTTAAAAAATGTCCATAAAAAATTTTACTAAAAACAAAAATAAATTAAATTCAGTACCTACCTACCTATGTATAGTGCTATTCAAATAGGTATGTATCTTTAAAAAACTTATAGGGTGAATGCACCAATAGTCGGCACTTTAACTTTTTTCTGATATTTAAACTGGTACTCTCATGAGTGTGAACATGATATTGGGATGCCAACGAATTATTATTGTTCAGTAGTTAGTATAGTTGTAGACTCAATTTACTGAGTCTAAGCATATTTGTATTAAATTTGAGTAATATACATGTTTTCTAAAATACACGATTTGCACCTGTAGTCGGCACACCTTTCCATAAATGCGGCACTTTATGACCCTATTGTCGGCATTGAATTTTTTATGAAGAAAATTACAAAATCGTTAAAAAATTGAAGATATTATGTATTTAATACCAATTATTATTTAACAATTTTCCATAATATTTATTAAAAAAGCTATGCCGAATCCTAAATACCCATCACAAAGTTAATGTTGTTGCTTTCTTTCTTATATATGTATATATATTATAATTATAATTATTAATTATAATTTCCCTATTTGTTTGTTGTTCTTTTTTGTATATTCAGAGCTTTTTGAAGCCCACTGATGGGCTAGAAAGCTGAAGATCCGCTTGCATATAGTAAAATACCTAGGCAAAATCTTAACGTAGCCATATTTTGGCCTGTGGGCAGAGAATTAAGAGGAAACGGTGTGGTAAAATTCGATTTTTTAACATATTAGTTTTTATTAAAGCCCCCTAAAAACATAGGAAGCTGAAAATGGCCAAGCATATAGTCCTTACAAAGGAGCATAGTCTGAAGTAGTTGGATCTAAAATTTTTGGACTGTGGGCAGAGAATTGAAAGAAAAAGGTGTGTTGCAAAATTATGCTATTTTACATATCAGCAAATTTTAAAGCCCCCTAAAGCCCAAAAAATCTAAGAATTGCCAAGCATTTGGTACTGACGTTGGAGCTTACCTTAAAGTAGTTTCTCTTCCTGCTTGGAAGGGACAGGCTTAACAGCTAGTTTTTATATTTTAGTGTTCTGTAAGTGTAATCTCCCTCAAACGGAAACTCCCTTAAAACGGACTCCGTTCCCTGATTCTGGAAATGTTCTAAAGTAAGGCAATAAGTTCTTTTGAGAGGCCATTTCCCTTGTACGGACACAATTAACGTCCCTTTCAGTGTACAATCATGAAAGATTCCACGGTATTTTTTATTTAAATTTAAAGCTATTTAACGTCTTTAATGCTACTTTCTAGAATGGAAGTTTTCATTGGTACCCATTGCACCGAAGCTAGGAAAAGACCATACTAGATTTGAGTCATAAAGGTCTTTTAGTATATCATCCAACATTTTTAAGCCATTTGAGAAAATAATGTTAAAATATTCAATTTGGACTTAAAAATTAATATTTTGATAAGATAAACTTACCCATAAGTAAAGGGTGGTTAAATTTCAAGGGCCGATGTTGATTTTGAATAAAACACAAACTATTTAGGAAATTATTGTAATTTTATTTAATTATGATATATATTACTCAATTATGTATGGAACAAAATATCGGCCAAATGGGCGCCGCGACCACGGCGGCACACCTCCATCCGATGGTCCAAATTTTCGATGACCCTGAGGCATAATGGAGGTTCTATGCCGTTAATGTGCCGAATTATCGCATCCTTTAGCTCTTGAATTGTTGCTGGCTTATCGACGTACACCTTTTCCTTCAAATAACCCCAAAGAAAAAAGTCCAGCGGTGTCAAATCACATGATCTTGGCGGCCAATTGACATCGCCATTACGTGAGATAACACGGCCATTGAATTTGTTGCGCAAAAGAGCCATTGTTTCGTTAGCTGTGTGGCAAGTGGCACCGTCCTGCTGAAACCACATATCGTCCACATCCATATCTTCCAATTCGGGCCATAAAAAGTTCGTTATCATCTCACGATAGCGAACACCATTCACAGTAACTGCCTGACCGGCCTCATTTTGGAAAAAATACGGCCCGATGATGCCGCCAGCCCATAAACCGCACCAAACAGTCACTCTTTGTGGGTGCATTGGTTTTTCGACAATCACTCTTGGATTCTCATTCGCCCAAATGCGGCAATTCTGTTTATTGACGAATCCACTGAGGTGAAAATGTGCCTCATCACTGAAGATGATTTTCTTCGAAAATTGATCATCCACTGTTGCCATTTCTTGCCACCATTCTGCCCATTCGTTTGGAATGGTCAAGAGGCTTTAGTTCTTGAGCCAATTGCACCTTGTAAGCGTGTAAATGCAAGTCTTTATGCATAATGTTCATCAACGACGAGCGTGAGAGGTGCAATTGTTGGGCACGACGACGAGTTGAGGTGGACGGTTTTTCAGCCACACTATCGCGAACAGCAGCAATATTTTCTGCAGTACGAGCTGTACGAGCATGCACTGGTGTTCTCACATCTTCTACAGACCCGGTTTGCTCGAATTTTTCCACGATTTTTGCGATTGTACGCACATTAGGACGATCAAATTGACCAAAAAAATCACGAAGTGCACGATATGCATTTTGATTTGAACGCCCATTTTCATAATAAGTCTGGATAACTTTAACACGTTGTTGGATTGTGTATCTCTCCATTGAGTAAGTCTGAAATAGAGAAATGTCAAATAAAATTCGGAAAAAAACTTGGCGTTTAGGTGTGGTTCACATTCAACATCGGCCCTTACAATTTAACCACCCTTTACTTAGAAGCTTTTGAAAAACTATTTGATTGGTCTAAAATTTGTTATTGAAGTAGGAAATTTTTTAAGTTCTTCTTAATCGATAACCACAGGAGTCGCAAGGAGGCAATTTATGACCTCTATTTTATTCAATATTTACTTCAGACAATCCAAACATCAACTGATACAGATTTTTTAAGCAAACTGCTACCTATAAAGCATCTCGATAATTACAGAACCATATATTTCAATTAGAATATTGTTAAACAATTGAAGATCAAGATCTATTAATAAATATATAATATATATGTAAAATCCGCTTTGCGTTGTGAATCAATCATTAAACAAAAAACACTCCAACATAACCATGTAAAATATCTCGGTATACATCTTGATCGATGTTTAACATGGAAATGCTATATACAGACCTGTCAAAGAGATCAATTCCGATCGGAAGTGGAAGTAATTCTGGTTTCTCCAAAAAAGAAAATTAAATTTAAAGAAGCTAAAACAAATTCGATCCGTAGTATTTTGATCGGAATGTGTGGCAGGCCTGATAGAGGCAAAATTAACTGAAATGAAAATCGATTCAAATAACCTGGCTCCTTAAGCGGAATTCTTTCCTTAGACTAGATTGTAAACTCCCTCTTTACAATTTAATCTTAAACCCAATCTGGTCCAATGACATTTAGTTATCGGTTGCAAAGGTGCCAAAGTAAAATTTTTGTTGAAAATTTACAAAATTTTTGTACATTAAACTTACCAATAGGTTATAGTAAAGTCTTAAAAATAAAATTTGTATCGAAATTTTGATGTTTTTGCACCTTTTACTTATTTCTTAGCCATTTATAAACGATTTTATATACATTTGAACATATTTTCACCTATAAAAACTGTTTTGGTAAAAATATTATTTATATTAGTACGATTACCACTTGTTCTAGTTTGCCTTGGCACTAACAAATTATTTGAAAAACAGCCACTATGGAGCGTTTAGAAAGCTTGACACTAAATAACGACCAACATAGACTTAAGTTCTCATCCTAGCCAAATGCAAATATCACATAATGAAAAATGAGTGTATTTTGAATTAAAGCTGAATTCGAAATATATATAAAATTTCCGTAATTCTTATTTATTTAAGATTTAATGCAAAAGTGCCGACTATTGGTGCATGGTGAACTTAGGGGCTTTCACCCTATAACTAATTTAAATTTTTGTTTGTTTAAATAAATAAGTAGGTAGGTACATACCTACCTACTGTTTTATTTAAAATAAAACTTTGTCTCGCACTTGAAGAATGCAAATGCATTTTGAAAAAACTTATTTTCAGATTCCAATTTGATTTCAGATCAGTTCAAAAATAAGTAGGAAGGTAGGAACCAACTTGAAATTTATTTTATTTTTTGAAATCCTTAATTGTGTTTGCAAAACGTTTTGGATTTTTTAATTTGTCGGGCTAGTTTTCCATCCACATTGTTAATTTTACTTTTTGCAATATCAATTAATTTGACTTGAGTATTAAGTGAACTAAATACCTCCTAATTAGTTATCGTTTCACCAATACCTATATCCGTAATGTAATTGGAAAATACAAATGGTAATTTAATGCTGATGTTATTTAAATTAAATACTTCTGTTACTTTTTTAATTGCATAATCATCGGCATCAACAAGCTCTTCTAACATTCTTAAATTACTTAATGTTTTTTTAATAGAATTCTAAAGCATCTAGCCAGGTTCCCATCTTGTTACTGCTGGCTGCGGTAGAATATTATCGAATTGGCTTTTACTTTCCTCTGCAACGCGGTATAACCCATATGCCAAGCAGTGTTGCCAATTTAGCCATTTAGTGGCTAGATTTAGCCATTTTTCATCCTGTTTAGCCATTAAAAATTGAGTTTAGCCATTAGCCATTTTTTTTTAGCCATTTTTAAACTTGTTTAGCCATAAAATTTTTTTGCCGTTTTTCTTTTAAAAGAATAATTTTTATTTAATTATAAAAATAATAAAAGTAAAATAAACATTTTGAACAATTAAAACGCCTTTAATTTAAATCACAACTTTTACAAATGTTGAAAATCGCTATAAACTATGACGCTGAAACATCTTTCAAAATAAAGGAACAGTATTCCACTATTAAATTTATAAAATCGATTAACACAAACATTACTGTTTCTTTCTGGTTGCAAGTATTTCAATAAAGGCATGTAGGCGGTAACAAAATTGTTTTAGAAATTTCAGAATTGCCTATAAAGTTGCTCTCACTTCCATGGTCTAATGCTGAAGTAGAGAGGGTGTTTAGCCAAGTAAACATCGTTAAAAGTAATTTGGAAATAGGTTACATTAAGCAACCGTTAATTCGATTTTATCAATTGGGTTAATAGGTATAACATAACAATACAATATTTATACCACCACCACAATAATGGAGAGGGTACTATGCATTTGTGCTGATGTCTGTAACACCTTAAAATATTGGTCCTTAGCCCACCTTTACGTAGGTATACCGATTGACTCAGAATCACTTTCTGAGTCGAATTAACGATGTTTGTCCGGCTGGCTGGCTGTCCATGTAAACCTTGTGCGCAAAGTACAGGTCGCAATTTAGAGATTATTTGATAAAATTTGGTACAAAGGTTCTAATGTGGTGTAGGGTATCATAAAGTCGGGTTCAATCGACTATTCTTTCTTATTTGTTTTTTTTTGTAGATCTGAACTCAAAAGGCTGGGTAAATGTTGTCGTGATTATGGTTTAAAACCATTTTTGAGTGATTCCTATGAAATGAATAATAACGACATCGAATATTTCGATGATTTAATTTTTTAATATTAATTTATTTTAATATTAATTTACGTTTATTCTTATTTAACAAATTGATCTTAACTCACAATTTCATCGAAAACAACTTTAAATTAATTACTCATGTTTTGTTATTGAATTTTTATGTGATTTTATTAAAAAAAAGCTTTAAGCCATTTTTTAGCCAATTTTTAGCCATTTTTTAGCCATTTTTTAGCCATTTTTTTCCGTAAATTTAGCCATTTTTGGTCACCAAATTTTGGCAACACTGATGCCAAGCAAGTCAAATCAACTAAAAGTGGGACAGGACCCCTTTCGATTTTAATGAAATTTGGTGAGAAGGTTCCTTTTATCATATTAGGAACATATATGAACAAAAAAATTTTAATTTTTTGTTTTCAAAAGTTACGTCATATTCAAAATGACATAATTTCGCCGAGTTAGCCAATTGTGTTGAGCTTATTTCTTCAATATCTCGAAAACTACTTTACATACCAAGATGATTTTAAAGAGAATACTTGGGGCTACAAACCATATATTGATCTAGGATGCTCCTATATGGGTCAAATGTATGACCAACACCACCTTATTATTTACTGCGGAGTTTCGGGTTTTTTAGTTATTTCAAAAAGCTAAACCATTTTTGAGTTACGCGAATGTATGTGGGGCAGCCTCCTCTATTTTAGAAATAACGGTAGGTATATCTCGAAAACAAGAGCTTACCTTAAGAAACGGTTAGCACTACTGGATTCAGCGTGCCCCAATTAGGTTAAAGCTCAAAATTACAATATTGAAATTCTATTTTAAGATGATTTTAAAAGGCTGCGAAAAAAAAATCATATTTTAAAAAGGAAAAAAAAACACCTTCAAAGGTTCAGGATTTTTAAAGAATGATTAGAGGTATTTTATAAAAAAAAATCAGCCAAATCAAAAAATAGGTTTAGTCCGTTTTTAAAATTTAATATTTTGCAGATATGACATTTAAAAAAACAAAATTATTTTGTTCAATATGGGCAGTTGCAGCGAAAAGTCA
Source organism: Pollenia angustigena (assembly GCA_930367215.1). NCBI lineage: Eukaryota > Metazoa > Arthropoda > Insecta > Diptera > Polleniidae > Pollenia > Pollenia angustigena. The sequence goes on from OV884059.1 coordinate 25,101,562, forward strand.
CGTAACGCCGGAAGTAATTTTAATTGTTTCTCCAATAATTTTATATGTATAGTTTACTTTTTTATATTTTGGGGCACAGCGGAACTAGCTCTACATTTTGTAACAAAAGGGATAACATTTAAAAAACATGGTTCTAACATACAAGCTTTTTTGCATTCTGGCGTTACATTAAAAAAAAGAAGACTTCTCGCTGAAAATGCCCATCTGTAACTTTAAACAAGCAAAGATTGAAAAATAAATTTATATAAGTCCAAATCTTACTAAAAAAGGTTTTTTATCTGCGCTTTTTTGTCGTTTTAACCTAATTCGGGTACACTGAATCCAGTGGTGCTAGCCGTTTTTGAGGTTAGCTCTTGTTTTCCAGATATCCATTTATTTCGAATAAACGCTTTAGCTTATTGAAAAACCGAAATTCTGCAATAAAATTTCCTTTAGGAAAAGTAAAAGTTAATATGCGCAGTCGTTTTAGAAACATATTTTTATACCCACACCACAATAGCGGAGACGGTATTATGCATTTGTGCAGATGTGTGTAACGCCTTAAAATATAGGTCCTATACCCACCATAATATATATACCGATCGACTCAGAATCACTTTCTGAGTCGAACTAACGATATCCGTCCGGCTGGCTGGCTGGCTGGCTGGTTGTCCATGTAACCTTGTTAGGGGGAAATTTATTCCTCTCAGAAACTATCAAACCGATTTTAATGAAATTTAAAACATACATAGAAAGAACCATATCTATATGGACACAAAGGTATGCATTTTTAAAAAAATAGGACCACGAGGGGAGATAGGGGCAATTTCTGCCTCTCAAACCGATTTGAATGAATTTAAAACATAGATAGATCCATATTTATATGGAGACATAAGCATGATGTGTTTTTAAATACTGTGGTGTAGGGTATCATATGGTCGGGTTTGACCGACTATACTTTCTTATTTGTTTTAACTTTATATTGCAAAGAACTCATTACCAATGCATTTAAATGATACTGGTGTGTCTTTTTGTTTAAAACAGCAGTTTTTAACCCCAAAAAAGATTAACTGTAACTACTACACATTACCCAGGAATGAAGCAAGTAAGCATATCACTCTTAAAGACCATAATAATGATCAGGATGCCTAAGAGACATCATTGATTTTCTTCTAGGATACCTTAAGATTCAAATAACTATTCACTGAGCTTATGTTTGTTAATATCCAAAAAAAAGTTGTTAAATTGATCACAAATTACCCGGCAACGGGCAAAATAACTTGGTCAAGTTTCGCTGTTTTTTTTTTAAATCAAATTTTAGGGTTAAAATATACTGCGATATTTTTACTTGACACACAGAAAAAAAAATTAAAAAATTAATCAAATTAGCACCAGTACTTGGTTTAACGTTTAATATCACCTGATTACACACTTAACTCAGTTAATAAAAATCCTAATTAAAACTCATTTTATTTTTGATTAATGCCTAAATTGGTGAACAATTTTGGAGAATGTTTTCTGTGCACCATTTTCCATTTAGCCAAGCTTTCATGTGTTAAAAGAACAGTTATTATAACAGATTACTTTGTAAACCAAAAAAGACTAAATTAGCTCTACCATTGGTTACCTGGAAATAGGTAAGGCAATACATGAACTTAATTTAAGAATAAAAAAAAACTTGCTTTTGTAACAAGTGGAAATTCAATTGGCTTCCGGTTATAGCAAGTTTGATTTGTACCCTACATCGACATTATTTTCTCTTATTTTTCTTCTATTTGTCAATATATATATAATCCTTTCACTCCTCTAGGCCATATGAAGGTGATATTGTGAACTCTTGGATGAGGGAATAACGTAACGTTAATGAAAAGATTATTGGTCCTGCAGGTGTCCAAAAACATTTTTCTATTCTCCGTTTGTTGTCCTAGGCCATGCCAGCCCTTTTTGCTCTCCACATTGGCATCTTCGGGGCGTACCTGAGCGTTAAAATCACCCATCATAATGACAGTATCTCCTTTATGCACTGTTGTGAAGACGCTATCGAGAAGGTTATAAAAAGTTTCTTTTGTGGAGTTTTCAGAGGTTTCAGTGGGGGCATAACATTGGAAAAACGTTATGTCCTTTACAATCTATTAGGACACGTTTCACTAGTTTGATAGAACGAATGCGCTGCCACTTGATTGAGGAGACTCGTTCGTTGGTTTTCCGGAGAAAAAAAAACCATAATACTTCTGCTGTTGAAAATTCTCCAGATTAGCACTATTGTACTTCGCATAGCCCAAGTAATGAGAGCTTATAGGCGGTGAATTCCTTGCATACTTGTGCAAGCCTTGGGGTTTCCAAAAGAGTACGTATATTCCATGTTCCGATTCTTGTCCTAGATTTCATGACAAATTCCGTCAATTATATCGGGTTTATTTGTTTTCATTCTTATTCTGGTTGTTCTGGTAATAAAGTTTACATTTAAGGTGTATGGCTTATTAAACCATAGCGTTCGATCCTGGTGTAAGGGCTGCCGACATCGCCACCAGGCTTGCAGAAGTATGTTGGTATTAAGTCATACAAAAAATTAGGGTTATCCCGCCAAAGGTAGGCCGTAAGAGCCTGTTTAGAGCGACAAGGGACACCAAGTCTTTAAGACACTAGGAGCAACTGACATTAAGAAAGGAGTGGCTATGTGGAAAAATCTAAAAATTTGCTTGCTCTTCACTTTTCCATTAGACCCCTATTTTACAATATGCCTCTCTCTTGTAATGCAAAGGGAAGTCAGTTGAATGATTACTTTTAACTCTCTGGAAATTTACTCTTATAAGTATGCTTTATAATTTATAATAATTTTACCCAGAAAATATACTTCAATGTTAAATGTATTATGTATAACTTTTTTCATAATATCAACACCCAAGCAGTGAAATCAGCTTCGAAAAGTTTCCAAGGTTCTATAAGAGAGTAAAATGTCCTTTAAATTAAATTTTTGCTCTCTTAAAGGTGTTTTCTTGGCTTTGGACCTTAAATCCGTTTGTTTTCCTTTCAATTTTCATCAGACAAGCATTAACAGTTAATTTGAAACATTAACATCTCTGTTAGCCCAAGAAAAAACTTTTAAAGGATTACAATATATTTTACCTAAGAAAGAATGAAGAATAATTAAAGCTTTAAGGAGTCAAAAGAATTTGAGCAGTTTTCTTGCTTATAAGACCCTTAAGGCATAAAGAAATCTCTAGGTCAAAGACAATTTTCAGAACTGCAGGGTACTTTCTAAGTCGTATATGTGAGTTTTATTATAGTTTAGGCGAAAACCTCCGGAAAGTATTAAAAAACCTTTTACCTTTACAACATATTTCTTATAGCACGGTCTGGTTTTAGCCTAAGCCCATCCTTAAAAATCATCTGTCATTTTTTCAAAACAGCTTTTAAAATACTTTTAAAAAGATGAACATGAATTTAAAAAAAAAAGGAAAATGTTTTGACACATTTCGATACCCACAACGAAATAGTAAATTATAATTTTCCAAGGTGTAATCGTGCAGAACATTTCAAAGGATTTTAATATAGAAAAAATAAAAAAAATAATTTTAAAATTTTTATTTATGTCACATACACAACAAAATACATTTCTAATGCTTAAGCAGCAACCCTGGCAAATCATATGTGAATGTATAAGTAAATACATCAGTATACAAGGCGTCTTTTGACCATTTGTCTTTGTTTATTTTTTGTGCTGCCATATAAAAGAGTGTGTGTTTGTGTGTATAAAACCTAATGTCCTTGTCATTATTTATGTGTCAATTTTACGACTGACTTTCATTAGTTTCATCATTATTTCTCTAGTATTCTGTTTGGAGTTGTTTGGCAGACAAATGTTTTTCTATTTTCTTTATTTCCAAATCTTTTTCATTTTATTTTTTTTTTTTTTTTATATAATTTTTCTTTACTTCTCCTAGAAAGAAACTTGATTTATTATCAAACCTGGTATTAGTTATTGCCATCACATATGATGACAGTTGTTTGTCAATATTGACATATAAAATGTGGGCCAGACTACACAGTCTTCTGGTCATATAAAAACAGGCTTAAGTATCAGTTTTAGCTAATGAATACCCAAAAGGCTAATAAATATTACTAAACATTTGACGTGAGTATAATAAATATGTTTTTTTTTTTAGCAGAAATCATTAATGGTTATGAAGAAGTCAGAAATGAAATGAGAAAAAATTCTAGACCAAAAGAAAAAACCCAAAAAACACCTTTAAGAGAGCAAAAATTTAATCTTGGATACTATTCGAAACAAATTATAGAAACCTGAACTAAATCATACATATTACATTGAAGCCTACTTTTAAATTAAAATTATGTATTATAAATTCTAAAGCATATTTCTAAGAGTAAATTTTAAAAGAACACCTCAATATAGTTAAATTAATAGGCAAGTTGATTTCTTTTGCTCCCTTTTACGATTATACTATTCATTGGATTTTAAAAAATGATACATCAATCGAAAGATATTTTTTAGTAGAAGAGGACAAAATAAATTTGATTAAAATCGGTTAAGTATTTAAGGAGTTATAGGCGTTAGAAAGTGTTACTAATACATAGAAAATACTCACATACGTGTGAGCAAAAAAAAATGTAAACAAACACAACAGAAACACAGTTACATATACATATGCTTTTTTTGTGTAAACATAGTAAATAGAACAACAACATTAGATTTCTCTCCTATGCTTTAAATTGGAAAACAGTAGAAATTAAGAAAAAAAAAGACAGACATTTTTAACGGTTTTGTTTTCTTTTTGGAAGAGTTGTTGTTTTTAAATGTTGCCGTTGATTTTTGCATAGGAATAATTTTAAATGTAACCGTTGATTTCTAAAATGTTGTGCATATGAATAATTTCAATGTTACATTATTAGAGTGTTAACAATGTAAAAATGGGGGTATTAAATTGTTTTAAACCAATTCGTTGGCGCTTTGCGATTTTTTTTTATAATACGTTTTGGTGTTACTTTAAATTAATTAGTGCTTGCTGTTAATTAGTTTAGACTTGATTTAAGTAAAGTATTTATTGACTTAATTTATAATTGCATGAAATAATATAATTTTAAATTAAAAGTGACAAAGTTTTATGCTGATTTACAAAAATCTAAAATTCTTAAAAAATGCCTTGCGGTGGTAACTAGACGAATGGGGTTGTTAGGCTTTGAAAAAAAAAATCGGTCTTCAACAAATCGAATGATAATACTGACATCTTAGACGTTTCTTTAAGTGTTGTAAACTCAATCCCACTTTATTTTCGAAATTTTTACTTCATTAAAAGCTGTTTTTGATAGTGGACAGATTTCAAGAAAATCTGGTAAGATGAATAGAGCTGCAATACAATAAATGTTGGTCGAATTCAATCTAAATAACAACATTATTAGACGGTAGAAAACTTTATACCGGAGAGAATTTTGTATGAGGGCTATGTGGAATTATGATCCTATTCTCACTATTTGCAATAGGCACAATTTTTTTTTTTTTTATTCAGCACAAACGCATAACACCCTGTCCAACATTGGTAGTGTGGCTACAAAAACAACAACTCGGCCAAAAAGAAAACTAAATACATATTTAAAATAATTCGATTGTACTGATGTGTGTAATAAGTAAAACTATTGATCATGGAAATCACGAATTGCTGCAATAAGTTTAGGATTCATGTAAAAGTTCTCTATGCCCAATATTATCTAGGTATCTGGGGTATCACAAAGGGACCGATTAAGGACCCAAGTGAGCTGTCTGTTTATAGCTGCCCATGGAACCTAACCTAACCTATCTGGGTATCTACATCTATATGAGATTTTTCGTCTTGAAGTAATTTTAGGGATGGTGTTCATATGAGACCAATGGTTAAAATGGATGTACCAACACGAAGTTCACATGGTAGTTGCTACAAAAGTTATCGTTGCCAAATTTTTTATTAATACCAACATTTCTAAGGAGCTTTGGTCAAATATATATCAATTCCAATAAGATTTGATAAAAATATTAAGACTACCATAAAATATTTTTTGGTCAAATTTAATGCAAATACCAATATAATATGATTGTTTATTGGCACAAACTTATATTCCAGAAAGATTTTTGTATGAGGGGTATGTGTAATTTTGAACCAATTCATACAATTTATAATAAACACCAATTTTGTTCAGCACAAACGAATAATACACATTCTACCTTTGGTGGTGTGGGTAGAAAAACAAATTTTCCAAAAAGAAAATTAAAAATTATTTCAATCATTCTGTTTTAATTATGCGATTATAATAAAGTATGTAGCATATAAAAATATTAGTTCTGGACCCCCCCGTTAGTGTACCAATCAATCAAATCCGTTTGGCTGGCTGGTATACACTAAGCAAAGTCTGTATTTCTAGGTTGCAGTCGATTGTGTCGACTGCTGGCCCATACTAGTATAGTTAAATAGTTAAAGTTTTAACTTATAGATCTGGCGTTTACTGAAAAGTCGTTAGCCTTCCTTACATACTTAGGCAACTTATTAGTTTCTGCTGCCTGCTTTTAGGTGCGCTTAAGGGTTAATAGATTTAAGTTTGTTTAACTTGTTTGTTTAAGAAAAAAAAAACGAAACCTTGTTAAGAAAATTATTTATTTTTCAATGATTTTAAGTCAAAATTTTAGCCTAAATTTAAAATTAAATTCTAAAGCATACTTTTAGGAGCAATTGTTAAAGCTTTACACCCGTATTCATAAACGATTTCTGAACTTAACAAACGTGTAGTTAGTGAAATTTACATTGAAAATTGGCTAAAACCTTTATTAAAATAAAAATATTTCTTTGAATAAGGCAGTTAAAATAGATTTTTAAATGGTGGAACTCTAATTCAATATTAGCGACCTTAATTTTGAATCTTATGTGCCAGTTTTAGGGTTCTAGCACTTGTTAAATCAGATAAAATTTAAGGCGACATTGACTTTATAGATTTCGTAAAAGCCTACTAGGTTTTATGAAAGTTTCGAAGCATACTCTTAGGAGTATACTAAAATTAAGGGCATATTTATAGGAACGCCTTAAAAGATAATCCTCATTGGTTTAGTAAACAAGTAACTTAGCCATGCAGTATTTTAAATGGAAACAGACTTTTAGGAGAAATATAGCAATTTCTCCTTAAAAAAAAAAACAATTAGATATTATTAAAAATATCCTTCTTATAAAACTAAGTAATCTTCAATAAATGATTTTAGCGGCTTTCAACTTTTTCTTAAACTTTTAAGCTTTTTTAAAAAGTAACCGCCTTATGAATAAAAAATAAAACCGGTTTATAAAGGGCTTATCAAACAAATTTTCTAAGAGAATCTGTTTCATAAACATTTTATAAACCAGTTTTATTGTTTATAAAAGGGGCCGTAAATCTTTAGTAATATTTAAAGCAAATAATTTTAAAAGGTACTTTACCCAACTTCTACAAAATATTATTGAGTTCTTTATTTCTATAATAATTGCGCAATATAACAAAAATATATCCATCCTGTCGAACGAGACATGATAAACATTAAAAGTAAAATAAATAAAAATAAATTTTTTTTTTAGATATAAGTTAAAGCTCTTAATTAGCTCTATAACTCTTAATAATGGACGTGACCGTCGTAAACTTGACAAGTGAAAAAGTCAAAGTAAAACGGATTTTTATTTTGACAATATATTTATGGTTCTATAATTGTTGTTATTGTTAATTTGGATAATTTTTTTTGGTTTTCAAGACAATTGCAAAAGAACAAGGCATTCGCACGTGACAAAAAACAGAAGTAGTTTTCGCGGCCAACAAATCAAATGCCGATCTCAGCGAAACTTGAAGCAATATTTTTATGCGGTTTACTTTAGAATGAGTGCCTCGGTAGGCTTGCTGGTAAGGAGCTAGTCTTTTAGTCAATCGGCGTCGGCATTGCGGGTTTCTTTCCTGCATACAAGCATAGAGCTTCCCGGAATCAGCTTAGAGAATTTCAAAATAAATTAAAAAACAAATGTCTCTTAACAAGGTTTTTGGTTTTATCCAAAAATTATTTATACTTGTTTAAAGTTAATTTTAAATAATGTCACACGTGACCTGTCGCACGTGACATTTTTTGCCATCATTATATTTATGTGAGTTCTGTTCCTTTCTTTACGAAATTTTTGTATACATGAATTAAGTAAAAATATTTTTAAATAAGCAGAAATATTCAATGTACTTGGATCGCCCGGTGGCCGATTTTCGACCACTTGACAGTTACTGTAAATATAAATATTCAAACCTACATAGTATGTGCGTAAATATGTACATAAGTATTTATTTGTGATTCTTTCTTCAAACTAGGGCTACTAAAATTTAAGAAAAAATAACAAATGGCTTTTCATAAACATATCCTTTTATTCGTTACTTGTTTTCCGCTGTTAAATCATACAAAATTATAATTCATTAAAAATTTCAAATTGTTTATTTTCCCTGAAGAAGTCACACTATAGAAAATAATAGACCTCAATCTTAAGAAATATGAATTAAGAAAAGACTACAACCAACTTCAGCAACACAATATATTTCAAGATAACCAGTTCGTTTATGGAGGTGTCAACATGTGTGTTTGCAAGTTAATGTTTGTATTTATATAAATAAATCATTTAAAAAAATTTTTTTTCCCGATTTTTAATTTTCACATTTACGATGTCGCACGTGACCAACTTTATATAAGTACCAAGATCGAAAATCTTCTTATTTCTTTTATTTTAATTTTAGAAAAAAACCCGGTTTGTTGTTAATGTTTGATGAGCTTTCTGCATTTAATTTTGACGCACTGATAGCAAAAGTTGCTTATCAATTGCGCACGTGACATCGAAATAATAGAAAATACAAAGAAAAAACCACAGTTATTTGCAATCGCTTAGTTTCGTTTACATTCTTTTTTTTTTGACTCTTTTTACCCTACGAAAGAGTAAAGAGAGAAAAAGTCAATGCATAATGTCTCTCTTTACGAACTTTTATAAAAACAAAACGTGCAATTGAAATATCCAAATGGGAAAAGTTGCACTTGTTTGACTTTGCAGTCATAAATATCGAAATGGGTTATTAAAAAATATAAAATTTTTTTTTACGTTAATTTATATTAATTTGCCTGTGAAAATTGTAAAAAAACAATTGCAGGGGAAAGGGAACCAACACCAAACTTGTCACGTTACTAGGCAATCTAAAGTGGAAGGGACTGGTTCTAGTTCTAACAATTAATATAAAGGCGACTTGTCACTTTAACAGCGCGATGTTCTATGAGGGTGCTATTTGGTACCTTTTTGACACATTGTAACCGGTCACTGAAATAACACTTTTAATTACGGGTAAAAAAATGCCTGTCGCAGATATTGTCCCGAGTGAACCATGTTAATAGGATAGATCGCCTTCATTATGTGTGGGTACCTTTTTAGAAAATCCTTTATGTTTTCAGCTTTCATTTTAAAGTTGTTAAAGAAATACACACTTACTTGATATGTTAAATATGCAGCTTATCTTAGAAGATTTCTTTGTCTACTTTTAGGCGTTTTCAGCAGCCAAAAGAAAGTTTGACTAGATAGGTTTCAACTTAATTAAAAAATTTAGTGCATACCTTAAGGCTGTTTCTCCTTTATTCTAAAAGAATGTTAAAATTATTTTGCTTTGTCCTTTTATCCCATTTTTTTTAAGCATTTTACTATTAATACATTTTCTATTTAACATTAAAATGCACTAAAGATAACTTTTAGAAAACAAAAAAATTATGTATTTACCAAAAATATGTTGTAACGATGGTAAATAGCAAAAACTTTTGAAAAATTTTCAGGGTTTTCTTGGCCATAAATTATGCTAAAGTTTTGTTTAACAAATATTTATGCAGTTTTTTTTTTTTTTTTGTTAGCAAAAACCAATACTTTTTTAAGTTTTTTTATTCTTTTGTCTTACGGAAAAAAGTTTGACCTTTTTTGTAAAAAATAAACTAAAAAAAAAGCTAAAAGCCCATGAATTTTTTTTATAATTTTTGCCTCAAATTTCTTTTATTTTAATTTCCTTTTAAAAGTAATTTTTTTCTCACGTTTAATAAAAAAACTGAAGGTGGGGGGGTTTGGAAATTATTTGTTTAACTGTTGAAAAAAATCGGAAACGTAAAACAGGATTTCTTTGTAGTTTATTTCTGATTTTTTTTTTCTTTAAAACACAAATAAATATTTTAATTAAAAAATCCCTTAAAAATATTTTTTTTAATGTTAAATGAAATTTCCTGTAATTGTTTGTGTGACTAGTGCAGAGATTTTTCTTTTAATTTTCATTTAGAACATTAAAAATTCTTTTTAATGTTGCAATCGAAATTGATGTGTCGGAAAATTGCACAAAATATGTAGTAAAAAACAAAATGTGTATTTTCTCCAGCTTTTTAAGTCTGTTTAAAATTAAAATGTTACCCTGAGATTGTTTGGTGGAGGAGAGTGGAATGTAAAAAAATATATCATTTGCAGTTGTTTGATGATATGAAAACAAAATACAATCAATTCGAATGTAAATGTTAACGCTAAACATGCAAAAACTCATGCTATAACTAAAGTTCGAAAATAAACAGTGTATGTTAACGGTCAAAGTACACAATAGGAAAATATTCTGAATGACTTATTCCAACCAAATGTAAAAATATAATAGCGGTCTTCTTTTAAATTATTTGTTTTAAGTTTGAAACTGGCGAAACATCTGTAAAAGTTCTATTGTCATTTTAACAAGTGATATAAGTATAAGCATTCGAAGCCTACATTTAGGTGTTGTATTATCTTAAAGATATATAGCATATTTGCTTGCTGTGACCGAAGATCAGTGCTATATACTCGAAAGTAATATCAATGATATATAAAGTTTATGCCCTGTACTTCATTAAGAAACTTCAACACTTTTGCGATTTTCAAAATATGAACTAAAGCAAGCTTTTAGGTAAACCTTAAACCTTAAAATTTTTAAGAAAATGGTACCCAGTTAAAAAATGTGCTCTAAAACGAGATTTTGCTTGCTGGTGGCATGCATGATTTTTTTAAGGGCTGTTCCCGGTTTGAAGTTCAGCTTTCTGCTGACAATAAAGCTTATATAGAGTTGTCTATTTAGCGTTTTCAAAACCGCTAATATAGAGTTGTCTATTTAGCGTTTTCAAAGCCGCCGGTCTGGCAAGGCTGTCAGCTGTAAAATATCTTTCATGCCACGCGTCATTTGTTTAATAAAAAGTTTGCCATTTACGAATATGTATCGTTTAGTAACCGTAGAATGCGTAGAAATAGTTAAAATTTACTTTAAAAAAAAACCACCAGGCCTTGGCAATATTCCTGCTGTCGACCAACGATCAGCCTGAAACTGTTGCTTTCCCCTGTTGATAGGTTCTGGTCCTCCAATCATCTATCGGAGTAACTCTTAGAGGGTGTATATCATAATTAAAACTCTTAAATAACCTACTCGAATTTATAGCCTACATTATAAAAAGAATGCTCTACGATACAACTTTAACCAGTTTGAAGAAAGAGAAAGCTCGGTTTTGCCAAAGAAAGTCCTGTGTTGACCATATCAACACTCCGTATAGTGGAGATCAACACTATATCTCCACTTTATAGACTTTGAAAAGGCATTCGATACACTTAACACAACTGCCATTTAGAAGGCATAAGCTTATAAAGGAGTTACACAAAATCCGGTTTCTATCATCAAATCAATGTACGCTAACGCATCAAGTAGAATCCTTCATGAGAAGGAACTATCTGCCAAAATAAATATCGTTAAAAGAGTTCGCCAGGGATGCTTCCTATTATTTTGATTAAAAATTTCATCAATTTGCACGCGTTGCTCTGGTGGAAGTCGATTCATAATAAAATTTCAAAGCAAACTAAACAAAAAGCAACTTTCAGCTGTTAATGGGGTGCTCAAATAAAGCAGTGATGTCAACTGAAAGTTGAGACACTCTAAAAAAAAACACGCTTTATATCTGTTAACACATTCGCATGCTGCAATGGAAAATTAATAACGCATGATCGTCGCACACGCCTCTAATGCTGGTCTGAAAATAAACCTAGGAAAAACGAAAGAAATGCCAATTTTTACCCAAATCAACTCCCCTCTTCATATCAATGGTGTACAACTTGAAGAGTGGGAATCATTTTATTGATAGACAGGACGAGCGGCTTCAGTCCGATATTTCTGAATGTATTAAAAAGGCAAGACAGGCATTTGGTATGTTGATCAACGTTTGGAAATCTTAAACACTAAATGTCTACCTTTAATTTAATATTCATTTGCCAGCAGACAAGCCACTATGGCTTTTTGCAAGGGCAAATATCTTAATGCATTGCAATCTTTTCTTTGTATGAATAAAAACATAAATATTAAAGATAACAAAGAACCGGACTGAAAGTCTTCAACTCATACGTAAAAGCTGTTCTTTTGTTATGGCTGTGAAAAATGGAATACCTCCAGCTCTAATGTCCACGCTCTAGAAGTTTTTATCAACTACTGCCTTAGCAGATTTCTAAAAATATTCTGTCCAATTACCATCTCCAACTTTAGACTTTGAAAAATAACACAACAAATCCCAATACGACGTGAAGGCTGTAAGCGAAAGTGGGAATGTGCCCAATCTTCGAGCATTACGGGGTTTGAGGCGTTACAGATGTGGTTAGGCCTGTTCATCATTGCAATGGGCGCACGGACGAAAATATCGCTTCTGCTAGTAAAAGTGTGGTCTATAATCTGAATTGGTTGATTATGCATAAATGAAATTAAACGAAATATAAATGATCCGTTTTTAATTGAGTTTCCAGTCGCAATAATTATTTTTTGTTAGAATTTACCGACATAAGTTTATGAGTTGAGCTATGGCCATATGAGAACCCACCTTTTGGCCTGCTATTGAAGATTTTGAACTGGACAATTTGTAGATTCAACAAGACGGGGCCATGAGTCACACAACTCGACCTATTTTGGCTTTATTACATGGAAGTTTTCCAGAGCACGCAATTTCACGTTCTTGCGATGATCATGCAATTTGACGTTGTTAGGTTATGCGGAAAATCCCCTAACATTGCATGCTACTTGATTTCGGTAGGTGAAAGATTAGAAAAGTGGTATCGGTTATGACGGCTCACTGAGTGGAAGCGACTCATGCGGGGAAAATGGGTCTGGATAATAATGACATGATGAGGAGGAAACGGGGTTTTACTTTCTCTGCCAATGCCCCGGTCTCGCGGCGATAAGGATTAGGGATTTTGGGAGATCAGAATTGCCATGTTTGGACGCTGTGTTTACTGTGGGACGGAAACCTATCTCTCTGTTTTGCAGGGAGTCGCAGTGGTGCGAGTCTGCAGCGACGTCTGGGGAAAAATCTTGCTGACTCCGGTCACTGGCTAAGGGTATCACATAGGGACCGCTATAAGGACCCAAGTGAGCCGTCCTCGTGTCGACTGCCGCTTGAACCTAACCTATTCATCGAGCTATCGCGAGATATCGCCCTAAATGTGCAAAAAAGTGGTTGAAAACTACCACAAAAGGATTGACTGCTGCAGCCAATCTAGAGGCCGTCCTTTAAATGGCACTACATTTCGAACTGAGAGGCAAGGTCCATGCATAATAATGAAATAAAAGTTACATCGAAATCATTTTTTTACTGGGTATTATTTTCTTTAAATTTTTTAAATCATAAGTTTTGTCAGAAGCAAAATTTAAATGCTCTTTAAGATTTAAGATCTCAATATTTTCAAGGTCTTTAAAGCCTCTCAATTTAATTAATTCATTCTATACCTATAATTTAAACCACATGCTGTTTTCCTTGCTGATTTCCCATTAACATACAGAGAAGAAGACCCATAAGCTCTTGCATATTCTGACCTCTGCCCTCTCATTCTAGGTTTATTTAAACAACATTGTTGTTTGTTGGTGTTAGAGCAAAAGCATTAAAATCAGTATCTGTGTTTAGATTAGATTCAAAATGTGTTGTGTAAATTGCAACCAATAATAATGAATAATTGAAAATCCAATCAAACACCTCAAAATGAAAGGAGTCCTGTCCTGCATTAACGAACAGACGAACACATTGAAATTTTACTCTGAATTCAAATTTTTGAGGCCAAAAAGGCAATAACTGTTTGGCAATCATGTTGATGGCTACTGATACCAGGTACTTATGATGAGATGAGGCAATTGATGTAAAAACTGGTGAAAACAGGAGAATGGAATTCGAAACAAATTTGTAATCTATAGTAAAAATGGATGGGAAAATTAAGAATTTCGAGCAAAAGGAGTAGGAGTAAATGCAATCAAAACAACAAAACAAGCAACGCGGCAAATGTTTAATACAGATGACACCCTGGGGACACACACACACACACCATCACAACAAAAACAAACAAATGAAAATAGCAGCACAACAGTAGCAGCCAGCAACAGAAGCATCAGCAGAAGTTGGTGATACATGTCATCAATGAATATGTAGAGAATATTTAGTATGAGTATGTTGGTTTCAAACGATGTCTAAAATGGTGATGATGTTGTTGTCTATAAAGCTGTTGTTTTAAAGCAATCTGCATTAATTGCCAGTTAAATTGACTTTGAAATTTTCAAATATTTTCGTTTCCTTTTTTTTTTTTTTAGCATAAAGTCTAGGGTTTAAGGCATAAACAAAAGGTCAGTGGGAAAAATCAAAGTTTAAATATGCAAAAAGCCAAAGTGTAAACAAACCAACAAACAGGATCTGCTCTGTTTAAGTACCCAACCATTTAAAGGGCAAGATGCAAATATTTTGCTTTTACAAGTTAAACAATTTCCTTTGTTGACTTAAGTATAAACATGGTATTTTTTGTTAAGACAACTCAAAAACATCAATTCCTTAAATTGTTTAACTTTATCATCACTTAGTTAAATAGAAAATATTTGTTGCTAAAAAAAATATTTATGTTTTACAAAAATTAACCCCAAACCAATAACAAAAACAAAAGCTTAAATACAAACAATTGCCTGCTTTTAGGGGGCTGTTAAGGAAAGCAGCAAGCAAATTTTTTGATTTTCTAAACAGCAAAATTTAGATATTTTGTTTGTTTTATTTATTTAAGTTTTAATGGTCATTATTTTTGGTTTGTTTGCCTAAATAAACTAACAGGCATTAAGAAAAGATTATGACATTATTACACTTAACTTTGAAAAAAAAAAAATAAAAAAAATTAAAAATTTCTAAAAAAAAAATTGAGGACAATTTTAAAAGTAAAGTACTTTAGTTTTAAAAACTTAACAACTAAACAAAGTTATGGTTTAATTTGTCCTCTTCTTGAATCTGATCAATTTCAAAAACAATAATTTTAAACAGTAGTCATATTCATATGTGTTGTATCACCTTGAAAATTCTTCACTGCAGTCAAAACTATCTTATTTCGTTTCTTTTAAAATGTTTTTTATTTTTTAAACATTTTAAGCGGTTTTATCTTTTGTTTTTGAATTTAGACTAAAAAAAAATATCATTCCTAGAATATTGCAAACATTTGTCGGACTACTGTAAAATTTCCACTTCTGCTCATTAGCGGTTGTCCACTTTTAAAATAAACTTTTTTCCTTGTTTTACTTCTTGTTAAAATTTAAACTTTAAGTCGTTAATTTTACACTTTTGCTTTTTAATATTGTTTGAAAGTCAGGGTTAAAAAATATATTGTGCGAGTGGAGTTTATCAGAAGTCTACCATCTTAATTGTTAATATTTTTGATACACATTTGTTTGCATTAATAAAAGTTGAAAATAATCTTTGTTTTAATACAAAAACTAAATATTTCTTAGGAAAAGATTTTGTTTATTATATCCAAAAAGAAATAAAAAAAAAACAAGTAAATAAAATTGAAAATGGATAATCAATTACAGCAAATTTTGATCCACCATTACCATTGGTTAAATATAAATGTTTGACTGTAGACTAACAGACACCGCAGTGGTGCAAACGGTAGAACGGCAAATAATTCTGATGATGAGAATATGGTTGTTCTCGAAACTATTAAATTCAATCCGGGTTCAATCCCGTGTTCAGTCAAGAACAAAATGATCAGAAAAATTTTAATTTATTTCATGTTGTAAATTCCTTCATTCACTAAAAATAATTTAATGAAAATTAAATTTAATGAACTTAAGCCTAATTAAAGTATTAAAAACGTCAACTAAAAGCTTTAAGCTTTTTAATAAAATATTCAAAGTTTTTTAAATAAAAGCTTTTCCGTTAATTTTTTTTAAAAAGCATACAAAAACGTGTTTAAAGCTTTTGAATATTTTTAAAAAAAATAAATTTATTTATTAAAGTTTTTATTTGCAAAATGTTTCATAGAGCTTAAAGTTTATTTAATCTTTTTTTTTTAAGAAAAACTTATTTATGCTTTATTATAAAAAATTTTTGTTCTTCATTACTTTGCTTTCTTAAGAAAAAACTTCGTTGTTTATTAATACAAAAATTTTTTAAAGCTTTTTTATACTCTTAAAGCTTTAAGCTTTTTAATAAAATGCTAAAAATCTTTTAAATAATGTTTGTCTTCTTATATTTTTTTTTAAAAGCTTTCAGAAAAGTGATTAAAGCTTTTGAATATTTTGAGAAAAAAATTATTTATATAAGTTTTATAAGAAAAGTGTATCTATGCTTTATTATAAAAAAAATATGTGTTCTTCTTTACTTTGCTTTAAAAGTTCTTCTAAATAAAATAAATGTTTTCATTATATTATAGGTAAAGTGCTATTGATCTTTTTTTATATTTATAGTATGACATTCTATGCGTTTTTGTTTAAGGTTTAGTAAAGCTTTAATGAAACAAGCTTACAAATTATATATAAAAATCCTTTAAGCTTCTTAAGAAGGCTTATAATTTAAAAGTATTATTTTACGTTTTTGTTTTAAGTCTTATTTAAGCTTTTACAAATAAAGACATAATGGCTTTCTAGAGCCTTTTCATTAAAAAGTATTATTTACTGTTTTTAGTTTTATTTAAGCTTTGAAAGATCCTTCTTTCTAAAGCTTTTTCGTTTAAAGTAATACTTTTCATTTTTTGTTTAAGTCTGATAAAAGCAATTTTAATTTAGCTTAAAAGACCTTCTAAAGCTCTTTGATTCTAATCTAATCATTAAAAAGTATTTTTTTTTTAGTTTTATTTAAGCTTTTATCACTCAAGCTTAAAGGACTATCCAAAGGTTTTAAAGTTTTATTTTTATCCTTTTTTATTTTTTTTAACTTTTAGTAGATTCTGCGATTATTTGGTAGTTTTAGAAAAAGCTATATTAACAGTCAAAAAAGCTTTTGTTTTTAAACAATTTCGTACTTCATTAAAGCTTTTTGAAACAAGGCCTCTAAAAGCATTTGATTCACAAAAAAATTTTTTTTCAACAGAGTTTAAAGTTGAAATGGCTCTTTAAGCTTCTCTTATAATCAGCTTTTGAGATTTTTTTTATATGAAATAAAGCTTTTTTAAAGCATTTAGTACACAAAACTTATTCTTTCTAAGCAATACTTTAAATACTTACCCCCATATTCATAAAAAATATTTGTATTTTATTGGAGGTTTATTGAACGAATTTCCTATGAAAATGTGCTCAATAAACCTTCAATAAAAGTTAAATATTTTTAATGAATATGGGGGTTAGTGTTTAAATGGTATTTTTTTAGTTCATCTTACAAAGAGCTTTTGAATTAAGCTTTTTTAGAAATTTGGTAAAAACAATTGTATTTTGCCTTAAAGGGCTTTTTTAAACCTTATCTAATAAATAGCTTTTAGGTTTTTTTTATTAAAAGTTTTTTTAAGTATTTTGTCAACAAAAATGTATTTTATCTTAAACAAACTTTTAGCGCTTAAAGCTTTAAGAACTTTTTCGAGCTCATGTTAAGTAGCTTTAGCGATTTTCGGAAAGCTTTTGCTTAACATAAGCTCTTCAAAAGATTTAATTTTAGTAAAATTTATATTATAATTTTTTTCACAAAAGCTTTTATTACATTTGACTGTTCTGACTTTTATCTGGAAATTTTGGTACTATAAAAAGCTTTAAGCTTTAATTATTATATTTTTAATTTCTTTAAGAAAATTTAAGTCATTAGATTTCCTAAAATAAAAATAAATTACTTTAAGTCCTTTTAAGACCTTTTTTTTTTGTACCACCACAATTTGTAGCCTCAATTGGCGTTATAATGTCTTTAAAGGAAAACAAACAATTTTACAATTCAATGAATTGGAATCATTAGTTAAACATAAAAATTGGTCCCTTTACCAAAACACACAAAACAAATCCAAAATCTTTTTTTGTCCCACTCCTAAAAAGAGAAAACTAAAAAAAACCGAATCTTAAATCTATAAGAAACAAATGGAAAAAATTGGCCTTAACAATATAAAATATATTTTCATTTTACAAACAAATAGATGCCATAGATAATGAGATATAAAAATACAATTTAAATTTGTAGAGAAGAGAAGTGGCTTCTAAGTAGGGGGGATTCAAAAACCATTCAAATGTCAAATGCTAAACTGACATGATTTTGCTGAATTGATAAGCTTGACTACCGCCACCACTTGACATTTTTCTAACGCTCTATAGGATAATGGCATAAGGGACAGAAGGGAGTTTAAAAGTCATTGGTTTTTACATAATTTGTAAAACAGTATAATTTTGTTGTTTTGATTTTATTTTTTTTAGGGAAAATTGAAATCAATTTCCTTTTATGTGAAATTAAATAGGGCAGATTTAAAATGATATCGTAGGTTTTGTTTTAAAAGAATAGCCCAATTCACAATCTTGTGCAAATGGTCTTGCATCGTAGCATTTGCAAAATGGTATAGTAAATACTGTAGTATACTTTTGATTGGCTTGGTTCACAGAGTGTTAGCTGTCGATTTACAATCAAGTGTTGCAAAAGTCGAGTAAATATAAACTATTGGTTTTAGGCGTTGCATATTTGCAAAAGAGTAGCAAGTGCATTGCTGTATATTTTGTTGGTGAAGAGTAAAAATATACTATACCATTTTGCAAATGCTCCCAAAAGTATGCTACAGTATTTACTATACCATTTTGCAAATGCTACGATGCAAGACCATTTGCACAAGATTGTGAATTGAGCTAATGTTTTCAAGACTTTTGTTAAAAGTTAAAGTATTGATATTCTTTTTTTCAACTTTATTATCACTTAATTACTTACTGCAGGTCTGTTCTCTTGTTTAAATAAAATGTAATAAAAAAAACAACAATTCTTCCTAAAATATTTATAACCCTATTCTACACATTATGCTTTACGTACAAAATTAATGAAGTAATTTCTTTTAATTACCTACCCCTAAAACTATGCTATAGAAAATAAAACATACACTGTTCCTTAATACAAACTATTATTATTTATTGCATATTTCCTTACTAAGACTTACTTTTAGAATAATTTTATTTCTCATACAAGTTTTATATGGGTTTTAAACATGAAATCGAAGAAATTGTAACAATAATTTCAGTTACACTAAAATAAATAACTAAAAAAACACTACAGAAACTTTAAAGTAATTAAACGAAAATATAAGAAATAAAAAGGTAAAATGTTTCTTAATGGAATTTCTCGTAACAGGGCTAAATACAAAAATGAATGCACGCCTCATAAACTTCTTAACAAACAAACACACACTTGCACACAAGGCAAATAACGTGTAATAAAAATTTCATCAATAATCAAGCAAAAAATACTACATGTAACGAAAATTGTTGTTCTGTTTTTCAGCATTTTTACGCTTTTAATTCTTACTGGGGACATTGAGGATTCATTAAAGTCATAAAATAATACAACAACAATAAGAATCTAAGAATCTGGTCAAATGGTCAACACAAAAACAACAACAATAATGACACAAATTTATGGCAAAAACAGCCTCCCTTAAAGAGATGAAACCAAAAAAGTGGATTGGTAAATAATGAAATGTTTACTTTACATACACACACACACACACTTATTATGACTTGTGTAAATACAATAACAGCAATTTCATTGTAAATGTATTAAAAACATGTGCATGTATTTGCTTATACATATGTGTGTGTGTGTGTGTAAATGTACTGGCATTGCCACTGAAATCCAATACAATTGTAATTTTTACTTAAATTTTGCTGCTACTTTTCGAAACTTAACGACTGCAATGTGTTTTAATAACTGTGAGCATGTTTGGCAAATGATATGATGGCATTCGAAATATATTTACAGTTGCTATTAAGACAGAGAGCAGGGATGGAATACGGGACCAAAAATCTCTGTTGAAAGGTAAAAAAAAATAAAAATCCGGCCTAAGCAAAAGACAGGAATAAATACTAGACTATAAACTAGACCATATATCATAGACCAGGCCATTGACTTAACTATATAACAGTTTTTAATCGCGCTTTGAATTAGACTTTAAGTCAGGCTATCGAATTTATATCTAATAATCAGGGCTGCCAGATAAATTTGTGAGGAAATCGTCAGTTTCCTGAGAAAAAATAAAAAAATCGTCAAAAAAATCGGACAACTTTAAATTTAGTTTTTTTTAAACAATTATTGTTCGATTTTTATAAAAAAAAAAACATTCAAACAAAAACATACCCAGCTAGCATTTTCAATCGTGTAACAGCTACTGGGAATCTCATGAAAAGCTTCTTTGATCGTCGATGACCGCATTTTTTAATCCTTGTAGATTCCTCACACGGGAAAAACTGTAACACGAGTGAGATTCTTCCATAGCACAGCGAAAGACGCTTCTTCAATATTTGTGGGAATCGAGACTTTCATGTCAAGAATCGTGTGAGACTCATGTAGATATCATCTTACAACTCGTGAAACGCTCGCCGTATAATTGTTGAAAATATGATTTATAGAGTGGGTCGTAAAAGGTTCATTCGATGATGGTTTGACAAAGATGTAACATTGTTGTTTTTGTACTCTGAAAATAATCCAAGATTTTCTTAAGACTTGCGGCACGCGTTTCCTAGTTTTTGAATACAGCGGCGTGAATGCTTTGCAATTGGAAAAACCGATTTTGACAGCTCGTTTAAAAGTGAAGTTTGCCGCTATTGTTAATTAATAATGGCCATTAGCTATTTTTTTTTGTCAATCTAGGTTTTTTTTATCCCTATTTTTATTTAGATTTTTTTGTGGGTTTTGTTAAACAAGAAAGCTATCACTACTACATATCAGCGTAAAACTTAAGCGAAAGAAAACGTTCCACCTCCCGCTCATGTTATGGTAGGGCTGTTTAACATTCCAAGATTAAAAAACGAAATTGTCAGAAAATGTAAATATTTTGTTCAGGCTTTGGAGACGGAAAAAATCGTCACTTTTTTAAAAAAAATCAGCAAATTGGTACTTTGCTAATTTCGGAACAAAAATGACGATAAATCATCAAATCTGGCAGCCCTGCTAACAATAGTCTAGATTGTACTATAGACCAGACTAAAGATCAGTCTATAAACTATGCGTGTCCAGATAAATACGAAAAGTTTAATTAATGTTTTTAAAATATCGCATGCGTCTAAAACATAATTAAAAATATCGCATGCGATAAAAAAAATATATTAAAAAATATCGCATGCTATAAAAAAATATATAAAGAAAATACAATTATTTACACGAATTTTTAAAGTTTTTATGAAATTTAAAAGATTTTGTGTGTCGTGCTTAATTCCCAATTCTTATTCTTGATAAAAACACTGAAATTTATCGTTGCAGGGATAAGCTATTCCTATGCGCATTTCACTGGTTGCTTAGGAAACTTCATCCAAAGATTTTAGAAAAACTAAAGATATTAAACAAATAATACTGTTAAGCAAATAAGAATAATAAGCAACAGTTTTACTTGTTACAATATCAAAGCTTAAACAAAAACAACAACAATAAAAAGTGTGCTTATGTTTTCTAACATTCCCCACTACAATTGGTTAGAATTCTTCCAACATTGATTGTAGTTGTAAGTAGGTTAAGAAAAAAACAAAGGGAAAACAAAAACAACTTCCTTTACTGTTCTGGCAAAAAATAAAGCATGCTGCCAGTTAGTTTTTTCAGCCGTGCGCTTGCCAGTTTATTATCAAAGTAATTTTTTAAATTAATTAATAGCAATTTTAATTAATTTTCATGTTGTAAAAATTACTTTCTTTATAAAAATAATTTAATGAAAATTAAATTTGATGAACTTAAGCCTAATTAAAAATATTACAAATTTGGATTAAAAACCATAAATAGTTCAACAAAATAACTACAATACTAAATATTGTTAAAGCTAAGGCAAGAGCTCTATGTGTACATTTGTCCTTCAAGTTGTGCTGAAAAAGGTCAACAGAAAAGAGAAAGACAAAGTGAAAAAACAAAAAATGTACTTGGACTTCAAGAAAAATTCTTGACGAAAGTACGAAAAAACAGAAGTAAAGGAAAAAAAAACATGTAAAATCAATTAAAATGGATAATCATTCAGGAAAGCAAATTTCGATCTACCAAATGTTAAAATACAATTTGGTTTAAGGATTGATGTTTGACTAGTGACGTCAGCAGTCGTCGATGGCTGCGAGTGTAAGACGGCAAATCCATCTGAGGAGATCGTGTGGTTGCGATCGAAACATGTCATGGTAACCTGCCGGCCAGGGTTCGAGCCCGAGCCACGTCAAGAATGAAAGATTATCAATAACAATTTTAATTAATTTTCATGTTGTAAAATTCCTTTCTTCATAAAAATAATTTAATAAAAATTAAATTTCATGAACTTAAGCCTAATTAAAAATATTAAAAATTTGGATTCAAAACCATAAATAGTTCAACAAAATAACCACAATACTAATTATTGTTAAAGCTAAGGCACGAGCTCTATGTGTACATTTGGCCTTCAAGTTGTGCTGAAAAAGGTCAACAGAAAAGAGAAAGACAAAGTGAAAAAACAAAAA
Source organism: Pollenia angustigena (assembly GCA_930367215.1). Classification (NCBI taxonomy): domain Eukaryota; kingdom Metazoa; phylum Arthropoda; class Insecta; order Diptera; family Polleniidae; genus Pollenia; species Pollenia angustigena. The sequence goes on from OV884059.1 coordinate 25,124,482, forward strand.
ATGTACTTGGACTTCAAGAAAAATTCTTGACGAAAGTACGAAAAAACAGAAGTAAAGGAAAAAACATGTAAAATCAATTAAAATGGATAATCATTCAGGAAAGCAAATTTCGATCTACCAAATGTTAAAATACAATTTGGTTTAAGGATTGATGTTTGACTATTGACGTCAGCAGTCGTCGATGGCTGCGAGTGTAAGACGGCAAATCCATCTGAGGAGATCGAGTGGTTGCGATCGAAACATGTCATGGTAACCTGCCGGCCAGGGTTCGAGCCCCGGCCACGGTCAAGAATGAAAGATTATCAATAACAATTTTAATTAATTTTTATGTTGTAAAAATACCTTGCTTAATAAAAATAATTGAATGAAAATTAAATTTGATGAACTTAAGCCTAATTAAAAATATTAAAAATTAATTAAGCACGACAAACAAAATCTTTTAAATTAAAATTTTGTATTCCCACAAAAATTACTTTGATAATTTTTATGAAATATCAATATTTTTTTTTTTATATTTAAAACTTATTTGATATATAATTAGATTTTTAATATTAAAATTTATGATTTTTGAAAAAATATGGCAAACTAAAATTCTTATGAATGACTTCCGTGAGGGATATGGCCACTGCGTCCAAATCCTTCCATCTAAGTCAAATTTGCAAAAATGTATAATAATGTTCACTAGTATTCTTCATTTTTATTAGGTTTGACTTCCTGAGATGGTAGGATGTGTACAGAGTGGCCATATCCCTCACGGCAGTCATTCATAAAACTTTCAGTCTAAGTCGTATTTTTTAAAAAATCATAAATTTTAATATTAAAAAATCAATAAAAAACTTTCAAATAAGTTTGTAATATTAAATATAAATGATTGATATTTTATAAAAACCTTAAAATTTCGTGTATATATGTAGTTGTATTTTCTTGGTTATATTTTTTTTATCGCATGCGATATTTAAAAAAAATAATTACACTTTTCGTAATTATCTTCACACACATCTATAAACTAGCCCAGTGACCACACCAAAGACCATATTGAAGATCCTAATGTGGGCCCGATTAAAGGTATTACTATTTACTACGATATACACCAGACTATATATCAGCTTATAGACCAGATTATAGACTAGACTATTGACCAGACCTTAGATTAGAATATGGATCAGTCTATAAACTACGCCAAAAGACACACTAAAGACCTAAAAGCGATACTATAGACCACGATATACACAAAAATATATATCAGACTATAGACCAGACTGTATACTAGATTATAGACCAGGCTGTTGACCAAATAATGGGTCGAACCAACTGTTACTACACTCTTAACCAAAATGAAGATTTTAATAAACACTATAGACCAGACTTTTGACTATAGAAAAGACAGCAGACTAGAAAATAGAACAGACTGTACACCTGACTAAAACTAGACTACAGACTACACTATCAGATCAGAAAATATACCGGAATATGGACCAGACCATTCTATGTCGAGGCACTAGCGCAAAAAAAGCTTAAGCGACATCACTTTCAATTTTCGTTTTTTCCTAAATGACTTTATTGTCAACACTTGCATCATCTCCAAAAATGTCATGGTCACATAAGGTACGGTTACGATTTTATATTAAAAACAATTTTATCGTAAGCGACAACCTTCATATAAAATTTATATGAAATAAAATTAAAAAAAGCCTTCTCCTGTAAAATTGTGTTTTTGTCGCTGAAGTTTTTTCTGCGGTCATGACTCGATGACGAATCTCCGTACCTGGCCCAAAAACACAAATGAAAAAATAAATGCCTTTGCGAGCCACTTGGAGAAAGTTTTCACGCCCCATGATGCTGATACTGTTATCCAATTATTCCTGATACAGTTAACGATCCGATAAAATTTAAATTCACCCAAGTAAAATCAGCGATAGAAAATGTCAACATAAAAAAATCTCCCGCTCCTGACCGCATCACAGGCTCAATGATAAGAAACTTACCTACGTCTGCTTTAAGAATCTTGTTGCTCATCTTTAATGCGATATTACAAGTTGGCTACTTCCCATCCTCTTGCAAGACCTCTACAATTGTTATGATTCCTAAGCCAGGAAAAGACGCTAGCCAAATTACGTCGTACAGACCCATCAGCCTACTATCAATATTATCAAAGCTATTCGAACAAATATTCCTTTTAAGTATAACTCCCTATCTTACTGAACACGCAATCATTCCGGATCATCAGTTCGGATTCCGAGCAAGGCGTGGTACAATCGAGCAAGTGTATAGAATTGTTACCCAAATTAGATCAGCGTTTGAGAGAAAGGAATATTGCTCAGCACTGTTTATAGACATTTCCCAAGCATTCGACCAAGTTTGGCATGATGGGCTGATCATTAAAATAACACGAATGCTTCCACAAAACACTCACAAACTCTTTGAGAGCTATTTAACTGTCAAAACATTCATGGTTAGATCAAAAAACCAAGAAAATATCTGCTGGTGTCCCTCAAGGCAGCATATTAGGGCCGTTACTGTATATAATATATACAGCTGGTATGCCAACAAGCCCGAGCACACATACTTCTACGTTTGCAGACGACACAGCAATTATTAGTGTTAATCAGGACCCAAAAGTTGCATCGCAGCATTTACAGTCCCACATCAATGAACTAAAAGCCTGGCTAGAAAAATGGAAAATAAAGGTTAACCCAGCTAAATGTGCTCACTTAACTTTCACGCTCAGAAGACAAACGTGCCCTGCTGTTAAAATAAATAACATCACTGTTCCGGTAGAAAGCCATGTTAAATACCTGGGAATTCATATTGAGAGACGCCTGACCTGGTCTCGTCATATTGAAGCGAAAATAACGGCTATGAAACTTAAAGCAGCTCAACAACATTGGCTAATCGGTCGAAACTCAAACTTATCCTTAGACAACAAAGTTCTCTTATACAAGTCTATCATAAAACCAATATGGACACATGGCATCCAATTATGGGGTACTGCATGCGCATCAAACATCCAGAAACTACAAAGACGACAGTCTGGGATATTACGGCAAATTGTCTGCGCCCCATGGTATATACGTAATGACAATATCCACAGAGATCTGAACATCGCTATCATCCAGGAAGAAATTCAAAAGTATTCAGTCAAATACATAGATAAACTAATGGTCCATCCCAACTACCTCGCTCGGACTCTAATAAAGTTCGAAGGTCACCGGAGGCTGAAAAGATCCGACACTTTGAGCCTAGCAGGCTTTTTTGACACTTGAATGCAATTAATTAGCGGTAACATTGGTAACGGCTAACAAATATAAATAAGAATGAGGATTAAGCTTTGAATACATATTGTAATTTTCGACAAGAAAGATTCAATAAAAAAAAAAAAAATTGACTCGATGTACTAGAGAATAGATAAAGCTATAGGCACCCCTATAGACCAGCGGGGAATTTACGGCATACGATATCGATTGAAAAAACAATGCAATTTAAAAAAATTTTCGATTGATATCGATTGCCATAATTAGCCCACAGACTCTAGAACAAAGTATAGACTAGACCGTAGAAAATTCACAAGAAATCTCGTTTACCAAAAAGGCCTTTTTCTCTAAAGCCCTTTTACTTCAGTCGTCTTATTAGAATGAACATATTTACTCCTGTTTCCACCATGTCTCTGCGAGTTTATTATTATTATTTTTCTCTTGTAGAAATACATGTGTCATGTGTCTATTACCATGCATGTTCTTTTTTTTTTTTTTTTTTTTTTTGCAACATGTTTATGAAGCGTCACAAAATGATACGAAAATGTTTCGTCATAAACTTCAATAATCGTAAATATAGATTTTGGGGTTTTAATACTTCGAACTGAAAATATAAAAAAGAAATTAATAGTGCGATGCACAATGGTCTGCTTTCGCAAATGGAAAATAATTTTTTTTTTGTGTTTGGTGGGGTGGTGTGTGTGTGTATCTTATCTAGTGGCAGTGAGTGTCCTTGGGTAATTTCAGCATTTATTTAATACTTATTAATGGCAAAACTAAGGCACAGGGCAATTTTTTATTGTCAATATAAATTTTGATCAAAACAAGAAAATTGCGTTTAATACAAGACACGTAATAAACATCAACAATCATTAAAGGTTGGTGGAAAGAAAAAGAGAAATCATATTACAAAAAAAAAAAAAAAATCAAAATCAATATTTAATACATTAATTAAAGGATCAGGAAGAAAAAAAAATTCAGTTTTAAATTTTGGACTAGAAAGATTTTTATTTCTATAAATGTGTAGTTTATAGAACACGAGCGCGTTACTCGTCCGTTCAACTTACATTTACAACAAAAACAAATTTCGAAATTTTGTTTTTCTCGTGTTCTATAAACACCACATAAGGCATTTTTCGTTTTTATGAACACTTACTGCCTGTTTTTAGACAAATTCAAACAAGTGAGTGAGAAATTATATTAAAAATAAAAACAAATTTTCGTTTTTTATTGCTGTTTTTAATATAATTTCTCACTCACTCACTTGTTTCCATTAACAGGCAGTTAATAAAACTATTTCAAAGTTAGTACGAAAAGATGTTCGAAAATTTAATACAGACGGATCCAGAAAAGCATTAAAGAAAATCTAAATATGAAGATTATAAGAAAAGCCCTTTCTGAAGGGGGCGGAATACACAAGCTTAAAGACAACAACGGAAATAAGATAACTTACCGCAAATTAATACTGGAAAACATAGAGACTTTAACAAAAACCTAAACATAAATCAAGCTACAGTAACTATAAAGGCTCAGTTAGTCTTTATTTTCTGTTCTGTTCTGTTCCGTGCCGTTCTGTTATGAAATTGTAACAGTTACTTTTTCCGTAGTAACTGGGGTATTCATTCGGTTAACCGTCAACCGTTTAACCGATTAATTACTACCCGATTAACTGATCGGTTAATTTCAAATTGGCTTTTTTCGATTAACAATTAAACCGGTTAATTTCAGTCGATTAACCGAAGTAACAAAATTTTGGCTCCACGAAAAGCCCCCCAATGAAATAACGCCCAAACGAGAAATGAAATATTCCCCAATTTTTTTTCATACATTTTTGGTTGTTATTTCATATGAAATAACTCCCAATTTTTTTGGGCCGTTTTTAATTTCTTTTGGGAATTATTTCATTCCTAATTTGGGGTTTTCAAATTATGAAATAATCTCCAATGAAATAACACCCAACAAATTTTTAAAATTCGGGGTTTGTTTCATAGCGTGTTTAATTTGGGTGTTATTTCATTTTTTATTCGGGGGTTATTTAATTTTTAAAACTGTTTGTTTTTGGGGGTTATTTCATTTTATTTGGCGTTTATTTCATTTGCTTAGTTGGATCTTTTTTCTTTTTTTTGAGAATTCAAGTAACGGTTTTTTGGAATAACAGTGTCAACATATGAGTACAATCTGCCTTGCATGTTGAGTTGAGTTGTTGTAAAAGATAAAATATTTTCAGTTGTGCATCGAAGTTCGGACGCTTTACATCATCTCGTGTTAATATTTATAAAAATGGAATTCGAAATTGTTAGTGGAAAACGAAGAAACACCAATTTTCTAGCTTCTTTAAGTGAAAAACATTATATTTAAACAGTGGAGGTAGTTGTGTAAAGGCCAAACGTAAAAGGCAAATTGTCTTCCGAACTGCAAAAATAGAGCAGGGCTACAAGGTTCTACGGGCGGGTCAAATAACTGCGGCAATATTTTTGAACCGAATATATCCTTATTATGAAGAAGACGCCCGCGGGCCTCCACACGATTCATTTCAATAATTTTGCGACTTTGCTGTTGGTCCACATTGACTTCATGAAATCCTTGGTGAAACTGACTCTTTTATGAATTTTGGGCATAATTTCATTTTTTTTTTTTGTTGCTGATAGGGTTTATTTCATTGGGGCTTATTTCATTTTCATCATTGGGTGTTATTTCATATGAAATAACTTCCAAATATTGGGGGTTGTTTCGTTTTCGTTTTGGGGTTTACTTAATTTATTTTTCGATGTTATTTCATTCACTGCTTTTGGGTGTTATTTTCTATTTTTTGGGGTTTATTTCATTGGGGGTTATTTCCTGGGCGTTATTTCATTGGGGGGCTTTTCGTGGAGCCAAAAATTTCAATATTTTGTAGTATTATAACATATTTTTTTTTTTGTGTTTTTAATTATTTGTTTCGTCTCATATAAAAAATGTATTTGTTTAGAAAATATTTTTTAATACAAACATAGAAGGTGTTCAGTAATCTTCATTTTAACCTATTTTCCGCCGACTGATGACTAAAATTACAATATTTTTCAATGTTTTTTTTTATCTTCATCATCGATCAACATGAATGTGGCGAAAAATGGGTTAAATATTTGATTGCCAACACCTTTTTTTGTTTTACGTACTTTTTATATGGATGTGTTTAGTTATTTGTTTCTTCTCATATCAGTCTTTTAACAGAATTAACCGAAACAATTAGAAGTGTTAAAAATTTAAAACAACTTTAATGGCATAATGGAGTATTTTATATGTTTAGAGAAATCCTGGAAAAAGACTGAGAAATTAGACATTTATCTACGATAAGTGAAATATTATTTTCCAAGTCAAATTTTGATAAACGAAAGAAAAGAGTCGCTTAAATCCTAAACATTTAAAATAAATAACTTTTTTTTAAAGATTATTTTATAAGATCTCCTACAACTATTGAAATAACTAATAAAATTATCTCAGTTTATTTTTGTATAAATATGTAAATATTTGGGGGATTCACAAGGTAGTCATAAAAAAATTACAGGAAATATATATCGTCGGATTAATATGCAAACCTTCTAAATCCACTTTTTATGTAAATTGAGATTTTGATACCGTGTGGTAGACAAAGATACGCCTCGTCGACCAACATGTAGTTTTTCTTCTATTTAAGTCTTGAAGTGTGTAAAACTGACTGTAATTTTAATTTTCTATCAAGCTTCAAATAGGAAAAATAAAAAGTTTTTTTTTCTCTCCTGTAAAATGTGCTGAAAGTGAGTTAGCAGGTTTGCATATTAAGCCAACGATATGACTGCTGTAAGCTACTGCTTATATTTTGAATTAAAATATACAGTTGTGACAAATCAATGAACACAGCATTACAATTTTCCTTTTGTTTGAAATATTTACCTTAAAAAATTTTAAATTTTATTTAGGATATTATGACGATATGACTTGATACCACACCTTGTGCATTAGTTGGAAAATGCATATAACATATTTATGAATTGTTTTTTTTGCTTGCTCGTTTTAGTTCGAGAATTGTTATGTTTGGTATTTTATTGTTTTTTTTTTTTTTTTTACTTATAAACTCCAAATAATAAGTCCAAATCCATCAACACTTTTTGGATCTGAGAATCTACCAGTAGTCACCACCAGTGTGACCATATTAGCTTTTTTCGAGCTAAATTTAGCTTTATTTTTTCCTTTTTAGCTTGAGATATTTCATTTAGCTTTAAGCTTTTTTCCAGCTTATTTCAACGATGCATTAAGCTTTTCCTAGCCTTTTTTTTTAATTTCAATTTCGTGTTTATTAATATTTAAAAAAAAAATTAAACAGTTTATCCGAATAAACGTATATGTGATTTAGTTAAAAGGGTGATAGTCTGGCACCGCAGAAGAAATCGCTGTTGCAGATTTGATTAACATACATAACAATGCTGCGAGGGAAAGAATACAAAAGTTACGCTTTTTTCCAAAAAAATTTTGAATTTTTGTCAAAAGTTACACTTCGAAAAATTTCTTGAATAAACAGTTAATTTATGTGATTTATAAGAACAAAAAACATACATATTTCTATTCCATATTTCAGTGATAATAGCAAGACCTATTGCATGAGAATTTTATAAACATGGTTTAAGCATACAGTACTTTTCGTTTATAGTCACTACAGTTTTTAGCCACTTTAGAGGTATATTACAATTTATCTGTTTTTTCTGCCGTTATAAGTAAATTTAATATAAAGGATTTACGCGATAGTTCATTTAGCGATGAAAGCATAATTGCCACATACTTATTTCATCTATAAGCAGGCATCAAGAGCAAAAGTAAATCGAATTGCGGGCGTTAATATACATTAGCGAAACGTTCTACGTTCTTTTTAATTTTCGAAGACTCAAACCATTAAAAGAACTAAGAATTACATATTTTTTCATCAGGGAAAAAATTAGTTTTTGGAATAGGTATCAGAGAAAATATCTTGTTTGGCCTTCTTATGAGTGTTGTTGTCGTGGTCGAAATATAGTCGTTTTTAAAAGTTGGTATTATGATTGACGCAAACGACATATGTACGGCAAACTTTTTACTTATGTGTTTTACATTGTCGTTGTAGTGATTTCGAATTTCAAACGGCAACGACTGCGATCACGACAACGACTTCCGTCAACTATTTTTTTTAACTTTCTTGAAAATGTCTGCTAGTAAAAAGTTTGATCAATTTACTGGTCAAGCTTTTTTGGATTTTTTTTTTTTTTTCGTTTATTTATATAGTTATTCTCAGCTATAAATACATAAGCAATACTTAGGCCCGTTTTCACAACTTACCGATAGCTAAAGGTAGGAAGTTATTGACCGTATAAAAAGTGTTTCATTATTACAACTTTACTTTAACCTCCCAGGTGGTTAAATTTCAAGGGCCGATGTTGATTTTGAATAAAACACAAACTATTTAGGAAATTATTGTAATTTTATTTTATTATGATATATTGGTATTATTCAATTATGTATGGAACAAAATATCGGCCAAATGGGCGCCGCGACCACGACGGCACACCTCCATCCGATGGTCCAAATTTTCGATGACCCTGAGGCATAATGGAGGTTCTATGCCGTTAATGTGCCGAATTATCTCATCCTTTAGCTCTTGAATTGTTGCTGGCTTATCGACGTACACCTTTTCTTTCAAATAACCCTTAAAGAAAAAAGTCCAACGGTGTCAAATCACATGATCTTGGCGGCCAATTGACATCGCCATTACGTGAGATAACACGGCCATTGAATTTGTTGCGCAAAAGAGCCATTGTTTCGTTAGCTGTGTGGCAAGTGGCACCGTCCTGCTGAAACCACATATCGTCCACATCCATATCTTCCAATTCGGGCCATAAAAAGTTCGTTATCATCTCACGATAGCGAACACCATTCACAGTAACTGCCTGACCGGCCTCATTTTGGAAAAAATACGGCCGCCAGCCCATAAACCGCACCAAACAGTCACTCTTTGTGGGTGCATTGATTTTTCGACAATCACTCTTGGATTCTCATTCGCCCAAATGCGGCAATTCTGTTTATTGACGAATCCACTGAGGTGAAAATGTGCCTCTTCGCTGAAGATGATTTTCTTCGAAAATTGATCATCCACTGTTGCCATTTCTTGCCACCATTCTGCCCATTGTTGGATTGTGTATCTCTCCATGGTTCAAATTGAGTAAGTCTGAAATAGAGAAATGTCAAATAAAATTCGGAAAAAAACTTGGCGTTTAGGTGTGGTTCACATTCAACATCGGCCCTTACAATTTTAGTATGAACTTTAATTTACTTTATCGCTAACTTTAGGTTAAAGTAAAGTTTTAATAATAGAACCCCTTTTATAAGCCCGGTTAAAGTCTACTTTAAGCTATCGGTAAGTTGTGAAAACGGGCCTTAATCTTTGAAAAATATGGAAATATGTAATTAAAAGAAGCAATAAAAAAAATTTAGCTCTATTTTTTGGCTTTAAATTTCCTTCTTTAGCTTTTTTTAGCTCTATTTCAAACTTGATTTAGCTTTATATTTTTAAAAAATCTGGTCACACTGGTCACCACCGAAGAACGTTTCTACCAGTGTTGCCAAATTGAAATTTTGAAATGGTACTGAACTTTAGCTAAAAAAGTATTTACAATATTATTGTAATTATATCTTATTCGCCATATTATTTCTATATTGTCCTATATTATTTAATAAGTGGCACAATGGTTTTAATTAAAATATGGCTCAACTCTTATATACAGTCTACAACTGACATGAAATGCTTAACATTAACACTAAAATTATGTTAGTGGTAAGTATAGACTCATCATGTTAGAGGTTTTCTCGTGTTTTAACACGGTTGTTAATGCAAATGTTTTAACCACGCTTTTATAACATCATGTTATAACAGCAAACCATGTCAGTTGTAGACGGGGAGTTATTAAAAACAAACATAACCTTGAAAGCAACACAACATGATACATTGTTGCCAACACATTTCACAGTATATTGAACTTCTTTTCTGATTTCGATTCTTGCCAATATATTGTGTCACCTTCGAATCTCACATACACATTGGCGATAAAATTTAACAGTTATATTGCAAGTGTATGAGCCGCTTAAAGTACGGGTTTTCAGTATTTAAAAAAAAAAAAATATTTGAAATAGTTCATATATTTATAAATTAGTAAATAAACTACAAATTTTATTTTTGTCAACATAAATTTATACTGGTACTAGCTGTCCCGGCAAACGTTGTATTGCCACATAAATTATTTTTAGTGAAAGAAAGAGGAATACAGCGCTTTATACCATGATTGGCGATGAAAAAAACAATAGCTATTTATTTCTTTATTTCTGTTCGTTGCATATTCAAAAGTTAAACATAAAAAAGTGATGTATTTTTTATCCTGAAGTATAAAAATCAAACAGAGATACGGGCATGTTCTGACAATCGCAAAACGCTTAACATGTGCGATCTTGACTTGAAATTGCATTATACGTGTAGTGTAAATCGCAATCGCAAGAAGTTTGGTGACTTCAAATTGCAAAAGTATGTTCAATGGAACTTTAAAAAACTATGGCAGGACGCAAGCAAAACGCACCAGTTTCAGAACACCATAAAATAAATCTGGCGTTTTGCGATTTCAAATCGCGCGATTGTCAGAACATGGCTGATAATCAGTTTTTATTACGAAGAACAACTGAGTGTAAGATTTTTTTCAGTTCGTGTTTAGCCAACACAAATAAGCTCGATGGCTTGCCGACGCGAGAACATGCCACGTATAGTTGTCCTTGTGAAAAACATAGCGTCCCAAATCTAAGCCTCAAACAGACAACGTTACACCTTGCGACTTATTGATTGTCATTGCAAATGCCAATCTAATAGGAAATTAAACGCGTTTGAATTCAATTAGGACTTCTATGGCAATCATCGGAATTCGTGGTAGCAAAACATTTCGTCCCGGAATTTACCATTCAAAATGGTACCATTCAATGGTTTAACGACCAATCGTGTACCATTGCATAGCCGAAGAAGAGTAAACGGAGAATAAAAATTGTCAAAAAATACATAAACCTTTCAAAAGTATCGGGTTATTAAATAAGAAGGTATAGGAGGGCGTGCTTTTACCCTTTTTGCTTTATTTTACGCCGTAAGTGTTAAAATTTATAGCCTTGGTTCCTTCAAGACCTGAAACGATCATCGGATAATCAATTAAGAAGACATTGGTAGAGGGAGGTTTTACCCCTCACGCCCAAATTGTTGGAATTACCCCTCGCCCTATTTCACGCCCTAAATAATAAATGTTACACTTTTTGCCTGCCAAATTTCAAGAAAATCGGTTGATTAGTTAAGAAGATATTGGGAGGGGGAGCTTTTACCCGTTTTGCCCTAATTTACGAACTCTAGCGATACTAAATATACATTAAGATCTTTTCCGAATGTCGTTGTGCACATAAGACATTACGATACATTGTTTGGTAACTTTTCGAGTGGCAATAAAAAATCATAATATGGAAAATGTTGGCATTTGTATGGGAATAATATAAAGGAAAATCTAAATGCCTTATCTCCGGAACCACTGGACCGATTTCGTGCAAACTACACACAAACCATCTACAGACTATCCCCAAATTTTGGTTTAAATCAGTCGACCCGTTTTTGCAGTTAGTAGTGACATCAAAGTGTACACTTCTTTTTATATATATATAGATTTATTTATTTATATTTATATTTTTACTTTTGCAACTTTACTTAGAACGTAGTTCTAAAAATAGTTTAAAACATTAATGTTTAAAAATAAAGTTTTAATTCAGTGTAATAAGGTAAAACAAATTTACTTTAAGAGATCATAAGAAAATATTATAACTACAACATCACTACTAGTTGATTTTAATACATACATACATCTTTAGTTTTTATCAAACTTGAAACAGTTTGTACGTGTGAACGATTTCTTTCTATGCTTTTTAAATAATTTTGCATTTAAAAATGTGCGTTCAATCGATGCTCAGAGATGTGGTATCGATAAAAAACCCAAAAGCAATATACGACATGTCAGCAAACATTAGTTTCATTCTTAATATTGGCTATATGTATTTGTCCAAGAAATATAAATATATTAAGTTCTGAAACGGTTTATTTCTGAAAGATCCGCTAGGACACAATTGAGAATTGATATTATTATAGTTTTTGTATCGTTTGTAAATAACATTAATAACTACAGTATTATGCAATTGGCTTATCCGGAAACTATATTTTCTGGATAATTATTAGCTGATTATCACCTTTAAGGATTTCTTTTCAAAACAAAATTTAGTTCTTCATGTTTCGCAAATTGTCGAATAAAATGATTTCGCAGTTTCTTTTACTTTATAAACCATTTCCTTAACATTACATGTTTCTAGAAATATAGTTTACATTTAAATTTTCCACTAACATATTAACCAATGCATCCCTTTTTATGAATTTTCTTGCCACTTGTAAGAAGAAATATCCCATTCTGGAAAGCAAAATATGAATCTTGGTGTCCACGCTTTGCATTTCAATATTAACGTCGTTAATTATTTTGAAAATACAACAACATAAATTTTGCAACAAAGACATGATGACCAAAACCTGATATCGAAATGATTATATCATAGTTAAAAGGTTAAGAGTTGAAAAGCTCAATGGATAAAAAAGTACTGAAAATAACGCGGGGGTACTGCGGTACTTCTAATATGAAATGGTACTGGAAAAAGTATCAAAGTACTGAATTTTTCAACACTGGTTTCCACGCCAATCGGCCCTACGCACCGGAACGGCTCGGAGTTCAACGAACACCGACCAAGGACTATCAACTCAGCAACACCTGTTCTTCATGTCTCGCTGTTTCAACTTAATTAAAGAAATACAGTAAATCCCCCGGAGAAGATATTGTGAAGAAATTGTTAGGTTAAGAAGGGTTATGTGCCCAAAAGCACGCCTCTACCCGAAGACCAAAACAGTCCATTGTGAAGCTTTAAAGATAAGTGGAGATAGACTCCTACAGGAAATAGGTTAATTGTTTAATCTGTGCCTTGACAATGGAATAATCCCATACCAATGGCATAATACAGTTACAATTCTAATATATAAGAAAGGGTATCACCAGGGTATCCTGGGTATCACCAGGGTATCCTACAAATTATTGACCGCAACTTTAATAAGATGTCTGGAAAACAAGTTCGAAAAGAATTCGATACCGTTGAACACGTACCTATACAGTACGCCTTGCAGGAATGCAGAATCAAACCAAGAAACTGACTGCAAGTTGCAAGGCTAGTTAACAAATTTACACTGCAAAAATAAAATGTATAACTAATCTTGTAATGAGTGGGGAAAGACCGTTATCATCTCGCGCTACCAAGAACCATTTACGTAAACTGCTTTTCGGAGTTCATGTTCGAAGAAGTACGGCCCGATGACGCCGCCCGCCCATAAGCCGCACCAAACTGTCACTCTTTGTGGATGCATCGCCTTTTCAACCATCACTCGTGGATTCTCATTTGCCCAAATTCCGCTTGTTAAAGAATCCACTGAGGTGAAAGTGCGCCTTGTCGCTGAAGATGATTTTCTTTGTATAGTCACCATTCACTTCTGTCTATTCTTCAACAATCTTAACGCGCTGCTCAATTGTATACCTCTCCTTGGTTGCATTTGTCAAACACTGAAACGAAGAAATGTCAAATTAAGTTGGTCAAAAAGCTTGACGTAAGGTTGTGACAAGCATCGTGCATTATGGTTGGACCAATCTTTAGCACAACAAGTTACATAAGCGTAATGGCGCTACGTAGTACACGTAGCTCGAATGAATGACAACCAGAACGTTTGCTGGAATGGAGACCTATACTGTCCTCCTAAGAAAGTAAGTCACATCTCCATTTTAGTAATTTTGAGAGGGGAAGAAAAAAAATTCTATTCACAAGCATAATTCGAGTCAATTCTTTTGTTTTAAGATTTGTGTTGGTGAATTTAAAAATAAAACTAGCGAGCAAAGATTTTAAAACGAGAGAATTGACGAGAGTAGAATTTTTATCTACCCTGCTCAAAACGGCTAAAATGGTGAAGCGACTTTATTTCTCAGGAGGGCAGTAAAGAAGCCAAGAAGAACTAAGGCAGACCACCGACGAGATAGAGCGATGATATCAAAAGAGTAGTAAAAGATTGAATAAATGTAGCCAGCATACAGAACAACATGCAAACAACTAGTGGAGGACTATGTCTAACTGTAAACGCAAGAAGTTTCTAGTTCCCAGTAAAAACTTCGCCTACAAAATAATGTGTTGAGTAATCAGAAAAACATAAAAGCACTACTTACAATGCTACTGAAAGAACCAATGAATTTTACAAGGGATGTCCCAAAATGAACGCATTAGAACGTAAGTCATTATTTTTTCTACCTGCATACATCCAGAACAAAGTACATAGTTATGAAAGTTGTTATAGATGTAGTTATAGAATAAAGCTACAAAATAATGAGTTAAATAAGCTATTCATTTTGAAAAAGTAGGCGAAGTTTTTACTGGGTTGTTTATGAATTCCCATTAGAATATTATAAGACTAGAAGTTGCTAGGTGATTATAAATTCCCATTAGAATATTAATCAAACTAGAATAATCAGTTATTTGGTCTCTCTAGTGTCCACTAGATGGAGCTAGTATTTTTAAATTGTATTCTTTTAAAGAAATCTTATTGGTTTATTATTGTGCTCTTTTTTCCCTAAACTCGAATAAAGTTGGCCGTTTTCTTTTTGTAATCTAAGAAGTTGGTAATCACCTAATAAGCAGTAAAAAACTATTTTAAAATGAATTTTTCACTCGTAAAACTGCTCTGAGTGGAGAAGCAGCTCGCGATTTTTGTCATTATTCTCTTAAGGACAAACAGTTCGTTTTTGTTTGTCTGCTTTTGTTGCGTTGTCACCCCGCATTGGTTAGTGTTTCGGCGTCGCATAACTGTACCGAGTTACGGTTTTTGCGGTTTCTACATTAACTATATGCAATCGTTTTTAACCTAAATGTTTTAATGTGTGTTGTCTGGTGGAGAACCAAAGAAAAAAACTCATGTGACTGGTGGAGAACCATATACATATAACTAAGACGTTTTACTGGTAGAGTACCAAGGAAATAACTCAGACGTTTACTGGTGGAGACCAAAATACTCTGGAGCGGATTCTGGAAGCTTTCGCCTTCCTATACGAAGGTTTAGGTCGAACGAGGTTTTGCGGTTAAAGCTCCAAAAATTGTGTGATACCCTGGCATTATAACTTTAATAGTTCGCCAAAAACTTTTAGTTTTTAAGCAAAATCAAAAAAAATAAAATGAATTTAACATTTTTTTTTTTTAATTATTTATAACTGAAGGTAGAAAAAATGATGAAATGAAAAACAGAATGACTGAATAAACGAACTTTTAGTACTATTTGGTTTACAATGAAATAATAATCATACAAAAAAAGTGATGAAATGCTTCTTTTTCGGTAAGTGAGAGAGGAGGCAGTTATAACATGCATGAACCTGTTGTATATTCACTGTTTCATTGACTTTTGGTTTTCCTTTTTCTGTTTAGTTTTTAATAAAATATTTTTTTTCATGCCAGGAATTGAAGGTTGCTGGCTGCTTTTGGGGAAAATATGCATATGCCTTTGCTGGAATATTTTTCTGCGGTGTTATTAATCTTCGTGGGAGTAATATTTTTTTCATTATTAAGATTTGTTTTTATTTGGTACTTTTTTATTTGGATTAATATTTGGATTTTTTTTAGTATCTAGTGTGTTAAGGCAGCAGATAAGGGAAGAAACTGATTTGTCTATGAATAATGTGTGTGTGTGTTAGTTTAGGAATGATGAAATATTCGTTACATTTGACTTGAAATTATTTAAGTATGAAATTAAAATCACACTCCAGAGGTTAAGGGTAATAGATGAATGCGTTTTTTTATGAATAAAAAAACAACAAGATTTTTTGATTAACGAAAAAAAAACTAAACATAAAAAAATGTTCCTTAGAAAACTCCAAAATGGCCTTAAGTTTCTTAAATATAACACAAATTAACGGATACATATTTCTTTCTCTTTTTACTAAAAAAAAAAAAAAAAAAAAAAAAAATTAAGCTGTAACCCCGAAAAACAGTTCCTACTATTTAGCATACAATTGCTATAACATTATCTGTACTCGAAACTCGTATTACCATGAACAATTTTAGCTTAAGGTGAAGATAAATCGTCTTGAATGTTTCGCGTACTAATTGTGGCCTACACAAATTCTCCAAATGTTTCTACAGAGAAAAAAAAAACACAAAATTTTCTTATGAAAATATCAGGCACCTCCAAAAAAGAAAACGAAAGAAATATCTTTATATAAAGTGCATTTCCAGCCTAAAGCTAGAAAACTATTTGTCTCAGCTTTTGCTGGTTAAGTAACAAAAAAAAAAAAAAAAAAAAGGGAAAAAGAATACAACATTTCTTTTTGCCATATCTTTTGGGCTATAATTTCTTTCTACTGCATTTTCCTTACTTATGTTTTATTATTTTTTTTCTGAATTTTTTTTCCTACAAAAAAAAAGTGTGATGAAAGGGCGAAATGTGGTAATTTTTCTTAAGCTTGTTAACCACCACCTTTAACTGTTTGAGAAAGAAAAGCACAACCAAAAAAAAACAAATGATGGGGAAAACACCTAAAATATATTTAAGACCATAATATGGTTCTTTATGTTACTTTACGCTGCCAAAGACACTAAAAAAAACCTTACACTTTATCATTCATTCAAGTTTCCTCCAAAAAAAAAAAAAAAAAAAAGAAAAAAGTAAAGAACAATGAAATGGCAACCAAATTTTATGTTTTGTTTTCAACTTAACAAATGTTATTTAACGCATTTACAGCAAAATGCTGTTAAACGCACTACCAATGGGCAGGTACAATAATGGAACCAATTAAAAGTACATATCCGAAATAAAACAACAAACAATTTCATAAAAATATTTAACATCTTAATAATGTAATGTGGCAAACAGAAGAACAATTCTGTTAATCAATCTTCCTGCACTTTAAATCTAAAGTTTGTTGACAAATAATACAATTACGACTTTAAGCTTTACTAAAACACTAATACAGTGAAAACTCCCAATAGCGGACACTCTCTTAAGCGGACACCTCCCATATGCGGATAATTTCCGAATAACGTTGCACCAAATCGATTTTTCAGAGCAAATTTCCCTACCAAGAACGGACCCTCCCTTGAACGGACGCGGACAGCAAAATTGTGCATTATTTGGTGAAAAAACCTCTGAAAAGAGGACAAAAATAATTCAACATAAAACAAAATATTAACAATTGCACTTTTTTACAATAGAACACGAGGCGCTACGAAAAGCCTACGTGTAAATACAGACTTTTCTCACTTAAAAATAATCATGTGGCTTATAAGATGTGTCTTGAATGGTTTTCGAAAGTTCGTGCCCAAAATATCCCTCTATCTAGACCTGTTATTCAACAGAAGGCAAAAGAATGCCTAATAAAATTGGGCATAACGAACTTTGTAGCATCGAATGGGTGGCTTTAAAAGTTTAAAATTCATTTGCGGAGAAGCAGCAGCGGTGTCGGAAGAAGACGTTAACCAGTTCAACGAAAGATTGAAACTGATCCTTTGTGATTACGAACAAAATAATGTATACAATGCGGATGAAAGCAGTTTTTTTTTCGAGCTCCATTAAACAAAACGCTCACTTTTAAAAATCAGTAATATACCGGTGGCAAGCTTTCTAAAGAAAGGATGACTGTGCTTTTTTGTCCAAATATGGTAGGACAAAAGGAAGTCCCATTGGTTATAGGAAAAGCCGCTCGACCAAGAGCGTTCAAAACTATGCCCGTATCTAATTTACCAGTCATTTGGAAATCAAATAAAGAGGCATGGATGAATAGAGAGATTATGACTGAATTGGACCATAAAATGGGGAAAGAAAAACGAAAAATAGCTCTTTTCTTGGATAATGCAGCTTCTCATCCCCGAGATGTTGAACTCGAAAACTTTAAAGTTTTCTGATTATCTCCTTACACAATCAATTTCCCAGCCCCTGGACCAACCCATCATTCGTAGTTTCAAATTCTACTATTATAGTTTTATAGTAAAGGATATGAAAATTCAGATGAAGCAAAAAAAAATCAATATCCTTGAATCTATATTTTTCATCTCATCTGCATGGAATAAGTTGACCACCGAAACAGTTCAAAACTGCTTCCGTAAGGCCAAATTCGATGAAAATGCATACAGTTCACGGGATTTTGATGACGAAGATGATATCCCACTGATAGATTGGTTGGATTAGGCAATGCTGAAAAGTACGTTACCATTGACGAAAATATTATGACAGAAGATGATAACATTGTCATTGAATTAGCGAACAGTGAAAGCGAAGTGGAGCCAGAAGAACCTTAAGATGAAGAAAATTGGATTGCAGTACCAAATAAAGTTATGAATTGTACCGATGCCTTGAAATATCTTTACAACATCATGGAATTTGTAAAAACTGATTATGCAGCTTTTAGATTTGTAAAAAATTTAGAAAATCACCTTCAAACTCGTTTAGCGACAGAAAAGCAAGCAAATATGAAAAAAACAATAAAAGACTTTTTTATTTCAAAATAAGTACAAATGCGTATATGTATGTACTAATTTATGTTCCCTCTAGTGCCTTTAAAGCAACTCCTACCATACATTTTTTAATAAGTAACTACAGTAGAATCCCGATAATTCGTAATCGCAAGGGACCGGCCATTTCTTACGAATTATAGGGGTTTTCGATTCAGCGGGGTTTCGATTTAACGGGGTTAAAATAAAATAAATACGAATAAAGGGGGTTTTTCAATTTATTTACTAAAACGATAAAAAAAAACATAAAAAACAGTTGTTAAAAATAAAATATATTAAAATTCTATATAAAAATTATGTATGTAACAAACTGATCTTAAGAAAATAAATCCACACACAAGCAAAAACCCACGCAAAAATAAAATAGTGGTAAACAAAAAATCATTCTTTCCATGTTTTTGTTGTTTTTATTACGAATTATAAGTGGTAGTAAGCAAACAATTACGATTTATAAGAGGTAAAGAAGATTTTATTTGAAAAAAAAATTACGAATTATCGAGGGGACCAAAATGTATGGAAAATTTACCAATTAACGAGATTTTTTCAAGGGACCGACAGTTTATTACGAATTATCGGGAATTACGATTTATCGGGGTACGAATTATCGGGATTTGACTGTATTATTATTTTAATTTATAATTTTTTTTTTTTTTTTGTTAATTAGTAGATATGAATTGAATTTTGTGTTAATGATCTAAATAAACAATAAAAAATTTTTTTTTTCCTTTTTTTTATCAAACTCCCATAGGCGGACACCTCCCAACAACGGACGAATTTTGGTCGACGGTGGCTGTCCGCTTACGGGAGTTTCATTAATTGATTCGATTTAATACCCACCTCTCCAATAAAATATCGGCATTTTGTCGGATGTTGTGTACTAATTTGCAAACTTTGGATCTTGCCGTTCTCCAGATATACAGAAATCTTAAATGGCTTTTTATAAAAGATGCCATGCCCACTGCTATAATCCCGCCCATTTTATAGAGAGGTTGTGTGTTGGTAACTTTCGATGTGTTCCAAATTTTGGCAATTTTTCCCTTCCTATTCATTAGATATAAATAAATATATTTTGTGCCATGCCCACTTTTCCTTTCTTGCCTACTTTTTGTCGGATGTTGTTTATTAATAGCGAAGATGGTTGTACCTTATTTTAAAACTTTGGCTCTTGGAGCTCTCGAGATACACAGAAATCTTTAATGGCTTTATATTAAAGGTGCCATGCCCACTTCTCTTATCCCGCCCATTTTTTGTTTGGAGAGGCTGTGTATTGGGCAATTTCGCCATTCCCATTCTTAAGATATAAATAATCTATTTTGTGCCACGCCCACTTTTCCAATCTTGCCTACTTTTTGTCGGATGTTGTCTATTAATAGAGATAATGCTTGCACCTAATTTGAACACTTTAGCTCTTTGAGTTCCTTTGATATACAAAAAATTAAATTTGTATTAAAATGCTACGCCCACTTATCCAATCCTGCCCAAACTGGACATTGAGTGTTGATAACCGAGATACTTGTAACTAATTTCGAAACTTTAGCTCTGGTCACTCTCCAGATATAAATACAAAATAAGAAAAACCACAACAAGGGTTTTTTGGGTAAAATTAGTGGCAGTCGTGATATTTTGCTCATATCTCAGCCATTTCACAGAGCACACAGAGGCGTCACGAGACAGAAAATATTGTATTTTTTCTGTCTTTTTCTTCGAAAGCTGCGCTTTTTGCATTTTTTGTTTTGATTACGCAATTCGTGTTGATAGTGGCGGCCTGTTGTTACACATTGCCACTTCACTACCAAAAAATATTTTCTTTCTCTTTCTTCGAAAGCTGGCCTCGCAAATGATTTGGGCATTTTTCAAACGTCACTTTTTTAATCTCTGTATGCTTTGTGGCCATTTGTGGACCGATCAGGTTGAATTTCAATAGCAAACAATTTCGGACTTTAGATGACACAAATATATATTCACCAAGCCCCCATCGTATCTGGGGTCTTCGGGAACCCCATTTCAACAGACAGATGAACAGACGGACAGGCGGGCATAGTTAAATCAGTTTTGCCAGAGTATAAATACTTAATAGCTGCTAAGATCAATTTTATAGTGCCTTAGGGCACCGTAAAATAAATAAAATGTTGGTGTTACTCCAATTGTTAAGCTGATTCTGTTACTATTTATTAGAACACGAAAGTATTAACACATTTCAAACGCTTTTGGTTAATGGTTTTCTTAATTAAAACTGAAACTATAAGAACTTAGTATATGACATGTTAAAAATCTCTAATGCTGGGTTTTTGAGATCTCAGTTAAACTATGCTTAGTTAATCTGAAAACAGATTTGTGCCGCCTTTACCAAGCTTGCATACAAAATTTTGACGGAATAGCTTAGTTTGGCTTAAAATGTAATAAGAAATAAAAAAAATCCGAGTTCTAGACTATGTTAAACCAAGCTTAAACTTAGTCCCCATTTCAAAAACCCGGCCTAAAACAGCTTTAAAAAATTACCAATGTATAACTACCCGTCTCCACCATCCATCAACTTGGTAAGAACAGCATGTCGCACATGAATTCTACTCGTGTAGACTCTTCATGTTCATGTTTCGTCCATGTGCTGCCATCGTTGCCTAAACATTCGTCTTAGCATCCATGTGCGCCATGATGTTGGCTATGCAATGTATTATCTGTATACAACCAAACGCACAACAACAAAAATTGTGGTCAATCAGAACATGAACATCAACACGTATTCGCCACATACAAGAACATGAACAAATTAATACCGTTGCTCTGCCGGCGTTATGGTCATGTCATGTTCTAATCGAAAGCGCATGGAGACGTGGGGTAATTACTAATTCTGTCGCACTTTGACAAAACATCTTAAGCCACGTTTAAAAAGTTGAACAAAATGTTGTTAATCATACGTCGGAAAAAAAAGCCAACCAATTGTAGGGGAATGTAAGAAAAGATAAACTCACTGTTAATTGTTGGTATTTTGTTTAAGTTTTGATATCGTGCAAATAAGACTTTTTGAGTGTTTGCAATTCTCATTCATTCTGCAGTTTTATTTGGAAGAATGTTTCCTGATGATCTGGCATAAGAAACCAGTAGAATGCGCATTTAAACTAGCTTCCATGCAATTTTAAGCTTTAAGCTTAAAATGTCTTTTCTTCAATTGCATTTAAACAAAACAAATCAAATTTTGTTGGCCAAAAATTACAGTTGGTCCCATTAACCAACTTCAAAAGTAGTGAATACACATTTGCAGTGCACTGCAATTTTTAAAATTTTGTACACATTTAATTTTTTTTTTTCTTTCAACAACTGCATTTTTTTGTAGTCTTTTTTCATTCAAGTTTAATGCAAAACGATGAGGTGTTTGTTCACACCTCAAACCAAAAAAAAAAAAAAAAAAACAAACCATCATGAACAAAAATGTTGCTTAAAACATTTTTGTTGACTCTAACAACTTTAACAGCTAAATCTTGTTGTTGTTATTTCTTTCACCTGAAACATGCAAATATTCTAAGCCCAAGTTAGTATGAATGCACATTATTGAGGAAGTCAAATTTGTCTTCTTTCCGCCACAGGTCTAACGAGACATTTAACCGCTGCTGAGAGTTATTTCTTAGCGTTACGTTTGGTTACATCTTTAAATGTAGATTTTTTTTCCTTCAGTTTAAGGTTTTTTTTTTTTGTTGGGAGGGGGGCGAAAGTGCCTGTTTGATGAATTGTTGCTTGCATATTGTGGGCTTGCATTTAGCTGTTGTTGCTGCTGATGTTGTTGTTCAAAAAGCATCTTTACTGTTGCCTAGAATTCATTAATTAAATAGTATTTAACATCAACACCTTATCATCATTAATATCAGGATGGTTAAAACAGGGAAAAGGTGATCTAAAAAGAGAATTGGGGCTTAAATCCAGCATATTTACTTATACTAAAACTTTAAGCTGAACTTTAGTTTTTAAATCTAGGGTAGGTCTTAATTTGGATAACTTTTTATTGAACCGCTGAACCGGCTTGGCTACGCTCACACTGCGAAAAATTTCTTTCAAAAAGCCTGAAGGTCCAACCAGAATGTGCTTAAACAAACTTAAGCTACTGTCAAAAATAAACGAAAAAGCCTTTCAAATACATTTAAAAAAACAAAAACAAAATAAAAACATTTGATTCCGTACGGAATGTGCGATTAGTTTCGCACTTTGCTTAAGCAAATTACAGTTTCATAAAATTTAACAAAAAGTTCCCTTAAGTTCAACATGGTTTTACACATATGATTAACATGTATTCGCTCTGATGCTTAAGCCACGTTATTCACATTCTGGTTAGGCTTTTAGTTTATTGGTGAGAGGGGAGAGAAGAATAGCATGTTCTCTACCTCTCTCACCAATAAACTCAGACCTTCTGAAAGAAAACTTTCATAGTGTGAACACAGATATTTTTAATGATTACAAATTCAAGCCCAAATGTATGCTTTAAAATTATTTGCTTAAGTGCTTAGTTGTTGTAACGCAAACCTTAACCGGTCTTTTTTTATATTTTAATTTAATTTCTTTTTACTTTAACTTCCCAATTTAATTCATCTTCTCAACGATTTCCAGTAGCTTTTCTTCACAGCTTAATTTTGATCTAAAGTCTCAACAAAAATTTCGAAATCCAGTAGCCGGACTTTTAACTGTTTATAAAACAAGTTGCTTAACAAAATTTAATTAACTGTTTATGTTTGACTTTTCTTCACGAATCTAACTCTATTTCGCACTCTTTTATAATTTTATCAATCATTATTTAGTCGCTTTTAGAAATATCCCTAATAAAAAGTGTTTTAAATGCTTTCAGCTTAACTTTGGAGAAAAAAAAGGAAATATGAAAAACAAATAAATGCAGATATCTTTTTTCTTTTCTTTCCATATTCATCAACTAAAAGCGGACAACAGTCTTGTGTGTTATACACAGTCAAGTTCTAAGCGTAGAATTAAATGATTGACATAAAACATTTAACCAGAAAAAAATGCTAAAAGACAAGTTACAAAATCAAAAAAAAAAAAAAAAAAAAAAAGAATGTGTATTGCTGGTGATGGCAGAAGTTTGACTCAAATACAACTTTATGTATAGAGATTATGAAACTGTTGAAATTGATCAATTTCATATAACAAAGTTTAGGAGAAATTAAACCATTAAGAAGGGAGAAAGAAGCAAAAATAATTGTGAAATATTAGGACTATCATTGACCAGGTTTCACATTTGCAGACAAGTTTCATAACCAGGCTTAAACAAAACTCTGGGTCTTGGAGAGGGCGAATGATCTCATTGGTGACAGTAGGGTATCCAACTATTTTGACTCCCTTGAGCACCGTAGCAATATGGGTTGTATTCTTTTGTTTTATCGTTACAACAGTGGGATTTGTTTTGATGCAATTAGGAGTCCAGTTCCCGTAACCCATACGTTTGTCCGTAATACACGTTTTTATTAAGAGCTTTTCTTTTTGTGGTCGACTGTCCAGTGCATGGTACAACGCATTACAGGAAAAATTATTTTTTTAGCCGGTCTGTTCGTATGTGGAATAATTTTTCTGTCAAATATATACTACTCCCTGTATCCTCCTTACCATTACCTAATTTCCTAGTGCAAAAACAATGCAATGCATAAGTAGGATTCATCCCCTGAGTGCTATTCCTAATTAAAAAAAAACTTGTTTAGGCCACCTTTAATAGCCATCATAGAGACGCTATCAATATCACAGTAGCCAAATATGGAGTGGATGTCGTACTTGGACGTCCTGCATTGCAAATTGCATTCAGCTAAAAATACAGAACTGGAAAACAAAAGGAGTTCCTAAGCAACTGAGTTCAACGAGGATATACATTTTTCAGTGCAAGTATAACACAAAGTAATTGTGAAAACCGCCCTTTAGGAGGCCTTTTTGCTTCGAACATAAGTTTTTCAGTGCAAGTATAACATAAAGTAATTGTGAAGACCGCCCTTTAGGAGGCCTTTTTGCTTCGAACATAAATTTTTCAGTGCAAGTATAACATAAAGTAATTGTGAATACCGCCCTTTTGGAGGCCTTTTTGCTTCGAACATAAAGGGACTCCCTAAGGCAACTTCATTTTTTTCAGCTTATTTATATGCAGAGGATATGAAAAGTAATTATTTATTTGCCCATCTTTAAAAGGCAATATATCAATACTAGAATAGCCAACTACTTACTATACTTGGACGTCCTGCACTGCACATTGCATTTACCAAACAAAAAACGCAGCCACGGAAATCAAGTGGATTTCCGGAGTACTAAGTCCAACATAGCTGTAAATTTTTCAGTGCAAGTAGAACCCAAAATAATTATGAAAACCGCCCTTTTTGAGGACTCTTTGCTGTGATCATAAAGGGGTTCCCTAGGGCAACTGAATTTTTGTTAAGCTTATTTATATGCAGAGCATATGAAAAGTAATTATTTACTTTGTCTATCTATAAAAGGCATTCATATCAATACTAGAGTAGGCAAATACTGTACTTGGAAGTCATGCACTGCACTTTGCATTTACCAAAAAAAAAACGCAGCCCCGGAAAACAAGAGGAGTTCCGGCGCCACTGAGTCCAATGAAGCTGTAAATTTTTCAGTGCAATTGGAACCCAAAATAATTATCAAGCCCGCCCTTTTGGAGGGCTCTTTGCTGCGATTTTAAAGGAGTACCCTAGGGAAACAGAATTTTTTTTTAAGGTGAGAATATGATAAGTAATTTTTTCTTTGTCCTTTAATGGGTTAATTCACATTTCACACAAAACAAACCAACATAAATTTCTTTAATACCACGACTTGTTTTCCTATAGTCTTAAGTTAAATGCGCATTTTCTTAAAAAAATAAAATTCTGATACAAAATACATTAGATTTTGAGTGAGTTAATAAAAAAATCTTGCTTCAATACAGACTGGTGTCCCCTGTACCCATCTTCTCCTTTCACTTCATCCGTTTATTCGTTGTTTATTTTATTTAAAATATTTTTTTATTTTTTGTTCGGTTCTTATATAATTTTGCAGTTAATGCAGTGGAAAAGCGCGTATAACTTGTGATTGACATCTTTTGATTATAACACCAAAGTTAATAAAAACTCCTTAGAATACCTCTGTGGGTTACTTACGATTTTAATTTGATTTTTGACTTTGATCCTAAAGGTATTTTGTAGTTTCTTTTTTTTCTTTCCTACTCTTGCTGCTGACGTTTCTCATTCTCATTGATTTGGGAGTATTTTCGTGTGATTTGCGTTGTGTGTGAAATTATTTTTTATCTTTCATGTTTCTTGTAGTTTTGATTTACTAATTAATAGTTTGTCCATTAAGTTTGACATTTGAACATGAAGTTTTTGACATATTTCGGCTTGAAGAGCGAAAAAGAATGGCTTGAGTTAACGGGAAAATTATTGAGAAGTTAAAGACAGTTTTAAGAAAGAGATGGGAAAAAAGAATTTTATATATAATTATAAATAAAGCTTTAATCCTAATCTTTGGTTTCTTATGCCTTTTAAGCTTTTATACTTTGAAGGAAATATATTGAGAAAAAGCTTTCTAATACGAAAATATTTGTTTAAAAAGATTTGATAAAACTTTTCCATAACTTAACAGAAAACGGGAAAAGTTTGGTATAAAATCCTTAAACTAGGAAACAAAAAAAATGAGCTTTAAAGTTTGGCGTTGTAACCACTATAAATATTGTTTAAAAAAGCTTTAAAGCTCAACATAAAAAAACTTCAAGCCGCAAATCTAATTGGCGAAAAAGTTAGTCTGGTTTTACACATAGTGGAATAAGCAGGTGGCATCGTTACGGCAACAAATTCAACATTACAGCAAAAATGAAAGTTATATCACCGTTTACGTCAAAAAATACTTTTAATAAAAATCAAAGCGTGCCGTTGAACGTGATGAAATAAATAATTTGTTAGCCAATTTTTATTTAATAATGGTCAATATCTTATTTTTTTTTAATTTAAAATTATCAATAACTTCAATAAAATACAATAATCACAGCACAAAACGTGGACTTTTTGTAAACATAAACAAAACTTTGACATAAGCCTAGACAAACAATGCAAGAGCAAAAAATCGTCATCTGGCGTAGTGCTGCCACCTGTTTTGTTTCACCATGGGTTCACAGTATGAAAATTTTCCTCCAGAAAGTCTGAGCTTATTGATAAAAAGGGAGTGAGGAAACATTCTACTCTTTCCCTCTCAAATTGGGAAAGATTCAAAATAAAGCTCTGCCATTGATTACTTCACTTTAAGGTTAACACAATTTTATTAGCTTTTAATCTCAAAATCTCTGTTTGTTTGTTTTGCTTTAAAAGAGTCATTGTTAATGTCTCTCCATGGCTTGCTTGTCACTATCGATGTCGGCAAGATCACACCTAAAAATGTGAAGCTCATAAAAGTTGATTTCTTATGTTTAAGGAAATTCTGTGTATCAGAAAAAGAAACCGACCGTATCCTGACATCCCATTAACAAAAAAAAAAGAAAAGAAAAAAAATTCGTTAAAAATCAACCAAACATCCTCTTAAGATTAAAAACATCAACAACAAATCAGATAAATATTTTTTATGGCCCTCCCATCATGAACAGTACCGTCCAATTGAAATAAAAAACAATTTAAGGAAAAAAGAAAAGAACTCATAAACTAAAAGCAAATAATCAACACGCGCTTATTTGAAAAACAAAAATTTTCGTTTAATTTTTAAATTTTTTTTTAATATTGTTTTTAAGTTTTTTTATTTGTTTTTTTTTTTTTAATTTTTAAGTAAACAATTGAGCAGGTTGTTGTTTACGCAAGGTAAATAATTGTGTAAACAATGTAAACAATTGAAATTAAATTAGAACATTGATGTTTGGTTACCACAACAAATACATAAATCTAAAAACAAGATAAATCATACAAAAATATAAAGAATGTATTATGTAGATCAGTTGAAAGTAATCAAAATTTGGTTGTTAATTTACAAAACAAAAACTATACCCTACTTGAAGTTTAAATATACATTACATATTAACACTTTTGTAACATGTGTTTTTTAAAGTGGTTTTTAAGGGGTTGTCTTTTTCAGCCTGTAGGGTCTTAGATACATACGTCAATACTACAAAATCCGCATAAAATATTTATTGAAAATATCTTCCTTAGAAATCTTAGTATGAGACTTGTTAGTTTTAATAGAAGACTTTTGTTAGACGTGTATATTAGACCGGGTCGACCTCCATAAAAAAAAAGTTGTGCCAGTCACCCCCTAGAATGAAAGATATGTCAATGAAGTTTCTAAAACAGGAAAAATTTTGTTTGTGCCACGCCCCAAAATACAGCACTTTTGGTTTTTTATATGTAGCGCTGCCATTTAAAGTCCGATCTCATCATATCGCATATCGTTGTTCATGGCTTGATAGTGGCTTCATTTTTGTCTTTGTTAACTTTTCAATCCGACCTGAAATTCTGGGCGCCCCAAATGTTAAATTTTTTTTACGTGCCAAGAAAGTTCTTATAAAACTACGTATGTATAGATTTTAATATGCTCACTTTTATGACACGCCTCCAAATTAAGCCCCTTTTTTCTTTTTCACATACATACTACATGTAACCAAGTATAAGCCCAATAAAAAATTTTATCATTTTGCGAAGCCCTAAAGATACATTTAAAAAAATAAGCGCACAAATATGCGCTACGCAATAAGACATACAGAAATGCAGTAAAGTAAGTGAAGGAACTCTCAACAACTTTTATTAAAAAAAAATAACATTTCAAGTGCTACGGCATTCCCTTACCACGAAGCAGATTTGTAAGGGAGAATACTAAGAAATAACGGTATCAAAACATTCAGTGTGTAAAGCTGATCGTTATATCCAACAATTTTTATGTGCGCTGAATAATACGCTTTATGTGTCAAAAATGTATTGCTTCAAAGTGGGAACTCGCCATATAAAATAATGTTATGAGTACAGTTGATGTAGCTGAAAAGTTAAATAACTTAGAAGTTAGTATCAAAAGTATTCCAGCTCAAGTTTCAGCAGAAATATCAATTAAGCTTGATAACATCTCTAGTAAATTAAATAGTTGTATGACAAAGGTTGACAAATTAGAAGAGGAGACTCATAACAAATTTAAGCGATTAGAAATTGAAAATAACTCTTTGCATAAACAACTGAATAGGGCTGATATCATAGTAAATGGCATACCAACAAAGGTGAAATCAAAAAATCTCATAAATGTCATTTTGGGCATCTGCAAACATTACCAAATTAGTCTGCAAGAGACTGAAATTAATACTGTGTGCTGGATTCACAAAAAAAGGGATATCTTAGTAAAGTTTAACAGCATTCCGAAAAGAGATCTGGTAATGAAGAAATATCATGAAAAGAATGATCTTCGACTCAGTGATATACATGGGCTTGTTACAGACAGTGATACAGGCATGCAAACTAGAAATAAGCATGCGGAGGAAGCTGCGCTACAATCTACAAACCTTACAACCTTTGATATTGAATCCAGAGTATTTCTTAATGATAATTTAACGGCAGCAGCAGCGAAAGTAAAATATCTTGGTCGGAAATTGGTACGAGAGAACAAAATTAAAAAATGCAAGTTGCTGAACTACGATTTTCCCGTTGCGAAAGTAACTTTTAGTGATGGTACCGAGAAGACACTTAGTTTAGAGGAGCTGAAGTTATTGTAGTCGTTGTTGGTTTTTTCTTTTTTTTTTTTTTTTTTTATTAAAAACATCTCCAATTATATCCTTTTAACTAAAACTAACTAACTTATTTTTCTCTAAACCACTTAACCTAGCTAAAAAGAGGAAAAATTATACAAAAACAAATACAAAAATATAAAAATAATAACGCATAATAATAAATGTGAATTAAATACAAATTTGGAACTAAACATAAATGTACATGCAGCTACTCCGATTATAAATGGGTCACCTTAAAAGACTTAGTTTCTTCTTCTTTTTTTACTTATTTATTATTTTTTTGTTTCTTAATGCTAATTATTTAATGAAGGTGTGAAGTAATTTGGAAAATTTAATTCGTATAAAATGAAAACCTTTATTTTGAGTTCCAAACATTTCCACTTTGGATTTTTTTCTATGTGCCCCACTTAAAGTGAGAGAAGCTGTATATAAAAGATGGAATTTTTATAAGTCACAAGTTATTAAGGGTATACACGATGGTCATTGTGCAAATTTGCAATTTGAAAAGTTGCTATGCATATTATGATTGATCGTGAGCATCTCGTAGCACTGGCAAAAACCTGCATTTGTTTGCAAGCATATTATAATAAAGCTTTTCTTTAAATTATTAAAATTTTAGTTCTTAATTTTATTTTAAAACCCCCTGAAATTTTCAAGTTATATTATTCCTTAACAAACAAGCTAAGCATTATGGTTAAATGTTATTGTTTGCATTTGTTTGCAACGGAACAAACATGCACTACTAATTTTGCTTATGGTTTTTGAATGCAAACGAAGTAAAACTGAGCTAGTTGCTAATACGTACATTTTGTGTTTGTATTTTGGCACGCATTTGCATTGTTGGCACATGTTGCACTGCCCATCGTGAAAACCCTTATTGTTTTTTTTTATTTCTTCTTTTTTTTTTCAATTGAAACTCTTTTAAATTGTTAATAATGGAATTTATACTGCACAATAAATATTGAATATTATAGATGTGAATGTAGAATATGCAGAATTGTTTCGAGGACTACGATGGTTATTAATATGTATGTAATAATGATCTCAAATATTAATTCTAAGAGTATTGTAATTGTATTAAATTTTACTCTAGTTGTGCGAATATGTATATTATCTAGGTGTGAATCTAGTGGAGCATAATATGGGCCCAGTGGCCAGTGATAATCAAATATTGAGATCTAAAACTATTAGGGGTAATCTCAATATCGGTCATTTTAATGCACAAAGTATTTCGCCCTCGAGGGGGTCAGCTAAAATAGATGAAGTGAGGCAGATACTGGTAGGATGCTATTTGGATGTAGTAGGTGTAAGTGAGACTTGGCTTAGTGAAAGCATACCTGATGTAGCGATTAGAATTGAAGGTTACAAAATATATCGAAATGATAGGTTGCGTAGGAGGGGTGGTGGTGTGTCCCTATATGTGGCCAATTACTTAAAATCTCGACTTGTACGCAAAATAATGAATGAGGGTATATGTGAAGCTATATTTGTAGAAGTTGAAACGAGCGCGTCTAATTCGGTACTTATCGGTGTTGTTTATTTACCACATGGAAGTTTCAGCTTATGTGATAGTTTTTTGGAAGATCTATCTGTTCAATATAGAAGCAGTGTATTTATGGGTGATTTTAATACAAATATTTTTGAGAATGGTGCTGAGGTGAGGAGATATTGTAGAGACTATAACTTACATTTAGTTCATAATAACTTGCCAACACACTTTGATAGCTATTATCATGTTACTAAATTAATAGATTTTTTCCTGGTATCTGATATAAATATGGTTGCTATGTCCGGTCAGTTTCAGGTTCCAGCTCTCAACTCGCATCATGCCTTAATTTACATTTCGATTTCTATTCATGTTGATCATGTACCTGAATATATATTGTATAGGGATTATAAGAATATTAATTTAGCTGAGTGCGAAAGGGAATTACGGTTGGTCGACTGGAGCTATATTTATGGCATTTCAGACACCAATGGTCAAGTTGATCATTTTAACTTCATTATCTTGAACTTTTATAATAAATACGTGAAAATTAGGAAAAGGAAAATTAAGAGCAGAGACAAGTGGTTTGAAGGTAGAGAGATTATTGAGGCAAGGCAGCTAAGGGATCTGGCATTTAAAGCCTATAATGAACAAATGGATGATCGACGTTGGAAAATTTTCTGCAAATACCGCAATAGGATGAAGCAAACTATAAGAAAGTTTAAAAGGAGAGAATGTGAGCGGTTGTTTGGCAATGAAAAACCAAGTGAAATTTGGAATAGGTTGAAGTACGCTGGTTTTGTTGAAAAAGGAATTGGTGATACTTTTCAGGACTTGAATGCTTTGAATAAAAGTTTCATTTTACCTGAAGATGTTTCTGGAAATGATGCAGTTAGATTTGATAATGTTTATATTAATGGCTTTGACTTTGGAAGGATAGAGGAATATGATGTTTATGAGGCAATGGCACGGATCAAGTCCAGTGCAATTGGGCCTGATGGGTTATGCATTAAATTCTTACGTCTAGTTTTACCGTTTGTTTTAAGGCCTCTGACAAATATCTACAATACTATTCTTATGACTAATGTGTACCCAGATAACTGGAAGTTTGCTAGAATTGTTCCGATAGCTAAAAAGAAAAATCCTGTAAGTACTGCCGATTTCAGGCCAATTAGCATACTCCCGATTTGTAGTAAGATACTGGAGATTATAATGAATAAACGCGTCGTGACCTATATAGGCCAAAATAACATGATATCTGCTCGTCAATCTGGGTTTCGAGCAGGCCATAGCACAACTACTTTAGTACTGGATCTAACGGAAAAAATTAGGAGGAATTTGGATATTGGTTTTGGTGCGGTAGTTGTCTTTTTAGATTTCTGTAAAGCATTTGATTCTATCAACCACGCATTGCTTTTACAAAAATTGCATCATCAATATAAGTTCTCGTCGGGAGCTTGCAGATTGATTTCTTCGTTTTTATATAATAGGTACCAATATGTCAAAGTAAAGGACAACATGTCTGAATGTGCTCGAATCTACTGTGGAGTTCCTCAAGGATCTATTTTGGCTCCTTTACTATTTATGATGTTTATCAATGACCTTTATGAAACACTGTCATTCTGCACTGCACAAAATTATGCGGATGATGTACAACTGTATTGTTGTTTTGATGGTAGGACTTCTATGTCTGAATTTGTGTACTTATTTAATAATGACTTGTGCAAAGTCACTCAATGGGCTGATCGGAATAAATTAAAACTTAACCCAATGAAAACGTATGCAATGAGGTTTGGCAATTGTGTAATGTCATTGCCGCAATTAAATGTGTGCGGCAGGGACATTGAGTATGTATCTAGCTACAAATCCCTAGGCTTCTATTTGGATGAAAGGATAACTTTTGAAAGGCATATATGTAGTATTGTGTCTAGGGTCAATTTAACACTTAGAAGAGTTAATACTCTTGGATATTTTTTACCTCTTCATATTAGGAGGCTAATAGCTAAATCTTTGATTATGCCAATTTTTATATATGGCATGGAGGTTTACACTGCCACGACAATAACGAATATTGATAAGCTGATAAAGTGTTTTAATAGGGTAATACGTTTTGTATATAAACTGGATTGGAGAGCTCATGTTTCAGTTGAGACGAAGGAGTTTCTAGGAATGTATTTCAACGATTTCGTAAATTACCGGCTTATTAGTTTATTTTATAAAATAGAAAAATATGGATGCCCGCAGTACTTGCAAAATCTTTTCACTTTCTCGCACTCCTCTCGTACTTCAGCTATTATATGTCCTAGAATCAGTACAATGTATATGGAAAAGTCGTTTGTTGTAAGAATATCCAGACTGTGGAACAGTGTTATCCCATACAATGCGCGCAATTTTTCGCTTAGTGTTCAAAGTTTTCAGACTCTCTTTAAGGAGAACATGTAAAATATATTTTTTTTTTCCTTTTTCGTCTTTTATCACTGGCCATCTGGACCTTATATTTTGTATGTCTCTTTTTATCATTCCTGTAATATACATGTTTCGCGCAACTAGTACTAGTTTTAAGTAATTTAAAGTAAATGTATCTACTTGTAGAAATACTATGTAATCCATTTGGCCTTTTAGGCTTCCGAGATTACTATATGAATTCAATAAAAATCTAAAAAAAAAATCTAAAATCTAAAATTCATGCCTTCCGTAAGGGCAATGGTAAGCGAAACTTTTATGTTTCTCCTTTACAAACCTGCTTCGTTGGAAGCTCCATTTTTTATTGGGAGCCAATACAAAACAAAAAAATTTTCATCAGTCACGCCCTAGACTAAAAGGTATATTTATTAAGTTTGAAAAACTTTAAAAAAAATTATTTTTGCCACGCCCTAAATTACAGCCCTTTTTGTTTTTTGGTAGCGCTCCATATAAAAAACCAAAAGTGCTGTATTTTGTGGCGTGGCAAAAAATGTTTTTTCTGTTTTAGAAACTTCATTGACATATCTTTCATTCTAGGGGGTGGCTGGCACAACTTTTTTTTCGACCCACCCTAGTGTATATTTAAGAATGGAAAGTACTTATGTACTTTATTTATTTATTTGATTTCCAATACAACAAGATTTATATTTTATAGTTCTAGTAATGGATTGTATGGGAACATAAAACAGAAATACAAAAAATTATTCTTTTACAAAATTTTCTATATAATAAAAATGAAATGTTGTGTGTTGCTGATCGCATAACTTGAGAACGGCTTGACCGGTTTGGACGATTTTTTTCTTCAAAATGATCGCCATGGTCCAACTTATGTTTTTACGGAAATAAAATTTTGCCCCGCCCACTTTTTCGATTTACCTAAAATCAGACGCCTACTTTTACGCCCACTTTTTCCATTTATTTGACCGATTTGGACGATTTTTTTCATCAAAATGATCGCCATAGTCAAACTTATGTTTTTACGGAAAGAAAATATTGCCCCGCCCACTTTTACGCCCACTTTTTCGATTAACCTATAATCAGAAAACGGCTCCATCGATTTGACTAATTTTTCTTTCAAATGTTCGTATTAATTAATTTTAAGTTTTCATCGAAAGAAAAATTGACCACGCCTACTTTTACGCCCACTTTTTCTATTTATTTGACCGATTTGGCCTATTTTTTCTTTAAAATAATCGTCATGGTCCAACTTAAGTTTTTACGGAAAGAAAATTTTGCCGCGCCCACTTTAACGCCCACTTTTTTTGTTTTCCTTACAATCAGAAAACGGCTCCATCGATATGACTATTTTTTTCAAATGGTCATATTAATCCATTTTAAGTTTTTATCGAAATAAAAATTTACCACGCCTACTTTTACGCCCACTTTTTCCATTTATTTGACCGATTTGGACGATTTTGTTCATCAAAATGATCGCCATGGTCCAACTTATGTTTTACAGAAAGAAAATATTGCCCCGCCCACTTTTACGCCCACTTTTTTCGATTAACCTATAATCGTATTAATTAATTTAAAGTTTTCATCGAAAGAAAAATTGACCACGCCTACTTTTACGCCCACTTTTTCTATTTATTTGACCGATTTTTTCTTTAAAATGATACCTATGGTCCACCTTAGGTTTTTACGGAAAGAAAATATTGCCCCCGCCCAGTTTTACGCCCACTTTTTTCGATTTACCTAAAATCAGAAAACGGCTCCATCGATCATTAGTAATCAGCTACCGAGCGAAGCCGGGGCGGCCAGCTAGTTAATAAAAAAAAACACACACAATAGTTATATTTAATTTGACAGAGCGAATCATCTATAATGCTTTGGCAATTCTTGTTTAAAGTGCAGTGCGTTGTGTATAAACTGTGTGGTCGGTGTGAACGAGTTCCAAAGACGGATTACATGGACATAAAATTGCCACTCAGATGGTAAAGTTCGATATCTTATATGAATAATGTCATTTGATCTTCCTGATTATGTAAATACGATTTTATCAAACAGATAGACTGGTTGTGTAGAAGTATTAAGGTTCTTATTTTCATTAGATTAAATAATGTGACATTGTAGAGTTTTGTCACATATTCAGAAATCCGGTCATATTTCCGCAAATTAAACACATATCTCAAAATTGCATTGGTTATAAGTTGAGTGTTCCATAGAGTCCTTAGCTTTTTGTATATTTTCCCAGCTGCAAAATGTATGTGATCTGACCACGAAAGTGTGTATTGAATATAATACCAATGTTTTTAGCAGATATAACAATACTAATTTTTTTAGTGTCAAGCATTATTCTCGGTTCAAAAGGCAACTTTATTGTTTTCTTAGTTATTATAGGACACATAGAGTTCTGTGGGCTAAGACACAAACCATTTGCATTTGCCCAAACCTGGACACGTTTTAGCTCAATATTTAACTTTTCAACACATTCACCTATGTTACTAAGGCTACTGTTGATATAAAGTTGGACATTATCCGCGCACAAATGGACATTGCAATATTGTAATTGAGTAGGTAGATCATTGACGTAAAGAGCAAACAGTAGGGGTCCGAGGATTTATCTTCGCGGTACACCCTTTGGAACTGGCAGCATTTGTGAGGTTTTCTTGTTTAAGAATACTGACTGCTTACGATTTGCCAAATAAGAGGACATTAAACCAGTGAAGGGCAGACACATACTATCACATTTATGCTTGTGTTGACGAAATAACAACAAAGCAACAGCCGAACGTATATTGTCACAGACCACACAAAGAAGTTTATAGTGTACATGTGTCGACGTCACACAAGCAGCATTTTTATACCTATGCAGCGTACATAGGATTTGCAAATGTGCCCTTCACTGCATTAAACCAACAGAAGCCGCGGAAAAATTAAACATTCCGTGTAACTTCATGGTCTACCATATCAAATGCCTTTGAGTGATCTAGAAGAACAAGAAGCGAGACTTTGCCATCATCAATATTTCCACGTATTTCTTCGATACATCAATTAAGGCGAAATCCTGAATGCCTTTTTGTAAGTAGGCTATTTTCATTTATATATTTTCTTATTTGATTATGCAGTAAATTGGACGAAAGTCATTGTTTGTTTTCGGTGCTGATATTATTTTTGCATATTTCCAGCTTTGTGGATAAGCACTCTTTGTTATAATATTGTTAAAAAGATAAGCAGGGAAACCAGAAATATGCTCTAAAAACACGTTTTAAGCGCATTAAATATGCAGTAAAAACTGGAAAATATGCCCTGAAAAATGTGTAAAATATGCCATAAAAATTAAAAATTGCTCATTTGAAGACACACCCCCGTATTTATAAACGATTATTAAGTTTAACAAACGTTTATTAAGGAGAATTTTCATACAAAATTTGATTTGTTAACCTCTATTAAATTTAAATTTTTTTTATAAATACAGGCGACAATATTTAACAATTTAATAACAAAATCTAAAAAAGTCTAAAAAATGCTAAAACTCATATAAGAGTTGTTTGCGCCGAATATTATCTAGATATTAACTTCCATGTGCGTTGTTGTCTTAAAAGGATTTTAGGTACGGTCGCTCGCTAAATTGTTAACAAATGTTAACATTTAAAAGGAATTTAAAGCTAGTTAAGGATGGGAGCTGTGAGCAAATGTGAACCGATTCGAAAATAATTTAATTTGAAGTAAAATATTCTTGGCACGAATTTAATTTAAATACCATCGTAATTAGAAAGCTTGCGGACACAAAGAATCTAACTTGGATGTGAAATTATAGACGGATTCTCACCATTTGCATAGACTTCGTGCATATTTGATCAACTTATCTACAAAATTGGAACTTGTACTCTGCGCAAAAGGCTAACATGGACAGACAATCAGCCCGATGGACATCGTTAGATCACTTTAAAAAGTGATTCTGAGTCGAACGGAATACTAAAAGATTGGTCTAGATACAAATCGCATAACATTTATCCTTAATGACAACCTGCTTTGTCTTACAATTTTAGAGTAAAAATTAAATGCAGATGCCGAAATTTAATTAAAAGATTTTCGAAAAAAAAATTTTTATTTGCTGCTTCTGTGGCATCTAAAAAAATTTAATATGTATCAAAATATGCATTAAAAAGGCAAAATATGCGCTAATAACCTAAAAAAAGGCTCTTTTAGCTAAAATATGCCAAAAAAATTCTGCAAACGGTAAAATATGCAAAAATATGCACTAACAAATCGATGCCAAAATTCACAAAAAGGTCTAAAACAGATAAATATATTGTTTCTGCCTTCATTATTCGCACAAGGAAAAACATGCAATTGCATATTTCTGGTTTCCCTGAAGATAAGTTATATGGGGTAAGATTATCATACTTATGGCGATTTCTTTTCTGATAAATTTGTTGCATAAATGTTACATGCTCTACATAAAAGAGATAGAGCATGTAACATTTATGCAACATATTTCTCAGAAAAGAAAACGCCATTAGTTTTTACACCACTACTAGAAAATTCGCATTCATTTTTTACTAAAAAGATCTTCCCTTTGCCCTGTAACTTAAAATCAAATAACAAGACTTAAAAGTTTTAGTAGAAGACTTCAAAATTTTAACATACAGGGATGTGCTGGAAATCGAAAAAGCAAAACGAAAGAATTTTACAAGTCCTTTTTTTAACAAGATTTCTGTAAAAAAAGAATTTTATAGCAAATATTACACAAATATTTATCTATTAAAAAGAATTTTTATAAAAAAAAAATTATTAAATTTTGATTAAAAGTGTAAAAACAACTTTCGAATTCTTGCGTTTTTGATTTCCACCACACTTCTGGGGCCTAATTACCGCATTCGATATCGAGTAAGCTATCGTATCGAGTAAACTATCGTATTTTTCTGCATTCGATAGACACTGACGTATCGAATGAAATCTAGAGAGTTGTAATGGCTTTGGTTACTCGATATCGAATGCTATCATCTGAAATTACGATACATTTCATTCGATATCGAGAGCCATGATACCAAAATAAAAAATTTCGATCACTTTTGCTCGATATCGTATGCGGTAATTAGACCACTGATAATAATTTGAAAGTCTGATATATTTTAGTATAGAACGTATATTAAACGTCAGAACCACAAAATCCACCTTAATTTTTTTTTACAAACTAGGGTGCCTTGCTTGCTGGTTCTTCTGATTATTTAATAAAATTAATTAAAGTTCTTTTATTATGGCTTTTTGTGTTCGTGGGGAAGATTTTGTAACGATTATCAATTTGTAAACAAGTGCTTAGACAAATACTTCAGTATTTAGGTTTGCTGGGTAATATACTGTCTACAACAATAACAAAAACACATCGTGCAACTCATTCATCTGTGAGTTGCCTCAAGTTGCGAGTATTTTTTTTTTTAAGAATGCGGGCTCTTTTCTTTTTTCTACAAGTTCTTTATAGTTTGTAGTTTATGTATGACATGCGTCCATCATTTTTATTTGATTATTTGATTTTGTATGTTCAACATGTTGTTACAACGTATTTTTTTATTTTATTGCTGCTGCATTTTGTGTTTACTTTTCTGTTTTCCTTTCTTATTTGTTTGCTGGCCCGAAAATATAAAGCGAAATGTTTCCTCTGTGGGTTTTTGTGGGTTTTTTTTTTTTTTTTTGTTTATTTTGAAACTCTTGGTTATTGTTTTCAGATCTTGGTGTGTTAATTGTGGGCGTAGGGTGTTTATTTAAGTATTAAGATTATGACTTTTGGTTGTAAAAAAAAAAAAAAAAAAAACGAATAGATAAGCAGTAATCGAATTTATGCCACAGCATTATAATGAATGATAAAAAATTTAAATTTGATTTAAACAAGAAAAAAGATAAGAAGAATCTAAGATTTTAGTTTGATAACAAAATTTGTTTTAAAGATTCTTAGAATATAACTATCATTTGAATCAAATCCAGACAGTACTTGGAATATTTAGACACCCTGAAAACTGTCAAACCTGCTCTTAATGCATGAGACGAAAGTTTTCGATATATTCCCTTTAAAAAACACTGATTCTTTTGTCATCTTTTTTAAAAGTGGAACTTTAATACTTAATTTTTCTCTTACAATTTCTCTCACTGTATCGCCCAGTATTAATCACACAACTTCCTTCAATATGATTCAATATTTTGTTTACGAAAAATTTATTGTTCCTTAATGAAATTCAATATCTCTTTAAACAATTTTTAGTGACGTTTTTTTCTCTCTGGATTTTGCATAAATTTCATTGTTTTTATAATAAATCAATAAATTTTGCTTTTATTTTTTTTCTCTGTTAGGTTTCTGATTTTATTTAAACTTAATTCCTTTGACTTCAATATTCATTCAAAGTCTCGCTTTTAAACAACAATTTAATCATATGTACGCCTGCGCTTTCAAGGATTGGCATTTATGTATTTCTGCGCTTTAATACTTGTAGATGATTTTATGTCAATAAATCTTATAAATATTTCTGCATAAATAAAATAACAACATAGCTAAGGAAACAAAAAAATTAAACTCTCAGATTGCCAGAGATAAAGAAGGTGTATAAAATACATTTAACGACTTTATTGTTTGGGGAATGATCAGGGATTAAAACGTTTTATATTGTTTTTTATATTTGTATTGCCAGAGACTCTGTCATATATTGACATGTTAGTCATTGTTATGTTAATATTCAATATCTCATGTTAATATAAAATTCAAAGGTAAGAAGAAAAAATCCATGACAAAATATTGACATTAAACAAGAGAAATTTGTCAAATTAAAAATTGCAGTTTTTTCGTTAATGTTTAGAATAAATTTGCATAAGGATTTGGAAGGTTAAAAGTACAAAAAAGATTAACTAAATTTCGCAAACTTTTTTGAAAACAATAACATATCAATTGAGACATATTATTTCATATTATCTTCTTATTCTTAGTAACAACTTCTCAAACGCAGTATAAGACTTCTAAAAATTTTTTCAATCTTGGTATAAGTCTTCTAAAAAATGTCTCAATTTTTGTAAAAAGCATCTATGTATTGGTATAAGACTTTAAAGTCTTTGTATAAGACTTATAAGTCTTAGTTTTAGAGTCATTAGTCTCAGTAATAATCTTTTATGTCTTAGTATAACATTTCTTAGTCTAGTATGAGTAATATTTTATATCGTTTTAGTCCTCGTATAAGACTTTTATGTTTTAGTTAACGATATTTAAGTTTAAGTGTACCACTTTTAAGCCTTAGAATAAGATTTTTAAGTATATAGATGTACCTTCTAATCTCAGTAAATTACATTTATATATTGGTATAAGACTTTTAAGTAGTTGTATGGGACTTATAAGTATTAGTATTAGACTCAAAAGTCTTAGTATTTGTCTTTCATGTGTTAGTATAAAACTTCTTTGATGTACCTTCTAGTCTCAGTAAATTACATTTATGTATTGGTATAAGACTTTTAAGTAGTTGTATACGACTTATACGTATTATTATATATATTTTAAGTAAGCGTTTGTCTGAGCCTTCTAATCTTGGTAAAAAACATCTTTGTGTTTTAAGTCTTAGTATAAGACTTTTAAGTCGTAGTATAAGACTTATAAGTCTTAGTATTATAGTCATAAGTCCTAGTATTAAACTTTCATGTTTTAGTATAAGACATCTTAGTCTAGTATAAGTCTTAGTGGTATTATATTTTTTAAGTCCTCGTATAAGATTTTTAAGTTTTAGTACACGACTTTTAAGTCTTAGAATAAGACTTTTAAATATTTGTATAAGCCTTATAATCTTAGTTAAATACATCTATGTATTGATTAAGAGTCATAAGTTTTTAGCGGCTTATAACCTTGCAATAAAATTTTTCAATTTCACGTATTGTACAATTATATCGCCAATGTGTATTTGTTATTCGAAGGTGGAACAATATATTGCCAACAATCAAAAGACTTTTGATTTTTATTGCACAACGAAAAGAAAGTGAAATGTGTTGGCAACATTGTTGTTGGCAACTCCCCGTCTACAACTGACATGATTTGCTGTTATAACATGATGTTATAAAAGCGTTGTTAAAATATTTGCATAAACAAATGTGTTATAACATGAGAAAACCTCTAAAGTGATGAGTCTATACTTAACACTAACATCATTTTAGTGTTAATGTTAAGCATTTCATGTCAGTTGTAGACTGTATGTTATCTTCATCTTTTTATTGAATGAAGGAAACCATTGTGGGACTTATTGCATAATATAGGACAGAATGGAAATAATATGGCGAATATCATAAACAGTAATATTGCAAGTTAATGGACCGCTTTGGTATAAGTATTATAAAATTTATTAGTTTTAAGTGTTAGCAAACGATTTTTAAATCTTAGAATAAGACTTTTAAATATTTGTATTAGCCTTCTTAGTCTTAGTAGAAGACATCTAAATCTAAATATAAATCTTAGTTCTTGTTAATACATACGTCTTGGTCCTAGTATGAAAGTACTCAGTCTTAGAAAAAGATTTCTCAGTCATAGAACTAAATATATAGATCTTAGTATAAGGCTTCTAAGACTTAGTAAAAACTTCTAAGTCTAAGCATAAGTCTTCCTATTCTTAGTATAAGGTTTCTAATGCTTATTGTAAGTCTTTTAAGTCTCAATGTAAAAACTAAGTCTTAATTTAATAATTACTTTTTACAATATTGTTACTCTTAAAACCTTATTAACAGTATTATAGGTCGTAGTATAAAACTTCCTATGTAAAGCCTTTGTATAAGATTTTCAAATAATTGTATAGAATAGGCTTTTTGTTATACTTTCAGGTCATAGTAAAGCCCTGAAAGTGAAAGTTTTAAGGATATTTTTTAAACTGCTTTTTAAGACATAAAATTTTGTGTTGGTCTTATGCTAAGATCTTAAAGTATTTGCTTTGTTTTCAATTCAGGTAACTATTTTGAAGTTTTAGTACAAGACTTTAGATTTTTTAAAATATTATTAGTCATAGTAAAACTAACAAAATGATATTTACTTTGAAGTCCTTGTTTTGGATTAGTGTGTTTAAAATCTATTTATCTTACTATAAAACTATTATATATAAAAAACTATATAAGACTTTTTAAGCTTATATTGTGATGTTAATGTCTAAGTAAATCTTAGTATAAAGCTTTCTAGTCGTAGAAGAAGATCTCTAATCTTCGTATAAGACTCTCGAAAATTCGAATAAGACTTGTAAGTATTAGTATAATAATTAAATCGTAAATCTTAGCATAAGGCTTTCTAGTTTTAGTATTAGACTCTGTAATCTAAGTATAAGACTTTTTATTATATGACTAGAATATATTAGTCTCAGTATCAACCTTACTAGTCTTAGTGTAAAACTATCTGGTCTTAGAATAAGACCTTCGAGCCTTGAAATAACAGTTTCTTGTCTTAGTATAAGACTTCTAATCTTCGTTTAAGACTTAATAATGAAACAGAACTGAGTCTTCAACTTCTGGCAAAAATTTTAAAGCCCATAATTAAAACGTCGGCAGTAACTTCAAATTCTCTCTCATTTCTTTCGTTTTCTTTTATTCTTATTTTTCTTTGTTTACAAAATGTATGAAACTGAATGAAAGTATGGTAGCATTGTTAAGAGAATAACTGTCTATATGTGAGAGCATTAGAAAAAACGTCCTCAAAATAAAATTGATTTTATTTCTCGACCGCATTCTCTGGCATAATTTTATGTCAAACTGTATGAAAAACATCGTTCAGCCCCAGTTCTGTTTCATCATTTATTTGTTTTATTATAATACTTTTTAGTTATAGCCTTGTAAATTTTTGCATTTGACTTATAG
The DNA here is from genome assembly GCA_930367215.1 of Pollenia angustigena. NCBI lineage: Eukaryota > Metazoa > Arthropoda > Insecta > Diptera > Polleniidae > Pollenia > Pollenia angustigena. Next base: position 25,167,857 of record OV884059.1, read on the forward strand.
TTTTTAATATTAAACCAAGATGTTTTCGTATAAGACTTTCTAGAAGGACAAGAGAAAGTTAAGATTAATCCTGAGATTTATTAAAAGATTTTGCAGGGTTCGTAAAATACTAATATTTTTAAGAATGTTGCGTAAACAAATTATTATTTTTTAGGTTTATGTATAAGACTTTTAGACCTTTAAGTAGTATGTTTAAGAAGTATGTTTAAAAGTTTTCTAAACCATTTTTAATTTGACTTTTTCTTATATTTTCAGATACATAAGTTACGATGGAGATTTCTACATAAATTAAGGGTAAGTTTTTGTTAATGTTCTAGTTATTTTTTCAATATTTTCTTTATTTAAAGAGTTATTTGTTTTTTTTACTTTAACTTTCTTATAATAATTAATAATTAGAAAAGAAAAACTTCCACATTTTGTTGAGTTTTAATTTTTTTGCTATCAACATCAACGAAGTCAAAGTTTTCTTCTTTAAAAAAGTTAAAATTTTTTACAATAAATACAAAAAAAAGGAAAAAATTTAAACAATAATAATTGGTTATTAAAGAAAAAAAAAACAATTTTATGAACTACACGCTCTGCCGCCTAATAAAACCCCAAGCAAGAAACAAGAAAAATTAAAAAAAAACACTTTTAAAAACAATAGATTTTTTAACAAAAATCATATTCCCACCATAAATTAGAGGGTTTCTACGAAAGTAATAACTTTTCAACATGACGGGAGTTTATGAAAAATCAAAAAAGAGCCTCATCATTAACAACAACTGTTTTTTTTACTGTAGTTAAAGTCGTCACCTAAAAACAAATAAATTTTGAAGTGTACAGGTAACTATTACTTTAAATACCAACCAACTACTTACTACCGTATTACTATCTATATTACCCAATACTCTCTAGTTGTCACTACCACTTCTTCGGCATTAATAAGTCATTCACACATGTTGACGTAGTTTGCAGTTGTAGATTTTTCTTCTATATTTTTGTTTTAATTGTTGCTTCTTTTTTTTTGGTTTATTGTTCAAGACTGTCATTAAATTTATTGTCATTACAATTATTATATTCTTTTTGTGTTTGTTGCTTTAGTTGTTACCTTATTTTCGGTTTTAATTTTTAATGTGTTTGAAACTTACCCAACTTATTGCCACTGTTACCACTCAAACTCTGCTACTGTTACCATTAATGCGTAAATATGTAGAGTTATGGGAATCAAATTTTGTTAGTTTTTTTTTTTAATAAAACTATAATAAATTTATGATATTTTTGTATTTCTATCCAGTTTTTATGTAATAAATTTTGTTATCAGTTGCTTTTTTTAATAATAGTTTTTAGTACTTAAAAAAAAAATTATTTTAATATTTTCACAGAAAAATATTGCTGGTGGTCTTAAGACCAAAAATTGTTTTTAAACTTTTAAAATGTTCTTATGAAATCATAAGAAAACGGTATTAAAATACACAGGGAACAAATTCAATTACATAATTAACATTTGGATAAAACTTAATTCAATACTGTATAAGACTTTTAAATCATACTGCAAAAGTTTAAATCCTTAATATAAGCTACAATATAACCCCTTATTGGTAATAATATAAGTCAAATTATATGACTCAAATTTCAGTATAAGACTTAGTATATAAGTTTTAAGTTTTTGTATAAAACTTTGAAGTATTTTTTTTAGAAAAAATTACAGCTTAAAACTGAGTATAAAATAAGTATTAAGTTGGTTAATTAATTGGGTTTCCAAACTTTTACACACAGTATAAGACTTTCTTTCCTTGGTATAAAACATTAAGGGTTAGTATAAGACTTTTATATATTAATATAACCCCTTTTTGGTATTAATATGATTCAAATTATATGACTCATATTTCAGTATAAGACTTAGTATATAAGTTTTAAATTTTAATAAAAAATTTTGAATTATTTTAAATAAAATAATTTTAGCTTTATATAAGTCACAGTTTATGTCTCAAAATTAAGTATGATACTTTGTATATAAGTTTTCAAAAACGTTAAGGTATTTTTATTAAAATAATTTAAGCCTAAAACTAAGTATACAATAAGTATTAAGTTTAAAACTGAGTAAAGATTTTGGTTTAAAAATTTTAGCCCATAGTATAAGACTTTAAATCCTTACTATAATATATTCAAGTTTTAGTATAAGACTTTTATATATTGTATAGGATTAAGTTAGCAAATTTTTACACAAACTATAAGACTTTCGATTCTTAGTATAAGATATTTAATTTAGTTAAAGGCTTTTATATATTGGTATATAGCTTTTCAGTTTGATTATGTAAAACATTTAAGCTTCAGTATAAGACTTTTAAATTTTAGTTTGCAAATTTAGACCCTAGCTGAAGGCTTTTAGGTTTTATAAGACCTCTTACACTTACAGAAAACATTTAAGCAACCGTTAATTATATGTAAGAAAACTTTACGTAAAGTCTTATGAAACATTCATTGACTTAAGCAAAGTGCAAAACTGATCGCAAACTCTGTACTGAATCAAGGTGCAAATTACGGCATTTTTTGACGGGTTTTTCGTTATTTTTTGAAAGTAGCTTCGGTTAACTTTTGCATATTATAATTGGGCCTTAGGTCTTATGTTTTAGTTTTAGTTTTAAACTTTTTAATCATAATTAAAGGCCCGTTTTCACAACTTACCGATAGCTTAAAGTAGACTTTAACCGACCTTATAAAAAGTGTGCCATTATTAAAACTTTACTTTAACCTAAAGTGAGCTATAAAGTAAATTAAAGTTCATCCTACCTGGTAGGTTAAAATAAAGTTTTAATAATAAAACACTTTTTATATGGCCGATAAAATCCTACCTTTAGCTATCGGTAAGTTGTGAAAACGGGCATAAAGCTCTTAAATTTTATTATGAAATGTTTTAGATAAAATGAAAACTTTAAAGATTTTGTATAAGACTTTAAGATGTAGTATAAGACTTTTAAGATTTCGTATAAGACTTTTAAGATTTAGTATATAACTTTTAAGATTTAGTATAAAACTTTTACCCGTTATAAGACTTTTGAATCTTAGTAAAACGCTCTTAAATCTAGTCTTATAAACAACTTTAAAGTATGATTATATATACATACATATATATAATATATATTTCTTCTAACTCCGGGAGGATCGTAGGGCCATAAGTCTTGTTATTAGGCCTGAAAAGTCTTAGTATACCACTATAACACTCAGTATAAGAGTTTTAGTTTAAGTGTATTTAAGACGCTCGAGATTAATATAGAGAACTCCCAAAATGTTTATACGAATGCAAGCTCGTATATAAAACTGTGAAGGCTTCTATTCCATAACACTCTAAAGTCTTATAAAAGTCTCTAAAGTATTATATAAAATTTTTCAGCACGCTAAACAATGTTACGTATAAGATTTCAAATGCCAAGAATATACTTACATTGTCATTAGTTTGTGACATATACTTATGTATATCGAGAATATTAATGTTAGACTAAGATGTCTTAGGTAAAACAGAAAAGCATTAAAAGTCTTATAAAAGACTGAGAAGGTAAGACTAAAAAACCTTCCTAATAATACTAAAAGACTAAAAAGCTTTAGATAATATTGAGAAGTTTTATATAAGGCCCCGAAATCTTCCTTAAGTTGTTAAAGTCTATGTTTAAGACTTTTAAATTACATCATCTATCTAGTCTTTTCTCTCACTGCACACTATAAATTTAGTTTTTTTTTAAAGTTTCTTAACCTACACATGTTTTATTGCCGGTTAATATGAATTAAAAGCAATATGAGGCAAGTTAGTTAATATAACTTACACAAATTATTCCACAAAGTTTAGTTTAATTCATAAATACTCTTATACTTGACTACTTATTACACTTTAAACTCTTGTTTAAATTGTATTCCCATGCTAATTAATTTTTCAAAACATCTCTTATGACCTAAACATGTGTATGAATATTTGAATGTGTCTGGGTTTTAATCATTATTTTATGATATTTTTTTTTTTTTTTTGTTTCTTTAAGTTTATTCATTCATAATTTTTTACAAATTTCTTTGAATTTTGGAAACTTTAATTTGGTTTTGTTTTTATTTTTAATACATATTTTTGTAGATTTTTTATTGAAGTGATTTATTAAACCGAAAATTGTTTTTTTTTTTTTTGTTTTCGTTTACGACTTGAAAACTTTGCTTTATGTTTTACAAAAAAAAAAACTGAAATATTAAGAAGTTGTTTCAGAAAGCAGGAAAAAAACTGACTACTGGTTTTAATTTGGTATCTGTGTGTGTGTGTTTAATTCATAAGAAATCATTTACACTTCCCGTATGAATGAACTTTAATAATTGTAAAAATTATTAACAAAAAAGAAATCTTAAAAACTACAAGTGGTTTAATTTTGAATATTAAAGACGATCTTAAATAAACTTCTAAGGTGTTAATTTAGGATCGCTAAAAGATGACTCAAACAAAGAAAGCCTTTACAAATTTTCAAGGTTTTAAAAGATGGTAGATATTTCAAAAAGAATTTTAATAAACTAATTAATTTCAAGGCTTCGAAATAATCATTTTCTAAATTGTCTTAAAAATGCTAACTAATCAAAGCCTTGATAAAAATTTTCCATGACTTGCCAAATACTATGGATTTTAAGTTTATTAACCATTTAAAGGTATATTCTTATGTTATCTCTTCAAACTATGAAGCGAATGGTGAATAAAATATGTCTATATTTCATTAAGAAACAATTCATTACTTTAAGTTTTGTATTAGGAACTATCCCTCGATTTCAAACGAAAATTTCCTTCCCTTAACTTTAACGTTAAAAACAAATTTTATAATAAGCAGTTAGTCAATTCTATTTCTTGATATACACCCTCTCTTATTTCCATTTAAATTTGTTAATTTCCGTTCTTTTCTATTTTGTTTTCTTTACCTTCCCTACTCAACCTTATCGTTTCTCTCTTCAAATGGTCTATAAATAAAACATTTTGGAATTTTAAAAAATTATAAGAGTTTGATACAATTGAACAAACATTGACAAAATAAAAATTTATTCAAAGTAATGGCGCTCGCGTCGTTAGCTGGGCTCCTTTCCCAATTTTCTAGCTAAATATTGATGCCGCGACAAAGGAACTGCTCATATTTTAACCATCTTATTATATTTTTGAAAAAGTAGTAGGAAAGAAATGGGCCTAAAAGTGAACGCTGTAAATGAGTTTAAATTCACACTGTCCCTGTTTAATTAGCTAACTTAATTGGTATAAGACTTTCAAGAATTTTTAAAAAGATTTTAACTTGTCTAAAGTTTAAAAAGAGAGAGAGAGAGAAATACGACTTTCTCACATTATTATAAGACTTTAAAGTATTTTCAAGTTCAAAAAGAGTGTAGCATAAGATTTTTAACAATTTTAGTCAATACTTTCAGAAACTTTTAAGCTTAAAACGAAATCCGCATAAGACTTTTAAGCACTGTTATAAGACTTTTAATATTTCCAAGTTTACAAATTTAATTAGTATTAGACTGTCGAACCTGAGTATAACACTTTTAAGTATTTTAATATTCAAAAAGGGAGTTGAAAAAGGGAGACTTTCAAACATCATTTAAAGACTTAAGAGTTTTCAAGTTTAACAATTTTTAGATTAATAAGTATAAGACTTTTAAGCATTATTGAAAGAAAAAAGGAAGTAGTATAACACTTTTAAGCATTATTCTAAGACCTAAAAGTATTTTCTAGTTTAAATAGAAAGTATTATAAAACTTTAAAGCAATAGTATAATACTTTTAGACATTTTTCAAGTTTAAAAAGACAGCCGTGATAAAGTTTCAAGCATTATTATAAGACTTTTAATATTTTCAAGTTTAAAATAAATTTAATTAGTGTAAGACTTTAAGCCATTGGTATAGGAATTTTAAGTATTATTATGGTTTACAAGGGCGTAGTATAAGATTTTCAAGTATCATTTAAAGACTTAAGTATTTTCAAGATTAAAAAGGGAGTAGTGCAGGACTTTTAAGCATTAGTATATGACTTAAATGCATTTTAACGTTAAAACAGTAGTAATATTAGACTTTCAACAATTATTTAAAGGCTTAAGTATTTTTAAGTTTAAAAAGAGAGCAGAGTAGGACTTTTATGTATTATTATATGACTTTTATGCATTGTTATGTTAAAAAATTCAGGAGTATAAGACTTTCAAGCATCATTTAAGGGCTTAAGTATTTTGAAGTTTAAAAAAAGGATAAGTTAATACTTTAAAGCATTAGTATGACCTTTATGCATTTTCAGTTAAAAAAGAGTAGTATAAGACTTTCTCAGCATTAGTATAATACTTTTAGCAGGGTAGTATAAGAGTTTTAGGCTTTTGCAAGTGAAACAAATTAGTATAAGACTTTCGAGCATGATTATAAAACTTTTAAAAATTTTCATGTTTAGAAAGAGAGTAGTATAAGACTTGTAAGCATTAGTATAATACTTTGAAACATTTTCATGTAAATCTTTATATTTTCAAGTATTTTTCAACGATTTTTAGAGGACTTTTAAGAGTTTTCGGGTTTAAAAAGGGAGTAGTATAAGACTTTCAAGCTTTATTTAAAGACTTAAGTATTTTTATGTTTAAAAAGAGATTAGTACAAGTCTTTAAGGCACTTGTTTATGACTTTCATGGATCTTTCAGTTAAAAAACAGAGTAGTATAAGACTTTTAAACATTAATATAAGACTTTTAGACATTTTTAAGTTTAAAAAGAAACATGTATAACTTTTCAAGCATTTTTTAAGACTTTTTAGTATTTTTAACAGAAAGAGAAGTATAGGAATTTCAATCAGTGTTGACAACTTAACCATTTTATGACTAGATTTAGCCATTTTTCATCTTGTTAGGCCATGGAAAAATAAATTTAGCAGCAAGCCAATTTTATTAAGCAAATTTTTTTAAAAAATGGTAGGCCAAAGTGCAATTCAAGCATTAAAAAATTAATGTTGCAAATTTGTTAATAATATTTAGTTGTTTTTGAAATTAAAACTTGTTTAGCTATTTTGTACTTAAAATTTAGGTACTTTTAGTGGTCGAGAGTTGGCAGCGCAGCGCTTTAAATTAGTTTTTATGATTATCATTTTTCTGGACTTAAACGTTTAATGACAACTTTTGAATTTTTATAAATTTAAAAACAAAAACCAATAAAAACATTAATTTGGTAACAATTTTAAATAATTATTTTTGCTTAACAATCTGATGTGTTGGGCATGTTAATTAAAATTAAATTTAAAATGTATTTCTTTTTTTTATTGAATAATATTCTCTCTACTCCAGTCCAATCATAAAAAGTTATAAAAATAAAAATACTTTTAATTTAATAAAACATTTTGTTAAACACTTTTTTCTTTGATTGTGCTTTAAAATAAAATAAAACTTATAAATGCGGTTTGTTTTTTATATAAAAACTTGATTTAGTAATTGTTACTTTTAACTGTCAATTTGAAACTTAAAAAAAGTTTAAAGTTTGACAGCTCATTTTGCATAATTGTATCCAGTTACCAGCCATGCATAACAAAATCATTTCAATTCAATTCAATACGAATACAAATTCGAATATTGAACATCAGCTAAACAACAACTACAACTTTTAATACTTCACTTTAAGATTTTGAATTGAACATGTTGTTCAGTCTAGATCGGTTCACTTTTATTCAGTTTCTGTTCGTTTTTGTTCTGTTAAACATTGATTTATTGGATTTTCTGACTTGTCGTTTATAGAAAATGTACGAGTTCAGTTGAGTAGTTGAATTTATTTTTGAGTTTTACTTGTATGTAAATTAAATTTATATTTATTTCTACTTTGTTTTTTTTTTTTTTTTTGTGTATTTTATTTGATTATTGAAACGAGTTTAAATGTTAATTGAATTGTTAAAAACTTTTTTATTTTTGTACGGAAAATTATATTAAAGTCAATCATGAGAAGATATAAGAAAACCAACGAAACGATTTAAGCAAATAATTTAAATTTTTATTGACAATTAGAATTGTGTCAATGATGGCTTATGAATACAAACTTTGATCAGTTTGAACGTGGCCAGTAGGTGGATAAGTATTGATTTCGCTCAAGTCTTCTCATGTGAATGGTTGTGAAAAGATTTTAAGTTTTCAAAGTGTCACAATTGCTGAATATAATCGATAAATTTTATGTTTTATGACAAGCATAATTTGAAAAATATGATGGCCATATATAAATTGCTTAAAGGTACGTTGGGACTCCCATACTTCTATCAGCCAAAAATACTTTGTTATTTTGTTTCTACGGTTGGAACATGCTTTAGGAATTAAAAGTCTTGTTTACATAAGATTTTTTGCTAAAAGCCTTTTAAGGAGTTTCATCAGACCCTTATGCCTTCTGACTACAGTTTCAATTATTATCAAACTTAATTAATTATTAAATTACTTCGAAATTATTGGAACCCCTTACGAGTGTTTGCACAAGCATGCTTCGTGTTTTTATTTAGGATAACAACCAAGTGAAGGAATTGAAAACCTTGCATTAAATCCTTTTCCAACATCTATCTAGAATTCAAACTAGGACCATAAGATTATTTAAAATGTTCTCCTGGCTCCTGGTTCGGAAATTTCAATCTCAAAGCAACATAGTTAATTAATCACATTCAACTCCCAAATCAATTTCTTGTCATCCTCCACCCATTAGACAATAATTTAACAAGTTTGTCTATCTTCATAAAAAATACATCTCATATTTTTTTCTTAAGCTTTAATACTCTTTCAACTTGTTGACTACTGGTTTTTACAGCTGTTTGTGGCATTTAGTTTTTAAAATAATCCATTATTTTACACACTTGATTTTTTTGACATTTAAGCGAAAACTGAAATGAGTTCTTAAATGAAAAAAAAACAAACAAAACAACAACACGACGAAAAACAAACTTTGAATTTAAGCTGTTCCTATGTGTGGCTAAATGCTTCAAAAGTCTAAAGTTTCATTTGTATTCTTCAATTGCCGCCAACTTCAAGTGATACTTGTTGATATCAACAACAACTACAACAGGAACAAAAAAGAGTAGTCACAAAATAAAACAAAAAAAAAAACGAAGATAAAAACATTCACAGTTTATCCTAAAATACGAGTAACAGGTTGAAGAAATAAGGATTAATGTTTGTCTTCACCTTAAGTCTAAGACAACAGTAGCAGCCAAAGATATAAAGAAAAAAGAAAAAGCAGACAGACTCTTTAATATAAACAACAACCAGTTAACGAATTGGAATTATGAAAATTGTCAAGTCATCGGCATTATTTAATGGAATGACTACATAATAATAACAATAAACATATGGAGATGACTACGATAAGGAAATGCAGCTAGCAGCGACAGAGTTATACCCTACTTTTATTATGTTAAGTCCTCCGAAACTTTAGAAAAGTTAGTTTGGTTGCTTCTTGAGTTAGATCAATAATAAGCTAAGATTTTATTCCAGTAAGTCGTATTTTTTAATTATTTAACTTTCTTTCTTCTATTAACCATTCTTCCATTTCTTTCTTCATTTATTTCTTTTCCATTCTTGCATTCATTTCGTTATTTCCCCCTTTGCTTTTTTTCCTTGTCATTAAAATCTTCCTTTCCTTTTTCTTCCTTTCCTTCCTTTCTTTCCTTTTTTTATTCCCTTCCTTTCCTCCCATTCCTTCCTTTCCTTTCTCTCCCTCATTTCCTTATTTTCATTTCTTTTCTTCCTTCCTTCCTTCCTTCCTTCCTTCCTTCCTTTCTTTCTTTCCTTTCCTTCCTTTTCTTCCCTTCCTTCCTTTCCCTCCTTTCCTTCCTTTCCTTCTTTTCCTTCCTTTCCTTCCTTTCCTTCCTTTCCTTCCTTTCCTTCCTTTCCTTCCTTTCCTTCCTTTCCTTCCTTTCCTTCCTTTCCTTCCTTTCCTTTCCTTCCTTTCCTTCCTTTCCTTCCTTTCCTTCCTTTACTTCCTTTCTTTCCTTTTTTTATTCCCTTCCTTTCCTCCCATTCCTTCCTTTCCTTTCTCTCCCTCATGTCCTTATTTTCATTTCTTTTCTTCCTTCCTTCCTTCCTTCCTTCCTTCCTTCCTTCCTTTCTTTCTTTCCTTTCCTTCCTTTTCTTCCCTTCCTTCCTTTCCCTCCTTTCCTTCCTTTCCTTCTTTTCCTTCCTTTCCTTCCTTTCCTTCCTTTCCTTCCTTTCCTTCCTTTCCTTCCTTTCCTTCCTTTCCTTCCTTTCCTTCCTTTACTTCCTTTCCTTCCTTTCCTTCCTTTCCTTTCCTTCCTCTCCTTCCTTTCCTTCCTTTCCTTCCTTTCCTTCCTTTCCTTCCTTTCCTTTCCTTCCTTTCCCTCCTTTCCTTCCTTTCCTTCCTTTCCTTCCTTTCCTTCCTTTCCTTCCTTTCCTTCCTTTCCTTCCTTTCCTTCCTTTCCTTCCTTTCCTTCCTTTCCTTCCTTTCCTTCCTTTCCTTCCTTTCCTTCCTTTCCTTCCTTTCCTTCCTTTCCTTCCTTTCGTTCCCCATTTTTTCTTTCTCTATAAATGTTTTTAGACCTCTTTTACTCAATAATCTATATTGCTTCCAAAAGTCTATGCACAACTTCTTGTCCTATTTTCCTATTGACTTCTTTTCTGTTCATCACTTAGTCTCTGCCAAGTTCTACACAGTTTTAGTTAGGTTAGGTTGGTCAGAAGTCACAATCGCACCCAGAGTCCACTATGGTATATTGTAACGACCTTGCTTTTGATAGAGTTCTAATAAGAAAAGAATGAGAGATATAAAGGCTAAAAAATCAAGAATGGATAAAGTAGTGGAGGAAAAAAATTGGATCAAAAAGAAAAAACTATCCTACTAAACAAAACTGTCCTACATATACCCAGTTGCCTGTTATACAGCCGGGGCATTCCCATTTCGAATCCCGTCAGATTATCAAGCCCACAGACCGAGACATCTATCAATTCACCAAAGAATCGACAACCTAGCCATCTCAGCCTGCTGTACTGCAGCATGGGACAGTTACACAGAATGTACACAACTGTCTCCAACTCCTCTGGCTCCTCGCAAAACCTGCAAATATTGGTCATGTTAGATACTATTCTAACCGCCATCCTGTCTATATGGTCCTAACGCATACCTTACTCCTGCCCAGCAGCGCATACGAATCGGACTTCCTAAGCACCGGCCACAGCACACGCGATTCTCTGCAGCTCGTTATATTTCCCCAGACCCGATTAGTCCCATTTAGAATACATTCCCTAATCTTTTCAAAATAAAAGCTCATTTCAGCAACGACTGTCTTCCAACTTTCAGGGTCCTCCATTTCCGAGCCCAGTCTCGCCAACTCATTAGCTGTGACCCGTTATAAGTTCTCCCTAACTTTCTTTTAATCCTTTGCTGCTTCTTCGTTTTTTATTTAAAATTTTATTTTAATGCTATGAAAAACATCGAATTGTGCTGGAGCTATTACCCTTTCGTTAATAGTAGGGCGCTTACTGGAATCCTTTATTTCTCTCAATTATCTTCTTCCTCAAAAATTAGATGAAAAAAATAAAACAAATTACGTGGGTTTTTCTCAAGACTCATGTAAAAACTTTTACTACTGTTTTGGTTTGCCAGAGACTCTGAAACTCGTCTTTTTCCATTTTTTAGTTTAATCATTTATATTTTTCAAATGTCAATTTGACAGACAAAATGACGACCAGTGTCTTAACATGTTGCTACTGTATATTTACCTTTACCAACTCTCTGTAAGAGAATTTCAAGTACTTTATCAAATATTTTTTTTTCTCGTTTTTTCCTGTAACAACCAACAAACGACAAGTGTTTATTTGTATCTCGGTAAATGTTAATAATTTTTTGCGATTTTTATCTTTTTTTATTGGAAATTAAACACAAAAAAGTGAATTGATGCATAATTGATTATAAAGTGTTTTTTCAAGAAGATACTTCTCTTTTTAACAATCCGCAGTGAAATCGTTGATGACAGAAGCTCTGAAAATTACTGAGTTTTCAGCAGAAAACAGTTTTTGATTATGAGTTTTTTGTTCGGTTGGTTATCGATTAATCGCTTGACCAGCATCTTTGTTCCTTTTATACATTGTTTGCTCTTAATAAATTGTTTCAAAAATTTTGCTGTGTAATTGTTGTGAAGTAGCTAAGACTATGACAGTGAAGACGACGACAACAACTGGTGGAGTCGGTGCAACAAAAACAATCTTGTAACAACAACGAAACAAACAAACAGACAGATAAGAAAGAAATGATCAGAAAGTGTGCGAACTCATGTTGCTACCAATCGAATACTCGACCGTCAAACTTGGTTTATGTATGCTGGGGCTAGAGATGTGAACATAAAGAATAATTGAAATTAAATAATTAGTTGAAGCTTAATCGGGATCGAGTTTAAAGCGACCCATTAATATATTTTAAAGATCTTAAATGGAATCACTGAAAAAGAGTGACAACTTTTTTAAAACCAATTTACTCATTTCTTTGTCAAAATTGGTTTATGGACATGGGTATAACCACAGGAAAGGTTCCTTTTTGTCACGTTAAGCTTTTTAAATTGTTTCTCAAAGAATAATTTATCTATTATTTAATTTTTTTTTTTTTTTTTTTTTTTTGGTGTAAAGCGCAATTTCACAATTTTAGGATCTAAAATATATGATAAATGGCTCGGTGGTGTAATGTGCCACTTCTGTGGAAGTTCCCATGTTCGGGTGAAAAGATAAGGAATACTATGCAGCAGATAACCAATTAACTTTGAATGTGAATCAACTAAGCCTCACCTGTGAATGGAATAAACCTCATCTGTTATTTTAAAGAACTTAAATGTAGCATACGACCCAATTGAAGGACTAAATGAGAGAATGAGATCAGTTAGTAGTCTTTCAATAAAGACCGAATGTTGCTAATTCTTATTATTAGCTTCAAATAACTAGAATATAAGAAGAAATAATCCTCTTTAGTTGAAAATTCGAAGATAAACTATTAAAAGTTAAGGATCGATTGGCGTGGGACCAACCTCCGGTAATTTTGTTATCTTCCACTCAAGTCCATGAATGTTTAATTTATTTTGTAAATTCAATAATATGAAAAAATCATACAGTACCATATAAAAAAAAGTACTTAAAAGTATCATCTTTAAGTTTCTCAATCACTCTTGACTCTGCATTATGAATTTTATGTTTTTACTTTAAGTTTTAATAAAATTTCAAAAAGTACTAGTTTAAGAACGAAAAAGTACCAAAACGATACCTCTTACAGATTCTAATTCTCTTAGGAGCTTGCATTTTTAATTTTAGGTTTCTATGTACAATGATAACGATAACTAAAAAAGTACCAGTTGTAGAACGAAAAAGTACAAAAAAGATCCCTCTTATAACTCTCACTCACTCGGGATATTGCATGATCAATTTTATGTTTTTTGGTCCAATATAAACGAAAATTAAACAAGTACCAGCTTATGAATGAAAAAAGTACCAAAATTATCCCTCTTTCTGATTTTCATGAGTGACCGTCCGTGTTTAATATAAGGTTTCTAGGTCTAATATCAACGGAAATTTTAAAAGTACCAGTTGAAGAACAAAAAAGTACCAAAAATTTCCCTCTTTTAGATTCTTATCCATTCAGGACATTGCATTTTTAATTTTATGTTTCCAGGTCCAAAATTAACAAAAATTAAAAAAAGTACCAGTTGTCGAACGAAAAAGTACCATAAAAATCTTCCATTACAGATTCATATTCACTCAGGACCTTGCATGTTAAATTTTATGTTGCTAGGTCCAATATTAACGGAAAATCAAAAAGTTCCAGTTAAAGAACGTAAAAGTACCAAAAAGTTCCCTCTTATAGATTAAAATTCACTTAGGACCTTGCATGTGTAGTTTTATGTTTTATGTTTCTAGGTACAATATTAACGAAAATTAAAAAAAGTACCAGTTGTAGAACGAAAGAGTACCAAAAAGCTTCCCCTTACAGATTATTATTATTATTATTCACTCAGGACCATGCATGTAAATTTTTATGTTTCTAGGTCCAACATAATGAAAATTCAAAAAGTACCAGTTGTAGAACAAAAAAGTACCCACATTTTTCATCTAAAGACGCTCATTCTCTCAGGATCCTGCACCTATAAAGTTTAGTTTCTAAGTTAAATATTATAGAAAATTCAAAACTTACCACATGCAGCATAGAAAAGCAAAAGAAAGAAATTTAATTTCCCCTATAATCCCTTTTTGATACTTTTTTTCTCCCCATTAAAGTATCAAAACTTTCAATATTGTATTGTGAGCCCACAATTTAATATATGTACATATGTATGTCAATGAATAAAGAAATTGTTTTGTAAAAAAGTACCAAAAATAGGTACGATTTTCGCCCCCGTAACGTTCGAATTTCGAAAAAGTACCAAGTTTATATTTGTGTTTTAGATATGTTACGAATTAGGTATAATCTTTATTTCTATGAGTATATCCTTTAAAGATAGATGCGCTGACACAGAAGTTCCAAAATACTGGTTATACCCGTTTACTCCCCAAAAAGGCCGAATTTCAAAAAAGTACCAGACACCTGTCCGCTTATTTTTCTAATGAACAACGATAAGTATTAAATTTTGTTTGTATCTCTTTAGTTTTGGAGATAAAAGGTTACCGAATTTACCCGCTTAGCCCTTTTCAACCCCTCAGATTTTGATAAAATACAAGATGAAAGTGTTCTTAACTATTTTGCCTTTGCTGATTTTCGTAAAAGACTTTATTTTTTAAGGAACGATATTGGACTTTGGTTTGAATTGTACAGAAATGCTTACGAAACAAAAAAAAATTATTGTGTTCTAACAAGAAATGATAATAAATTTGATTTGATTGGAAGATACAGGATTCAGAGGAAAGATTTTTTATAACAGAATGTTCATAGAGGTATAAAATATATACAAAAGGTTATTCAATGACTTCCAGATTAAGTCTTAACCGCAATTAATAAGTGATTTCTACTTACAAGATTCTAAAATCTGAACTGTTATAATTTGATTATACATTCTAGGAGATTGTAAAAAACGGCATCTCCCAATCTTATCAAAGAATCGATTATTTTCCTAACTCCCCAAATCAACGATTCCTGACATCACTAGTCCATACAAACATCCCTGTCAAATAATGAGCACATATGCATATTAAAGCTTAGGCAAATATTCATTTAAGTTTTTTTTATTTTTTTGTGTTAAATTCTCTTAAAGCGGCTGGCTTGTCAAACTTCTACAACATGATTGATCGATTGTTTGTGTCTGAATTTATGAGGCAGTAGCTTTGTTGTATGTTGTTGTTCTTTTTTTCTCTACTCCAACTTTAAGCTGCCGTTGTTACGGGTGCTGGAACTCGCCAATCGTAATACACAGTGCTGTCAACTTGTTAATTTTAAAAACGCACTAAAATCGTGAAAAAGAAAAAACGCATTTTTTCGGAAATAAAGCACTGAATTTAAAATTCT
This sequence comes from Pollenia angustigena, assembly GCA_930367215.1. Classification (NCBI taxonomy): domain Eukaryota; kingdom Metazoa; phylum Arthropoda; class Insecta; order Diptera; family Polleniidae; genus Pollenia; species Pollenia angustigena. The sequence goes on from OV884059.1 coordinate 25,183,315, forward strand.
TAGTTTTAAATGAAATTTATTTTGATATTTATAAAAAAAAAATAAAATAAATAAATAAAAAATCAAAAACAATTCTTTAGCTCACAAGCTTCTTAAAATCTCTAACCCAAACAACAAACATTTCCAGGGGAGGAGTTATTGATAGACACCTCTTTCAAAATCGAGCCCACTGTTTCAGCTATTTTTGAAATTGATAGTTTTTATTATGCATATGAAAAACATACGAAATACCTGTTGTTGCAATACTTAAACCACCTTTTCAAGTAAATATACCATACCGCATCAAGGTAAACATGGAACCCGTAGGGAAAACTAAGGAAGAAACAATATATTTATCCGTTTAAAAGCTTTATATATATATTTTGGCATTGATTTGCTATAGCGCATATTTTTGCATATTTTATCCCTTGCAGCATCTTCTATATATATTAAAATGTAAAATGTTTGTATGTTTGTTTGTTTGTATGTTGGCTTATAGACTAATAAACTACTGAACCGATTTTCCTGAAAGTTTTACAGTAGCATCACGTGAGCCCTAAAAATAAAATTGGCTACTTATTTTTTCGATAGGGGCAGGGGAATTGGTACCCCCCATTGGATGAAAATATTAAATATCGCATATCTTAAGAGCCGCTTCACGCATTTTGTTGAACTTTTGGTAGTAGAAGCAGCGTAGGAAGTAGTTTCCCCCATAGGACGCCAATGTTAAATATCGCATATCTTAAGAACTGTTATAGTAAGAATGCTCAAACTTTGTGGAAGTCACTCTTATGGTATACAACACTATTGAAAATAAAAATAAAGCGGGTAGGCGCTGGGGGGCAATACTTCTCATAGGATCCATATATCAAATATCGCTCAACTGAAGAACTATTAAAGGAACAGTCATCAAACGTGGTTTAAGCTACTATTATGGTAAACTATAAATTACAATATAGAAATGGGCGGGGTAGCCAGAGGAGGAGCAGTACCCCTCATAGATAGAAATATTAATACGAGCCGCTGCAAGCAAATTTGTTGAAATTTTGGTAGCAGGATCTTCTGAGCCCCAAAATGGAAATAAAATAGCAGCGGGGGAAGTGTTACCCCCCATAGGACGCCAATGTTTAATATCGCATATCTTAAGAACTGTTATAGTGAGAATGTTCAAAATTTGCATATGTCACTCTTATGGTATACAGTATTTTTCGTTTAGCTGCATTTCACTTAACTGCATTTTTTGCCTACCTGCACAAAATACATAGCATTGTGTATGATGGCTAAATTTTGTTAGAAAAAAAATCGTGTACGTGCATTTTGCTTAAGTGCATATTTTGGATAACAGCATTCGATTTTTGGTCAACAATTTTTATTTTTAATACAAAATATTATTTTAAAGTGCCTCATAAAAAAATGTATCATATCGCTATTTTATGAAAAAGATAGGCAAAAAATTTAATTTTGAAATAAAAATTTTAATTGAAAATACATTTGATCTGGCAGATGTGTTTGTGTGTTCACCCTCCATCACCAAAAGTGGTGATTGAGCGTGTACTAAGCTTGTAATTCCGTGTGAAACTTTTTTATTAGCCATCTCAGACCCCATAAAGTATATATATTCTGGCTCCTTGAGTAGTTCTAAGTCGATTTAGCCATGTCCGTCTGTCTGTTCGTCTGTTGAAAACACGCTCACTTTCGAAAAACTCAATAGAAAAGAACAAATTTGGTGTCAAATTGCTTGAAGTTATCCTATACAGAAAAAATCAAGCAAATAATTTGTTGAGTTTGTACCTATTACCAAAATGATTAAATAGATTACTAAAAATTGTAAAAATTTCAAATTGTGAATATTTTTTCAATAAATTATTTTTTTAATTTTAATTAAAAAAACTTTGCCGTTTCAAACTTTTGATTACATAGAAAATTTTGACGAAATTTTCAGGGAATCTTCAGAATATTCAGGCGGGTGACACTGTGAAGTCTGATTTTTGATTTTTGGTCTGCGGGCGGAGGGGCTTGGCAAAATCCAATTTTCATATTGCACCACCAATGAGATCTATATCATTTGGACGATTTTTTCATTAAAATGATCGCCATGGTCCAACTTAGATTTATACGAAAATACAATTTTGCCCCGCATAAAACTTTCTAATTGCCAGTCAATAATTTAACATAGGTCTAAGCCGCGAAATTGTTTTATAAACATTTAACATAAGTGCACATTTATGCAGGTAAGTGAATTCTTTTAAAAGCATTATTTATGCTGCTAAGTGAATACTGCTTAAGAGAATATTTTGCGTACCTGCACGAATTTTCGTGCAAACTTGAATGTGCAGCTAAACGAAAAATACTGTACTACAATTTTGAAAATAGAAATAAAGCGGGTAGGCGTAGGAGGGGAAATACCTCTCATAGGATCCATATATTAAATATCGCTCAACTGAAGAACAATTAAAGGGATAGCCTTCAAACTGGGTTATAGCTACTATTATGGTACACTATAAATTTCAATATAGAAATGTGCGGGGTAGCCAGAGGAGGAGCAGTACCCCTCATATATAGAAATATTTATAAGAGCCGCTGCAAGCAATTTGTTAAATTTTTGGTAGTAGGATCTTCTGAGCGCCAAAATTGAAATAAAATAGCAGCGGGGGAAGTGTTACCCCCCATAGGACGCCAATGTTTAATATCGGGTATCTTAAAAACTATTATAGTGAAACAAAAATAAAGCGGGTAGGCGCAGGGGGGAAATACCTTCCCTAGGATGCATATAGTATTAAATTTCTCTCAACCGATAAAGTGTAGCGAAGCGGACCGGGTTAAGCTAGTTTTATAAATAATTTTATCATTCCGTTTGTAATTTCTACAATATTATTCTTAGACCCTATAAAGTATGTATATACTGGGTCTTTATGAGGCGCGAAGTTTATTTAACAATGTCCATCTGTCCGTTTGTCCGTTGAAATGGGTTTTCCGAAGGACCCGAATATGATGGGGACTTAATAGTTATATATTTTTGTCATATTTGTTTTGTTTGCTATTGAAATTCGGCCTGATCGGTCCCCAAATGACTTAGATATGAGCAAAAAACTGCGACGGCCTATAATTTTACCCATACATCCCATGTTGTTTTCATTTCTTTATTTCTATAACTCGAGAACGGCAAGAACCAAAATTTCCGAATTTAGTAACAGCATATTGGTTGTCAATACACAACCTTTCTAAAAAAAATGGGCGGAATTAAAGAAGTGGGCGTGGGACTTCCCATACAAACACATTATAAATGAATTGATAACTGCAGAACCGAAAGAGCCAAAGTTTCTAAACTAGTTACAATCATTTCGGTTATAAGCACACAAAACGTGGGCGGGATTAGACAAGTGGGCTTGACACAAAATAGTTTTCTTTATCTCTTAAGAACGGTAATAGAATTAGTCCTAATGTGGTACCCATTGCTGGGTTATTAAACCTCCGGAGTAGTGAAGTGGGCGGGAGTAGAGAAGTGGGCGGGAGTAGAGATGTGAGCGTGGCAAATCCTGTACAAAGACATTATAGATTTCTTTATATCTGGAGAACTGCCACAGCCAAAACTTCCAACTAAGGTACACGCAGCTTGGTTAAAGATACACAACACTTTTCGCGGCGAAAATTTTAAAAAAGCACTAAAAACGGTGCCCAACGCACTGAGTTGCCAACACTGGTAATACATATTGGATGGTTGATTTAGTGCGTTTAGCTATTGGATTTTGTTTTTATGTATGTGTGTGTGCGCGCTCTCATGTGAGGATTTATTGAAAGTTTTATTAATTCCAACAGATCGATTTAAAATTATTTTGCAACTACTTAAAGTTCAAGACAATTTCATTAATAAGGGAAGAAAGCTTAAACCGAACCAACCATGTGGCTGGTTAAAGAGTTAAAAACAAATTAAAATTAATTTGAAATTTATGCCACATTTATCACATACAAGTTCAAGGTTTTCTGATTTAAGTATTTTAATAGTAGTGATCGCCTTTGACTTAAAAATGTTATAAAGTTTGTCATTTTCCCATGATAAAATAAACCAATTTTTTTTTTTTTTTTTTTTGTTGTCTCTTGTCTTGCAAATTCCCAACGTCTGAATTACAAAATATTTAATCGATTTTGTGTATATTGTTTGGTTGCTTGTTAAATTTGTTAATAATAATGTTTTTAGTTGTGTTTAAGCTCCCCATTTGTTGTAGTTTGTTCTTTTTTTTAACTTTTTTTTTTGTCTTATTTGCTGTTCATTTAACGCCGACAATTACGAATTCTGCAAACGTTTTGGCTTGTACATAAAAAATCAACAAATAAATACTCAAAGCAATCACAACAATCAACATTTAAACACTTTGTTAAAATGCCGCAAATATAATTTTTGTTGTTGTTGCTTTCTTAACGTTTGTATTTTACCAGGCCATAATTTAAATAAAATTTAGAATCAATAACAACAACAGCAGAAAACTTTCGTTAAACAAAACTTTTGCGAATGGGGTACACTAAGAAAAAGGTTGGTATAAAAGCTAACAAAAATGGATTGAAAGTGAAATAAATTGAAAGTAAATGGTGAATGCCCATGGAAAATTTCAAGAAAAAGTGGACTTACATCTATGAGAGTTTTCTCCCAATTTCTATGAAACATAATTCCTGGGAACTATTTTAATAGATTTCTAAGAACAAAAACACTAAAAATTTAAAAAGATTTAAAAAAAAGTTGAGAAGCTACCATTTGAATTAAACTAGAAGAAGCTTTCAATTAAAGACTAAAAACTATTGAAAGTTATCAAAGTTATTTTCGGGAATACAAAATTTTTAATTCATTATTCATTAACTAATTTGTATTCTTGATAAATGCACTGAAATTTATTGTTGGGGGAAAAGCTAGTTCCTAAGAGCATTTCACCGATTGCTTAGGCCAAATCGACAGGAAACCTTTTTCCAAAGACTTTGGAAAAGCTAAAGATATTATGCAAATAAAACTGTTAAACGAATGAGAATTACAAACACCCAAGTCTTATTTGCAACGATATCAAAACTTAGACAAAACACCAACAATAAGCAGTGAGTTTACATTTTCTTACTTTTTTTACTACTATTGGTTTTGGTTTTATAAAGTTAAAAATTATAATACTGAAAACCTACTAGTTGAAAAAAAATTTTAGTTACATCAATAAGATGCCTTTCATCCCCGAATTTTTTTGAGCGGTTCAAAAATTTTTTTTTTAAGATAGTTAAGTTCGTTTTTGCCTAGATATAAAATAAAATTTTAAGTTCTACCTATCCTGGTTAAGGATATATAAGATGTTGCCTATAGGCAACATTGGGCAGTTCTGTTTAAACTTTTAACACATGTTGAAGATATTTGATAATTTATATATTGCAATTTTTTTATATTTTATGCATGATATAATACAAAACAATTCTTTTGTGGATTACAGCATAAATAGACTCTTCATTTGCTGCACTTCGAACGTGGAAAATCTGTGTGATATATCCAGCATCGTCCTTTTGACCCCTACTCAACACAGAGGATAGTTTTGTCATATATTTAATTTTTGACGGGTTCTGCTACATTATATCTTTTTCGAGAGCTTGCGCTGTCGGGTGGTGATGAAATTGGTGATGATGGAGAATCTAGTGATGATAGAGCTGGTGAATATGGGTCACTGCAACATCTCCGTCATCGAGATAGCTGATGAGTTGGCGAGACTAGGCTCGGATATGGAGGATCCTGACAGTTTGCAGGCGGTCAGGCCTCCAATGTGGTTATACTTTAGAAGAATAAGGGAATGGGCGCTGAGCGGGACTAATCGGGCGTGGAGGAGCCGAACTGACTGACGGTTATCGCGCACGCTGTGGCCGGTTCTTAGTAGGTCAAATTCAGACAAGCCATTGTATGATAGGCAGGATGGCGGTGGAAATGGGATCTGACTTGTCGGATACATGTAGGTTGTGTGAGGACCCAGAGGAGTTGGAGACAATTGAGCACTTTCAGTGCCACTGTCCCAGGCTACAGATCAGCAGGCTGAGGTGGCTGGGAAGCAGATTCCTGTGCGAACTAGGAGATATCTCGAGGTGCGGGCTCTAGAATCTGATTTGTATTGGGAATGACCTGGCAGCGCGGCTGAAGACTCGGGGCTGGGTACATATAAGACAGTTTTTTGTTAAGTAGGGTTTTTGTTGGATTGTGCAGTCCGATTTTTTATATTCCACTACTTTATCTTTTTCTGTGCTACTTCTAGAATTCTTTCACTAACTAAGGCGTCACAATATACCATATTGGTCTCTGGGTGAGCGTGTGAAGTTTACTTTCTAACCTTACCTAACTTAACCTAAATTGCCAAAAATGCATAATTTTCGATGTCTTCATCTTCACATTCTTCAGCAGAATCATCACAATCAAAATTAATAATTTTTTCAATTTCTCACTTTGCCAAACCGCTTGCACTCATTTCTAGTGAACAAAACATTCTTATGTAAATTATTAACATAATGGACCAATGTTTCCTATAGGCAACATGGTTTTAAAAAAAAAAATACTGAGGACAAAGCTACAACATTATTTTTGTGTTTGTTGCTTAATATCATTAACTAACCTGTTTTAAATTGCATTTTTTACACAAATATTTTTTTTTTAAATATCAATTTCTTTAGTTTTTTTAAAAACACACTTTTTCCAAATAATTTGTAATACGTGTGACCGCTTAAACAAACAGTTCGCAAATGAACACCACCAAAGCTTATTGTATTAAATTCTGAACACACATTGCTAAGATGCATATTTACTAAGAGCAGAAAACCGTTTTAAGAAAAAATTAAATTTTCGGGAGTTATAAGCGTTTGATTGCAATGTTGCGTAAAGGCAACAGTGGGGCTGAAAGGGTTAACAGGCTCTTGAAATATTTTTATTTAAGCCTTTAAGGATCCAAATAATCCCAGAGTTAGCAAAATTAATAAATAACATTTGAAAAAACTTGTCTAAATATTGATTTCTGAGTTGGGCTCAAAATAATGAATAATGTTTAATTGAAATCACACGTTTTAAAAAGTTTATAGAAGGTTTTTTAATTGGATGCCATAAGAGCTCCCTTAAAAAGATTGAAAATCTTTAGGTTGTTTAACAAAACATACGACAATTCACTTGCTTTTAATATTTAGCGGATCATTAAGGTTTCAAGTCTACATAGATCAGATTTATTTATCCTGCAGGGTTTGCACTAGAACTCTTAGCTATTCCAACATCTAAAAAATATAAACTTATGAGAAGAGTTGACTTCAGATACCAGGTGGCGCAAAAGTTGTCACCTGATATTCTTTGAGTGAAAAACTTTATTTTTGTTTATGGATTGTGTTTTTTGATGTTAAAGTTTTTTTTATTAAGATCAGTTGAAACTTTCAAACACAAGTTTGTCTTGGTTCTTAGAGATTAATCCAAAGGTGGTTTCTTTCGCATGTTTATCTTTCGATTTCGAAGCCTATTCTTGTACTTTTTCCGATCTATTTAAATTCCCCTCCTAATGAAACTGTTCTACACGGCCAAAATACTAATTTTATTTATGGAAAATGTTCGATGATCTATGTATAATATTTGAGCCTTGCTACTTAAAGAGAACATGATCGTCCATCTCTGTATATTCAAACTAGGAATACGAATCCAACCGAAAATTTAATAAAACCTCTTCCTTATTACCTTAAATACCATCCATTTCATTCCAACACTCTTATTTCTAAAAAATATAGCAATTATTGAAAGCTTTGAATGTTATACATTTATCCATTTCTTCTTTGATTTCCATTTAAAGTTACACCCTTTCAAAGTTACTCCACAAACAGCTTTTAAAGCCGAAAGTAGGCGTGTTTTTCTTTTCATTTCATTCGCTCTCCCCACAAAATGTCAATCAACCAGTTAAACTTAAGTAAAATTGTATATTTAAATAAGAAAAAAATTGTTAAAAACTAAAAAATCGAAACTTGAAAATAAAAAAAAATAAAAATTTAAAAAAAACTATATGATTTCCTACCACCTTAAGACTGGGTTTGGGAACGACAATGACCATTTGTTTGAAACAGAACTGAGCTAAAACTTGTCTGGAAGCAAGTGATGTGAAAATCCAAAAGTAATGGCAACTGACAACTAAGACAGTACACGATCTGTTGTTTATGGATAGACAGATTGAAAGACAAGCCAGTAAACATTATTTTGTTGTTGTTGCTGTTTAATATTATTGCTGCTGCTGCTGTTGTTGCTTTTAAAGCTCTTCAGCCATCGATCTCTTGGCTGGGAGTTTAAGATGGAAAATAAAAAATGGTTTAATAACTGCTTGCCAAATACATACAACCAACGAACCCCAACCTAAAATGTGATACAAATTGAATTGGCTTGAAAACGTCATTCAAACAATGTTTAAGAAATAATTTAAAGAAGAAGGCAGAGATTCCCAAAGTAAGCTAATTTACAAAAGAAACTTTATTAAATCAAATTAATAAAAATAAAAAAAATAATTGAATTAGAAACAATTTTTGCAAACTGAGATCATTTCGATTTCTGGTTGACTTCAGTTTAGGAATCTCTGCCTTAATCAAGCAATCAGTTTAAATTCAACCGCCAATATATTTAATTTTGCAAATCTAAAGGAAATAAATATATTTAAATGACTCTAAAAAAAAAAAAATTTGCTTGCATTTTATTTCTGTTTTATATACAAAAGTGTGGCTTCAATTTCATTTAATTTGTAGTTCCACTGCTGTCTGCAACGGCGGCAACAGCAGCAGAAGCAGTTCAGCTCAAGCTACTCTCCACTATTAAATGGCTGCTGTGGCAGAAGTTCTTTGAAGCAACACGCCAACTTAATGATCGTTTTATACGTCAAACGTATTCGTTTTAAAACTTAAATACAGAAACAAAAATTGTTGTCTTGATACTCTTGTACATATTGGTATTTAACCCCACAACATGTGTGTAGTATTTGCAGCTGAAGACAACTTTAAATTGGAAGCCAATAATCAAATGTCAGTCATTCAAAGTGTTTAAGCTTTAGTTGTGTTTTATTTAGGTTAAGTTTTAGTTTTCAGTTCAAGTTATAAACATTTGCCAAGTGTCAATCATGGGAATGAACCACGAAACTGTCAGTTGCTTTTTCTTTACGATGAAATTGGAATTTCAGTTTGATTTGGTAGAGGTTGGAGAGTTGAGAGATCAAAGGTGAAATATTTAATGTTAAGATCTCTTAAGAGAGAGAGAGAGAGAGAGGGAGAGAGAGATAATACATTATCTTTAAATACTTAAGTAAAGCCATTGAAAGTTTTTCAGAATATAATTGGGTGTTGAAAAACCCAAGAAACATTTTTTTAAAGAGAAATTTCCCCGAATAGCTTCAGTGGGAATACGATCGAAAAGTTTACCATGAACTTATTATTTTTCAAATGTCTGATTAGTTTTTTATTAAAGAGGTTTGGTTAAGAAGGGCTATTCGTCCAATGGCACACCTTCACTCGGAGACTAATGCGGTTCATTGTGAATCCCTTCAAATAGACGAAGAAGAAATAATTTGATAGGTAGATTCAAGATAAATAGTAGACAGTAGATATAACAAAACTCTACCTACAGTCCCTTTATCAGAAATACCATCATATTTCCATGATAAACCCCATTAAATCGACTGAATTACATCCAGCGAAATCCATCTTCTATCCATTTTTGCCTAAGACCGTGCATCCTAGAACAGTGGCACAGCTCCTCAGCGTCCTTGCATCTGGAGAAGTACGGTATGGTAGTGTCCCTTTTACTCGTAAAAGCCCCAACAGAAAAATTACCCGTCAAGAAACCTCTAAGAGTGTTAAGACCACTCCTATCTGAGCCTAATGGAACCTCGGTTTCACGTTCATTTAATCCGGGCCATAATTCCCCAGACACCCTGCAATCCGCTCTATCCAACCAAGTCCGGTTAACGGCATCGCGGAATTCTGGATCACCTAATAGTAGTGACATACAGAGACGGGGGCCTTGCCTCTAATTCCTGATTCGAACCCTGTCAAACGAGCTCGTCCGCCAATTCGTTACCATCCACCTCGCAGTGTCTGGGTACCCAACACAGCCTTACTGTGAATAGCCCCATGAGCTGCCTCAGAGCATTCCAGCACCGGGTGACCCGGCAAGATAGCACCGTATAACCTGTCTATCGACTATCTCACTATCGACGTAAATTGTCACCACAGACCTCCCGACAATAGGACCCAGTATCACCCACCAGATCACTAGGATCTCAGCCTGGTAGTTACTGCACTCGTGCCAGTGTCCATGTTTGACCCGTTCGTAAATACTGCCCAGCACCAACAAACAGCCCATTGGATCTACGCCAATCATCCCTATTCGGCAACTCCACTGTGGGTGTTACACCGAAGTCTAAAGGCCCAAATACACTTATCAAAATACTCATTAAGCACTGTGGTAGTATAAGTGAAGATATATATGTATGTGTCACACCGACGATTCTGGATGGAAAATCAAAAAATTTATATATGACGGTAAATATTACGTCCAGCACACGTACACGAGTGACTTCGCCTGCTGGACAAGCATTTAAAAAGTGTATTTGGCTCTTTAGGTCATACTCCTTTATTCCAAAATTCCCTCGAGGATGCTAACCTGATCAAGCAGTTCCACTTCGTACGGGATCCTCGCGTGATCACTCCGCCTAGGTCTAACCATCGAAGACTCATTGAGTCTAAATAAGTTCCTAGCAGTCTCACTTCTCACATAATACTCAATAAGTGACAGATTTAGTATAATATTCAACGCTGCCTGTGGTGTGCTTCTCCTTGCTTCTGTGATGCGAAGAGATGCCCTTCTTTGAGCCTTTACCGTCTTCCTATAGGTAACCACCCTCAATGCATCCCACCAAACAGTGGGAACAGCGAATTGAAATTCTATATTTTTTCCATTTGTAGCAATTTTTTAACCAAAGTTTTAAAAAACCCACTGTCTTATTAAAACCTCAAACCCCAATCCCTTAAATTAAATTCTAACTAAGTATCCAATTGTAAATTATAGTTCCCCAATACCGTCGGCACTTTCCAATCTAGCGCTTGCCTGCTCCATATCAATGCCCTTCATTCATTTCACGCTTTTCAAGCGACAACTTATTTTAAATGATTTCATTTTTTTTTTTCTTTTCCAATTGTCATACGTTCAATGGCCACCATTAAACAACAAAAACCCCCACTCTCTTCTGCAGGATCAATTATAAAATAAATACAGAAATAATGAAGAAGAAAAAACCATGATGTAATTACCACAATTAAAACAATTTTACCTCTTTATATTAAACAAATATTATAGAAAAGTAGAAAAAAAAAGACAACTAGCAAGCAAAAGCGACGGGTATAAAAACTTAAAAAGGCGTGTATTTACAGGCGCTTTGAATCGTTTCGAACGCATGTGGTTAACACTGGCAACGAAATGAAGTTGTGACTGTAAGAAAAGAAGATTTGTCAAGAAAATCTATCAAATCGTGAAGCCTGAGAAAGAAAAGTTAGAAAAATTTATCGTTTTACGGAGAAATTATTTTATAAAAAGAAGAAATCTAAAAATAACTATGGAAAGTTACGCCCCTTATTTTCTAGTGATCTAGGGAAAGTTACGCCCCTTATTTTCTTTAGAAGCCGTCGGCAAAGTTATGCTATTGACACAACTGGGACGAACGACGAATTTTGCCCAACACGACGAATTTTTTAATAACGATGAATAACAAGCAGCTTTTATATTTGAGAAAGTTGTTTGCCGCTTGGTTTAAAAAACTTCAGCCAAAAACTGTCGAACAAAAAACGAAAATGTCGCTTTTTGAGTTGGTTTGACAGCGACTGTTAACATTTAATGAATAAGAAACAAAAGCAACAGTTGTTTTTTGGAAAATGACAAATGAAAAAGTGGAAGAAATTGCATTTTTTCTACTTTGACTGCAGTTTTTTAAGCGCTGGTTTGAGGTTTGTACAATGAGAAAGAAAAAGTGTTACCGTATTAGAGAAATAATACTTTTTGAATAAACGATTAACAAAAACCCAATTTTAAACTACATTTCAGGTGGAGTTTTAAGCACAGCTGAGCTACTTATTTTCTAAATAAGAGAAAGAAATGTCAAAAATTGCTTGGGTTTTTGACAAATTGATCAACGAAAGCAACACAAAAATACAATGTTGTGTTCTTGTTTTTGTTACTTCCTGTAGTATTGCCATCACCGTTTATATGAATTCGCCTTGCTTACCACTTTGTTTATTTATTTTACATGCTATAAAATAAAATAAAGAATCAATTATTAAAGAAAAAAGTGACTTCATTTACTAAAACACTAGAAAACAAAAAACCAAACATGGTCACCTGGTACTTATTTCTTCGTCGTTCGCCGGCTTATGAAATAGAAATAAATCTATTGCAAAGTCACCGCTTATGATTAGATGTATTTCCATAAACAAAAATATTTTATATTCGCCGCCGAAAATTCTTCGTTCGTCCCAGTTGTTTCCTATCATTTTTATTAAGTTTTCCTTTGGAAGAAATATTTAAACCTGCACTTAACTATGACTGGTATCTCTCTCTCTATCTACTTCTGGTTTTCGTTGCTAGTGTAAACTCACTTTTAAAGAAAATCAACCATATATTGTCAACACTTCATATGTGAACATACTCATGAATGTCTAAAAAACCAATGATTAAGCAACCTCTCAAGAGGAAGAAAATTACACGACAATAAACTTCAATAAAACTTCAGGAAAAAATCATTTAAAAAACGCAAGCATGCGCAAAGATTTGTCATAATTGATAACGAAGAAAAACAACAAGAAAAACAACAACTCAAATTAAAACAAAAACAAAGGGGAAAAATTAAACACAAAAGCATAACACAGAAAAAAGACACATTAACCACTGATTTCCAGAGTTTGAATGGTAGTGCCTCAATTATTGACAAACCATTGTGAGAACCAATAATTACCCCCAAAGAAATATAACTACGATCATTTCTTGTAAATGCAAGGAATACAGTTTTTTCTTTCTACTCCAAACTGTATGTACGTGTCCATATCGAGGATCATTTAGTTGCTTTTTTTTTTTTTTTTTTTTGTTTAACTGCTTATTTCTCATCTTTTAATATATTTGACGACATTTTTTGCATTCTCTAAGCAGCATCGACAGAGAATTAAATCTGTGCCACAAAACGCGCATACGCAACAAAGAAGAAGATGAATCAGTAAATCGAAAGAAAAAAACAAACAAAAAACGCTTTAATTACATTGGCGATTTAAGTAAAGTGATTTTTAACATGTTGGTTTTGTGTTACTGGTTGTAGCCCAGTCAACAATCAAACTGCCGATAATAAAAGGGATGTTCAGGATTAGCAGAAGAAGAGCTTAACAAAAGGAAGAATCGAGAAAAACATGAACTTTAAAGACACGTCTGTTATTGCCTAAGCAAGTGCCAAGGAAGCCATTATAATGACATTCTCCTTTTTGTATATAACCTCTTTTGAGAATGCAGTTTGATCGAAGGCTGTAGGAAATATCGCCCAAAGAAAAATGGCCCAAAAAAAAAAATGCAAAATCGCCCAAATGAAGAATCGCCCAAGCGAACATGAAAAATTACCCAAAAAGGTAAATATGAAATTTTGCCCAAAAAAAACGAAAAAGGGCCCAAAAAGAAAATGAAAAATGACCCAAAAAGCAAAAACGAATTTTTTCCCAAAAAAAAAAAAAAAAAAAATTACTAAATTTGCAAAAAAGTGTTTATTATTCATATAAATTTAGGTGACATGTCATAACGTCCAGTGTCGTAGTGTCCTTGGACACTTTTAAAGTGTCATAATGTCCATCGAAGACGAGGACGAGGACGTTATGACACTTTGCAACGTCCGCAACTTAACTTATAATCAAAAATGTGTAAATTTTTTTTTAAAATACCGTTAAAATTTCAAGTGATTTTTTTAAAGATACTTATTTAACCATAATATGGTTGTCGGTGACAATGATATGGTTAAATTAAACATAATATGGATAAAATATTTTTATAGCTTTTACTCCGGGTGTATATATTAAATATATATATCCAAAATAAGGATTTCATCTTCTATGGTATAACAAATACTGGCTTCGCTAACTAAAGCTTCTCTGTATAGCCGGCCTTCGGCCGGGCGCAAGGATTTTCTCCTCTATGGTATAACAAAGACCGGCTTCGCTAACTAAAGCTTCTCTGTATAGCCGGCCTTCGGCCGGGCGCAAGGATTTTCTCCTTTATGGTCTAACAAAAACCGGTTTCGCTAAGTAAAGCTTCGAAAAACTGCCTTGTTTCCGAACAAGGCCGACTACGCAGAGAAGCTTTAGATAGCGAAGCCGGTGTTTGTTATACCATAGAGGAGAAATTCCTTGTGCCCGGCCGAAGGCCGGCTATACAGAGAAGCTTTAGTTAGCGAAGCCGGTCTTTGTTATACCATAGAGGAGAAAATCCTTGCGCCCGGCCGAAGGCCGGCGATACAGAGAAGCTTTAGTAAGCGAAGCCAGTATTTGTTATACCATAGAAGAGAAAATCCTTATTTTCGATATATATGTAGGTATATACATATTTAATATATACACCCAGAGAAAAAGCTACAAAATCATTTTTAAAAAAATTCTACCGATATTATGTTTAATTTAACCAAATCATTGTCGCCGACAACCATATAATGGTTAAATTAGTTTCTTGAAAAATAGTTTTGTTGTTTGCAACCATAATAAAACATGGTTTTCTCTGCTATGTAAGATTATGGTAGAATTTTAAAAATAGCCCATTTTTTTGGGCCATTTTCCATACAACATTTTTGGGTGATTTTTCATAATGAAAAATCACCCAAATTTAAAAAACGAAAAATCACCCAACAATAACGATAAATAGCCCAAAAATTTTGGGCCATTTTTCATATGAAATCAGGCCCAATTTTACATGCAATTTTTTTGGGCGATTTTTCATTTTTTTTTTTGGGCGATTTTTCTTTGGGCGATATTTCCTACAGCCTTGATCGAAATAGAATGCTCTGAATTTTAAAAGATTCCTCAGTTTTCTGTTTAAAGTCCACCTCCAATATTACCACTCTCCGATATCACCATAACCAAGTTTTCTTTGGTCTTGTTAATTTAACTTACTGTTAAAAAGTTGAATACTTTCTCACATACATGAGATGCTTTGATATTTTAAGGAGCATAGAACCTCAATAAATTTATTGAACATATTCCTGTCTCATGCCAACACTTTCACTTCGCCCCAGGAGGCCTTCCCTTGAATGTCCCAAAAACCATTATCTCCTTCTGTCCATCCACTAACTGTACTCATAAAGATAGGAGGATCTTTATTATTATCCTAGGTTCACCTGACATGGTTAAAGGTCCCTAATATGCATTTGTTTTCCTGCTTTCGCGCTTCCAAACAGTTTTAAATATTATCGTAACAACGTCCTCATCAAGTCTATATTATATATTCTTTTTGATTAAACCCCTTTCATCGAATGCTGATAAAAAAAGGTATTCCTCCTTTCTACCCACTGACTGTTCTTATTTATATTTAAGAACCTCCAATAATTATAGGGTTGCCTGACATTGCAGAACGTTCTTCTTATTATGTTTGAACCAGAGCTGTTAAATTTGGATTACGATTAGTAATCAATTAGATTAAATTTTAAAAAGAATGGTATTGATTAAATAGTTCTATTTTTTACAATTCCTGATTATTAATTAATTATGATTACAAATAATCCAAAAATAATTAAGATTAGCTAGGATTACGAGAAAATAATCAAAAATAATCAAAAGTAAGCAAAAAAATAGTTGACTACTTTCAAGGATTATTTTTGATTATTTTCGATTATTTTTTAAAAATTCAGAATGCACTTACGTTTTATTTTGAAAAATTTGCATTTAAAACGTAAAAAATAGATTGTGTTTGTATACAAAATATAGGTATATATTCACTTCAATAACAAAACAACCAATAACAATTTTAGTACTTCCTAAATCAACAAAGAAGGGAAAAATACGTGAAAAAATAATATAGAAAACATTAAGAATATATTCAATACCATTTGATTTTAATGCTTTGAGTTAGCACTGTTGCTGCAATTGCAATATTTGCCTCAGGCTTCAACAAGAAATATGGTTGGAACCTTTCTCTTAACCTCTGTTCCATTTTTAAAATAAGATAATAACTGTTGCAATTCCTGGGATATGCTTAGCTTAAAATATTTTCATATAAAACATCGAAGTTAGCTGCACACATAAAAAATATAGTATCACAAACAAGTCAAGTTGGCATCATTATAATTCATTTATATTGTTTGCATTTACCTTCATTTATGCATATGGTTTGTGGTTACAGCAACTTCACCGCGAATTTATGAAAGGAAATCTTGGCCTGGAACATAATAAAGCAGTTGTAGTATTTAAAGCTGACGAATGCTCTGTAGCGCAATAAAGTTCAAAATCTCGAATTTTGCGTTTCAACTGCAACGACTACTACAACTACGTTTTCTGTTGACACTACTTTGAAACTGCCGTTTTTAACTTTTGACAGCTTGCAGCGCTATTGTTAACGTTGTACTACAGCGACTATTCTGTTCCCCACTTTATTTATTTGGCTACCTCGTTCATTATAAAAATGCATAACAAATGACTAGAGGTTGTTTGAACGCCATTGTTATTATAAATTTATTAATAAAAACGTTGTTACTCCTCTTTAAAACACTTTTCTTTAGCTGCACTTTTATGCAGGTAACCACAATTGCGTACCTGCATTAGGGCAGCTAAATACATTTAAGATAGCTGCATTTTTGATTTACCTGCACAAAAAAAATCGTGCAAAGGAGATTGTGCAGCTAAGTAAAAATTACAGTAATAACAAAAAATTAAAAAAAAAAACAACTTACATTACTTGAGGGTTACACGCGCAAGTTTTGGCTATCAAGTTTTAATACACTTACACTTTTTTACCAATACACTCATACTTTTAAAAATTGATACGAACTTGCCTTTAAAATTCTCTTGCCAGTGAGTGTTTCAATTTACGTTCAAGAAAACAGCTGATTTCAAGGTTAGTGAGCAAATTTTTCGTTTCTCTTTATAAATTTTTTTCTTGATGGCATCTTGAAAGTAAATTTCTCAAAAATTGAATGCAGCCTGCGTCACAACTATCAATGTTTGGAAATTTTGACAAACAGTATATGTAAAAGACTATCAAGAAAAACTTGAGCGTGTAACTGCAGTGTAAAACAGTATTGCACTAATTTCGCAAAATAAAGAAAAAATAATCAAAAATAATCAAAAGTAATCTTCGAAAGTAGTCAAATTATTTTTCGATTACTTTTTATTATTTTTGAATTTTTTTTCGTAATTTTTATTAATCTTGATTATTTTTTGATTATCTGTAATCGGAATCAATTAGTAACCGTGCGAATCTGAAAATAATCGTAATATAATCGTTACTTCACCTTTAAAAAAAAATAATCTAATTACTAATTATTATGATTAGTAATCATTACTTAACAGCTATGGTTTGAACTCCTTACCAAAAAGGCGACGGGGTCATCAAAACATTTGATAACTTTTTTATACTGGCAAAATTTTCTTGCTCACTCTGTTCTGTTATCATTATTATTATTATCATCATTATTTTTGGAGTTCCCTTATCAAAATAATGCGCATCCCTTTTGTTTCCACATTGTTTTAAAATCCCCCAATGAGCATAATATTACTCCTTTATACATATATATATTACTACACGCAGAGAAAAAACATGTTTAAATATAGTCACCTTCAACAAAACTATTTTTACAGAAAATTTGAAAAAATTATGTTTAATATAACCATATTATTGTCACCTACAACCATAATATGGTTAAATTAGTCCTCCATCAAGAATATGGTTATCCTCAAAATATGACAATAATTTGTTTTAAAATATACAACAGTATTTTCCCCTTTTGCAAGGGTAACATGCTATGCTTAAGAACCAACCATGCTATTATAAATGTTAAACATGTTTTATTTATTTTGAACCATAACATGTTCGGAGGCAACCATAATATGGTTGTGGCTTCTTGATGGGGGACTCATTCAACCATAATATGGTTATCGGTGACAATAATATGATTAAATAAAACATAATATGTTTAAAATTATCTTTAAAAATAGTTTTGTTAGTGGTGACCATATTGGAACATGTTTTTTCTCTGGGTGTAGCTGACCCGGCAAACGTTGTTTTGCCATATAACTTATTTCTTTCAGATGTTAGAGTGTTTGCTTGCCAAATTTTTAGAAAACCGATTTCTTAGTTAAGAAGATATAGGGAGAGGAAGCAATTACCCCTCTTGCCCTATTCCACGGCCTTTTCCCTATTTCCTTTCAAATATTACAGTGTCTGCATGTCAAATTACAAGAAACCCGGTTGATTATTTAAGAAGATATGGGGAGGGAGAGCTTTTACCCCTCTTGCCCTATTTCACGCTCTAAATAATAAAAATTATAAGCTTTAGTTCCTTCCAGTTGTTACACTATTTGCCTGCCAATTTCAAGAAATTTTGTTGATTAGTTAAGCACATATAGGGAGGGGACGCTTTTACCCTTCTTGCCCTATTTCATGCCCTATTTTCTTTTAGATGTTACAGTGTCTGCGTGCCAAATTTTATCAATACCGGTTGATTAGTTAAGCAGATATAGGGAGTGGGAGCTTTTACCGCTCTGGCCCTATTTTACGCCCTATTCCCTACTTCAGATGTTACAGTGGCTGCGTAGCAAATTTAAAAAAACGGTTGATTAGTTTGGAAGATATAGGGAGAGGGAGCTTTACCCCTTTTACCCTATTTTACGTCCTCTAGCAATATGAAATCGATATCGGTTCCTTTTACAACTGCAGGGAGCTTAGGACCGTTACAAGTTGATTGCAATATTGTCCATCATTAGCTTGGTGTTTTAATTTATTGCAACTTAGGTCAAGTTAAGACACTACAATTATTATTTGGCATTATCAGGTGTGCGGTGGTCTTCCTTTATGCGGACTGCCTTGAGGATTCCAGTCTTTGGCTTAATTTGCTCCATTTATGTAGACGGATTTTAAGTTTTAAAGATGTCTGTTTTACTACCGACCATAGACGAGTGTTGGACACTGCTGAGTGCTAATACACACGTAGTATCTTTCTTAAGCGCTTGTTGATGAATACTTGAATAGAGTGCAAATCTTTTGCTGCAGTATACCACGTCTCACAACTATACATTATAATTAAGAAGTCCTGGCTATGACCGGC
This sequence comes from Pollenia angustigena, assembly GCA_930367215.1. Lineage (NCBI taxonomy): Eukaryota > Metazoa > Arthropoda > Insecta > Diptera > Polleniidae > Pollenia > Pollenia angustigena. Next base: position 25,202,622 of record OV884059.1, read on the forward strand.
GTGTTATATAAGACGAGCTCCAGAAGGGGTTAAGCTAACCGAATGATTTCCGAGCTTTGTTTATGCGGCTCCATTTATCTGCGTAAGATTAACTACTCCTATCGCATACACTCCCCAAGTAGTGAAAAGTTTATACGTCCCCTATATGTTGATTTTGTATGTAAAGCCTTCTATCGTTCTCCACCCTAATACTCATAGTCTTTGTTTGGCCGATTTTAAGACCAACTTATAGGATGATAACTTTGCCTGCATGTCAGAGAATGAGTGCCTTAGTAACCAGAAATAATCAGGTTAGTAAAGATCCTCTTATCGACCTTGCAAAACCCATGTGAGGACACAATTTAAAAAGAAAGGGTGATGGCATACAACCTCATCGTTCTCCAGCATTTACCGCTATTGGAGTTATTACCTGTTCTTCATGGAGATTACGCTAGGTAACACGTACGTATGGGCCTTTTATGAACTTTGTCAACTTGCTGGGTATTCCTTTTAACATTCTAGTGCCATCCATTTGGCAGAGTGGCTTAAGGTATCAAATCACTTTTCAAAAGTGATAAATGTTAAAAATAACGAGGATCTACCAGTCACGGATTGGTCTAAAATTATCCATAAATTGTTAAGATCATCCATACATTATTTGTGAGCGCGAAAACCAGCTTTTTCTTTTTTTCGCCTTAGAAGTACAATTGTTGTTAAGTTGTTATTGATGAAATGAAATTACCTAATTGAACTTGCTTAATAAAATAATACTTTTTCAGTTTTTACGTTTATGATCATGCCTTCTGTAAGGAGCTAGGAGCCGGGTTTTTAGTTTAGTTGGCCAGAATTTAAAAAATAAAGGGAACAGTATGTGAGCACTGATCGTAGGTTCAATTGCTAGCAGTTCTGGGGATATGTTATCCAAGCGAGGTATTTTGTTGTTTTTATTCCTTCTCTATTTAATATGAAAAAAATCCAGTTAAAATCATATAAATCTTTTCGTCCGAGGTCGCTTTACATGATCAAATAATCGACGTCCTTATTAATCTTATGTTTACCTTATTTGAGTTTTGAAAGTAGTTCGAAGCTTTTAAATCTTAATTTTTCTTATCTTATTTGAGTTTTATAATTAATTCTAAGCTTTTTTCCGATTAAAGTGAATACCCTTTTTTTTGCAAATATTTTGTGTAAAAATAAACGATGTAATTCCAATAATTTTATCACCAGTAGATTGTCTTTAAACCGAGATTCGATTGGTGGCGGTTAAAGATCAAACACATACAAAACACCATCGAAATGATTCCTTTATTTTCCAAACTAAATATTGGTTGGACGGTAACATCAAATAAATAAATTGTTTAAGCTTCTCTCTTAACATGTGATCACTTGTTTAAACAAAATATTTGTTGATTTCAACTTGGCGGCCCTCCTCTCTCTCTCTCTCTCGCACCATTGTGCCACAAAAATACTTATAATTTGTTTCGCTGGTTTTGTTTAGGGTTTTTGAACCAGATGTTAAAATATTGCCAAAAGCTTTGATTTTATGTTCATTTGCCAATTATTTGTTGAAAACACACAAAAATACCTAAAATTGTCTTCTTAAATCACACAAAAGAACAAACAAAAAGCAAAGAATTGGCGGTGACTACTCACTGTGATTATGGTATTGATTTGTTTGGTGACACCAATTGATCTTCATCATTGAAAATTATTATCCCACGGGAAACAACTTAAATTGTTTGGGAAAATATCTTTAAAATGTTCTAGATCTTTTAATTTATTAGAAATCTTACCTAAGGTCAGTGTTTCTTTCCAAAATTAAGAGGTTGTTGCTCTAGAGCATTAGATTTCCATTAGAGTTCATTGACTTTTTTTTTTTTTTTCTTTTTTGTGCAATTTGCTGGTGTCTCCTTCATACTTCCTGACAAGTGTTAATGTTAAATATCAAGTTAATCGAGCAAAATAAACCGATTTCTTTCTACTTGACTACATTTAAAGAATAAAGTGTTGTATTTAGCATGTAATTTCTTTGGTAAACCTTAATCTTGAGGGAATTTTATTTTCTTTTATGTGAATTTTTTTTATTCTTTCTTTTTTTGCATTTTTGCAACAATGTGACATTAAACGTTTGGCAGTTCATCATTACCAACATCATTTTTTTAGATATCTTTACATTGGAAAAGTATTTAAAGAGGGTTGAAATATGTTTTTTTGTGTTCTATTGTCAAAGGATTATTATTATTTGGCTGAAGCTGGTCTTGATACGTCGTTAAATACCATTCAACTTTAGAGATGTTTGGAGTTTCTTTGAGAATTTAAGAGATTTGGAAATTTTTTTCAACTACCTTTTGAGGCCTTTTTTAATAAAGTTTTTGAAACGGTGTAAAATATGCTGGAGTAGCCGATATAATTCAGCTGAATTTCATGATGATGAACCTTGAAAATACCAGAAAATTTTGTTTGCACTTTAAATCATTTTTCACGAATCCTTGTAGTAATTTTTTGCAACAGTTTTAATAATTTCGTTTATCATTTCAAAAAAAATATAACTTAATGTTTCCAGGTGCATTTAATTATTTTAGTTTTCAAAGGTCGCTAATTCCGTAACTCAAACCTAGTTTTTCTACTAGAGTTTCTTTCTGTATGTTTTTCTTTATAATTTTCCAGTTTTTTTTTTCTCTTCTGCCTTCATCCTCCTTTCATTGATTTACTATTATTTAGATCAGCTTAATAGTTTTTTCTTTCTTTAGCGTGAAAGTATTCTTAAAGAAGTAGCTTTGTAACCCCCGTATTCATAAACGATTATTAAATTTAACAAAATTGAATATATTTTTATGAATACAGACGTAAGTCCTTTAAACGTTTAATCCCCGGAAGTTGATTATCATTTTTGGTGTGGAAGACAACTCATTATATTCTGACGATGGCAGCTACGGCAAATCAAGTGACATCTTTCTACACAGAAAAAAATAAAAAACAAAAATAAAATCAGTTTTAATTAAACGCTTTATGAAGTAAATTAAACGTTTAATCAAGTGAATCAAGTAAATAGTATCAATTTAACGTTTAATTCACTTTATTAAACGTTTAATTTACTTGATTGAGCGTTTAATTCAATTGATAAAATTTTTAATTAAAACTGATTTTATTTTTGATTATTGCTTTAGTTGGTAAACAAATGTTTTCTGTGTAAAGATGTTTAAAACTGCTTACCCTAAAGCAGTGATAACCACTCCATAGGCTCGCGAGTAAGTCAATAATCGTAGTTTTCACACAGACACGGTCGGCAATTCACATGTATACAACAACTTTGTTCGTTTCAAAACATCAGGCTATCATCAGTCTCTGCGACCGCACCCAAGTACATAATATCTTTGTGTGCGTGCGCTCGGGGCTTGGCTCGCGAGTAAGTCAATAATCGTAGTTTTCACACAGACACGGTCGGCAATTCACATGTATACAACAACTTTGTTCGTTTCAAAACATCAGGCTATCATCAGTCTCTGCGACCGCACCCAAGTACATAATATCTTTGTGTGCGTGCGTTCGGGGCTTGGTTAGTTCGGGGCTTGGTTATCACTGCCCTAAAGGGTAGCTTGCACGATCAGACAAGTTGTACATATTTTGTGCAAAATACAACTCTACCATGATAAATTGTTAATGTTTTTTGAAAAATGTTCAACAATAATAAAATCGGAGATGCATTTTTGTTAAAATACGTGCGACTTGTGTGGTCGTGTCAACCACCCTTTACTATCTCTAGTCTTCTCAATTTTACCAGTTACATTTTTTTGTTCTGCGAAAGTCACCATACGAAATTTTTACTAAAGACACTATTTGGAAATTTTTTTTTTTTTTTGATATTTAAGGCCAAAAATCTAATTTGTAACCCGCTTACGTGTTTATAAACTGCCTTATTTTTTGCTTTTAACCCTTTTGCAGAATCTTGGTATCCACACACCTTAAGCACAGAATTCTTCTTTCTAACTGCTGATTTACTTAAATGATAACATTATAGTATTCTTCGCTTGCTATTTTATTTCTTAAATAAAATACGAAACAAAAAAACAATTTTTGTATATATCGGGTGATTTTTTTAGCTATTATCTTTTTGGCAACACTGGTTTAAACAGCTGACGCACGTTTCGTGTTTTGTTTCACTTTCAAACATCTTCAGTTGGGTCTAAAATTTAACCATGAATCGTCTAACAAACGAACAACGCTTGCAAATTATTGAATTTTATTATCAAAATGCGTGCTCTGTTAAGAAAGTTCATCGCGCGCTTCTTGTGTTCAGCCGCAAAGCTCATTTTTGGCTCAATGGGTACGTTAATAAGCAGAATTGTCGATTTTGGAGTGAAGATCAGCCAGAAGCATTGCAAGAGCTACCAATGCATCCAGAAAAAGTCACAGTTTGGTGCGGTTTATGGGCTGGTGGCATCATTGGACCGTACTTCTTCAAAGATGATGCGAATCGTAACGTAACTGTGAATGGGAAGCGCTACCGTGAGGTGATATTCAACTTGTTTTGCCCAAAATACAAGAGCTTGACTTGCATGACATGTGGTTTCAACAAGACGGTGCCACATGCCACACAGCACGCTTAACAATGGAGTTATTGAGAGACGAGTTTGGTGAACATTTTATTTCACGTTCGGGACCGGTCAATTGGCCGCCTAGATCGTGCGATTTAACGCCTTTAAACTATTTTTTGTGGGGCTATGTCAAAGCTCATGTCTATACACACATGCCCGCTTCAATTGACGCATTGGAAGACAACATTGAAGCATTTATTCATGAGATACCGGCCGAAATGTTGGAAATTAAGGTTTTTATTCTCCATATAAGCTGGCTTTAACCGATCGATGGAAACAGTATCTTCATTGTTGTTGAAAAGTATTGTAAAATATTATTCCTTTCGATCAATTACTTTAAAAGGACCATTGTATATTCCGGATAGTGACGGATGAGTTGCATTATTTCTTACCCAAACATAATCGGATGTTAACAAATCCTTGTTAACAAATGTTTTTTGAAGACCATGATTCGAAGCTTTTTGAGGCTGAAATTACCAACAATTTGTTTTAACTGTTGCAAAAAACAGCTATAGTTGTCCCTTTTCGACGATATTTGGAAAAATTCACCAGGTAGATGTATACATTCGCCATATAACATTTCTGCAGATGAAGCTTTCATGTCTTCTTTATACGAAGCTCGAATTCCGAGTAACACAGTAGGCAAAACTTTGGTCCACTGAACATTGTTTTGACAAGCAATGGCAGCCTTTAAGGTACGATGAAAGCGTTCAATCATTCCATTGGCTTGAGGATGCTGGCGGAAATTTGGATTAGTTTAGTCTTGATTAACCGAATCTTCTATTCCATGTCATGGTGAATGAAATAAAGCCATAACGATTGTTCTTTTTCGGGGTCACCAATTTATAGTATTCTTCGTTTGCAATTTTATTTCTTTAATAAAATACGAAACAAAAAAACAATATGTACATATGTATATAAAAGATTAATTTTTATTAAAAAAAAGTTAAGGTTATTTTAGAAGGAAAATAATTTGAATGAAAAAATTTGACAATAAAAAATTGTAAAAATGTGATATATTGATAACGTAACGTTATTCTTAAAGATCTCTTCCTCAGGAACAAATAAATATTAAGATTGCTTTTATTCAACGTTCCTTATTCGTTCTGTCTTATTTATGCACAACAAGATATTCTGTAGCTTCGAATGTTGGTGTCGTAATCAATCTATTATGGAAAACATTGGAACATTTGACGTACTAAGGCCTTCAGTTTGAGGATGACTTTTAAAGGTTTTTATACCCACACCACAATTGTGAAGAGGGTATTATGCATTTGTGCTGATGTTTGCAACACCATTTAATATATACCTTAAGTATACCAATCGACTCAGAATCACTTCCTTAGTCGATCTTACGATGTCCGTCCAGATGGCTGGCTGGCTGACCATGTAAAAACGGCTCACAATCGATCATTAAGAGAATTGAAGATCCATATCGCAGTAATATTTAAGGGGACAGAATTATGCAATGAAAGCTGCAATTGTAGTTCCTACGCAACCGAAGCTGAAATCGTGGATAGACAATAAAAGTTTTTTGATTTTACCTGCCGCTGTTGCAAACTTAGTAAACAAGAGCTTCACTTTTAAATTTAAAATCAGAGGATACTTATTTAGCTCATCATTTTCAAGCTGTAGCCAAATTTAAGAATTAAAGCTGTACTTATAAATGTTTCAATTTTATATTTTAAATGTGAACTATTTCAAAAGCAACTTTTCTTTCAAGGATCAGTTTTCCAACATCATTTTCTTTTTTTCAAGGTTTTATGACAGTTTTTAAATGTATTTAAAAAAAAGGTAATAAAAAGAAACGATACTAATCTTTAAGTAACAAAAGCTGATAAAAGCTATTAATGGCAATAGCTTAACAATAACTTAAACTGAAATTAAATCTTGCAAATCAGCGCATAACCACAATAATACAATAATACTAAATCCGTATTAGACTTCCTCCTCAATTACAACAAAACTAAACAACAGAAAAATTAGTTAAAACAAAAAAAAAAAAAAAAACAAAACGTCTAAACTATAGAAAATAAGAAGAAACACCTTTAAGTGATACAATTACTAATATTTACTATTCAATAACAAAACAGCATTAAAATCATCATCATTAACATTAACATCATAATGAGCATCATTATTAGCAATAGCAACTATTGCTATAACATTAGATACTTTAAAATTATATCTAAATATCTATAGAATACAAACACAAGTGGGTTGGTTGCTTATGGATTTACATTTAAACGGTTAATGGCTGCTTTAGCGAAGAGAAGGCTTTTGTATGGTGTCGGATGGGAAGGGGTAAAAGCTAAACTAAGGAGTTAAGCAGGGAAAGAAAGATATAGTTATCTATGTATCTATGTATCTGTGAGATATCTAAAGGTATTTGTGTGTGTGCGTTTGTGTCTATATGGCAAGGTGTACAATTACCTTAACGCATCGACAATTATACGAATGGTTGATTTTTACAATAGACAAACGAACTGAAAATACAAAAAAAAAAACATTTCGCTCGCTTGTTCGCTCACTTCATATACTTCACAAAATTTCTGTTCAGCGTAATAGAATCTATCTATTTTATCTATTGTGTAGTATTTAAGTTTGTCAGACTGTTGTCGTCTGTCTTCACCTTAAAAAGGCTGGTAGTATGAGGCGTAATAAACATTTCGCTTCAAAAGGCATTGATGAAATAGTCATGTGGAAGATGTCTAAAAAAAAGACAATCATGGAGAATAGAAAGAAAGAAAACATCAAGTGTGATATTTGATACGCATTATAAAGGTAAAATTTATCATGGTGATACACATGACAGCTTTTTAATAGAAGTTTAAGATTTTGTTACAAAAAAAAACTGACTAATGCTTTCTAAGGTTTTTATTGGATCTAGAGCTGGGTAATCTACTGCTATGGGATTTTCGCTTAAGGATCTAAAATTAATATAAAAACAGGCATTCTCTCTAAAAACCTCGGTGTCCTTTGGGTTGCCTTACGGATGCACAATTTCTCCATTTAGAAGTCTTAGACATAACGGAAGCTAAAAATCGATCAACACAGATGATCTAATACAGTCACTGTCTTATTCATCTTGTTTAAAGGAAATTAAATTAATGGAGATGAAAACTGCAGAACTTATCCAAATAAAAGTGCGGCTAGCAACAATTTTAAGCCAAACACGTAAAACCTTTGCCTTGGCTGAACTTCATTTTAAGAATACATTTAATTATGATTTTAATAATAATTTCAAGTTAACTTTTATATATGCAGATTTAATAAATAATCTTGTATTGTAAAAGGATAGAGCTACCTGCAAACCTAATTAGCGAGCTTAATCTTCCAGCATCTTCATTAAGCTTGAAAGAGTACAGTCTGTTGTCCATTAAGACTATTGGATCTTACTTTGTTCTTATGTATAGCAATTTTCCTACCGGGGATTGTAGTTTATCTTATGGATATTTCACCTTTTGGTATTTACATCCGTTGAGGCATATCAGGTAAAGGTCATTCCTCAAAACGAAAGGGGACAGTTGACCTTTTATGTCTTGTTAAAGGTGTACTCGCATTCTTCGGAATCTCATACACTGTAAATAAGCTACTTGGTGGCGCCAATGACACTACCGAAAGACAGAGTTCTTGGGGTTCTTAATTGGACTTACTTATAGTTATTGAACTCAAAGTTATACCCCAGAACTAAAAATTAAAAGTCATACGGTATTTATTGGCCCCCGGCGCAAGCCAGGCTGACTACTGGTGAAGTCTCCATTTATTATGCTTTTTGCGTGAAATGCTTCCTGTCTTTCAGGTTGATTGTCTTTGCCGAAGCCTTGCCTTTCTGAAAGAGGGGATACCATTTAGTAGAGAAAGTAGTGGCTGTGGTTTGAACCCGAAATCGCGGGTATGGTGACGTCCTGGTAAGGACTGATGTTTTACTTTGCGTTTTAAGTTCGGTTCATTGAGGAATCTCTAAGCTTTGGGGTCTACGTTCGATCCAGTGAAGGATCCCTAAGGATCAAAAGATGCTGCCAAAATTCATGTGTTGAAGGCGACGGAGGTTAGATAGCTCCAGCCCTTAAACCAGGGCGGGTGAGCAAACAAATTCAAGCTCACACAGAAATATTTGGTAAGTGCATATATTAACTAACTTATGGTTTAGATCCCTCATAAAGTGAAGCCATAATGGCAGATGTTTATGTGAATCAATATCAAATTTGTATCGTTAATTGTCACTTTTTTCTGGTACAGCGGTCATTTGGAGTCCTAAGTCCCACATGGTGATCTCCACACACATCAACAAGAACCAAGACTAACATTATCAACTCCTGCGTAAAATCCATACTTCTCTTTGAATGCGAGTGTTGGAACGCAACACTTTCGAATACAAACTCGAATACAAAAGGCTCTGAAGATGAATAAGTCAGAATTCAATAAGAGAAGACATTTTTTAAGGGAATAAGGGTGGAAGAAGGCTGGATTGGTCACATCATACAAAGGCCTACGAACGATACAAGAAGAAATGCTATTGACTGGAGTCCCCAAGTAGTCGTAGAAGAGGAAGACCAGGGCATATAAAGCCGAAGCTGCAGCGAGATTAAAAAACTAGCGGTGGACAGAAGAGAATGGAACAGATATAAGGAAGATATATATTTGTATAAGGCCATATCTGTTCCATTTTATTCTGTCCAACGCTTATAGGAATGATCTGAACTTCTGTATATTTTCTGGGCGAATTATGAGATCGTAGCGTCAAAATATTAGGAGGAAGACCATCGTTCATATGGAGGCAGAAGCTGCCAGTCAGAACCGGAGCTGGAGCGAGATTAAAGAACTAGCGTTGGACAAAAGAGAATGAAACAGATATGACCCTATGTTCCTAATAGGAATGACAGGAATTTGTATTTTCTCTGGCCGAATTATGAGATTATGGCGTCAAACTGTTCGGAGGAAGATTACCGCATATATGGCGCCGCCAATTTTAGTAAGAACCGAAGCTGGAGTGAGATTAAAGAACTATTATGGCATTATATCTGTTCCATTCTCTTATAAAAGTGACAGGAATTTGTATACATTCTCTGGCCGAATTAGCGTCCATCTGTTTGGGTTTCCTAGATATTTTCATTCCAATATAACTAGGGAACTATAACTCAGCGAACCTATTCCCAATTACAATATTAGACTTTAACAGTCCCTTTGCCAGTTTAAGCAAATTAAAAACAATTAAGACTTTAGGTAGAAATAATTCAATCAGGTGGTTAGTTAAGAAGAAAAGGAATCAGTACAATATCCTCTCTGTACCTTTCATGCGTCCCAGAAATGTTGATAATGATATCTTAAAAGGATTTTGTGTTCACAGTTGGACTGTATTTAAAAAGTTCATTCAGCGGATCCTTTTGATTCCTGAAGAGCACGTGTTGTGTTTTTTTTTGGAATAACTAAATTTCTAAGAATAATGTGAAAGTACTTTTCTTAAGTATAAAGTACAAGTCTCTTAATGGGACAATTGGGTTGGAAGTAAACTCGAATCCTTTTAATTTACGGATTTAGCAAAGATTCCAATCGTAAACTTAAAAGTGACTCATTCTTTTTCGTGCTTATTATGGTTTCAATCCCATTCTTAAACGTCTCTTTGGCTAATTAACTATTTAATTAACATTTGATTAAAAAATACATTTAATTGCAAACATAAATTGATGTATCGAAAAGACAACTTTAAGCCATAAAGGGGTTGTTTGCATTTCTTGTGCAATAAACAAAATTATTCATTAGCAGTTTACATGTGTTGTTGCATGGATGGATCTATAACATGATACAATCCAAAACCAAAGAAAAAAAAATTATAATTTAATGAATTTCTTAGAAATTCAATTTAAGTTTGCGTATCATTCAATATTCGAGTATTATGATGCCCTTTTCTTATTTATTTATAAATATATTGTGTCTGTATGAATTTTTTTTTTTTACTTTTGTTCCCATTTAATATTTAACGAATTTATAACACGATACCAGAAAAAACTGAACTGAATATGAACTGGAAATACATTCTGAAATTCAAAGAATGATGGCATTAACATTGGCATTCATTTTTTTTTTTGTATATTTAATATTTTTTGCAAAACTCTTTTTTTTTCTTTTGGTTGCCGTCACTGGCAGAACATATTGAAATAATTATTATCTCCTGTTTAAAATCTGCAAGAGAAACAACACAAAAATTGAAGCGCAGCATATAAAATTTAAAGTTATATAGGGAAATTTAAAAAGGGGTGGCAATAAAGACATTGAAAAGGAGCTAAGCTAAATATTGCAGAAATGATCAGTAATTGGAGCGCCGATGGTGGATCAGCGATTATCGCAACAGACAGGAACTGGCAATATTTCGCACAAAACTGGAATTTAGACTCACCTCTGAAATAAATTGCTTATCAGATATGACATATATGCTTAAGATTATCGTTGGTACTATCCTTTATCCTACACAGAAAAAATTCTCCAAAATTTTTCACCAATTAAAGCATTAATCAAAAATAAAATCAGTTTTATTTAAAAATTTAATCAAGTGAATTAAACGTTTAATCAAGTAAATTAAACGTTTAATTAAAACTATTATCTGGTTTAATTGATACTATTAATTTGTTTACTGGTGCAAATTTAATTAATTTTTTAATTAATATCACAAATATTTTAATTAAAATCAATTTTTATTTTTTTCTGTATATCCAGCACAGCTTTTAGTCTTCGAACATCTTGAAACTCATATGGCATTACTAGTTCATATCTGTTCGGTGCAAAAAACAATTCGGTTAACAGAGCACAAAAATGAAGGCCCAAATAAACCTTACAAACAAATAAACGAAAAAGTATATGAAAAAATGTTTGAGACATGTTTGTGGGAATATTATAAGTTTTTAATATTAACACTAACATCTTTTTGTTGTTTTCAAACTGCTTGTGTAGTATGTTTAGCCCTTAAGCAGGCCGAGTTTTTACCTTTACTCCCAGATAGATCTTAAAGACAAAACTCCTCTCAAAGTGCTCCCTGAAAGGACTTCAATAAGCAGTACTTAGAAAAACCATGCAGATACTGGTGCCCGTTATCAGCCGGGATCTATTTTAGGTTTGTTAAATTTAAGTCTTTGAAAAGTTTAAGGTAGTGGCTTCACTCACATATAAACCCGTTAAGTGCAACACCAAGGGGTAGGGGAGTCCACAAACTTAGACTGATAATTCCTTAAAAACCTTGTAAGGCAATCAAACTGTGTAACCAAAAGAAGGTCGGTGTTACAATCTACGGTAAGTTGGAACAAATTAGACTCTTTAGAAATGTTGAACACTAGCATATAACCCGCTACTTTGTTAGAGTCTCTAATTTTTATGGGAGATTTTCAAATGCTAAAGATTATGCGTAAAGCTCTTACCAAAAAAGTACAGACTTATAGTTTCGCTTTCACTTAGGATCATGCATTTCTAATTTTTTATCACAAAGTTCAGTATTATAGAAAATTCAAAAAGTATCACATGTAGAAGGGAATCCTTTTTTCTCTCTCTCATAGATTTTCATCTGCTTAGGAGATGTTTAAAGGTCCAATATTAACGAAAATTTAAAAAAGTGCCAGTTAAAGAACGAAAAAGTATTTAAAAGCTCTATTACAGATTCTCATTCACTCAGGACCTTGAATGTTTAATTTAATGTTTCAAGGTCTAATATTAACGAAAATTTTAAAAAGTAGCAAAAAGATCCATCTTACATATTCTCATTCACTCAGGACCTTGAATGTTTCATTTAATGTTTCAAGGTCCAATATAAACGAAAATTTAAAAAAGTGCTAGGTTATGAACGAAAAAGTACCAAAAAGATCCATCTTACAGATTCTTATTCTCTCAGGACCTTGCGTGGTTAATTTAATGTTTTTTAGGTCCAATACAAACAGAAATTCATAAAGTAGCAGTTAAAGAACAAAAAAAGTACCAAAAAGTTCTTTTACAGATTCTCATTCACTCAGGACCTTGAATGTTTAATTAAATGTTTCAAGGTCCAATATTAACGAAAATTAAAAAAGTACCAGTACGAAAAAGGCCCAAGAAGTCCCTCGTACAGATTCTCATTCACTTAGGATCTTGCATGTTACTTTTATGTTTCTACTAATTTTAATGGATATACAAAAAGTACCAGTTTAAGACCGAAAAAGTATCTAAAAGCTCTATTACAGATTCTCATTCTTTCAGGACCTTTCATGTTTAATTAATTGTTTCTAGGTCCAATATTAACGAAAATTTTAGAAGGTACCAGTTTAAGAACGAAAAAGTACCCAAAGGGTCCCTCTTAAAGATTCTCATTCACTCAGGACCTTGCATGTTTAATTTAATGTTTCTAGGTCCAATATTAACGAAAATTAAAAAAACGTACCCTTAAACGAAAAAGTACCAAAAAAGTCCCTCTTACAGATAATCATTCACTCAGGACCTGCATGTTTAGTTTTATGTTTCTGCGTCCAATACTAACGAAAATTCAAAAGGTACCAGTTTAAGTACCAAAAAGTTCTCTCTTATAGATTCTTATTCAGCCAGCGCATTGTATGTTGAATTGGATGTTCCTAGGTCCAATATTATTGATAATTAAAAAAAGTACCGGTCGTAGAACCAAAACGCTAAAGATAACAATTTAATTTCCCGTATTTCCGATTTTTATTCTTTTTTCTCCCCTTTTTTAATATCGAATAATTAAATATTGTAGTTGGCAGCCCACAGTTTAATATATACGTGTATGTCAAAGAATGAAAAAAATGTTTTGTAAAAAAGTACCAAAAATATTTACGATTTTCAACCCTTAAAAGTTCGATTTTCGAACAAGTACCAACTTGTATCTTTTAGATAAGTTACGCATTTGATATAATTTTTAGTTCTATGTTAATGAGTAGGGATGAGATTTTCAAGCACTAAAAAATCGAAAATATGCGCATAAAATATGCTCTAAAAAATCCAATATATGCACTAAAAAAATAAAAAATATGCACTAAAAACTTAAAAACTAAGTCTAAAGTCTTTAGATCATTTCAGTAGCAAATAAACAATTGGATTTTTGTCGGACTCGAGCTGCTCCAGCCTTGAGTTTGAATGTTATTTTCAATAAGTATTAACTTTGGAAGAACTTACTAAAGCCATCTTTTAAACTAAAATAACTTCCTTTTTGTAAGTGTAGCATATAAATAAGACTAAAAACTTCAAATTGAAAGCCATAAAAAATCAACGCATATTGCACATTGTCAAAGGCTTTAAAAAACAACGACAACAACTACAATATACAAAAAAAAAATTAAAAATATCAGACACTATTGACTGAACACTCAGTAAATAACATCAGTTTTTATGGATGTTGTTGTTGTTGCTATGAAATATAGACGATTGTTACAAAAACTCTTATATTTGTTCCGTCATTTTTTTTTTCTTGCTTATTGCATTTTCATATGCAATTAATAATATTTTTTTTTTGTTTTGTTTTTTTTTTTTTTTGCATTAATTTTATTGAAAAAAGCATGCGCGCATGTTTCCTTTTTTGCAATTTTTCTGCTGATTTAAGTACTTTTTTCCAATATCCCCTTCCTCTAGTTAAGAAATCTAGCAAAAGAATTGAATAAGATACTTTGGCATACATAAAGCTAATCGAGAGGTTTCAGTAAAACAGCAAAAACTTGATTAATTTAATTAATTTTATTAGTATTAAATAAAGTTGCATGTTAGGAAAATATTAAATTAAACTAAACAATTTTAATTATTTAAAAGAATTTCTAAATTTGCAAAAATTAAAAATTTTTAAATTTCTTTTCCTCATTTTCTTTAGCGTTAAGTTCTTATTTGACTGACAATTGCACTGACAACAAACTGCCAACGTTAACAAGATTTTAAATGTAATAAATTAATTAAAATCAAATAATTATTTTCGGAATATGAGTTTATTTTCCCCTGTAATGTTTTGATCTCTGGCTGTAGCTGATTTTTTTTTCTATTAAGAAAAAACATGTTCATGTGGAAATTAATGGCAAATCAAATTGTAAAAGTAGGCGTTTAAAAGGCTTCTAAGGCCCTCCTTAAAGCGAAAATAGCGAAGCATCTGTAAAAAGAAATAAAAGGAAAAAATATAACGATTTGACACAGTGTGGGCGATTAAAATTTGAAATTAAGTATGTGGTAGACCACAAAATTTTCAATTTCAAATGATTAAGGAAATCTTAAACTTTTTTAAAAGGAAACCTTAAGAAAAAGTTGGAAAGGAAACATTTAGAAAATGTAAAATTTTTTTTAAATATGATACCCAACACCACAGAATATAAAAATAGTTTTTGCTTGGGTACCCTATTTCCTACCTCCCCTCGTGGTCCTATTTTTGAAAACCTACATAGCTTATGTGTCCATATTAGTATGGATCTATCTATGTTTTAAATTTCTTAAAATGGGTTTGAGAGGCAGAAATTGCCCCCTCGTGGTCCGATTTTTGCAAAACTGCATAGCTTATGTGTCCCTAAAAATATAGATCTATCTATGTTTTAAATTTCATTGAAACTGTTTTGATAGTTTCTGAGAGACAGAAATTGCCTCTTATCTCCCCTCGTGGTCCTATTTTTTTTAAATTCTCAGCTTATGTGTCCAAATAAATATGGATCTATCTATGTTTCAAATTTCATTGAAATTGGTTTAAGGGGCAGAAACTGCCCACTATCTCCCCTAGTGGTCGTATTTCTGATAAACTGCATAGCTTCTGTGTCCATACAAATATGTTTCTATTTATGGTTTAAATTTCATTAAATCGGTTTGATAGTTTCTGAGAGGCAGAAATTGCCCCACTTATCCCCTAGTGGTCCTTTATTGTAAAAAATGTATAGCTTATGAGGATATATAAATATGGATCTATGTATGTTTTAAATTTCGTTAAAATCGATTTTATAGTTTCTGAAAGGCAGAAAGTGCCTCCTATCTTCACTCGCGGTCCTAGTTTTTAAAAAATTCTAAGCTTATGTGTCCATATAAATATGAACCTATATATGTTTCAAATTTCATTGAAATTGGTTTAAGGGGCAGAAATTGCCCACTATCTCCCCTCGTGGTCCTATTTCTGATAAACTGCATAGCTTTTGTGTCCATACAAATATGTTTCTATTTATGGTTTAAATTTCATTAAATCGGTTTGATAGTTTCTGAGAGGCAGAAATTGCCCCACTTATCCCCTAGTGGTCCTATATTGTAAAAAATGTGTAGCTTATGAGGATATATAAATATGGATCTATGTATGTTTTAAATTTCGTTAAAATCGATTTTATAGTTTCTGAAAGGCAGTAAGTGCCCCCTATCTTCACTCGCGGTCCTAGTTTTTAAAAAATTCTAAGCTTATGTGTCCATATAAATATGGACCTATATATGTTTTAAATTTCATTGAAATTGGTTTGAGGGGCAGAAATGGCCCCTGTCTCCACTCGCGGTCCTAGTTTTTAAAAAATTCTAAGCTTATGTGTCCATATAAATATGGACCTATATATGTTTTAAATTTCATTGAAATTGGTTTAAGGGGCAGAAATTGCCCCCCATCTCCCCTCGTGGTCCTAGTTTTGAGAAAAAAAAAACATAGCTTATGTCTCCATATAAATATGAATCGGTCTATATTAAAGATTTCTTTAAAATTGGTTTGAAAGTGGGCACAAATACTCTATTCCGTCAAGCAGCTTGTATGAGGGCTATATGAAATTATAGACCGATTTGCCACATTTGCAATAGGCTTGGTCTTTAGAACCTATGTACCAAATTTCTTCAAATCATCCTTAAAATTACGACCTGTACTTTGCGCAAAAGGTTACATGAACAGCCATCGAACGGACATCGTTAGATCGATTCCGAAGGTGATTCTGAGTCGATGGGTATATTTTAAGGTTGGTATAGGACCAATATTTTAACGTTTTAAACACATCAGCACAAATGCATAATACCCTCTCCCCTATTGTGGTGTGGGTATAAAAATTACAACTTTTAATGAAATGATTTCCTAATTCTGTTACTTTTCATTTTTCTTAGAGGGTTGCTTAGCACAATTTAGGGCTCCCTGCTTGTTTTTTTCTAGTTTATGTCTATTCCTTAAGAAACTTTAAGTAGTAATGACAGTATTTAACACATTGCAAATAAAAAGTGCAAGAAAAAAGTATTGCAAAGTACTAATCTTTGCTTTTTTTTCTTTTTTGTCTTTCTGCCAAAGTGTTCTTTATGTCTGCTACAATTTCGCGCCAACAATTTCAACACAATTTTCCTTATTTCCCCCTCATATATTTATAGCACATTTATCCCAACATAAAGAAAAAAAACGCATTATTTGACTAATTATGTTAATTCAGCCACCAAAACCAAGAAAAGAAATCAAATGGAAACACCAACAGACAAACAGACAACTTTTAAATGCTACTTTCAATATACTCCTGCTCATATGTATAAAGATTTTACCTTCTATAAACATTTTCACTGTACTTTGATATTTTTCTCTAGAGTGATCATGTTTAACAGCTTGGTCCAATGGAAAACATAATAATAACAACAACAAAAAAACAAAACTCTAAAATAAAATTACATTTTAATGCAAATTCTTAGTTTTAGTCTTAAGAAACATCAGTTGGAATATCGACCATGACAACATTTTTTTTTTTTTTTTTTCCTTTACAAACAAACTTCTCTCCGAAACTCTTAGATGCGTTAAAGTTTGTGGTGAATGTGTTTTTAGTACGTAGGTGGTTTAAAGTGTCCAATAAAATAATGACTAAATGAAATAGAAATCTTGTAAATTGTCACAACAACTTCAAGACAAACCAACAACATCAACTGAAATATTAGAAGTTAAGAAAAAAGATTGTATTTATAAAAGCGGAGTAAAATAGTACTATTTTGTTATAATTTCCCAGTTGCTGCATGATCGATAAACATGCTGGCGTAGTGTCAGACTGCTCCTAGACCTAAACGGCAGCAGCTACTAAAAACTCTCAAATGCTAAGAGAGTTTTGATTTCGCAATTGATAACACTTTTGGAATCTGACAATTCTTACATTGTGCCGTCTCAATGGCAAATTTGTACCAAATTGATATAAATTGTACCAAGACTTCGCTTTAAACTAAAATGTGACCTGTACTGTGCGCACAAGGTTACATGGACAGATAAGCAGCCAGCGTGCCAGCCACCCTGACTACATCGTTAAATCGACTCAGAAAGTGATAATGAGTCGATCGGTATTATAAAAGGTGGGTCTAGTAGCACCAATATTTTTAAGTGTTGCACCCATCAGCAAAACATGCACTATACCCTCTCTACTATTGTGGTATGGATATAAAAAATAAAGTAAAAGCAAAAAGTTTTCCCTTTCTCTTTTTTTTTTTTTTTTTTTTGTCAAAAAAGTGGTGATTTGGAGACACTTGATCCAAATTATCCATTTACAGGGATACATATGTACATATACTTATGTACATATGTATGTATTTACTTAAAATATTAGTATAACATCAGGAATACAAAATTTAAATTATACCAAACAAGGATCAATTGCACCAGTGTACCAATAGAGTTTCGATTAAACCATATTTAGTACAATTGTACCACAAATCCCATCAGTTATAGATAATAACAAGAAAAGAGAAAGCCAGGTTTTTATAAAGCCCCAAATTTCTAGGCAATTTCCCTCACTCTCTACCCTACCTTAATATCAAATTATGTTACGATCAGATCTAATGCCTGCCTTTTATACCACAGGAAATACATTTTATGTTTGTACAAATATTTTTTTCGATTTGTGTTGTTAATTGGGTTGTTTTCTGTTTGGACAAATATTTGAAGAGTGTTTGTAGAAATATTAAAATTTTTTTTTTATATTTGGAAGACATTTTGGATATTTCGTCGGTTGATTATTTAATTGTCGTATGTGGATACAAATTACATACGACATACGACAATTAAATAATCAACCGACGATTTGTCAAACCTTTTGTGGTGTCTAGTGCTAAATATAATAAATGCTAAATAAAAATATAGTAATGGAAGAAGAAGCATTAAAACCATTTTCAGGCGTAAATCCGAATTTTAATACAACTCTTTGCTCCACATTATAATTCTTTAGTTTATATTTCTCCCCCGTTTAAAACAAATGGCGAGAAAAATTGCCGCAGCCCTATCGTCCTTTGCATTCCTTCAAAATAAACTGAAAACAAAAGGTAAAACCGGGTAAATTCGGTAACTTCATATCTCCAAAGGCCCTATGCTCCGCTGGGAGCTAAAGGAGACAAGAAGAAGAGAAGAATATATCTCCAAAACTAAAAAATTAATACTTATCGTTGCTCATTAGAAAAATGCGGACAAGAGTCTGGTACTTTTTTGAAATTCGGGCCTTTTAAGGAGTAAACGGGTATAACCTGTATTTTGGAACGTCTTTGTCACCCGGTTTATCTTTTAAACCAATAAACAAGGAAATAAAGATTATACCAAATTCGTTACTTTGCTAAAAAAAATAATCATTTGGTAATTTTTGGAAATTCAAAGGTTTAAGGGGGGAAAATCGCACCTATTTTGGTACTTTTTTCAGAAGAGATTTTACTCGATTCATTGACTACTATATATTCCATTATGGGCTCCCACTACAATATTTAAAATTGTTGATACTTCAACGGGGAGAAAAAAAAGTATCAAAAAGGGGAAATACGGGAAATTAAATTTATATCTTTTAATTTTCCATGCTGCAACATAAAAGTTTAGATACAGGGTCCTGAGTAAATGAAAACCTTTAAGATGAAAAACATGATAGTTTTGCTTTCCAACTATAACTTTTTGGAATTTTCATCAATATAAACATAAAATTAAGCATGAATAGTCCTGACTGGACGAGAATCTATTAGATGGAGTACCCAATACCTTTCTGTTCTTCGACTAGTACTTTTGGAATTTCCATTAGTATTGGACATCGGAATATAAAATTAAACATGTCAGTTCCTAAGGGAATGAGAATATGTTAGAGAAATATTTTTGGTACTTTTTCGTTGTTCAACTGGTACTTTTTGAATTTTTACTAATACTGAACCTAGAAACAAAAAAAAAATTTATTATGCAGAGTGCTGGAGAAACTTCAAGAGGCGTCCTTTTGGTACTTTTTTGTTGTTTAACAGGTACTTTTTGAATATTCGTTATAAGTACCATAAAACTAAACATGCTTTTTTTAAAAAACTTAACCTTAAAACAAAATAATCCAAAATGCGGAGTGCAGAGTGATTTAGAAACTATAAGGGGAGACTTTTTGGTACGTTTTTTTAGATTTTTTTTATTGTTTTTATATTATTAAACCTACAAAATAAATTAAACATTCACTGACTGGAGTGGAATATAACATATGGACCGAAGGTTGGTCCCTCACCAAATCGTATTGGCATCGTTACTGCAATAAAAAATTCAAATATTGAATAATTGTTTTTTTTTTTTTTTTTTGAGGGGGGTGGGTGTTGCTATTAATTCAATGCCAATGGCTGTTAAAGTTTCAGCAAATTTAAATCTAACACCCTAATTTGTTTAAGTTACACTTTCTTTGCCCAGAATCTTATTTTCTTAGTTAAAGTTTAAATATGAAAAAAATGATTTTTCAATTTCTAGTTAATTTTTGAAATTTTTCAAAATACATATTTCACGTTTCCCTGTAATAAAGCATGTTTTCCCTTTAAAAAAAAACAAATTAAATTTTAAAGCATTAAATAAAAAAAACCAAAGAAAAAACTTTAATCATTAAAAAAAAATATTCCAAAAATCAGTAGTTCTTAGACAGTGTTACATTCCAGGTTTTTCTTTGTTAAAGATGATGATTATCTTTAAAACAATAAAAAAAATTCTTTATTTTATATGCCATGATATATTTTTATAGATTGATAACTAGCTACCTTTTTTTCCAAGACATGTATATAAAGATACACTACCACTTAACAAGACATATTTTCACGCTATAAATTTTCTCAATAAAAAGTCGAAACGACATAAAATTAATAATAAAAAAAAATTAGAACATCTTTGACTATGACAAAAAAAACGCCACCAAGTTGTTTTAGTCTTAGATACTCAAATTGACTACATACAGAATAAATATCTATCTGTGTTTTGCTTACAGATACTTGTATCTTATTACCATCAGATAGTGTAAATGTCAACCTTTGAAAACGACAACAACAATGGGAAAATGATGCAACCATATTTAGTAAAAGGCGAAATATTGTATATGACCATGTTTAACGGTTTACAAGAAAAAAACCATACATAACTTTATGGCTTATACATAATATGTATCTCCCCTTTTACAACTATCAATACTACTTTAGAAAATACTAAACAATATATTACAACATTAACTATAATAGATGGAAATCTATAAATATGCTACAGTATACAAGAAAAGTTATCAAACATGGTAAAATGTTGCACTTATGCTCTGAAATGATGATGTTTTTAGGGTAAAACAGATATTTTGGAAGTTATACTACACAGGAACAACATTTTCCAACTTTTGAACACAAAATTTAAAGAATACCTGCCAAACTTAACTTGATTTTTCCCTGTGTCATTGCAATCAATCCATATAATGATCGGTACTTTTATCCCTTTTGGGGAGTAATCGGGTATAACCTGTATTTTGTAACTTCTTTGTCAACCCATCTATCTTTTAAACCAATAAACATAGAAATAAAGATTATACCACCTTCCTAACGTATCTGAAAAATTATCAA
Organism: Pollenia angustigena; assembly: GCA_930367215.1. Lineage (NCBI taxonomy): Eukaryota > Metazoa > Arthropoda > Insecta > Diptera > Polleniidae > Pollenia > Pollenia angustigena. The sequence continues at coordinate 25,223,954 of OV884059.1, forward strand.
AATAATTTTTGGCAAGACAAAATTTCAATTTTAAAAGATTTTGTTATTCGTGCTTAATTCCCAATTTTTATTATTGATAAAAACACTGAAATCTATTGTTGATGGGATAAGCTATTCCTATGCGCATTTCACTGGTTGCTTAGGCCAGATCGTCAGAAAACTTCATGCAAACTGTTAAACGTATAAGACTTATAAGCAACAGTTCTACTTCAATATCAAAGTTTAAACAACAACATCAACAATAAACAGTGAGCTTATCTCATCTTACATTCCCCACTACAATTGATTGGAAATCTCCCAACATTAATTGTAGTTGTAAGTAGGTTAAAGGTGTTATGATACTTGCTATTATTTGTATTGGATTTTTTTAGGATTGACTGAATGAAACAACAAATGCGAGAAAGAACAAGAAATACAATTTGATAAAAAAAAACCCTTTTTTCTGATTGACATTTCTAATGTTTATTTTTTTCTTTGACTAAAACAAAAAAAAAATGGTAAAAGCTTGGGCAGATGAAACTATTTTGTTTTTGATAAGTGAAATGAAGCAGGTGTCCTTCATATGTATGGAATTTCAATCATAAATTTTGAATAAAAGAATATAACCCGATGTAATTTGTAAAATTTTACATTATTTACATTAAATTTTATTTATTTTTATATACATACATATAAAAAAAATTTTTTGTGATTCCAAAATAAAATGTAAACAAAACAAACAATATTGCCCACGTGTTTTTCCCACAAAAACCCGTCAAAAAAGCTAAAAATCGCAACAACAAAAAAAGTTAAAAACCGCTACTTTCGATCAAAAACTAAAAAAATTGGCAACAGTGCTAACAATTAATCTGAAAATGTCAATTATAACAGTGCAGCCACACGATCAAGATTTTCTTGATAGTCTTTTACATATACTGATTGTCAAAATATGCAAAAGTTGACAGCTGTGACGTAGGCTGCACGCAAGTTGAAAGCAATTTACTTTTTCAAGATGTCGTTGCCGAGAAGACAACTCAAAATGTTTTGCTATTTTCCACTTTTGATTTTTCTGCACTGTAGGCTGTTTTATTAATAAACATATTTCACTATTTTTTTAGGTTTTTAGTTAAAATTTTAAAATTCCCGCAACAATTTGTAAAAAAAAAGAACTTCAGCTTTTGCCGGCAAAATATTTGTGAAAAAAAAACAAAAACAACTTCAAAAGATTTGTAATAAACGGTTTTCTTGAACGAAAATTGATACACTCACTGGCAAGAGAATTTTAGAGGCAAGTTCGTATCAATTTTTAAAAGTATGAGTGTATTGGTAAAAAAGTGTGAGTGTATTAAAACTTGATAGCCAAAACTTGATCGTGTAACCCTCAAGTAAATTAAAAATTTGTATATTTTTTGTGACAGTCTTATGGTGTTTTCTTTTCTGACAATAATGTTCCATATATGCTACCATTCGTGCGGGTTTTTGTTCTATTCTAAAAATATATGCAGAAATGTGAGAAGTTGTCGTTTTCCTTTCTAAACATGTTGCAACAATAAATGGCAAATTTGTTCCATTTCTTACCCGCAGTTATAACTGATGGTGTTTTCTTTTCTACAAAAAAATGTGACATTTTATTTAAAAAAATGCAATTTGGTGTCTGTTTCTTAAAATTTTTGTTCCCGAAAACGTGTGAGTTTTTTAGAACAAAACAAGTCACACTTTTCGGGAGCAAAATTTTTAAGAAACAGACACCACATTGCTTTTGTTTTTAAATAAAATGTCACATTTTTTGTAGAAAAGAAAACGCCATGAGTGTGAGATAATACCCTTTTTTGAATCTGCGAGAAGTACTTATTTATGCAAGCAAGTATTTTTTTTATTGAGGGTTTTCTTGTGTTTGCGTACAATTTGCGTTATATTGTGATTTTTATTTATATTGTGATGGATATAAAAACTTTTTGTTTTTCGTTTGTTTTACTTTTATTTAATAATTATATTTTTTTTTTGTCGCAAAATTTTTAACAACAGCTGACATTAATTACTGAAAATCAGTGCTGTTAACGCTTATTGGAATTGTAAGAAAATTTTATGTTGAAAATTGCTACAACCATGGTGAATATCGCTTTTAGTACAAACTTTGCATTCAATATTTAACACGCTAAATGCACATTAGTGTTGAGTGTAAAACGTAGCTATTATTTTGTTTCATTGTAATTTAAAAAATGTATCATTTTGTATGGTTCGTGTAACCTGATAAATATATTACACAACTATAATGCATCATTATTTTTAAGAAAAGAAAACACCATTAGATTTTTTATCGATAACACATGTATATTTGTTTGACATTTCAAGATTTTTTTTTATGAAATAATCATACTCTTTACACTTGCGGCCATTTTCACCAAGTTCGGTTATAATTAACTATCGGTTATAGCGGTCAAAACATATGTGTAACCGGAACTTTAATTGAAAGTAAGTTTTAACCGAACTTGGTGAAAATGGCCGTTAGTCAGTTTTCCTATGCAAATATACTTGCACTGTTCTCCAATATAGAAAAATTACAAAAAATGGCAAGTATCATAACAGCTTAAGAAAAACAAAAACAAATTTCAAAAGGATGTTGCCAGTTGAGTTTTTTCAGGCCGTGAACTGCCAGTTTATTATCAAAATAATTTTTGGGAATACAAAATTTCAATTTTAAAAGATTTTGTTATTCGTGTTTTTATCAATACAAATAAAAATTGGGAATTAAGCACGAATAACAAAATCTTTTAAAATATCTGAAAAATACGGTTATTTATTTGCTACTTATTTGTTATTCGAACGTTTAAAGAGTGAAAATCGTACTTATTTTTTGTACTTTTTTTTTACAAAACATTTTTCGCCATGTATTGACACATATGTACATAATTTTTAAATTATGGGCTCCCACTGCAATATTGATATTTGATACTTCAATGGGGAGCAAAATAAGTATAAAAAAGGGGAAATACGGAAATTCAAATTATTTCATTTACTTTTTTTCTGTGCTTCATTTGGTAGTTTTTGAGTTCTATAAAATATTGAAACCAGAAATATAAAACTGTAGGTGCAGGGTTTGCGTAATGAGAAAAATTTTGGTACTTTTTTTGTTCTTCAATTGGTACTTTTTGAATTTTCGTGAATATTGCAACTAGGAACCTTAAATTAAGAGTACAATGTCCTGAGTGGATGAGAATCTATAAGAGCGAACTTTTTGGTATTTTTTTTTTTGTTCTTCAATTGGTACTTTTTTAGTTTTCTTTAGAATAAGACCTAGAAACATAATATTAAACATGCAAGGTCCTGAGGGGATGAGAATCTATAAGATCGAACATTTTGGTACTTTTTTGTTCTTCAATTGGTACTTTTTTAGTTTTCTTTAGAATAAGACCTACAAACATAATATTAAACATGCAAGGTCCTGAGGGGATGAGAATCTATAAGAGCGAACTTTTTGGTACTTTTTGTTCTTTAAATGGTATTTTTTGAATTTCGTTAGTATTAGACCTTCAAAACTAAAATTCAATATGCAATGTCCTTGGTACTTTTTTGTTTTTCGGCTGCTACTTTTTGAATTTCCGTTAGTATAGGATCTAAAAACATAAAATTAAACATGCAAGATCCTGAGGGGATGAGATTATAGATTCTTATTATAGATTTTTGGTACTTTTTTGTTTTTCAAATGGTACTTATTGAGTTTTCGTTAGTATAGGACCTTGAGACATATAATTAAACATGCAATGTCCTAAGCGAATGAGAATCTGAGAAGCAAAATTGTTGGTACTTTTTGAATTTCCGTCAATATAGGACCTAGAAACATAAAATTCAACATGCAGAGTCCTGAGTGTTGAGAATCTATAAGAGGAAATTTTTCGGTACTTTTTTGTTTTGCAATTATGTATTGCTTTATGATTTTGTATATTATTGAACTAACAAAAATAAATTAAACATTCACGGACTTGAGTGGAAGATAACATATGAACCGGAGGTTGGTCCCTCGCCAAATCGAACCGCTAATACGAAAAAAATGCTAGAAACATGTAAATTCATTTTTATTTAAATATATGATTTCTTTATATTCACATAAATAATAATGGTCGAATATCGACAACTGGGCAAGCACTAGTACGCTTCAAACGGCAGCGAATTTTATTACTGAGAAGTAAGTTTTTATTATGATTGGTTTATAACTTATAATGGGTGATTTTTTAAAAGTTATAGGAAAGTTTAAAAAAAAAACACACAAAATTCAGAAAAATGCATGAAATTTTTTGCATATAATTTAATGTTTGAAGATTATTTCATGCAAATGTTGACCGTGACTGCGCCTCAAATGGTCCATCCGCTTAGTCCAATTTTGGCATACTCTTTCCAACATTTCGGCCGGTATCTCATGAATAAATGCTTCAATGTTGTCTTCCAATGCGTCAATTGAAGCGGGCATGTGTATACAGACATGAGCTTTAACATAGCCCCACAAAAAATAGTCTAAAGGCGTTAAATCGCACGATCTAGGCGACCACTTGACCGGTCCCGAACGTGAAATAAAATGTTCACCGAACTCGCCTCTCAATAAGTCCATTGCTAAGCGTGCTGTGTGGCATGTGGCACCGTCTTGTTGAAACCACATGCCATGCAAGTCAAGCTCTTGCATTTTGGGCAAAAAAAAAGTTGGATATCATCTCACGGTAGCGCTCACCATTCACAGTTACGTTACGAATCGCATCATCTTTGAAGAAGTACGGTCCAATGATGCCAGCAGCCCATAAACCGCACCAAACTGTGACTTTTTCTGGATGCATTGGTAGCTCTTGCAATGCTTCTGGCTGATCTTCACTCCAAAATCGACAAATTTGCTTTTTAACGTACCCATTGAGCCAAAAATGAGCTTCGTCGCTGAACACAAGAAACGCGCGATGAACTTTCTTAACAGAGCACGCATTTTGATAATACAATTCAATAATTTGCAAGCGTTGTTCGTTTGTTAGACGATTCATGGTTAAATTTTAGACCCAACTGAAGATGTTTGACAGTGAAACAAAACACGAAACGTGCGTCAGCTGTTTAAACCAGTGTTGCCAAAAAGATAAAACCAAAAAAAAATCACCCAATAGATTCCATATAAAGTCCATAATATTCTTAGGTGGAGGGTCTTACAGACCCATTGCAGCTGAATGTAACACTTTTACTTAAATATATTTTTAATACCGTATGTTTGTTCGAAAGTTTTTACAAGATACTGTTTTAAATTTCCATATTAAGAAAAGAAATTTTATAAGACTATTTTCATAGTTTCTTAGTTTTTCTTTGGCTCTTTCTACTACTGCTTCTTTTTCTTAAGTGTTTTTATTGTTTTTAGATTTTTATCTTTATCGTTTTTTTTGCTTCTTCCTTTTCTCGTTAACAATCTCAGGGCTACCATCGTACATGTATGTGAGTGTCTATACATTATCATTTTATTACAAGTGATTTTTATAGCTTTTTGAGCTATAAAATCACCAAAGGATTCAATTATCCTTTCATTGATTTAGTTTTAGTTTTTCCTTAAGCCTTAAAATATTTCTTAGTTCTACTAATTTTAATGGCATTTTTAAACATTGTCAATTCAATTTCTGGTGCTTTTATTGGCCAAATATCTCTGTCTAGTGGTAATAAAAACCCAGCAGCAGGTCTTCTTTGTTTTCTAGACATAATATTTTTCTTAGTTTTTTTTTATACTCATGGGCTTAAAAATTGTCGGAAGTTATTGATGATGAAGTGGCTGGCTTCTTATTGAGCCATATTTTTGTTATTAATATTTAACATCCATTAATGTCATTATATTTATCAAACAAAAAATCTTTTAAATTTCAGCACGCACCTGCACGAAGAGAGAAAGAATTAAGAGACGCCTTAGAAATATTAAAAAAATTATTCATAGTTATTTTATACATTTCATATAGAATTCTTGTTAAAAATTAAGGCTTATGTTGAATTTTTCTTAAAAACTTGAAACATATAAAGAAAATTTAACTATTTCCTTATGCAAATTACAAAACCTCTCTAAAAGCTGTGATATTCTAAATAAAATTTTTAAAAAAATATTTTTTTTATTCACATTTGAGGTTAGATTGAACTTTGGCTAATTACTTTAAAAAAAACTTAAAGAAATTTGGAAATATTTTAAAATCTCTTACTTCTTTTAAAAATCTATCAATATCCTTAAAAGTTTCAAAAGAAAACTGTGATTTCTTAAAAAATAATAATTTTTAAGGTTAGATTGAATTTTTGTTAAAGACTCAAAAATTATTAAAGAAATTTCTAAATTATTCTAGAAACATTTATTTATTTGTGTAAATTTACTTAATTCGGTATTTATTTAAAAGAAAATCATGTTTTTTTAAAATTAAAATTTGAGGTTAGGTTTTAGTTTTTTAGTAATAACTCAAAAAGTCTTGCTGAAACTAAAATATTCTTAAGGATTTTATAGTTTTCAGCTTTAATCTAAGCTAATTTTTAAAGAAATCTCGATTTTTAATATTTTTAATTTAAGGTTATGTTGAATTTTTAATCATTATCGAAGAAATTCGTACATTTTTTAACCTTTTTTACACAAATCTTATTTTTTTAAAGCGCAAAGAACAATTTTCGCTCAGTGGCCTTGTAGATCTCAAGATTCTAAATTCCAAAAATGTTTAATTTTCAATTTCAGTTTAACAATTTCACACCATTTCAAAACTCTAAATACCAGTCCTTCCCAAAAATAAACACTAATACTGTGGAAAAAAGCTCTCAATAAGGTAAAAAAACAAAAATTAGCACGGTTGTTGGAAAAAATGTTGTAATTTTACGACAATATAAACAGAAAACAAACATGCATTTAGTTGCCACACATGCTTTTGTAAACTGTCAGTTTATTTAATTTTGTTGTTGTTTTAAAGCTGGATGGTTGCTGGTGGTTGACTGTAAATTTTAAGCTCGTATGGTTGGGCTTGACTGTTCGGTAGTTAAATAAACAAAAACAACACATCATTTGTAGTTCATTTTGACTAAAGCTATACAAAGGAACTATTCTACAAAAGGTACTATAAATAGTAGTAAAAAAATTAGTAGCAATAGTTGTTTTACTGGCATATACTTAATACAACTTTCCTACCTGAAACTAAATGTATATTGAAACCTACGATTTGTTTTTGTTTTTTCTTTTTGCTGCTAAGTATCTATGGCTTAAATGTTAGCCATCTATCTGTCTGTCCTTGCTTCAGTCTGTCTGTCCTTCCGTCTTTCTGTAACTTGAAAAAATACCTTTATTCATAAGATGTACTAATACAAATTCGATACTTTGTTAAGCTTTTTGAAAGCAGCTAAACAGTAAGAAATAAAAAAAAAATTCAACGAAAGGATATCCCATCACATTTATGTATAAACATTTTATAAAACGAAATAATCTTTTTTTGGACAGTACTTAAAACAACAACAATAACAACACTAAACTAAAATAAACAAAAGGTTTTAGTTGGTACTTGATTTGGTTGTTTTGTTTTAGTTTTTTTTTTTTTTTTTTTTTTGGCATTTTATTTGTTTTGGCTCCACAGTAGCCATGAATTTCCATGTACAACATAAAAACCGTGATCTGCAATTTGTACAAAACTCCAAAAAGCAATACGGCAACAAAAAGAACAACAACTACAGCGACAGCAATAAGAGTAACACATTAAATAAGAAGGAGGTTGAATTTCTTTATTTTTTAATACACTTACGCTCAAAAAATCCAAAAAATATGTTAATAATATTAAATGCTACTTACTTGAATTTCTTGAAATTTTTAATTAGGCTTAAGTTCATCAACTTTAATTTTCATTTAATAATTTTGGGTGACGGAAGGAACTTACAACATAAAATTAATACAAAATTTATTTTTATAATTTTATTCTTGGCTGAACGCGGGATTGGACTTGGGTCGAATTTACATATTTGGACAGTAACCACATTCCCATCATCAGAATTCTTTGCCGTTCTAACATTATAATAGTTGCTGACTAAACAATTTCAAAACCAAAAAAAATTGTCGTTTTCTAAATATTTCATAAATAGTAGTGGATTTAATACCAAAAAAGTAGTAGGTTTAGTATAATTTGTTATTTAAAGCATTGAATTTTTCCTAAAAAACGATTAAGAATATTAAATGTTATTTTATTCTTAATATTCAAAGAGTAGTGGCAAATTTACTACCAAAATAGTAGTAGATTTAATAGTTTTTTTTATATATTCTTAAAATCAATAATTAAAATTAGTTCAGTTTTATACTTTTTATGCTTTCAGGCATCAAAGAATCACAGTATTCTTTACATTTAGGAAAAAGTAGTAGATTTATTACCAAAATAGTAGAAGGTAAAGTATGATTTTTTATAAAAAGCAATAATTTTACCTAATAAACGATTACAAAACCAAACGAAATTTTATTCTTAATTTTCAAAAAATAGTAGCAAATTTACTACCAAAATAGTAGTAGATTTAATAATTTTTTTAAAATTTTCTTAAAATCAATAATATAAAATTAGTTGAGTTTTATACTTTTTAAGCTTTCAGGCATCAAGGAATCACATTATTCTTTACATTTAGGAAAAAGTAGTAGATTTATTACCAAAATAGTAGTAGGTAAAGTATGATTTTTTATAAAAAGCAATAATTTTACCTTATTAACGATTAAAAAGCCAAACGAAATTTTGTTCTTAATTTTCAAAAAATAGTACCAAATTTACTTCCAAAATATTAGTAGATTTAATAATTTTCTTAAAATCATTTATATAAAATTAGTTCAGTTTTATACTTTTTAAGCCTTCAGGCATCAAAGAATCACATTTTTCTAAACGTTAAGGAAATAGTAGTAGATTAACTACCAAAATAGTAGTAGGTTTAGAATATTTTTATAAAAAGCAATAATTTTACCTTATAAACGATTAAAAAGCCAAACGTTATTTTATTCTTAATATTCAAAAAATAGTACCAAATTTACTACCAAAATAGTAGTAGATTTAATATTTTTTTTTAAATTTTCTTAAAATCATTTATATAAAATTAGTTCAGTTTTATACTTTTTAAGCTTTCAGGCATCAAAGAATCACAGTATTCTTTACATTTAGGAAAAAGTAGTAGATTTATTACCAAAATAGTAGTAGGTAAAGTATGATTTTTTATAAAAAGCAATTATTTTACCTAATAAACGATTACAAAACCAAACGAAATTTTATTCTTAATTTTCAAAAAATAGTACCAAATTTACTACCAAAATAGTAGTAGATTTAATATTTTTTTTTAAATTTTCTTAAAATCAATAATATAAAATTAGTTCAGTTTTATACTTTTTATGCTTTCAGGCATCAAAGAATCACATTTTTCTAAACGTTAAGGAAATAGTAGGAGATTAACTACCAAAATAGTAGTAGGTTAAGAATATTTTTATAAAAAGCAATAATTTTACCTTATAAACGATTAAAAAGCCAAACGTTATTTTATTCTTAATATTCAAAAAATAGTAGCAAATTTACTACCAAAATAGTAGTAGATTTAATAATTTTTTTTTTAATTTTCTAAAAATTAATAATATAAAATTAGTTCAGGCATCAAAGAATCACAATATTCTTTACATTTAGGAAAAAGTAGTAGATGTCCTACCAAAATAGTAGTAGGTTAAGTATAATTTGTAAAAAAAGCATTAATTTTACCTACAAAAAAAATAAAATTTCACTTTTTTCTTAATATTCAAAAACAAGTAGAAACTTTACTACCAAAATAGTAGTAGATATAATACATTTTTATAACTTTCTCAATTTCTTTAAATAAAGATTTTTTTTTTTGTTAATTTTGGTAGATAAATGCGAAATGCAGCTTGCTTTAAAATTTCGTGGAGCTATAGCTTAAAATTTTATGCATTCTTTTATTAATTATTGCAATAAAACTTTTCACAAATCAAAAATTGTATGGTTTTTTCCTTCCCTTGTAAGCCTATAAAAAATTGAGTTACGCCTTTTTAATATTAAGCCATCGATTTGTTTTATTCTTGAAAATAAAGAAAAAGTAGTTTAAAATTGATTATTGTTTAATGTTTTCAACATTTTATTTATTTATTTTATAATTCAGATTTTTATCAAAAATTTTTTTTATTTTGTATTTAAAAATAGTAGTAGATTTGCTACCTTTTGCAAAATTCTATTTAATTATAAAGCAATACATATTTTTTTTAATTATTAAAATTTTATATATTTTGTATAAACAATAGAAGTACAGTCGTAGATTTACTACTATTTTTTAAAATAAAATAAAAGTAGTAAATTTACTACTGTTTTTTAAAACAAAAAAAATTATTTTGTTATAATTCTAATGGAAAATTTTATTAATTGTGAGCATTTAAATAATAGAAAAAATAGTAGTAGATTTTACTACCTTTTTCAGTTTACAACTTTTAAACGAAAAATATGCATATTTTAAATGTTTAATTTTATGCTGAATTGAAAAAATTACATCTAAAATGGTTAATATATAATTTTTTAAAAGAAACGAATAAATTTACTACTATTTTTTACGCCGGCTAAAAATGTTTTAAAAAAATTATTATACAAGCAAATTTTTAAATAATAGATCAGAAAATGTTTAAATTTTTTTTTAAAAAAACTAACTCCTTTTTTACTTAATTGCTCCTTTTTTTCCTCGAGCGTTGGTTCTGCCATAAAACTTATGGTTCAAGTCTAAGATGTTATAAGTATGTTGTTGTTGCTAGTTGTCAGTTACTTACCTATAGCAATAGTTTTTTGCTGGCAGCATCAGTTTTTCGTTTGCAGCAAAAATAAAATTTGCGATCAACATACAATTGCGACAGGAAACAGCTTCTCTGAGATCTCCCAAAAAAAAAAAAAAAAAATAACCAGCCGAAAAACAAACAACAGAACACTTTAAACAAAACAAATTGTGATGGTAGTAAAAACAACAATGCAAACACAAAATAAATTAAAAACTAAACTCAACTTGAAAACAAATATAGAAAAAAAAATTGTTAAGCAAGTTCTTAAATTTCAATTCCACATACTGGCTGGAAAGACAAACTGAAAAAGGCCCAATACTTTAAGCAACAACAGTGTTGCCAAAAAATTATGCATAATAAAAGTTTGTCATGTTTGTTCGTTCGTTGGCTGTTTGGTTGTCTGATATTGTTGTTGTCAGTTTTGTTTTGTTCAAGTTGTTGTATAGTTGACTTTATTGACCATATTGATGTATTGATCGCTTGCTGCTGATAAACTCCGAATGTGAACTTCCTTCTGGCTGATTTTTTGTATAGCGAAACGGCAACCAAAACATGCAATTTTAAATTGCAATGATACTTTTATGTTGATATCGACTTTGGACAATTTATATTACAGCAGCGACTGCACCATCATCATGCTGCCGATCATCATCATCATTGTTTGGCTTTTTTTTTTTTTGTTTCAACCTCCTTTAGGATCCTTCAACAGAAGCCTCTCTGTTGTTTTTAGCCTCATGACTCAGCTGGAGGTTTTGAGTTTTGTGAGAGTGTGTTGCTTTTTGGGAATCATTGTTTTGGTGTCTTCTTTATTTTTTTTTTTATGTTGTCGTGTTTGTTGCATTTGGCACTCATGCTGTTTGGTGTTGCAAATTTGTGAGGTGTTCACACTAAATGAAAACAGGCACATGTCAATGTTTCGCTGTTTTTTTTTTACATCTTTCCAATTTTAGTTAAATGTTTTTGCTGGATGTTTATTGAATTTAAGAACGTTATAGATTTTTATGACTTGAGAAAGCAATTCTGACGATTGCAAGTGTTTAAAACTTGTTTAAAAGTTACAAGAAGTGCTGGGAAAATCATTAAGTAAAGTAATGCTGAGGATAATCAAATTCTTGCAGAGTTTTTTTATAGAGCATACTCTCTCTTTCTCTGAAGTCATGTGGAGAGATTCATTTTGAAAATAAAAAATGTTGAATATAATATAAAGTAACCTTCGAAAGGAAATAATTCCCAGTTTCTATTTGTGAAAATAAATAATTTTATAAAAAATTTACCTCAAGCTTAATACAATAAATATTAATTAAAAAAAATTAAAATCGAACAATAAACAATTTATATGTATGTACGTAATGAACTATGTTTTTGTTTGATTATGTTTTAATATATAAAACAGGATGTGTGTAGGTGTGTATGTAACGTATGGACTCCAAAACGGCTGGGCCGATTTTGATGAAATTTTGAGGGAATCGTCAGAATATTCAGGCGGGTGACACAGATTTTTGATTTTCGGTCTGCGGGCGGAGGGGCGTGGCAAAATCCAATTTACATATTGCACCACCAATGACATCTATATAATTTGGACGATTTTTTCTTTAAAATGATCGCCATGGTCCAACTTAGATTTATACGAAAAGAAAATTTTGCCCCGCCCACTTTTTTCGAATTACCTAAAATCAGAAAACGGCTCCATTGATTTGACAAATTTCTCCTTCAAATGTTCGTATTAATCCATTTTAAGTTTTCATCGAAAGAACAATTTACCACGCCTACTTTTACGCCCACTTTTTCTATTAAGCGCATAACTTGAGAACGGCTTGACCGATTTGGACGATTTTTTCTTTAAAATCATCGCCAAGGTCCACTTAGGTTTTTACGGAAAGAAAATTTTGCCCCGCCCACTTTTTTCGATTTACCTAAAATCAAAAAACGTCTCCATCGATTTGACTAAATTTTCTTATTGATCCATTTTACGTTTTCATCGAAAGACAAATGTACCACGCCTACTTTAACGCCCACTTTTTCCATTAAGCGCATAACTTGAGAACGTCTTGACCGATTTGGACGATTTTTTCTTTAAAATCATCGCCATGGTCCAACTAAGGTTTTTAAAATTTTGTCCCGCCCACTTTGGCGCCCACTTTTTTCGATTTACGGCTACATCGATTTGACTTACTTTTCTTTCAACGGATTTTAAAAATCGAACGCAAACATTTTTCCTAATTTGGACAGGACAACGTCTGTTGGGTCAGCTAGTGTTTTAATAAAAATCTAACAAAATTTGTTTAAAATTATTTGTCCGATTTTTTACAACATAAACAACGCTATTTTTATTTTTTTCAGGAAATTGACGATTTTTACACGAATTTATCTGGCAGCCCTAAATAAAACTAAAACAAGAAAACAACATTTCAAATAACAAACATTTAACAATTGTGTTTAATTTAGTTTCATCATTTAAATTCTTTCTATTTTTTATATACACAAAAAAAATAGTATATAAACAAATTTTAAATTTAAAATATCGATGTTTTGTTTTTCTCACACCATTTCCCCAATGTGACTTATTTTGACAGTTCTTATGAGAAACGTTTCGTTAAATATTGTTACAGAAACACTTTTTCTCACATCCTTTCAATAATTGCTTGAAAATTAGTTAAATGGCAGATAATTCTCGCAAAGGAAAGATACCGAAACACTTGTGCGAGAAAAACCATTTTTTGTTTCATTGTACTTTGTTTTTGTTGGAATTCACTCGGTTCTTGCGAAAAAGTTTTTCGATGTGAGAAATACAGAAACGGGCTACTGGTTCCTAGGCGATTTTGGTTAGTGATTCGTTATACATCCATATATAAAAAATTTTAACGTTACTAAATGATTCATCATCGCACATCCTAAACGCCTGAAGCTAAAAACTTGAAATTCAGACCGGAAGTGGGTCTCTCCCCAAATCGGTCCACTAAGACGGGATTTTTGGAAATTCGAATGTTTAGAGGGTAAAAGCAGGTAAATTCGATAACCTTATATCTCCAAAACTAAAAGAGATACAAAAAAAAACTGCAGAACTTATCGTTGTTCTTTAGAAAAATAAGCACACTGGTGTCTGGTACTTTTTTGAAATTCGGCTCTTTTAGGGAGAAAACGGGTAAACCCTGAATGTTGGCACTTTTTGTCACCCCATCTATCTTTTGAACCAATGAACCTAGAAATAAAGTTTATACCACATTCGAAATTTATCAAAAAAAAAATACGAATATATATATGGTACTTTTTCGAAATTCGAACGTTTAAGGGGTGAAAATCGTAACTATATTTGGTACTTTTTTTCAAAAACATTTTTCTCCATTCATTGACATATTCGTACTAAATTATAGGCCCCCACTACAATACTGCAATTTTTGATACTTTAATGTGGGGGGGGAGGGGGAAGAAATAGTACCAAAATGGCAAATACGGGAAACTTACAGCCACGCCCACGATGTCACACGTTAACATTCGCATAGAAAATTACATTTAAAACAAATACCAGTTTTTAGAAATTGTTTTTGTTTCAAATGCAATTTTCTATGCGAACGTTAACGTGTGACATCGTGGGCCTGGCTGTTAATGTCCTTCTTCAGCTTTTTGGTTCTACAACTGGTATTTTTTGATTATCGTTAATATTGGATATTAAAACATAAAATTCAACATGCAATGTCCTGAGTGGAGACGAATCTATGAGGGAAATTTTTAGTACTTTTTGGTATATTAACTGGTACTTTTTGAATTTCCGGAATTTAAACAAGTTAAAACCGAGAAAACCAAAATTTGGCATACAGATATGTCCACGAAAAACAAGGAGATGCTAACGAGGTAGCGGCTTAAATGCTAGTTGATGTATAATTATTTTTGGTGATCACAAATTTTTCCTATTTTCGTTTAAAAAGTCTTTTAGAGGATTTTAAGGTTTCATTAATTTTTGTCTAAAATTTTAAGTTTTCCGCCAATAAAAATAAATATTTTCTTATTCCAAGACAACTTTCATTTCCAATTTAAAACATTTCTTTTTTTATTCCCAGGAAATAAAATCTTGTTAATCATTAATTCGACTATCGAATATTTGTTAAAAAAAAAACGAATTATCTTAATTAATTTTAAGGTGTTGCTGTTGATTCAGATGGCAAAAGAAAAAAATTAAATATTTAAAATTTCTTTTACAGCGAATAAAAAGTGACATTTTTTAATGTCTTTCGCTCATTAAAGAGTTTATAGAAAGCGTATAATCATCATCATACATTATTATTATCAACTTCATAATAATCATCATCACCATCGTCATTATAATCGTCATTTCAGATTTTTGTTTAATGATTATTGCTCCGTTTTTAAACGTTTTTTTTTTTTTTTTTTTTTTTTGTTTCGGTCTTCAGTTATTGGTGGCTTAAACTGTTGACTGATTTAAGTTGGTTTTTTTGTTCGTTTTGGTTTGTTATTTGTGATTTGTGTAGTTTATACAAATTTATCTGTTTATTCGATCATGTGTCGTATATAACGAAATTAATTTTTATTGCATTTCATTGCTGTGATGTGTTAAAAAGTCGGGAGTTAAAAAAAAGGAAGGTGAATGAATAAATGATTTTCTGGTTATTTGTTAACTGATGACTGATATTTGAATTAACTAGAAGTTGTTTTAGAAATCACCTAGAAGGGAAGGTTTACAAAAACACAAAAACCATATTTTTATGCAGTTTAAATTTCCTTCTAACACTTTCTTGCTTTACTTAATTAATGGATGCTGGCTTATGTTTTGATTTAGATGCTTCGCTTCTATTAGAATTCTCTGTTAGCAGCTTGACAAATGCCATTTTTTGTATCGAGCGGGTGGTTTAAAAATCGTTTTAAACAAAATCAAACGTTTTTAACCGCCTTTAAAGATGTCGATTGAGCAGATTTTTATTTAAAACGTTGCACTTTCAAATTTAAAAGTTTTTTCTTTTGTATTTGTGAGAAGTCTAAAAGGAATCTGCTGAATTTTAATTAATTTGCTGAAGTTGATTTCACATAATTAATTACCAGGGAAACCAGAAATATGCTCGAAAAAACACGTTTTATGGGTGCCCCGGTGGGCAAGCTGGTAGTGAGCCGGGATTGCGGGTTCGATTCCCGCCAGATACTCTGGTTTCTTTCCTGCAGACAAGCGTAGAGCTATGCGGGATTAGCTTAGGCAATTAACAAAAAATAAAAAAAAAATAGATAAATATGCAGTAAAAACTTGGAAAAAAACGGAAAATTGTTAAAAATATGCCCTAAAAAATTCATAAATTGCTAATTTTAAAACAAACTATTCAGCAATTTAATAAGAGTTCCATTTAACAAATACAATCCAAAAATTATAATCGGTTAAGCCACAACTCCAAAGTATTTACAGACGAATTTTCGAGATTTTATCCTATTTGGAAACGATGGGCAGTCAAGGGCTCACAAATACAAAGTTATGTTAAGAGCTTAAAATTCATATTAGAGTTATTTGTAAGCTGATCGTTACATTCAACAATCTTAACATGCGCTGAATAAAGCTCTTTCTGTGTCAAAAAATTAATTGCTTCAAAGTGGGAACTCGCCATATAAAAGTTATGTCCTCCGTTAGCGATATGGTAAGCCAAACTTTTCAATCACACCCTCTCTAAAAATATGGGTGGTATTGGGGTAGCGGGTGTGGCAGCTCCCATAGCCACAATTTCTTAATTAGGTTGTAAAAACATCTTGGTTATCAATACACAACAAAATAGATTCATGTATATCCAAGGAAAGGTATTGATATAACTTTCTATTCTTATTGCATTATGATGAAAGTATATAAGAGTCGGCATAGCCGAATATAGCGCTTTTACTTGTTTTAGGTCCTATTTGTTTGGTGGAGTACCATTGAAAACTCCGTCTCATTACTGGGGCGGACCTTGATGCTCGAAAAATATTCTGCAAATTTTGATTTGATAAAACACTTTATTTAAGAATTTACAACAATAAACGTAAAACCTGTGAAATAAGAACTGGAGTACCTTTTAGGCTCCTGCGAAACACATGTGTAAGATTAAGACCTAGTTTAACAGGATAATGAAAAATTTAAATTGATTTGGTTATCAGGGTGCTGTATAAAAACTTGGATTCTAGCAATTATGAGACAAAGAGATTAAATAGGGACCTGGCCGAAACCGTCTTCCTCTAACCCTTCGGATTAAAGCTGGAGGTTCACACCACGTCTTCTATGCGTTTGATACTTTTTAGACCTTTTTTCACTTCGTGCCTTCGATACGTATATGTTTTCAAGGCATATGCTGTGTTAACTGTCAATATAATATTACATGGATACTCCCTTTTTTATAAGGCGTGGTGTGGACCTCCAGCTTAACATGTTGATTTTAAGGAGATTGTTTTCCAACAAAAGCAGTTTCGAATTTAGCTGGTTTTTCGTTATTTTAAGTTGAAATGATGTCATTTTTTTAAACAATAATTTACTATTTCCGTTTTTAATTAAACTAAAACTTTTGTTATTTTACCCAAAAAAAAAAAAGAAAAAGTAAAAAAACAACAGTTTGTTTTATTTTAACCTTTTATTGTTGATTTGTTCGTTAATTTCAAGAAATTACTTTAATAATTTAACAATTCTTAATAATTTGTTTTATTTTAATCGTTCTTCCTCTTGGCCGGTAATTCATAAATTAAAGCGGTATTTTGGGAATGACCTCATAAAATTTTGTCGCTCCAATTCTTGTTTTTCTTTCTTAACACAAACTGAAATAAAGTGTCATAAAATAACCCTTTAATTTCTAACAAATAAAAACAAGTTCATAGAAAATGCCGAAAAAAAAACAAAAGAAAAGAAAGCAGCCAATTGAAGAAAACTAGCGATTTAAATGGATTTTAGCGTTTTAATTGGGAACTACCGGGTTTCTAACAACAACAAAAAAAAAACCAAAATGAAAAGGTGTCGCATGTCGTTTAATTTCCTAAAAATTAAGTTTTTTTTAAATTTTTAAAAAACAAAAAGAAAATTTAAAAAAACCTCTTTTCTCGAGTTTCTGAAATTGTAGCCAGCAAATTTTCGTAGAATTTCAATGAAATACACATTTCTCTGTGTGTTCAAGCCTGGCTTAAATCAAAATACCAAAAATTTTAATGGTTTCAACTCAAGATGATGATGTATTTGTTTAAAATCATCAAGCACGTACGATTTATTTATATTGTTTGGATTTTTGTGTATTTTTATGGCGTTTGATTTGTTTTTCGCTGAAATCCGGCCATAAATGTGAACGAACATTTATTTAAAACAATAAAAATTTGTTAAAAATAAAATGGATTTTTATCTAAAGATTTCTTAAAATTGATGTTTATTGCTCAATACTAAAAAAACAAAACTAAGGGAATTCAATCTGTGTGTGTGTGTGTTTGTGACTTTTGGCTTAAAAGGTTTTAGACTTTAAAACGAGTTATAATCGAAAACCCCATAAAACCTCAACGAAAATTTAACATTTAATTTCAAATTAACTTAAAAAAAAAACAAAAAAACGAGAATTAGATACTGAAAGCTTAAAGTGTTTCAAAGCTTTTAAATTTAAAAAATAAAAATAAAATTTCTAAAGCATTAAAACGTTTTTAATTTAGCTTTTTAAAGTTTTTAGAGATTTTAGTTGAAAACTTGTAACATATTTAAAGCTTTTTAAAGCTTTGCAAACTTTTTAGAAATCTTAGAGGATATAAATTATTTTTAAGTTATTGTTTTTGAAAGTATTTTGTTAATCCTAAGATTTAAATTAAAATATCTTCATATCGTTAAAACTCTTAATAACTTTCTAAAGCTTTCAGTGAAAGCTGTAAAAATCGCTAAAGCAAAATATTTTTCACAACAAAAATAATAATTAATATCTAAATATCTTATTATATTTAAAAGTCCTTGATAAAGCTTTTTAAAGTTTCTGTGTAGTTTTTAGTTCAGTTTTCAAAAGCTTTTCCCGTTTTTATTAAATTCTAATGTTTTAGGTTAAGAAAAGACTTAAACATGTTTTTACTTTTGAAAACTATTTAAGGTTTTAACTTAAATTTGTATATATAGTAAAAGTAATAAAAAGCTTTTTTAAGGTTTTTTCCCTTAAAAGCTTACTCAGTATTCAGGTTCCTTTATTATTTTAAAAGCTTTTATGTTTTTAGCAATTACAAAGGCTATCAATTAAATCAGTATCTAAGCTTAAAGTTGGCCTTTTCAAATTCTGAAGAAACTCTAGCTATTTTTGGTTGAAAATGGCTCGAACTCTTTAAAGCTTTTCAAAAATTTAAGTGACTACTGTAAAGAGGCTAAGGCTATAGAAAACTTTTCCACATATATATGTGTTAGTCGCTGTAAAGGTTTTTTAACGTTTCTGTGTAGTTTTTTTTTAAAGCTTTTCCAGTTTTTATGAAATTCTAATGTTTAAGGCTACCTAAACATTAAAAATATTTAAAACTTTTACTGAAATCTTTATATGCATATAGCAAAAGTAATTTAAAGCTTATTCGAGGTTTTTACTTTAAAAGCTTGTTTAGTATTCTGTGTAGATTTGCTGTCAGGTTCCTTTTATTATTTTAAAAGTTTTTTAAGTGTTTTTAGCAATTTAAAAGGTTATTAAAAAACCAAATTTAAAACATAAAATAGGCTTTTTCATATTAAAAATAAACTCTAAATTTTTAGTAAAAAAGTGGTTTTAAATCTAAAAAGCTTTAAAAATTTCTGTATAAATGGTTAATGCAATCGACAACTTTTCCAAATTCTTAATCAAATCCTTTAAAAAAAATTTTTTAAAGCGAATAATGCATTACGATGCATTTTTTAAAATTCTGTGCGGGTTTATGTTTAAATTAAATAAAAGCTTTAAATATATATACAACTCTTGCAAGATGTTTCAAGTTTTCTGTACAAATTCTTAACATGGTTTCAATAATTTTGTTGATTCTTAACCCCAATTTATGTTTTAAGCGAAAAAAAATACAAAATAGGAGCTTTTGTGTCTGGAGAATCCACTGCGTTTAAAAGCTTTTTCGAATAAATAAAAGATGTTCAATATTTAAGTTCAAAAACTATTAAAACTTGGACCAAAAAATTTAATATATGTAGCTATTCAAAAAAATTAATACCAATATAATTAAAAGCTAATACGTTTAAAGCTTTGAAAAGCTAAACAAGCTGTAGATCCCATCTCTTAACGATTTTCTTCAGCTGCAAATCAAAATGCGAAAATCATTAAGAGCTTGTTTATGTTTTGTTTACAACATTTTCAATATGGTTAGAGCTTTTTCAAACGCTATATGTTTCCAAAAGAGATTTTGCATAAAGCTTTCCTAAACATCATCAAAGCTTTGTTCTATTCTTAAGTAACTCAAATACAATTTTCCCATCGTGTGTTTTTACTTTTTTAATATCTCCCTTTAATCGATTATTTGCACTTTCAATTAATTAACTTCTGTCTGCCTGACTGTCAATTTTTAATGTCAACAACTTTCAATGTTTATCAAATCATTTAAATGATTGTCATTATTTCATATTAAAACGTACACTAAACCCTAGAGCAAAATAATGACATGCACGCGCTTATAAAATAAAAAAATATATATAAACACAAATTTTGAAAACAAAAAAAAAACTTTTAAAGAGTCATAAATGCAGTTAAATAAAAACAACTTAAAGAAATATTATTTGTTTAGAGACAAAAAAAAAACGAAAACTTAAAAAAACAAAGAAAAAAATACAGAATTAAAAACAATATGAAACAAATTATGTATAATTATGAAGACTTAACACGAAAACCGAGTTTTTAAAAAGTTTGATTAAATTATTTAAAGGAATTGACATTTTTGTTCGTGGCGCCATCTTTCAAACTTCCACTCCTCTAAAAATCTGAAAACAAATAAAAATGTTAGTAATTTAAAAAGTATTTAGAGATATTTAAGACAAAACGTGGTAATTAAGGGGGATTTTGGGGTTGCATAATTTGCAAAAGTAAACATTTTATGGAAAGCTTTTCACCCTGCTTTCTCCAAACTTTTTTTAAGGAAAGCTTAAAAAAGAGTTTTAACAAAAAAATTTTAATTGTTTTAGCTAAGGATTCACCTGTCAGAAATTCGAAACTAATTTTTCCAGGGATACCCTTAAAAAATCCTTTTATTTTTACTAATTAAATACTTAAATAAGCTTAATAAAATAAAACCGTTTTATTAAACTTCAATTAGAATCCCTTAATATTTTTTCAAGCTTATAATCAATGTTAAGGCTGTAAGTTTGATTAAAAGTCTCTTTGGGTTAAGCTTTTTAAAAATTTTTGAAACCAAAACGGTCGATGTTGTTAAACAAGTTTGAAGAGCTTTTTAAAGCTCTGAAATAAAATATCAAAGTTATTAAAGATCGTTCATTTAAAATAAGCTTTTTTTAATTACATCGATGATATATGAAAAACATGTTTGCACAAATTTTTGCTTCAAAATTTTTGTAATAAGCTTCAATACAGATTTTTAAATATTAACGGCCATTTTCCCCAAGTTCGGTTAAAACAAACTTTCAATTAAAGTTCCGGTTGCCAATATGTTTTGACAGCTATTACCGATAGTTAATTATAACCGAACTTGGTGAAAATTCCCGTAAAAATGTTTGTTAAACTTCTTAAATAGAGCTTTCGATAAATTTCAGTTTCATTAAAGCTCTAGAAAGCTGCAAAGTAAAAGCAGTATAGTCTTCTTGTCCGAGTTTTTAAGTATTAATCCTTTGGAAGTTTTATAATCTCATAATGAAATATAAGATTTTTATGAATTCTAGATAATTTTTGTTAATAAGAAAGCTTTTTTATGAATTGTAGATCATATGTTTAAACTTTCAGGCCCCCGTTTTTAGTTTGCTTTAAGAATTTGTAATACTAATCTTTTGGAAGCTTCAAAACGTCGTAATGGAATATAAACTTTTGCTATTAAAATTCTATAAGAAAGCTTTTTATAAATTCTAGATCATTGTATCTAATAAATAACGTAAAGCTTTGTATGAAAACTAACAGCTTTTAATAAAAGCTTTAAAAATTTTCAGCTTAACTTTTAAGCTTTAAGACCCCCTTTTTAAGTATCCTTTAAGATTTTATCTAGTTAATCATTTGGAAGCTTTCAGTTACAAAAAATCTATTAGATAGCTTTTTATATATTCTAGATCATTTTACTTAATAAAAAACGTAAAGCTTTGTATTTAAACTTACAGATTTTGACCAAAGCTTTAGAGTTTTTCAGCTTAAAAATTACGTTAAGTTTTGTATTAACTTTAACAGCTTTTGACTGAAGCCTTTAAGTTTTTCAGCTTAATTTTAAAGCTTTTAGACCCGCATTTTTGAGTTTTCTTTAAGAGTATGTCCTGTTAATCATTTGGAAGCTTCAAAACGTCTTAAAGAAATACAACTTTATTGTTTTGTAAAATTCTATAAGAAAGCTTTTTATGAATTCTAGAAAATTTTACTTAATAAATGACGTAAAGCTTTGTATTAAAACTTACAGCTTTTGACTTAAGCTTTAGAACTTTTAAGCATTTAGACACGTTTTTATTGATTTTATTTTTAGATGTTGTCCTGATAATCTTTAAAACGTCTTCATGAAATATAAACTTTTTGTCAATATAATTCTATAAGAAAGCTTTTTATAAATTCTACACACATAATTTTACCTTATTAATGACGACAAGCTTTTTATTAAGTCTTAAAACTTTTGACTAAAGCTTTAATTGTTGTTTTATTTTTTTTTTTACTTTTCTCAGCCACTGTTTTTTATGCTGAAAACTTCCAATGAAATTGAAAGCAAGTTCTTGATAAGACATACCCAAGACATAATGATGTTGATGTCGATGTCGATGAAGAAAAGATGACAACTTTGTGTTAAATTCATGTAGATTTTATATGACATAAACTGATAAAGAAGCTTAACAGAAAACATGATTTCATTTGAACAAACGAAATAACAATAAAGACAGTGTTAACAAATTAACAAGAATTGTTGAAAGACAACAAATCAAGCTAAAATTAATTTTGGTTTTTTTTTAACCAACAAAATAAAAACGATCAATAAAACCAAACCATATTTAAAAAATAAAATGTTTTCATATTAATTTTGAACAAAATGATTTTCATTAAAAAAAATTTATAATCATTTTAATAACTTCTTCTTTTTGTTCTTCTTCAAAAAAAAATCGTTGTTAACCATCCGAAACCTTTCAAAAATCATTTGTTGATCAAGATATTTAATAATTTTATTACCCGGTCGGCAAAGATTTCTTTGGTTTCTGTGTGTGACAATATCTGACGTTAACGATCTTTCTCTCTCTTAGTTTGTTTGTTCTTTTCTGAGGTCTTCTCACACTCGTCGCTTATTTATGTAAAACACAAAACAAAAAATATTATGAATATTGGCAAAAACGTAAAGGCAGCCAAAAGCGTTTTGTCGTTTGTGTTGCTTTTTTTCCTTAACTGTTTATAAAATGTTTAAGATTTCAATCGCAAACACACAAATCGTTCAGAGTTCTCTGGTTTAAACTACTGACGGTGACGCTGACGCTTTTTTGGAGAGCTACTAGACGTTTAAGTCGATTAAATTTTTATAAGAAAAAGTGTCAAAAATCTTAATTGGAAATCCTTTAAGAAAATGTTCTCTTCTTCAAAATCATTAAAATCGGCCAATACATGTTAGAGATTTGGGTGTTTAAACTTCGATATCACAGAAAAAAATCAAAATTGATTTCAATTAAAAAATTTGTGATATTAATTAACAAATTTATAGCAGTAAAGAAAAAAATAGAATCAATTAAACGTTTAGTTTACTTGATAAAATTTTTAATTAAGACTGATTTTATTTTTGATTATTGCTTTAATTGGTGAGAATTTTGTGTTTTTAAAATTCATCTCATCATAGTGATCCAATGCTACTTCGGATTTTAAATTTTGTTAGCTGTTTCATGCTGTAGAGTATTTAAATATCGTCTTGACTTCTGCGGGCCCCATTTTTGTTTTAATAATTTTAATAAACCTCCAACTACTCAACTAAACAAGGATCAGTTTTGTTTGTTGGATTTTTTTTTTTCTTACAGACAAGATTATTATTTGGCTTACAACACTCCTTGAAATACACAAAGCTGAACTGCAAAAGCTGGTTTTTACTAATTTGTAAGAGCTGTTTACACTAGCTATGGAATTTTATATAGTATTATTATTTAAAAAAAAAACCCCCAGGCGGGCCATTAGGAAATTTGACTCGAAAAAGAAAAAAAAAATTTAATTTTCCTAATGGGCCAAAAATATTTAGGAATTATTATAAGTGGGCCTTCATTTTTGCCAAAGGGGCCGTGTGTATGCATTTTAAGGTGTATCTCCTCTTGACGTTGTACCTTTGAGGAAAATAGGTGCGGCTACCACTTTTATAAAATTTGTTGTATAGAATTTGTTTTTACTTTCAATGAAATTTAAGGCGTTGCGTTGTATTTTACGAAATCAGGCGCTTATTGTTGCTATTTAATTTGATTTACAAAATTGTATGTGTTTTTCTGAAAAATCTCAGGCGGGCCACAAAGAAACTACGAAAAAATAAATGCTAATTTAAAAAGATTTCCCAGTTCAAAGGCCAGCCTAAAAATTTGTAAAAGCCAAAAAAATCTTTAATACATAAAAATGTTAAATACGAATAATCGTTCTGAAGTAAACGGCACGCCTGTATCAGCACATTTGACTCCAAGGGTAGGAAAGTCGTTGCCTATACGGATGAAAGGGATCTACTGGTCATGGGAAAATTTCGATCCACGATCAGTGAATTTATGCAGGTGATGCTGGGCGAAGTCTCGTCATGGGCGAAGGAAAAGGGGCTGAGTGGCAACCCTGCGAAGACTGAGCTGGTGCTCTTTACCAGAAGGTTTAGGATAGATGGTTTTATGATGGCTGTGTTGGATGGTATCAGGCTACCTCTATCTGACGGGGCTAAGTATTTTTGTAATTTCCTCAATTGTAAATTGTCTTGGAAGAGAATTACTCAGGAAAGCATAAAATAAATAGGAAGATGCAAAACACGGCTCAAAGGAGTGCATCTCTTGGTATCACAGGCGCAATGAGAAGCATGCTACATGCAGCGTTGGATATCCTACTGCATCTGTACCCCATTGAACATTATGTGAATAGTGTGGCTGCAAGGAACTTATATAGACCCTTCGAGTTTTCGTGGGTTAGACCTATGCATAATGATCACACAAGGATCCTCTAGGAAGTGGGTCTGCTTGATCAGAGTAGCGTTCTCGAGGGAATTTGGGATCATAGGACTTCATTAGACAGTGGAGTTTTCGAGCAGGGAAGTCTGGCGTGGATATAATGGGCTATTCGAGCGGTGTGCAGTATTTACGGATGGGTCCAAGATGGACACTGGCACTGGCGTCACCGACTTAAAAACATCATTCAGATTCCCGGACGATCCCAGAGGGCGAAGGAGGTGAAACTGGGTCACATCGTAATGAGGTCTGGGGTGACAGTTTACGTTGATAGTCAGGCTGCGCTCTGAGCTTTGACAGGTTATAAGGTACGACCTTGCTTGGTCGACCGCTGTAGGATACTCTGAGGGAGTTCATAGGGCTATTTACAGTACGGCTGTGTTGGGAAACCGGACACTGCAAGGTGGCTGGTAATGAGGTAGCGGACGAACTCGCGAGTCAGGGTTCGAACCTCGACTTAGTGGTAAGGGACGGGGGGTTAAACCCACATTGTATTACTGCTATGGGATGATTGCAGGTGAAGAGTGGTAGCAGTTCCAAACTCTTTAACCCTAAGAAACTACAAATTGTTTTTTTTTAGAAAAATTTCCAATAAAAAAATTAAGTTTTAAATTTTTTTGTTTAAATATGTACATCCTTTGCTTATGTGAACCTCCTCTTTTTTAACTCTCACACTGTGAGTGTGCCCCAACGAGTGTTTTTGTAAGTGTTTGTTGCCCCATTCTGCTTGTAAAGTATGATGCGCATGCGTTCATGACATTTTTATGATGCTGACGCGTTGTCGCACTTTATAAAGGCGGCGTTTTAAGGTATTAAATTGAGTTTATACATACACTTAACTACACTTTACTTACGATTTTATACCTTTTGGAAGAAAAAAACCAAACAAATACGTTTGCAGTAACTCATGGATTTAAGATACTTGTGCAGAGTTAGCGTTGTTTGTGTGTTAAACTCTTCACTGAGAGTTTTTTAGCGTGTTTTGCATACATAAATAGTTTTTCAAAGTAAAAAAAAAGAAAAAATGTATTTGTATATCTTACACTTTTTTCTGTTTTGTTTTTTTTTTTTTCAAAATATACAAGCTGTTAAAAATCACAGTTAAACGACCAGGCCATACCAGTCCACATACCAAACAACCAACTAAACATGGTGTTAAATGTAAAATAATGTGTGTAGGAATCGAGTGTTTCGTATTTGAATTTATATTTTTCTTAATTAATTGGTTTAATAAAGTTATCATAAAGTTGAGGTTTAAGGTTTTATTTTTGTTGTTTTTGTTGGTTTTATAAATTAATTAAAATATTTACATTTATTTTTTTTTTTTAAAGAAAATATTTTATGATCCATTAACCCACATAAAGATGTCATATTGTTTTGACACTGCTAAAGTGTTAAAAAAAAAAATACTAACACTCAAAAGAAATATTGAGTAAAACTGGGTTTTAAAATAAAATAAAAAGACGCTGGTAAAAGGAGCTTAATTCAAATATGATTTCACCTGCAACTAAGGCCAGCTCTCATAGTTTTTGACCAATAAGAAGGCTAAATTTTGCCACACGGACAAAGACCAGACCGATATTTTTAAATCACATCTTCAGTGATTTTGATTTCAATCACAATTTTGGTTTTTTTACTGTTGTACTTGGTGTAGTATCGCCGCCACAGGATACATGAATTCGCCTTAAACATCTCTTTTTCTTATCTCGCTTTTTCTCTTTCGCTCACTCTCTCTCTCTCTCTCTCTATAGTTTGATCTCTGGTCATTTGAAATATCGTCAAAATTTGGGCCAATCGTCTATAGCCCATTTTATAATCCAAAAATCGTCAAAAGATGTATTGGCAAAATCAGCCGATCATGTTAATCTTTTTATTGCCATCAAATTTTTAGCAAATTTGAGAAAAAGGGAGGCAACAAAGTCTTTAGAAAAGTACCATTCGCGGGGCTCTTTTTAATTTTCTTGTTATACCTTTTTACGTCAATATTGTTCTTCAGAACGTGGCTGTTATTTTTTTTTTTTTTTTTTTCTTAAGACTAAAGAGTTTTTGGCTAACTACCCCACAAGAAATGAATGAGCGAATTATCATATTTTTCACGTTAGCGTTAAGAAAATTATGATGATTCGCTCATAATTTTCTTGTAGGGTTTGCTTAGCTATCAGGGGTGTTCTGGAAATCGAAAATGCAAGAATTTGTAAGTTGTTTTTAATACACTTTTAATCTAACTTTTATAATTTTTGTTGAAAAATGCTGTTTAACAAAAAAATGTTTTTTTTTTTTTTATTGAATCTTTCTTGTCGAAAATTACAATAGGTATTCAAAGCTTAATCCTCATTCTTATTTATATTTGTTAGCAGTTACCAATGTAACCGCTAATTAATTGCATTCAAGTGTCAAAAAAGCCTGCTAGGCTCAGAGTGTTGGATCTTTTCAGCCTCCGGTGATCTTATAACTTTATTAGATCCCGAGCGAGGTAGTTGAGATGGACCATTAGTTTATCTATGTATTTGACTAAATACTTTTTAATTTCTTCCTGGATGGTAGCGCTGTTAAGATCTCTGTGGATATTGTCATTACGTATATACCATGGGGCGCAAAAAATTTGCCGTAATATCCTAGACTGTCTTCTTTGTAACTTCTGGATGTTTAATGCGCATGCAGTACCCCATAATTGGATGCCATGTGTCCATATTGGTTTTATGATAGACTTGTATAAGAGAACTTTGTTGTCTAAGGATAAGTTTGAGTTTCGACCGATTATCCAATGTAGTTGAGCTGCTTTAAGTTTCATAGCCGTTATTTTCGCTTCAATATGACGAGACCAGGTCAAGCGTCTATCTATATGAATTCCCAAGTATTTAACATGGCTTTCTGCCGGAACAGTGATGTTGTTTATTTTTACAGCAGGGCACGTTTGTCTTCTGAGCGTGAAAGTTAAGTGAGCACATTTAGCCGGGTCAACCTTTATTTCCCATTGATTTGGGACTGTAAATACTGCGATGCAACTTCTGGGTCCTGATTAACACTAATAAATGCTGTGTCGTCTGCAAACGTAGAAGTATGTGTGCTCGGGCTTGTTTGCATACCAGCTGTATATATTATATCAGGCGCGGATCCAGCTCGAGGCTTACGGGGGGGAAATTTTGTATGATACAAAAAAAGTAAAAAATTTGTTTTTAAAAGTTTATCAAATATAATCAGCTCATCAGCTAGTTCACACAGAAAAAAATACCCATGTAAAATTAACATGGAAAAATGTTGATTGAGAATCATGTTAAATTTCAGAAAAATTATGCCCTTTACTTAAATTTATCATTATTTCATATTAATTTTTAATAAAAAATATCAAAATAACCTTAAATTACGTTTATTTAATATTATTCACTGTTAAAAAAATAAAAAAAAAAAAATATTAAAATATAAATAAATCTGGATTCAATATTGAACCCATAAAAACCTGTTTTGTATTAAACTCAAAAGTTTATCTTGTTAAATTAACATGCATACCTACTTAATTATGTACATTTTTTATTTTCACTTTTAAAATATGTTATAAAAAGAAGACAATTCTCGTATTCTTTTAATTAAAATTGTTTATTTAAATAGTACATCAAGTATTCAAAGTAGAATGATTACCATATCGGGCGATTCTGCTGATGCTTCTGTTAACAAAGGAGAATACAAAATAAGTGAAACATGTGTTACAGGGTTTTGAATTATTCTTACATAAATGCAAATGTTGTCTGAAGCTTCTTCACACTGTTAAAATACACTCAAACCCATTTGATTCTACATGAAATTCACATTGTTTCAACTGGAAATAACTTTCATTCAACGTGATTCCGATTGTTATTTCAATATAAATTACATTTTGCTCTAACTTTACTGCAATGTTAAATTAACATGAATTATAGTTATATCAAAAGAAAAAATGTTGTTCGCAGTTATTGTAAAATCAGGTTGAATTAACATGAAACCCGTATGAAGCAAAATCACCACCGAAAAAATTTAAATCAACCTTGTTTTCGACGTTTTTAACTTGATTTATTTCTGTGTGTTGTGGTTTTAAAATAAATGGTATATGGGCAAATCTCAAAAACAGTCCACAAACCAAAAATTGTTCATATTAAGTTTTTTTAGATGTATAATTTAATTTTTATATTTAAAAAAATGTATTTCGACGATCATTAATATAATAATTTTTACCAAATATAACCCCTTCCCTGATCTCTTGATGTTACACATGAATTTAACATTATTTTAGGTGCTTTTTGAGCTTAAAATAGCACTTACAGCCAGCAGACTCATCGCAATATAAATTTCGTTAAAAATAAGATTGATATTCATTCATACATTCATTAATGATCACAAAATTAGTTTATATATATAATTTGTTTTGTTAAAATAAATAAAATTGTGTTTATTATATAGTACTAAAAAAACTGTAGCGTGCGTTGTAAGGCGTGCGTCACAAAGGGTTCACGGATTTTATCAAAAAATTACAACATTTTTAAGCTGCGAATAAGTGATTTTAGAGTTCTCTTATATTCATCTTTCTTTTAGGAATAAGACTTTGTATACCTTATGATGCGAAATTCGCTAAAAACTAGGAAAACACCCTTCAACTTTTAAAGTTGCTTCTAAGTTTTGTGGCGTGCGTATCAAAACTTTGTGATTAATTATTTCGCAACAAATGCTTGCTAAGAAATTATGATATATGTCATTCGTAAGTACATATTAATGTCACTAAATACTATATAAAAGTTGAAGCTATCTCTTTTGAAAGGCCAAAAAATGGTTATATATTAATCAGAAAATACGAGCGAGTGTAGCGTTCGTTACGCAGGATTTGTCCATATGACTTGATTACACTTTGAGGTTGAAGTTTAGGTATGTTCAATACATTTAGGATATCTATTGGGAAAGATGTTTTGAGATCTTCTAAAATAAATTCAATAAGAGGAATGTAACCTACAACGCGGTAGTAATCTTCAACATTTTGGAAGTGATTATTTCATTCAAATTTTGTCTTTTCGATTGGAACCTCGATTTGAACGCAAATAACTTTAACTTTTTCAAAAATCGCTTTAAATTGTTCTTCGGCTTTATTTCTTTTTTCTTCAAGGCACATGATAAAAATTTTGATAAGGCTTGATGATACTAAGTGGCTGTGTAACAAAAGGTTTCACACTTAATATGTATATTCCGCAAATAAATTTAAAAGTACTAAGTGAGCTCCTTAATATAAAGATAGAGATACTACTTCCTTTCCACTCAGATATTTTTTCCAAAGGTTCTACTATATGATGTACACTTGTTGCAAAGACGCATAATGAAGAGAGTTTGGCTCCCAAATACTTTGCTAAAACTGTTTTTCGCTTGGGATGATTATATTTAAAAAATTTTGTCGTTTCTTAACAAATACTTCAACTTTTTGTATTAATGGCACTTTATTGCTTTTAGAAATTGAGTTGTTCGATTTATGGGAATAGCAAGGAGTTTGTTTCGCATTTGTCGCTTTTCCTGAAATTTTGAACAGCTCCATTTTCCGCTGACATCAGAGGACACCCATCTGTTCCATCTCCTGCACAATTTTTTAGGTCAAGACTAAAATTTGTCAAAATTTTAAGAACTATTGATGATAGTGCCTTCGCATCAATTGACACATCAACGTCATCAATATCTTTTAAAGCCTCTTCAAATGCGTTTACAAAAAAGCAAATAAATTCTTCCCTAAAAACTTTTTGTTGTATGTTCATATATTAAAAAGATAAGGAAATCTGGCTTTTCCCCGACAAATCAGTGCTTTCGTCAAAAATTATCGAATAGAATTTTGATTCATATAACACATTTATACATAAATATTGCAAATACTAAGGCTTTTTAATAATTAAGCCGCACGCATTATCAAGTCAAACGTTTAGTCTTTGGATATAGATGGCACCTGCTAGGATTTAATGTAGAATAATAAGTAATTGAATACGGTAAACTAAATGTTTCTTTGGAAATATCTAATAAATAACTATTAGGATTAAGATGTGGATACTTATTGAAAATCGTTAGAGATTCAATAAAAAAAAAATAAAAAAATACTTATTGAAAATTTCGTTAGAGATTCCATAAAAAAAAAAAACAAATAAAACAATAAAAACAAAAATTTTGTACATTAAAAAAATATTATTATGGGAATTCTTGTATTATCGAAATTAACAAAACATATTTTTATAATTTACGGGGGGGAAATTTCCTTATTTCCCCCCCCCCCCGCCTGAATCCGCGCCTGATTATATACAGTAACGGCCCTAATATGCTGCCTTGAGGGACACCAGTAGATATTTTCTTGGTGGGGGAGTATTGGTTTTTTGATCTAACCATGAATGTTCTGCCAGTTAAATAGCTCTCAAGGAGCTTGTGAGTGTTTTGTGGAAGCATTCGTGTTATTTTAATGATCAGCCCATCATGCCAAACTTTCTCGAATGCTTGGGAAATGTCTATAAACAGTGCTTTGGGTAACAATCCTATGCACTTGTTCGATTGTACCATGCCTTGCTCGGAATCCGAACTGCTGATCCGGAATGATTGCGTGTTCATTAAGATAGGGAGTTATACTTAAAAGGAATATTTTTTTGAATAGCTTTGATAATATTGATAGTAGGCTGATTGGTCTGTACGACGTAATTTGACTAGCGTCTTTTCCTGGCTTAGGAATCATAACAATTGTAGAGGTCTTCCAAGAGCATGGGAAGTAGCCAACTCGTAATATCGCATTAAAGATGAGCAGCAAGATTCTTGAAGCAGACGTAGGTAAGTTTCTTATTATTGAGCCTGTGATGCGGTCAGGACCGGGAGATTTTTTAATGTTGACATTTTCTATCGCTGATTTTAATTGGGTTAATTTAAATTTTATTGGATCGTTAACTGTATCAGGAATAATTGGACGACAGGAACAAGTATCAGCATCATGGGGCGTGAAAACTGTTTCCAAGTGGCTTGCAAAGGCATTAATTTTTTCATTTGTGTTTTTGGCCCAGGTACGGTTTTCCAGTCTTAGTGGAGATTCGTGGGTTATAGGGCATTGCATATGTCTTACAGCCTTCCATAAGCTGTAATTGGAGTTTTTGTGGCATCTAGGCTGTTTAGATAGCCTTCTACTTCAGAGTCGTGTTTCTGTCTCAGTTTGTTGCGTAGAGTTGCCTGGCATAACCGCAGTTGGGCCTTGATGTTTGGGGAACGATTATTTTGCCATTGTCTTTTCAAATTCCTATTTGTCACCAAATTCTTTGATTACAGAAATCTTATTAAAATACGACTTTTAAAATTCGTGCATTATGCGGGCTACCAGGATATCACACTATTTCTATAGAGCCTCAACCACAAGTCCACGATTGACCTAGACCTTCGTATAGAAAGGCGAAGAGCTTCCAGAACTAAAGACGTTTTATTGGTAAAAACCAATATACTCTGATTGGTCTTTACCAATAAAATGTCTTTAGTTTTTTTAAGGTACTCCACCAGTGCCTCTTGAGATTTTTTCTTGGTTCTCTACCAGATAAAGCACATTACAATTTTTTGCTTATGAACGATTGCATATGGTTAAGGCTGAAATCGCAAGAACTGTTATTCGGTACAGTTATGTGACGCCACGCCACTAGCCATTGCGGAGTGAAACGTAAAACGCACGAAAATCAAACACAGAAACACGCCTGACCTGTTTGTCTTTGAAAAGATAACGACAAAGACGTGCGAGTTGCCTCCCCGCCTAGAGCAGTTTTACGAAAGTCGTAGTAAAAAACGATCATTTGCAGTTAGTTTGATTGGGATTTTAGTGAAAATGCAACGCCTTTTAATACTTTCTTTGCAAGTTTTATTCTCCGGCACAAGATGGTTTAAGGAGCGGATAGACTAAATCGTCACATCTTTTTGGTCAACATAAAAAATTCATTGAAGAGCGGTAAACGGAAGTTAATAACAAAAAGGTTAACCCTCTAATGCCTAAGAGTGGCTCAAGGCATGCTTTACAAAATTTCTACTGACGTCCACTATATAAATAATTTTTATTAACTTCCATTTTATAACAATTGCTTAAAGATCTAGAAAAATATTTGTAGAAGCTTCGAAAACTCTTAAAAGCTCTTAAAGCATTGTAAACAATCTCGAACACAATGCTTTTGTTCAAAGTGCAAACTTCATTTATGATGCTCAAATAATAAAATTTTTTTTTTTTTGATTTTCATAAACAAAACCAAATATTTTTAATTTTTTTCATTACTTTTTATTTTCAATACAAACTAACAAACAGAATTCTCAAAAATAAATGTGTTTTTATTACTAGATACCCAAGGGTGCCTCAAGGTACTCCCAGATGTTTTCTCACCTGGGCCGTAAACGACTCATCGTGCTGGCTTAAAAATAATTTTGTTTGAATTCAGGGGCCCAAAAATACATTTAAAAAATTGTTTTCATAATATATTCCCATTTATCCTTAAACTTGGCATTAGAGGGTTAAGGCTTCGTTACTCCGTTGCGGATCAGCTCTTCTGGTTTCCTTACCATGTTCGAAGGCCTCATTACTCTTACGTAAACGTAAACGTTGCGGCGCAGCTAATTATCTCTTCTTTTTTTTTTTTTGTTGACCAGTATAGAGCAATAAATCTGCATTAGAAAGTCATTGAGAGCAAATTTATTTGACTTCTATATCGAAATTTCGGCCATAAATTTAAACTTTATTTGGCCTATTTTTAACTTAAATACTTTTATTGAAAAAAGTGTTAACATAAAATTATATTTTTCGCTGCATTTCTTAAGCCATAAAAAATTTTGTGGAATATAAACTTTATTTTTATATTTTTAAAAAACATTTTTTTTTCAATAGACTTGTTTTTTTTTATGAAAGGCCACCAAAGTTCACTAAACAAACGAAAAATTTAATAAAATTTTCACTTCGAGCCATAAATTTTAAATGAATATTCAAAAATATTTTTTTAATATGAATTGTCATTAAATTTCTCACTAAAAACGAATCTGTATTTCATCGGCTAATAAAAAAAAAAAAAAAAAAAAACAAAAAATAAGACACACAAAATAGATATGCAGTTCTAAAAAATATCTGCAGCAAAAAACTCATAAAATCTAAAAATTCAGCACCCATTTTGTTCCGGCATTCAAAAGATCTCATCAAAATGTCTACAAGAGTTTTGTTCAAAAACAAACAAAATCGGCAGTTTAATGGTTTAATAATGTTTGGTGTATTACGGAGGCGTTTTTAAATGCTTTTTTTTTTGTTGTCTATGGGCCTTAAAATTGTAGAATTTCTTTTTTTTAACGATTAAATGACTTATGTGTTTTTTACCCCTTTCTTTTTGTTTTTTTTTTTTTTTTAGCAGGCAATTGTATATAAAACCATTAAAATACTTTAAATACTACAAACAAATACAGAAAAACATTAAAAGTTGAACAAATCAGAAGAATTACAAAAAAAAGCCGACAGTTTCATAATCTTAACGACCTACCGATTTTTTTTTTTTTTTTTTTTGGTAGCGTGAAATATATTTTCTTTGAGGGACCACCAATGATGGAAGCTGTTCATTAAACTACTCGCATTTAAATTACTTCGACACATTCTGCCGTTTATCTGAGTGTTTTTTTCTCTTTGTTTTTGGGCAAAAATAAGTACAATTTCCCTGGGGACAGACAACCGGGTCATAAAATTGTTTCTAATTTGATTTTTAAGGAAATTTCAATGTTTTTAGATTTCTTAAGCCGATTTGAGTACTCACAAAAGTGTTAAATTGAAAAAAAAATTGTCAATGACTCAAAGGAAATCCCTGGTAATTAAACACTGAGACATTTTCACAACCATGATAACTTTTAATTGTTATCGATAGCTCTAGCCAATTTTATATCCTTCACCACAGGCTGAGCAAGGTATATAGTACATATATAAGTTTGTCCTTCCGTTTGTAAAGTCTTATAATCTTCACTGTGGGGTAATCCACCAATTAAACTTCAGTGAGCAACAAAATTCGGGTCATCGCCGCCAGCCTCAATACTTGCAACGCGAAATGCAACTAGACGATTGGTAGAGCAAATCTGCCAAAGGGGTTTGAAAAGTTAGCCTGGGTTCATGAGATATCGGTCCCTAAGGTTTTTGAATTTTTTGAAAAGGCGTTTGGTATACGTCAAAAAATATACTTAATGTACTTTTGAGCTTAAAGACCATTTCAGATGTCTTCAGTAGAATTGTATGGAGATTCTTTGCTTAGAATATATTAAACCTCTAACGCTCATTTTAAGGGGTAATTTTTGTCCTTTTTTAACTTCCGCAAAAAAGTAAACTAAAACGGCACTTAAGAGGGTTCCACGAATATTTTCTGCATCAAATTTTACTAGGGGTCTCCTAAGACCAAAAAATCGTGCAATGTATGTAATACGGATTTTCGAAATTTCGGGACTTGACATTTTTGAATTTTTCGAAACCCCGTTTTAACTTTAAATAAACTTTAGAAGGCGATATTTCAGGAACCCGAGCTAACTTTTCCAAACCCTTTGGCAGATTTGCTGTACCAATGGTCTAGTTGCATTCGCGTTGCAAGTATTGAGGCTGTCTTTTTTTTTTTTTTTGTACAGTGTTACGAGCCCTAACCACTATTAATTCGTACACTGACCATTTTGTTACAATGCGATATTAAAGTAGGAATATTTTCCTAATTATACTGACTACACCAGAAAGTAAATATTTGTTCTTAAAGACAATTTTATTGTATTTAAATATACATTGATCAAGTAAGATATTTAAAAAAAAATTCTTTTAAAGATATCAACTAAAAGGAAAGCCTATTATTTTCAATAAAAAAAAATTGACCACTTTTAATTCGTACAGTCACATATTTTCGTACTTAGAACTGTGTTACATCTCCCCTGTTTTTTAAAACGGATTCGAATCGCTTTGACATGGTACTTATTAGTTTCTGGCAATCTTCAGGGGTTATTGAGTCCTAGATTCTTGAATTTTGGATCTTAACCCGTCAAGAGTCCGTTGAGGATCATTGCGATGACTAGATGATGGCCAATCAAGAACCTCTATACCGTTTTCTTGTAGGATTTTTCTAGTTTTTTTTAGCTGTATGAGATGATGCACCATCTTGTTGAAAAATATATTCACCGAAGTCGGTTAGCTTTGGTACCGATGGTATCAGAATTTCCTCTAATATTTTTACGTATTTTTCTGCGTTTACGGTTCCATCAATGAAGTGAAGCTTTCCGACACCATTTGAGGACATACATCCCCATACCATGAGGCTATCTGGAGACTTGACTGTGCGTTTCAAGCAGTCTTTATTGTAAGCTTCTGTGCTTTACGAATCACCCTTTTTCTGGCATCACCAACACAAACATCAAACTTGGATTCGTCACTAAAAATAATGCTATCCCATTGCCTTTGTACCCAAGAACGTCTCCCATTACACCATAACAAAAGTTTTTTCTTTTGTAATGCGGCAAGCAATGGTTTTTCCTTAGCCTAAAAAAGTTTATAATATTCTAAACTGATTTCGACATACCGAGTAATATTTGAACTTACTTTATAAAAATTATACCCAATACTTTTCATTTGCTGGCGGGTCCATTCACGTTTTACGGGCTTTCCAATAGCACCAGACCACTTCGAAGCTATGTCACGAACAGTGCTTCGACGATTTTGCTTAATAATATTTGCTAAAGCTCTTTTATCTCGAAGCGTTATTTTTGAGGTCCGGCCTCTTTTTGATACTTCATTACTGTAGTTTCCACTTAATCCGTATTTTTTAACAATGCTTTGTATTGTTGATCTTGGGAGTTTAAGTTCAGTAGATATTGGCCCATATGTCTTTCCAGATTTGAATTTTTCAATGATTAAAATTCGAATTTCTTCACAAAAGGGCTTACCTCGTGCCATTTTTCCGAAATAATAAAAATTTAAATAAAAGAAATTAAAAAAAAAATCTCTTTTTTGCTCCCTTGAATTAATTTCCTTTTTTGTAACGGTATATTTGCAATTTTTGTTTACATTTTGATCTTTTTTGTCATCTTGAGCCTAGTTTATACACTGTACGAATTAAAAGTGGTCAAATTAATTTCAGTAAACAATAATGATTTTTTTAGTTTATGCATTTTATTATGTTTTCGTACAATATTAAATTATTTTTTTTCTTTTTTAATATTTTTAATTAGGCTTAAGTTCATCAAATTTAATTTTCATTAAATTATTTTTATGGAGAAAGGAATTTTACAACATGAAAATTTTACGGAAAAACGCCTGGGTTCGAGCCCAGATTGAGTCAAGAATGAAAAATTATCAGTAAATTTTAATTAATTTTCATGTTGTAAAATTCCTTACTTCATAAAAATAATTTAATGAAAATTAAATTTAATGAACTTAAGCCTAATTAAAAATATTAAAAATTTGGATTAAAAATCATAAATAGTTCAATAAAATAACCACAATACTAATTATATTAAATTATTTTTATAAATAAATTTAAAGGAAACAAAGCAACTATTCAGAAAAGTAAAGGGTGGTTAAATTGTAAGGGCCGATGTTGAATGTGAACCACACCTAAACGCCAAGTTTTTTTCCGAATTTTATTTGACATTTCTCTATTTCAGACTTACTCAATTTGAACCATGGAACCAATCCAACTACGTGTTAAAGTTATCCAGACTTATTATGAAAATGGGCGTTCAAATCGAAATGCATGTCGTTCGCTTCGAGGTGCAGTGAGTAGGCACATTTTCACCTCAGTGGATTCGTCAATAAACAGAATTGCCGCATTTGGGCGAATGAGAATCCAAGAGTGATTGTCGAAAAACCAATGCACCCACAAAGAGTGACTGTTTGGTGCGGTTTATGGGCTGGCGGCATCATCGGGCCGTATTTTTTCCAAAATGAGGCCGGTCAGGCAGTTACTGTGAATGGTGTTCGCTATCGTGAGATGATAACGAACTTTTTATGGCCCGAATTGGAAGATATGGATGTGGACGATATGTGGTTTCAGCAGGACGGTGCCACTTGCCACACAGCTAACGAAACAATGGCTCTTTTGCGCAACAAATTCAATGGCCGTGTTATCTCACGTAATGGCGATGTCAATTGGCCGCCAAGATCATGTGATTTGACACCGTTGGACTTTTTTCTTTGGGGTTATTTGAAAGAAAAGGTGTACGTCGATAAGCCAGCAACAATTCAAGAGCTAAAGGATGAGATAATTCGGCACATTAACGGCATAGAACCTCCATTATGCCTCAGGGTCATCGAAAATTTGGACCATCGGATGGAGGTGTGCCGCCGTGGTCGCGGCGCCCATTTGGCCGATATTTTGTTCCATACATAATTGAGTAATACCAATATATCATAATAAAATAAAATTACAATAATTTCCTAAATAGTTTGTGTTTTATTCAAAATCAACATCGGCCCTTGAAATTTAACCACCCATTACAAGCGTGTAAGTATAGTTAACTTAATTAAATTTTTTTTCTGGTGTTTAATGTTAGACAGTAAAAAAAATATTTGGTGTACGAATAAATAGTGGTTAGGGCTCGTATCTGCAATTATAAACTCCGTCTACGGTGGTCTTGATCTCTCAGATGGAAAGGTTGTTTACAATCCTTTAATTGAGAAATTGATAGAGGTGTGATTGCAGACCCATGTGTCTCCGTTAATAAATGGAGCTATTAAAATTGTTGAAAAAGTGTGAAGGCTCTATAAAGTATATAAAGGGTGGTCCAACCATAATGCACGATGTTAATTGTGAGTCACACCTTAACGACAAATTTTTTGTCCAACTTAACTTGACATTTCTTTGTTTCAGTGTTTGACAAATTCAACAATGGAGAGGTAAACAATTGAGCAGCGCGCTAAGATTGCTGAATGCATTTCAGGCACTTCGTGATTTGTTTGTTCAGCATAATCGACCAAATGTGTCCACAATGGAGAGAATTGTTTGCAAATTTCAGCAAACCGGGTTGTTGAAAAGCCGATGCAAACACAAATAGTGACTGTTTGGTCTCGTTTATGGGCTGGCGGCGTCATCGGGCCGTACTTCTTCGTAAATAAGGTCGGCCAAGCTGTATCGGTGTTCGTTATCGTGAGATGATAACGGACTCCTTATGGCCAGAAATTGAGGATAAGGACCTGGACGATATGTGGTTTCAACAGGATGGTGCCACTTGGCCTTGTTATCTCACGTCATTTTTATAATTTTTTTAATTTAATTATTTATTTAGTCTATGGATTAACTCCTTTCAGACAAAAATTACAAAATATTACAAAATTTTACAGATACATTTAATCATCTATTTAAATATAAAATTAAATTCTGTTTAATAATATTTATATTCAAAGTTATATCAATAATACTGTACGTATTATTAAAATATGGCGATGTTAAATGGCCTTCACGATCATGTAATGTGACACCGTTGGACTTCTTTTGTTGGGGAGTTATTGAGAAACCGAAACTGTGGCGAGCATTTGGCCGATATTTCGTTCCACACCTAAAAATAATAAATCCTTCTATCATAATAAAAAATATTAAGATAATTCTCTGAAAACATTTTGTTTTAACAATAATTAGTATTGGGGTTATTTTGTTGAACTGTTTATGGGGTTTAATCCAAATTTTGATATTTTAATAAGGCTAAAGTATCGGATGATTTTTTAGTTATTGTCTCTTTGGCAACACTGGTTTAAACAGCTGACGCACGTTTCGTGTTTTGTTTCACTGTCAAACATCTTCAGTTTGGTCTATAATTTAACCATGAATCGTCTTACAAACGAACAACGCTTGCAAATTATTGAATTTTATTATCAAAATGCGTGCTCTGTTAAGAAAGTTCATCGCGCGCTTCTTTCATTTTATGGTCAGTTTAATCGACCCACTGAAGCGGCTATTCGGGCTATTGTGACTAAATTTCGCACCAAATTTCCATTGTTGGACATTAAACCACCAACTTACGTAGAGTGCGAAGTGAAGAAAATATCGCAGCTGTATCGGCCAGTGTTTATGATGGTCATCAATAATCGATTCGTCGCCGTTTGCAGCAATTGTGCCTCTGTTACTCAACAACGGGAGATGATATCTAACTTTTTTTTGCCCAAAATGCAAGAGCTTGACTTGCATGACATGTGGTTTCAACAAGACGGTGCCACATGCCACACAGCACGCTTAACAATGGACTTATTGAGAGGCGAGTTCGGTGAACCTTTTATTTCACGTTCGGGACCAGTCAATTGGCCGCCTAGATCGTGCGATTTAACGTCTTTAGACTATTTTTTGTGGGGCTTTGTTAAAGCTCATGTCTATACACACATTCCCGCTTCAATTGACGCATTGGAAGACAACATTGAAGTATTTATTCATGAGATACCGGCCGAAGTGTTGGAAAGAGTATGCCAAAATTAGACCAAGCGGATGGACCATTTGAGGCGCAGTCACGGTCAACATTTGCATGAAATAATCTTCAAACATTAAATTATATGGACCGTACTATCGATTCAAATAAAGATTTCATGCATTTTTCTGAATTTTATGTGTTTTTTTTAACTTTCCTCTTAAGCTTTTAAGAAATCGAACCAGGTTTTCACGGACAGGTTTCCCTGACGTTTCGATTGTAACCACACAATCTCTTCAGAGGGGTTTGCCGTTTAACACTCACCGCCATTGACGACGCACAGTGGCGCCATTTGAGTTTTTTCGTTGCAAAAATCATATCTTTTGAACCGAATAAGGTAATTGAACAGTTTAAACAGCATATGATAGATAACTGTTCAGCCTATGAAATGTGCATTTGAAAAGGGTGCTACGCTGTGTAGGGGCCTACTTATGGGTTATCAAAGTTAAAATTAGTAGAAAAATCAATTTTATGGTACCTAAAAAAAAATTATTTTTACATTTTTAGATTGTTTTTATTTTTTTTTTCTTTAGGGTTCTAAATTATTACCCAACAAATTAAAAAAAAAAATTTTTTTTTTTTAAATTTATTTTTTCAATTTTCTGTATTTTCGGTATATGGGTAATTCCATGTCAAAACGACCAAGAGTGGGACACGACCCCTTCCGATTTTAATGAAATTTGGTGAGA
Source organism: Pollenia angustigena (assembly GCA_930367215.1). NCBI lineage: Eukaryota > Metazoa > Arthropoda > Insecta > Diptera > Polleniidae > Pollenia > Pollenia angustigena. The sequence continues at coordinate 25,265,118 of OV884059.1, forward strand.
ATGTTCCTTTTATCTTATAAGGAACATATATGAACGAAAAAAAATTTTAAAATTTTTTTTTCAAAAGTTATGTCATACTCAAAATGTCATAATTTCGCCGAATTAGCCGAATGTGTTGAGCTTATTTCTTCAATAACTCGAATAACTCGAATACTCGATAACTCGAATGCCGCGCACCTGGCATTTCACCCTAATTGGGGACGCTGAATTCAGTGGTGCTAACCGTTTTTTTAAATTAGCTCTTGTTTTCAAGATATACCGTTATTTCGAAAATGTAAGGCGCTGCACAGCATATATTCGCGTAACTCAAAAATGGTTTAGTTTATTGAAATAACTAAAAAAACCGAAATTCGGCAATAAATAATAAAGTGGGGTTGGTCATACATTTGACCCATCTAGGAGCATCCTACGCGCTGTAGGGGCCAAATTAAAGAATTTTATTAAACCGCAATATTAGTATGGCAACCATGTCTTTTTAACCTTTTTTACCTCTAGAAGCCAAACGGGCACGTACGGGCAGATAAAATTTTTGAATTATGTAAAGAAATAATCAAAGAACAGATTTTGCAAATATGGCAAATATAGAAAAATATAGATTTTTGTTATTTTCCGTCAAAGTTGAAAAATAGTGAAAAAACGGATAGTTTTTAAATAGTGATTTACCAGGAGAAACACAAAGCAAACAGTTCATTTTTTTTTTATCATTACACATTTAATAAATGCATCAATCAATACAAACAAAAAATAAGGCGATTCGTTACCTATTTTTCGTGATATTACACCTGAAATCGCAACAAATTTACTAAAAATTGTGTGTTTTTTTGAAAACCGAAAGTCGGTCAACTTTGAACGGCTATATCTTCTAAACTAAAAATGTGATATTATTAAGAGTGGCAGATTTGAAATCGTTGAAAAGTTTCCTATAACATGAGTTTATTCAAAACTTCGTCGGTGCTCATGAAAATTTTGATTTTTGCAACCTCGTTTGCTCTACGGGCGCTACTGTGCGTCGGGTGTGATGTTGCTTCAAAGATACCAGAAGTTATTGACATGTTGAATTGGGTTGTCTTTTTAAGTGAGTGATGTTCCTTGATTACTTTTTACTGCGATGCACATTGTTTTTGCTGCGTTTATCTGTAAACCAAATTGTACTGCTTTTTGGGACAGGTCATGAATCTCTCTCTCTCTCTCTCTCTCTCTCTCTACATGTTGGCTTTCGTTGTGGCAAGTAGGACGATATCGTTGTATTCTAGGTCTTAGAGTTGCTGGTTTATCCTCCATTGGATACCCATGTTTTGATCATTAGTATATGCAAGAATAACATCAAGGTTTGTGGTTAAAAGGAGCGGAGCGAGAAGACATCCTTGTTCTACACCGCTAAATGTATTGAAAGGTTGGCAGTTTATTCCGAGGTGTAGTACGGCAGTTTATTCCGAGGTGTAGTACGCTCATTTTCGCATCGGTTTATTGGGCTATGATTAGGTTATTTAGTTTCTGCGGGACGCTCTGACTTCTTTCCATATTTTTCTTCTGTTTATCGCATCAAACGTTAAGTATAGCGTTGTATTATAATCGTTACTTTTGCTATGAGGCATATGCTGTTTATTTGGTCAATACAAGAGCGGTTGGGGCGGAAGCCAGCTTTTTATTTTCTAAAGTGCTCATCCGAAGGTTCTAGAATGCGTTTTAGTGTTACCTTGTTAAATATCTTACATACAGAGGATGTTCGTGCGATACGTCTCAAGTTACTGCATGATTTTAGATCTCCTTTTTTAAGTATTTTAATGAAAAGACTTTCTTTCCATTCCTGGGGGACAGTATCAGTCATCAATATATTTTTTTAATCAGAGGCAAAAGTATTTCAGCGATGGTAGAAGGCGCAGATTTGCAAAATTCGGCGGGCAGGTTATCGTTGCCAACAGCTCTTTCTTTTTTTAGCTGTGTAATGGCTTCAAAAATTTCGTGGAGAAGAATCTGTGCAGATTGTTGTTAATGGGAGTGCGGTTCTGGTATCGGTTGCTTCATCATTTTGGGAGGAGCTGTCTGCACTACAGGGATGGTTTAGGTTTTACTCAAAATATTCCTTCCATCTTGTCAGTTGCTCATCAAAAGAAGTTGGGAAATTTTCATATTTATCTTTTACAGGTATATTTGTGTTGGGTTTCTTTCTTCTGATCACGTTGAAACGCCTTTTAGGTTACTTGCATGCTCAGCATTTTTCACTTCTATGGCAATGGCGTTGAAATAGTTTATTTTATATTTACTGGCTTGTTTCTTAACTTTCTTGAAAGAGATTTTTTTTACCTAAGCCTCCAAAAAAAATTCATAAAATTTGCTCTTTCAAAACTTGGCCCGCCTGAAAAGTCTTCCTTTATGTAACTTTAAAAAACTATTTTATAAAATTATAAAAGTTTAAAAAGAAGTTAATCTCCTTGAACTAAATTAATTAAAATAAGGTAAAAATTGTATAAGAAAATGTGTCTCAAACCACCAAGAAAGCACGATTCGTTACAAAAATGTATTAAATTATAAAATTCGGTCTTTTAAAATTTGACCCGCCTGAAAAGTCTTTCCTTTCCAATTTAATAAAATTATAATTAAAATTTTCTAAGAAACTGTAACTTTTCTTTATAAAAAAGTATTAAAATCAGTCTTTAAAATTTTGGCCCGCCTGAGAAGTCTTTCCTGTATGTAACTTTAAAAAACTATTTTATAAAATTATAATATTTTTAAAAGAAGTTAATCTCCTTGAACTAAATTAATTAAAATAAGGTAAAAATTGTATAAGAAAGTGTGTCTCAAACCACCAAGAAAGCACGATTCGTTATAAAAATTTATTAAATTATAAAATTCGGTCTTTCAAAATTTGACCCGCATGAAAAGTCTTTCCTTTCTGTTACTGTAAAAAAACAATTTAATAAAATTATAATTATAATTTTCTAAGAAACTGTAACTTTTCTTTATAAAAATGTATTAAACTCCGTCTTTAAAATTATGGCCCGCCTGAGAAGTCTTCCCATTCAATGAAACTTTTAAAGTTAAAAATACAAAAAAAAATTCTTTAAAAAAATACAACTGTGTGTTGTGTAGTTTTTACTAAATTTAAAAACTTTAACGTTTTTCATTGTTCACAAATTCTTTAAAACCATTAAAAAAACTGTGACATTAAATCTGTGTTCAATATGTTTTATGAAAAATGTGTTGGACAAAACGTTTTAATGTTCAACAATGGCCCCTCAATTAATTTTGTATGCAAACAACGTTTAAAATATTTTAGACCTACAAAAAAAAAGGCCAATAAAATAAAAAGCAGTAACATATTCTTCGATCACATTTTTTTTATTACCAAAAAAAAAAAAAAAATTAAAAACAAACCCTAAAAATTCACGATCGCACACACAATGTTTTTTTTTTTTTTTTGTTTATATACCTGCTGTTAAAGCAACAACAAACACACACTATTTGAAATTTGAACTGTGTTTAATTTTTAACAATCGATTAAATCAAAATCACATTTTAACTTGCCTTTGCCACGGGTCTCAATAGGATTTTATTTTTTTTTTTTTTTTGTTAATTTTTAAATACTTCCAAGGAAATGTTTAAGAAAGTCAAAGAGAAGATTTACAAAATCCTCCAATATCGATCACATGTTGTGGCTTGTAATGTTTTCAGTGAGCATGTCCAATATTGACAAATACACGGTAATAAGTCAAAATGTTCCGTAGGAGAAGAAACCAATAATCAAAACAAAAGAAAGACCTGCTTACAACAACTGTTTAACTGTTGTTTCTTTCTACAGACGTTAAGAAAATAAAACAAATTGGTTGGTTTTATACGATGATCATAAGAACGTCTACCGACCGTCAGTGGATTTTTTTCAGAAATTGTTGTTGTCTTTTTACTTTCACTTTCTTGGGAAATGATGAGGTTGGTGGTGTGGTTTGTTTTTGTAGGTAGGAATGTTTTTTTTTTTTTGCTTTTTTTTTTTGTTTCTTTTGAAAATAAAGAGCTGAGACCTGAATATGAATAATGAGGTCCTTAAACCTAAAGGAGTTATGGAGGAGAATTTACACTGGAGAAAATATTTATAATACGTATATAAAAGAAATTTCTTGAAAGAACTTTTTTGTGCAAATGCAGTGTTAAAAAATAAATAAAATTTTTCTTTACAAAAATCTTAGGAAAATTAAATTTGGCGAAAAATCTGACAACCATAATTCATACAGACAAAAGTATAAGTATTTATTTGATCTTGGTTTAAGCATAAAATCAAGTACAAGGTGAATTTAACTGCAGATAGTGTCAATACTTCAACAATCTTAAAAGAACAGAAAAACAGCAGAGGTATTTTGCATTCCATTCTTAGTGTTTAAGGTTCGAAATGTCAACCGTTTCTAACAAAACCAAAACAAATTGTTTCGATTTGTCGTAATCAGATGGCCTTTCACCATTCACCATGAATTCAGCTGGAGCAATTGTGTACATATTAATTAGCCGCAAGATATACATACATAAGCTAACGAACGAGTTGGTTACGATTAAGCTAATGGAAAGAACGTGTTGATGAAAGAAATGTCTAACCCCTGGAAAGGAGTGATGAGGAGGGGCGTACTCTTTCCTTGCAAAAACTGATGTTTGAGCTGCGTTCATATGCTCGTTACCAATATCTACCTAGAGTTTTACCAGTGGCATATGCCGTACTTCGCCGTCCATGTATTCGATCGGCGGTTGATTTTGTATAATTCTAGCAGCATGTCAGCAAGAAGAGGTACATATGTTGACAGCCATGTTTTCTTTGCGACACCTTCTCTCCTGCACTTACTAATGGGGTTTTTGTCTATTTAGTGAGAAACCAGTTGCATGCAGTTATTGTCAAACCAACGAAAATAAATCAAGTTGTTGGACTGCCTCAAAAGTTCAAGCACTCGATCTACGCTCCCGCTTTTGAAGCTTTTTCTCACTGCTAAGAGTACAAATTTTTCAATCGATTGCTTCTGATTGCACCAATGGATAGTATAATTTTTTGTCTAAGAGAAATCATCAAGCTTATTGACGTAGGTATATTCAAAATCCAAAAGACTCGCACGTTTCTTAGGACCTTGCATGTTTAATTTATGTTTCTACGTCCAATACTAACGAAAATAAGAAAAGTACCAGTTGAAGAACAAAAAAGTGCCAAAAATATGCTTCTTACAGAGTCTTATCCACTCAGGAAATTGCATGTTTAATTTTATGTTTCGTGGTCCAATATTAACAAAAATTCAAAAGGTACCAATTATAGAACGAAAATGTACCAAAAATATCCCCCTTTCAGACTCGTATTCATCCAGGATTCATGCAAGTTTAATTTTATGTTTCTTGGTCCAATATTAACAAAAATTCAAAAAGTACCAGTTGAAGAACAAAAAAGTACCAACACTGAAAAAAATTTCTTCACAGATCCAATGAAATTTACATTAAAATTCAACCTATGTAACCTTTCATTGGATTAATGAAATATTTCATAAAATCAATGAAAATTTTGCATTAGTTTAATGACAAACGTTTATTTTGTCCATTTTTTCAATGAGGATTCATAAAATCAATGAAAATTTTGTCATTGATTTTATTAATCCTTCATTAATCCAATGAAAGTTTACATAGGTTGAATTTTAACGTAAATTTCATTGGATCTGTGAAGAAAATTTTTTCAGTGAACATTTCTTTTCTCAAGTTCACCCTTTCAGATTCTTATTCATTCAGGAACATGCATATTTAATTTTATGTTTCTTGGTCCAATATTAACGAAAATTAAAAAAGTACCAGTTGACGAACAAAAAAGTACCAACATTTTTTTTCTCATTCATTCACGACCGTAAGTTCAATTTTATAGAAAATTTAAAAATATCCACATTCAGCACGGAGAATTAAGAGTAAAAAATTTAATTTCCCGTATTTCTCCTTTTGGATACTTATTTTCTCCCAATTGACGTATTTAAAATTTTAATATTGTGGTGGAAGCCTATAATTTAATTCGTATATGTCAATGAATGAAGAAAAATGTTTTGTTAAAAAGTATTAAAAATAGGTACGATTTTCACTTCTCAAACTTTCGAATTTCGAAAAAGTACCAAATTAATATTTGTATTTTTTAAAATTACTTACGAATTTGGTATAATCTTGATTTCTATGTTTATTGGTTGAAGAGATAGATGGGGTACTATAGAAGTTTCATAAAACAAGTTAATTCCGCTTTCTCCCCAAAAGGGACGTATTTCAATAGAGTACCAGACACCTGGCTGCCTGGATTAGCGATAAGTATTAAATTGTTTGTATCTTTTTTAGTTCTGGAGATATGAGGCTACCGAATGTGTTACCCTTTTACCCCCCCTCAGATTGATAAATTAATGGTGAAAAATATTTTCCAAATGTGGATCTATTTCCACTCTAAAAACTCTTATCAATAAATTACTGTTGTATATTTTACTTTTTACTCTCTTTCTTTTCCTCTTAATTTCTCTCTGTGTATTTATTCCTTAAAATTTCATTACTAATACATTGATTAGCATCAATTTAATATTAAAAAATTAAACACAGATTTTGTGTTAAACCACCAAACTACAATGAAAACAAATAAATCACCTAAAGAACCTTTTAAATTATACCAAAATATTACAACAGACAATAATACATCAAACTCTTATACCACGTAGTACAATAAACCAGTGATCAGGTCAACATATTTCCAAAAAAAAAGAAACAAAAAAAACCACAATTTATTAAAAAAGAATTAAAGAAAAAAAAAATCTTAAAAATTCACACGATTTCCATTGTTTTCGAACTGATGCTGACTAAGGTTGCATGATATTTGTTGATACTCAGGAGGAGTCTTATACTAAAGTTTAATATGTGTGTACCTTTTTATGTGTTTTTACTAAAGGTGCAATAAGTGACATCGATTTGTTGTTAAATTTTTAAGAGGAGTGCTATAAGACCTACAATAAATGTGATATAATTTGATTAGAAGTTTGTTTTTAGGGACATATTTTACCTGGAAGTAAATTCCGATAACTAAATAAAAAAGTATACAAGTTATAAATATTTAGCATAATTAGAAACTTTTATTACAGCAAAAGTATATCGGTTCTGCAAATTATATAACCACTTTTAAAGTTACCGTTAACTTTAACCCATTATAGCATAAAGTTTGTTAACAGACTTTTTTTTGGGTTTTACAACATCTAACGAATATGTGGGATCATATAAAAGAAATAGTTGTAAACAAAGTTTTGATTTTTTTATAATTCAGATTTTACAAGCCGTCCGATATATCGGACGCTATGCACAGCGCACCAATCTATATATATAAATAAAAACAGATTTTTTTTTTAATCAAAACGGTTTTATTTGTGTTAAAAATATGTTTACATATGAGCAAAATATATAAATGGCATATTTTATGTTGGAGAACCTATTACATGGTATCCCATAAAGCATTTGGGATGAAGGCCAACATAACATATCAAACATTTAAACTTTGATTTTCCAACACATTTATTAGCACAGCGACGTTCTGTGCTTATGGGAACAATCCAATGATCTTTGCCATCATACTGTGTTGTGGGTAAGGGCTGGGCTGGTTTTCGTCCTTGTCGTGGTGGAGTTCCATATTTTACGAGTAGACTTTGAGCTACATATCTTCTTAATGCAAACAAGGATTCCGTTCCTTTATTGCAACCATTTTTTCTAGCTAACAGCCAACCATTTACAACCGACACATCTAAAAATACGCAAAAATTGGCCACCACCACTTTTTGCGCGCATTCTTTTGCGAAGATTTGCAACAGCTTGATCGCCTTTATCTACTCCGCCCATATGTTTGTTATAGCTGGCAATAAGAGAAGGCTGAAGAACAGAAACTTTTGCTTTTTTTTCATTGAACAAACGTGTGGCAGATGTTAACGTCCAGTTTTAAAAATTTGTTGCTGTTGGATCTTCACAACTTTTACTTTCCTGCGAAGTTAATTTTTCGAAAAATTCTGGATTTGTGAAGCTTGGTAGTCCTTTTCCCAATGCGCTATTTTCCTCTTTTTGAATTGAGACTTTTGTATTTCTTTTTTGTAGGAGTCACGTAAGGAAGATAGCGTTACATTATCGTCACTATTGGTTTCATCATTCAATGTCTTTTCATTTGAAGATGTGGTTTCATTGGTATCGTCTCCCTTCCGAGCTAAACGTTGTACTTTGCAGTTGGTATGAAGCAATGTGCGCCCCAAGCAGCAAAGATACCCCACGTGTTCATTGTCAGACTTGTCGCTGTCTTCATCTGTTGCCTGTCCGCTCTGCTCAAAAGGTGTTTCAACAAAAATTAAAAAATTAATTAGCTAATATTTCATGTACTTTCAAGCTAAAAAAAATCAACAAATAATCACACTCAGAAGTTTGTAATGCATAACGTCCGATATATCGGACGCTTTTCAAAAACTACGTATAAAAATGAAAATAATAATTTTTGTAAACAATAATGTTTGCTTCAATGTAGAAATAGAAATATTTTATAAAAGCAAAACATTATTTTTTGTTATTTATCGTTGAATTTAGCAAAATTCTAAAATTAATCTTACCTTTTCTTCAAAATACTGCAACCGCGGTCAGACATTTTAAACAATGATAAAAAACAAATGTTAAATTTGTTTAATTCTTTACAATCAATGTTGTAAAATTTCGACTTACTCCATCATGCATCAAATTCGCAAGAAAAATTTTATGTTTTTTTATTGAAAATACGCAATTTACTGCCGTCCGATTAATCGGACGTTATGCTGTAATGGGTTAAGAAGTCGTGGGAAAAAATAAAATGCTCTATTTCTACTTAAGCTAATGAACGGAAGTGTCAATTCTGGCAAAAAATTAACCTTAGTGTACCTTTTCGTCTCTCAAGACATTATAACATCCTTATGGCCATTTTCTCATTAGGCGATTATCTTTTTTCCCAACGAAAAACTGCACATTAAAAAATTTTGGTTTTCTCAATGTCTCATTTGCTTCGATTTTATCGCAAAGCTAACCGGCACTCATCTGCCAATTATTTATTTTTCTTTTATTTGCCGTACAGATAAATTCAATCAGCTGACTCCCAACTTTTACATGTATTTTGAGTGGCGTTGCCAGCTGAAAATGTTTTTTGTCGGTGTATTGAGAAACCCAAAATCGTTCACGGACAGTTTATCGGTCCAATAAATTTATGTTGGCATTAAGTAACAGACAGCTTGTCGATACATTGAGAAAATGGCCATTAGTATTTTTTGTTCCTAATCAACACAATTACAACTTTGATTTTAAGTTGCACTTCTTTGTTTCATGATTGTACAATGTTAGATTAAAAATTTGTTTAAAAAAACCAGCAATAACAAATTAAAAATGTCTTATAAATATGGTTTACAAAACTAATTATACTGCATTTGCTAAACTTATTTGCTTTATCATTTTATTCTCGCTAACCATGTATTTGCCAATTTCTGAAGAGAAAACAAAAATTTATTTAAATACACTTCTCTTATCATGCCCATTTTATATAAAAAGTTTATTTTTAAACACGTAAATTAAAAATATTTAATTAGCTTAAGTTCATGCTTATATATCAAGACATTACCGCAGAAAAAGCTTAAGCGAAATCATTTTCAATTTTCGTTTTTTTAATATATGAATTTATTGGCAACACTTGCATCATCTTCTAAAATGTCATGGTCACAAAAGGTACCGTTATGATTTTATAGCAAAAACAATTTAGCTGAAGCGAAAATCTTCATACAAAATTTTTATGAAATAAAATGAAAAAACCCCTTCTCCTGAAAAATTGTGTTTTTGTCGCTTAAGATATTTTTGCCAAAATGGCTCGAAATATGCAAACGTAATTATCCTTTTGGAAAACGCTTTAACTTTTGCAAATGGCGCCAAATGTCAATTGTAAAAAAAAACAAATCCACAAGTCATGAATTGGCCTTCTCCGCAAGATCGCGGAAATAATGTTTGCATTTCTTGCGCAACAATTCGTCAGATGTGTTGGGTGCAGCGTGAATTTCGTCGCAGATTTCTTGGCCTGTCCGACAATAACTGGCCGAACACTGGGACGTTTGGCCACTCGTCTTGAAGAGACTGGGATAGCACGAGATCTACCCAAAGCAGGCGGGCCTCGCAGCAGCCTTTCTTCTCTAAATGTCGCTGATATTGCTCAAGATGTCTGAGAGGAGCTCGGAACATCGACTAGACGATGTGCCACGCAATTGGGCATTAGCCAGTGGCCCTACGAAAATATTTGGTTAAAGTTTTGAAGATATTTCCATATAAGGTGCAGACAGTGCATCAGCTGTTAGCTGCTGACCGCCCAACGCGTCTTACCTTCGCCAAAGCCATCCTGAATCTCAACGGGGAGGTTGACGAATTTTAATTAAAAATTATCATGAGTGATGAGGCTTATTTTCATCTTAGGGGATACGTGAATACACAAAATAATTGTTTCTGGGGCACCAAAAATCCGTGTATCGCCCACGAAGAATCATTACACCCCCTCAAAGTTACTGCGTGGTGTTCTGTTTACGCTGGAGGAGTCATTGGGCCCTTTTTGCGAACGTCGCGGCCCAAACAACTACTGTGGACGGCGCACGCTACAGAGCCATAATTACCGCTTTTGTTCTTACTTTTCTTTGATGAATTTGGACTAGAGAACATGTGGTTCCAACAGGACGGTGCAACGGCGAATACTGCGCGAGTTACATCCGATATTCTGCAGGAAGCATTTCCGGGTCGCTAAATAAAATTCCAATGGATTAAGCAAACAAATTCACAAACAATACCAAAAATTACAGCAAAAGAACATTGGGAGATTACTTTTACCCCACCTTATTTCACAGTTACTAATAATTCTATTTTGTTAATTATACTGAGTCAAGATGATAACAACTTCGATTCAAAGTTGCTCATCTATATTTCAACATTGGATGAATTTAAAAACTAGAAATATCATCGGCCATGTTCTGAAAATCGTCATCGAGTAAAATTTAAATCCAAGGAAATTTTTAGCTAATTTTTTTTAAATGACTTTAGATTTTTATGATTGTTAGAGGAGTTCTTATAAATATAAGTAGTACTCGAAGTATGACGTATATAAAATGGAATATTTTTTATAACCTTAAAAAAAGGAGCGATAGAAAATTTGTTCGATTTAGATTTCACTCAAATTAGATTTCCAGAACATGGCTACATGTTTGATAACATTTGTTTATGAGAGAACAGTTTAAAAATTAAATTGCAAAGTGTTGAATCAAGTTTGGTTACTATGACTTTAAAATTAAAATGTCTATGAAATAAAACAAAGAAAAAATTTATGTTTTCAAGTTTCAAGTTTTAAACCACTAATAGCCAGGACTCTATGGTCTGGCTACGAAGCAGCGAGAACTCGCGTACTGCTTGGATTCGGTAGGGACCAGATAAGGATAGTTATATCGGTCTTGGCGGGTCACTGGGTGATAGGGATGCGGCAAGCATGGGTCTGGATTATTATGACTACGGTAGATGTTGTCATGATAAGGAGGAGGAGGAGGATGAAACGGTGCTTCGCTTTCTCTTCCAGTGTCCCGGTCTCGGTGCTTTAGGATTAGACATTTTGGGTGAACAGAATTGCTATGATGGGCATGATGGGCTGATCATTAAAATAACACGAATGCTTCCACAAAACACACCCAAACCCCATGAGATTTATTTAACTGGCAGAACATTCATGGTTAGATCAAAAAACCAATACTCCCCCACCAAGAAACTATCTGCTGGTGTCCCTCAAGGCAGCATATTAGGGCCGTTACTGTATATAATATATACAGCTGGTATGCCAACAAGCCCGAGCACACATACTTCTACGTTTGCAGACGACACAGCATTTATTAGTGTTAATCAGGACCCAAAAGTTGCATCGCAGCATTTACAGTCCCACATCAATGAACCAGAAGCCTGGCTAGAAAAATGGAAAATAAAGGTTAACCCGGCTAAATGTGCTCACTTAACGTTCACGCTCATAAGACAAACGTGCAAGATCCGACACTTTGAGCCTAGCAGGCTTTTTTGACACTTGACACTTGGTAATGGCTAACAAATACAAATAAGAATTAGTATTAAGCTTTGAATACATATTGTAATTTTCGACAAGAAAGATTCAATAAAAAGGGACTGAAATCGATCTCTCTGTTTTGCCGGGAGTCGGGGTGGTTCGAGGCTGCAGTGGTGTCTGGGGAATAAGCTGGTGGTTGGATACTGGCTGACTCTATTCACTGACTAAGGGTATCACAAAGGGACCACTATAAGGACCCAAGTAAGCCGTCCTCATATCGCCTGCCCATTGAACCTAACTTAACCTAACCTTGCCACTTATAGTGGTGGTTGTAGTATCGAACTTTTTCTCCTTAGTACAAATAGTATAATTATCCGCTTATACTGATGCCATTTAGATGGTTTTAGACTTTTTTATCTTTCTTTTTATCTTTCTAAAACTTAATCGATTTTCTTTCAATTTTACAACTCCTCTGCAAATTTTACATATCCAACCATCCTTTTACAAGAAATTGTAATTGCTGCTGCTTGTAGCCAATGTCACACCTTTTATCAAGTAAAATTTATCAAAATTATAAAAGCAAATTGTTTAATGTAAAATGTTTTCTGTTCTTGTAAAAGTTTTGTAGTAAAATGTTGTTATAATAAATGCCTTACACGACTCTCCTTGACATTCAGCACCTCTTTAAGTTTATTGTTTAACACCAAAACGCAAGAATTGAACAATAAAGTGTTGGAGTTTTTTCTGCAACGTTGAATTTTTTTTTTTTTTGCATATGCAGGCTTTTCAAATAAAAAATGTTCGATTTGTAGTTAAAGTTTTTAAGTGGTTTCTTATAAATGAAACTGCTACTCAAGCGGATCTAAACAAAAATTTCATTGTTACTAACTTCCCAAATTGTCTGTGTTAAAAACAAATACTTAACAAATTTATGTTTAAATATTGAAAATCAAGAAAGAGTAAAGCGGTTTGCTAGATTCAAATGTTTTTGATAAACTAAAATAAGTAAGAATAAGTCTGAGAATCTAGAGAAAGGCTTAAAAGAATGAAAATTGCCATACAATTTTTTGGGATAAACAATTTCAAATTCATTTCTTAAGTACTGTTTACTTAAGATAGAAAAACAAACAAAATAAAAGTTGCTAGAAATGTTTGAATCAACACTTGTTCGTGTTGATTTAACAATATTTCAACTTCCGTATAAAAACTTTAATGAAATTCCCTAACGGAAGAAGTTACTTAAACTCTTTCTTCCTCACAATTTTTGATCATTAATCTCATTAACAGAAATTTTAAATATTTTAAACCAGAATCACAAAAGAATAGACAGAAATTAATAAAAAAAAGCTATTGTTAACCTAATAAAAAAAATCTTAACAAAATATGTTAACAAATTACCGACAAATCACTACTATATAATGATTAATTAACCGAAAAAATAAGATTCAATAGCCCTTAAATACAGATAATTATAATATCACCCAAAAAAATAATCAAGAAACTTAAAAAAAATTGAAAAGAAAGAACAAAAAAAAAACAATTATTCCAAGACATGAAATAAACTCATAACAATTTTCCAAAAAAAAAAAAAAAAAAAAATTCCATTAACCTTCAAACAGGAGGGCTGAAAATTGAAATCGTTATTAACTAGAACAACAAACAAAAACATGACAGTACATTACATTACATTGCCAACCAACAATTTGATAGAATGATGCATACTCTCTTAAAGAAGAGAAGAGAAAATATAATCTATCACCTGTCAGTACCTGTCATTCAAGCGTCACATATGAAATTGACAGCGTCAGCTACTCAAAAATTTTTATTGTGAGCAACAATATGTTGCAAGTTTCTCATTGTTTTTTTTTTTTTTTTTTTTGGTTCTTTATTTATTAAGTTTTAATAGAAACGTTTATAAAATTTTTGTTTGGCCCTCATTAATCATGCGATTAGTTTAGTGAGTGCTGACTGGTTTGTAACAGATTTAATTTTGGACACTCAATTTGTATTTGTATACAAAATCAATTAGTTTTTAGCATTTGAAGCATTTGAAATATGAATAGAAATTGCAACAACAGAAAATTACTTGTTTAAGATAACAACTGATTCTATCGGGTGATTTTTTAGCTATTATCTTTTTGACAACACTGGCTTAAACAGCTGACGCACGTTTCGTGTTTTGTTTCACTGTCAAACAACTTCAGTTTGGTCTATAATTTAACCATGAATCGTCTTACAAACGAACAACGCTTGCAAATTTTTTTTTTATTATTAAAATGCGTGCGTTCATCGCGCGCTTCTTGTGTTCAGCGACGAAGATCATTTTTGGCTCAATGGGTACGTTAAAAAGCAGAATTGTAGATTTTGGTGTGAAGATCAGCCAGAATTTGCAAGAGCAATGCATCCAGAAAAAGTCACAGTTTGGTGCGGTTTATGGGCTGGTGGCATCATTGGACCGTACTTCTTCAAAGATGATGCGAATCGTAACGTTACTGTGAATGGTGAGCGCTACCGTGCGATGATATCCAACTTTTTTTGCCCAAAATGCAGGAGCTTGACTTGCATGACATGTGGTTTCAACAAGACGGTGCCACATGCCACACAGCACGCTTAACAATGGAGTTATTGAGAGGCGAGTTCGGTGAACATTTTATTTCACGTTCGGGACCGGTCAATTGGCCGCCTAGATCGTGCGATTTAACGCCTTTAGACTATTTTTTGTGGCGCTATGTTAAAGCTCATGTCTATACACACATGCCAGCTTCAATTGACGCATTGGAAGACAACATGGAAGCATTTTTTCATGAGATACCTGCCGAAATGTTGGAAAGAGAATGCCAAAATTGGACTAAGCGGATGGACCATTTGAGGCGCAGTCACGGTCAACATTTGCATGAAATAATCTTCAAACATTAAATTATATAGACCGTACTATCGATTCAAATAAAGATTTCATGAATTTTTCTGAATTTTATGTTTTTTTTTAAACGTTCCTATAGCTCTTAAAAAATCACCCGATATAAGAAAATTAAGCAAAAATCTGCAGTTTCTGCAAATTGCCCGCTTAAGAAATTTTCGCTGAGAGCTTGAATTTTGTTGGAAAGACAAAAACTGATTTTGTAAGAAAATAAAGCAAACATCTGCAGTTTCTGTAAAATTGCCCGCCTGAGATATTTTCGCAGAGACCTTGAATTTTGTTAGAAAGACAAAAACTGATTATATAAGAAAATTAAACAAAAATCTGCAGTTTCTGCAAAATGGCCCGCCTGAAATATTTTCGCAGGGAGATTGAATTTTGTTGGAAAGACAAAAACAGATTTTGTAAGAAAATAAAGCAAAAACCTGATGTTTCTGCAAAATGGCCCGCTTGAGATATTTCCGCAGGGAGATTGAATTTTGTTGGAAACACAAAAACTGATTCAGTTTCTGCAAAATGGCCCGCCTAAGAAATTTTCGCAGAGAGATTAAATTTTGTTGGAAAAACAAAAACTGATTTTATAAGAAAATTAAACAAAAATCTGGAGTTTCTGCCAAATGGTCCGCCCGAGAAATTTTCGCAGAGAGCTTCAATTTTGTTGAAAAGACAAAAACTGATTTTGTAAGAAAATAAAGAAAAAATATGCAGTTTCTGCAAAATGGCCGCCTTAAATATTTCCGCAGGGAGATTGAATTTTGTTGAAAAGACAAAAACTGATTTTGTAAGAAAATAAAGAAAAAATCTGCAGTTTCTGCAAAATGGCCCGCCTGAGATATTTCCACAGGGAAATTGAATTTTGTTGGGAAGACAACAATTGATTTTATACGAAAATTAAACAAAAATCTGGAGTTTCTACCAAATGGCCCGCCCGAGAAATTTTCGCAGAGCGCTCGAATTTTGTTGGAGAGAAAAAAACTGATTTTGTAAGAAAATAAAGCAAAAATCTTTGAGTTTCTGCAAAATGGCCCGCCTGAGATATTTTCGCAGAGGCCTTGAATTTTGTTAGAAAGACAAAAACTGATTTTATAAGAAAATTAAACAAAAATCCGCAGTTTCTGCAAAATGGCCTGCCTGAAATAATTCCGCAAGGACCTAGCATTTTTTGGTAAGACATAAACTAATTTTATAAGAAAATAAAGCAAAAATCTGCAGTTTCTGCAAAATGGCCCGCCTGAGAAATTTTCGCAGATATCTTGAATTTTCTTGGAAAGACAAAAACGGATTTTATAAGAAAATTAAGCAAAAATCTGCAGATTTTATTAGAAAATTAAGCAAAAATCGGCAGTTTCTGCAAAATGGCCCGGCTGAGAAATTTCCGCAGATATCTTGAATTTTGTTGGAAAGTAGATTTCTTATAAACAAAGTTTCTTAGCTTTGGCTTAAGGCATATCTTTTGAGGAAACAAATTTAAAAAAAAAAAAAAATTTCCTCAGCTTTCAAAATCTATTCTTACAAATAAAGTTTCTTTGCTAGCAATTCTCTTATCTTTCAAATAAGAAAAAAAGACACTTTTGCCTAATGGCCCGCCTGAGAAACTTCTTCAGGGACCTTGAATTTCGTTGGAAACATCATTTCTTACAAGTAAAGTTTTTTAGCTTTTCAAAAAGCCGATTTAAACAAATTTTTTGCCTCTCTTTGGAGGAAACAAATTTTTTAATAAAAAATATTTCTTGAGCTTTCAAACAAGAGCAAAGTTATTAGAAAATAGATTTCTTACAAATAAAATTTCTTTTAAAAAAAACCCCCCGTAAAAATATTTCTACTTAAAGGGGTTAGTCGGCCCCGTAAAAATTTTATATTATTATTTAAGAAAATATGTATTACCTTTCCAATAAGAAAAAAGCCACTTTTGCTTATTGGCCCGCCTGAAAAATTTTGAGGGAATATTTGTATTTTATTAAAAGATATAAAAATATCGGATATTTATGCTTAAAGGCCCGCCTAAGAGATTTGTACAAACTCTCTGTTTTTTATATAAAAATTGATTTTTTAAGAAAAGAATTTCTTAGCTTTCAAATAAGAAAAAAATGTTTGTTTAATGGCCCGCCTGAGAAATTTAGAGTAAATAGTTGTATTTTATTAAAAGATATCAAAATATTACCTATTCTTAAAAAGATAGTAAAATTTAAAGGCGTGTAATTTTACAAGTTAAGATTTCCTTTCTCGATAAAATAAATCACAAATTTATAGTTTTAGGTTCTTATCACGTCATTGGAAAGTTTAAATTAATGACCCACCTGAAATAACTCGCTAAACCATTATTTTTTTATTTTTTTTTTTTTTTTTTGTCAAAGAAATTTAACTTAATTCTGCATAAATTTTATTAAAATCAGAAGAATTTTTTTATACTAAATACCTCTCCTGAAAAACTTGTGTATAATCAATATCTTACTTTAAATTAAACAAATTTACATGAAATTTTCATATTTTAGCTATTAAACCTTAAAATGTCTAATATTCATGGCCCGCCTGAGAAGTTGTAAAAAACTGGTTTTTTAAATTAAATGTTAGCATAAAATGGATTAGGCTTTCATTACAGATGATGTCCAATGGCTAAAACAAATAACTTTAAATTAATGGCCCGCCTGAAAAAAAATTTATTTGCCTGTTCAAAGAAATTTATCTAAATTTAACATAATTTTTAGAATCAATACTCAAAATTAAATAAATTTACATGAAATGTCAGTATTTTACCAGTTAATCCTATAGACGGGTAAAATTTTCCATTTAATATTTATGGCCCGCCTGAGAAGTTTCGAAAAACTTAATATTTTTCTTTAATGAACATAAGTTTTAAGAAAAAATTTCTAAAGTTCTCAATATAGATGATGTTAAATGGATAAAACTGGTTGCATTAATATTTTAAATTAATGGCCCTCCTGAAAACTTTTCCAAAACTTGAAAGTTTCCCTTAAATTTTATAAATTTTAAATAAATTTTTTATAAGCTTAAATATTTATTATTAAAAAATTAAAAAAAAAAACGATTTTCACTAAATGGCCCGCCTAAAAGTTTTCTTAATTGTCAAAGTTTTGCATTGAATGTTAGAAAATCTTAAAGTATTTTTAACTAGTTTTGATTTTGTGAAATCTTTTTTTAAGAAATTTGGTTTAGACATTTAAAAATAATTAAAAATTGTACAATAAAAAATTTAAATTAGAGTTGTTTTTTCTCTATTAAAACTTTCACATAATACAATTTTCAAAATCACCTTAAACCGTTATTTAACCATTATTAATTAATTTTCATAATTAAATCTAAACTTTTAACCCTTAAAAGTCATTCAAAGCTAAAACAAATGAAATTATCGAAAAAAATAGGTCTTCTAACAAGTTTTTTAAGGCGAAAAGACAAAAACAAATAAAAAAATAATAATTTTTTTAATAACAAAGTTTAAATAAACATGAATTTAATTTTTAAGATTTTTTTTTACAACAAATTGTTATAAAATATGAAAAAAATGGCGTTAAATTGCTATAATTATAATGAAATTTTGTGTGGTAAAATATAAAATTTGTCTTAAAAGCAAACAGCTACTGTTTGTGTTTTTTGGTACCCTAAATAAACACTTGAAGATTTTTTGAAAAAATAAGCGAATGAATGAAAAAAATAATAAAAAAATCTGCAAAGAAATCCAGTCATATAACTTTAATTTAAAAGCTACTACTACCTTTAAAGTATCTACCACAATGAACCTGTAACCCAGAACAAAGTTTCAAAGACAGAGACCTCTATATGATAACACAGCAAACAATTGTGAGTATAGTTTGAACGCGTTGATAGGTTAGGAATGCGTCATGCGCCCTACGGCACACCTCCACCCAGAGACCAATATAATCCATTGTGAATTCGATAAGTGTCCATAAATATCTTAAGCGTTAAAATAAGCAATACTAAAGCAACCCTTTAAAAAAAGTACATATTAGCTATTTGAGTCTATCAACTACTTGCCTAGGACGCCATTAGAGAAATGGTTTCTTAATTTTTTTTTTAACTACATTTTATGATCTCTTAATGAAAAACAGTGCTTGCTCTACAAAACTGGTTACGAGTATTTACTAAAAGAGTACTGCTGGAATTGATTTTAAGCTGTTCTTAGAAAATTATTTCAAGTTCTCTGTGCAGTTAACTAGTTTTCGCTAAAGAAACTTGATAAATTCTACAATCACTTACGCATGATGCACTTTCAGAATCAATTCTAGAGTTTTTCCAAAGGAATATTTAAAGATCTTTTTGTAAGAAACATTTATCAATTCAAAAAAACAGGTTTGGTCCATAATCCACTTATTTGAAAAATGCTTATAAAAACATTTTTAAATACCTTTTTCGAAAAAAGATTTGACTTACATAATTTCCAAAAAAAAAAAAAATTGTTTGCTGGGTTTGTTTCCCTCGAAATTTTCACCAAGAATACAAAAATATAATAAGGCAAGAAAAATAAAACTACTTACATACAAACTTAAAATTACTTGAACGTGCTACAATTATTATTAAGATGAATCTTTTATTTTTTTTTTCTCTACTCTATGAAATCTTAAAATTTCTGAAAGACATTTTTTTCTTTACAAAAAAACTCAGTTTTTTTCGATTTACACAAAAATTTATTTGCATTTATGTGGCTTTTATACAATTTATTTGCAATTTCGTTCAATTTTCAAATTCAAATTAACTTCTGAATCAAGCAAATTGTAAAACAAAATGCATTAAATTTTGATTACTTCATTTGTCGGGCTTGTACGTAGCAGTCAAGACTGTCTGTCTCAGCCTTGCCTTTAGGTCAAATGTGTGGTCTCTTGATAATCGCCAAAATACAAATTGTATCTTCATTTACTACATTAAATAATACAATTTAGATCATTGTTTTGGCTTTAAATTTTAAATCGATCACGTTTCAATAGTTTGTGGTTTTTAAATAAAATTGAGTTTACTTTTTTTCTTTCTTTAGCAATGCAAATAAAGCCACCCAGGATTTCGGAAAAAATTTATTAAGAAAATTATTGGAAATTTCGATTAAATTATGAATAATTGTTTAAAAGAAAAAATTTAGTGGGTGGTCTAAGCAAAATAAAAAACAAAAATTCCTAATTATTGTTTGATTTAACAGTTGATTTTTAGTTTGTATTTTATTTAACCTCTTATTTCTCTTTCCTATACAAAATTTTTTAATTTTTATTTATTATATACTTATAAATAACGGCTTTGATACAGTTCTTAGGCGGGCCACTTAACTGAAATCCTTAAAAGTAACTTTCTTGGCTGATATCTTAAGCCTTTTTCATATTTTCATGCAATTTCTTTATTTTATAAGACAAATGTTTCTTTAAGTCTAAACTCCCAGGCGGGCCACTTTACTGAAAGCTTTAAAAGGAACTTTCTTGGCCGATATCTAAAGCTTTTCCATATTTTCCGGTAATTTCTTTATTTTATGAGACAAATGTTTCTATAAATCGAAACTCCCAGGCGGGCCACTTAACTGAAAGACTTAAAAGAAGCTTTCTTGGCTGATATCTAATGCATTTTTCATATTTTCATGTAATTTCTTTATTTTCTAAGACAAATGTTTCTATAAGCCTAAACTTCCAGGCAGGCCACTTAACTGAAAGCCTTGAAAGGAACTTTCTTGGCTGATATCAAAAGCCTTTTTTATATTTTCCTGTAATTTCTTTATTTTATGAGACAAATATTTCTTTAAGTCGAAACTCCCAGGCGGGCCACTTAACTGAAAGCTTTAAAAGTAGCTTTCTTAGCTAATATCTACTGCCTTCTTCATATTTTCCTGTTTCTTTAAGTCTTAACTCCCAGGCGAGCCACTTAACTGAAAAGTTAAAAGGAACTTTCTTGGCTGATATCTAAAGCTTTTTTCGTTTTTTCCTGTAATTTCTTCTTTAACGAGACAAATGTTTCTTTAAGTCGAAACTCCCAGGCCGGCCACATAATTAAAACTTTAAATCTTTGTATAGTTCTATTTAAAGCAAGTCATCCATACAAATTTACGTTTTGAGATCCGAAAAATAAGTCTACTTAAATTTGTCCTGCTGGCCGTGTTATAGAAACAGCCTTTCCGGAGGACCATAAAGTTTTAAAGCAAGAATTTTATTTATGCACTTTGAAATATCTCTATTAAAGGTATTATAAGTCAATATTATCTCTACTCTAATTTCTGATTAACATCTACATATATTTAAGGAAAAATTAAAAAAATTCAATTTATTATCACTTAAAAAACTTAAAAAACTTCTCAGGCGGGCCATAAGGAACAAATTAAAAAAATAAAATTTTTATTACTAAAAGAATACATTTTTATGTTTTAGAAGATCAAAGTTTATACGCTAAATATTTCTGATTGCAATGGCAAGACTTCTCAGGCGGGCCACTTAATTAGAACTTGAAATCTTTATAATCGTTTTAAGATCAGCAAAAAGAGTTTTGCTTACATTTTTCCTGATGGCCATGTTACAGAAACAGCCTTTCAGGCGGGCCATAAAGTTTAAGAGCTAGAAGTTCATTTATGGCCTTTGAAATATCTCTACCAAAGGTCTTACAAGTCAAAATTATCTATAATTTCATTTCTGAATAACATATAATCATTTGCAGATTACTTTTCAGGCGGGCCATAAGGAACAAATTAAAAAAATTTAAGTTTTTATTACCAAACTAATACATTCTTACGTTTTAGAAGATATAAATAAGTTGATATGTTATAAAGTTCTGGTATCAATGGCAAAACTTCTCAGGCGGGCCATAAAACTAAAGAGTTAAAATTTAATTTATGACCCTTGAACTATCTCTATTTAAGGTATTATAAGTCAAAGATATCTAAAATTTAATTTCTGTTAACATATAATTTTTTATATGTTACTTCTCAGGCGGGCCATAAGCAACAAATTAAAAAAATTAAATTTTTTTTCACTAGAATAATAAATTTTTTTGTTTTAAAAGATTAAAGTGGATACGTTACATATTTCTGATTGCAATGGCAAAACTTTTCAGGCGGGCCATAAGGAACAAGTTAAAAAAGTTAATTTTTTATAACTAAAATAATGCATTTTTGTGTTTTAGAAAATTAAAGTTGATACGTCAAATATTTCTGAATGCAATGGCAAAACTGCTCAGGCGGGCCATAAAGTTTAAGAATAAGAATTTTGTATGACCTTTGAATATCTCTTTTAAAGTTTTTCAAGACAAAATTATCGAAAATTTTATTTCTGATTAGCATATAAATATGTATAGTTATTTTCTCAGGCGGGCCATAAGAAACAAGTTAAAAAAAATTAATGTTTTATCACTAAAATAATATATTTTTATGTTTTAGAAGATTAAAGTTAATATGTTACATATTTCTGGCTGCAATGGAAAAACTTCTCAGGCGTGCCATAAATGATCAATATTGAAATTTTTAAAGATATTATTCATCATTTTATTTCTTTTTAGTCCCTTGTTTTAATTTAACTGTCATAATTTGCATTATTTTGAAATAAATTATTTTCACACGCCCTCGTTTTGTATGTAGTCAAACGAAAAATATTAATAAAAATGATTCGTATATCCTCGTATCATCATGATCATTTTCAAATGTGATTAACACTTCGTTTCTTCATTAAATTGAACAGCAAACAAAAATGTCAGTTTTAATTAAAATAAAAACTTCTTTATTTATGGCATGTTGAAACCAACACACACACACACACACACAAACATAAAACTTTGTTGCTTGTGAATATGATCGAATATTAATGCTGCATGCAACAATATATACTGTCAATGCCGCTGCTGCTGCTGCTGGAATGGTCATTCATTTCCTTACAAATGCTAATTGAAAACCAACAAAAATGTTTAATGCCCGAGACATTAAATTTTCATAAACGCTCAGTGCATTTGCAGATAGACATACAAGACAAAAAACAAAAAAGGGATGACATCGTAAATATTCTTTTAAATATAAATTTTATATTGCTCTGTGTCTATAATTGATGACTACGATTGTCAATGATCCATGCTAAATGAAAATATGATGATGGTGATCTGTGATCCCTCGTTTTTTTTTTTTAATTTTTATCATCCATCTGTCTATATGAAGGCATTTCCATGTCTGTCTTTTCTCTCTCTGTGTTTGCATTTTTAATAACATTATTAAGTATTTTTATTATTAATAATTTCGAATTCTGTTTGTATTTTTAATATCAACCAAGAACCAACTTGTATTTATCAGATCATGGTTTAAAGTGTTTATAATCATCATCGATTCAATTAAAGTTGTTCATTCATTTATTCACTCATTCATTAGTTTCCCTTGTTGTTTATTTCTTATCATTTACTAAAACTTCTTTAATTTTTATTGAAAAATTTTAATCAAATGTCAGAGAGAAGGTCTTGTATTCGAGCAAATACATTTTTATGAAATAATATTTTTAATAGGCAATGGATTAAATGGAAGCATATCAACATGCTTATTAATTTATTAATAATCGAAGAATATTGTCATTGATCTTGTGGCAAACACGAAAAAATCAAAAATACTTTAAAATAATTTAAAAAAACTAACATATTAGTATTTTAAATACTTAGCTAGCGGATTTGATTATTTAAGCTTAATTTTTAATAGTCAGCTAGCTGAATTAGTTTTTTAGAGCTAAATTGCAAATATTTTTATATTAAATTATTTATTGTTAAGTTTTTTCCCCTATTCAGCCAGCTGAATAAGTATTTAAAAGCTCAATTTCGTTAATTCTGACACTAACTAACTTACAGTAAAGATAATCTTAAATAATTATAGCTTAATTTTTAAAATTCTAGCAATTAAGAAGTCATAGTTTAATTTTAATCATTATTCAGCTAGCTGAGAACCATTACGTTCAAATTTACATAAAGTTTTTTAAACTCTATTAAACGGTTAAAAGTTATTCAGACAGCTGAATTAACTTTTTTAGATTTTTGTTAATTTAAATTTTTATAAATTTTACCTAGGTATTTAATTTCAGAACATATTTAGCTGAATTTTTAAGCATATTTTTCCTATTTTGACACTTAAATTTTGTTTGTTAAGCCAACTCAAAAAAGTTATTTCACTTACTAACATCTTTACACTGTATATGCTTTATTCAACAACTGCATTGACTTTTTTTATACAAAACTGATAAATGTTTACTTATGTTAATACGTGTAATGTATTCAGCTAGCTGAATTATCTTTTTCAAATATTCAGCTAGATCAATTATAACGTATAAATAATTTTAAGCAAATCTTATCTTTTTCAATATATTTTCCGAATTTTTAGTTAATTCAGCTAGAAGAAGCTAGCAAATTAGAGGCGTTTTAATTCTTCTTTCAGCTAGCTGTATTATAATTTTTGAACAAATGTTTATATTATATTTTCAACATTTAAATTTTTAAGTTTATTTTTGGTTCATTTAGCTAAAAGCTAGCTAGCAGATTTTAGATGTTTTAGTTCTTCATTCAGCTCGCTGAATAATAATTTTTGAACAAATGTAGCTAAATTTTTACATTTATTAATTTATTGACTAATTCAGGACCATATTCAGCTGGTTGAATTAACATTTTCTAATACATTCTTTTCCATGTTTCTCTTCTTATTATTATTTTTTTCCAACATTTCAAATTTTTTAGTTTTTGTTTGTCCATTGAATTCGTTTTACTCCACAACATGTTCTTTACAATTTCTTGCTGATATTTTTAACTTTAGGGCATTAACAATTGATTTGTCACAAAACGATCACGATCGCGTTACATTTACAGATTTAGCACACTCAAAATCAATACTAAACCAAACCGAACCGAAAAAAAACAAACAATGTCTAGTAAGTGATAGAAGGAAGGGAAGTGTTTTCAACGAAAATAAAAAAATGTGAACGTGATTTAGGTGAATGTTTTCCTAGAATGTTATGACTAAAGTGTCGGTGGACACGCGTCTATCTGTATGTTGACGGTGTCGTCAATTTTTTTTTTTAGACATTTACCAATCGAATCGAAATGCAAATTATGGTTACAGCTTTTGGGCTTAACAAATTTTTATTTTTAGCCAGAAAAATCAACTTAAGGTAAATATATTTTTTATCTTGTTGCTTAAACAAATGAATTCGTTGTGGTCACAATTTAATAAACTGCACAAAATGATGATGATGATAATAATGATGTTCATGACCATCAGGTTTTTTTTTTGTTTCTTCAATAATGGTCATCAAAGTGTTTTTTGTTTTAAAAACCGCAAATTTGCGTCTTTTTAAATGTGGCTTTTTTATGCGGTAAATAGTTTTAAAAGGTAATGCACTTTTTTGGGGACAAAAAAGTACTTTGGGTTGTAATGACTTAATTTGGAAATATGATGTCGTTGATCTTGAAAGTTGTTTTCAAATTCAGCTAGCTGAATTAATATTGTTTTGTAAGTTCTGCAAAAGTTTTGTACAAGCAAGAGTTTTTTAAGGTATAAGGAAAGCTGAATTGGATTTGTTTATTGGACATTTAAACAAATTTGCATTTAGTAACATATTTTAGATTATAGCTGTATTCAGCTAGCTGAATTGAAATATTAAGATATATCTACCCTGCTACAATTTAAATCAAAGTTTAAATAATATTCGCCAAGCTAAATTGTATTTTTTTGCGATTTTGTGCCAGCTGAATTTGCTTTTTTCTTTGTATCCAAGATAAAATTAAGCATTAAACATTATTAAGGTAGCTGAATTAATACTTCTAACCAGCTGAATATGTTTTTTGTGCTAATATTCAATTACCTTTAATTTGAGCCACATGTATTTTAATATTAAGAGATATTTAGCTAGCAGTATTGGTATTTTGCCAATATTTATCCAGCTGAATTTAATTTTTATACTAATTGTGTAAACATCTTGAACTATCGTTTAAAGAAAATTTGTCAATTTTTACTTTTACCAACTTTTTAGGAATATTTAAATAGTATTTAGTTAGCCCTATGCTCCTTGTATGCACGACGGGAAGTTGTTATTTAAACAGCCTACACAAATTCAAACATCATATCATTAAATTTACCTGAACCAGATTCTTTTTTAAGAATTCTCATATTTTATGTTTAAAAACTTTTTATTTTATATTT
Organism: Pollenia angustigena; assembly: GCA_930367215.1. Classification (NCBI taxonomy): domain Eukaryota; kingdom Metazoa; phylum Arthropoda; class Insecta; order Diptera; family Polleniidae; genus Pollenia; species Pollenia angustigena. The sequence continues at coordinate 25,291,260 of OV884059.1, forward strand.
TGTCATACGCATCCAGCAGAATCAATCTAATTTAAAGTTAAATTAATATTAAGCCACACATTTTTAATGCTTTTGAAGACAAACTCCCAACGGTAGTGCAACAGTTACGTCACGTGCAAGTGCACGCGCCCATTGATCTCTTTGTTCAATCCAGACCACTTTTTAGCCCAGCCTCAAACCCAACTGAGTTTTTTTTTACTTATTAACCAAATTAACTCATTTTGACAAACATAATGCAACTAACTACCAATAAATATCATAAATAACTATTATTAACTCCTAAATCACCTGTAGAGTTTTAGTGTAATCTCATACATATAAATTTGTAAACCACCTCCTAAAAAATTCAAATCTTTGACTCAAAGCAAAATAACTATAAATGACCACCAACATGGCGAAATAAATAAGCCAGAAAAAAGGTTAACAGCACCTACACCCCATAACATTCAAACAATTTTGCCAAGGGAAATACACATAGAATAAACAGGCCAGTAATGAATGTGTTTTTAATAACAGTGACAACGATCGCTACAAGCATTCCCTGGTTAAAGAAGATCTAAAAAAAGCCAAAACCATAAACAAATAACTCAGCGTTACATATACCGCCCAGTTAGACACAAGAAACTTTAGACTTATAACTTTGTTTTGTTTTTTTTTTTTCATCTCATGCCATTTAAAGACAAACGACAAAGATGAACAGCAGTCGAATTGCAATCGATGCATAGTAGACGAAATGAAGTATCAAACAGGCAGACGGACAGACAGACCTACGCTTTTATATATTCTTTTTTTTCTGAAATACTATATAAATGAGTATGGCAAACATGAACATGTTGCATGTGAAACCAAATGAATTACCAGATTAATGGACAAAATAAATCACATTATCGCTTCCCCAAAAAATAAAACCAGCACAATGGCAAAAGAACTAAATAATATGTACAAAAAGGAACAAAAAAAAAAGAAGAGAATTTAAATAATACTAAAGTTAAAAGAAAATAAAACATTTTTTGCAAGGACCACAGGGGAGAGACAGTTGCTGGGACAGACAGACATTTATACACACACTATTATGCAAAGTAATGCGAGAATTTATTGAACCTTTAACAGGCCACTTCGCTACCACACAAAAATTTCTATATTGTATTTTCAAATCTTTGACCATCATCATCAGCAACTCAGTGCACTGAAAAAAAAATTGTTCAATACATAATAAATAAAAGCGAATTTGTAGAATTTAAAGAAATTTTATTTAGAGTTTTTATTATATTCAGCTAGCTGAATTAGCATTTATTTGTTAATTTCTCTAAAATTCTTATAATATCAGAGCTACATACATACATACATACATACATATATACATACATACATACATACATACATACATACATACATACATACATACATGCATACATACATACATACATACATACATACATACATACATACATACATACATACATACATACATAAAATATAAAAAAAAATCCAGTTTGCTGAATTGACTTTCTATATTGTATTTTTACAAGGTATTTTCAAATGTTTGGCCATCATCAACTCTGTGTGCTGAGAAAAATTGTTTAAAAAATAATAAATAAAAATCAAATTCAAAAATTTGTAAGATCTAAAAAAAATTTTAGAGTTTTTATTGTCCCTATTCAGCTAGCTGAATTAGCATTTTTATATTTTTATATCTCTAAAATTCTAAAATATCAGAGCAACATAAATTTTTAACAAAATCCAGGTAGCTGCATTGCCTTCCTTTATTGTATTAAACCATGGTATTTTAAAATCTTTGGCCATCATCAACTCTGTGCGCTGAAAAGAAAATTGTTTAATAAATAATAAAAAAAAAATCAAAATTAAAATTTTGTAAAATCTAAAATTTTTTTTAGAGTTTTTATTGTATTCAGCTAGCTGAATTAGCATTTATATGTTTATAACGCTAAAATTCTTATAATTTCAGAGCATCATAAATTTTTAACAAAATCCAGATAGCTGAACGGACTTTCTACATTGTATTTCTACATGGTATTTTCAAATCTTTGGCCATCATCAACTCTGTGCGTTGAAAAAAATTGTTTTATAAACATTAAATAAAATCAAATAAAAAAAATTGTAGAATCTTAAATTTTTTAGAGTTTTTATTGTATTCAGCAAGCTGAATTAGCATTTTAATGTTTATTTTTCTAAAATTCTCATAATATAAAAGTCACACAAATTTTTAACAAAATCCAGATAGCTGAATTGACTTTCTATATTGTGTTTTCATATCCTTGTGGATCATTATTGTCAACTTAGTGCACTGAAAAAAAATGTTTAGCATTTGTATGCTAATTTTTCCAAAAATCTCATAATATCAATTGTAAACAAATTTTTAACAAAATCCAGATAGCTGAATTGATGTGTTATGGTCCCCTAACTACAACAACAGTCGAAATTGAAAATATGGATAAATTTTTTTTTAAATTTGCAGTTTTTGAAGAAGCTGTTGCACCGATTTTATCATAACTTTGGAAGAATTTATCCAATTTTGTTACATAAAACACTAAATAACCTGAAATAAAATTGTCTTTAAGTCATATTAATATTATTTTTTATATACTTAACGGTTTCGGAATAATTAAAACCGCAATAATGAAAAATATTTTTTTTTTTGTGTGCAAAATTGGAAGCTTTATTTCATGAAAATAGATGGTTAAATATTGATTTTATTTACAATAAAGCATATTTTAAGCATATTTTGTTTAAAATAATTGTTATTGTTAAGGATTTATGTCTTTATAAAGCTAATATAAAGATATTGCTTAAGTTATATTTTTTATATACATAGTTTTGATTATATTCAGCTAGAGAAATCAACATATTTTACGTAAGTTCTCACTGAATCCTATATTTTTCGAATTTTAAAAAAAATCTCATACTATGCGATATATAGACTTTTTATGAATTTCTGTTTTATTCTGCAAACTGATTTAAGATTTACACACATTTTTTAATATATTCAACTTGCTGAATTAATATTTTTAACTTATATTGTCGAATTTTTAAATTAATGACAAATTTTTGGCTTTATTCAGCTAGCTTAATTAGCATTTTGAAACCATTTTGTTAAATTCTCTTCTTTAGCTACTTTTTTGCACTATTTTAACTTTATGCAGCCTGCTGAATTTCCATTGTTGTGACCATATTCAGCTAGAGGAATTTTAATTTTGCACGTAAGTTCTCACTTAATTCTATTTTTTCGAATTTTCAAAAAATCTCATACTAAGCGAAATACAGAATTTTTGTTTTATTCTTTAAACTGAATTAACCTTAGTACACATTTCTAATTATATTCAACTTGCTGAATAAATATTTTTTAACTTTATTTGATGAATTTTAAAATTAATTAATTGGCATTCTTTCAACCATTTTGATAAATTTTCTTCTTTAGCAACTTTTTTTGCAATATTTAAATTTTATTCAGCCAGCTGAATTTCCATGTGCAGCATTTTTTTCCTGTGTATTGTTCTCAATAGTAAGTGATCTTTGGTGGTAACGATTGGAATGATATTTTCTTGTTGTTGTTGTCGTATGCAAATGCTACAAAGACAAATCACACCTTTTGGATTTGTTGAACAAAATAAATCTCGTAATGAGTTACGATAAGCGTACAATTTCGACAGCCAAACAAATCACCTGCAATTGATCTTGCTAAAATAAAAACTAAACTCCAGGAAAAACAAACACACAAAGCGAATCAAAAAGAGAGTAAAAACAAATTCAAACAAACAAATATAACGATCAGTTTGCTTAGCTTATGGATTTGAGAAATACATACATTTAAAAACTTAAGTTTGAATTAAAAGGAGTTTGGGTGTGAGTGAGTGTTTAAATGACGACAACAACAAAAAAATCCATAAGATTAACTGACATTTATTGACTGTTTTTCAAAGGAATTTAGCTTTTTGTTTTGCTGTTTAATCTTTAATAAAACGATAAATGAGATCAGTGATCAGAGACCGGTTGTATTACTTTTTTTTTAGTTTACAAATAAATGTTGATCTTATAAATTCACTCATTACAACTATTAATTTCTTAAACTAACACCAGGTTAATAAACAACTAAGAAGAACTCCCTTATGTCAGACCTACCACAGAGTTTAAGATCCTTATAGATTTCAAGCTTAAATTGTATTTCGCCTGCTATTACTAGACACTTTTTAGAAATGAAAAAATTCGCAAAAAAAAAACTAAAATAATCGCGCGATAATAATCATGACAGTCGTCTATAGTCAATGCTTACAAATGACATTTGTCTTGGCAACAAAACGATAGCAAGCAAAATACAAAAAAAAAACAGATTTGGCCAGAACCCACAACAACCTTTTGTATACATATTCATAAGAATCTATATTTCTCAGATATATTCCTTGAAAATAATAAAATCAAAACCAGTGGCTAAATTGCTATAATAAGCCTCTGGTTTTTGTCCCTTCCACTTCATCTACTCCAGCTTAAAAATTCTTCTCTTTTTTTTCTCTATGAAATATATTACGAAAATTCTAGTAGTGATCATTTTCGTTTGTTCTGGCCACAGTTGGTGGGCGATGATCATGTTGTTGCTGTAGCCAACATATTCACTTTTACATATACAATTACAAAAAGAAAAAAAAATGAAAAACATTCATAGGTGTTTTACCAGACATTATAAATTTTTGACAGTTTGGAAAAATTACTGGGTATTGTGTTGACCCCCCCATTGTGTAGTGGCAGCTAGAGAACTGTTACCATGATGTTTAAAGCTGGTGTTTTCCTTACAACCAAATACAACGGCAATATTTTGTAACACGAGCCAAATAATGTTGATATTGTTTATTTTTGTATTTCCAGCTTAAAGTTGGCCATTTTTTTGTCCACTACCACCAGATATTGTTCAATAGAATTGTTTAAGTAAAACAAGCATTATTTGTTGGCTATTGTGTAGTGAAAGGAAGCTAAAAATGATTATAGACAAACCATCGAAGGTATTGAAATGATTTTTTTAACAAAAAGAAAAAAGTTGTCTATATTTTAAGCAAATCTTACATCTTATGGAATTATTAAAAGGTTCAGCTAGCTGAATTAACTTTTTTAGTAAACTTATAAAATTATCAAAACTTTCAGCTAATTGAACTCCGATTTTATTCATATTATACATTTTGTTCATATTCAGCTAGTTGAAAAACAATTTTAGCGGAAAATTAACCAAATTGTATTTTTTTCAAGCTATGATAACTTAAAACCTATTCAGCCAGCTGAATAAGCATTTTCTTTTTGTTTTGAGTCATAGTCATACAATTTTGACCCTGTAAAATTAAGCCTTAAATATATTTGGTATTTAGCTAGCTGAATTATTAAATTTTAAATGTAAGTTAAAAGTAACCTTAAAAATTAAACAGTTCAGCTAGCTAAGTACCAAATAAATTTAAGGCTTAATTTTACAGGGCCAAAATTGTATGACTATGAATCAAAACAAAAAAAATGCTAATTCAGCTAGCTGAATAAGCTTAAAATTATCATAGCTTGCCAAAAAATACAATTTGGTTAATGAGTAATATTATATGTATATAAAACGGAATATTTAGCTACTTAATGGTAGACTAATCAGTAGGGATGCGATTTCCATGCAAATGCATGTTTTTTGTCGCTAGTCTTAAATCGATGTCGACCAATTATCTTTCCGAATCATTAAATTTGCGTTAAAATGGCATCGATTTGTTTTTGCATATTGTTGCATATTTTGGTAAAAATGCATATTTTTGCATATTTTGGTTTTAAATGCATATTTTTGCATATTTTAACATTTTTGAGTGATATATTGAAAATTGAAATTGAAAATTGTTTGAGCTCTGCTTAAAATACAAGATTTCGACAAAAGATCCTTTGATTTTTAACCGATGCAGCACCTTGTATGGTTAAGGCTGCCAATTGTCCTAAAACAATTTAGCCAAAACTGTTACATGTTACTTGCTTGGCACATGGGTGACACCGAGTTGCAAAAAAATTGGAAGCCAATTCGATAATATTGATTAATTGGTTTGATACGGGAAAAAATATTTTTAAAGACTCCTTCACGAGTTGCAATTTTTAATGAAATGTATCTCTTGGTACCGTCACCACCGCATACAGTGATAACAAGAAGGGGAACCTGAATAGATGCTTCAGAATTCTATTCAAAAAACATTGAGCATTTTAAGAATATTATTGTAGAACTTGTTGCTACCGATGCGTCTTATGCAATAAAACAGTAAAAGAAATATTAAATTTAATTAACATCAAAAGTCAATTAGCATTTGTATTTTCCAACTTCTGATATATTGGTGACGCAATAACTAAATTGGAAGGATTTAGTTCACTTAATAGTCAACTCAAATTATTAAATCAACATGTGGAAGGAAAATAGCCCGACAAATTAAAAAAAATCCAAACGTGTTGCAAAAAAAAAAATCAAATGAATTGGCATCCTTCAAGTATGCCTCAACTTCGGTTGACGTTGATTTTCCGTGTACAAAAGCTTTTATGTAGTTATTTAAATAAAGTTTTAAAAAATATTATACCCTTGAATAACAATAGAATAAAAACAACAATGGAATTTTTTATTTTGTTTTGTTTTATATAAAATAAACGATTTTTTATTGAAAATTGTCAAGTTTTTAGTGCATATTTTTTATTTTTTTAATGCATATTTTGTAGTTTTTAGTGCATATTTTATGCGCATATTTTCGATTTTTTAGTACATGAAAATCTCATCCCTACTAATCAGGTAGGTAAATTTGTATTTTGTATACATCATCATACATTTTTGGCAATACAAACAACCGTAGCACCAATTTTTGCATTATTCAGCTAGCACAATTTAAATGGCTTATTAATTTCCAATATTTAACATGGATTCAGCAGTATATTTTTAAGGTTCCTATATTCAGCTTACTAAATTTAAGTCTTAAAACAAAATTTTTGCATTATTTACGATTAGAAGATTTTAAAATAAGTTTAAACTCATATTCAGCCAGCTGAATAGGAATTTTTATATAATTTTAAATAAATTTAAACATTAAGAACTTATAAGCACAAGTTTCTTGGCTATTCAGCTAGCTGTATAGAAGACTGAATACAATTTTAGCAAAGTTGTGGCCAGTGAAATGGAAATTAAAAAACAATTTTTAGCTTTATTGGGTTTGAGGTAACAATTCTTCTTTATTCAGCTAGCTGAAAAAGTATTTTCTTAATTAATAATTTGCCCTGCAGCTTTTAAATTTCCCTAAATATTAAAAAAAATAGATTAATCTAATGAACTTTTATTCATACTCTAACTTTCAATTTATTCCAAAAAAAAAAATGTCACTTGTGAAATGTAATTTTTAATTTCATTTTACTCTCCTCATTCCATTTATGTATTCTGCTAGCAATATTATTGTTATTTTTATTATTGTATAGCAAATATATTTATACACAATTCCTTTTTTTCGCTTTTCTTATTTAAAATTTAAGCAAATATTTTAATTGCATTTTCTTGTACCAGCAGCAGCAACATCATCAGCCAGCCAGCCAGCAACATGTTATATGGCTAGAAACGGAATCAAACTGAAATGTTATTCCAGCACCGCATATTGGTGATAGTAATGTGTCAGTGGTAGTAGTGGAAGTGATGTTTGTTACCAGCTTTATAGAGTATTGGTAGTTAAATCTAGGGAAAAACAAATTTTGTAGTGGGAGTTAAAATACCTCAACTAACAGCGTATAGACAGACATTAAGGCAAGACATTATTTCTTGTAAGTAAATAAATATTTGTGTTAATATTGTATATGAGTCTATGTGTGAGTTTGTATCAGTGATTGTACAATACATGTGTTATATAAAATTTTATCGTTTGGAAATTTTTCAATTTTCCAAAGTTTCGTTTTGTATGTTGGCAAAATGTTTAACTGTTTTTTTTTTTTTTTTTTTTTTTTGTAAGTTGTAACATTGAGTTGTATTTGATTCCTTGCCTTCTTCTTTACTTTCGTTTGTATTTTTTTTCCGTGAGTCCTTACGCGGCTTTTATAGTTGTTCCTTTTGTGCAGCTCATACGATTTGTTGTTTTTTTTTTCTTGCCCGCTGTTGAAAGGGGATATAGCAGGGGCGTAGGTAAACATTTTTCAAAAGGTGGGAAAATCAAATGTTCAGTTCTAGTACAGTTTTTGTTCAGTTCTAGTTCAATCCGATCAGTTCTAGTTCAGTTAAAGTTCAGTTCTAGTTCAGTTCTAGTTTAGTTCTAGTTCAATTCTAGTTCCTGCTGAACAGAATGCAAAAACTGGAGGGGTTAGCTAATATAATCCATGCTAGATTGTCATCATCAATTGCAACAGATCTTCGAAAGGAAGAAGCCGGTTTCATATCACATCGATCTTTCACTGATCACATAAATACCCTACGGATCATAGTGGAGCAATCAGTATAATGGCGTTCTCCTCTATATTTGATATTCATCGACTTTGCCAGGGCCTTCCATACTATCCACCATCAATTTAGCATGCATTTCGATGCAAGGGAGTCCCACCTGAGCTTATCGACATTATTTTATTAAAGTTTTGTATGGCAACTCAACAAGCAACCCGATTGATGAAAGTACTGGTGTACGACAGGGATGTATCCTTTTCATATTGTATTGGACTCAATAATGCAGCAACCAACTCGCACTAGAAGGGGCATCACATGGGGTATGAATAGTCGATTAGAGGATCTGGAATATGCTGATAATATCTGCTTACTCGCTCATAACTTTACCCACATATCAGCCAAATTGGAACAGATACACCAACTAGCATCGAATGTTCAAATCGACAACACAAAGGTTATACGCATCAACACAACTTATCTCTCTAAGCTCAGAGTCAACAACATAGAGCTCAAGGATGTGCAATCGTTTTGCTACTTAGGAAGCATAATTTCCTCCACAAGCGGCTCTCGTGAAGATATTGCGTATCGCATAAAAAAGGCAAAGCAGTCATTCGGAGCATTACAAAGAATATGGAAATCACCACAAATACATACAGGTACTAAGCTGCGCCTTTTCTCCTCAAATGTTCGCTCTACCCAGCTATATGGACGTGAATCCTGGAACTCTACGGCAAACGACATACAACAATTACAGGTATTCATAAGCCGCATGCTTGTGGAAGCATTTTTTGGCCGAACGTAGTTTCCAATAGCGACCTGTGGCAAAGAACAGGCGACACCTGGAGAAGGCTAATAGAATCCGAGATAAGCAAAACAGGAAAACCCTGGTCTGAAAAAAGACATATGGCAAAGGATGGATACGGATGGAAGGATTTCGTTACAGCCCTTTGTTCAAACTTGGAACCATAGGAATCAATATATATATAATTCTAGTTCAGTTGTAGTTCAATTGTAGTTCAGTTCTAGTTCAGTTTTAGTGCAGTTCTAGTTCAGTTCTAGTTCAGTTCTAGCTCAGTTCTATTTCGGTCCTAGTTCAGTTTTAATTCACGTCTGGCTCGTTTCTTGTTCACTTCTAGATCAGTGTTACATCATTTATAATTCAGTTCGATCTTAGTTCATCTTTAAGTTCAGAATAACATGAAAGCTTCTTTATTAATCTGCCGCTTAAAGTTTAAGCGAATCCTTCTTTTAACCCACGTTCCTAATTAAATTGCGTTGATACTCTGCATATGAGTTGCAATTTATTTTTCTTCAATTTCGAAATGTTGGTTGTTTTCTTTTGTTTTTTTTTTATTTTATTTTATTTTTATTTCCATTCATTTCGAAAGGAATTAAATGAGTCAAAGAGGTGATGGCTTATATACACTGTAAACCATACAAAAAAAAGAGAAAAACTTGAACTGAACTCAACTCAACTCAACATTTATAGCGCACTTTTGAATTCAAATGGTTGTCGTTAATGCTTTTGTTGTCAGCAAATGAAATTGTCAACTTGGAAATAACAATTCCTTTGCTCTTAATACCAATTTCCAAGTTGGCTGCTATTTCTTCATCGTTTCAAATTTTATTTTACAAATGAGTATTTCTGCAAAAAGGAAAAAACAGCAATAATTACTTTAATACAATTTTTGGTCTTAGAGAAAAGAGCAAACAAAAAAAATTATTTAAATTTTTCGATCTAAATTTAAAATTTAAAATAAATTGCTTTCAAAGCCGACTCCTGCTTTTGTCCAAACTTATTCAAAATCCTTCAACAACTAACAATATCCTTACAATACCTACTTATCCTTTATTTTGAACACACAATTACAGGTCCTTTTTGCTTTTGTTGACTTTATTTTTTGGTCATAAAAAATTTCTTTCAATTTGTTGGTAATAAAATGGCAAATCAAACAACATATAACAAAACTTAAACCTCTGCTCCCCCATTATCCTCACAAGTTAAATTTAAAATTTCCTTAAATTTATATTTTTCTTTCTATATTATGGCTTTATAATAACAATTTAGTTCTGGTTTGTTTATTTATTTGTTTTTTTTTCTTAAAAAAAAATTTATAATACAACAATAAATTTTGGTGTGCATGTAAGTTTAAGGACTTTTACAGGACACGTGACATATGGAGCGTAAAAAAGTGACTGCATTTGCCACCACCACTAACAGGGATCATCAATAGAGTAGAAAAATCCAATGAATATTTAATGTTATTTTCAAATAAATAACAATAATTTAAAGAATGTACTTGTTGTTAACGTTAAAAAAAGACATTAAAGACCCTGTGACTTTAATATCCTTAATAAAATGTTTTTTTTTTTTAAATATATAAAAATTATAAAAAAAATGGAAATCAGAACTAAATTGAATAAAAAATTTTTAAAACAAAGTTAATTTTTTAAATCAATTGCAAATATTATTAAAACGTATTCAGCCTTATAACGGTTGTCGTGGTTGTAAACGACTGTGTAGCTTTTTACAATTGATTAAAGTAACTCACAGCCAGTGCTCTTAAAACTACACGAAAAATGAGTTAGTCGCTTAAAACAACGCCACCCGTAAAAAGGCTGAGCATTTTTCTACAATATATTGCTAAATGTTGGCGCTTTGCAAACCTTTTTGAAAATTTCCAAACAATTTGTATTCAAATTTAACTTATTTTTATTTTAAATCTACCCAGTAAAAGCTTCGCCTACTTTTTCAAAATGAATAGCTTCTTTAACTCATTATTTTGTAGCTTTCTTCTGTAACTACATCTATAACAGCTTCCATTACTACTTTTTTCTGGATGTATGCAGGTAAAAAAAATAATGACTTACTTTTTAATGCGTTCATTTTGGGACATTCCTTGTAAAAATCATTGGTTCTTTCAGCAGAATTGTAAGTAGTGCTCTTATGTTTTTCTGATTACTCAACACATTATTTTGTAGGCGAAGTTTTTACTGGGTATCTAGTAAATTTTTCTAATACAAGAAAAAAAAACCTTATTATCCTGTTTCAACATGTTGCTAGAATCCAAATTTAAACAACAATTAATTGAAAACAAATGATTCATTAAAATAACAAAGATGAAGAATAACATTTTTGGCAAACATTTCTATACAATTTGTATTAAAATTAATTCAATTCATTGCCCAGTAAAAACTTCGCCTACAAAATAATGTGTTGAGTAATCAGAAAAACATAAGAGCCCCGTTTCACAACTTGCCGATAGCTAATAGCCCTTTAACACTGATCAACATCTAGCATCTGCCGTCAAAGATGTAGAAAATGTGAAACACTCGTCGACATCTAACCATACGAAGGTGTTAAACTTTTCCCATATTAGGCTTTTTACACTGATAAACATCTAACAGCAACCATAAGTCTGGGTTCACACCCTGAAAGTTTTCTTTCAGAAAGTCTAAGTTTATTGGTGAGAGAGGAGAAAAGAAAAGCATGTTCTCTTCCCCTCTCACCAATAAACTCAGACTTTCTGAAAGAAAACTTTCATAGTGTGATCCCAGACTTAAAGATGTAGAAAATGTGAAACATCTACCATCAAACAAAAATGTCACCATTTAAAAAAAAAAATGTTTTTAAAATCAAAAATGTTTTTTTCTACAAAAGTGCCAAAATTTAAAAAGAAAACATAAAAATGTATTTAAAGTTCCATTTGTTTAAAAATATAAAAAATACTTAACAAAAAAAAACATTACAATAAAAGAGAAAACTTGACAAATGGTAACGCTGCTTCCAAAAATTTTTTTTGTCAGTGATGCCACAATAATAATAGAACTTATTGCCACTTTCCTAGTGATGACACTAAAATGATCGAAAGATGTTGAATGGAATAAATTGACATAGGAACATCTTTTAAAGATGTTGGTTTTCATCCCTATGTATCGGGTGATTGTTTAGCTATTATCTTTTTGGCAACACTGGTTTAAACAGCTGACGCACGTTTCGTGTTTTGTTTCACTGTCAAACATCTTTAGTTTGGTCTATAATTTAACCATGATCGTCTTACAAACGAACAACGCTTGCAAATTATTGAATTTTATTATCAAAATGCGTGCTCTGTTAAGAAAGTTCAACGAAGCTCATTTTCAGCTCAGTGGGTACGTTAATAAGCAGAATTGTCGATTTTGGAGTGAAGATCAGCCAGAAGCATTGCAGGAGCTACCAATACATCCTGAAAAAGTCACAGTTTGGTGCGGTTTATGGGCTGGTGGCATCATTGGACCGTACTTCTTCAAAGATGAAGCGAATCGTAACGTAACTGTGAATGGTGAGCGCTACCGTGAGATGGTATCCAACTTTTTTTTTGCCCAAAATGCAAGAGCTTGACTTGCATGACATGTGGTTTCAACAAGACGGTGCCACATGCCACACAGCACGCTTAACAATGGACTTATTGAGAGGCGAGTTCGGTGAACATTTTATTTCACGTTCGGGACCGGTCAATTGGCCGCCTAGATCGTGCGATTTAACGTCTTTAGGCTATTTTTTGTGGAGCTTTGTTAAAGCTCATGTCTATACACACACATGCCCGCTTCATTTGACCCATTGGAAGACAACATTGAAGCATTTATTCATGAGATACCGGCCGACATGTTGGAAAGAGTATGCCAAAATTGGACTAAGCGGATGGACCATTTGAGGCGCAGTCACGGTCAACATTTGCATGAAATAATCTTCAAACATTAAATTATATGGACCGTACTATCGATTCAAAATAAGATTTCATGCATTTTTCTGAATTTTATGTGGTTTTTTTTTAGCTTTCCTGTAGCTCTTAAAAAATCACATATTTTTTCTTATGGAAAGATGTTGACCTCTTCGCAAATTGATGATAGATGCTAGATGTTGATCATTGTTAAAAGGCTATACGAATAACAATCAACATCTTTCCAAGATATTACTATCTCATTGTATTCCATTCTACATATTCCGATTATTTAAATGTCATCACTAGACAAGTGGCAATATTGATGGCAAATATTATTATGGCATCACTGACAAAATGGCATTTGTTTGGATCAAACGGTGGTCAGATCTAACAATATCGTCAGTAAAATGTGCTTTAAATGTCTTTAAACCGTTTGCCTTGAAGGAGAATCAATAAAAATGTTTTTGGTTCAAGCCATATTTAGTAAATAATTCCTTCCGTGTAAAAATACAAACAAGTTTCATTTCTAAAAACAAATCAATGTCTTAAAACAGATCTGGTAGCTCTTGAGATGCTATCTGACAACCGTGTGAACTGACGATCTTTGTTTGGCAGATAAATTTATATGTCAGACAGTTGTCTGCGGAAGAAATTGTATGGTTTTCTAACATTCGTCTGAACTGACAATTTACTGGTGGTGGCAAACTTTTCTTTGGCAGTATATTGTCAGCACATTTCCAGACTTTAAATTATTGTATGATCTGACCCCAATAAATTTGTTTTGAAAATATGCACAATAATTTCATTAGATTTGAATACTAAAATATCAATAAAACAACAATAAATCAATAACTACTTTCTGCAAAGCAAAGAAATGTTTTTTTTTATGCAAAATCAATAAGAATAATAAATACACATTCAAAGTAGGTGAGTTGCAAAACTCGTTCGTTACAAAATTAATAATACAAGATGAGATAATGCACACCACATAAAAGTGGTATGCTCACGATCAACCGTAATATGCACTGCAAATTTAACAAAGACCATCAAATTAATGTAATTTTTGCGAAAAAATTTTGGTTTTCTTTAAAAAGTTTTATTTTGAAAAATTCAAAGAGAAATAAAATTTAAATCGCTCAGTCGATGTTGAATTACATCGTATCAAAATAAATTATGTATATGAAAATTTAAAAAAAAAATAAATTTTAGGTTAGTAAAACACAAGTAATAAAAGACTATCGGACAAGTTCTGACAAGCGCAAAACGCCTAACATTTGCAATTCTGACTTCAAATCGCATAAAAGGTGTTGTGTAAGTCTTTTTTGCACGAAGTTTGTTGACTTAAAATTGCGAACGAATGTTCAAGGCAACTAGAATATTTTTAAGAAACTATGGCAGATCACATGTAAAACGCACGAGTTTCAGAACATCATGAAATAAATCTTGCGTTCTGCGATTTAACCCGCAAACTTTAAAAAGCTATAAACAAGATTTCGAATAATTTTTTTTTAGAGTAACTCAAGAAAGCTGTCAGAAACTATTTTGCAAATTAAGTTTAGGAGCCAGGTGCAAAAAGGTGAAGAGTGCCTCAGGGCACTTTTTTGATAAAAAATTGCAAAATAATATAACAAAAGAGTAAAAAACTATGAAATATAACAGGCCGATAAATTTAGCCGCAACCCGCAACAGCGCCCTGAGGCACTCCTCAGTTTTTGCGTTCTCAACACACTTCTTTTAATTCTTAAGCGCATGAACTGAAAAAAGGTATACCTTTAAAAAAAAAATTATTTCGAATACATCGGGCGACGAAAAGTTAGTATAACTTTAATTTGAAAAAAAAGATTCACACACAAAATTTCACGCGCCAAAATTATGATTTCTCCCACAAAACAGCTGACAGAACAAAAATCAAAACTCAGAATGCATTGTAACTTTAAAGTTAAATGTTACTAGATCTGTAACTAAAGTCACCGTTAAATTTAGCATACAAATTATAATTACTTTCTGAGTTAATTGGTGTTTTGTAATGCGTGCCTTGAGGCACTCTTGCGGGTTAGAGGGTTAACTGTGTCTGTAACTTTTTTTTGGCGAGTACAAGCTGTCACTTAAGCAAATTACTAGCCAATTTACAGAAAACGTGTGTCTGTAACATATTGGTGAGAAAGGTTCCCGCTTTGAACTGTCAAATAAACTCACGAATAAAAATGGGGCGAGAAAAAATTTTAACACTAAAAAACAATTGAAAATGCAAGGAATAATAATAATAATATTTTATTCTTGGCACATTTTTCATTACTTTATTATTTTGCTTTAAACATTTTTATAAAATATACGAATGTCTTCAAAGCTCGTTTGCAAACAACAAACATTAAAGTCGCTCTTTACACAATTTGGTATAGCCGACGGTTGTGTTTTCGCCGCCGTCGTTTAAAAATTATCAATTTAAGTAAATTTTGGTCGCCGTCAACGATATGTGTTACTGGCGTTCTGAACGTCTGCAATGTCACATCGGCTTCGAGTGCAATATTATGACATTTATAACGTAAAGACGTAATCTCTTTTGATAGTTTTCGACATGAGTTACAGACACACATTTTTCTCACTTTTCGAGAAACGATGGAATATTTTGTTTCACATCTTTTCGATGCAAGAAGTTCTCACTAAAGTTACAGAACATGGGTACTGTTTTAAAAAAATTTTACTAATTTTATTTCGATGGGTGTAGACAAGTTAAGCTAGTTAAATGTATAAAGGAATATTTTTATACCGCTTTAGGAAAAAAAGTTAAAGTTTACATGAGTAAGCCAACACATTAATTTTTAATTCACAGCTTCTTTAAAACTCTCTTAGTAACTACCAGTTTTACGTGTCGCTTACTAAGTAATCTTAATCGTTATGCGAAATCAGGAGTTGCTGGAAGGTTCAGTTCGGGACAAAAGTGACTCAAGACATTTCTTAGGCTTTAGATATTTCTATAAATAAATTCCGCTGATAAATGTTTAGGAGTTTGAGAAGTTTTTCAATATTTTAGTAAAATTTTATTCCATATAAAGAAATATGTGTAAATTAAATTTTTGCCATGAGAATGTTAAAGTGTTTCGGAAATTTTTATATTTCTTCCGATAAACTAAGTTTATCAGTTCTATTAACTGCTACTACGATTTCTTTCAATTGACTTTTTTTTAACAAATCTCTTACAAAATAGACACAACCAAAAGTTTAAAACTTTACGCCAGAGGAAATAAAAAATACTAACTGTTAATTCATTTTCTTATATTCGTTTCGATATCACTATAAATCAAACTAAATAATCATTAATTAAACTCTATAAAAAAAATCTAGCAAATGGGAGGAATTTTGTTTTGGTGTAAATTTAGCAACGAAATTTAATTAAAATTTTAATTCATTACGTTGATTTTGAAGAAACCACTATAGTTGTGAATGAATGAATTGCAATAACTACTAACTTTAACAATTGTTTAATACTCGTATTATTTAAATTTTATTGTTTAAAGTACGAAACAATTTTTGCATAATTTAACCATTTATTACAAACCCAAGATGCTTCACATATAATTTAAATTATAAGAAATTCAACATTATCAAACCAGCAAACATAATGAGCACCCTTTAACTCTTTTTTTAACAAATGAAGAAACCACAACACAGTGGGGCAAGATTAAAAAAATATATGAACATAAATTTTACTTTTGAAATTTTTGAAGAAAACGGATGAAAAATAAAAGTAAATAAGAGCAATAAATGTTCTCTTAAAATATAAAAACATTGTTGAAATCGGATTATCATTTAATATATTTTTAAGTCCAAACAAGCGTTGATCCAAGAGGTTGAAGAGGAGGGTTTATGGGGATGAGGACCACTGGTATACTTACCCGAGGGGAAAATGAACTAACACCAACCCTGGCACGTGAAAGTTCTTAAGTGGTAGGTACCGCTTCAAGTTCTTTCACTTTTTATGAAGGGGACTTGTCACTTTAACATGGCGATGTCCTAGAAGGGGGTTAATTGGCACCTTTTTGATACTTTGTGACAGGTCACTGAAATGACCTAAATGGCTACGTTCAATTGAGGTTAATTAACTACTTGTCTCAGGTATTGTCCCGTGTGAACCATGTTAATATTATAGATCCCCTTCTTATAAAGAAAACTTCCAGCGCAAAATCAAGTTACAATTTTCTTCCATTCCATTATCTTCCATTATCATCAGTCGAGTGATACGTCTTGGGTTTTCCTATCACAATTCGTTTCTTTTTGTTATAGTATTGTGTTCACTGGTCTTGGGATAAGTGCTTTAAGATCAATTGACATAAATTTCCCGCAGTAAAATCATAAATGGATAAATTGGAGTCTGTCCTAACTGAATATCAACTGGAAAAGTGAGCTCCCTTGAATGAAGGCCAG
The DNA here is from genome assembly GCA_930367215.1 of Pollenia angustigena. NCBI lineage: Eukaryota > Metazoa > Arthropoda > Insecta > Diptera > Polleniidae > Pollenia > Pollenia angustigena. Next base: position 25,308,789 of record OV884059.1, read on the forward strand.
AGATAACCTTGAAACCAAATAACAATTCAATTCATAGCACAACTGTGCTGATACAACTTCGCACATAATCTTTCATTTAGTAGTCAATTATTCAACAATACTTATCTAGCAAATATTTTAAATTCTTAAGGATATACGAAAAATATTTCATGATCAATAACGCATTAAAAAAAATTTGTTCATAGCAACGCAATAAGTTAAACCCGTCAGTCCAAAGTAAAGTTAATTGACACAAAACAAGTCAGTTGCTGATTATTTCGGGTTCTAGTACTTTATTTGAAGGGGATCTATCATATTAACTTGGTTCGCTCGGGACAATATTTGCGACAGGCAATATTTAAAAATAAGTTAAATGTATCGATTTATGTTGATTCAGTGACATGTTAGAAAGAGTCAAAAAAGTAACAAGTCCCCTTCATACAAAGTGTTAGAACTAGAACCGGTTCCCACCTCTTTAAAACTGTGACGTGACATGCTTAAAGTTAGTTCCCTTTCCCCTAAGGAATATCACAAATTTTCTAATTGAAATCAATTTTAATTTTTTTTTCTGTGTGGTATACACTTCTGCTATCCCCATGTTTAATTTGCAATTAAACGTTTTCTGCTAAGCCACTGTGCGCCACAAATACATGCAACAAAAATTAAAATAAAAATCATTAAAAACAAATCGTACTTTAAGACTGATTAGTAATTGTTTTTGTTGCTGGAGGGGGAAATGATCGAATTTGTTTTAGTCTAAAAATCACTCAGTCAGTTTTGAAAATAGACCTCGTTTATTTACACCCAAAATGAAGTGAAGTGCAAAAGACAAACAATGACTTGAAAAAGAGTTCAAAACACCTGCTTCTTTTTCTTTCTTTACGAATGATCTCTCAGACAGTTTGTTCGAATGTGTTTCCACTTGTCTATGCTAAATTAAAATAAAAGAAACATTTTTTTAAATAAAATTATAATAACTAGCAAAGAAAATAACAACAACAAAAAGGTAAAACGCAGCTTAAAGGTAAGTAAGAAAATATATATTTGCTATAAAGACGTCTGTCTCTGAAGTAAACCAATGTGTGAACCCAAAAACCGATGAATTTGAGTTAAAAGTTGGTTTTATAGGAGAAGAAAAAAACAAAGTGATGTACGAAAAACCCCAAAGTTAACCAGCATTAACATTTAATCGAACCTCATGTTCAGTAGAGCATGTCTCCTGTTTTATATACTTATACAAACAGTTTCATACCACCACCACCACCGCCACCAATACCTCCAGAGGCTTTTTGGTTGCTACTACCACTAGTATGTAACACTAGCACCTTAAACAATAGAGAAGTATTTTAAACACCAAGTTAAAACCACCAAAGTATATTTTTTTCCTCGTCTTTTACTTGTTTTTGTATGAACAAGTACTTTTTCTGTTGTTGTTTTTTTTTAAGTGCTGCACTAGCAACTAGTGAACCTCTGCAAAGACGTTTTGGAACTAAAGCAACAACTATTAGGGAAAATTGTCTTCACGTGTTTTAAATACAGTCTGAGAAAAGAAGTTGGTAGGGTTTTGAAAGTTTGGGCTAGAAACTAAAATGTTTCTTATTTAAAGGACAGGCGACCATTTTAAATCTTGATTAATGCTGTCAATATTGAATAAAAGCAATGCATCAACATTTAAAAAATCTCATAGTTGGCAACTTTAGCACATGATCTCTAGTTATTATTAGAAAGTAGAACTTTGGCACAAAGTCTTTACCATAAATCAGCCTCTAACCTAAAAACTCAACTAACGCGATTTGAGTTTAAGCTACGCCCGCCACATGACCTCAGAAATGGCCTCATTAGAAAACTATTAGTGGATTCTGATTACCATGTAGTCGTTTTAAAGGCGCTTAATACTATACTGCACCTTATTCCAATTGAATTGCACATAATAGACATATCCGGCCAGTACGATGATCAGGCTCTCGGCATCGGGATGTTGGAAGTCGAGGACGTACGGTTTTGCAAGGATCTTACAAAAGCGACCAACATTTCTGAAACGACCAATGGACTAGATGATACCCCGCAAGGATCTTACAAAAGCAACCAACATTTCTAAAACGACCAATGGACTAGATGATACCCCGAACACAGACTTTGAGAATAATTCAAGGTCATATTTCCGTTAAGGCGGGAATGCAGTAGGGGAATCCTGGCTTATGAATGCTGCACTACAGTTTACACAGATGGGCCAAAGATGACCTGCGGTGTTGGCTCTGGGGTTTTCTCGGAAGAGCTGCGAATAATTAAATAAACGAAAATCTCCCGGATGAAGTAAGCGTACTGTAGGCTGAAATACTTGCGATAAGATAGCAATGCATAACACTGCATAACAGGAATAATAGCGGCAGAAGTGGCATTTTTGTCAATGCACTTGGCCTATTATGTCACCAAGGTCGCACAAAATAACGTCCATTCTCCTTAAGCAGTATAAGAAAGAACTATCCAGACTGGGCAGCCTATCTGACATTAACTTAGTTTGGGTCCCTGCACATAATGACTATTTCGGCAATGAACAGGCAATCGGGCTGGCCAAGACTGGAGCTGCCTTTTATGTTTTGCTGGGTGTGTCAGTCGTAACACCCCTGGGAACCATCAGAAGCGAAATCGTCACATACTGTCGATTTCACGTTTATCAATTTTGCTATATAACGAGCATGGTATACTGCACCTCGGGCTCTTCAATGAATTTATTCTGGATTATGACCAAGACTCATTTCCTCTTACCATCTCTTACCATGTAGTCACTTATACAGACAAACGATCTAATTTTTCAGTACCCGGAAAATCATGAAGAATCTCCCCGTCCCAATGAACAATAACTGGATCGTCAATATAAGCAAATTGCTTTATTTCCTGGGTTAGGTTCCACTGGCAGCCGCAATTAAGCTTAGCTCAAGTAGGTCCAGAAATAAGTTCCCGTTGTGTTACCATGTTACACCGTCTCCAAATGTTCCTACTTTATTTGACTGTTGATATTCTCTCCCAGTTATCCGGTTGACTCAACAAAGGAATTTGCAAGGGATTCGCAAATCAATGTCAGAGAGACAGATTTTGTCTCTGATTATTTTTCGACCAAAAAGATCAAGTCTCAGGTCTCCGAATGCCGAGCAGTGTCAGAGAAGATGTTCTGTTGACTACTCCTCCTCCTCGTCGCCCTTACTTCTACATAAGTCATTGTAAGGGAGCCCCAACCTTTGGGCGTGTTTCCCAATAGGTCAGTGGCCAGTTATAACTACTATTTGTTTTTTTAGGCTACGTCTGGACATCCTTAATGCACGCCGTGTACTATTATCATCTATGATGGGGCAAATTTTTCTGGTTTCCCCACTTGTAGTTTCACCAAACCACCTTTGATTGGCAGTGATATGAAATTTGTTTACAATAAGTTGCTAACTCCTTGGAAGCGAGACACCTATAGCATGGGTCGAGCCGCTACGACTCAAGGTTGTTCCTGCATGTGCTAGCGAATCAGCCATACAGTTTCCTTTTATGCGCCTGTGCCCAGGGACCAACTTAAGGGTAACCACAGAATGTCTCGCTATCTCCTCCAGAGACATCCGGCATTCTCGGAGAATTTTCAATTTGATGGACACACTCTCCAGGGATCTTATGGCCGCTTTACAATCGGTAATAGTGGGAATATCTCACCATACCGAATGTGCCACGCGGTTGTGTAAATGGCCATTATCTCGGCCTGAAGGACACTGCAGTGATCCGGCAGCCTAAGAGGAATGTTCCAGTTTAGCTGCTCGGAGTGAATGGCAGAACCGACACCATTTCCTAAAACACAGCTTTTTTCTACTTTTAATGAGCTAGCGCTTTGTCTCAACGCCCTGCAATAGCATACATTTATCTATAGGCGTCCCTATCAGAATCCTTATCGCGATCTATTGCACTAGTTTCATGTTTGGAAAGCAAGGATTTCTTTGCAATTGGTTCAGTCTGCTCGTCAGTTTGGGATTCCCTTCTATTTGACTGGATCAGAATCTTTTTGTGATTCATGTTCTAGATCTCAAATAGTTGCAATTGGAGACATAACGAAAGAAGGACTTGGCTTTTTCCCGTTTTCAAGTCTCTTTTAAGTTGAATCTTTTAATTTTTCTTTGAAAAATTCTGTTTTGTTTCTTGTTTAATTAAGTGTCTGCTGATGACATAATCATACTTCTTTCCGTCCCCTGATCAATTAAAAACTCTCTGTCTTCGACAACTGTTCTCGTAAAGCTTATCAAATACAATGTTTAACAAGCACCCAGAAATTAATTAATTTAAAAAGAAAGAAAATATAGGCACTTTTAAAACCTTGGAGAAGGTAAGCACTGGCGTCTAATTCACTTAGGGCATTGAAATTTTGAAACTGCAATATTGAAATATGTTTCTTATAAAACTGTTTGGGCAAAATTTTTCTATTGACGATTTTTTCCCGAGGCTAGGAATACCCAGAAAATATTTCCTGTCTTAAGTTTCCTCCCTTTAAAGTTTCAACAGAACTACATACCAAAATTTCAGAATTTTATATTTTTAACATTCTTTTTCTTTAAGTGTATATAACATACAAACACTTGTTAGTTCATGCCATTCATGCGTTTTTGTCCCTGCAAATGTAAATGTGTGTTAAAGGAAATCCAACAAACATAATTACCATCTCGATACATTTATAACAAATACAAAAAAGGCCCCTTACAAAAAACTCACAGAAATTCACATGAAAAAAATATTGTGCAAAAAATCACATAAAAATTGCTTTTCATAGCACCTTTTCTTTAAACAAATCAAACGATTTTAACGATTTCTTTAACATTAAAAAAGATGGCCAAAGTCTGATAAAAAAAAAATTCATACAACCCCACACAATCAAAATGTAAAATTGTTCGTATACAAATTAAAATTTAAATTAAATAGAAATAGAAACAATAAAAAAAAGAAAATGTCTTTGACCTGAACATTTTTAAAATGTCTAAAAAAAAATAAATTTAGCTTAAAGAAAAACTCACTCAAGCCTAAATGAAATTATAATAATATGGTTGCTCTAACATTTGATAAAGACCAATCATAATTTGAGTTTTCAGAAAAAAAAAACATCTTCAAAAATTATGTACTGAAGTTCAGAGGCATGAACAAATAACTTTTGATTCCCTCCCCTCTATGACACCTTAAGTTTTGATCGAATAATCGCTACAATAGTTTTTGGTTTAGTTTTGTCGTTTTTTCTTCTTCTTCTTCTTATTAAACATGTTTATTTGATGTTGATCTATAATTCATCATTGTTATTTTAATTTTTTCGGTTTTCCATACTTTTCCTTACAATTTTTTGAATATTTGAAGCGTAACCACATACAACAAATATTTTTTGAAGTTTTTATTTCAGAGATTGTCTTGTAGAGTTTTTTTTGGTAATTAACCGAAGTCAAATTTTATTTCTTTTTTTATTTTTACTATTTTTTTAGCTTAAATAACCAAATTCTCATGATGATTTATAAAAACTAACCAAAAGATAAAATCAATGATTGAAATAATTGGTTTTTTGTTTGTAGTGAATTTTTGGGGAAATTATTTTTAACACTAATGTTCGCAGCAAAAAATACCTTATATTGCGCCGTAAGGTACCCGGGTACTCCTATGGAAGATACGTAGAAAACAAACCTTTTCGCACAAGATAGTTAGTTAAAACGTTGTAAAATATTAATGGGCTTGGCAAAAGATACTTAATTATGTACTTACTGTTGGTCTCGCCCTACTTCAAAAATGTATGTACTCCAACCGCTTCGATATTTTGAACGTTGTCTCCAGTTTGATTAATCAGGGATTTAAAGGTCCTCCCCGTTTAAGCTTTTCTACTTTCTTAAAGATTATCTAATGTCTCTTATTAAGAAGTATCCGCTTTCATCTTTCCGATGTGTCCCAACCAGCTGAATCGTCTGGCTATGTGCAGAGTGATGTAAGTCTCATATAGCTAATCATGCATTCGTCGTCTATACTCCGTATCAACGACTATGGGCTCAGGAATTTTACGAATTATTTTTCTCTCAAAACTATTTAACACGTATTTATCGATTTTTGCAAGTATCCATGTTTCGGCATGGGTATCACAAGTAGTCTTCGTTTTTCTATGACTTTTGTCTTTAGCCTTGCCCTTTTATTTCAAAATTTTGAATTTAGTTTTCTTTATGTTCCTGTTTCTCTATTTCATAAAATAAATTGTTCATTAGTTTATGCAGAGCTACTAACAACCTCAAAAATTTATTACAATGGCCGCACTCCTATAAAAAACACATACAGGAACTCGAGGACCTTGGTGCGTATTTATTGGCGTTAAGATTAAATTGGTCACTCACATGAACTACAAAAAAAATTTAGGTAGATTGCTGCAAATTACAAAATTTTTTTTAAAGTTATTAGTTCTCAAGAAGTTTTAGATATGCAGCTAATCAATTTCAATGAGAAAATTTGGGTTAAAAACGCCAAAGGTATCCGGATACCCCGCTGCGCACTTAATTGTTAAATAAAGAAATAGAGTAACTGCAAGAGCAATTCAAATAAAAGCAGCTAGAAAAAAATTAATTAAAATACCTTTTCAAATAAACTTAATTTTGAATAATTAATAAAATGAATTGGAAATTTAGTAAGTTTTCTTGAAAAAAAAAAACCCAACCCTAAAGGAGAAGTATCCTGTACCCAGTAATCTATGCAATTAGAACATGTTTTGAAAAAAATAATTGATTACTCAGATCACGTTCTTTTAAAAGACAAGAGCAGTGATACATCTTCTTCTCTTCTTTGTTTTTTCTTAAATTCTTTCAAGTGGAGTGGAGATTAAACATATTTTCGCCATTTTCTTCTATCTCGCTTGGACCCCCCGAAGGTGATGTTACATCCTCCGGCAAAATCAGGTGCAGTCAATACATGAGTATCGGAAAAAACCTTATCTCAAAAGAACTTTACGATCTCTTGCACGGAAAAAAGTTTATTTTCTAAAGAAATCACTTTCGTTTCTTAAAACAAAAAAATTTAAAATATTAAAATTATTTTTTGATTTTAAAATTTTCTTAAATAAAGAAACATTTTGCTTAAGCCAAACCACACATTTATTTAGAATAAGTAATTTTTGGCTTGGACAAGAATCATGCAAAAAGGCTTGGTTTAAGCCTTATTTAGTAAATAAGTCTTTCAGTGTGGGATCGCGGCTGTCCAGAGATCCTATTTGGAAACACGGGAGTTAGTAGCCCCCGTTAACACTCCTTTTTAATGATTATTGGTCAGTCAATGCTTCCTATCAGGGAGCTTGTGTTTGTGGAAGTTTCTCATGTCCGTCGACAGGATTCTTTCGCGGATCACGGGTGTTTTGTGGTTTATATCCAAAAAGCTTACAAAAATGGCTCACAAGAGGCGAGTATTTAATGTTGCCGGGCTATACATTCAAATTGCTAACGGAGTGAGCAGATTGCTCTCATTCTCGGGGGCGGCTAGTAACCGCATTGTTTGTCACTTAGTGTCCTCCTCCATGGTTTAGGCCTTAACCTACCTTATAAATTTTTTTAACATCTGTCTAGTGTGGCTCCCCCGGGGGTTTGTTGGGATCACCTTTAGGATATTTTATCTTCAGGTTTTGTATTCTCCGGAGAAATCAGGTGGAATTCGGCAGTAATTTAAAATTTTCCGATATCTTGAGATCGTAACTGTACAGAGATCATGGCTAGTATCACATGAGTCATTAGTCCTCGGAGCCGCCGCGGTTGATAAACGCATTGTTTGCCACCCAGTGGTTAAGACAACCAAGAGATTAGGCCAACACAATTGGTGCTCGTTTAAATCGTTTCTGCTCCTTGCTTCGTGTGGTTGATTTTACTCTGTTAAGACTGTACCCCTATTCATATCTTCTTTAATAGTCTGTCGCCATGTTGGCTTGGGTGTTGCCTTACGGGTACTATTGAGGGGCTTTCGAAACGTATGTCCAGTACATTTTCATCGTCGCTGCTTATTAAATTGATTTTGTATAAACCCCTTAAAGATTTGTTTTCCTTACTGAAAAGATCTAAGAATTAGATAGGCGCAATATAAAAACGAATTAATTACTCAATGACTTTTCTTTACCCGAACTAAATAGAAAGAGTACCGCTTGCCCGAAAACCTAAGCATTATATGATAACTGCTTAAAAAAATTTATAAAGCAAATTTTTTTAGTAGTCGATTCCTTTTCGTACATTATGCTTAAGCAATTTTAATAAAAATCATAGATTGTCGGGTAAGCAGTATAGCTCTCTTTATATTAGACCCAAAGAGGTAATGCCCCTTTCCTGGTATTTTAAAGCGTGAAAGCAATTTATCTTATCAATTTAATTAATTTTATATCAATATTTAACAATATTTGGATTTTTCTTTTCAAATTTATTTGGCAAAAGTTTAATGGCTTCTAGTCGTTAAACTTATTATTTCCTAATTAATGTTTGTAGTACTAAAATAAAACTAATATTATTGCGGCAATTATTATAGGTTTTTTATTTTCCTCATATCATTAATATCCCAAATAGACATATATGTATGTTCCCTTTGTATATTCTATGTATGGGTATTTCCACTGGAAAGTATACTTTTTGTCACGTAACGCCACCAAGCATTTTAAACTGTTTCTCAAAGAATAATTTATATATTACTAGCATTTAACCCGCTACTTCGTTAGCGTCTCCTTTTTCTTCGTGGACAAATTTTTATGCCAAAGTTTATTTTCAAAAAAGTACCAGGCACCTGTCCCCTTATTTTTTTTAACGAACAACAATAAGTGCTAAATTTTTTGGATCTCTTTAATTTTGGATTTTTAAGGTTAGCGGAATCGATTTGGCGAGAGGCCAACCTTCGGTCCAAAAGTCAACTTTTTAGCTTCAAGAGTTTAGGATGTGCGATGATGAATCCGTCAGTTACTTTACAAATTTATATTATATAGAGATGGAGAAAAATTTTGAGAAAACAGTAACAAAAAGGTACCAGTTAAAGAACAAAATAGTACCAAAAGCCCTCTTACAGATTTTCATTCACTCAGGACCTTGCATGTTTAATTTTATGTTTCTAGGTCCAATACTAACGGAAATTCAAAAAGTACCAGTTAAAGAACAAAGAAGTACCAAAAACTTCCCTCTTATATATTCTTATCCACTTAGGGCATTGCATCTTGAATTTTATGTTTCTAAGTCCAATAATAACGGATATTCAAAAAGTACCAGTTTAATAACTAAAAAGTACCTATAAGCGCTTTTAGAGATTCTCATTCACTCAGGACCATGCAGGTTTAATTTTATTTTCATTAGACCAACATTAGCGAAAATTTAAAAAAGGACCAGTTAAAAAACGAAAAAGTACCAAAAAGATCTTTCTAACAGATTGTCATTCACTCAAGACCTGTTTAATTGCATGTTTCTGGGTCCAATACTAACGGAAATTCAAAAAGTTCCATCTAACGAATAAAAAAGTACCAATAAGATCCCACTTAAAGATTCTCATTTACAAAGGATCGTGCATGTTTAATTTTATGTTTCTAGATCCAATACTGACGGAAATTCAAAAAGTACCAGTAAATGAACAAAAAAAGTACCAAAAACTTTCCTCTTAGATTCTTATCCACCCAGGACCTTGCATGTTTAATTTTATCTTTCTAGGTCCAATACCAACGGAAATTCAAAAAGTACCAGTCAAAGATTAAAAAAGTACCAAAAAGTTCACTCTTATAGATTCTCATCCATCCAGAGCATTGCATATTGAATTGTATGTTTTTAGGTCCAATACTAACAGAAATTCAAAAAGTACCAGTTAATGAACAAAAAAGTACCAAAAAGTTCCGTCATAGGTTCTTATCCACTCAGGACATTGCATGTTTAATTTTATTTTTATAGGTCCAATACTAACGGAAATTCAAAAAGTACCAGTTAATTAACAGAAAAGTACCAAAAACTGCCCCTTATGGATTCTTATCCATTCCGGACATTGCATGATGAATCTTATGTTTTTAGGTCCAACATAAACGATAATTTAAAAAATACCAGTTGAAGAACCAAAAAGTTAAGTAAAATATCAAATTTCTCGTATTTCCCCTTTTTGGTACTATTTTCCCCCCATTAAAGTATAAAAAATTTCAGTATAATAGTGGCAGCCCATAATTTAGTACGAATATTTCAATAAATGGAGAAAAATGTTTTTTAAAAAAAGTACCAAAAATAGTTACGATTTTTACCCCTTAAATGTTCGAATTTCGAAAAAGTACCAAATTTAAATTCGTATATTTTTGTTAAGTTTCGAATGTGGTATTAACTTTGTTTCTATGTTTATTGGTTCAAAAGATAGATGGGGTGTCAAAAAAGTACTAAAATTCAGATATTACCCGTTTACTCCCAAATAGGGCCGAATTTCAAAAAAGTACCAGACACCTGTCCGCTTATTTTTCTAAAGAACAACGATAGGTATTAAATTTTTTTTGTATCTCTTTTAGTTTTGGAGATATAAGGTTACCGAATTTTCCCGTTTTTACCCTTTTTTACCCCCTAAACATTCGAATTTCCAAAAATCCCGTCTTAGTGGATCTATTTGGGGAGTGACCAATCTCTGGTCCAAATTTCAAGTGTCTAGCTTCAGGCGTTCAGGCTGTGCGATGATGAATCAGTGAGTCAGTCAGTCAGTGAGTCAGTAACGTTACAATTTTATATATATAGATTGAATTTGTGTATTTAGGTGTAAAGCTCAATTTAGCAAAAGAGAGGAAAAATGACCTAACGTGACACTTATGTGGAAGTGCACATATGTATGTAGTTAAGGTTTAACTTTACTCATAATTTACAATCACACTAGTAATCATCATAATTTCAACATTATTCTATCACGCGAATCTATTTTATTTGTACATATTTCTCCATTTCTTATCGTCTTTTTTTTCTTTTTTTTTTGGTTCTAATATGTATTTTAGTAATAAAAGTACTTCGATTTCTTGTAGTTGTTGTTACTTGTTTTGTTACCTAATGGCTAAAAGGTTTTTTTTCCTAGCCACATATTTTGCTATTTCTGTGGCTGTCGTCTCTTTCTTTAGTAAGAGAATTTTTATTTAATTTACCAAAAAAAAAAAAAAAAAAAAATAGTAAACAAAAAAATATTTGTAAGTAACACGCCAATAGAATAAAAACAGCGATACGATAATAATAATTTTTTCTTTTAAACATAAATCAGTGCAAATTGGCTTAACCCATGATGGGGAGGCGATTAAAATCTCTTCAACAAGATAAAAAAAAACAAGTAAGAGTGCTATATTCGGCTGTGCCGAATCTTATATGTATACTCTTCACCATTTTTCGAGCAGAATACAGAGCAACTAGACAAAAACTAAATAATTTTTACATATACATACATATTTACAATACTAAAAACTTCATTATAATTTAAATTTAAAAAGCGAAAACTGGTAAATATTTTCTTAAAATCGTTTTTGAACGTAAAAATTAAAAAAAATTTGTTTTTGAAAAGCCAAGATTCGAATCAGCGGACTCACAGTTTCTAACCTCAACAAACCCCCTAGACAGCTGAACCATGAGGGAATGTTGTTTGAATATCATTAAAATGAAATATGGCCCGTTTTGAGTTGTAATTATTTTTGATGTTTCTGTTCCCCACAATTTAGCAAAGTTGTGAACCATGTAAACAATTGAAAGAGGGAGGGGGGGGGGGGGGGCCGGGAAGAGGGACATGACATGGTATCATCAAGTTCTCTCCTCATAAGGACCCAGAATATATATACTTTAAAGGGTCTTTGATCAATATTGTAGAAATTACAAACGGAATGACAAACTTATATATACCCTTTTCCAACTGAGGTGAAGGGTATAAAAAGAGTAATTTTTGGGATATCATATTTTGATTATAACTCAGCCATTTTTTAACCGATATGACAGATTTATATAACGACGTGCTTAAGAAGAAATTTGCCAGTTAGTTGGGTTATAAATCTTGGACTCGGGAAGATCTATGGTTCCTGAAAGTGGTTATTAAAAAAAAAAATATTATTTTGGTCATAACTTTTTCGTATCTGAACCGATTTTTCCGAGTGGAAGGGATAACCATAGGTCATATAACAGTCCAAAAAATCAGGTTTTTATACAATTTTTGATATTTTTTGTACGGGAGGTACCACGACCACTTCTCCTATCCCGCCCACATTTTGTATGATGCTGTGTATTGATAATCTAAATGTGTGTACCTAATTTTGGCTCTTGCCGTTCTCAAGATATACAGAAAAAGTAATCAAAATACAACAACAAGGGATTTTTGGAAAAAAATTAAAGGTAGTCGTGCTTTTTTCCTCATATCTCAGCCATTTTCAGACCGATCTGGCTGAATTTCAATAGCAAGAAATGGTGAACTATATGTGACATAAATGTAAAACAACTTAGCCGCTATCCTGTCTGGAGTCTCCGAAAAACACATATCAAACGTAAGACGGACAGATGGACGGACATCGTTAAATTAACTTCGCTTCTCATAAGGACCCAGAATATATATACTTTATAGGGTCTTAGATCAATATTGTAGAAATTACAAACGGAATGACAAACTTATATATACCCTTTTCCCCCTGAGGTGAAGGGTATAATTAAGGGGACCTGTTTTAAAAGTTAGTTTGTGTAAAATATTAAAGGCCTTATTCATAAACAATATTCCATGCTTATAACAGCTTTATAAGACGAATCTTATATGAAAATTTGTTTAATTAACCTTAAATAAAACTGAAACATTTTTTAGGAATAAGGTGGTAAATAGTTATAACATTAACAGGCCCTTTTTAACATACTTTTTTCAATTCACTCCCAGTAATGTTTAAAGTAATGCTTAATCGGTCATGCTTGAATTCTGTATGATGTCAATTGGCAGGCGGATGTTGACTATGCCACACCTGAGCCATCTTGATCCTGGCTTTAAAGTAAGCATTTTGGATACAACGGTCTATTATGAGGAATTTTAAAATTACAGTATGGGGTCGGTTCTAGCAGTTACTTTGAGCAGTTAAACCGGATCATTCCTCTTTGACTGCCAAATTATTGCAGTGTCATTCAGGCCGAGAAAATGGCCATATACACAGCCGCTAAGAACGTTCAGTATAATGGGATATCTAGCAGGGACATACACATTATTACCGATAATACAGCGGTCATATCATCCCTGGAGAATGTGTTTATCACATCGAGAACTAGTTAAGAGTTCCGGTCGTCTCTGGAGGATCTGCCGAGACTTTCTACACTCATAGAAAAATGCATCTTCATATTGATGATGCCCTAACATCAGAATTGTGCCATCAATGTTATTGCAATGAGGTAAAAAGTGACATAAATCCAAAAAAAGTAAAATAAGTAGCAAAAATTCCCATATTCTATTTGCTTAATTTGTTTAGTTAAATATTTCCGTCGGTCCTTGAGGATCATGGGGCCCTAATAAATGAATAACAGTTTGTCATTAAATTAAGCCTAATGAGTCCTTTCTTCGATGCTACTGAGTCATCGTACTGATGACATTTTTCATAAAACTGACTCCGATTTGTCATTTCTGTGATGTCGAAGTATCATCTCACTGATGACATAATTTCACCGGATGCAAATCTGGCCAAGTGATGTTAAGGCTGACATTACAATAATGAAAAGGGTCATGCGTCTAAAAGCAAAGACACTTATCATACAAAAGGCATACATTGCCTTTTCTATCAATGTATGGTTACCCTTAAATGGGTCTCGGGAAACTGCTGGGCTGACTCGTCGGCTCGTGCAAGCACCACCTTGAATCGGAACGGTTAAACATGTAATATATGTGTTTAGCTCTCGAGTAGTAAGCAACTTATGGCACACAAATTACTTCTTATTGCCAGTCAGAGATGGTGTGATAAAACTACCTGTGGGGAAACCAGCAAAATCTGGCCAAATTAGAGTTGAAAAATTTTTCAGCGGGCTCTGAAGATGTCCAGATCTCACATCAGAAACCTAATTGCCGTTATAACTGGCCATTTGCATATTGAGAATCTCCTCAAGAAGCTAGGGCTGCCTTACAATGACCTGTTTAGAAGTTCACTGTCATTGTCCGGCATTCGGAGACCTTAGACTCAAAACTCTAGGGTTGATTTGCCGAATAATAGAAGCGGAAAATTGGTTTTCTTAATCTACAATTGCACATAACCCAGTAATGCCTTAAGTCATGACTTTTATTTACTTCGGCACATAATAACCCATTTTCTTCTTCTTCTACTAGGGATAATTAACAAGAAGAAGAGGAGTCAACCGAACATCTTCACTGTCATTGTCCGGCATTCGGAACCCTTAGACTCAAAACTCTAGGGTGAATTTGCCGAATAATAGAAGCGGAAAATTGGTTTTCTTAATCCACAATTGCACATAACCCAGTAATGCCTTAAGTCATGATTTTTATTTACTTCGGCTCATTCTAACCCATTTTCTTCTTCTTCTACTAGGGTTAATTAAAAAGAAGAAGAGGAGTCAACCGAACATCTTCACTGTCATTGTCCGGCATTCGGAGACCTTAGACTCAAAATTCTAGGGTTAATTTGCCGAATAATAGAAGCGGAAATTGGTTTTCTTAATCCACAATTGCACATAACCCAGTAATGCCTTAAGTCATGATTTTTATTTACTTCGGCTCATACTAACCCATTTTCTTCTTCTACTAGTGTTAATTAACGAGCTAAAATTATACAAAAAATATTTTTTAAATCAGGCCTTGAGTATGGCTTGTAATGTATCTTAGTTACCTATAGCTTATTCCAGGATACATTTATGAATTACTGTGGCAAAAATATCACCTTATTAAATTGTGTAGAAGTTTTAAATCAGATCACCAAACTAATTTTAGAATTTCTTGCACTGCCTTAAGTTGTTGCTTAGTCTCATAACATCCCTAAGGTTCTTCTAGGGTTAATTCACTAAATACTGTTACGGGAAGAAGTTTTAATTGCAACCTGCTTCAATTTCTCACATACTATGAAACTTTAGCTATTCGAGTTTAAGTTTGATTTTGCTAGATTTTCTTGGATTTTGATTTTTTTCTTTCTTCTTCTTTTTTTTGTGGAAACGATACCTGCCAGCGATTATTTTTATCATCAACAAAACAACAGCAATAACAAGAAAAACATTATAACATCGACTCTGATGACGATGTTTTCAAATACTTTGTTTGACTTTCTTTTGTCATGCGGAAAACGGCATAACTAATGCTCTGAAACGAGCATATATGTAAGTACGTCTTTCGAGCTATCCGTCTCCCTGTCTGTCTGTCTGTCCGTCTGAATGATGACTTTAAATAACAAACCAAGAAAATATTTATAAAATATATTGTATATGATTTTTTTTCACTTCTTTCATAATTCAAATAAAATTCGTAATAAAAAAAAACACACACACAAGGCAAAAATGTTGATCGTTAAAGATATGAATGACTGACTATCTATTGTATATAAAATACAAAATTGTTTCGTTCTTATTTATGCTTTTAAAAGCTGGGAAGTTTTAAGAAATTGTTTACTACCAGGTTTTAGCTAAAGGAGAAAGAAAGAATTGAACTTGCTAGATTTTCCCATTAGTTTTTTTTTTTTCTTTATTTTTAAGTCATTATTTTGTAAATATGGCTGAATGATTATTAAACATCCAACCAAGCAAAGAAATTTTAATAGTTTAAAAAAGTTTTCCCCTCCATTTCAATAAAGATTTGATACCTTTTGTTGTTTAAAAGAGGAGTAAATGAACTGACTTTTTGCAGACAATTGTTTAAAAGAAGTATGTATGTGCAGAGAACAAAAATTCAATTTGTGTTGCAATTATTTTTTTTTTTTTTAGTTAAATATTGTTTATTTCATAATTTTTCAGCAACATATTTTAGGAGCTTTTAAAGAAGTTTAAGACGACCTGGTTAAAGGCTACAATTTGGCATTTATTCTACAGATTTGAAAGATTTATTAGTTAAGTTCGATTAATTTTTTAGCCAAAACAACAAAAAAAAATATTGTTTGGAAGCCGAAATACAACTTAACTTAAAAATCTTAACAAGAAAAAAAAGCAGGGAGCACGAGACACGACAAACTATACTACGCACTATGGGATTTCTGCTGCAAAAAAGGCATTTCAACCAAAATTGTTAGTTTTTTCTTTTATCAATTATTACGCCAAATTTAATCAAATTCTATTGACAATTGCGCCCTATACATTGAAAAGAAAATTACGTGGAATAATGGGGGTCCATGGGAGGTACCACTAGGAGTCGACGGATTTCAACCAAAATTTATGGTGCTCTTCCTTAGATCAACTTATGCACATCTGCTAAATTTTATCAAATTCCGTTGCGAATTGCGGCCCATACGTTGAGAAGAAAAATAAGCAAAAAAATTGGGGTCCAAGGGAGGTACCCCTAGGAGTCGACGGATTTCAACCAAAATTTGTAGTGCTCTTTTTTAGATAAACTTATGGACATCTGCTAAATTTTATAAAATTCCGTTGCGAATTGCGGCCCATACATTGAGAAGAATAATAAGCAAAAAAAATGGGGGTCCAAGGGAGGTACCCCTAGCAGTCGACGGATGTCAACCAAAATTTGTAGTGCTCTTTCTTGGATCAACTTATAAACGTGTGCCAAATTTCGTAAAATTCTATGAAGAATTGCGACCTATACATTGAGGACAAAAATTCGTGGAAAAATGGTGTTCCAAGGGAGGTACCCCAAGGAGTCCACGGATTTTAAAAATTTTTTTGTATTTTTCTTTTCTACTTAAATTTAAACATGCGTGCAAAATTTCATAGTTGTAGGATCACTCCTTCTATTTTTTGCAGGTTGATGTATGAAGAAATACCACTGTGCTACGCAGCGGAACGGATGCGTTGGCAGCGGATTGTCAACGCACTTTTAGTTACGGTAAATTAATCTACATATGTATACATAAAATTGTAGCGTAACTGACTGACTGACTGTCTCATTTATCACCGCAGAGTCTAAACGCCTGAAGGTAAAATTTTGGACCGGAGGTTGGACTCTCCCCAAATCGATCCACTTCGCAATATTTGGAAATTCGAATGTTTAGAGGTTAAAAAACGGGAAAATTCTCTAAAACTTAGTCTGAGTTCATACGGCTCATGTCTTATTGGCATGATTCTTCCTTTTTCTTCTTTGAACATGAATTTGCGTTCAAATGATTCATGTCATGTTGACGACATGTTTTTTTATTTTGTATAGTCGTGCGTATGCATGTGTGCTTTTTAGATATTGAACACAAAAACCAAATTAAACAACCAATGAAAAAGCCAAGCGTACTGACAGTACATGCATCTGTGTACTCGTTTCTTTTCCCCTCGTCTTTCCTGCCAACAAAGTAGCAATAATGTCATTAAAACATGAGCCGTATGAACGCAGACTTAAAGAGATACAAAAAAAACTTTAATACTTATCGTTGCTTATTAGAAAAAAAAGCGGACAGGTGTCTG
Organism: Pollenia angustigena; assembly: GCA_930367215.1. Taxonomy (NCBI): domain Eukaryota; kingdom Metazoa; phylum Arthropoda; class Insecta; order Diptera; family Polleniidae; genus Pollenia; species Pollenia angustigena. The sequence goes on from OV884059.1 coordinate 25,326,299, forward strand.
CTACTTGTTGAAATTGGGCTCTTTTACGGAGTAAACGGGTAAAAACTATTATTTGGTACTTTTTTGTTACCCCATCTATCTTTTAAACCAGAAACCACAGAAATATAGATTATATCACATTCGATTCTTATCTGTAAAAATCGTACCTATTTTTGGTACTTTTTTACAAAATATTTTTCTCCATTCTTTGGCATATGGGTAAATCCGAAGTGTTGAACGAAACAGTCGTACGCATCAAAAATGCAATAACATTTTAAACAAAAAATATTTTTACGTTCTCTTAACCCTTAAATTATCGCACTAAGAAAGCACTGTTATTTTTTTTTTTTTTTTTTTTTATTTAGTGATTTTCTAATACAACAAGATGCATTATCTTATAATTAGAGCAGTGATAACCAAGCCCCGAACGCACGCACATAAAGATATTATGTACTTGGGTGCGGTCGCATAGACTGATGATAGCCTGATGTTTTGAAACGAACAAAGTTGTTGTATACATGTGAATTGCCGACCGTGTCCGTGTGAAGAATACGATTATTGACTTACTCGCAAGCCTATGGAGTGGTTATCACTGAATTAGAGTATTAGAATCAGAGAAGCTAGTTTTAATATATGCAGGTGTCCTAATATATAAAATAATTTAGCAGATATAGTAATAATAGATAATTAGATCAATAATTACACTTAATAGAAAACTTAATTAGAGTACATAAATATTTGAATTTTACAATTAATTTAGTTTAGTTGCGTTGGTTGAATGTTGTAAAGATACAGGAAGTTGGTTCCAGAGACGTATTGAATATATAAAAAATTGTTCTCAGACGCTGCATCACGATGTCGAAGTTGGACTAGGCTGTTAACTCTCGAGGACCTCATGAACTGTAGACGGTCAAATAGATATTTTGGTTTCATTGTCGTTATAATTTTGTGTAAGAACAAAAGGTTTTTTAATTTCAGATAGTCTTCGAAGCTAACGTTGATCACACGACAGGAGTATTGAGATACGTGATCAAATTTTTTTAGACTATAAATATAGCGTACAATGTTATTAAATGTCGTTTTAAGCCTCATGAAGTCTTTTAAGTTACATCCAGAAAATATCTCCGATGCATAAATAAGTGTAGTTAGAAGATAAGTTTTTGCCAGCAAAAGTCTTACTTTGGGTGGTGTAAAGTACTGTACAGTCCACAAATTCCGCAGCATACTGTACACTCTACCACATGCCTGGGTAATGTGGTCAGACCAAGTAAGTGTACTGTTAAAGACAACTCCAAGATTTCTGACCGTGTTTACTACTTCAGTTTTAGTATCTCCCAGAATTACGTTATTTTCAACATAAATTTTAACAGATTTTTTGGTGATAATAACACATTTTGATTTTTTAGGATTAAGGCGTAATCCATTAGCCGATGCCCAGAGAAAAATTTGGTTTGAGTCGTAATTTAGTTCATTTACTTTAGCGTTAATACAATACTTGGAACTTTTCAGGTAAATTTGAATATCATCCGCGTACATTTAAACTTTTGAATATTTAATTTGTTTTGGTATATCATTGGAGTAAATTGAATATAATAGTGGTCCAAGTATCGAGCCATGAGGGACACCTCTGACCACTCGCAGGGGTTTCGAAATAATCCCCAAAATTTGAGACGCATTGCCACCTATTAGTCAAATATGTATACATCAATTTCACAGCCAATGAAGAAAATTTAAACATTTTAACCAGTTTAAGGCAAAGTATGTCATGGTCAACAGTATCAAACGCTTTAGAATGATCCAGTAAGACTATAAATGAAATATTTCCATTATCCAAATTACCCCTTATTTCCTCAACAACAAGTTATACTGTTATCTATGCTTAAGTTTATGGAGGGCACGATTTTAGGTCAAAGATAATGGCAAAAGACGTAGCGGTTCGAACTTGAAAAAAATAGAAGTAGTTTTTGTGGCCTTGTATAGAAAGGCGTAATTCAGCGAAACCTGACACAATTTTTTAGTCAAACTACTTTCAGAATTTTACGTAGCAATGTAACATTAAAATGTCTTTGGTTTAATTCCAAATTCTTCTGTATTTTTTTTTTTTTTTTTTTTACCCTAAATCTGGGTCGATACGTGACATTTCGAGCGTGAAATTTTTTCAATAATAATTTAACCGAATAATGATTGAAACAAAATAAAAATTTACCGTTAATCCGAATAAAATATTTCTCTTTGAACTCTTCCTTAGATTACAGACCATGTAAGAACATTTTTTTTGGAATAATTTTAATCAAATATCACCTCTTTTACACTGCAGTTACACGCTCAAGTTTTTCCTGATAGTCTTTTACATATACTGTTTTTCAAAATTTCCAAAAATTGATAGTTGTGACGTAGGCTGCATTAAATTTTTGAGCAATTTACTTTCAAGATGCCATCAAAAAAAAAAAATTTATAAAGAGAAACGAAAAATTTGCTCACTAACCTTGAAATCAGCTGTTTTCTTGAACATAAATTGAAACACTCACTGGCAAGAGAATTTTAAAGGCAAGTTCGTATCAATTTTTAAAAGTATGAGTGTATTGGTAAAAAAGTGTGAGTGTATTAAAACTTGATAGGCAAAACTTGATCGTGTAACCCTCAAGTTAAGGAAGATAATTTTAAAGAAAACATACAATAAAATATTCTCACAAATAAGAAATTACGTTTGCACAAATTTGCAGTCTGATTGTACATCTAAGTGAACAAATTTACCTCTATAACAATATCGTAAAATACCCCTGCGGGAAATTTGTGTCAATTGAGTTGTGAGAATAGAACAGTTACAAAAAGAAAGAACACATGATCAGTGAAAGGAGAACCAATCATGTAACTGGCTTATGTAGAACAACGAGGTAGAACAAGTAAAGAATTACAGTACAGTCTTCACCGGTAGTGTGTGTGATACATTTTTTTTTCTAGGACTTGTTTTATTAAAATAATACCACATCGTATTGAAGTAATACTACATTTTAGTAACTGTCACTAAACACGTCCATTGAGAATAGATGTGTAACTGTTCAAATGGTGTCAATTGACCCCCTCCAATGACAACCCCATGTAAAAGTGTTAGGTCTTATTCATAGAAAGTGCTAAAACTAGAACCGGTCTCTACCACCAAAGACCTATCACGGGACTACTTTGGTGTCAGTTCTCTTCCCTCTAGGGAATCAATTTTTAATAACTTTTACATTTTCGGTCACGGTGGTCCTTTTGACGGAAATGCCCATATACGTACGTATAAAATTATGGGCTTCCACTACATTATTGAAATTTTTGATACTTGAATGGCGAGAAAAAAGTAGCAAGAAGGGGAAATTAAATTTCTTTCTTCAGCTTTTTGGTTCTACAACTGGAACTTTTTTTTAATTATCGTTAATATTGAACCTTGAAACTTAAAATTCAACATGCAAGGTCCTGAGTGAATAAGAATCTGTAGAGGAATCCTTTTGGCACGTTTTTGTTCTTTAGCTGGTACTTGTTTTATTCGTTAATATTGGACCTGGAACATTAAATAAAACATACAATGTCCTGGGGGAAAAGGAATACATAAGTGGGATCTTTTTGGTACTTTTTTATATGACTGAGCTTTTGGTACTTTTTTGTTGTTTGACAGGTACTTTTTTAATATACGTTAGTATTGAACCTAAAAACATAAAATAAAAGTTCTGAGTGAATAGGAATCTGTAAGAGGGCTTTTTGGTACTTTTTCTTAAATGGTACTTTTTAAATTTCCGTTAGTATTGGACGTAGAAACACAAAATTAAACATGCAATGTCCTGGGTGAATGAGAATTTGTTGAGGGATCCTCAGTGTACTTTTTCGTTCTTTAGCTGGTACTTTTTTAATATTCATTTATATTGGACCTAGAAACATTATATTCATCATGCAATGTCCTGAGAGGATAAGAATTTGTAAGAGGGCTTTCTTGGTACTGTTTTAATCTTTCACTTGTGCTTTTCTAATCTTTGTTAGTATTGGACCTATAAACATAAAATTCAACAAGCAATATCCTGAGCGGTTGAGTATCTATAACACAAAACTTTTTTGTTTTACAAATGGTACATCTTGAATTTTTTTTAGAATTGGACCTAGATACGTATAATTTAACATGCAATGTCCTGAGTGAGTAGGGATACATAAGAGGGATCTTTTTTGTTCTTTGACTAGTACTTTATTTAATTTCCGTTGATGTTGGACCTACAAACATAAAATTAAACATGTAAGTTCCTGCGTGAATGAGAATGTGTTCAGCGATCCTTTTGGTACTTTTTCGTTCTTTAACTGGTACTTTTTTAATATTCGTTAATATTGGACCTAGAAACATTATATTCATCATGCAATGTCCTGAGTGGATAAGAATCTGAAAGAGGAATTTTTGGTACTTTTTCGTTCTTTAACTGATACTTTTTTAATTATCGTTAATATTGGACCAAGAAACATAAAATTAAACATGCACGGTTTCGGAGTGAATGAGAATCTGTAAGAGGGCTTTTTGGTACTTTTTTCTTCTTTAACTGGTACTTTTTGAATTTCCGTTAGTATCTATTAACAATAAGTAAGTTTAACAATCGAGTACAGACTTAGTTTTATTTTAAAGTATCTCCCCCATATTCATAAATGATTATTAAATTTAATAACCGTTTATTAAGGAAAATTATTAAATTCAATATATTTTTATGAATACAGGCATATATCTGTGGCTTGGTGCTAAAAGGGCCAATGTCAAAATATTTACTTCTTTAAGAGAAGAGTTCTTACTGAAATTTGCTAGAAAAACCCTTATGAAGCTGTTCTGTAATGCTAATGGAACGATTAATTGAAAACAGAAAAATATTGACATTGGCCCTTTTAGCACCAAGCCACAGAAGTAATCCACTAAAAGTTTTGTAAAAACAATTTAAAAAAATTATTTTCAAACCTACTTTACGCAATTGACGACAAATTTAGTTGTTTTAATCAAAATTTGCTAACTAAAAGTACATATGTTATGTTAATGCTGATTGTAGGGCGCTTACTTAAAGAAGAACATTTTCTTCTTCAGCCAACACTTTAGTTGTCTATGTATTACAAGTATTTATTATTAATTATGATGATTGTTCCTGGCTTGAATGGTTTTAATTTTTTGCCAACAACGATGGATTTTTTCCATAAGATAATTTTCCTCTACTATTTGTTGCTATTACAGTTGTTTTTGTTGTTATTAATATTATTTTACAACAATTTTATATTATTACTATTACTGAATTGATAATGAGTTCGAGTGTTATGTTGATGATACGGAAAGCTGGCAGCGGGAATACATTTCTTTGGCTTGTTACAGCTAGTAAATTATGAAAAACTAGGAACAAGCAACCAAACAGACCCCCCTCCCCCCTCTATCATAAACAAACTAGACAGGAATTATATTTTAAACATTTTATATTGTAATTATTCTGTGCAATGAAATTGCAAATATTTTCTATTAAATATTCTACAAAAAAAAAATTTAATAATAGTTGGAATGAAAACAGATAGAATTTATGTATGTATCATAAAATAATTATATTAAGGCATTAATAGAATTTTTGCAAAAAAAAATATATGTATAGAGAAAAATGGTACACAGATGCCCCTGATACAAACAATATCATGTTATTTACTAAGTCAAGCGAAAAATTAAAGGTTTTTCTTTTATTGTTGAAGTATTTGTGGGAATATTTAATGAAGAGCATAAATTTGCAAAAAACAGGGTTTATTGCTATTAAATATAGGAAATATTTGAAAATATGCATTAACTACTTAAGCATGAAATAATAGAGAACTAATCGGAAGCACTAGAATTATAATTTAGTTTAAAATTTTTAGAAGTCACTTAGCAAAACTGCAATTTGAAACAGAATTCAAAAACAAAATTCACTTAAAAAAAAAATCTAGCAAGTTTAACGCATATTCAGCTAGCAGAATTATCATTTTCCTTGACATTTGAGAGCTGTGTAGAGCACTTAAAGCTTATTTATCTATAAACTTCGTTAAAAATCGACAATTCAGCTAGCTGAATTGCAAATTTTTAAGCGAGTTAGCAAATATTAATAATTTAAATTAAAGTCTGGTAAGCTGAAGGTATATTTGGCTATCTGAATAGCAAGTTTCTTTAAACTTATAACTGTTTTGTGTAGTTGAAAACTTATTCAGCTTACTTTAATATAAATTTTGTCAAAAAATCTATGATTCAGCCAGCTGAATTATAATCAAAAAAGCTAGTTAACAAATCAAATCAAAAAAGCTAGTGAACAAACGTAGTATTAACAAAATTAATTCTTTTAATTTTAAAATATATTCAGCTAGCTGAATTCTAATTACGTTTTATGGCTTAACTATTTTAAATTTTTTTTTGCAACACTTCATGAAATTAGTTGGCTGAATCACTATTTTATATACCATTTAATAATAACAGATAGTTTAAATATGATTTTTCATATAAAATAATATTAAGCTAAATGAATTAAAGTTTTCTTTCAATCCAATGCCAACAAACCAGTAGAAATATCTGCTTTAATTAAAAAAACAGCTTTTAGGCACATTTACCTGGATGCATCACAAATATCTTAAATTTTTTTTTAAATTTCGATCATTAGCTTACTTTAAATGCGAATTTAAAGTAACTAAAATCACTTTTAAGTTTTAAAGCTTATTCGTTTTTATTAATATTTTTGCTTAAATTTATTAGCCTTAGTAGAAGCATTTACAGCTATCAGAATTTGTTTCTTAAAGCAATTGAAATACAAAATAATAAAGGAATAGACAACCAACTGTTTTAACTCTATTCAGCTAGCTGAATGGCACGTTTTCAAACAGAAACTAATATGTAAATTTGTACAAAACATCAGATGTATTAAAGCTTAAGTTTTTTTTTACATATACATTTGCTTTATCCTTATATTTTATCTCGAATAATACTATCAAATTAGCTTAACATAATTTCTACGCCTACTTAACTAGCTGAATGTAAAAAAAATAAATATTATCTTGTTTTGCCAAGCTTTTCAGCATTTTAACACTATTCATTTTTTTACATCCAGCTGAATTGAGTTATTAATTATTTCAACCCTTTTTTATTTTTATAGTTTTTCATACTGATTAATATTTTTTTCGTTCTAACTCATTAATTTTTGTGTTCCTTGATTCTTGTTCATCATCTTTATCGTCTGCGACTTCTTTTTTTTCGTTTTTCTTCTTGATGCTCACCGTTGTAGGTATTCGTTATTTGGCTTTTCTTTGAAAGATTCTTCAATGCTAATCTTATTTCAAACATCAAAGTCACGTTGTTAGTTTGTTCAGTCATTTCGAACAGCAGACACAAATATTAAAACAAAAAAAAACTTATGCTGCTGCTTATAAAAGTTTGTCATATGAATTAAAAATCATACATAATAATAAAAAAAACAAATGCCGCCTTAAAATCACACATACATACATATACTTAACACTTATATAGACTTACACTATTTTAAATAAAAAAAAAAAAAAAAAAAAACACCGAACTAAATCAAATTCAGCTAGAAAGATAGTAAAGCTACCATGACTTTATCATGCCTTAACCACTCGAGTGTTAAAGTTTATTTTCTGTTGTGATTTTTTTATATCCGTGTATGTATTCTTTTGGTGTGGGTATGGTTCGTAAGTATGTATGCGTTTTAAAAATTTTCTACGTTTTTATTCATAATATTATTTTCTTGTTATTGTTGTAGTTTTTAAACACTTATACATAGAATGTGTCTTTTTTTGAAATTTGTTATTATTTATTTTAGTCTCTATTTCACGACTCCTCCTAAATTAAAACAAGTATAATAATGTTAATATAATGATGGGTCAACGTAGTCTGTAGAAGGCGCTACAGTTGCCCCAGTTATACTACTGCTGGGTTCTTGAAATAATCTATTTATTTTAATATTTTTCCAAGAAATCTTTAATGAAAGCAATGAAGTTTTCTATGATCTTTTACAAAAATTATTAAAATTATTTTTAATATATTTTATAATTAGTCCAAGCCAGATTCTTTTCTTTTTTTTCAAAACAAAAAGTTTAGAGTAGTCGAAGTAGTTGATTATTTTACTCATTCCAAAGCTATTGACGGTAAAGTCTAAAGATATTTTTTAGCTAGCTGAATAGCAAATTTCTTTTTACTTATAACTGTTTTGTTTAGTTAGAAACTTACTTAACCAACTTTAATATAAATTTTGTCAAAAAAATCGCAAATTCAGCTAGCTGAATTATAATTATAGCTGTTTAACAACAAAGTATAAAAAAATAAATTCTTCTAATTTAAAAATATGTTCAGCTATCTGAATTCTTATTATGTTTTATGTTTTATTTCGATTCATGAGCTATTTATAGTAGAGTCAGAAGACTTTTTTAGCATTAGTTAAATGTATATGCGGTTAGCTGAACAGCAAGTTTATTTAAACTTATGACTGTTTCGTAAAAAACTCGTAAATTCAGCTAGCTGAATTATAATTAAAACAGCTAGTTAAGAAACAAAGTTTAAAAAAGTATAGCTGAATTCTAATTATGTTTTATGGCTTTACTTTTTTGAAGGGTATTCGAAATAGTTGATTAATTCACTCATTCCAAAGCTATTTATTTAAAAGTTAATAAACATGTTTAACATTAGTTTGATGTATACCCGGCTAGCTAAATAGCAAGTTTCTTTTAACGTATGACTGTTCTGTCTAGTTGAAAACTTATGCAACTAACTTATATATACATTTTGTCAAAAAATCGCAAATTCAGCTAGCTGAATTATAAATGAAACAGCTAGTTCACAAACAATGTATAAAAAATAAAATTCTTCTGATTTTAAAATATATTCAGCTAGCTGAATTCAAATTATGTTTTATGGATTAACTTTTTTTAAGATTTTTCGAAGTAGTTTATTACTTCACTTAGTCCAAGGCTGTTTATGGTAGTCAATAGACTTTTTTAAGCGTTATGGAGGTATTGAGTATATATTTTTAAACAAAACTACCCTTTTGACCCTACACTGATATCGTTGAATTTAAAACTGCTATGGTAAAGTATGATAATTACTTTTTTAATTATTAAGTAATCAAGTTTAAATAGTAACTGAATTGCGTTTTTGTATTGAATGAAAAAATTTTAGTATTTTTTCGAAACTGAATGTTTAATAGAGGTTTTTGTACCAATAAGAGAAGGCATTTTACTATCATAAGCAAATTCAAAACTAATTGCCATACAATTTTTACCATTTTAAATAGCTTTCCACTAATAAGACAATGTCAGTGGAATATTCCCAATTTTTTGGCTTCTTAATCTATTGCCAGGTAATTTATGTTAGAGTTAATACATTCTATATCTATATTATTACACATATAAAAAGAGTGCACACTTTGATGTTACCACTAACTGCGGAAACGGTCCGACCGATTTCGACCAAAATTTAAGGGTACGTTGGGGATAGTCTGTAGATTGTTTAAGTTAAAAGAAATCGGCTCAGGGGTTCCGCAGATATGGCATTTAGATTTTCCTATATATTCAAATACAAATATCAACAAAATGCCTTCCATTTTGAACTCCTCCGAAACGGCTTGACTGATTTTTATTAAATTTTGTATGTGTATTTGTTCCGTATGAGAATAGGTCGTAGAGTATATTTTATATCGCCAGAGGTCGCAAAATAGTGCATTAGCTCCCCCTCCCTATATCTTCTTAGCTAATCAACCTGTTTTCTTAAAATTTGACATGCAGGCGCTGTAGCATCTGAAAGAAAATAGGGCGTGAAATTGGGCAAGAGGGGTAAAAGTTCCCCCTCCATATATCTGCTTAACTAATCGACCAATATTCTTGGAATGTTGCAGGAAAATAGTGTAACATCTGGAAAGAAATAAAGCCTAAAATGTTTATTATTTAGGTCGTAATATAGGGCAATAGGGGTAAAATCTCCCCCTCCCCAATCTTTTAAGCTAATCAAACGGTTTTCTTAAAATTTGGCATGCAGACACTGTAACATCTCAAAGGAAATGGATGTGAAATAAGGCAAGAAGGGTAAAAGCTGCCCCCTCCCAATATCTTCTGAACTAATTGACTGATTTTCTTGAAATTTCGCAGGCACATAGTGTTAGAGCTGGAAAGTATTATAGTTTTTTATTTAGGGCGTGAAATAGAGCAAGAGGGGTAAGACCTCCCCCTCTCTATATCTTCTTAACTAATCAACCGGTTTTCTTAAAATTTGGCACGCAGACACTGTAACATCTGAAAGAAATAAATTATGTGGCAAAACAACTTTTGCCGGGTCAGCTAGTTGTGATATAAAAGAATATTGTCCCATTCTAAATTTTTCGATATTTTGCAATTCACATCAGGTCTGTCAGATATGGCGATTTCTCGCCAAACGTGGCGATTTTGAAAAGTGTTTTTCGATGGGATTTCCCATTTGGCGACTGGCGACTTTTATGGCGATTTCAGATATAACTGGCGATTAACTTGGCTATTTTTACCATTTATATTAATTCGGCAATTTTCTTTAACAACTTGTCATTTTTGTTATTATTACTAATATAAAAAAACATATTAAGTAAATTTTATATTCAGTCACTATTAAATTATAATAGTATGTAGGTGTTCGATCTTATAGACTTGTTTACTTAATTTAAGTTTTTAACTGAATACATATCGCTCATTTGCTGCAAGACCGGCATAACTCAAAAAAATCCATTTCGAGATAAACACATTTAAAGTTTTTGATTTGCTCTAACTACTTAGAAAAAAGAAGACACATTCTCTTCAAACTGGGAAAGTATAAAAGATATACAGATGAATTTAATACACAATATAAAGAAAAACAAAGCGAACAATTCTGCATCCCTTGCTCCAAAATTTCATTTTTTGAGTTATGCCGGTCTTGCAGCAAATGAGCGATATATGATCTCCATTTTATGTTATTAAAAAAAATAACAGAAACAAAACAAAATTTACTTCGGCGACTTTTATGTATTTTTTCTTAGTTTTTTGGCGATTTTTGACTGAAAAATTATACTAGCGTTTTTTGTATGCAAAATTTAATTAAAAAAAAGAAAATTTTACAAAAACTGAACAAAATCGACGTTTGGCGATTTTTGGCGATTTCTGACATCCGGTGTGGCGATGGAGCTCAAAAACATTTGACAACCCTGATTCACATAAGCATTTTTTAAAAGCAACTACCTTCAATTGCTCTCTTTACATATAACCAAGTAATCTATAGTAGAGACAATGATTAAACCCGGTACTACAAGAAGAAACCAAATAAAAATCGACTTCAAAAGCTCTATGAAGTCATTACATTGGCAATATTTTATAAAGACATTGAGTGGTACTTGATTAATGCCATTGTCAATGGGGGTTTTTTTAGAGGTAACTGGTTACATTTCTTATTTCAGGTAACCTATGAAATATTTACTACCAGGCCCACAATGTTGAAAACAAAATTTTTTAGAGTTTGGTTGAAGGAAGGCAATTTCATCCACTTTAAATATTAAGGATCTTTAAAAATCCGATTAAAAGTAATTCTCCTTTAAACACTCCCGTGCATTCTAGGCAACAATCATTAATCTATTACGCCTTTCAGGTGTCATTAGTAAAAGTTAAACTGTTAACAAAGAGCTTAGTTGTAATCTAGTCCTAACTAGTCATCTTGTTTAAAAAACCTGGTGTAGGGCTTAAAATTATGATTTTTATTGTTTGTTAAGTTTGGAAGACATGTTAATAAATTTAATTGTCTTTGTTAAGCCAGTTTTTATCTTAGACAGTGTGTGTGTGTGTGAGTATTTCAAAGTAGGCATATTGGAGGGTAGTTAAAAAGCTTTTAAGATTCAATTTAACAGGAAAAATACGAGATTTTTTAAACTGTAAAACAAATAATTCGTTTCTTAAAAAAAAAAAATGTTTGCTAAGAAAAATTTTTAACCGAATACGGAACAGAAACAGTAATCTGTTTTTCTTAAAAATGTACTTATTTAAAGCAGTGTTGGAAAATCATCATTATATATTGTTTTTTAGTGTTCGGCACGGTAGAATTATAATACACACAAGTGCCTATAGTGTTTGGGTAGTAAATACCTTTAAAACTTTTCTCTGTTTGTTTTACAAAGGTACACAATAAAAATATTGTACTAATTAAAACAAGTAAGAGTGCTGTATTCGGCTGTGCCGAATGTTATTTACCCTTCACCATTGTGCGAGCAGAATACAGAGCAACTAGACAAAAACTATAATAAATATATTCATTATAATTTAAATTTAAAAAGCGAAAACTGGTAAATATTTTTTTTAAATCGTTTTTAGAACATAAAAAATACAAATATTAAAACAAAAAATTTCTTTTGAAAAACCAAGATTCGAACCAGGGAGCTCTCAGTTTCTAACTTAACCCCCTAGACAACTGAACCATGAAGGAACGTTAATCGAATATCATTAAAATGAAATATGGCACGTTTACTGTTCACAAAATTTAACACAGTTGAGTTGAAATTACTTTTGTTGTTATTGTTCACCGCAATAGCAACCCAGTTGGCCAGATTGCCGTTGACGACATCGTCGTCAATGATGTATGCACGACTTGTCGCCCGTTGTTTAGGTTTTCAAGAAGACAATTTACAGGAAATCGTCGTGCACGACTGTTTGAACGACGTTGTCTTGTAAGTTGTCTTCTATTTAGCTTTATGTGGGACAGTATGAGCGACTTTGTCTTATAAGTTGTCGCCTATTAAACTCTATGTGGGACAGTATGAGCGACACTGTCTTATAAGTTGTCTTGTATAAAAGCTACTGACGACAAAGTTTTCTTGAATGCTATTCAATCACTTGCTTGGTTTTCTTTAAATTCTCACATTCTTTTTTTTTAATTGTTGATTTAAATACCTACAAAAAATTTACAAATTAGTTCTAAACAATAAAACCAAAAATGATGATGAAATTATTCGAGGGCGGGAAAATGTATTACATGGAGTTGCGTATAGGAGTTGAATATAAAACACATAACAGAAATTAAAATTTAAACTATACTAAAAAACTGTCTGAATTAGATAACCATATAAAATTTTTTATCGTGGACGTCAAAATAGACGACATTGTCATGCAGGTAGTCGTTAATGATAAAGTAGGCGACATTGTCTTTCTTTGTGTAGTGCACGATTTTCGCGGCACTTGTTCGAAAATGTCGTTGACGATTTGTTCCCGCTGTACCTCACATGTCGTGCAGAAATTAACATTGTCGTGCATCCGTCTTCGAGGATGTCTTAAAGACGGGGCCAACTGGGAAAGTTGGGAAATATATTCACCAAAATAGTTTGTGTCATGTATGTATGTATGTGTGTTTGTTTGTTTTCTTTTATCTTTTTTGGCGAGTTTTTAAGTAGCAAAAAAACACGAAAATTCCTAGTTTCTATTTGTAAAAATTATTTCGTTAAATAGATGAAATAATAAATAAGGGTGATAACGAAAATCATACTGGGCATTATGCTAGTATATGTAAACAATTGAAAGGGGGGAGGGGGGGACATCACATGGCTAAATCAAGTTCTCTCCTCATAAGGACCCAAAATATATATACTTTATAGGGTCAATATTTTGAAATTACAAACGGAATGACAAACTTATTTATACTAGAGCGACTCAAGTTGTATGGAAGCAAAATTCGTGCTCGATGTACCCTCCGAAAAATGAACCTTGGACTTTTTTAAGATGACATTTTAAATATTTCGGCTCCAGCTTTGACCTCTCGTGAACTGGACCAGTTTGAAAAAGGGTCTATTTTTGTATGTTTTGTTAATTTGTGAATCTGTTCCCTTACCAACATGTACAAATTGGGTATCGTAAGAAAGGTTTTTTTAAGGCGCGCCCAACTGTATATACAATTTGTCCAAGGACGATCATCCATGTCCTTTTTGCTTACGGATTATCTGTAAAAATAACGGTTTTTGAATTTTTTGTTCGGGGTTGTTTGTAATAAAAGTGCCAAATTAACATATTTTATTCTTTAGTCGATTTAATTATATACGTGTCTCAGCTATTTTTCAAATTCGTGCTAGTTCGCGTTTTAACCAAAATGCAATGGGGTGGTAGCCCTTCGTTTTATATAGGGCAATATGGGTATCAAATTTACCCTTTTTCCAACTGGTCCAGCTCACGAGTGGTCAAAGCTGGAGCCGAAATATTTCAAATGTCATCTTAAAAAAGTCCAAGGTTTATTTTTAGGAGGGTACATCGAGCACTTTTTTTGGTGAGTCGCTCTAATATATACCCTTTTCCACCTGAGGTGAAGGGTATAAAAAGAGTAATTTTTGGGATTTCAGTATTTTGATTATAACTCAGCCATTTTTTAACCGATTTGACAGATTATATACCGGCGTGTTTAAGAAGAAAATTGCCAGTTAGTTGGGTTATAAAACTTGGACTCGGCAAGATCTATGGTTCCCGAAAATGGGTATTTTTCAAAAAAAAATTTATATTTTGGTCCTAACTTTTTCGTATCTGAACCCATTTTCTCGAGTTTTTCAGAAAATATTTTCTACTAAAAATTTCCGATCTTTTGATATATAAGGCGTAACCAAAGGTCATATTACAGTCAAAAAAATCAGGTTATTATACAATTTTTGAAATTTTTTGTATGGGGGGTACCACGCCCACTTCTCCAACCCCGCCCACATTTAGTGTGTTGGTGTGTATTTATAACTTGAATGTTTGCACCTAATTTGGAAACTTTGGAACTTGCCGTTCTCCAGATATACAGAAAAAAGCAATAGAAATACAACAACAAGGGATTTTTGGAAAAAATTAGAGGCAGTCGTGGTTTTTTGGTCATATCTCAGCCATTTGTGGACCGATCTTGCTGACTTTCAATAGCACGAAATGGTGGACTATATGTGATATAAATGTAAAACAACCTAGCCGCTATCATGTCTGGAGTCTCCGGAAAACACATATCAAACGTAATACGGACAGACGGACGGACATCTTTAAATCAAGTTCTCTCCTTATAAGGACCTAGAATATTTAAACTTTATACGGTCTTAAATCCATATTGTAGAAATTACAAACGGAATGACAAACTTATATATACCCTTTTCCACCTGAGGTGAAGGGTATAATAAAGATGAGAACATTTCATTGCGTTCGGTTCTTGTAAAAAACCATAAACTTCGTTTTGTACGGTGTAGCACATGAATGTTCGCTCGTTTCTGTTATACTCATCGTCCTTTGGGCTGGTAAACACGACAAACAATCTTTAACAAAAGCAAAATACACACAATACAAGTGTGAAGCGTTACAAACTACCTGGCCCACAATGATGACAAGAACATTTCTTTCGTACATTTATATGGAAAACAAAACAAATCTTGGTTTTTTTTTATTCTGTTTTCAGTATAAATATACGAAAAAAATGTTTTCATCATCATTGTGGGCCAGGCAGTAAAATTTTTTTGTTTGCTGATTCCTTCATCAACATAAAAAACATAAAAGAAGATTTAAAAATAATGTTTGTCTACAGAATCACTATAATTGTTTTGTTTTGTTAAGAAAAACAGAACACTACATAATGATTGCTACTTTCTTGAAAGTAGTTATAAACGCTTTTAAGGGTTGTGTACTAATATGCAAACACTAAAATAATAAATATCGTTTGTGGGTGTGTGTGCCATATGCTTAATAATGTTCGGCTTATTTTCGAAGAATAGTTTAAAGTAAAAATGTCAGCAAGCAGCCCAAGAAAGAGTTTAAAAATATTCTTTATATTTAATTTCGAAAATTTTTTGCTTTAAACTTCTCTCTCTACCCTCGGTCTTTTCTTTAAAGGCGACTTATTAAAATGAGTTAAAAAGTAGACAACCCAAAAGTTCAGTTAAAAAGAGACTCTTTTATTTATTTTAATAAAACAAACAACATCTAATGATCGTCTCACCATCACTGTCATCATTATGATAATAATAATGATTATTATAATTTTGTATTAGATATAGAAAAGTTATTAGTGTTTGTATTTTAAAAATAAACAATAAAAAAAAACGTTTATCTGTATTTGTTTAAGTATCTGTGTATTTGATTTTTACATAAAAAAAAAAATAAAAAATTTAAAACGACCAATCACATTTGATTTAAAATTTTCTTAAAACCACAAGAAGAAAAGAGACAACCAATCAAAGCTTGTTTATTATTGTTGTATTTAAAAATTTAATAAACAAATAATTTCCACCTGTTTTAACTTGTTTAGTAAAGACATCAAGGTAGTATTACTATTTAAATTTTTATTGGTTATATTTTAATAAACAAACTTAAAGTTATAATTGAAATGATTTATTTCAATTAAAATTTTTATTGTTTTTTTTAAAAAAGTTAATGTATTGGAATTATACTTTTGACTGTTTTTTTTTATTTAATTACACGTGTAGATAATTAAAATTTGAAATAAACTGAAATAAACAATTTTTAAATTTTAAACCAGTTTTAAAATACATTTTTATTGAAATTGCGTTCAATTATGGAAATTGATGTTACTTAATTTAAAGTTAATTAAAATGTGTTAAATAAAATTTTTCGTTGAATTTTTATCACAAAACATTGAGAGTGAGTTAATCGATCTGCAAAATAATCTAAAATAATTTGGCTGTCCGCTTTCGACCCCCGGGGGGTATGTAGGATGATATTCGTAAGATATTTCAGCTTTTGGTAGGACATCTTTCCGGGATACCTGTTTTTCAGCACAAGCAAAATCGGGAGGTCTTTTTTCATGCCAATAGATTGATCACGCCTGTTTATATTTCCTTAGCTGGGAACATGGGAATCAGTTGCACATGGGACTTCGGTCCAGGGGCCAAATTATGGCAGTCGTGATCGAGCGCTTTTTCGATTCGAAAGCAATTTTATTTCAGTCAATTCTGAACGAATCGTAATTATTTTTTTTAGTGCTGTGAAAACACAAATAAATGCTTTACAACACTAAAAAAATAATTTCGATCCGTTCAGTATGGACAGAAAGAATTAGAAATTGCTTTCAAATCAAAAAAGTATTCGATCACGACTGCCATAATTTGCCCCCTGATCTCGTTATACTGATAACAAAAACCGGCGTCAAAATGCTGATGTATTTTGACATCAGTACTATAGCAAATGTCAGCCTTAACACTACTTGTCCAAATTGTCATAAGGGTCAAAAATTTATATATTAAGTCATAAATGGGATGACACATCGGCATCACAGAAATTACAAATCGGAGTCAGTTTAATAATAAATGTCATCAGTGCGGTGACTCAGTAGCATGAGAAAGGAACTCATTTTAGGCTCAATTTAATGACAAGCCATGGTAGACTAAGTACCAGGTAGGTTTATAAGGGAGAGTTGTCATTATTTGACCATGTAATGTCAAATTAGTTTATTTGAATTTTGACGCTTCTCTTAATTTTTTTCCGTATTTTCTTTTGTTTGGCGTTAGGTGGACCTTAAAATTGAGAACACAATTTCTAATGACTATACCTTGTACCTAATTTACCATGTGACAAACTGTCATTAAATTGAGTCATTGGAATCAACTTATGTAAGTCAAAGTGAGAAAATATTATTTTTCTCTTGCCCGTTACACAAGTTTTTGGCACTTTTGATGTATTTCGCCTTCTCTTTACAGAATAAATCAATTAAAAAACACCATTAGCATGTCCGTTGTGGTTTTTGTAATTATTCTATTTTAAAAATTGTATGTATAAAACCAATTGATTTAAACAAATAGAATATGGGAATTTTTGCTTCTTGTTTTACTTTTTAAACATGAAAATAATGTTGATAATACAAACGATGTGGCATCGAAATGATGTCACTGTAGTCATAGCATCGATGACGGATAAAAATGACAAAATTTTATGATGACGTTCGTCATTGGATTGATGTAATTTTTTGCCTCATTGATGCAATTTGTAATAATATTGGGCACATTCAAAAGACATAACAGTTGATTGTTTTTGTATTAAAACACTCAACGGTTCCGCAACAGTTACGTCTTATGAATGTGCCCATTTATGTCACAATTCTGATGTTAGGGCATCATCAATATGAAGATGCATTTTTCTATAAGTGTATAAGTGGGGCTGCAGCGGGATTGACGAGGAGGCTGTGGAGATCTCAAAATGTCAGCTTTAGGAGCTGAATTTTCACCTACTTGTGGGGATGTTCGGCTTGGTAGCGGATCTCCCTAAGTGCTGTTGCTAATCTACAGAAGCTGCTGTATTTCGACAATAGAGAGTTTATTGCTCCAGTTCTTAAGTAATGGGCGATTGTATGGTTTTGCCGAATTATTCTCACGTATGTGTCATGTGGATGATTATGCGCAAAAATTATTTTAGCAGACGTATTGTGTATACCAGCTTTAAGGCCATCGTGATATAAAGCCAATACGTAGGTACTTACGTTAATCTTAACACATCTGTCTCCTTTCGAACTCAACCCAAGAGTTCAGAAATAAGACCTTTGAAGTTCTAAAATTAAGAGTGTAGATACATTTATTTAATACTCCGTTGATGACAAAATACATGCCAGTTAAGTAATAAAGGGTGGTCCAACCATAATGCACGATGCTAATTGTGAGTCATACCTTAGCGCCAAATTTTTACCCAACTTAATTTGAAATTTCTTTGCTTCAGTGTTTGACAGCTTCAACGATGGAGCAGCGCGTTCAGATTGTTGAAGCCTTTTACGAAAATGATCGTTCAAATTAAAATGCATTTAGTGCACTTTGTAATTTTGTTTGGGCAGCATAATCGATCAAATATGTCTACAATTAGGATAATTGTGCGCAAATTTGAGCAAACTGGGTCTGTAAGAAATGTGAAAACACCTGTGAATGCTCGCCCAGCTCGTTCTGCTGAAAACAATGCTGTTGTTCGCGGTAGTGCTGCAGGATAGCCGTTACCGTGAATGGTGTTTTATGTCACCAGATGATAACGGACTTCTTGTGGTCAGAAATTGAGAATATGGATCTGGACGATATATGGGGACAACAGACTGGTGCCATTTGTCACACAGCCAACGAAACAATTAATCTTTTGCGCGAGAAATTCAATGGCCGTGTTAACTCACGTCGTGGCGATGTTAGTTGGCCGCCAAGATCCTTTTTTTGGGGATATTTAAAAGAAAAAGTAAACGTCATTAAGCCTAGGATAATTCATAAGTTAAAGGAAGAAATAATTCGGCACATTAACGGCATTGAACCTTAATTATGTCTCAGAGTCCTTGAAAATATCGACCATCGGATTGAGGTATGCCACCGAAGTTATGGATAATTGTCATAGATCATTCTTTTATAAAAATGAAAAATATTTGAATAATTCTCTGAAAACTTTTTGTTTTATTTACAATTTACATCGTGGGTTTTGGTTGAATCACCCTTTAGTTGGTGCTGCAAAGTAATCAATAAGCTATCTTTTTTATTTCCAGGTAATCCATGTTAAATTAATTAGATTATCTAAAGTAAGAGAAAGGGGCGAGTTATAACAACATTTTGAATAGCTTTTTTTTTGGTCTATTAAGTTTTCTCTAATTTTAGTTGCCTTTGAGTAGGTGGTAGCCTCTTTAAACATCACAAAGTAATGAGGTATGAAGACAATATAAATCCTTTTGCTTTTAACGAGGAGGTCAAATCACTTACCAGATTTTCTAATTGTAAGTCTTTGTACACTACATTTCTACAAGATGTCTGTCTGTTAGCCTAAAATACACGGAATGTGATAAGCCACAGGCGCATGTAACTCTGACGTAAATTTGAGGTCATTTCAAAGCCCCAATGGCCATTGTGTGTGGTTTATGAGGTCAAAAATATGTCAGAGCACCATCTGCATATGGATTTTTATATTCCGTTTACTCTAGGCTTTATATACTGCTTAGTTAGCCCGCATTTTATTATCTAACGATACTATAAGCAAAGCATGTTTCCAATTGAACGAGACACTACTGGAACACTTTTAATGCGAATGTCCTGCTCTCAAATGCATAAAGAGCAAAAAAGTTAAAATATAGCAAATCTTGAAACCCTTAAGAACCGTAAAAAGGCATTTAAGACTTATTTTGGCACCCTCTTTTCAACATAACCCAACCTAGATGCAACTGCCCAACTTATGACTTTATGTTATTGACTTAAAATTATTTATTGATTTTTCTATTCCCTCCTTTTAAATTCCTAATATATGTAGACAACTGTTAATTATTTTTAATGAAATAATTTTTATGTAAATTAGAAAATTTCACTTTACAAGCAATTAACATGTTCAATGTCATGGAAAGATCAACAGACAAGATCACACCGCCAGCACCACCAATACTTCGTTAAAAAAAATGAGTTAAAATAAAAATGTATGCCACCAGAAATGTGGTTCAACATAAATACCAAAATTGACACATTACCCCCAGAAAAGCCGTTGAATTTTTTTTTTTGTCTTTTTAATTTTACACGCAGACAGGTGTAAAAACATTAACAAACGCTGGACGAGAAGAAATTCCCTTACACTGCCACTCAAATAACTATAAAGAAATAAAAAAGAAGAAACAAAAAAAACACTAATAAAGCCACCTGAGGATTTGAATTTAAAACAGCAACAACTAACGAAGCGCGCTAAAATGCCCTTACAAATGTGTCCTGGTCTAGTAAATCAATCAACCCAACCAAGTTTTTCTACACTAACCACCAAAATAAAAACAAAAGCAACAACAACAAATACCAGTTCAATTAAAATACTTTTAAGAAAAACAGAACTGCACATACATACATTTGATTAAAACAGATCATCATCGTCATCATCTACATCATAATGACCTGTGCTAATGATAATAGTGGTTAGTTGGATGGTCGGCTGGCTGGTTGGTAGTAGTAGCAGTTTAGAAAAACACCGAAAGTAGGGATGTTTAGACTTACAGACTAATGATGAGGGTGCCGAGAATACTCACATTAAATGGGGGTTCTTTTTTAGATAAAACTCTTAAGAAAACAGGAAAATTTCAATAAAATATTAAACAGCCGCATTTTTAAAAGTCATTTATGTTAAATTAAAAAAAAAGTAAAGAAAAAACTACACAGAGAGGTCATCGGACACATATTAATGATCATATAAACTTCTTTTCTTACAACACTACAGGTGTATTTTTGAATTTTTCCTGCTTTAGCTCGTGTTTGCCTGTGTTGTATATTGACAGCTAAAGGCTGTTTTCGAAAGTAATTAACAGTTTTTCTTTGAGGGATTTTCAAACACACAAAGAAAGATATACAACCTAGTTACGGAAGTGAAAGGTGAAATTTTCTTTAGTTTTTAGACCAACAACAAAAACAAAAACATATAAGATGACAAACATAAAAGATGACAAATAACATGACTATTGATTATTGAGTAATAGGACAAGTATTTAAAAACTTGGACAGCTGTCGCAAGAAAAACCCATATTTATACATAAATAAACAGGAAAATAACAATTTAATTAATATATTTCCAATTAAGCGTCAAGAAATTGTACCTTTAACCTAATTTAGCAAAAATTAAACAAATTTGTAGCAATATATGAAGCTTAAAGCATATTCAGCTAATTGTTTTTGTTCTTAAATTTGAACCTTGTTTATACTTAAAAAAAAAAAAACAAACGTACAAAATATTGGCAAATAAAGTTTATTCAGCTATGTATAATGTATTTAAATATAATTCAGCTAAATATGAATATATATGAATATTTTCCACATTTTAGTTAAAGTTTTTCTATTCAGCTAACTAAATAAGAGCTTTAAAATTATTAACCTAAAGGCTAGTTTCATCAATTTTATTTAAATATAGTTTTTCATACAACGAATTTTAATATATAAATTAATATTTTAAATTTTATTGGTGAAATCGGCCCTTACTGTTTTTTTTTAAGAAGTAAGAGTACAATATTCGGCTTGACACGAATTGTCACGACGCACCCTATACAAAGATAATATAGATTTAAAAAAAAATATTTCAAGCCCAAAATAAAGTTCAGCTTAAATTAGCTTTGTTAGGCGCTATGAAATTCACCGGGGGTCTAAGCACCGTATACGATATCGAGCAAAATTATTTATTTTGGTATCATGAGACTCGATATCGAATGAAAATTATGGAATTTGAAATAACAGCATTCGTTGTCGAGTAACTCGACATTACATTTATCGAGTTTTCATTCGGTACGTCAGTGTCTGTCGTATGCAAAAACATTAGACCCCGGGTCTGATAGTAAAAAATATAAGATATTTTAACAAATAGGGGTCTTGGAAAAGATTCTAGTTTTAAGTTGATTCAGCAATTATTCTTTGAGAAAACTTCACAGCAGAGCTGTTAGCAAATTTAAAAAAAAAATGTTTAAAGGTTTCAATGAAAATTATAGCTTTTTGGCTGAATAACAACAATTGAAATTAAAGTAGCTTTAACACATTTCTTTTTTTTTTTTTTTTTTTGTTTTAAATATGCAATTTATGTTATTAGTTAAATAAATTTCAATTTTCATAGCTGAATTAAGCTGTTTGAACTTAGAGTTCATGTTTTTAACCAGCTGAATTACTATTATCTTCGCTAAATAAAGATTTGTATACCAAAAGATTAATCATATTCAATTTATTCAATAAAAATTCATAAATTTTGCTAGCTGAATTTCTAGTTTTCATAGCTAAATTGTACTCTTTACCGAGATGTTTCATAATTTTCGATATTTGGTTAAATATTTGTGTATTCAGCTACCTGAATTTGTATTGTATATATTGAAAATTACGCAGAGTTCAATAAATTTAAATAAATCAGTGGAAGTTAGTATATTAAGCTAGCTAAATTAAGTTTTCTATACTTAAGGCTATGAAATACTCAAAAAAATGTATTTTAAGCAAATGAATTGTTATATTATAAGCTGAATTGAACTATTAATTATATTTATTTAATACTTGAGTGATAATTAAAATATTTAGCTAACTGAATTATTAATTTCTTAGCTGAATAGTCATTTTTTTAACCACAATTTTTAAAATAGGAAGTAATTTTTAGAAATTTAAATAAAAATTAACCTATTCAGCTAGCTGAATTAACAATTTCTTAGGTGATATATATTTGTTTCGTTAAACTTTTAATTTTCCTAAAATTTGTGTGATATTCAGCTAGCTGAATTTGTTTAAGTCTGTAATAAGTTACATTTTATTTTATAATTTAATTCTAGTATAAAGACATAATTTTTATAACAACACGATCAAATTTTTTTTTTTTTTTTTGTTTTTGTTAAATTATAAAACAAATAAATAATCCCGCCGATCCTACAAGGAGCATAGGGCATAAACTTAAACATATGTGTTCAATGTATTATAAAAGGACAGACTTTTGTGACTAGGCAAAATTTTAATAATAATTAAACTATTTAGCTAGCTGAATTAATAATTTCTCAGGTGTATTATATTTTTATGTTAAACTTTTAATTTTCCTAAAACTTTATTATATTCAGCTAGCTGAATTTGCTTTAATCTCTTATAAATGACATTTTATATAGACAACATTTTTATATACCATCACGATCAATTGTTTTTTTTTTTTTTTTTTTTTTGTTATATTATTAAACAAATGTGTGATATTCAATGTACCATAAAGGGACAGACTTTTGTAGCTAAACAAAAAAACCAACATCAATTGAATTGTTTTTACTGTTTAACTTTATATTTGTTTTAACACATTAATTGTTGTTTTGGTTGAGGTTAAAAACAACTTACTGGTTGGTCTTACTGTTTTCACCAAAAAAAAATAAAAAAAATTTAAAAAATGCTTGTAATTCAGTTGAAAATGCAAATTTAATTTAATTGAATTCAATTGAGTCAACCAGAAAATAAATTTAAAAAAAAATAAAACTTAAAACAATCATAAAATGTTGTTTTTGTATATTTAGTTGGTATTGGTTCCATTCGATGATTAAAGAAGCGGAAGACTATTGTTGATTGACTTTTTATGATCACTTTTTTTTATATATTCAGAAAAATGCTGAATATATGCCTGAATGCTTTTGGTTTTAGAAGTGAGAGTAAGTTTTTAAAAGTACCACATAAACATGACTTTTACATCCGGTGTTTTTTTTATTGTTCATGTATAGAACCGATCATTTGTGGAACTTTAGTTTGAAAATGTTAAATTTTATTGTTCGGGTTTTTTTTAAGAAGAACTTAATTCTGTTTTTTTCTGTTAATTTTGCTTCGTATGTTAATTTAATGATGATGATTGATTTGTTTTGTTAACAATTAAACAAACACTCTGGTTATTTGGTGTGAAATATCACACCGTTCGGCCTCAATGATTTCAATTACTCTTTTTTTCTTTATGTTAAAAAAAGGGTCTTCAGTGGACCGCAAATTTCAATACTCACAAAATATCTCAAATTGTTTAAGCAAAAACTTTGTGCAATAAGTTACTCAATATGGAAAACGTTTTCTTGTTGTCCTTTCTAATATTTAGGAACATATAAAAAGATAATTTAGGGTGTTTCCTCTTAAAACTTCTGCGTTTTAATTCGAAAGTAGCAGCAGCACGTGCTGATTAATTTTCTTTTCTTTCAGAATTTAGTCGCTGTTTGGTCAATTGTTTGTCTATAATGAAAAGATAATAACAGCACTTGCTTCCAAATAAAATAGATGCCTATGCAGCTGCCCTAATATGGTAGGGATTCTAGTAACCTTTAGCTGCTGCACCTTTGGCAGGTGAATGAATGATTTAATGAATTATGATAAACAAAAAACATTTATAGTTACAGGTGTGGAAAGATGGTTCATCATTAATAAAATATTTTTTTATGAAAAATTAAATTCCAAAGTTGCAATTAATTTTGAACAGATAAAAAACAAGTGCTTAACAATGCAGCAACTAAATTAAAAATGTACATAGAAAGGAAAATTTTAGGGAAAGCCTAAGCCACTATAAATTTCAGCAAATTTTTAGTAATAAAGGACCAAGGATGCAGATTATTGGATAATTATTGCTCCTGTTAAAGTTTTCTTAGACCAGATTTTTATTATTTTTTTACTAAGGGAAACAGTTATGGCTTAGTTTTTTTAAGGGAGGGGTAAACCCCATCCCCCAAACGGGAACGTTTCTACACCTTTGGCCAACTTAAAATTTAAAGTCATGTTATATGTTGTTTTAAAATAAGATCAATAAAGAAAATAAAGCAACATTTTCCTTTCTTTTGGAATAACTTTCCAATATACAGTGCCGGTAAAAATAAAAGGCACAATATTTTTCTTCTAAATAGCCTGTCCCAGCTGTTTTCCCATTGAACTTTTATTGATGAACTGTAAGATTTTCTCAAATATAACCTCGTAGAAATTTTACAAGCTAAATTGGGACATATAAAACGACAAATAAGCAGGTACTATGATAACAGGTTCAAGACTCTTGGTACTCTATTTCCCCGGATACCAAGTCAATCTCGTAAATTCAATGAAGCAGAGATACGAAGAACTAAATAAAAAAGAAAGGAGCTTCTAACAAATATTAAAATAATATTTGGGATTGATAGCAAAAAGTAAATAAAATAATATAAAGGCACATTTTTTTAAGACATATATTTTTTAATTAAATCCAGTTTTCGAATACAGCTGGGCTGTACCTTTTTTATGAAGAAAAACTTTTGATATAGACAAATTGAAAAGCATTTGTTTAATATAAAGACTTGTTCAGCAATACTGTATTTTTACTGAAACATTTTTAATAGAAGCAAAACTATTTTTAATTTTACATTAAAGGCATATCGTCAGCTCGTTATTGGTTCAACCTACCGACCATTTAAAAAAAAAATGTGTTGCGAATGGGGTATGTACATTTTGAATACCCTCTTTCTGAATCCAACCCCTGTTTCATGAATTTGTTTTATGGCTTTGAGATATTAAGCTTTAATTTTGCTCGACATCAAGTACTATTGTTTTGCTCTACACGCCACTATTTGGCGAATGAAGAAAATTCTTCATACAAAAACGTAAAAATAACTTTGTCTCTTGCTTTGCTTCATGTCCGTTAGAAGAAAAAGTAATAAAAGCAAAAGAAAGTGACAACAAGATAATAAATTTTACTCTTGCTTTGCTTCATTGCCGTAAGGAAAGAAAAAAGAAGTTAAGGCAAATACAAAATAAAATGTCAACAACTCAATACACAGCAGTAAATATCCATACGTATGCAGCACAAAAAAATACTTTTTAGAAATGAATTTGGAAAAGTGGCGTATGCGGCACTAAGCAATAATTTTCTCTTTCAATAAAATACTATTAAGTTCTAAGTTCGTTCAAGAATGTTCACAAAAATTTAAATTTTTCTTTAAAACATATTCTAAAAGGTGTAATGAAAATACAAAATAATTCTATAGGGTATATTTTCAGAAGTCTTCAGGTAAACCTTCATTGTCGTTTTTCTCCACTACGACTTTTTGGCATATGCGCCAAACCAATTATGAGTTGACGATATGAAAAAGATGATTTAAACCAACTGTTTCATTATCTTAAAGTAGACAAAATAGCACGATAATTTCACAGCGGCTGGATATGAATATTACGTGTCGTCTTCTTTCCAAAAAGTGTAAAAATAAAAATGTTGAGTTAATTGACTATTGTTGAACATGTACCACATCGAGCCCTAACCGCGAAAATATCCTAAGTGACATAATTTTCAATTTACGTTTTTTTTTAATAAATGACTTTATTGGCAACACTTGCATCATCTCCTAAAATGTCATGGTCACTTAAGGTACCGTTACGATTTTATTGCAAGAACAATTTTATCTTAGCAACAAATTTCATACAAAATTTATTTGAAATAAAATATAAAAAAAACTCTCCTGTAAAATTTGATTTTTGGCGCTAACGTTGTTTTCGCGATAAGGGTTTGATAATTATGTTTTTCATCTTATTTATAAAAAACTGAATAACAATTTTCAAAATTATTAAACATGTTATGTGTCCCTGTGTATTTTTTTTTTTTTTTTTTTTTTTGGCAGGCAGAGACTTTTTTGTGCTTCCTAATCACAGCGAAAAAAAAATTTAAACTTTTTAAGCAGATGGTATCTAA
Organism: Pollenia angustigena; assembly: GCA_930367215.1. Lineage (NCBI taxonomy): Eukaryota > Metazoa > Arthropoda > Insecta > Diptera > Polleniidae > Pollenia > Pollenia angustigena. Next base: position 25,353,404 of record OV884059.1, read on the forward strand.
ATGACAACGAAACATAACATATTCGACTACGGTTATTGTCAAATTTATAACGAAACGTTGTTAATTAGAGAACAAACAATTAAAGATCATAAGATCTAAAAAATTATCATCTGACCAAACACCTACAATTGAAGCACATCCGCGAAACGCCACATTTTGCAAAACCTGTTTTTTTGGCAGATAACCGTTGACCTTACTCTCTTACACAGTTTAAACATCGAATCAACCAAAGCTATGCACCTAAACGCCTTCAAAATGGCGTACAAAGTGTCTGCCAGTGGAAAAACATTGCAAGTTACTAACAAAATGATGAAACCGAAATGGTTTTGCAGTGCGGAATAATGTTTTAAAAGCCTATTGCATTAAAGTTTTTATTATCATTATTTTTAATAATAGAAAAAAAAATTTTAAAACAAATAATGCTGCCTGGTCAAAAAACTTTTTTTTTTTGCTCTCCTAAAAAATTATTATTTTGTAGCTTAAAACGTTATATGCGGCTTCAAAACGTTATATTCTTCAGATGTCGAGCGGCTCTTGGCTGAAAAAAGGAGAGTTCGAAGAGAGTGGCAACAGTACAGATCCCCGCAACTTAAGAATTTATTAAAAGAGTACACAAAAAGGCTAAGAAAGTTACTGCAGACTCAGAAAACGGCTTCTCTAGAAAAATATCTTAAGGAACTTAATGCAACTCCACAATCTGGCGTGCAGCTAGAAATCTAAAAAGGCCAGTTATATCTAAGCCACCATTAAGAAACTTGAATGGTAGTTGGGCACAGGGCTGTCAGATATGGCGATTTCTCGCCAAACCTGGCGATTTTGAAACGTGTTTGGCGATGGGATTTCCCATTTGGCGACTGGCGACTTTTAGGGCGATTTCTGATATAACTGGCGATTAACTTGGCTATTTTTACCATTTATATTATTTCGGCGATTTTGTTTAACAACCTGTCATTTTTTGTTATTATTACTAATATAAAAAAACATATTAGGTGAATTTCATATTCAGTCACTCTTTAATTCTAATAGTATGTATGTAATTCTAATAGTATGCAGGTCAAAACTCCAGTAATGAAATCGGTGAGGCTGAAGTGTACGATCTTATAGACTTGTGTACTTAATTTAAGTTTTTAACTGAATACCCAGTAAAAATTTCGCCTACAAAATAATGTGTTGAGTAATCAGAAAAACGTAAGAGCACTACTTACAATTCTACTGAAAGAACCAATTAATTTTACAAGGAATGTCCCAAAATGAACGCATTAAAAAGTAAGTCATTATATTTTTTACCTGCATACATCCAGAAAAAAGTAGTTATAGAAGGTGTAACAGATGTAGTTATAGAACAAAGCTACAAAATAATGAGTAAAAGAAGCTATTCATTTTGAAAAAGTAGGCGAAGTTTTTGCTGGGTACATATATGATCTCCATTTTAGGTTATTTAAAAAAAAAATACAGAAACAAAACAAAATTTACTTCGGCAATTTTTTTCAGTTTTTGGCGATTTTTTACTGAAAAATTATACTAGCGTTTTTTGTATGCAAAATTTAATTTAAAAAAAAGAACATTTTACAAAAACTGAACAAAACCGACGTTTGGCGATTTTTGGCGATTTCTGACATCCATTTTGGCAATGGAGCTCAAAAAAATCTGACAACCCTGGTTGGGCAAGAAACGATATTAAAAAAGGAAATCTGTTTGTTAGTCACTTGAAAAACGTATTTACACCAAATATATCTCACAATATTGCGGTCGAGTTACCACCTGTTGCTGCTAGAGCAGCTATTCCCTCAGATTTGAGTTAAGAGAAATCGAAAAGGCTATTTGTGACTTAAACACTAAGAAGGCACCTGGTATTGATAAGATTAATAATAAAATGCTTCTAGCTACCTCGCATAGCAAAGAAAATTATTCTTTTTATTTTTAATGCTATTTTACGCCTTGAATGGAAGGTTTCCTTAGTTACCATGATACCAAAGCCAGGTAAAGATCATACAAAAGTTGTTATCAAATATGTCAAAGCTGTTTGAGAAATTATTAGTTTCAAAATTAACACCAATTTTAAGTGAAAATAGATGTATTCCAAACCATCAGTTCGGATTTAGAAGAAAACACAGCACAATCGAGCAGACTCATCGAATAGTAAATGTCATAAGAAAAGCATTTGAAGAAAAGAAATATTGCTCAGCACTCTTCATCGATGTTTCGCAAGCTTTTGACAAAGTCTGGCATGAAGGCTTATTACACAAATTGAAGCAAAATTTACCAGCAAACACACACAAGCTGCTAGAAAGGTCGTCAATTTATTATTAAAGAAGGAAATTTCTTAAGTTCACCTCAGCCCATTGCCGCTGGAGTCCCACAAGGCAGCATCCTGGGCCCCTTATTAGACTTAATTTATACTTCGGACATGCCAACAAGCAACTATACACAAACTTCAACATTTGCAGACGATACAGCTTTTCTAAGCGTCCACGAAAATCGTTATGAAGCATCGCGTTACTTACAGCATCATATATTTCAACTAGAAATATGGTTACGACAATGGAGGATAATGGTCAATGAGCAAAAATGCGTACATATAACATTCACTTGCCCCCCTATTACAATCAATAATCAAATAATTCCGCAACATTCGCATGTAAAATATCTCGGTATACATCTGGATCGGCGATTAACGTGGAAATGCCATATAGAGGCAAAATTAACTCAAATGAAACTAAAAGCCATTCAAATTCTTTGGCTTATTGGAAGAAATTCTGTCCTTAGTCTCGATTGCAAGCTTCTGCTTTACAACTCTATATTAAAGCCTATCTGGTGCTACGGTATTCAACTATGGGGCACTGCATCGGCCTCTAATATCGACAAAATTCAAAGGCGCCAAAATAAACTTCTTCGAATAATCACAGCCGCTTCCTTGTATGTTAAAAACTCAAACATTCATAAGGATCTCAATGTGCCATTAGTTAAAACTATGATTACTAAATATGCAAAAACAATATTTAAAAAGGCTTGAAAAATACCCAAATCCATTAGCTCGTAATATTTTAAATCATGGCGGCCACACTCGCTTAAGAAGAAGAGACTCTGCAGCACTCACCCAATCAGAAGAGCGATAAACACCTACATATGTGAACAAAAACCGCGATGACGAAATTTGTTGTCTGGCACTGGCAGGACACAAAACAAAGTATTAGGATAAGATTTGATTCATTATTGTTAGTTCATATTTAATATATGAAGATTCAATAAATAAATATTGAAACAAATAAGATCTAAACTAACAACTTTCTTTTGAACAATCGAGAACGGGGTCAAATCAAAGAACGAAAAAGTTTAAAAATACAATTTGTTGTCATTTTTTAAGTTTATTTTTAAATGAAAAAACTTTCAAACCAAGTATATAAGCCCCTTACTGAGCTACCTAAACAAGAGCGGCAAGCGTTTTTTCAAACATGAAAATTCTATTGGCAATACATTTTCAATAAAATAAAACGACCAAGCGATCTATCAAATAAGATTTTCCGGCCGGGTGGTGTTAAATTTGCATTCTTAAGGTTTGTTTCGTATAAATTGTGTGAAAATAAAACGTTTTGACATAAAACAGACGCTTGCCGCTCTTATTTAGGTAGCTCAGTTAGTTTTTTTACAAGCCCCAAAACACTGAGAATGACGTTTTGTCAAAATGACAATAATATGTTGTTAAATTGAGAGCAATGTGTGTCAACATAGCAACAGTGTCATGTTAAAACGACAACAATACGTCGTCAAAATTAAAACTATAGTTTTTTTTCAATTTGTACACCATCCGTTTTTAATTTTCGCGAAAACGTGCACATCTCACTTTTTACAACAATTGGTGTTGATATTTTCTATCGTGGTTTTTCCCTCTTTTTGGAATTTTACAAGCCAATTGGTAGATATAAGAAGATTCTTCCTTACCATGTATTTTTTTTAGGTTCAAGCCATTTTCTTCCATTTATTGTCCTCTATTTACCTCACGCATTCTCCAAAAACAGATTTTGTGTGTTTTTTTTTTTTTTCTTTTTTATTTCGTTGTTTGCTTTCCAAAGTTCCCAACTTAATGCTGACTTAAGTCTAAGTGAATTGTGTTGCCATTTTCATAAAATTGCCACAACAATGATTGTATGTCCTATAAAAGAAAAATCGTTAAAAATCCATCATCATCAATTTTTTGTTATAAAAATTTAGTTTTTTTTTCTCACATTTTTTTCATCTTACTTGTGTCATTTTGAGCTGGGAATAAGATGTTTGATGATGCATTTTTATTTTAACGTGATCGTAAAAATTGATTTAATACAGACAATAAGATAAAACAAATTTAAATCAATGAATGACTCTTTTGAATTGTGGTCAAGCGTTTTATATGGTCTTAATACAACTTCGATTTTAATTTAATGGCGCTATTAGAAGACAAGACAAGAGCAAAAAAAAAAGTGAATAAGGGAAAACAAATGTGTTTGTTAAAGGAGATTTAATGTCAGAGCAAATGGATTTGGGATATTTAATTTTGATTGTAAAGTATTTTATTTAAGATTTAAAAGTAAATTAAATCAAGTTCTACATAGTGTTGGGCAGGCATTATTGCCAGAAAATCTTTTATGCATAAAATTTTAATTTTATGCTAAAAGTAGTCTAAACTGGAGACAATCAGCCCAATTATGAATTAAAATTCCCCGGAAGTTTTTTCCCTTTCCCATTTTTACAATTTGCATAGGAAAAATGAGAGAAAACTGCCGGAAAATCTTTATTCATAATTGGGCTGAATATATAATTTGCGTTTGAAGGACTACTATTTAAACCTATAATTTGTTATTAATTGTCCAAAATTTCCAAGAAGAACTTTTGCTTTAATTTCCCAATTTCAAAAATGTTTGCGGGTTTGTTACTTGGATGAAAAGTATTTCCGAACTATCATTTAGATCCCCCTTTTTGTGTGATAATTTATATAGATCAATACAAAAATACTCGTGCTTTTTGTCTGCAAAAAGTGTGAGTTGTTTTTTTCATATTGCAAATTGAATGCAACGACGCGACTTCATGCTTCGTTGATCAATACAGCAGTCATTCGTTTGCAGCAATTTTTTTTTTTTTCATATAATACATTCATTCATACTATATATATTTAAAATATTGAACTGTGAACTGAAAGGAATACGTGGTTGCTGTTTTTTGCATTTATTATATTTATAGAATTTTATTTTAAAGATTATTTAGCACTGATAACATTGAGCAAATACCACAGAAATGAATTTAGCAAACAAACGCCAGACAGACAGCCACTACACTACAGCCATCAAGTAACATCATTCTCCCCCTTCCCGACGACAACTTTCGGTTGGTACGAGTATGTGCGATATATTTTCTTGCCATTAACTTTTTTTAAGCCATTCAATTCCATTTTACTGATGGTCAAATATGGTGGTTACAAATAAAACGGCTTTATATGTTTCCCTTTTTTTTTTTAAACATTTACATTGCATGCCAAAAGTTGTTGTGGTCAATTTGTTTAATTCGAGCATGACTCAAAATGTAAAACCGAATACAATTCGCGTATTTATTACAGCAAATGATCATTAATTATATTCAATATGATTAAATTCTAAACTGAAACTGAGCAAGAGACAAAACGAGGGTTAGTAAACTGAAATTAATTTAATTTACATATGTATAAAATTATTGTAAAAAAAAAGTTGGCAGCAAATGTATTTAAAATTAAAAATTATGACTTCAAAGAAAACAATTAAAATAAAATTATGATGGATTCCTTTGAGAAACTAAAAATTCAGCTGTTTCATAAAGAAAGGAAATAAAGAAGACGGTTTTTAAGCTTAATTTAGTAAAAATGTATAAGAGAAAATTGCCAATTTAGCTAGCTGGGCTAAAAAGGTAGTTATAAATTACAAGAAAAATATAATTCAGCTGGCTTCCAATGCAATTCAGCTAGCTAAATACAATATATACCAAAGCAATTTTCATTAATAGTAATATGTGTACCAAAACTATTAGCAGTATTTAATTCAGCTAGCTGAATTGGAAATAAAGAAGACGATTTTTAAGCTTAATTAAATGAAATGTATAAGAGATAATAGTCATTTAGCCAGCTGAGCTTAAAAAGTATTTATACAAAAATATAATTCACATAGCCTGATACGCAATTTAGCTAGTTAAATACAAGAAACTTTCCTTAATATTCATATTTGTACCGAAACTACTTACAGTTTTTTATTCAGCTAGCTGAATTGGCACTTAAATCATTATAACATCTATATTTAATTGCTAAAAATGTAATTCAGCAACAATTTTGAGTCAAAAACATTAATATTTTGCTTGCTTAATGATTTAAGTAAGTTAAAAACTATAATTTAAGCAATTATTTTGTAGTTTCAATATAAGTTAGATTAGCTTAGCTTTATGTCAGAATTTTTAAGAAACGTGCAAAAAACCAAATTAAAGCTAAATAATTGTTTTGCTTAATTTGTACTAAAAAAATTATTTATAAGCAAAATGTTAAATATTTTTTAGAGAAAATTCAGCAGCCAAGTTGGCTGAAAAGTACATACTTTAATGGGATTTATAATAAAAATTATTTTTTAAATCCATTCAGATACTGAAAAATTTAATTCAGCTAGCTGAATATTAAAAGTATCCTAAAACAAATAGATTAAAAATAGATTAAAAGGCAATTCAGCAAGCTAAGTTGGGTAAAAAGTATATACTTTATAAAGATTTTTTTAATGAAAATAATTTAAAAAATCTATAAAGCTACTGAAAAATTTAATTCAGCTAGCTGAATATTAAAAGTATTCTAAAAAATATAGATATCAGTTAAAACCTAGATCCCTTATATAGGAATATTGATATAAGAATATTTCTTTCACACATTCAGCTAAGAAAACTGATATTCAGCAAGCTTAATTTTTTTAAGGAAGCTAAATAAAAAAGAGTCTACAAAGAACTTAAGTATAGAAATCGTTCCTTCTTACGCAGTTGAGATAAACAAAAGCTTTAAAGCTAACGGGAGATGCTACAATAAAAATAACTTGAATGATAAAAACAGAGAAATATGTATGTATGTCTTGTAATAATTCAAACTCATCTTGCCGAATATGGTAAAATTGCTATTTTTATAGTATTTTAAGCCAAATATGTAACACAATTAGGCATAAATGAATATAAAATCTGCTGAATTTATGAAATAATTAATTCAGCTAGCTACATTTTTAGCTGAATTGGAAATTTAACTTCTACAAATGTGTAAGTTGCATTGTTCTACTTATTTATATAGTAATTCTTGTTGTACGCCTAATTCAGCTAGCAAGATGTTTAGCTAAATTGGAAATTTAACTTTTACAAATGTGTTAGTTTCACTGTTCTGCTCGTTTATAGAGAAAATAATTTTTTTCTCCAAGTGTAAATCAAATTGTTAAAGAAGAAAAAAATCACTCAACTATAACAAAAGTTTGTCATTATTTAATTTTGTTTTATATTTACTTTTTTATTTGCTTTTCTTTCCTGCTACTGTCTAATTCAAGCTTAACATCGAAGCGTCAAAGAAGTCGTTGCAAAGAAATCAAAATATATTTTCCTTTTGTATGGATTTGTAATTTTTGAAAGACTTAAACAATTAAATTCAATACAATTTGTCTATAAAACAGAAAAAAAAATAATTGTTTGACTAAAACAAGTGAGAGCCCAACAAAATTTTCTCATATAAAAATATACTGATATGTAAGACAGACGATATTTTACGCACGTAACATGCGATCGACGATGAAAAAAAATTTGTAAAAAAAACGGAAGAATTCTTAAAGACAACAAACAGCCAACAAGTACAATGGCATTTTATTATTGTACTTAAAGTTAACAACACATACATATTTTCGTTGTTGTTGTTGTTGATACTATAATCTGTCACGAATGAGTTCACCTCACCTGCCGCAATTAATGATTGTTGGTTGTTGTTATAAGGTTTTGTTTTTTTTTTTTTTGTTAAATATTGGGGAAGAATTCGCGGTTTTTCGCGCCACTTTAATGGTGTCTTTGGCATTTATATTTTTACCTACTTCATGTCTTTCTGTATTTTAACTATAGAGTTCGAATGTTAATTTTTGTTGAAATTTCAATATTAAGCAATTAGAGTGGCTTTGTATTTGTGGAAAATGTTCTTGAACTTATTTTTTACCTTTCGGTTTTTAAAATAAAAACAAAAAAAATAGATAATTGTAATGAATGCATAAATAAGTTGAATAAATTTGTTAGTTTGTATTTGGGTTCAATTAAAAACTTGGCAAAAATAGTTACAACTACAAAAAATGTAACGTATAATAAAAATAAACATGAAAATTACATTAAATTGACGTATGTAAACCTGTGTTTGATGGGTGGAAAATGGAATAAAAATATTTAAATAAAATAGTTAAATAAGAATTAAAGATGGTCAAATTGAAAAAGAGATACTTTTTTTATAAAATTTAAAAAATTCGCAAAACTTTCGAATTTGGCTGAAGCAGAACACAATAATACTGTATACGAGTTATAAAAGTAATAACAGCACGTGTATAAGAGTGTTTAAACAATACAAGTTTAAAAAATTTAATTTTGACAGTCGAAAAGTCCGTCACTTTTTAAATGAAACAGAGTTAAAGGGATAAAACAAACTATTTTATTTGTTTACGTAGTCTCCTCCGAGCTCTACACGTTGTTCTTTGCAAAATTCATTTATCCCTTTCATAAAAAAAGATTTGTCAAGGTCATCAAAATAGGTTTTGTTTTAAAGGTTAAAGTCTTATACATTCTAAAGCCAAATCTGCTTCTGCCGAGCCATATCTTAAGGTTTTGTGACCATGTACAGTGTCTGGGAGCCGGACACTATCATTACTGCAGCAGCTGTGATGTCGAAAATGAGAAGAAGGACGTAGAACAACTTCTCTATCACTGTTCCGCACTGGCGAGAACGGATTGGCCGAAACGGGATCCGTCATTTTTGACGCATTATATGATATTCTCTGGCGTTAAACTGCAGCGCATTTTAAATACACTTAGACCTAATGATACCATTGCGATACCATGGAGTTCCACTACACGTTGCAACTGGTCGTACAATGCGACTGTTGCGATGAAGAAAGGCAGATACCGTGCGATGCTTGAAAAGGTTACAGACAGGTCGTATTGATGATCACTGGATCAATGTGTTCCACACCCACGTGGGCGCTGTTTACATTGTTAAACTGGCTCTCGGTGAACATCTCAACCAGACAGATGACATGGCTGGACGCTGTTCATAGCTGGTTGATTTGTGATTATAGACACGCCAGGGAAATCAGGCATTTGATTGTCCCTGACGGGGTGGTGTACTATACCCCGGAGCCTTTCATGGGCGCGGGGTGCGCAGCACATTATCGTGTGTGGTATGTGAAAGGTGAAAGATGAAAGGACTTTCCGTGGACCAGCGCTATATATACTGATGGTTCATGGAAAGAAAGTAGAGTTGCCGAGGGTTTAGGGATATAAATGTTCCTTTTCGTTTGGCGGATGATTGTAGTGTCCTGCAAGCTGGAATCTCTGCTATAAGGCAGGAGGCAGGTGGGATATATTTATATTTACTGACAAGGCTGGCATTGCTTCCCTAGCGGGTGTCTATACAACAGAATGTCGGATAACTCTGAATGACATTGCAAAGCATTCAAAGGTAACTCTAATGTAAGTATCAGGGCATGCGAAGAGCCCGAGCAACCAGATAGCAGAAGAGCTTGCCAAATCAGCTGGTTATGTAGATGATGCATTCATTGATCAACTTGTTGGCTTTCCTTTGGCTCCCTGTAAGTCACTTATTAAATGTGAGACTTATACCAGATTAAACGACGATCTTATTTATGACTGGGCGAGAAGAAGGAGTCTGGAATTCAATGACTACTGCAGAAGTTGTCAAGACGAGGAGCAAAAGAAAATTACTTTCGATTTTATATGTCAATGTCCTGGAATTTTGGGCATTAGGGGAAAATACCTGGGAAACCGGTGCTTGCCTGTTTGCAGAATCTATCTAGGATAGAAGTACGGTTGCTTCTTTTCTTCATTAGGAAGACGAATTGGTTGAATTCTGCACCAACGTCTATTAAGTAACTCGTCGGCTTAGAGTGTAAACATGCTAACTCTCCTGGGACACACTTCAGGGCTTAAATTAAAGTAAATCTACATGCTGGTCGACGAGGCATATCTTTCTGTACCATACGGCATTAAAATCTCAATTTACTTAAAACGTGGATTTAGCAGATTTACACTCTAAGGCGACGAGCTGCTCTGTAGGATGAGCCCTGGGTAAAACAAAGGGACCACTGATGAGCCTAAGAGAGCTGTCTCTCATTGGTTGCCCAAGAAACCTTTACAAGCCATGATAGTGAAATAAGTTCCAATTTATGGGTTTTTGGTTAATTTTTGTTTTGTTAAGTATATTAAGCGGTGTAGGACACTATAATATAAGAGTTTTAAAACCCCTTTAATTCTGCATGGAATTATGAAGTTTTCAACATATCGACCCTTTTGCCAATTTTTTGAAATTGAGTTTTTGATGCAATCTTGTTCTATATTCAAAGAGACGGCACCTGACAAAATATTGTAGGCGAATTCCACTTCGTTGCTCCAAAAATTTAATGTACATATATTTTCATTTTATATTGCAAGTGATAGCAGAGAAAAGTAGAAAAATTGCTGTCCTGTAAAATTTGGTTTTTGTAACATACGTTAATTTCGCGCAAAGGGCTCGATAAGTATGTTTGGCAGTCCATTCTTTATTTCCGGAATGTTTTCTTCTTGATGTGAACTCACTCTTGTCTTGTAAATTTGTTTCTTCTCTTAACACATTCTATCAATTATTAACTACTTAAGTCTGTAATCAAACTAAAACAATACAAACACGGAAATAAATTCGTTCAATTTTTTTTTTTTTTTTTTTTTTTTTGTATATTTTCCAAAAAATATTACAACTTCCAAATAAAATTAAACTTCCTTTAACAAATAAATTGGAGAGAAAAAAGACCAAGTTGTAATAAGAAACAACACGCGATATTAGAAAATTTCGAAAAAATCAAGAATGTTTGATAAAGTTTGACTGAAAAAAAAAACTTTAATCTTATTTCCGTAAACTTGAAAAAACAATAATGATACAATTATAAAACTAAGAATAATACACACGTTAATACAATACTTAATCCAAAAATAACAAATATTTTTTGTATTTTTACTATTATTTTTTTTCATTTGTGATTGATTTGAATTTTACGTTGAGTGATTCAACACACACATACTCGCATATGTTTGTAAGGAAAATTCTTATTAAGTTTGTGTTGTATGATTCACACAGTGTGTGTGTGTGTGTGTGTGTGAGGTTTCAAATGACTGATGATTGATTGACTGGTTTTTTTCGTTCTACCAGGAAATAAAAATGTTGATATCAAAAAAAATAAAAAAAATTTCTAAAATTTCCATTTTTCCCTTCGTGTTTACCGGAATATTTATTAGAGTTGGTGTGGTGTGACTTTATATATTAAATATTATTTTATATGCCTTTAAGTGTCTCTAAACAACTTTTTTGTTAAAAAAAAACTTCTATTTCCCCAAAATATTGCTTATTTAAAACTGTGTAAGAGTTTCTAGAAACAAGACATTAACTTTAAAAGTTTTTATAAATATAAAAAACGTTTAAAGGATGGTATAAGAGTTTGGAAGCTGTTTGGACTTTTTTTGGTTAAGCTGTATAAACTATTTATTAGTAACATACATTTTAAACAGGTATATAAGCAGGTCTTTTCAAAGAAAAATTCCTTTAAAACTGTAAAAGAGTGTCTAAAAATATATCATTAACTTTTAGAGTTGCTACAAATATTTGAAAGACTTTTAAAGGCTGGTATAAGAGTTTAAAAACTGTAGGAATTTTTTTTTTTTTTTTTTTTTTTTTGCTAAGCTGCATAAACAGCTTTATAAGCTGTTTTGGGTAAAAGAATATCCGTTTTCTTTTGAAACTATACAAAAGTTTTAAGAAACTGCTTTGGAGACAGTAATTTTTTATGAAATATTATCTTTAAAAAAAAATCTTTAAGAAATGTCATCACTATATACGTAATTTAAAATAACTTTTAGAAGCTTTATTAGAACAAGTTGAAATTGTATACTTTCTCTGAAACTTTATAATATCTTTTTTATAACAAAAACGATTATGAAAAACGTTATAAGGCCTTTTAAAACAGTTTCTGTTGTTTATATACAAAATCGGTTTAACATAAAAGCTTTTTAACTCGTATAAGAGTTTTTAAATTGTTGTAAGATACTGTATAATAACTTTTAGAAAATTTTAAAAACAATATAAGAGTCTCTTGAAACTGTAAACATATATGTAGATGCAGTATAAGACTTTTTATATATATTGTACAGCAGGCGCGGATTATAAAAATATATTTTGTTAATTTCGATAATACAAGAATTCCCAATAATAATATTTTTTTTAATGTACAAAATTTGGAAATCCCAGCAAGGTTTTTTTTTAATCTCTAACGAAATTTTCAATAAGTATTTTTTTATTGAATCTCTAACGATTTTCAATAAGTATCCATATCTTAATCCTACACGCAAAGAAAAAACATGATTGTGGTAAACATATTCTAAGAGCAACATATTATGATAAGAATTATGATTGTAGTCACCATATTAAGATTATTATTGAATCATATTATGACTAAATATACTCGTAATATGTCATCATAATATTTTTCCCTTAATCATATTATTATTCTGTTAATCATACTAAGTTAAGAAGTAATCAAATTATTGTCATGTTAATCATAATAAATTTAGAAGCAATCATATTATGATACAGCACCTTTCATAGCTGTCATAAAAATACAAAATAAATTAATATATTTTTGCATCGATTTTTTATTTTGTGGCTTTTTACAATTTTTTTTTATGTTAATCAAATAGCGGAGTTCAATATGAGGCTTGCAAAAGAGCAAATGAAAAATCTGTGGTTTTCATGGGCAACCGCGTGTGTCCATTTTTTCGATTTTAAGATGTTGATGCCATATTGCCTAATTTTGAACGCTCTTTACATTTTTTTGAAAAACGATGGTTCAATTCAGATTTTTTAGCGTAATGACAAAGTTTAAAATGTGCAATACCCAGCCCATTTGATCTTGAATGGTTTTCGGCTTTTCTCAAACATTTTTAAGACATACGCCGTTGCCCATGAAAACGACAGAAATATCGTAACACTTTTATAAAATCCCTGTGTGTTTCGTTGTTGGATTTTACAAAAAAACTATGATATTTTGCATTTACACTATTACATCACTAATACTTGAATGAACTCCGCTAATATTTTAATTTTTTAATTTCTTTAAACTTATTTTTTTATGGAATTTTATCTTTTAATTGTTTAACCGCTCACAAATAAAAAAAACGACACAACTTCTTCAAAATTATTTTACAAATGGCGCTAACATAATATGATTAGAGTAAAAATAATTTGATTGCATCTTAAACATAATATGATAAATGTATAGAAAGTTATCATGTTATGGCTATTAAATATCATGATATGGTTGTGAGAAATATAATATGTTTAAAAAGTTATCATAATTAAGTTGTTAGAAAAATAATTATTTTTCGGTCAACAATACTCAAATTCATAATTGCGATAAACATTGATATGCTTACAGTAACTATATTATTGTTGATATTAAATAAAAATAACAATTATTTGTGTACGACAACAATATATTGTTACATTAAACATAGTGTTGTTGCCGTAACCATGCCCAACCATATTTTTTCTCTGCGTGTAGTAGTTATTTATTAGATATTTCCGAAGAAACATCTAGTTTACCGTATTCAATTACTTATTAAGGCTCAGTTAGGCGAACGTTGCTGTACCGTATCTGCACTGTATCAATCAGCTGTTGGCTTTTTGTTATATGAAAACCAATACAAAAGCTTACCGAAATGCAATGTACCGTAGTTGCAACGTACCAATCTGTATAAAATAGAATTTCATGCCGTTGTTACGTGACATTTGTAAGACAGTGATGGGCGGCTTGTATGTTACATTGAATGCGAGTAATTTTGCTCTTTTTTTATGGTACTTTTTTTTAGTATATCTATAGAATTGCGACAAAACAACTTACAATACAACATATTTCCAAATATACATATGTTTAGATGTTTAAAATAAACAAATGCATATACACATACAATGAAAAAGGGAAACATATAAAAGACTTTAAATGGTATCAAAACCTTGTTTGGTGTATGCACATTTACAATATATGTATGCTAAAAATGTATATGCTTAAATACAAATTTATTTATTGTAAATCTATAATATAAATATTAAATTACTAACATTTTTTAAAAATACACAAAATACTGTTTTAATAACATTTAAATCACGTGGTACCTTTTCTGCACAACGGTCACCATTTGAACATTTTTGATTCTCATCACTGTTTGTTTTGTTTTATGTATACTATTGCTTTTTGTTTATGTATGGGAAAACATACGACACGTTTTTAAACGTTCTATAAGTGCACCAACGTGCTTACAGTGCGGTGCGTTACATTACGGGTACATCAACGTTCGCCTAACTGAGCCTTTATTCTACATTCAATCCCAGCAGGTGTCACAAAAATCAAAATTCTATTCGATAATTTTTGACGAAAGCGGTGATTTGTCGGGGAAAAGCCAGATTTCCTTATCTTTAATTTTCAACATACAACAAAAAGTTGTTAGGGAAGAATTTATTGGCATTATTGTAAACGCATTTGAAGAGGCTTTAAAAGCTTTGACAAATTTTGGTCTTGACCTAAAAAAATGTGTAGGAGTTGGAACAGATGGGTGTCCTCTGATGTCAGCAGAAAATGGAGCTGTTCAAAATTTCTAGAAAAGCGACAAATGCGAAACAAACGGTTGCTATTCCCATAAATCGAACAACTCAATTTCTAAAAGCAATAAAGTGCCGTTAATACAAAAAGTTGTATCATTTGTTTAAGAAACGACAAAATTTTTTAAATATAATCATCCCAATCGAAAAACAGATTTAGCAAAGTATTTGGGACCCAAACTCTCTTCATTATGCGTCTTTGCAACAAGTGTACATCATATAGTAGAAGCTTTGGAAAAAATATCTGAGTGGAAAGGTGGTATCTCTACCTTCATATTAAGGAACTCACTTAGTACTTTTAATTTTATTTGCGGAATATTCATATTAAGTGTGATACCTATTGTAACACAGCCACTTAGTATCATTTTACAAAAGCAAGATATAGATCTTCAAAAGGGATCAAGCCTTATCAAAATTTTAATCATGTGCTTGAAGAAAAAAGAAATAAAGCCGAAGAACAATTTAAAGCGATTTTTTAAAAATTTAAAGTTATTTGCGTTAAAATCGAGGTTCCTATCGAAAATACAAGATTTGAACGAAATAATCACATCCAAAATGTTGAAGATTACTACCAAGTTGTAGGTAACATTCTTCTTATTGAATTTATTTTAGAAGATCTCATAACAACTTTCCCAATAGATATCCCAAATGTTTTGAACATACCTAAACTTCTACCTCAAAGTGTAATAAAGTCATATACAGATACAAAATTGTTAAAACCACAACTAGCTGATGAGCTGATTATATTTGATAAAAGAGATAAACATCTACTAACATCTTAACTTGAGCCTGATCTATCAGATCACGTTGCTTTAATAAACTGTGATGAAGATATCTACCCAAATCTAAGAAAAATATTTAAAATTTTCGTTTCAATGCTCGTCAGTAAAGCTACGAGCGGGAGGTCATTTCCTACCCTTCGTCGAATAAAAACATGGCTCGGATCAACAATGACAGAATATAGACTGTACTGTCTAAATTTGCCTCACAAGGAAATCATAAATTGCTTATTTAAAAAGATTAATGTATATTGAACTGATCTTATATTTTATTTAACCTTTTTGTTGAGTTCTTTTTAATTAGGGTAATGACTTTTTTTTTGATAAAATGTCTTCATCCCACCACGCGATGGGCAATTCAGTATTGATAATGAAAATAATTTTTTTAGGCCAAAAAAGTTTCCGCACCAAATGCAATTTCTAAAGTCCCTAAAATTTAATAAACGTTTATTAAGAAAAATTTTCATAGAAAATTTAGTTTTCAAGCCTTTATTAAATTTAAAATATTTTTATGAATACAGGCACAAATACATAAAATGCAAAGCTATTTTTTGGGTTTAATGAAATAAATTTTAAGTTTAAAGTGCGAGTTGATTTACATAATGGAAAAGTATCTTGTGCAACTTTAAAAGCTCGTTCCGCGCATATATTACTACGCTGCTGAAAATTATCACTGTTTCATATATCCGCCAAACAACTCATCTATCACAACATCGATCATTTGCCATTAAAATTTAGTTTATTAAAAAAAAAACCGCGAAATAGAATCGCGATTTTTTTGCGCCCTTCTTCCGTACAAATGGTAAGATCTTGTTATATTCATGAAATCATTATAAAATACTTAAAAGTTTGTAATTAACAGCCTGTTCGTCGATTTCGAACGTTAACGTTCGCATAGAAAATTTCATTTAAAACAAAAACAAATTTTCGAATTTTGTTTTTGTTTTATTTATAATTTTCTATGCGAAGGTTAACGTTCGAAATCGACAAACAGGCTGTAAATGTTAATTTAAACCAGTATAAGTCTTTTTCGTAAATAATGGACAACGTTTTAAACGAACTGAAATGGATTTTAATCCTTATAAGAGTTCCTAAATAGTTGTTACAGAATATATAAGACTTTAAGAAAAACTTGAAAACAATAAAACAGTGTTTTGGGACTGTAGACATATATATGGGGATTCAGTATAAGACTTTTTATATATATTAAACATTTTATGAAACACAAATAAAACCATTCGAAATTTTTGTTTTTTTAATAATGAACAACGTTTTATACAAACTGAAATAGCTTTTTAACCCATATAAGAGTTTTAAAATAGTTGAAAATACTGTATAAGAACTTTTTGAAAAAAATAAAAACAATATAACAGTATAGCTATGAAACAAAAATAATAACAGTTAAAGTCTTTTTCGTAAATAATGTACAACGTTTTATGTAAACCGAAATACATTTTTTAGCTGCTATAACAGTTTATAAAACTTATATAAAGGAATCCGTATGGGAGTCTTTAGAAACGGTATCATCTTTTCGAAAAATTTTTAAAGGTATAAGAGTTTCACAAAATAAAAATGCCGTATCTTAGATATTTATAAGGAGTTGACATTTTTAGAAACTGTATAAGAGTATTTAAATAACGTATTGCTGTTTTTAAGCAGTTGTTTTCATAATATGTATTTATTTTATTATTGTAAAAATTGCGTTATATTGTACTCTAAACTTTAAGCACAACTTTTTTATGTTTTGGTTTTAATTAAAGTATAAACTGGTAATTAAATTTAAGCGTATTACGAAAATAAATTATTTACATTTATTTTTTTCTTTAAGGATTTTTTACAAAAGAAACATATTGTTCTTTGTATTAAACCTTTGATTTTTTTTATAAATAATTAGCAAACGTCTTAAAATAACAACATCTTGTTACAATTTTTCTCTTTCACAAAAGAAAATATTGATAAACACACTCTTATACAACTCTTTTTTTTCAAAAAAAAAAAAAAAAGAATTCCCTTTTTATATCCCAGAGCCATCACTCTTGCCATTTGGAAAATGTATAAATCTATTTCCTTTTTTCTCAAATTTTACGTGGAAAAATCAACCAAAACTGTTTCACTTCTTCTAAAACGAAGCGTATCGAAGGCGATTAAATATCAACCAGCCGAAAAGTAACACACAAAACAATTTTTATGTGTAACGAAGAAATTAAAAAAAACGCGCCATAGAAAATTTATAATAAAAGCCAAACAGAAAAATTAATAAAAAATTACCAAAACAAATGTAATTTCTTTTATATTTTCCTTCGAGAAAACACAAAAAAAGGGTGAAAAAATGGACCCAACTGAGAAAGCAAAAAAAGAAACACGAACCCTTTAAATCGATTGTTAAAACATTTCTGAGGCGTTTTTTTTTCCAAAGTTTGCAATATGGTTTTCCCAAAAACGAGCAAATGGGAAGGGAGTTTAATTCCTTTTAAGCCAACAAACTGTGTTTATAATAATGAAAAAGTAACAACAACATTTTGAATCCTTAAACTTGCAACAATGAAAAATTATGATTAAAAATTATGGGGGCTAAAATATTGTTCTTTCGTCAAAGAAAAAAATTGAATTACAAAGAAATTTTAACAAGATGAAAAAGAGGAATAAAAAATCAAATTAAATATTGCCAAGAAATTATAAATGCTTAAAGGAATATAAAAAAAAAAACAGAAACAACCACGACAAAATAGTAGAAAAAGGAAAAAAATCATAAAAAATTTATTGAAAAATCAATTGAAAAAAAGGATCATTTTTCCTACTTTAGTTAAGACTTATACTGGAATATGAAAAGGGAAATTGAAACACAACGTAATTAAAGGAAATATAATTTCTAACACAGTCTTGGTAACAGAATCCATGCAATGAGTGTAACAAAAAATGAATAAGAAGTTTGTTATAACTGTATACGCAGTATAAGAGTTGTTAATAAAGCTAATGCGGTATTGCAAACAGTATTAAAGCCTTTTTCCATAAAGTGTGTCCATTTTTTAAGTTGTATAAGAGATTTATAATGTGTATAAGAGTTTTCAAAAAAATTAATAGTTCTAAAAGACAGTACAGAAGTTGTTGCAAATAATCTTATAAACGTTTCAAAGAAGGGTATACGAGTTTTCTAGCTAACCTACAGTATAAGAGCTTTAGGAAACAGCATAACCCCCGTTTTCACAACATACCGATAGCAAAAGGAAGAATTTAATCGGAATTTGATACCGTAACCTACCAAGTGTATAAGAGTTTTCAAAAACACATTTGTTTATAGTTCTAAGAGACAGTACAAAAGTTTCTGCAAATAATATCAAAGTTTTAACAACGGTGAACAAGTTTTTGAACTACTGTATAAGAGCTTTTGGAAACAGCATAAGGCACGTTTTCACAACATACCGATAGCTAAATTTCTTAAAACTCTTAAGCACCTAGCTAAAACTACGATTTTATTGGCCATATAAAAAGTGTTTTATTACAAAAACTATACTTTAACCTACCAGGAAGGGTGACTTATCACTTAAGTTATCGTTTACTTAAGGTTAAAGTAAAATTGCAATACTATCGGTTAGTCTGTCATAACAATTTTAAGAAATTGGATAGAGATTTAACTTTTTTCTTGTACACAATATAAAGGGTTTAAAGTTTCCAATAAGTCTTATACAGCTTTAAAAAACGTATATGTGATTGTAGAGTAATGCTTAACCATATTAATGTATAAATGTTCAGCAACAACATTTACTAAGCAGTACACAATTTTTTAAACAGCACCTTTAAAACGTATTTAGATATAGTATAAGAGTTCCACACCGATAAAATAGGTGAGTAGTTCTTAACTAAAACGGAGAAGTAGTATTGGCGCCATTAGTTGCTAAAAAATAGTATAAGAGTTTTTAGAAACATAGAAGTATAAGTGTTGAATATTCGAGTTTCTAGAGTTACTATTTAAATTTTTAGACTTTTACAACTGTACAACAATTTCAAAAAATAAGGAAGTATTAGAAAACCTTCTTAAAAAAACTAAATAGCAGTTATAAATTGTTTATAAAACTTTGATAACAATTAAATTTAATTATCTAAATTCGAAATAAGAAATCGAATTTGTTCAAGAGTTTATTTTTAACGCTGTACAACAATTTTTTTAAGATGTTCCTTTCGAGACATGAGATAAATTTTAAATATTCTTGCAAATAATTAGTTTTGTTGTTATTTTGTTGAACTATTTATGGTTTTTAGTCCAAATTTTTAATATTTTTAATTAGGCTAAAGTTCATCAAATTTAATTTTCATTAAATTATTTTTATGAATAAAGGAATTTTAAAACATGAAAATTAATTAAAATTGTTATTGATAATCTTTCATTCTTGACCGTGGCCGGGGCTCGAACCCTGGCCGGCAGATTACCATGATATGTTTCGATCGCAACCACTCGTTCTCCTCAGATGGATTTGCCATCTTACACTCGCAGCCATCGACGACGGCTGACGTCAATAGTCAAACATCAATCCTTAACCCAAATTGTATTTAAACCTTTGGTAGATCGAAATTTGCTTTCCTGAATGAATATCCATTTTAATTGATTTTACATGATTTTTTTATAAAATTTTTGCAAAATTTATATTTGATACTGTTCTATTTATACCCACAGCAAAATAGAGGAAAGGGTATTATGAATTTGTGGTGATGATTGTGACGATATCCATCCGTCCGTCCGGCTGACTGAATGTTCCTGTAAACCTTGTGCACAAAGTACACGTCGCAATTTTAGAGATAATTTGATGAAATTTGGTACACAGGTTGTAATTAGCACAAGAACCAAGCCTCTTGAAAATGGTGTGAATCGTTGCGTAATTTCACATAAAGGGTGGTCCAAGCAAAACTAACGATGTTAATTGTAAATAAAACCTAAAGTTTTCAGAGAATTATCTTAATACTTTTTATTATTATCTATGACAATTATGTGTGAAACAAAATATCAGCCAAATGCTCGCCATGGCTTCGGTGGCATACCTCTATCCGATGGTCCATATTTTCAATGACTCTAAGACATAATTGAGGTTCAATTTCGTTAATATGCCGAATTAAAATCTCAGCCTTTAGCTCTTAAATTGTTCTTGGCTTATTGGCATTCACTTTTTCTTTTAAATATCCCCAAAGAAAAAAGTCCAATGGTGTCAAATCCCATGATCGTGGCGGCCAACTAACATCGCCACGATGTGAGATAACACGGCCATTGAATTTCTCGGGCCAAAGAGCCATTGTTTCGTTGGCTGTGTGGCAAGTGGCACCAACCTGTTGGATCCACATATCGTCCAGTTCCGTATCCTCAATTTCTGGCCACAAAAAGTCCGTTACCATCTCGCGATAGCAAACACCATTCATAGTAACTGCTCGGCCGACCTCATTTTCGATGAAGTACAGCCCAAAGAAGCACAGAACAGGTGTTTTTACATTTCTCACATAAATTTATGCACAATTTGTGTATAAATTTAAAAGCCCATTTTCATAAAAGGCTTCAACACTCTTAACGCGCTGCTCAATTGTGTACCTTTCCATGCTTGAATTTGTCAAACACTTAAACAAAGAAATGTCAGTTGGGCAACACCGTTGACGTTTAGTTTTGACTCACAATTAACATCGTGCATTATTGTTGGACCACCCTTTAATCTTTGTTTTCAAGAAACATGAAGTTTATTTATTTTAATATTAATAAATCTTTAAATAAAAAGCTTTATAACAGTTTTAAAACTCTTCTTTAAAATTATTTTAATAAAGAACTAACAAAAGAATTGAGAACCCAAAGAAATTATTAATTAATTTTTTTAACTATCTTATTCTTAAAGTCAAATTTAAATTCACACCGGATGTGTTTGTTGGTATAGGTATTAATGTTCAAATGTTTAAGTAGAAGTGTGAGTATGAGTATAAGTGTGTATGTGAATAAGGGCATTTAAATGAATTTGTGAGTAAATTCATGTACCATCATTATTAATCTAGTTTTTGAAAAAAATTATACAAATTTAACCACAATTCAAGTGTAAATTTGTATACATTTTTTATACTACTGGTGTTTTGTTTCTATTTCTTCCGCCACCCTGTAAAACATATTATTGTAAAGTTTCTTTTCTTATAACATTTAAAATAAAATTTATTTACTTTCTTTTTAAAAACAACAAAATTTTCTTACTGTTTGTGGCAGATTTTAAGGTAAACTTCCGTTTTAAAAGATGTTGGAGTAAAAAAAAAACGACGAAAAACAAAACCAAACCAAAATGTCTTGCCCTCAGTTTTTTTTCCTCAGATTGTTTTAGTACTTTTTTTACTATTCACTATTTAGTTGTTAGCATTATTAAATTAAACAGTATGTTTAAATTGGTCTGTGGGAATAATTTTAGTTAAATCCTCATAGAAGTCTATTGTTATTTTAAAATTGACTTATATTTCTCTTATACTTCTATACCGTAGTACTAGCTAACGTTTTATTTGTCTGCCTGTCTTTGATTACATATTTCATAGAAAGTACCAATTTACTTTACTTTGTTAAATAGTTTATGTAAACTTTTGTCTCAAACAATTTTAGATTGAGTTAAAGAGAAAACACGAAGAAAATTTTTTGAAAAAATTTTAGTTTACAAAGGAAAAATATTTTACAAGAAAAATTTAAATTTCATCTTTTCAGTACTTTTTTTTAATCGCAACTTTCTTAAAATTCTAATCTTGCTTAACTGCCCTTAACCGCTTTCCTAATATCTCCTCCGGTTACAGCCTTTTTCTCATTATAGATTCTTATTTAAAATCTATCATGCAATTTAAATTGTTGTTTAGTTTCGTCTTCATCACTTTACTTCATAATTAATTATAAATAATGAGAAATTTTCTCATTTATTAAATTCTTTTATAAGTTTTTTTTATGTTTAAGAAATATTTCTTAGTTTTTTATGAAAACCATAAATTGATTGATAATTCCCCTAAAACTAAACTAAAACCTATTTAAAAAAAACAAGAAACAACACGGAAATTTAAAGTTAATAAGATCTTTTTCCTAATAAGTCATTTTAATAAGAAAAACAATTAGAATTTTATTAATTTTTTGTTTTAAAAAAATGCGGGTCATTTTTATATTGCAGTTTTATTAAGTAGATGATCATGATAGTAATCATGAGATAACAAGAATTTATTAAGGATAAATAAATATTAAGAGTTTTACGCGTTTTTAATGCATTTTTCTTAATTTAAAATAATAAAAAAATATCTTTAAAAAAGCTATAAAAAAAATTAAAAATATTTGAGAAAAAATGCAGCTCATGAATTTTCCCCTAATCTTGCTTTCCAAATATTTATAGCAAAAACACATATAAAACTTTATGAAAATTAAAACTTCAAGAAACACACAAAAATAGTAATTTCTATGAGTCTAAAAGTTGTATAAACTGTATAAGAGTTTAAGAAAACGTATAAGAGTTGTATACGTGTATAAGAGTTTAAAAATTTTTTTACAACTTTCAAACATTATACAAACTTTTTTAATAGAGACTTTTTATATAAAAACATGGGCATTTTTACCTGGAAAAAATTTTAAAAACTGTATAAGAGTTATTCAAACTTTATAATAACCGACTTATAAAAGTTAAATCCGCAACTGTGTATCTGCTTAATAAAGTGTACAAGATTTTAAAAAAACATAAAAATACAAATTTTTCATAGATTTTATTAGATGCTGTATGAGAGTTTAAGTAATCTTTTAAATTTAAAAAATTTAATTGCATTATTTTAAGCTTGTATAGGAAATTTTAAAGTAGGTTAAGTCTCAGATAATAACTTCTTTAACGTGCAACAGTGTCAGTAGTTGTATAACAGTTTCCAAAAACACATTTTATTTCTATTTTTCTGAAGCAGTTTTCAGAACTGTATATTTGTGTAGGTTAAGTAATTGTATACGAGTTTTATAGAATGACTAAGAGTTCAGGAAACAGTCTTATAATAATGTTTTTCCAATATATTTATCCGTCTTAGGCCTAAAAAATCAGAGCAAGCTAAACTCACTTTTTGGTTTAAAATGTGTTTAAACCAACAAATCTATAAATCACTAAAAATATAAACCATCTTTAAACGCATAAAATTGGGCGTTTAAACTGCCAATACAGATCATATGAATTTGATAAGATTTATCGTAGTGATGCCACATGTTATTTTTTTAACAACATATAATACATGGGACACTGATTTATAGTTGTTGAGTTTAAACTATATATAAATTCAAATTTAGTTCAACTAAACCAGCGTTTAAACCATCTGTGATTTATTAGCCATTAGAGGTTTTTAAAAATTTCGGCATCGATTTGTTAGTGCATATTTTTAAATTTTTTTCCTTTTTTTTGCCATATTTTAGTTTAAATAGCATTCAATGAATGCAGAAACAATATATTTATCCGTTTTAGAGATTTTTATAAATTTCGGCTTCGATTTGTGAGTGCATATTTTTGCATATTTTACTCCTTGCAGCATGTTTTGGAATATTCAATCTTCATTCAATGAAGGCATAAACAATATATTAACCGTTTTAGGGCTTTTTATAAATTTTGGCATCGATTTTTTAGTGCATATTTTTGCATATTTTTCCCTTGCAGAATTTTCTGGCATATTTTAGTTTAAATAGCATTCAATGAATGCTGAAAAAATATGTTTGTCCGTTTTAGAGATTTCTATAAATGATGGCATCGATTGGTTAGTGCATATTTTTGCATATTTTACCCTTTGCAGCTTTTTTTTGCATAATTTAGTGAAAATAACATTTGATTTGAGAGGTTTTTATAAATTTTGTTAGTTCGATTTGTAAGAGCATATTTTAGCAGCATTTTTTTGCATATTTCAGTTAAAATAGAATAAAATGAAGGCAGAAACAATATATTTATCCGTTTTAGAGCTTTTTATAAATTTTAGCATCGATTTGTTAGTGCATATTTTTTGCATATTTTATTATCTGGAGCATTTTTTTGCATATTTCAGTTAAAATATCATTCAATTAAGGCAGAAACAATAAATATATCCGTTTTAGAGGTTTTAAATTAATTTTGGCATCGATTTGTTAGTGCATATTTTTGCATATTTTTTATTATACATGTTAAAAAAGTGCCTACAAGTGCTTTCGCAGAGAATCCAAAAAAAATCAATTCTGTTTAACAGATGGTCATCTACAATTGTAAGGTAGCCATTAAAGAGAACTTATTTTTAAACCGTCAAATTTTATACATAACCAAAAATTAGGGGAAAACAATTATAAACGTTTGTGCCGTATGTAATACGGTTGAAGAAAAAAGTATCAAAGCAAAATCGCCAAAAGAAATGTGTGAAAAATGGCCCAAAAACAATTAAAATGGAAATTATATACAAAAATGGTAATAAAAAGGCGAAAAACATGAAAAATCACCCAATTTTTCTTTTTAAATTTGTATGTATTAATTCCTACAAATTCCTCGAAATTCCTTTATGACAAAAAATCTCATAAAATGGTATATCTAGATAATATTCGGCGCAAATAACACTTATATCAATTTTTACCTGGCAATATAACTTTTTTTTCTAAGCCCATGGCTGCCCATCAATCCTAAACAGGGTTAAAATTCGTCTTTAAATACTAAATGGGCTACCGATTATAATTTTTGACTTAAATCCAAATATTATTAATTTGTGGAATATTTAGTTTTCAAATAAGCCATTTTGGTTTTTTGGGGCATTTTTTCAAGTTTTTATTGCATATTTAATGCGCTTAAAATACATTTTTTAGAGCATATTTCTAGTTTCCTTGGAATTAAACAAAATTTTCCTTATTTTCAGATGCTAAACTTTGGCAGCCGTTTTAAACAAAGTGAGTACGACTTATTTATTTGGTTCAATAGCAGATAAGTACATGAACAAAACTAATATTTATATCAATTTCATTATTAATTATCAGCTCTATTAAAATAAATTAAAACCCCAAATTTATGTTAATTTGCTTTCAAAAAAAAAAAAAATGTGAAGCACTTTTTTGTTAATTCGTTAACTACACGCAAAGTTAGATACAGAGATAAATTGACATGCATATGAAAACATTCAAACTCACTCAAGCTCGTATAAACTCTTAATCAAAAGCAAATAGAGATAGATGGATTACAAGTTCATATCTCAATAAAAATAACATACACATGCTCATTGTATTCAAATGACATTCCCTTAACAGAAAAAAACAAAGACTGACATTTAAGTCATCTGTCAAAGTTATTGAAAATTTTAACATTTTTCACCTTAATATGAATATAAATTTTGCTTGGCAGAACACAGAAACACCCCACCAACACCCTTAAAATTTTTATTTATTATATTTTGTTGTTTTTTTTTTCTTAATATTGTTTAAAACATTATTTTGTTGTTTTTTTTTTGTGCTCATATATGATGAAGTTAATAAAAAATTTATGACAATATGTTGTTTATTATTGAATGTTGATGAACTGTCTGCGGAAAAATCATTTATAAGTCAGTAAACACGAAGTGACATATGAATATGAAATTAATAATAAATGTAATATTGCATGTCTTTTTGTTTTTCATTTTTCATTTAACAAAAAAAAAGATAAATCGATAAAATGGAATTTTTTAGAATGCTATGAAAAAATGACGAAAGTAAAGTATAAGAGATTTACAACAATTATTTATAACTTTTTACATTTTGATGTTTTTAACCAGTATAATAGTTATTAACTCCATAATTAATCAAAAAGCGGTTTTTTTAGATTGTATAAGACAAATTTGCTTTAACCTACAAGGGTTTTTTGCTACAGATTTACAACTTAAGAAAAGATTTGACGATTGTTTTAAAAAGATATTTAACAGTATAATAAATATTAACGCTCATAATAAACCGTATAACAGTTAAACAAGACTCCTAAAACCATATAGAAAATTTTAGGGGTACTATTAAATGGTTTTTTAACAGTATAAGAGTTTTTCGAGTTCAAAATAAAATTTACAACGGGTTTTGAAATTTTTTAGAAAATTTCTTACACCTTTTTAAGAACTTTAATTAAAGAATGGGACAAGTTTTAAAATAGTATAAGAGATTTTTGCAATTTAACATCAGCTTGCCGTGTAAGGCAAGATTTTTTACAGTTTTTACAAACGCGCTGTTGGTTTTTTGAATAATAAAGCGCGTAACAGTTCAACAAACCAGACTTCCAAAATCATATAGAAAATTTTAGGGGTTCTATAAATTTTTTTTACCGTATAAGAGTTTTCCGACTAAAAAACAAACCGTATAACAGTTTTTGAAAGTTTTGAGGAGATTTCGAATGCCTTATTAAGAACTTTTATAATAGAATAAGGCAAATTTTAAAATAGTATGAGAGGTTTTTGCATTTTAAGTAAATTATACATCAGTTCGTAAAACTTTAAGGCGCCGAGCTAGAAAAAAAATTGCACAGTAGACGCGTTGTTGATGTTTTGAATAATAATCTTATAACAGATAAACAAACAAGACTCCTAAAACCATAAAAAATTTTAAAGAGTTCTTTAAAACGATTTTTTAACAGTATAAGAGTTTTTCGAGTTCAAAATAAAACGTACAACAGTTTTTGAAATTTTTTAGGAGATTTTTTTATGCCTCGATTAGGGCTTCTATAAAAGAATAAGACAAGTTTTAATCAGTATAAAACCTTTTTGCATTTTAAGTAAATTATGCATCAATTTGTAAAACTTTAAGGCGCTGTGTAAGAAAAAAAAAATCACAGTAGACGCGTAGTTGATGTTTTGGATAAGAAATCGCAAACTGGTAAATAAACAAGATTCCTAAAACCATATAAATAAATTTAAAGGGTTCTATAAAAGGATTTTTTGACAGTTTAAGAGTTTTCATAGTTCAAAATAAACTGTATAAAGGTTATTTTTGAATTTTTAAGGAGATTTATAATGCCTTGCAAGAACTTTTACAATACATTAAGACACGTTTTAAAATAGTATAAGAAGTTTTTGCATTTTAAGTAGATCAAATATAAGTTTGTAATACTTTAAGGCCGTGTAAGAAAAGATTTTTCTCATCTTACACGTAGTTGGTCGTATAACAGCAGCGCAACAAACATGATTTCTTAAATCATAAAGAAAATTTTAATTTTTGACAGTATAAAGCCCGTTTTCACAACTTACCGAGCTTAAAGTAGACTTTAACTAGCCTTATAAAATGTGTTCCATTATTAAAACTTTACTTAAACCTAAAGTGAGCGATAAAGTAGATTATAGTTCATACTACCTGGTAGGTTAAAGTAAAGTTGTAATAATGGAAAACTTTTTATATGGCTGATAAAATCCTACCTTTAGCTATCGGTAAGTTGTGAAAACGGGCCTAAGAGTTTCCCAAGCTCAAAATATAATGTTTAACGGTTTTTGAAAATTTTGAAGGGATTTCTAATGTCTTATAACAACTTTTATAATAGAAAAAGGCAAGTTTCAAAATTGTATAAGAGGTTTTCAATTTTGGATAAATTATATATCAGCTTGTAAAAGTTTAGGATCGTGTAAGTGTTATGAATAAAACTTATAAAAGTTAACGAATTTGTTTTCTCTTTAATTGATTAAAGAATTTCTTTAAATACGTAATTAAAATCTTTAAAACTGTTTAACAGATTTTAAATTCTATATGCATATATTCGAAAACGTTATGTGTTATAAAACTCTTATACGAAATTTAAACGTTATATTATTCTTTTGATGAATAGCAGCTATTAAGTGTTCTTTAGATTATAAATAATATAAACAATATTTTCTGTAACACTTTTCCCTAAAAAATAAAAACTTATTAAACTTGTTATACAAAATAAAACATATACTTTTTATACTGGTTATATTGTGAAACTTATACCGCTTGTACTACGTAAAGTTTTTATAACACATGATAAAATTACACTACTTATTGAGCTTTAATTGCTTACAGAATACAATTTTTTTTTTTTTTTATTTATATTTCCAAACTATGTGCATTTTACTTTATGTCTAGTACCGCGAAGCCAAAGGGTTTAGCTGCAGGATAAAAATTAAAACAACAAAAAATAATAAAATTGATTTAATAACTAGAGCAAGTTTATAAACGACTTATGCCATAAATACTGCTTAAACTTCTTATAATATTCATACAGCTTCTTCTACTTACACTACTTATACATAAAGGTTACTTATACGTATATATAGTTATATATGTATATATATACACACTAATTATACGTATATTATACCTATTTTAATTTTATACTTATAAACTTTTTCTGCTATTTTTCTTATATTGATATATTTTTTAAAGTTTTTTTTTATTACTTTTCCACCTTTTTTCAAATCTATTTCGGTCACTCCATTGACTTCTATCTAATTCATTTAACCAATAGCATTTCATTCCTAATAACCTTCAACCCCCTGCTCTTTTTTATTAGTTTTGCGTTCCTTTTAAAATTGTATGACTAACAATCCCCTATTGACCTTATATGATAATTATTTTTCTTTTTTTCTTGTTAACAGAAAACCCCTCTGAAAAAAACGCCTTAAAATAAATTTAAAGGCTTTTTAATATCAATAATACCACCACATACACCAACCATATTTACACATTCTTAACGGCCATTAATTACTCCCTGTTGTTATAAGTTGAAACCTATAAAAACCATAAATTAAATTCCCTTAAAATAGTTATAGAACTAAATAAAGAAGAGAAAAAAGCGGCTAAATTTACACTCAAAAACGCTTCTACTCATACTTTGGTTTTCTGATGTAATAAATAGTGGTCAAGCATTTTTTTACGTATTTACTGTTAAACGTAATAATGTAATAAATATTCAAATTACAGTCATTTTTTTATACCAAAATATAGCAGTTATTTGTTGAAAATACATTCGTTTATAGGGCCAGGTGGAAGTACGTTTCAAAAAACAATAAAATGGAAAAATATTGTAAATATTCTGAAAGGATACACTCGGAAAAGAAAGATAGTAGAAAGTTGCAAATATAAAAGTGTAAATTTGGCTATAGTTCAAGCCTTTTCAGATAATTTATTGAGTATTTTGTGATCATAGTTTTTACCTGATGGCACATTAAGATCTTTGTACATATTAAGGTTTTTTACGTACCAGGAAGTGTATGAGATGATTCGAATAAATTTTGTTTTGCTGCCCTTGGATTTTTTCAATATTGGATCGATTGATGACCACATTTACTCTTTTGTGTAATATTCAGCCCAATCGAGCCCGTACCTTGTGTTCAAAAGAAGCCATCGCCGCTTCAGATGTGAGTGTGAAAAAGCACTCGAATCCGATCCGACACCGTTCTAGGCAACTCGTTCTCTGTCCGTCCCCTATTTGGAAAATTTTGAGGAAAGATATTGACCCACATACATATAAGATTTAACTTGTGCAAGAATTAGGGCCATCGTGCCATCAATTTCGTCATGTGTTCGGTGAATTGGCCGAGAATTAACTGGATGTTACACCAGCGTCCAAATTACGGCATTCGATCTCGATCGAAATTACAATACAATTTGAATGGGAATTTCGATCGATATCGAATGCCGGTATTTGGCCCCAGGTTTTAATCGTTAAATCATATCTAGCGATGAGGCTCATTTCTGGCTTAACGAGGATATAAACAAGAAGAATTGTTGTTAGAGCACGATCCTCATGAGACTCCATTACATTCCGAAAAAAAATTACTGTTTGGTGCGGTTTGCATGCCGAAACCGGTGCCAACATTACCGTGAATGGCATATGCTTACGGCAAACGATCCGTGATTTTTTATTCCTCATGTCGTTGCAAATCCTTTGGGGGAGACATGGTTCCAACTCAAATTGTTGAGCTAAACCTTTGGTGACCAAATTATCCCAAAAAAAAAATGGACTTGTGCATTGGCACCATCGCTCGTGTGATTTGACACATTTTGACTTCTTTTTGTGGGTGTAAGTCAAATCTCTTGTTTATGCTGCACTGAAAAAAATTTATTCACAGATCCAATGAAATTTACATTAAAATTCAACCTATGTAACCTTTCATTGAATTAATGAAATGTTTCATAAAATCAATGAAAATTTTGCATTAGTTTAATGACAAACGTTTATTTTATCCATTTTTTCAATGAGGATTCATAAAATCAATGCAAATTTTGTCATTGATTTTATTAATCCTTCATTAATCCAATGAAAGGTTACATAGGTTGAATTTTAATGAAAATTTCATTGGATCTGTGAAGAAAATTTTTTCAGTGTGATATACCAGCAATTGATCATTTAGAAGCCACCATTCGGAGCCCATTTTACCAAATAAGACTGACAGGATGGCGTCCATAAGGCGCACTTGCAGAGTACTTATGCCAGAAATTATCTATAAATCCAAAATTTGGATCATTCAACTGAATTTGTTGTGTTTTATTTTTAAAAAAAATTTTATGCGTCTAAAATAACACCCTTTACATTCTTTCTTTTATGTCCACATTATGCGTTTGGGCTGATGTTTGAAACATCTTAAAATATTTGTCCTTAACCCACCTTTAAGTATACCGATCGAGTAAGAATCGCTCTTTTAAATCGATTTAACTATGTCCGTACGTCCGTCCGCCTGGCTGGTTGACTGGCTATCCACGTACACCTTGTGCGCAAAGTTAAGGTCACAGTTTTGAAGAAAATTTTACGAAATTTGGTACATGGGTTTTAATTTTAACAAAACCCAATTAAAAATGGTGAGAATCATTCCATAGTTTCACATAGCCCCAATACACTGATAGAAATGGCGTCATAACGCTAATGTATTTTGACATCCGTACTATGACAAGTGTCTTCGTTTTTGAACCCATGACACTTTTCATGATTGTTATGTTACCCTTAATATCACTTGGCCAAATTGACATCAGCTGAAATTATGTCATCAAAAGGATGACACATCGGCATCACAGAAATGACGAATCGGAGTCAGTTTAATAATGTATGTCATCAGTGCGATGACTCAGTAACATCGCAGAAAGATCTCATAAGGCTCAATTAATGACAGCTTGCCATTTAATTGAGTCATTGGAATTGACTTAAGTCAAAATGAGAGATAATTTACATGCACATGTTTGCTTTACTTTTGTTGTATACCGTCCTTTGCTTACAGAAGAACTCTCAATTCTAAGACACCAGCAGCATGCTCGATATGGTTTTCGTAATCATTCTGCTTTAAGAATTTGATATATTTAACTAAATAATTTAAACAAATAGAATATGGCAGTTTTTGTTTCTTATTTTACTTTTTAAACATTAAAATAATGTTAATAACAGACAAAATGTGGCATCGAATTGATGTCACTGTAGTCATAACATAGATGACCCATAAAATATGACAAAGTTTTATGATGACGTTCGTCATTGGATAAATGTCACTTTTTGCCTCATTGATGCCATTTGTAATAACATTGATGTCACAATTCTGATGTTAGGGCATCATAAATATAAAGATGAAATTTTCTTTGAGTGTACAAGCTTCTTTCCGAAATATAGTCTTTCATCTAACAAAGTTTTGTTGGAATCGTTCCATATTTGACCAAAGCTTCCATTTAAATACTACTTCCGAAAATAGCTTTTAGTGCCATAACTTCCTTATAAATGTTGGTACATATTGACAAAAATTGGCTACAATATTTGTTTTTTTTATTGATGCTAGTCATAATAAAATGTTTTTCTCGAATATTTATTTTTAAATGCTGTGGTGTGTGTGGGGTTAGGCTTAACCGACTTCAATTTATCACTTGTTTTTTTTTTTTAACTTTAGCTATTCCTTTACTTTCTTTCTTTTTTTTTTTTTTTTTTTTTTTTTGAGTGTATTCAGAATTCAACTTGACATTTTCACAGTTGTTGATGTATTGACTATTACGTTGTCCTAAAATGTCGAAACAGAAAAAACGCGTGCATTAACACTAATAAAATTCACTTAATGCCAAAAAACAAACTATCAATTTATGGCTAAATGTATTAAAACCTCTAACTAAAGGCTGCAAGTCAACACGGTATGACTGACTGACGATACACCAAAAAAAGTCAAATTCCATTTCTTTTTTGTTGTTTTATACAAACGAGTATAATTTTCATTCAGTCTTCATTCTCATTCATTTTCAAGTTTGTTTAATATATTTATGCTAATCAAATGACACCCAATGGTATTGTTAAAAAAAAATAATAAAAATATAGTTACTCGTTTTTTTTACTCCGTGTTCTGAGACTAAAACATTTATAACATTGACTTTTTTTGGTTAAATTTATAGGACCTTTTGGCTTTTGACTGATTGTCAAAACTTTCAAGGTTTTTAGTTTCTCTGTTTAATACCATTTTCAATTTTTTTAGATTTTCGATTCGTGTTGGTTAGAGTTTTGGGGTGGGTTTGTTTTGTTTTGTAATACTTAATACAGTATTTAGTATTGTGTAGTTTGTTTTATATACAAAAACATTTGATTATTGGTCAATATATGGGTGAAAATGTTGGTCACAAGTTAATGGTGTAAATGTTAATAGTTAAGCTGGTTTTTTTTATGTCATTTATCTGGGTGGAGAGCATCCGATATGTCCAAGTTTTCGTGACTCTGGCGCAAAATCAGGCTGAATTTGAACGAAGTCACTGTTTGGTGTGGACTTTGGGCTGGCGGCGTCATCGGTCCATATTTCTTTAAGAACGACGTTGGTTAGGCCATCACTGTCAACCACAAGTAATAAAGGTCGATGATTATTTCTATTATCCTGAATCGGATGATCTGGACAACAACGACATGTGGTTTCAACAGGACGGTTCTACTTGGCACACAGCTAATGCCACATTGGATATTCTGCAAGAGCGATTTGAGAGCATGGTCCGAGATCGTGCGATTTGACCCCGTTAGACTTTTTCTTGTTGGTTTTTCTTAAGTCGCAGGTGTATGCGAACAACAAAACTCCTTCCATCGGGGAAATTCAGGCTAATTTATGCACCAGAGTCATGGAAAACTGTACGTTTCAAATGCGCTCTACCCAGAGAATCCGTGGCAAACATTTGAACGATGTTATATTCCACACATAATGTCATGAATAAATCTTTTAAATAAATAAAAAATATCGATGTCTTATGTAAATTTCAAGATGGGAAGCGCTTAATGAAAGACCCTTTAGAACTGATGTAGGATTAAGCTAGAACTCAACTCAACAAAACTTAATTAGAACTAAGATAGAAGTGAACTGGAACTGAACAAGAACATAATTGAAACTTGCTTTTATACCGATACGACCTGGTCAGTATGACCGGCTTTTGATATCTCGCAGGGTGTGCCAGTTGCAACACACCCCTGGGAAACCAAATTTTCAAATACTATCTGGATATGGCAAATGATAAATGCAGAAACTGAATGGCTACAATGCCAACAAGGTAACGTGGCCCACATACGACTCTGAGTGACTTCTTAGCTTTAGTAGCGGGGTCATTTTGAGAATGGTATGAGACTCGTTCTCCATTTTAATGAAAACTACCGCAGCTGCAGAGAACCTGGAATTGAGGAGACATAATTTCATCTCCTTTGCCATTGCCCACTGTTCAATTCAACACGACATAGATTATTTGGGGACTATCTTCTAAAAGGACTCCCTGAGATATTGCGGGTGCAACTCGGCAATTTGGTGAAATATCTCAACGCAACAGGCTGGCTCTAGCCACCTTAGTATTGCCCTAATGCCACGATGGATCCGGTGTTCCTACTCTTGACGCGTTGTGTGGTGTCAAAACGTAGACACTGTCGACTATACTTGCAGCAGGCCTAGTTTTTTAAGCGTGATACCACGTTAGCTAACCAACCATCAACATATAACACCATAGTGGAGAGGGTATTATGTACTTTGGCTTATGTGACCCACTTTTTGGTATACACTCAATTAAATCATTAATCAAAAATAAAATCAATTCTAATTAAAAATTTAATCAAGTGAATTAAACGTTTACTTATATAAACAACATTACCGCAGAAAATGTTGTTAAAAATATTTTATTGATCCTATTAATTTATTTGCTGCTGCAAATTAAATAAATTTTTTTATTAATATCACAAATCTTTTATATATATGTATATATAAGTTCCCGTAGTTCCTATAAGGAGCATAGGGCCATAACAAAATAAATCCATTCTGATTTGTCCGATGCAAGTGTTTTTATTTCGTTCCAGCTCTTGTCTTGTTTAGCCGCTTCAATTTCGACTTGACGGCGCCAGGTGTGTGATAGTCTTGCTTTTCTGCGACTTCCTTGCGGATTCCATTCAATAGCTTATCTTGTGATATCGTCAACGAGTTTTCGTAATGCATGACCTAGCCAGCGCCATTTCCTTTTCCGGATCTCGACATTTAAGGGGATTTGCAAGGTTTGGACCCATATTCTTTCATTGGATATCGTAACTGGCCAGAATATTTTTAAAATTCTGCGCAGGCAGCGATTTATGAAAACCTGTAGCGAGATGACATCCTTCTGCGCTGCATTCCAAGATTCACATCCATAGAGAAGAGATGATTTTATGCAGGAGTTAAATATGTTTATCTTGGTGCTTTTCGAGATATGTGCTGATCTCCATATGGGGTTAAGAATGCCAAAGGAGTGCTTACCAGTTTTTATTCGGTTTCTTACGTCGTCTGCAGAGCCACCTGTTATAGTCAGAAGACTTCCGAGATAGCAGAACGTTGATGCATCTTCAAGATTATTTCCGTCTACTGCGAATGCTCTGTTGTTAGAAGCATTAATTCTCATTGCCTTAGTTTTGGCAATATTTATTTTCATACCAGCCTTAGCTGCTTCTGTTTGTACTGCATTGATCTTAGCCTGCATGTCATTGAAGTTGTGGGATAGTAGACATATGTCGTCGGCATAGTCGAGATCTTCTAGCCTTCTGTTGAGTCCCCAAGTTATTCCCCTCTGTTCACATGTGGCTCTTCTCATTATGTTGTCCAGGACGATATAAAACAGTAGGGGCGACAGAACACAACCTTGTCTCACTCCAGTTCTTATTGGGAATGAGTCACTAATACAGCCATCATGAAGAATTCGGCAGTCTGCGTTGTGATATAGTGCTTTAACAATATCAATTATTTTTGTTGGGGTGCCTATGCATGCTAACGTACTCCATATGGAAGAATGGGAGAGCGTATCGAATGCTTTCTCAAAATCGATGAATATCAAGTAGAGCGGCGTCTTCCACTCAACAGATTGCTCAATTATAATCCGTAAGCTGTTGACATGGTCAATGCATGATTTGTGGGGGCGAAAGCCAGCTTGCTCATCGCGGAGAAGCGGATCTTTTAATTTACATCAATTTGTATATTTTTCTTTGTACCGCTCGAGTCAGAATTAATTTCTGGGTCGATATAACGATGTCCTTCCGTTCGTCTGCATGGCTGGTTGTCTGTCCGTATAACCTTATGCGCAAAATACAGGTCGCAATTTTATAGATAATTTGATAATATTTGGCAAATTTATAAGGACGAAGCTATTGAAAAAGGAGGGAATCGTTTTATACAAACTTTTTTTTTTGCAATATTCTTTGTGCCCAATCTTATTATGTTGGTATTTAGATTAAATTTGCCTAAAAAATATATTGTATTGCAACATAAATCGTCTTACCAAAACCTTTTCTTTAATCGGTCCATATTTGATGACAGCTCCTATATTAATAAAACTCCCGATAACGGCTTTTAGTGCCATAACTTCCTTATAAAATTTGGCGACAGTAATGTTGACGAAAACTACTACGTTTTGTTAGCAGGTCTACAATTGAACGAAGGTTCAATATTTAAATATCGGATAAATAGGTGAAGATATCTTAATTATATTCGGCACAATGAACTTTTACATGAATCCTATTCCATTACATATGTTTGTTTTTTGGGGTTTAAGATTGCCCATGTGTCCTTAATGGGGAGCAGACAACTGCAAAATCACTATTTTTCTTGATTTATTCATACGCTCAAATTTACATTCACCATTTGCCTGCAAAACAAAGTTCAACGTTGGTAATTTTTACATCGTTTCGTACACATTTGATTTTTGCATGTGTTCGTTTTTTATTGAAAGTGCTTTGTTTTAATTTTTTGTTGCGCAAGCAATATAACACAATTGTGTAAATTCAAAAGGCACACATTCTTATACTTTTGCATTCAAGTAGTCATTCATTGTCCACTCGATGAGACGCTTTGTTAACATTAACAACAATAAGCCACTCGATGAAGCGCTTTGTTAAAATTAACAACAAAAACAAGAATACATTTTACATACAGAACTACTGTACTTTTTAAGATGATAAAAAAAAGTCTTATGATTCTATGGAAATTGTTTGTATCTACATACATATGTGCGTTTAGTTTCATTTAAATTTTTTTTTCTTGTACTACATAGTAACTTCTGAATGCCTACATGAGTAATAATTGCTTGATTTTTGGCTTTTTTGTTTGTATTTTCTTTTTTTTTTTGCCAAAACAATAATTGTCGGACCAAACACCCAAACATCTTAATTGACAAACGAAGCTAAACGATGGAATAAATAACAAAGCACGATGTGCATTATTTGAATGACTGCAAATCAGCAGCGAACGTTTGCGGTTGCGCAAGTTTGATTGTATGACCGCAAGCGAGTGTATTTGTTGGTGTTCATTTACTGCGATTTTTTTGCAATCGCACAAAGCCGTTCTCTGATAGGGAGCACTCTCGAAAATTTGTCTGTAAATTCTGTGGTGCAGAGTATTCTTTACTTTTCTTTCTTTATATATTCTATATTAAACTAGAACTGATGTAGAATTAAACTAGAACTGATGTAGAATTAAACTAGAACTGAACCAGAACTTAACTAAAGTTGAAGTAAAACTTAACTAGAACTGAGCTAGATCAGAGCCTAAATAAGTATTAGAACTGAATTTTAGCTGAAAACTAAACAAGAACTCATTTCAAATCTGAACTTAAACTGCAACTGAACTAGAATCAAATTTTTTTTCACTCTGCTTGGTTGAATTGATTTTACTTTTTCTTTTAATTTTAAAGTTAGTTCACCTTGCTTTACAGAAATATAAATAAAAAAAATGTCCTGAAGACGTCTCTTCCTTGTTGTTCAATTGAATACCAATAAATAACTCTTTCTTTTCTATTATATCCTCATTTCAAACTAAATTGACTCATATTGTTACAAATATAATGACATGTTTATTTCCACCTATAATTGAGACACAAAAACACACACAGCCAGACAGACAACTCTTTAATAAATTTACTAAACAACTGTCAACATAATATTACAATATGACAATAACAATGTCATTGTACATAACAATTGTTTCCCGAAAAAAAAGTATTGAATACTCCCCCCCTTAACGAAAGAAATTCCTTGTCGCTAAATTTTTTAACAATACAAAACTTGACTCTCACAACCAAAATTGAGAAAGAAAAAATTCTATCGAAATTTATAACATTATTGTCACTAAATAAACGATCAAATGACAATTTAGTCAAATAATGTTGTGTCTTACTTTTTTAAAATACAATAACAATACTTTAGTAAATCACCTACATTTTCCCTGCCCTGTTTCAAAACACCCGCTAAATATATTTCGAAAACAATTTTCAATACTTTCGAAAGTTTGTTTTTGAAAAGGGGTGCTTTGGCAGACAATTGGAAGAAAGGGTTCGTTCGGTTCTTGCCTTTTCTTTTTCTCATTTTACAGTTTAGCTTTTCAATATGTTGTCTTTAGATATTCAATGCCTGTCTAAGCAGGAGCCAAAGGAAGAAGAAAAAAAGGATAACAGGCAGCTTTGTTTGCTATTTTGTATATGATACAATAAAATTTGGCGTCTTAAGTTATGAGTTTTTTTTATATGCGGGGGCTGTTTAAATTCCCTAAGGAATTTTTTTTTAAACGATTTTTTTCTTGTTCGTTTGATTTTGAAAAAAAGTAAGAAAAAAATGTTAAAAAAAACTTTTCGACAAGTGTAAAGTTTTTGTATATATTTTATTTTTCAGACAATTGTTAGAATTGAAATTTATATTTGTTAATAATGAAGTTGACATTGTTGACAGTTAAATTGATGTTTGACACATGAATTGAAACGAAACTTTTAAAAAAATTAAGATTGTTGCTTTGTTATGCAGAATAATATTAAATTTATTAGGAAAAATTTAGGGACTTTTAATTTATCCAGCAAAAATTTGGTTACAGCAACAAATTCTTTTTACTTTGAGCAGAATAATATGGCAGAATTGGTAGCTTTAGGAGATAATAAAAGGATTTAGTTTCCGAATCTTTAATACCCTCCACCGACAGTTAGAATATTTCAAGAGAGAATCCATAAACTATTAGTTAATCTTTATAAAAACGAACGTCTATATAAAAATTGGTTGCAGATTAGAACTATTTAAAATTATTGACCCACAATGAAAAAGTTTTGTGCTTTGTTTTCTTGTCATTAAAACGTTTATTAAAAATGATTTGAGTAAAATATCAGGATGTGTAACATTTTAAGCCGAACTTAAATGATTTTCAGCAGGGGAATTTATAGTGGACCTATGGTAAATTATCAAATTCGGGCGAAACATAGCCCAGATATAAGTGTATTTGATGTATTTTATTCATCACTACAATAGGAAGCAAATCTGTGTTTGAATATAAACCAAACATTATTCGACGCAAAGGGGTTTTCATCGACCAAAAATCTGGGGGTGGGACTTTTCGCAGAGGTGGAAAGTTCTGATTTGCCACTCACTTGGGAGTGGCCAGGACGATTCCTTTGTTGAACTGTCCAAGCAGCTAACTACTTCCGGTCTTAGACCAAGTACCCCCAGGGCAATGGCTTTGTAGCATCCGCTTTAAGGCTAGCCAGAGTTAGAAGGCGCCACAACCATGTATCCTGAATGGTCGAAAGGACGTCTCAGGAAAGTAGGCGATAACCGCTGAAACATGGTTGCATCGTGGGATTGGACACGTAGATAGCAGCCCTATCACCAATCTAGGGGACGAGGGTTAGCAGCCCACTTTCCCGAATCACAAATTGCTAACGAATCGCTAATGGCGCCCTATGCTCCAATGGGAGTTAGTTATTGAGAAATTTAAGGTCAAAGTAGAACTTTTGATGTTTTTAGCATTTAGTAAGAAAATGCTTTTGATTGAGATTGAGAATTATAGTATTTTTTTATTCAAAAAGGGGGATGTTTTTAAGTGCACTGTTTTAACAACTTCTAAATCTACATAGCTGCCAAATTTCATTACAATATCTTTATTCATGTCAGATTTATAGAATGTCAAAACTTAAAACTACTTTTTTTTACTCAAATTGAAAGCCTTTTCATTCGTTTACACTACAGAAATAATAATTTTAATGTTCGACATTCCATGAATCAGACATAGATAGAAATATCAGAATGAAATTTTGAAGCATCCCCATTTGTTGATTAAGAAATACCCCAAATTCCCAATCCCGGAAAAACGCTAAAAAGAAAATGATTTCGATATCTTTTTTTCAAAAATGGCAAAACTGCTATTATTTACCCCTCGATATTGATCAGAATTTTCCAGAAATCATGTGCATATTAGAAAACATTACTGTTCTAATTTAAAAAAAAATCAGTGTGCTGTCTTACTTTTTTTAATTTTTTAAAAACACAAGTCACTCTCACGACCCTCTATTACCCGTGTTCTTTCACATCTACTCAAAAGCTGCCCGGTTTGACCATTTCAAGAATTGCATCAGTTGCAGAATCATTTTTTAAAACAAAACGTTCATAAGCCATTGTCTTATATTTCAGTAAAATAAAAAGAGCAAAAAAAAAATGTTGCGACTTATTTCATTAAAATGAAAAAAGTGTTCAACAGACAGTTCCAAACAGTTGCAAAAGTGTATATGGGGTTAAAGAGGACACTTTCAGCTTTCTAATGGTATCAAAATCTCTTTTATACCTTCTGACCCTAACAAGTTCTATTCCCCTGAATTTCGGATTTAACTAAAATATAGAACCTGGTGAAACTTTTAAGAACACATCAGGTATTAATGATACAGTGACGTTACTAACCATTTCGAAAGGACTATTATACAACTTATATAACAAAAAAAATTTCGAACCATTATTGGTAGCAGTTTGCGCGAAATCATAATTTAGTCCTGATCAAATTTACAAAAATTTAACTTTTTCTAAAACAACATAAAATATTTGTTTCCAGCAACATGGCACACCCACAATTATCAATATTTTGATGAA
Organism: Pollenia angustigena; assembly: GCA_930367215.1. Taxonomy (NCBI): domain Eukaryota; kingdom Metazoa; phylum Arthropoda; class Insecta; order Diptera; family Polleniidae; genus Pollenia; species Pollenia angustigena. The sequence goes on from OV884059.1 coordinate 25,394,413, forward strand.
GTTTTTTGGATACCTCAGTTCTAATATGAAATCGGCGATAACAAAAAATATGACTTTTGGCAGCGTCCCTGCAAATAATATTGGACTACCTGATCCAGGACTACTCCCTGGACTGGTTTAATGTAATGCAAGCATGGACCATGTCAATGTTAAAAAGAGTTTGTTGTGAAACGACATGTCTTCGTTTTTTAACGACATGTTTTCATTTTTTAATGATTTCAAAGCTAATCCTATGGAGTATACCATGGAGTAGTTTAAAGACTACTCCTTTGTAATGCAAAACTGGGTTATATGGTCCTGCCCTAGGACATCGTAATGTGAAATAGACAATATTTTTTCCATACATTGGGGTTAGTTGTGAACTAGTCATAGTCCCTTATGGAGTCCATTTTGCATGCGTATTTGCAGGGGTACAAAATTTCCTATAAAAATTAAGTTTTAGCCAAATTTCCTATAAAAAGTAAATTTTAACAAAAGTTCCTATAAAAAGTTAATTTTAGTAAAATTTCCCTAGTAAATTTTTGCAATTTTTTTTTTTTACAAAAATTAACTTTTAACAAAATTTCCTAAAAATAGTAAATTTTAACAAATTTCCTATAAAATTATGTTTTAGCCAAATTTCCTATAAAAAGTAAATTTTTACAAAATTTCCTATAAAAAGTTAATTTAGCAAAATTTTCCTAACTAGTAAATTTTAACAATTTTTTCTATAAAAATTAACTTTTAACAAAATTTCCGAAAAACAATAACCTTGAGCAAAATTTGCTATAAAAATTAAGTTTAAGCAAATGTTCCTATAAAAATTAAGTTTTAGCCAAATTTCCTATAAAAAGTAAATTTTAACAAAATTTCCCTAACATTTTTACAATATTGTCTACAAAAATTAACTTTTAACAAAATTTCCTAAAAATAGAAAATTTTAGCAATATTTCCTATAAATTTTAATAAGTAGTAAATTTTGTAAAAAATTCCCTTAAATAGTTTTCACGTTAATATTTTTATTTTTTTTAGCAAACAGATGTTCGCTTACATCAGCGCTAATAGAAGTCGGCGTATTTGTAACATTTTGATTGCTTAACATTGTGCTAAAGAGTGTTCACAATATCGATACTTCATTGTTGCTATTAATTGTCTAAAATTAGCGAGAATTCGGCGAGTGTAGGTTATTAAAAAAATTACGAGAGTTCACATTATCAGCACATAAAATGCAACGAAAATAGGTCATCTTGCCGATAGTGTGATATTAGCTTTAGGCCTGCAAAAATGTTTTCCTAAAGATGGCTTTAAATTGACTTTGTGCCAAATCTTATACCAATCCGTACATTATTCCACCATTAATGTTAGTTTTTGTAACAGCATTATCAATTTTTTAAGGTGGCGGTTCCACATTTGGATACATAACTCTTTTCCCACAGACCCAATTTTGCAGGATTTCAATCCCAAGAGGCTTAGGACAACTGCAAGCAATTTGCAAGTTTGTTCTTTTCTTTTGAGTTGTTCGGAAGAAAGCGTGTTTTCAATAAACGGACAGACAGACAGACGGACATGGCTAAATCGACTTAGAATTACTTAAGAATCCAGAATTTATATAATATTTAGAGTGTCTGAGATGAATAATAAAAAAGTTTCACACGGAATGACAACCTTAGTATATCCTCATTTAGAACTAGTGGTGAAAGGTAAAAAAGTGTGCCAGCTTAATGAGCGGTTTCCACAATACAAGTGAGCACTCAGTTTTTTTAGTGCTTTTCACATAAATCTCTTGTATTGGGAAACCGCACATAAATTAAAGAAATTAATACTCAAAACTGAAAATTTTAAATGTTTTAAAAAATTTTTTTTTATTTGGTTTGTTTTCATTTTGAAAATATTTCGTTTCCATTTATTTGTTTCAATAAACTTTTTTTCGTTATATTTCAAAAATTTTGATTTCTGTTTAAAATTTCCATTTCATTTCATTGTTTTTGAAAATTATATTTCTAATTTAGTGTCAGATTGTATTTATTTTAATTTTTTTTTTTTTTTTTTTTTTTTTGTTTAATTTATTTGTTGCATCTACTGATGCTGCTGCAACAATTGTTATGGTATGAAGCATGTTCTATGTCACTTATCACTTGACACTTGTTATTGTAAAGAATTATTTGTGGTGGCTTAGTTTTTTTCTTTTTTTTTTTAATTTTTATTTTAATATTTTGTGTTCATCATCTTGTTTTCAAACAATATTTTTTTGCGTCACTTGCAAATATTTTTCTATTCTTGTTACTTTTTTTTCTCTGTTTTAAATAAATAAATTTGAAAGAGCCAATGAACGATGTAAGTAGTAAAATATTTTAAAACGAGTAAGAAAGTTTAGTTGGTCAATACCGACCATTTTATATCTTACATCACAATCTATAAAGACAAATTTTCCAGACTGTACCATAAATGAGACCATGTCCACGCACAACAAAACAAAAATTGATTTCAATTAAAAAATGTGTGACATTAATTTAAAAATTAACTAAATCTGCACCAGTAAACAAATTAGTAGTATAAATTAAATATTCTTTGATATTAACACTTTATTAAACTTTTAATTAAAACTGATTTAATATTTGATTAATGATTTAATTGAACAAAAATTGGCGAGAATATTTTCTGTGTATCAATTGACAACATTTTCTGCAATAATGTTGTTGATATTAGTAAACGTTTGATTAAGTTTTTAATAAAAACTGATTTTATTTTTGATTAATGGCGAAAAAAATTGGCGAGAATTTTATCTGTGCAAGCATGGATCCGGCAAAACAAAATTATGTTAAAGGTTTATTTTCAAAAATGAGTTTTCTTTGTGGCGAATATTACCTACATATCGACATCTAGATAAGTCTTGTTCGTTTTAAAACGATTTTGGAGAGGGGATTTATATAGAACCTTTTGTCAACTCTGGACCTACCAGTACAAAATTTTGCCATGACATAGAAGTTATTATAAAAGTTATCGTTGTGAGATTTTATACTTATACTAAATATGTACATGGAAATTTTTCGTAATTGTTATTTGTAGGGCAGCATTATTGGTTTGGCGCAGATGCCAAAAACGTCTAGTGGAGAAAAACAACAATGTAGGTTTACAAGAAGCTTTCTGAAAATATACCCGATAGATTTTTTTTGTTTTTTCACAACTGCTTCTGGCATATGTTTTAAAGAAAAATTTAAATTTTTTCTCAACGTTCATGATCGAACTTAAAAGTTAATAATATTTTGTTTTTACGTGAATATTATTTTTTTGTGCCGCATACGCCAGTTTTCTTAATTTATTTATTACTGTTGTGTATTTTGCAATTGCTTTAACTACTTTTTTCCTTACGGCAATGAAGCAAATCAATCGTGAAATTTATTTTGTATAAGAAACTTGCAGCATTCGCCAAACAGTAGCGTGTAGAGCAAAACAATATTTAATTAACTGTAAAATAGTTTATGTGAAGCAAAACTAACGCTTAATATATCAGAAACCACAAAAATTTCCCTGAAACAGGGTTTGTATTCAGAAAGGGAGTATGCAAAACATAAATACTTCATAAATAACTCGATTTTTTTTTTTTTTTTCCAAATGGTCTGTAGGTCAAACCAATAATAAGCTGGCGAAATATGAACCGATTTAAAAAAAATTTGGCAAGACGATTTGTGTTGCAATCAAATAATTTGATAGTTTATGGGTACAAACACAACTTCGGAAAGAAGTTTGTATGGAGACCATGTGAAATTATGGAGTGATTCTCACTATTTTCAATAGGCTTCGTTCTTATGACAATTAACATGTATGTACCAATTTTGATTAAACTATCTTTAATACTGCGACCCGTATTTTGCGCATAAGGTTGCATAGACAGACAACCAGCTAGCCGAACGGACGGACATGCTAAGATCGACTCAGAAAGGGATACTGTGGCGATAGATATACCAAAATGAAAGTAAAAGTTCGGCTCTAGTTTAGTTTTAGCTGAGTTCTAGTATAACTCTAGATCATTTCTATTATCGCTTGATCAGCAGAACGAACGGATATCATGAGATCGGCTCAGAAAGTGAACTGAGTCGATCGATATACTTAAGTGAAACATAAAAGTCGAATTGAAAAAGAGCTAGAGATTATTTTCTGGGTTCAAGTTCGGTTCTAGCTGAGTTTTAGTATAGTTCTTGATCATTGCTTGATCAGCCAAACGGACGAATATCGTAAGAAAGAGATGCCGAGTCGATTGGTCTACTAATGTGAAAGTAAGAGTCCAATATAAAAGAGCTAAAGAAAGTTATCTAAGTTTAAGATCCTAGAACCGATCTTAAACTTAGATAACTTTTCAGTTTTAGTTTTGCTCTAGAACAGATCTTTTGATCATTGATATCATTGCTTGATCAGCAGAACGGAAGTAAGATCGGTTCAGAAAGTTAGCTGAGTCGATCGATATACTAAACTGAAAGTAAAAGTTGAATTGAAAAAGAGCTCGAGATAATTATCTGAGTTCAAGTTCGGTTCTTATTCAGTCCGAGCTGAGTTCTAGTATAGATAGATCATAGCTAGACAAGTTTTAGTTGTATTATTTCAATATCAGTTCTAATTCAGTTCTAGTTTAGATTCAGGCCAATTTTGGCTTAGTTTTAGTCCAATTCAATTCTAGTTCTTAACCGTAGGGTATTTCACCGTAAAAAGTGTCATTTAAAATGTTGTATTTAATATGCCATCCGACCACGAACAACTCACTGTGGTGTTTGTGTGTGTCTGCATGTTAATTCCACTATAATATTTGAATCGTCCGTACGTTGATTCGTACGTAGGTGTTAAAAAGAATTTATGAATTATATTTTTATAACATGGTATTATCGCATTTATTTAAAATGTATGTAAGTATTTCATATTGTAACGTATTGCGAATATTGTTTTATTTATTTAGATTCATTTTTTTCCATCTAACAATGTATATAAATAATTTTGTGGCTTTGGATTCTATCACATCACAGAATGTCGAGAAAGAGATGTCACTGCAATTACAAGATGATCTTTATTTTCAATTTTTTTTTTCTTTCTTGTTTTTCTGTTACGATATCGTCTCAAATGCTATTTTAAATTATTAGCTGCATTTAGATTTTATTTCATCTATATAGAGTTGAAGATTTGTTAAAACGATGACGTCTTTTCATGTTTATTTGGCGATTATTATTGAAGACATCCTGTATGTGTTAGACGGCGTATGACGGACTGACTGACTATTAACTAGATATGTCTGCTAGTAGTTGTACTAAATTATACGAGTAGTACTAAATACTTTTACTACTCATAATTCATTATTATTATTATTGTTATTAATGTTTTTTTATTAGTTTCTATAGAGTTTTATTATTAGTTTTTATCTTTTTGATAAAATTTTTTATTCGTTTTGATGATGTGGGACTTGAGGAATGTGCAAGATTTACTTAAAATATTGTATTTAATCATTAAAATAGATTTAAATTGATAGAAGTATTTGTTAAAAAGATACAGTTTTGCTTTAATTGATAGTGATTAAAAGAGGTTAAATATCAGAACTTCAGAAATGCTTAAAGGTCTTAGATGTTCAATAATTCTTCTATATCTGGCTTCTCTTATACTGCTTTTAATATGCGAGCAATGTTTCGTAATGAAAAGCAAACAAAAGAAAATTGTCTTAAATGCATCATTATTCAGAAAGTCAAAACTAGAACAGATTAGTAAACTATGTATATTGAAAATACTTATGTAGTTATCTTAGATATTTTCCCATAAATCTCTTATATTGACTGAGATCTTAAATTTTAATCGAATATTTCAAGACCGCGTTAAAACGAGTAAGCAGTAAGTCTTATTATTCCTTAAAGCACAAACATCAGTTCCTAAAAGTCGTATACAATCTCTTATACAGAGAAAATTTTTCAAAGGTGCTTTATTTGATATTCTAACTGCTTTTAATCACATTTATAATAAGACCGTGCATTTAAATTTTTTAATATTAAATTATTTATCTAAGTCTAAACTCTTATACAGGCAACATTTTTAATAAAATATTATTTTTATACATTGATTTGACAAGCATTTTTTTGTTTTATTATACTTAAAAGCATAAACATGATTTCCTAAAAGTGTTATACTATCTCTTATACAGACAGAAAACTTTGCAAAGGTGTTGAACCTGATTTTCTAACTGCTTTCAATAATATTTAAAAGTAATTAATAACACCGTGCATTTAAATTTTTTAATATTAAATTATTTAAATAATTTTAAACTCTTATACAGTCAAAATTTTTAATAAAATTTTATTTTTCTATATTGATTTGGCTGCCAGTTTTTTGTTTTATTATTCTTTTAATCATAAACATGATTTCTTAAAAGTCTTATAATATCTTATACTGCTTTCTACAGACAGCAAACTTTGCAAAGATGTTTAATTTGATTTTCTAACTGTTGCTTATAATATATAAAAGGAAATAACAAGATAGTGCACTTTAATATTTCATTACTAAAGTTTTTAACCGAGTCAAAACACTTATACAGTAAAAAATTTTAATAAAATATTATAGTTATGTATTGATTTGACAAGCATTTTTTTGTTTTATTAAACTTTAAAGGATAAACATGATTTCCTAAACGTCTTATACTAACTCTTATACAGAGAAAATGTCGCCAAGGTGTTAACTTTTATTTTCCTACTGCTTTTAATAATAGTAAAAAGGAAATAGGAAGACTGCGTTTTAATTTTTTAATAATTAAGTATTCAACTGAGCCAAAACTCTTATACAGTCAAAAAATTTAATAAAATTTGTAAGGTTATATATTGATTTTATTTAACAAGCAGTATTTTATGTTACAATTAGTAAAGCTTAAATAAGAACAGGTAAATATTTTTGTAATGCTCAATTAAATTTCTAATATGTATAAAATTAGTTTAATACTGCTTTAAATTTGGAAGAACTTTTTTTAAAGAACACAAAAACAAATAAATAAAAATTAATTAAGCTCGAGGCTAAATTAATCAATTAATTGTTAATTAAAATTCCTTTTTATCTCTTTCCAATATTTCGATCTTCCTTGATGATGATCATTTAATTTTTATTTATTTAAAATTGAAAGAATGAACAAGAACAACTTTGAAGAACATAAAAACTTTAGAAAAGTTTCTCGAATGCTTTTTGCTGCTTTAGTTAACAAAGGGAAGTAAAAAGTAAACAACCAAACAAAAAATTAATTTAAAAAATACAGAAATATTTAGCCCAGATATAAATTAATAAAACTCTTATACAGTTTGAATATTTATTGAAATAGAAAAGTTATTTACAATAATGTTAAGGCAGACATCGCAATAATGAAAAGTGTCATGGGGTTAAAAAACTAAGAAACTTGTTATAGTACTGGTGTCAAAATACATCAGCGTTATGACGTCTTTTCTATCAGTGAAGTACGTTCATTCGGTGCAAACTACGTTAACAAATTTTTAAGCTACCTTTTGTTTATATTACTTTTTTTCTCTAAATCTTTTAATTTTTGACTTAAAAAAACATTCCATTAACCTTTTAATAATGAAGTAATAATTTATAATTAAAATGTTTTGTTTAAAAAAAAAACTTATGGCTTAATTATAATGAATTTGAGTATTTTGTTTTAGAATAGATTTTAAAGCAGTTTCAAATTTTATTGCAAAATTTTAATTTAATTACAGACAAAAAAAAAATATAATGATAAAAATAAAAATGTATAAGCAAAAAGGAATCAACAAAAAACTTGGATAAAATATATAAGAGATTATTTTAATTTAAAAAAAAAAAAATATATAAAAAAACATTTAAAAAATTTTTTGAATTTTTTTGTTTTAATAAAATTAAAGGTAAAATGAAAAGCTTTTATTACCTTAAACGACAAAGTTCTTTCACAAAAATATTTTTGTTTAAAAAAAAGGGTGCTCTTCTTTCTAATTCAATTTTATGTCACTGACGTGTTAGTAATAGTTTAATTTAATGATTAAATTAACTTCTTTTAAATAAATTACCTGTAATTTCTCTTTATAATATTTTGTCTACATAAAACCATTTATTTTTTTCTTTTTCAAAAATAATTTCTTCAACACCCTTTTTTGTTGTAAAATTAAACTCAGTTCTAAAGGCTTTTGTGTCCTTGGTGTATCAAAAGTTAAAACGTTGACATGACCCTACAAATACTTAGTAATTTTTTTTTCTTTTCTAATTTTTATTATGGACATTTGCAATACACCCCCAAAACAGTCATATTAACCCCATTTAATATGGTATTGACCACATACTAAACACTTTGCTAAAAAGGGTGTTATCACCTTTTTTTCTACAAGTATTCAATAAAAAGGAGTTGAGTTAAAGTGTTGGCTGGTTTGTTGTTGTTGTTTTTTTTAATACAATAATTGAAAGGCCTTAACAGAAAGAAGTGTTGGTTTTTTCATTTCTGTAAAAAAAAAACTGCGTATAAAAAAAATTTACTTTTTAACGTTTAAACAATAACACGCATGTTCTTTTTTAGCTACTGGTCTTTGATGCAGAACTTTGTTGTAATAGAAAAAGTTAAGCCAACACAGTAATCGGAAAAAAGGGACTAAAAGTGGTGTTTCTCAGTTATCCAGTTTCTCAATGGCCGTGAACAAGTGGCTTTTGAAGCAGAAGTTAAAGTTAACAACAGAAAGAAAAATTAAATAAAATTTAACATAAAAACAGAGGTCACCTAATATTATCTTATATGTATCAATATATATATATATATATATGTATATATATATAGATACATATATATACATATATCAATTTTGATATTTTTCATTGAATTAATTTTTATTAAATTATTTTATTTACAACATGAAATTAATTAAAAATTTATTTACAATTTTTTCATTCTTGATTAAACTGGAAATCGAACCCAGGTTTTCCGGACAGGTTGTCCTGACATTGCGATTGTAACCACATAATTTTTCAGCGGGGTTTGCTGTTTAACACTCACCGCCATTGACGACGGCTGGCAGTCAAAAGTCAAAGATCAATCTTTAAAACAGCTAGAATCCCGAATTTTTGTTGGAGTTACTTCAGTATCAATAAATATAGTTTATAAAAGTGGGCGTGGCACTTTCTATATGAAAGAAATCAGCGATCCAGAGCCACCACAATTTTGTACGAATAATTTTTATATCAATACTAGCTGACCCGGCAAACGTTGTTTTGTCATACAACTTATTTATTTTAGATGTTACAATGTCTGCATCGCAAATTTTAAGAAAACCGGTTGATTAGCTAAGAAGATAATAAAAATTATAGGCTATAGTTCTTTCCAGATGTTACACTATTTGCCTGCAAAATGTCAAGAAAATCCAAACGCCAAATATCAAAAAAATTGGTTGATTAGTTAAGAAGATATAGGGAGGGGGACCTTTTACTCCTCTTGCCCTATTTCATGCCCTGTTCTCTTTCAGATGTTACAGTGTCTGCATGCCAAATTTTAAGAGAACCGGTTTATTAACTTAGAAGAGAAAGGGAGGGGGAGCTTCTACCCCTCTTTCTTCACGCCCTAAATAATAAAAACTACAGGCTTTAGTACTTCCCAGCTGAAACACTATTTGCCTACGAAATTTCAAGAAAATCGGTCGATTAGTTAAGAAGATATTACTTTACCCTTCTTGCCCTATTTCACATATTATTCCATATTTCCTTTCAGATGTTTCAGTGTCGGCATGCGACATTTTAAAATAACACGTTCATTTGCTTAACAGATGTAGGGTAGGGGAGCTTTTATCGCTATTGCACTATCTCACGCCCTATTACCTATTTCCTTTCAGATGTTACAGTGTCTGCATGCCAAATTTTAAGAAACCCGGTTGATTAGTTTAAAATATTGGGCAGGGGGAGCTTTTACCCCTATTGCCCTATTTTACGCCCTAAATAACAAAAATTGTAGGCTTTAGTTCTTTCCAGATGTTACACTATTTTCCTGGAAAATTTCAAGAAAATCGGTCAATTTGTAAAGCAGATATGGGGAGGGGAAACTTTTACCGCTTTTTTCTATTTCACGCCCTATTCTCTATTTTCTTTCAGTGCATGCATTCCAAATTTTCAGAAAACAGGTTGATTAGCTAAGCAGATATAGAAAGGGGGAGCTAATGCCCTCTAGCGATAAAATAAAATATACTCTACGACCTATTCTCCTATATAACAAATACACATACAAAATTTCATACAAATCAGTCAACCCGTTTAAGAGGAGTTCAAAATGGAAAGTATTTTGTTGATATTTGTTAGGGAATATATAGGAAAATCTAAATGCCAAATCTGCGGAACCCCTAAGCCGATTTCGTGCAAACTTTACTTAAACCATCTACAGACTATCCCCAACGTACCCTGAAATTTGAAATCGGTCAAACCGTTTCCGCAGTTAGTGGTGATATCAAAGTGTACACTTCTTTTTATATATAGATGAATATTTAAGGCAAAAATGGGCGAAATCAGATATCGTAATTTGGCTCCTGGTCGATTATTCCAATCATTGTCCAGCTTTTGCTCGTTTGAAACTAATTAATGGTATTCGTTACAAGTTTTTTGTGTGATCGTCGGGCACGATTTAAGCAGCTAATAAAAGATGGTACTTTTATGGTACCATCACCTAATAAACAGCATTGTGACAGGGACCAGGCGATTTTCTCTCGCTACGGGATATCGTAATGAAGCCTTTTTAATCGCCAGTAATGATTTAATGCAAAAACTACTCTCTTTTATGGCTTTTGAGTAGAATTTCGAACGTGGAAAAACTACTTGATTCTTGTTAAAATTTTGTTTTAAAAATTTTTTGTCTGTCCATCTGTCCGTCCGCTACCCTGTATGGCCAGCACTGACTTTTCCATATGTTATTTTTTATTTTAGAAAAAGAAAAAGGTTAAGCGAAAATAGCCACCCACATACTTGTGGCTAGAAATTTTCTTTTTATGTGGACGTGTACATTTGACTTTCCAGAAAGAAAAACAAACAAAAGCCAAGGGCGTTGCAGTTTATTTCCCTTTTTTTTTTTTTTGTTTTTGCATGAGGGAGCAAGAAAAAAGTGCAACTAAATTTAAACAAAGTCGTCTAGGTATGTCTACTAACCTTTAGACCAAGAAGAATGTTGGTCAAAAGTATAAATCTAAATAAAAGTTTAGAGAAAAAAGAAAGTTGTTTAAAAAGGGGAATTAAGAGCTTAAAGTAGGGAATGAATGAAAGATTTGTTAAAGAGATTTTCAGGATGCACAGAAAAAATTGAAAATTGATTTCAATTAAAAAATTTGTGATATTAAATAAAAAAAATTTATTAAATTTGCACCAGTAAAGAAATTAATAGTACCAATTAAATATTTTTTGGTATATTAACAACAATTTTTGAAGTTATGCTATGAGTAAACGTTAAATTCGCTTAATTAAATTTTTAATTAAAACTGATTTCATTTTTGATTAAAAGTTTAATTGAAGAACAAATTGGCGAGAATTTTTTCTGTGTATGGAAATTATATACATTAAATTAATTTCATGTTGTAAATTCCTTCCTTCACAAAAAATAATTTAATGAAAATTAAATTTAATTAACTTAATTAAGCCTTATTAAAATATCAAAGCTTCAATTAAAAACCAATAGTTCAATGAAAACTCACAATTGTTATAATTTTATTTTTTAAATTAAAGTTTGTTTTTAATTTAATATCATTCTTAATCTTGTAAATGTTCAAAGATGTTTTATAAAATAAAGATATTTTCTATTATTTATTAGCAAAATTAGCTTTAGACTGTTTCAAGTAGATGTTTTAATTTTCAAATTTTCCATTTCTCTCCCAGTTTTATTCTTTTTTAACCATAACATATTTAATTCCTTAATAACATTAATTGTTTAGCTATTTAAAAAAAATCACACTTTTATTTTGCCTACTTCTTAATCTCATTCCTACCTGTTCTAAATTTCACAACTTGTATTTTGTTTTTTCTTTCTGTATGTTTGTTTGTTTAACCAACCGCCCTTAATTATCAATTACCTCATTAAATACAAACCACAACAAAGTACTGAGAGCCGATCCTTCCTGGAATTTAAAAAGATCTTATACGGATTTCCTGTTAACCGAAAGCCGACAAACATTTTTAAATCGTGAAAATGATCGTTGTAACTCTGTTACTATTTGCTTGTGAATTTTTGAATTTTCCTGTTAAAATTTCTTCCATCAATTTTATGACTCTATAAAAGTGCAAAACTATTTGTTTAAGCTGGACCCCATTACATTGTGTGTTACCGCAAGGTTTTTATTTCAGTTGTTTCCTAAAGGAAAGTTTACTTAAGATTTTTTAAAGGTTAGTAGATTTGGAGTACCCTTAAGGTACCTTGTTAGGGTAACAAGGCGCGTTTGCCGACAAAGCAAAGGAACATTTTCGGTAGGAATTTTATTTTGAGTTGTTAATAATAAATGAAATGAAACCAAAAAAAAGTTAACAGAAACTAAATAGATCTCTTAAACGTTTATTGTAATCAAAAGTCAAAAAAAGGACAAGAAGTCCCATTAAAATGGGAGTTAGAGGGTTAATAAACTTTAAGAAAAGAATCGTCATACAATTCTACTGAAGACATCTGAAATTATTTCTTAGCTCAGAAGTACATTTAGTATATTTTTTTTTTACTTATACCAAGCGCCTTTTCAAAAAATTTAAAAACTTTAGGGGCCCATATTTCGGAAGCCCGAGCTAACTTTTCAAAACCCTTTGGCAGATTTGATCTACTAGTAGTCTACTTTCATTTCGCGCAAGTTTTGAGGCTGGTTTGTTTTGTTGCACACTGCAATTTATAAATATATAATATAGGAATTTTTGCTTTTTATTTTACTTTTAAAACATGAAAATAATGTTTATAATACACACAATGTGGCATCGAATTGATGTCACTGTAGTCATAGCATAGACGCCGCATAAACTATGACAAAATTTTATTATGACGTTCGTCATTGGTTTGATGTCACTTTTTTCATTTGTAATAACATTGATGTCACAATTTTGATGTTAGGACATCATCAATATGAAGATACATTTTTCTATGAGTGTATAAATTGTTTTCAAAGTTTGTTGAAATAATTCTTCTTCTGTCTTCCTAAATTTCTTAATAACTTTTCTTTGCTTTCCTTATATTTCTCTTAAGTCTTAACTAAATTAATTTTTGAAACCAAAAGTTATAAACAAAGAAACAATTAAGCCTCCAAATTATTATTAATGTTTTAAAACTAATAAATGTTTTAATATTTTTAAGTCTTAAGTCGTTGTTTTTAACTATACCTCCATTTATCTAAAATTTTCCCATTAAAATTTCTTAAAAATTTATCACAACTCGTACAGAGACAGCAAAAATTATAATTTTTAAATATGTAGTTAGAAATATTTTAAAATGTTTTAAACTTAAGCGATAACGCTAATTAGCCAAAAAAAAATACTCATATGTAGACATTTAAAACTATCATCATTGTGTTTGTTTATTATTTAAAACAACCAGCAACATTTTTTTTTTTTGAAAAATTTTGTAAATGAATTTTTCTTGTTGAGTCATTAGGAGGAGGAAAAGAAGTCATTCGTCCATAACAACTGGAAATAAAAACAACAAAAAAAAACCTAACCAACAATAAGATGACGTTGTAAAGTCATAGATAAGCTTAAAACCTAGTAGACGGACAGACGGACGGACGGACGGATAAGTGGAAAGGCAGTCAAACGGTCTAAGAGATAAATAGTATAACAGCCAACTATTTTTATAAAGCCATACCTTAAGCCACAAAAGTCATAGTGTTAAGGATTTTTTATTTTATTTTGACTCATAACCCTGCAGTTGCGGAAGAGGAAAGAACGCCCCTTTTTTGTATATAAAAAAAACAGCTTGGTTATCTTCTAATTTGTTTAATTTTTGTAATACAAGCGTGTTTTTTTACTTATAGATTACCTGGTAATGGGTAAGGTAATGAAAGTCTTATTTTACAGCAGACCTAACCGCAAAAAAAGCTTAAGCGACAAAACTACAATTTAACAGGAGAAGTTTTTTTTATTATATTTAATAAAAAGTTTGTATGAAGGTTGGCGCTTAAGCTAAAATTGTTTTTGCTATAAAATTGTAACGCTTCCTTAAGTAACCATGAAATTTTAGAAGATGAAGCTAAGTGTTGCTAATTTTTGCTGTAACAGCTCGATATGTATGAAAAAAATTTATGTGAACCTTTTACAGAAACTTAAGATAACTCCTTTTTATTAATTACCTAGTAATGGCTAAAGTAATTAATAGGCCTTTTGGACAGGCTACCGGTGCTTTATTTATATGTTACCTTTTCTCTTCTTTACTACCCGTCTCCACCATCCATCAACTTGGTAAGAAAAGCATGTCGCACATGAATTCTACTCGCGTAGACTGTTCATGTTCATGTTTCGTTCATGTGCTGCCATCATTACCTAAACATTCGTCTTAGCATCCATGTGCGCCATGATGTTGGCCATACAATGTATTTTCTGTATACAACCAAACGCACAACAACAAAAATTGTGGTCAATCAGAACATGAACATCAACACGTATTCGCCACATACAAGAACATGAACAAATTAATACCGTTGCTCTGCCGGCGTTATGGTGATGTCATGTTCTAATCGAAAGCGCATGGAGACGTGGGTTTAGATATGCATATAGACATAAAGTGTTGGCCCTTTCCATAGAAATTCGAGATAACTCCTTTGTACTGCAAGCGATTTACTGTTGTCTTTTTCATTAATTACCTAGTAACGACTACGGGAGATTTCCTTATATGTTAAATTTTGTTTTCTTAAGACAGACATATAGACAATGTATTGTTGACCCTTTCCGCAGAAACTCTAGATAATTCCTTTGTATCGAAGGTGGCATTTTGTTATCGCATTTCTAAATTACCTAGTAATGAGTAAAGTAATCAACTTTACATACTTTGTAATAGAAAAAGTAATCCATTGACAGTTTGTAATGCAAAAGTTTATCGATTACCTGGTTATAAGCAAAATAATCAGCGGACAGAATTGTGACATCAATCCAATGACAAATGTCATCATACAATTTTGCCATATTTTATGCGTCATCGATGCTATGACTACATTGACATCAATTCGATGCCACATTTTGTGTATTAAAAACATTATTTTCATATTTAAAAAGTAAACCAAGAAGCAAAAATTCCCATATTTTAAATTATTAAGTAAAATACATTAAATTTTCAAAGTATAATAATTACGAAAACCATATCTGACATGCTGCTGGTGTCTTAAAATTTGAAGTTTTCTGTAAATAAAGGGCGGAATGCAACAAAAGTGAAAGAAACATGAGCAAGGGTCTAGTAAATAATAATATTCTCTGCCTTTGACTTAAGTCAATCCCAATGACTCATTTCTCCAATATTACTAGGGCATAGAAATTAGGACATTTTTTATTAATCTGACCTCGATTCATCATTTCTGTGATGCTGATGTGTCATCCCGTAGATGACATAATTTCAATGTTTGATCATGATGACAATTTGGCCAGTGATATTAAATCTGACATCGCAATGATGTAAAGTGCCATGGGGTTAGAAAACGAAGACACTTGTTATAGTATTGATGTCAAAATGCATCTGCGTTATGACGCCTTTTCTAGCAGTGTACTAAAAGATCTTCTGTAATCGATGGAATGTGAATTGAGTTCTTTTTAAAGTTTTTCTCAGTGAAATAGAAAGACTATAAGTAGCAATCAAATCGGTTGCTAAGGTTTGGTTTTCAGAATTACTGGGTAGTTTTAAAATAACTTTTGTACACTTGATCCATTTCATTTGTGGAAATTCATTTGCTTACTTGGTTTTTTTTTTTTTTCTTCCATTTAAAAGAGATCATCTTTACGCATTTTTTTGGTATTTTAAACAACCATGACTTTTATAAAACAACAATAACGATAAAAACAGAAACTGACAAAAACAATATGGAAAAACTCCAACAATAAAATTTAAAAACTACAACAACATTAGATAAGCGTTGATCCATAACAATGCAGATCATAACTGACATGTGAGAAGAAAAATCGGTAAAGAAAAACTTTGTTGCCACAAAAAGTCCATATTAAAACGAAGGCAGGCGGAGAAGTTTTTTAAAAAGGAAGCAACAACTATTGAAATATTGAAATAAAATAACGGCCCTTTTTATAAAAATAAATAATACATGGGTCTAATTCTGGCAGTCGGGATCGAAAACATTTTCGATTCGAAAGCAATTTTATTTCTAATTGTTTCCGTGGATACTGCACGCATCGAAATTATTTTTAAAGTGCTGGAAAAACTCTTGTATTGAAAAAATAATTTCGATTCGTTGAGTATCGACTTTTAAGCTTTATAAATAATTTGACTTAATATCTACAAAAAAAAATCTCTTTCTGAGAGAAATTTTTTCAATTTGGAAAACTTAAGAAATAATAAAAAGAGTTAATCTTAAAAAAAGTCTAGTTCAATTCAAGAACTTTATAAACTAACAGCCGTACCTAACCAAAATTGTCACGCGTCTTTTAGTTACACAAAATTGTTATGTCAATACAATTTATATGAAGCATACATAAATGGCGCAGCGTCAACGCTTGGCAATTGGGAAATCCGATTTTGAAAGTGCGTTTTACAGTGAAGTTGGCCGCTGTTGTTAAAAAAATAATGGCAATTAAGCTGTTTTTTGGTTAATCTTGCGGTTTTATCCCCATTTTTTCTATTATGTGTTCGTGACACAACGTTGACGCTCTTGTTAAGGTATGGCATAACAGCGTAAAAGCTAAGCGGAAGAAAACGTTCTGCCTTCCGCTCTTATTTAGGTACGGCTGTTAATATTTTAAGTTCGTTTTTGGTCTTAATTTGGATTTAAAAGATCTGATTTATTGTATAAGTTAAGCTTGAAGTTCTGGAGCTTTTCCATAGATCTCTCATTGTGTTGTCATGCAGAAAAGCTGAAAGTTTTTTGCTAAAGTTGCGTCTGTGAGCTTTTCACTGATCTAGTGCCTTCTCTTAGTTTATTTAAAAGACTTTTCAATTGTCTTTCTTAAAATTTTTCCTTTTTATTTCAATTTAACTAACAGATTTCTCTCCCTCTCTCTCTCCATCTCTCTCTCTCTCACTCTATCGACACTACTACTACACTTGAGCATTTGTGTAAATGTATTTCAAACCAGGTTGTTTTTTCTGTTAGCCATTTTGTTTATTGTCTTTTTTTTTTTGAACTTTCTAATGTTAATTTCTTTTTTTTAACTTATTCATACACAGTATCTTACAGTAGTAGTAGTTTAATTTTTCAGTTTTATTATGGTTTAATTATGACTTTTTGGGGTTATTTGTAATTTGCATAAATTTTACAACTGACTGACACTTTATTATAATTATTTAAAAAAAAAATTAAATAGCTATAGACCCATTATACTAAAATAGAAACAAATAAGCAATAAACAAAAAAAAGAGAAAATTGTTAAGAAAAGAAAATACCTATTTGAAAATAAAAAAGAGCCATTAAATATTTTGAGTTTAGTACAGTAGGGGTTTTAAATAATTTTCAGAACTTTACAGGTGAGATCATAGTTCTAAAGGTTAATAAATGATTTAAATAATTATTAAATAGAGCACAGCCACTTACCAGAGATAAACAGTTGCCAGTCTGGCCGCAAACTTTAACTAAGAAATAAAATTGGTTACTTGAATATGTCTGTAAGTACACTGTCTTTCCATTTCTCCTTTAAGTCTTACATCCTCCTGGGCATAATCGGGAGCAGTCAATACTTGGGTCTTAACAAAAATCCAAAATTGACAAATCCCAAGAGATCTTCACGATTTCTTACGCGGCAGACAAGAGTTCCTATCTGGTACTTCAAGAATCAGAAGCCCCTGGTTACACTCATAGAAAAATGCATTTTTATATTTATGATGTTCTAACATCAGAATTATGACATCAATGTTTTTACAAATGGCATCAATGGGAAAAAAAGTTACATCAATCTAATGACGAACGTCATCATACAATTTTGTCATATTTTATGTGTCATTTATGACTAGAGTGATATCAATTCGATGCCACATTTTGTGGTTTTTTAAAAAGTAAAATAAGAAGCAAAAATTCCCATATTCTATTTGTTTATATTATTTTGTTAAATACATCAAATTTTCAAAGTAAAATAATTTCGAAAACTATATCGAGCATGCTGATGGTGTCTTTTAATCGAGATCCAATTAAAAATTTTCTTGTTTTGCGAAGCTCTAATACATAGTAAATTTTAAAAATTAAGCGCTAATTTATGCGCTACGCTATAAGACAAAGAGGATGCAATTAGGCTAGTGAAATAATTCCTAACAAAATATAAAATTCGAAGAGCCACGATATTCCCTTACTACGTAGCAGGTTTGTAAGGGATCATATTAAAAAATTTACGGTAACAACAAAAAAATTCAGTGTGCTTAGCTGATCGTAACATTCACCAATTTTTATATGCTTCAAAGTGGGAACTCGCCACATAGAATTCAAGTCTTCCGTAAGCGATATGGTAAGCTAAACTGTTACGTTTCTCCCTTACAAACCTGCTTCCTTGGAAGCTCCATTTTTTATTGGGTAGTTTTTGTGTAAACAGAGGGCGGGTTACAGCAAAAGTTAACCAAACATGTGTAACGAACGGGTAAGTAAATAATAATATTCTTTCACTTTGATTTAAGTCAAAGCCCAATGAGTCAATTAGATGACATTTTGTCATTGAGTAGTCGCACTGATGAAATTTTTTTTATTGAACTGACTCCGATTCGTCATTTCAGTAATGCCGCTGTGTCATCCTATTGATGGCATAATTTAAATATTTGACCCTGATGACAATTTGGCCAAGTGCTGTTAAGACTGACATCAAAATTATGAAAAGTGGCATGGCGTTAAAAAACGAAGAAACTTGTCATAGTACTGATGTAAAAATACATTAGCGTTATTACGCCTATTCTATCAGTGTAGCCTCCGAAGCCACGGCACCGGACTGACAACTGGTTGAGGCCTCCGTGAGTATGCTTCTTGCGGGAGGGGGATTGTATTTGCCTAAGTTTCGCCTGAACGCTGACAGGAATTTTCCGGGAATCACTTAGTGGTTGTGATTTACTGATCACCACTTGTGAGAAAGGGTTGGCTGAGTTTGCCCCCTTTCACTGTACAAATTTTTTTGAAATTTGTTTTTTCCTTACAGACTTTGTTGTTGTCGGCAAGTAACTTGCGCAAGTAACTTGCCGAGTGTGAAAGGGGGCTTTCTGCTGGCATTTTTCCAAAACCAGTGGAGGTTATATAGCTCCTTGCCGGTTTATACACTCAAATTGCTATCAGGGTGTGATGTTGCCTTTTACACACATAAAAAATTCACGCAAATTTTTAATTAAAAATTTAATTAAGTGAATTAAACGTTTACTTATATCAACAATATTACTGCAGGTACTGTTATTAATATTACAAAATATTTAATTGATACTATAAATTTGTTTACTGGTGCAAATTTAATTAATTTTTTAATTAGTATCACAAATTTTTTAATTGAAATCAATTTCTAGTTTTTTATGTACACTCGGCGGCGATTGGTTAACGCGTCGTTTGTCACCAATGAGGTTGAGATCTACCATGAGATAAGGCCATATGTCAAGCGCTCATATAAATCTTTTTTCCATGGGTTACCAGAGGTCAGTTAAGTAGCCTGTAAATTAAATAATAATAATAATTAGATGTTAATTTGTTTTAAAAAATCTTAAATTCTTTCAAAATCTTAGCAATTTTTTTTTTTTGTTTGTTTCAAAAAGCTTCTTTTTAATAATAATGTATAAACAATTTGTTCCCCCCGATTTAGAATAAATTCCCATATACTGAAATTTTTTATTTGTAACGCTTTTTAATCGAATCTAAAACAATCGCTAATGCAACATGTCACTGCATAATTATGCTGAGCAAATGAAATTGATCTTTATTTTATTTTTATGTAGATCACATGATCTTAAATTCAAGGACACGCAACTCTAGAATCTTTAAATGCTGCCTAGTCTTTTAAAAAATTGATAACAAGAAAGAAAAAAAAAAAAAAAAATCTATTGAATTAAAATATTGTGTGAGAATTATGCAAATTTTTAAAACATGATCTTTATTTCCTTGAATTTTTTTTTTATTATTGAAAAAATATCGTTCGTTCGTTGTTCCAATTAATTTGCATAATTTTTGTTTAAGAATCGGTTTTTTAATAAAACACTTTTTTTGAAATTGTTAAATGTGTGTGAAAACAAACTCTATTGAATTTTGGATTTTTTTTTTTTTTAATTTTCAAAATCTTTCAAGGTTCTTATGTGGAAAATGTTTTAAAAACTTCCCAGCATTTGATTTGGTATTAAACAAAAGAAATAATTTTACATTGATTTAAACTATTTGGTTCTGTTTTTTTTTTTTTTTTTTTTGTCAAGGAATTTTTTTTTAAAGAACGTGCGGTTTTAAAATTTTTCCTGCTTAAAAACACTTGATTTGTTTTATTTTAATACTTAATTTGAAAAAGATTTAAATTTTTTTTTATTTTTTCAAGGATTTTGAATTTTAATCAATGACAACTTAACACATCATAAATCATGAGAAAGATTTGTTTTTAAGTTTTAAATGATTTCTTTGCAATTTTGAAATTTGGTGGTTTTTTTTCAAAACACTGACAAAAATGGCCTCATAACGCTGATGTATTTTGACATCATTACTATGGCAAGAGTCTTCGGTTTTGACCCCATGACACTTTTTATCATTGTAATGTCAGCCTAAACATCACTTGGCCAAATTGTCATTAGAGTCACACACTGAAATTATGTCATCAATAAGATGACACATCAGCATCACAGAAATGAAGAATCGAAGTCAGTTTAATAAAAAATGTCATCAGTACGAGGACTCAGTAACATTGCAGAAAGGATTAATTTAGCTTAATTAAATGATAAACAAAGGCGTCATAACGCTGATGTATTTTGACATCAGTTCTATGACAAGTGTCTTTGTTTTTGACCCCATGACACTTTTCATTACTGTGATGTCAGCCTTAACATCGACTAGCCAAATTGTCATCAGTGTCAAAAATTTTAATAATGTCATCAATGGAATGACACATAGGCATTACAGAAATGATGAATCGGAGTCAGTTTAATAAAAAATGTTATCAGTGCACTTACTCAGTAAAATCGGAGAAAGGCTTCACTAGGCTAAGTTTAATAAGAAACTGTCATTAAATGAAGTCATTGGGATTGACTTAAGTCAAAGTGAGAGAATATTATTTATATGTTTGTTTCACTTTAGTTGTATTCCGCCCTTTGTTTACAGAAGACTTCTCAAAAAAAAGACACCATCAGCATGTCCGACATGGTTTTCGTAATCATTCTACTTTGAAAACTTGATGTATTTAACTAAATAATTTAAACAAATAGAATATGGGAATTTTGGCTTTATTTTCAATATTTAAACATGAAAATAGTGTTAACAATATGCAAAGTGTGGCATCGAATTGATGTTAATGTAGTCATACGACGCATAAAATATGACAAAATTATGATGATGTTAGTCAATAGATTGATGTCACATTTTGCCTCATTGATGCCATTTCTAAAAACTCACAATTCTGGTGTAAGGAAATCATCGATATGAAGATGCATTTTTCTATGAGTGTACGGTTGCAAAATAGATTCTCCAACGATTTTCGCTTGCTTTAAGAGTTTTGCTAGACCTGTCATTGTCATCATTAATTTTCCTAAATTTGAATCCTTTTTTCAAATTAAAATTCGATTTTTCTTGTTTCGAAGAGAAAGAAAATGTTTTACATATGGTTATTAGCAACTTCAAGGATAATAGATCCTGGTTAAAATTGTATTATCTCTCTCTCTCTCTATTTCTTTCTTCACCATTCACTTAAGGCTACAAAAATGTCGACAAATGTGTGTAAAAACTTCTCAAATCTGTTTATTTTTTAGTCCTGTTTTTAAAGGATCATTAACTTGATTACACTAGTAGTATTTGTAACTAATTCTTTTTAACATCCAATTCCTTTACTCTTTTCTAATTCATTTATTTTACTCCTTTTTTTCTTTTCCAGACATGTTTGTGTTACAGATTATGTCAAAATCATGCAACATCCTTGTTTTTTCTTCTTATTTTTTATCCAAAAAAAAAAAGGTAAATGATGCAAATACAAAACACAAACGTCATAATTTCACCCTTTTTTGTTAATGTAACTGCCAGAGAAAAATCAGTTCATCTACTCGAACCTCAAAATGTCATTAGGCTTATTTGTATTTTTTTTTTATTTAAACACACATGTGTTCAACGAATTATTTCATTTAAATATTTCTTATGAGTGTGTGTTTGTTCTTTGTGTTAGAACTTCCGTTCATTCAAATCCTTTCCTTTTTTTTCTTTTTGTCAAAGTACTTTTTGATAGAAATGTCATTTATTTCCTAATTTTTTTTCCTTTTAGATTTTATTACGTTTTCCCAACTATTTATAGAAAATATTTCTTGATTTGGAATTAATGCATATTAATGATGTTATTTGGTTATTGTGTGGCAACGAAATTATATAAAGTTGATTATATTAAAAAGAAAAATAAAATGGTTTCTTTAATATTGAATGGTTTTTTTACGAAAGTAAACAAAAGAAGAGAAAAATATTGGAACCATAAAATGTGTGAACTAGGCCTTCATAAAGAAAAAGTTTATCCCTAGGGTAAAGGGAATTAAAACCAAACTTTTCAAGTGACAGTCCTAAAGTGGTCGGGACCGGTTCTATTTATAACTTTTTAATATGGAGCTGCCCTTGGAAGGGGTTATTAATTGGTACCTTTTTGCGACTTTGTAACTGGTCACTAAAATAACCTAAGTGGTTACATTTAATTTCGGTTACAATAATGCCTGTCGCAGATATTGTCCCGTGTGAACCATATAAATATGATAGATCTCCTTCATATAAAGAAATATAAACATTTAGCATCATCCTGCACAAAATCCAGTTACATAATAAGTTTTGTATCAATTACCTTTCATCTGGAGCAACTACACTTTAAACACATTATCACCAGTTAAGTGACATGTCTTCTTTTCACCTATCACAACTCGTTCCTTTTTATTTTTATATTGTGTTCACTAGTCATGGGATAATTGCTTTAAGAACAATTGATATAAATTTTCTCCAGGGATACTACAGACAAGACTAAAGACCTGACCTTAAACTAGTGGATAGACTGGTCAAAATAATACACTAAAGGCTTAAGAACAGATCTGACTTAAAATGTGGTATTTACAGAGGATGGCATGCCTTTAACGCATGATGTGTGTCTTAATAAATAGCGCCGAGCTAATGTTCTGTACTTGGTGACCCCACCCTGCCGATTTGTTAGGAGACATGCCAAGGATATTTTACCTTTTGGTGTTACATCCTGAGGGGAAATTAGGTTCAGTTAATACCTTAAAATAAGGCAAAGTTCCAAATTAATATATGTATCTCTTTAAACCACTTATGATGCTATATAGTACCACGGGAGGCTAGAACTGAAGTTCCAGAGGGTGGAGACCCTTCGGAGTCTAAAAAATTCTTGAGGGGAAGTTTGGCTGCTTATAGATCTCCCTGAGATCGTATCTAGTATCATGGGAGCCAGGAGTCCATAGATCCTCGTTTCTAGTCTGACCGTAGATGAGGAACCTTCGGGGATTACGTAGTTATTGGAATTATATCCAAAGTAGCGAAAAGGGAGATCTTAAAAAGTCAAGTTGACAGGCTGATTCTCTACCTTGAAGAGAAATTTGGCTGCTGGCGGAATTTCTTGCGAGATGCTGGTAAGTCAACAAAAGTTACTTCCTATTACATATTACATACCACCAATCAAAGTTTGAAACTTTAGCGGATGTAAAACTCCTAATTTGGTATTGTTCCAACAATCAAATCTGTGGAATTCGGACAAAACATCTTAAGTCGAGATAAGATAGCAATAAAAGTTAAAAAAAAACTCGTTGAAAAAATCATTTTCATTAATAAAATAAACCGAAATTAAAGAAAAATTTTGTTTATAACACAAAATTTTAAAATCGTAAACAAAAATGTTTTTTGAAGGAAAATTCGTATTATTAACAGCATTTTTTTCAACTTTTAAAATTTGACTTAAGATGTTTTGTCAAAAAGCCACAGAAATCATGCATTGTCTGCCGAATAAATGGAATAATCAATGAAAATTAATCAAAATGAATCAAATAAATCGCTTATAAATCTTGTAACTCAGAAAGTTATTAAAACGTGGGAGCACAAGGCCGCAAGGCAGATCAAACTGCCTCATCTGTATATACATATGTATGGAATAATTATTGAGGAATCACAATCTCTTGATTTTTTGGGCATGGAAATACAATGTGATCTTTGATGGACAAAACATATATTCAAGAAGTTAAAAGAAGCAGTCAAGTGCCTCGGTTTTTTAAACGGTGTACAATATACCTGACTCCTTCTATTTTCCATCTATACCAACTATATCCGACCGCCAAAGGATTACAGCTCTCATGTGGGTGCCTGTGCTTCAAAGTCGATTTTGGAGCTTCTCGGCCGCGTGCAGGAGAGGGCGAAAATTTTCGTTGGTGACAGTGGAGTATTTAATTATTTTGACTCCATTGAGGACCGTCGCAATGTGGGTGGGATTTGCCTGTTTTATCGTTACTACAATCGGATATGTTCTTATGAAATTAGTTATCTGGTTCCCGAAACCCGTACGTTTGTTCGTAATACAAGTTTTTTTTCTAGAGTCCATCCATTTGTGATCGATTGGCCCGTGCACCGTACAACGCATTTCAGGGAAGATTCGATTCTTGGAAAACCCGTCCTGCTGAAGTCTTCTCTCTCACTTTCAACATTAATAAGTTCAAGTCGAATGTTCACAAGCAATTCTCCCTCTATCCTCCTTTCCATAACCTATTTTCCTAGTAACAACACAATGCAATGCATTAGTAGGGTTCTTCCCATGAGTGCCGGTTCTAACAAAAAAAAAAATAAAAACTATTTTAAAAATAGTGGTTGAGAAATTTTCCTTTGCTTGCTTTATAATCTGAACCTTGCCCGCCCAAACCAATAGCATATAGACTATTCGGTAGACTAAACTAAGTCGATTGTCTAAATAGATAATCTAAGGACAGGTCGATAGAAGTTTTAATAGGCTTTTTGCTAAAACAGTAGCTTTTCCTAAAAAAATAATACTTTAAAACATTTCTGATGATTAACCCCAAACCAAAAAACAATACAAGAAATGAGTTCAAAGATATAAAAAATAAATCTGTAATTCATAATATAAAACAAAAACTTACTTATTGTACATAAATTCAAAACTTTTATAGTTAATTCTACGAATAAAGATTTCATCTTGTCATATATAGACTGACTGGAAGACAGAACACAAACAAGAGACACCACTTCATTCTTCAGCTCTCAGTTCAGTTCAGTTCGTTCAAATAAATGTAATTTATAAGTTTATTGTATGTAGATTTTGTTGTTATTGTCATCATTTTGCTTCTTTTTTTTTTTTTTTGTTTTTGTTCAAAATGAGAAAACAACCAGAAATGGAAAAACTTTAATAAAAATTATTACACCTTGATGGGTGATCACGTAGCGGCGTGACAAACACACATAACACGCATTCAATAAATTTCAAAAGAAAGACACTAGATGTTTTTTGACTGCTTCTTGGTTTTTTAAAATAAAAAAAACGATTTTTTTTTTTTTGGTTTTGTTTTGAAGAGAGTAGAGTGTGTTTCAGTCTAAATAAGATCTTTGAGGGATCTTAATAAACGAACGAATACTGTCAAGGAAGGAAACAGAATCTTGTGAAATATGAAATACACTTTAAAAAAAGTTAATAAATTAAATTTTTTATTGTAAATAAAATGCAAAAAAAAATACTTTAAAATTATACAACTTTTTAAAATTTTGTCACTTGTCATGTAACAATGACAATATTAAAACATTACTAAATTTAATATTTCTGCAAAATTTTCAATTTTAGTTGGAAAACTTGAAAACTTTTTTAGATTTTTAAGAATTTTTTTAATGAGTTTTTAAGACGCAGTTATGACATTTTCTTTGAAATAGGGCATTTTATAACACACACAATTATATTTGTCATATTTTTTTATTTTGCGAAAATTCTATAAAATTTTCTTATAGGACTTAATTTGAAAAACAAAACATTATATTAAAAAAATCTTTTCTTTACTAGTGAAAATTTTGTCATTTCACCTTTTTTGTCATCTTTTGAGTTTGAGGAAAAATAAAAAGATATTTTATGTTTTGTAAGTTTTTTCAAAAGCTGCCTAAAATATACAAAATTTAGTCCAATTTTGTTATGTTATTTTTTAATTCAAGACTTATTTCGTAATGTAATGTGATTAAGATTTTCGTGTGACTAAGAAATATTTAGGTTAGGTTCCATTGGCAGCCGTGATCAAGCACAGCTCACGTGGGTCCATTAATTAGTTTCCGTTGCGTTACCATGTCACACCGTCTCCCATGGGTCCTATGTTGTCTGGCTGCTAGTGCTCCCACGCAGCCATCCGGTCAATTCAGTAAAGGAGTGGATCCTGTTAACATCAACATCAGAGAGACAAGTTTTGTCCCCAAGGGCTCTTCGACCAAACATTTTGAGTCTTAGATCTCCGAATGCCGGGCAATTACAGAGAAGATGTTCCGTTGACTCTTCCTCCTCCTCCTCCTCGCCGCAACTTCTACATAAGTCATAAAAAAAAGTTAAATTTTGGAATGATTTAATTAATATTTCGAAATAAACTTTAAATTATATGAAATTTTATACATCTGAAAATTTTGTCATGTCACATTTAAGTTAGGATTAAATATTTTAAGAAAATGTTCGAACAATTGTGTTTTAAAATGATTTCCAATCAAGCGGCCTGCCACAAAAATATTTTCGATCGAAATTTTAAGTTGTTACGTTTTTTTCTTTAAAACAATCTAAAATTTAATTTAATAAAATTTTAGTACTTTTGTGTTATTTCAATGATTTCAAATCAGTATTTATATTCATAACTAAAATATTTTTTTTTTTTATTATAAATACAACAATTTTGACATGTCCCATTTTTTGTCACTTTGTCACATGCATCCCTCGTTTCAATATTTTAGGAACATTTTTAAGCTATAGTATTTTTTTATAACTTTAAATCAATATTTCTATTAACATTCGTAAAATATAATGATTTTTTTATAAATACAGCAATTTTGACATTGGCACGTTGTCACATGCTTTCCACGTTTCAATATTTTAGCCAAATTTTTGTACTTTTGTGTTATTTCAGGGATTTAAAAACAATATTTATATTTACATTACTAAAATACCTATAATTTTTTTTATAAATACAACAATTTTGACATGTCACATATCTTGTCATACCTTAAAAACAAACAAAAAATTCAATTTTCAAGCTTTTAGATCAATATTTTATTTGATATTCGAAATTTTAAGCAAATGTTCTTTAAACAAGACAATTTTGAAATGTCACATTTTAGTGACAATTTTTTGAGAAATATTTTTATGTTGTTTTAACAATATTTTCTTTTAAATTTAAAAGGGGAAACTAAGATTTATTATATATTAAATTTTTTTATTTTTGCAAAAACATAAAAACTCTTAAAAGTTTAAACATTTTGTCATGTCACTAATTTGTCACTTTCTATTACAAGAAAAATTTAGTGTTTTGAAAGTAAATTGGCAATTTTTAGACATTTGATTATTTCATAATCAATACAAAAAGTTTTAATATTTTTTTTTATATGCAAACTTGGTCATGTCACTTTTTTGTCCACTTCCAATTTTTAAAAAAAATCTTTTTTGTTCAATATTTCAATTGAAATTTGAAATGTGAAGCAAACTGTTTTAAATATGACAATTTGGTAATGTCACATTTTGGTGACTATATTTAATTTTTTTTTTTTTTTTTTGTTCTCTTTTTTATTCGAAGGGGAGAACATCCATGTTATTTATTCACTTGTTTTCTATTTTCAAAAACTAAAAATTCTTAAAAGTTTAAGCATTTTGTCATGTCACTAATTGTCACTTTATATTACAAGAAAATGTAAGTGTTTTGAAAGTACATAGGGAATTTTTTTAATATTTAATTATTTCATAATCAATTTAAAAGGTTTTCATAGTTTTTTTTTATAAAAAAGGGGGATGTAAGAAAAGATAAACTCACTGTTTATTGTTGGTGTTTTTTTTAAGCTTTGATATTTTACAAGTAAGACTTTGAGTGTTTAAAATTCTTATTCGCTTTAGGGTTTTATTTGTAAAATATTTTTAGCTTTTCTAAAATCTTTGGAAAAGGTTTCCTGATGATCCGGCCTAAGCAACCAGTGAAATGCGCATAGAAGCTAGCTTTCCCTCAACAATAAATTTCAGTGTATTCATCAAATATAAAAAATTGGGAATTTAGCACGTCATACAAAAATCTTAAGTATAAATTTTGTATTCCCGTAAATAACTTTGATGCCAACTTTGTTATGTCACTTTTTGTCAGCCTCCATTTTTTTAAAAGATATTTAAATTTTTAAGTTTTTGATCAATAACTTTATCTAAATTCGTAATGTGAAGCAAATCTGTTTTAAATATGAAAATTTGGAAATGTCACATTTTGTTGACTTCATTTTTTTTATGAGATTTACAAAAAGGAATCATTCAGCCATGTCACAGAGTAAAATTCCGTTCGGAAACGGAATTCATTCCGTATTTTGGTGCTCCAGAAAATGACGAAAAGATGTTTCGGAATGAAGCCATTTTTGTTTTCATGAACGGTATGGGAGTTGTCTGTATCTGAAAGGCCATAAAACTATCAAAATACACTTTCCATCAACAAACAAATATGTTTTCTTCAATTCCGAACGGAATCATTCCGAACGGAATTGTACTCTGTGACGTGGCCCTATAATCTATATTATTCATTAAATTTTTTTTTTTTTCGAAAATATACAAATTCCTTAAAATTAAAAAATTTTGTCATGTCACCATTTTGTCACTCTCTATTTCAAGAACATTTTAGTATTCTCAAAGTAAATTAGGAAACTTTTTTAATATAAGTCACATTTTTTGTGACACTCCAATTTACTTAAAAAATAAAACTTTTAAGATTTTTGTTGAATATTTTTTTATTGAAATTCGAAACGTGAAGCACATCTTCTTTAAAAATTACAATTTGGTAATGTAAAATTCTGGTAACTTTTTTTTTATTTTTATATTGTTAGAATAATATTTTCTTTAAATTCAAAAGGAAGCACTAATCTATATTATTTATTCACTTCTTTTGCAAATATATAAAAACTTTTAAAAGTTTTAGTATTTTGTCACGTCACAATTTTTTAACTTTCTATTACAATGAAATTTTAGTGTTCTGAAAGTTTATTGGGAAACTTTTTTCAAATTAAATTATTTCATAATAAATATAAAATGTTTTAACAGTCTTTTTAAATGCCAACTTTGTCGTGTCACTTTTTGTCACACTTCAATTATATTAAAAACTTTAAGTTTTTTGATTAATATTTTAATTGGAATTCCAAATTTAAAGCAAATTTTCTTTAAATATGACAATTTGCTAATGTCACAGCAACTCGGTGACTTTTTTCTGAGAAATATTTTTATTTTTATGTTGTTTTAAAAATATTTTTTTTGTAAATTTAAAAGGAAACACTTATCTTTTTTATTTATTCCCTTTTTTATTTTTGTAAAAATATAAAAATAGTTAATAGTTTAAACATTTTGCTAAGTCACGATTAAGGCACTTCTTATATTGCAAGAAAATTTTAATGCTTCGAAAGTAAATTGGGAAAAAATTTTAAAATTTAAGATTTAATTATTTCATAATCAATTTAAAAAGTTTTAGCAGTTTTTTTTTAAATTAAAATGCCAACTTTGTCATGTCACTTTTTGTCATCATGATGTTTGTTAAAAATATTTTATGGTTTTTGTAGTTAAAACAGATTTCTTATTTTATTTTGTATGGAATATAAAAAAATTTTAATAGTTTTTAGCAGTATTGAAGTTTTTCTCTTTGTCACTTTTAATGGCACTCAAATTTTTAACCTAAACATGATTAATATTTTTATTTTTTTTTCTAGTGTACATATATAGTTTTAACTTTAAATATAAATAATATAGATGATCTGCTTTAACCATACTAAAATTTTTAGTAGAAGTTATTTTTTTTCTTTTTTGCAGTGTTAAAATTTTGAAAAAAAAGTTTTTATAGAAAACTTAATTAAAAGCCTCGAGCACGCACTAGTTAAAGTTATAAAAATAGAAAAATCTGTATGGGCTTAAAAGTTAAAGGCGGCTTTATCCAACTTAAAAAACAACAAAATTAAAGTAAAAAAAAAAAAATATTTAAGAAAAGCAGAAGAGATCTCGTTAAATAGATAAATCACTCACTCAATGTCATCATCACCATCATACAGACAAAAGAACAAATGAAAAAACAAGAGATCTTTTTTTTTTAATGCGGCGAATATTTGCAAACCCAGAACTTTGTTTTCCAGTCACAAAACAGCAACAAAACCCTTTTCCTTAATTCTAAATCCCAATTAAAACAATAATTCGCAAAACAAATGCTTTCTTTCCTTACAAAAGCAAACAAAGGGATATTTTCACCACACAACACCAGAAATGGCAAATATTAAAAGGCCAAAAGCCCAATAAAAGGATTTTGGCAAATCAATGAAAAATTGCATTTACTGCCAATTGATAGGAGTATCAATAACTATCAATAAAAAGAAAACTAAAACTTAAATGATCATTATTACTATAACAAGGATCTAAAGGATCATAGATTTCTATAAAAGTGTGTGCTGTTAAAAAGAAAAACGAAAGGGGTGGTTTGATTTCTGCTTCGCTGTTTACCTGATTTCTTATAACAAACTGCCCTCAATTATTTCTGATTAAATTTCCGTTTTTAACAAAATTTGCATATCAATAGTAAATTCTATAGATTTTATTCAAAACACAAGCTGCAATTTTTATCAATTTCTTACAGATGCCTCTAAAAAATCTTTAAGGATTTCTTTCCACTTCCTTTTAAATTTGTCCTTCAATAAACTAATTTGCATATTCGGTTTTTAGTTTCTCATAATTACATATGCACTTTTAAAAATTCTTTAGATAGATAGAACGAATTTGTGAATTCGCGTCCTTTCTGGTTCATTATTGATTGACTGTTTGCGTTTTACATTTCATTGTAGCCGTGTCCATATATTTTCAACGTACTCAATTCATATGATAATCTTTAAAATACACATTTCTAGAAATTTGCATATTTTAGTTTTAAGAATCAGGCAGGGTGTAGGAAAATGTTGGTTTTTTTTTTTTTTTTTTATGTAACCATTTCGCCTGAATAGATTTTGAAGAGTGTTTTTGTTGGCTTTTTCAAAAAAAAAATTATTTATTTGGTATAAAAAAAATTTTTTCATATCGTGATTTATTGATGACAATTTTGAATAAGCAGACGGAAGCAGATGTTAGATTTGTTATCATAATAAAGCGAGGAAATGAAAAAATTTTAATGCTTACAATAGTCAGGACTAAAGACTAGAGCATAGACTACATTATAACCAATATTTTAGTCTATATTCCAATCACTAGTAAATACTTATGTGTTTATAACCTTAATTTGAGGAATTTTAGCAAGGAATCAAAGTATTGGCCATCGTTAGATATGACCATTTTACATTTCTCTGTTAACATATGGATCACGCGCTAGAAAAACTTCTTAGTTTTTGAGGCCAAGAATGAGTCAAGCTTTGCATCGATCTAGCAAATGTTAGTCGGATTGGGAAAGATCTGGACTATAAGGCGTGTGAGGCTAACTTTTTACTCTGAAAAGAAAATTCAATCCACCCGTACTTAAAACAAGCAGAAGCGGTGTCAATTGTACAGTAAGTTAGGATTTTCTTAAATCAAGTACAGAATGCTTGATTCAAGTAAGGATTAACTGGATTGACTTTAACTGGATTGACTTAAGTAAAACTGATATAAAAGTTGTATCCCAAACTGTGATTGATTCAAGAATTTTAAGTTGACTTAATCTTGAATTTGTAATTGAAATAATCTGAAAGTGGATTAATTCTAACCTTAACACACTTACTCCAGAGAATCAGAGAAGGAGAATAGAATTATTATTTATTAGCATTACTTTACTTAACCAGCCCCGCTTAGTTGCACATGTTTGTTTAACTTTTGTTATATTCCTCCATTTGTCTAAATAAGAACTCTCAATTCGGGTCATCGCCGCCAGCATCAATACTTCCAACGCGAAATGAAACTAGAATATTGGTAGAGCAAATCTGGCAAAGGGTTTTGAAAAGTTGGCTCGGTTAAAATTCTTCGGCTTTTTAATGTTGGCAGTCGAATTAAAGCAAGTCGTGATGAATATGATGGAAGCGCAGAATATCCTCTATAAGCATCTCTTAAACAAAAAAGTAAAAACTGTTTCTGAACAGATTCGATAAGATTAATGTGAACGTTATAGTAGGGGTCCCATACAATTGAGCCATACTCTAAAATCGGTCTTACAAGTGACGTGAATAATCTTTTGGTAATAAAGGGGTCCTTAAATTCTTTTGCCCATCGTTTGATGAAAGCCAAGATTCCTCGAGCTTTATTAACAGTTATCATGATATGTTGTACAAAGTTTAATTTTCCATCCAACAAAACACCAAGATCCATAATAACGTTAACTGATTCCAGTTTATGACCACTGATATAATAGTGACCAAGAGCGTCACGCCTTCTCGAAAAAGTCAAGTGCTTGCATTTTTTGAGGTTAAGTTCCATTAAATTAATGTTACACCAATTATCAAAATTATCCAAGTCCTTTTGGAGATAATTATTATCTGGTAAATGCTTGAGGCTTAAAAATATTTTAACATCGTCTGCGAACATCAGTATATTAGAATAATTTATTGCTTCAGGCAAATCGTTGATGAAATGTAGAAATAAAATTGGGCCCAGGTGACTTCCCTGCGGAACACCGGATTTTACTAAAATATTTCTTGAATTTGCAGAATTAAATTTAACGGACTGTGTTCTGCATAACAGATATGACTTTAACCAGCTTAAACAAGTATTATCGAAACCCATTTTATCCAATTTTTTAAGCAGAAGCTTGTGATTAACTTTATCAAAGGCTTTACTGAAGTCAGTATAAATTACATCTGTTTGTTGACCAAGAGTAAATCCTTCATTAATCAAAGTAATTAATTGTAGAATATTAGTCATAGCTGAAGATCCTTTACGAAAACCGTGTTGACATGGCGTAAGTAGGGGAGATACTTGATGAACGAGAGAATCAGTAATACATTTTTCAAATAGTTTTGGAAAAGCGTTTAATTTAGCTATGCCTCGATAATTTATTATATTTGACTTATTGCCAGATTTGAATAAAGGAATAAGAAACGATTCTTTCCAAATTCTAGGGAAGTAGCCATATTTTAAAGAAGTATTAAATATAATTGATAAAGATGTTGCAATAGCTGGTGCAGAGTTTTTCAAAAGACAACTTGGTATGCCATCTGGACCACACGACAGTGAGGATTTGAAGTTTTTTAAACATTTTATTATGTGCTTAGTGTCAAGTAATGGGAATGATATTGTTTGAATGGAGTGAACATTAAATGGATAGGGTTCATCATCATCGTATTCGGCATTAGAGTAAGTAGAGGCAAAAAATTCAGCGAATAAATTGCTAATGTCTGATTCATTGCTTGACTCTGTACTTAAATATTTCATAAATGATGGGGTGCCGTAATTCTTCCTTTTTGAGTTAACAAACGTAAAGAACGACCTCGGATTACGATTAAAACTATGTTTCATTTCGGTTAAGTAGTTTTTGTACAGTTGAGCATTCAGCAAATTGTATTCAGCACGAAGAACAGAGTATTTTCCATAATCAGATGCGTGGCTATATTTCTTGTATTTTTTATAATATTTATTTTTAAGATTTTTTAAGGAAGATAATTGTTTAGAGTTCCAGGGTGGACCAGTTTGAGAACGTGGAGAATATTTTGGAATACATTCATCCATATATTATTACATGGTTTCGTAAAAAATTTGAATCACTCGTCAAACCATTTGGTATGGATAATAGTTGAAGCCAATTAGTATTATATAAACGATTGTTTAAATCCGCGTAATTTGTACGTTGGAAGCAGAATTTTTTTTCCTTTTTCGTAACATTTTTAGCGCAATTTAAACCTTGAATATTACAGCTTATTTCAATTGTGGGGTGTTATCGATCTTTTATAAAGCTTTTTTGTAATAGTCCTATTCCTTCAATTATTCAGAAATGACTTTATACACTACCAGACTATTATATTGTATTTTCTTGTTGACCATTAATTTTAAAAATTATTTTTTTACTGGACAAATTGTAATTTAGCTGGAAACTGGACAAGATCCTAAAAACCTGAACAACCCAGGTCATTCCAGGCCGTCTGGCAACCCTACCTTTGGTATAACTCAAAAAAAATATACTAAATGTAATTCTGAGCTAAAGCACTATTTGAGATGTCTTCAGTAGAATTGTATGGCGATTCTTTTCTTAGAATATATTAACCCTCCTTGTCGACATGGCTTTGGCGTTAGTTCGGCTGGTACAGACTTTATACAAAAATTACTTTGATTTATGGTCTTTAAGCAGCTTTTCGGACAAGCAAAATCATCAGCAGTCTTCGACTGCAGGCTAAAAGTCCTTAAGCCCATAAATAAAACGTTGGCCGTTACTTAAAATTCTCACTTATTTTATTGTTTTGATTTTCTTTTGTTTTTAATTTTCTGTTTACAAAATGTATAAAATTTAATGAAAGTATGGTAGCATTGTTAGGAGAATAATTGTCTAAATTTGAGAGCATAAGAAAAAACATTCCCAAAATAAAGTATGTATATTTTATTTTCGCTGCAAATAATAGGACCAATCCAAGCGCGCGTGTAAAGGGTAGCCCACAAGGGACCAGGAATAGTCCAAAAGTAACCTAAACGTATGGAAAAAACATGGTATATTTAACATTACGATGTCCTAGGAGCGGACTATATAACCCACTTTTGGACGACTAAGGAGTAGTTTTAAAACTACTCCATGGTATACTCAAGAGGATTAGTTTTGAAGTCGTTTAAAAACTAAAGCATGTCGTTAAAAAACGAAGACATGTCGTCTCTCTACAAACACTTTCTAACAAAGACATGGTCCATGCTTGCATTACATCGGACCAGTCCAGGTGGTCCAATTTTATTTGCTGGGTTTATACACACACACACCGCAATAGCAGAGAGGGTATTATGCATTTGTGCTGATGTGTGTAACACCTTAAAATATTGGTCCTAGACCCACCTTAAATTATACCGATCGACTTAGAATCACTCTCTGAGTCGAACTAACGGTGTCTGTCCGGCTGGCTGTCCATGTAACCTTGTGCGCAAAGTACATGTCGCAATTTTGGAGATAGTTTGATAAAAAAATTGGGACATAAGATTCTTATTGGCACAAGGACCTTATTGGCCTACTGAAAGTGGGCCGAATCGAAGGACCACGAGAGAAGATAAGGGGTAATTTCTTCCTCTCAGAAACTATCAAACCGATTTTAATGAAATTTAAAACGTAGATAGAACCATGGACACAAAAGGTATGCATTTTTTAAAAAATAGGACCACGAGGGGAAATAGGGTCAATTTCTGCCTCTCAAACCGATCTATATCTATATGGACACATAAGCTTTACATTTTTTTAAAAATAGGACCACAACGGGAGGTAGGGGCAATTTCTGCCTCTCGCAAACTTTCAAACCGATTTTAATGAAGTTTATAAACATACATAGATAAATCCATATTTATATGGACACATACAGCCCAATTATGAATAAAAATTCCCCGGGAGTTTTCTCCCTTTTCCCATTTTTCACATGTTAATTCAATTGTAAAAATGGGAAAAGGGAAAAAACTCCCGGGGAATTGTTATTCATAATTGGGCTGATAAGCATAATGTGTTTTTAAATACTGTGGTGCTGGGTATCATATGGTCGGGCTTGACCGACTATACTTGTTTATATTTACGAAGCAGAGAGGGGTGAACAGTACTAAAAACAAGGACTAATTAAAAAAATGAAGTTAGTTTTTCGTATAAATATTTGGTACCACATAAAAGTAGATAAAATTCAACACCAATCACTGCAAAAGTTATGGATCTTTGTTGATTACTTTTTTTGTTTTACGCTGTCAAAGCTGAATAATAGTTGATAATTTGGAAATATTTGTTAAAAAGTGAAAATTAAGATATTTTAATTAAGATTAGTGACTGCACAATCATGATGGTATTGTGTATGGGCCCTTTAACTCGTGAAAAAATGTGTTTGAAGTGTAGTTACTCCAGAGGAATGGTAATTGGTTTAAAAGTAGATGTGACTGGATTTTGTGCGGGTAGTGGCTGATTCTCTCTGATTCTATTACTTAATATGAAGGGGATCTATCATATTAACGTGATTCACTCGGGACAATATCTGCGACAGACATTATTTAAACCGAAATTGAATGTGTCCATTTAGGTTATTTCAATGACCTGTTACAAATTGTCAAAAAGGTGCCTATTAACCCTCGCCTAGGACATCGCCATGTTTCAGTGACAAGTCCACTTCATATAAAATGTTTGAACTAGACCCACATTAGAATTGTCACGTGACAAGTTTGGTGCTAGTTCCCATTCCCCTAGGGAATATACAAAACTATATGAAGTCCATAGACTGGACTGTACTTAAGAAAATACCCTAGACTTCTGTCAAGAGTATAGATAAAAGTCTAACCAGCACTGCCAGATTCGTCTTACACGGCTCAAACTTTTAAGTTGGCTGCACTTACAAAAATCTTCTGAATTCGTTTTGCATGCCGTTAACACATTTCAAATAAGTATCTGTGTTCCTAAAGTTTAGCTATTTGTATCCGTATTGTGTTTGTTAGTTTTATTTACTATAGCAAATACTATTGCAACTAAATGCACGTAAACCATATAACGGTTTAGTTTAATTTACAAGATACTTTATGCATCAAACGTGTGCATAGTGAAAGAAGACAGACATTCATCCACTAGATACAATTGCATTCGTATGCAAAAGTATGCCATAGATTTATTTTTATGTGCAAAAGTAGATGAAAACAAAACTGTTGGATTTAATAAGTAGTCGAAAGATATATAATTTTTACGGATTACAAAGTAGCTATAAACAATTAGAGATATTTCTCAAAAGTATTGTTAAAAAACTAAAAGAAATTTGCATATTTTGCAAGTAAATCATTGGCAATTTAATAAAACATTGATGTTTGAGATTTATGGCATTTACATATGCCGGTGTTTTGTTTGTGTGTGTGTTTATGTTTTGTTCTGTTTTAACAAAAACAAACTTTAGATTTTAGAAAAATACAAAAACAAAAAACTATTGAGTGGTAATTAATGTGGCTTTTTGTTTGCTTCCCTGGCACTTGTTTAACACCCCTTCTTTAGAGTTATGAAAACACACACACACACACACAATCAAACATAATCAGTAGCAGTATGAAATGAAAATTATAAGACTCATATCAATTGCATCCTTAGGGGATTTTGAAGCCTGTTTACCGCCTATAAAGGCCAAATGTTGAATTTTTCTACTTTTGCCCGCTCTCACTCTTTACTAAATGTTGCACAACAATTCATATGTAACCTTTATGCAACATGTATTTAAAAGTATACTTTTAAAATTATTGTAGTTCTACTATCTATCGCTTTATGCAAATGATGAGTATGACCTTTCAAAAAAAAAAAAAAAGAATAATAACCACCCTGTTTTACCTTCAGAGGAATTATTTACTAAAGAAAAAAAATCTTGTTAATTTGTTTTTAGATGTTCATCTTCTTTATCAATTTGAAAATTTTAAAATAAAATATGCAAATTACTTTTGCATAAAAATAATTGAAAGTAATTTTCAAAATGCCAACAAAAAAAATACAAACGAAACCCAATTGATAGGCCGCTTTAATGCTTTTTAATATTAAAAAAAAAAAACTAATGAAAATTATTCATTTAGAAAATATTAAAAAAATTTTTATGACAGTTCGAAAATTGAGCAGGTTGTCATGAAAGATTAACATTTTCAAAAAAAAATTGTTTACGGTTATTGGTTTTGGAAAAAAAAAACCAAGTCTGGATTATGGTCTTATTTATAGTCTTTAACATGGTCTTTGCTACAGTCCTGACTGCGATCTAGTCTATATACCCATAGACAAATTGATGATGCCCTAATATCAGAATTGTGACATCAAAAAAGTGTCATCAATTATGCGTCACCTATGCCATGACTACAGCGACATCAATTCGATGCCACATTTTGTGTATTATTAACGTTATTTTCATGTTTTAAAAGTAAAATAAGAAGAAAAATTATCATATTCTATTTGCTTAAGCTGTTTAGTTAAAAATATCAACTTTTCAAATTGGAATGATGAGAAGAACCATATCGAGCATGCTGCTTACAAAGTCGTATTTAAACAAATGGCGGTATAGTCCTGACTATGATCCAGTCTATACACTCATAGACAAATGCTTTTTCATATTAATGATGCCCTAAGATCAGAATTGTGACATCAATGTTATTACAAATGGCATCTATGAGGCAAAAAGTGACATCATTCTAATGACCAACGTCATCTTACAATTTTGTCATATTTTATGCGTCATCTATGCCATGAATAAAGTGACACCAATTCGATGTTACATTTTGTGTATTATAAGCATTATTTTCATGTGATTTAAGAGGCAAAAAGAACAAAATAGTATGATTGCGAAAACCATATTGGGCATGCTTCTGGTGTCTTTTAATTGAAAAGTATTCTGTAAGCGGAATACAGCAAAAGTGAATAATAATATTCTTAAATTTTAACTTAAGTGAATTCCAATGACAAACTGTCATTAAATTGAGCCTAATGAGTCCTTTCTCCGATTTTACTGAGCAATCGCACTGAGGAAATTTTTATTAAACTGATTCCGATTCGTCATTTCTGTATTGCCGATGTGACATACCATTGATAACATAATTTCAATGTTTGATCCTGATGACAATTTTGCCAAGTGTTGTTAAGGCTTTAACCACAACGCTAAAAAATGTCAAAAATGTCATGGGGTCAAAAACGAAGACACTTGCCATTGTGCTGATGTCAAAATACATCAGCGTTATGAAGCCTTATCTATCAGTGTAGTCTTCATTATAGTCTACTCCGTAGTCTTGGCAATATTCTAGTCCATAGTCCATAGTCCATAGTGGTCTGTTTTGTTTGTTTTTTTTTTTTTTTTTTTTTTGTTGTTGTTTCAGGGTGTGTCGGATTCTTACTGACTAACATCACCTCCGTTTTCAACATCACACTCTGCAAAACCGCCTAAATTGTGGAGTGGGGTCAGCTTAAATCGCTAAACTTTATTTTCTCACTGAATATGTTAGCGCGATTCCTTCGATTGCTTTCGAATCTGTTCTCAAAGCCGAGTATGATTTGCTTAGTCTATAATTTTGACTATTAACTAGGGTATAGTTTAGAGTCTTGACTAAGATCTAATTTTAAGACCTTACCCTTGTGTAGTCTTATCTTGAATATGGTATAGTTTAAAGTTCTAACTAAAGTTTAGTTTTTAGTCTTGGCAATAGTCTTCTATTGTTTTGACTACGGTCAAGCTTGTATTCTTGATAATGTTCCAGCTTATCTCTTTATATATAGATGAAATCATAGTCTAGATAAAATCACCATAATCTCATTTATAATATTTACTGCGGTCTAGTCTTCACACAAAAGAAATATCAATCCATCCGTACTCAAATCATTCTGAACCTGTATTAATATTACGGTGAGTAAGGATTTTCTAGAATCAAGTATAAAAAGATTGATTCAAGTACGAATTTTCAATTGCGAAATA
Organism: Pollenia angustigena; assembly: GCA_930367215.1. Lineage (NCBI taxonomy): Eukaryota > Metazoa > Arthropoda > Insecta > Diptera > Polleniidae > Pollenia > Pollenia angustigena. The sequence goes on from OV884059.1 coordinate 25,434,471, forward strand.
CTAAACTTATCCATAATCAATCCCGAATTCGTACTTGAAATAATTCGAAAATGAGATTGATTTAAGTAAAACTAAGAAGAATTATATTATGATTGATTCACCTTCCCGTTTTACAGCTAACAGAATTCCAATTATGAAACACCAACATCATTCCCGATATGGTTTTTAGTTTAAAAGCTTAATATACCTATTTAACTAAAAATATAAACTAAATGAGAACTCTTGCTTTCAATTTTACTTTTTAAAAATGAAAATAATGTGTTAAGTTAAATGAGATTAAAACGCTCACTTTGTAAATTTACTCTCAGTGTGGCACTACCAACGAAAAGTATATTTTCGAAAAGTATATTTTATATTTATTTTAAGAAATTTCGGGATGGATTTTCGAAAGTTGTCAAATTTAGGATTGTTTTCAGAACGTATTAGAGTTATACGTACATGAATTTGTGAGTACGACTCGGACTTAAAGTAAGTATAAAGTACTTAATTTGTCCCGTGTGATTTTCTTTATGTGTATAGTCTTGTTATACCCTTCACCGAAGGTAAGAGGGTATATATAACTTTGTCATTTCGTTTGTATGTACCACAATATTGATCCTACACCCTATAAAGTATATATATTCTGGGTCCTTATGAAAAGCGAAGTTCAAATCCGGTTGTCCGTCTGACCATCTGTCCGTCTGTCCGTGTGTATGTTGAAATGGGTTTTCCGAAAACCCCAGAAATGATGTGGACTAGGTTGATGTATATTTATGTCAAATATACTCCGTTTAAGTTTGCTATTGAAATTCAGCCAGATCGGTCCAAAAATGACGGAGATATGAGCAAAAAACCACAACTACCTCTAAATTTTTCCAAAAATCCCTTGTTGTTGTATTTTTTTATTTCTGTATACCTTGAGAACGGCAAGAGCCAAAGGTTCCAAATTAGGTACACACATTTAGGTTTCCAATACACACCATCCTACAAAATATGGGCGGGATTGGAGAAGTGGGTGTGGTACCTCCCGTACAAAAAAAATAAAAATTGTATAAAAACCTAAAAAACCTGCTATACGTCCTATGGATATGACTTATATACCAAAATGTCGGAAATTTGTATGAGTTATAACCGAAATACTGGGGTCTAATCACCGCATACGATATCGAGCAAAATTCATCGAAATTATTTATTTTGGTATCTTGAAACTCGATATCGAATGAAATGCATTGAATTTGAAATAATAGCATTCGACATTGAGTAACTCGACATTACATTTATCGAGTTTTCATTCGATACGCCAGTGTCTATCGTTTATTCGATACGATAGTATCGAATCCTGTGATTAGACCCCTGAATTCCGGAAAATTACTCTTTATATACCCTTCACCGAAGGTAAAAAAAGGTATATATAACTGTAATTTCTACAATATTGATCCTACACCGTATAAAGTATATATATTCTGGGCCCTTATGAAAAGCGAAGTTCAAAACCGGTTGTCTCTTATTTAAAAAAAAATATTTACCAGTTTTATTTAGTTTTTGTCTAGTTGCTCTGTATTCTGCTCGCAAAATGGTGAAGGGTATATAAAATTCGGCACAGCCGAATATAGCACTCTTACTTTTTTTTTATCTAATCTTGACTATATTTTAGTCCATCGACGTGACCATCTTGTCAGCAGTCTGAATATACTCTTGTCCAAAATCTGATCCATAATTTTGAGCAATTTATAGTCTTGTGTATAGTTTTTAGAACAAATTAATAAATATATATAGTCTAGGGTAGATAATAGTCAATAGCAGTGATAACTTAAGGCAAGTCTGCAGTGCTAAGTATAGTCTCGTCTACAAATTTCTCGTCTAAATTCGTAACCATAGTTTCATGTACAGTCTCGTCTACTGTTTTGTTTATAGTCTCGACTACAAACTTCACTATAATCTCGTCTATGGCATTGCCGACCTCTAGTCTATATTTTTAACTATATGATCTTGACTATAATCCTCTATAGTTTAAACTTTAATTGTATATTGCTATATTTTTCTGATTACAAATAGCTTTAATTTGTTAATGGTTCAGTAATTAGAAAAATATTTTATCTTTAAGCAAACAAGCACCCACTCAAATTATAACACAAATATCTTGATAACTAATGAATACATTTGATAGGAATTTAATCTTAAGACAAAAAAAAAGCGAAATCTTCAAATACCCTACAGTACAGCAATCATCTAAGATTAAAAAGTTGTACAGTTCTAGATTTGTATTGCATTGTCTAGGCGTTCTAATTACGTCTTTATTATTCAAATAACATTAAAAATTTTAGAAAAATAATATGATATTGCTCTTGTTTTTTTTTTTTTTTTTTTTTTTTTTTTTGTAAAACAAAAGTGACATGTGATATCAAGATGATGATGATGATTGGAGATGTGTTGAAATGGCAGGGAAAAAAATCACTGAAAATATATAGATTTCAATGATGACAACAGCGACAGCAGCAGCAACAACATAAAACAAACAATTAGATGTTATGGCTTTAATTTTGATGACAACAATACTAAATGTTACTGATACAAAAACTTAAATGCTTAAATGGAGCTCGTGGATCGAGGAGGGGGGAGTGGGGTGACAAACAGAGAAATAAGGTTGAAGTCATTGGATATCGTTTGGTTATTATTGTTTTAAATAAATACACAAATATTTTGTTTCTGCTTTTAAAACAACAACAGCTACAACAATTAAAATAATTTTAAGATAATTTTTTTTAGTATCATAATATTTGAACTGATGTATGAAATTAACCCATTGAGTAAAAAAGGTTTATTTAACGAAGGTTGTAGCCTTGTTTGTAGTCTTGATAGTTATATTTTTATTTTAGTCTTGGTTAAACTCTACACTATTATCTTGTCAATACTCTGGACTATAGATAGATATACCAAAAAAAAAAAAGCTTAAACGTCCGAATTTTCATTTTTCGTTTTTTTTAATGAGTGACCTTGCTGGCATCACTTGCATCATCTCCAAAAATATCATTGTCACATAAGGTACCGTTACGATTTTATTGCAAAATTTTATTTTATTTTAAATTACTTCTTCTGTAAAATTTTGTTTTTGTCGCTTAAGCTTTTTTGCGGTTAAGGCTCGATACGTATACACAGAAAGAAAAAACTCATTCTAAATTTAAGTTTTTTCTACTTACTTTTTGTACGAGTCGTACTTAAAAATTTAAGTACGAATAAGCCCAAAAAGTACTTGAAAACAATCCAAAATGGGCTTACTTTCCAAAATCGTTGGATTCTATATGCGTGCATACGCGTGTGTTTGTAAAGGTTTGTTGTAGAAACAACAACACTACAACAGTAGGTAAAAACGATTTGCTTGATTTGTGTAGAAACAAAGTCAACACTACAAGAAAAAAAAAACATAAATTTTTTTATTTTATGTTTAAAAAGAAGAAAAATTCCCGTATTCTTTTTGTTAAAATTATTTAGTTAAATACAACAAAATTTCAAAATAGAATGATTAAGAAAACCATTTCGGGCATGCTGCTGGTGCCTTATAATTGTAAGTCCTTCTGTAAACAAAGCGGAGAATACAACAACAAAGGTGAAACAAACATATGTGTTAAACCGGTAAGTTAATAGTAAATATTCTCTCTCTCTGGCTTCTCTGGGGTTAAGTGTTTAGAATCAATCCCATTTTCGGAATATTTAAAGTATGAATTCGGGATTAAACCAACTAAGAAATTCTCAAAAATTATTTAAGCGCAGTTTGAGATCAATTTTTATGTAATTTTTACTTAATTCAATCCCGTTTTTGATTATTTTAAGTACGAAACACTAAAGTAATCCGTACTTGAATCAAGCACTCTGTACTTTTTTTTAAGGAAATCCTTACTTACCGTACTATTGACACCGATTCGGCATGTTTTAAGTGCAGATAGATTGATTTTTCTTTTCGGGATATAGTTCGGGATATAATCTTCTCTAAAGTCCTAATTAGTTAAAAGTCTTGTCGACATTCTGGAAAAAAGTTTTGTCTGTAATTTTTTCTTTAGTATAGATTAAAGTCTTGTCTATAGTATGAACCATATTCTTGGCTATAGAGCGAACTATAGTTTTGGCTATAAGCTGGACTATAGTCTTGGCTAAAGACTGGAGTTTAGTCTTGGCTATAGAGTGGACTATATGCTTGGCTATAGAGTGGACTACAGTTTTTGATATAAGCTGGACTATAGTCTTGGCAAAAGACTGGATTATAGCCTTGGCAATAGACTGGACTGAAGTCTTGGCTATAGTCTGGACTATAGACTGGAATATAGTCTTGGCTATAAACTTGACCATAGTCTTATCTAAAGACTGGACTATAATCGTATCTATAGGCTGGACTATAGTCTTGGCTATAAACTGGACTATAGTCGTGGCTATAGACTGGACTTTAGTCTTGGTTGTAGACTTACTATAGTTTTGGATAAAGGCTGGGCTTTAGTCTTGGCTATAGGCTAGACAATAGTCTTGGCTATAAGCCTGACTATAGTCGAGGCTTTAGACTGGACTTTAGTCTTGGCTATAAACTGGACCATAGTTTTATCTATAGGCTGAAATTTGGTCTTATCTATAGGCTAGACTATACTCGTGGCTATAGGCTGGACTATATTCGTGGCTATAGACTAGACTTTAGTCTTGGCTGTAGACTGTACTATAGTCTTATATATAGACTGGACTATAGATGTATTCAACCCGTGTTTAAAAACATGACGATTTGCTTGTGCGCCTAGGTTTGCCACATCTGGGCCTATTCTCTGCTTATCGCAATGGATAGCGATCTAGTTTATGTTGCTCTGCGTGCCGCTTCCGCGACCCGTAAGGATTTATTCACGTTTGTAATGAAAAAGTTCACTGCTCTGAACATTATGCCAAAAATGCTGCAGACCCCTAGTAAAATTTGATTTAAAAAATATTCGTACAACATTTTAACCCTTAAAAGTGCCATTTTAGTATACTTTTGTGTAAGAGTTGGGAAAACGGAAAAAATTAACTCTTAAAATGAGAGTTAAAGGGTTAATAAATTCTAAGAAAAGAATCGCCACACGATTCTACTGAAGACATCTAAAATTATTTTTTAGCTCAGAAGTGCATTTAGTATATTTTTTTGACTTATACCAAACGCCTTTTTATAAAATTCAAAAACTGTAGGGGCCCATATTTCGGAAGCCCGAGCTAACTTTTAAAAACCCTTTGGCAGATTTGCTCTACTAGTAGACTACTTTAATTTTGCGTTGCAAGTGTTGAGGCTGGTTTTTTTGTTGCACAGTGTTTTAATCGTTGCATCTCCTACTTTTATTAATAAAGACTCTCTCTGTCTCTCTCTCTCTGTCCTTCCTCTTATGAGTACCATCTCTGTTTTGTGTTCTGTTAGCTGAAGATTTACCGATATTAACCAAGCTGTTATTATACTGATTGGCTCGTCAGCATTTAATTGGACCTCGTCCAGTTATCTCGACTGGACTAGTACTGCAAAGTCGTAGTATTTTTAACTTCAAGATTCCATTATACATAATGTACCACAACAGAGGTCCTATATTATATGATCTAAAGCCTTTATCAGTCTCAGCCCATAAACGGCGGCTGTAGTAGTTTTGGATAATTCGGATTAGGTGTAGACTATGGTGTGAACTATTGTCTTTTCTATAGTCTGCATTTGAGTGTTTTGAGTAAATAGGATTGTAGTCTATAGTCTGGCCTTAGTTCCGAACTTAAGTCCTGCTTATAGTCTGGTTATGACATTTTTAAAAGTGTGGACTATAGTCTGGACTTTAGTATATACTTTAGTCTGAACAATAATTATTACCATAATAATTTACTTAGTCTGAACTGAAGTGATGCCAGGACTGTTGTTTTTTTCATAGTCAAATATCCTCTCTTTAGTCTTTTTTATAGTGTTGCCAGTAGATTGGATTGTAATCTTGTAAATAGTCTGAACTGAAGACCTGTCTAAGGGCCTATGCTAGGAACGACGAGAACATATATAAGACCTGTCTATATCCTGTATTAAAGTATTTTCAAAAGAGTGAATTGCAGTATTTTCTATAGTCTGACCTTCAATATCTACTGAAGGCTCAGTAGTACTTACATCTATAGTAATATATTCATGCTTCACTTAAGTCCTGTTCATAATCTGAGCTATTGACATGACTGCAGCTTGAACTATATTTTTAAATGTAGTCCTGCCTATAATCTGGAATGTTGTCCTGTTCTAAGTCTGTATTTTAGCCTTTCAAATAGAGTAAATTCTAGTTTTTCTTGTAGAGTTGCCTATAAGCGTGTCTTTAATCTTTCTGTACTCTGTCTTGTCCATAGTCTTGATTTTAGTCTGGTCCATTGAATAGGCTTGTCTGTTGCCTGGTCTTTAATGTGTTGTATAGTACTTGCCTTTTTACTAAACTTCAGAGTCTCTTCACCTGGTTCACCGTAAAGCGTTAATTATTTTAACAGTATTTAATATCTTTTAGTTGTATCTTATTAAAAATTTTATTTTTTTCTTATCTATTAGACAAAAAAGTGTTGTCAGTTGTTTCTTTCCCAAAAACAAACTCACCAACAACAAGCACAATGATCTTTAATTTTTTTTTTTTTTTTAATTTCATATTTCACTTACTGCTCAAAGTCTAAACAATTTCTTGATTTGATTTCAAATAAATTTGAAAATAAACAACAAATCCAAATCCAACTTCAAGGGTTTAAATTACCTTTTGTTCCAGACTAAAGTTAGCAGCACTACTTGGTTACTGATCTCATATTTTTGTTCATATTGTAGCACAAAATAAAAAACATTAGTTAAATGTAATTTAAACAAGCGTGATTATGTTTTCAAAAGCTTTCTTACAATTTGCATTTCAATTGAAATTTTTTCCAGCCAACCATCCCGACTAGCATTTTATCTTCTGAGGGAAACGAATTTCATATAGCAAAAAATCAGTTTTTTTCAAATAAAATGATTTAGTTTCATTGGATCTTTTTTCTCTAGCATTTACTTTAGTAAACATGTTCAATGGTCAATGTACTGGAGCGAATGAAAAAAAAAAATGCAGATTTTTTTTATTCAGTATTTCTGTAACATTATCATTGCTGAAAAATCAAAAATCTCAATCTTTTGTGATGAATAGAATACGTAAAGGTTTGGTTTTCTATGATTTTATAGGAAATATAATTTTTGTTTTTATTTTGTTAAATATTTCTAGAGCAATCAGAACGTGTTTAGAGACCAGGTATTTAAGATTATGTGCACGTTTATGTTTGAACTCCAAAGCTAATTTCAATTGAAATGAAAATAATGTGTTCAAATATGCAGATCATTTTCAATAAAAAAAAGGAAGTGTATTTTAATATTTAATATAAAACCATAGTCACCTATGAAGGCTTTACCATAGTTTTGTCCATAGTCTTGACTGCGGGCTTGCCTTTAGATAAAACTATAATATTGTGTTTAATCTTGTCTAGAGTATTGGATAAAATCGTGTCCATAGCATTGACCACAATTCTTTCGATAGTCGTGAATATACAGGAGTGTGCTGGAAATACGTACATAAAACGCAAGAATTTGGAATTTTTTTTTAAAACACTTTTAATCAAATTTTTATAATTTTTGACATAAAAATCTGTTTAATAGAGAAATATTTGAATAATATTTGTCATTTAATTCTTTTATTACAGAAATCTTATAAAAAACGACTTTAAAAATTCTTGCGTTTTACGTTTTCGATTTTCAGTGCACCGCTGATAGTTTTGTTCATGTTCGCTAAAGTCTAGTCTATACTCTTGTCTATAGTCTGGACTATAATATTGCTTATGGACCCTTCCTGCAGAACTGTCGTTGACATTTGCATCACAGTACTGATCAGCTTTGTTGCTCGTTTCAAGACTCTTGCTAGTTTGCCTCTCTTCTCCTCGATTTGTAGAGATAAATTAGTTTCTGTTATGAAGTTTTGATTAGGCTTTAATTTTTTCTCTAATAACAACATAATTTTTGGTACGCTCTCGAGAGTTAAGGCATACCTTCCTTAATTATCTGTTACACATCTTCACTCATAAATCTGGGGCACTTGTTCGAAGTCCTCGAGTTCCGTAAATTTTTTTGGGTGCCTTTATCATCCTTTAGGGGAATTTTCCTAAATCCATTGCGATTATTGAACAGATCTAAAATCGGGAGTTGTTTGTTATCTAAAGTCTTAGTTTAGTTTTGTCTGTAACCTGGAAAATAGTTTAATTTATATTTAGTATTATAGTCTTTTAAATTAACATGGGCTCGTCCATCGTCCTTTTGGGGAGTTTTCCTAAATCCATTGCGATTTTTAAGCAGATTTATAGTCGAGACTAGATGCTTGTCTAAAGATTGAACTCTATGTTTGCTTATAGTCTGGACAATAGTTTTATTTATTTTATTTATCCCATAGAAATATGCATCTTTATATATTTATAATGCCCTAACATCATAATTGTGACATCGATGTTGTAACAAATGGCATCAATGAGGCAAAAAGTGACACCAATCCAATGACAAACGTCATCATATAATTTTGTCATATTTTATACGTCATTTATGCTATGACTACAGTGACATCAATTCGATGCCACATTTTGTGTATTTTTAACATTATTTTCATGTTTAAAAAAATTCCCGAGTTTTATTTGCTGATATTATTTAGTTGAATACATCCAACTATCAAAGTAGAATGATAACGAAAACCATATTAGGCATGCTTTTTCTGTAAACAAAGGGCGGAATACAGCAAAAGTTATTAATAATATTCTCTTATTTTGACTTAAGTCAATCCCAATGACTCAGTTTCTAATTAAATTGAGCCAAATGAGTCCTTTCTCCGATGCTACTGAGTCATCGCACTGATGACATTTTTTATTAAACTGACTACGATTCGTCATTTCTGTGATGGCGATGTGTCATCCCACTGATGACAATTTGGCCAAGTGTTGTTAAGGCTGAAAACACAATGATAAAAAGTGTCATGGGGTTGTCATAGTACTGATGTCAAAATACATCAGCGTTATGACAGCTTTTCTAGTAGCCTTGATTATAGTGAAGTCTAGTCGTGAATAGAGTCTTCTCCGTAGTCTTGGCAATATTCTAGTCCATGGTCCTGATTATGGTCTGTATTGTTTTTGTGTTAGAAATGTAAACTTTCACATCTGCTTGGTATTAGAGGGCCTAAATTCGCAGTGTTTTCAGCTTAAATCGCTAAACTTACTTTTCTCATTGAATATTCCTTCGATTGGTTTGTAATCTGTTCTCGAACCCGAGTATGATTTGCTTAGTCTATAATTTTGACTATTATCTAGTGCATAGTTTAGGGTCTTGACTAAGATCTAATTTTAAGAACTTACTATGCTGTAGTCTAATCTTGAATATGGTATATTTTACAGTTCTAACTAAAGTTAAGTTTTAGAATAAAAAACTTATTTTATCCCGAGTGTTTTTCATTCTGTGTACTGATGTCAAAATACATCAGCGTCATGAAGAGTTTTCTATCAATGTATAGTCTTTTGAATATTATTAACTTAAGCATTGGCAAATATTTGGTCTTTAATCTTCTTTATAGGCTGGACCATTCTTTCTCTATAGTCTCCCCCCCCCCAGGAATTATGGAGACTTGGTTGGTATATATTTATGTCAGACATGCCCATTTTCATTTTGCTATTGAAATTCAGCCAGATCGGTCCATCAATGACTGAGATATGAGCAAAAAAAAACACGCCTGCCTATTATTTTACCCATAAATCCCTTGTTGTTGCTGTTTTTTTATTTCTTTTTTATGTCTAATTGGAAAAGTTAAAAGCCGAAAATTTGGTGCAAGCATCTTGGTTATCAATACACAACATCCGATCAAATGTGGGCGGGATTGGGAAGTGGGCGTGGCACAAATTAGTTTTTTTATATCAAAAGAACTGTAAGAGAAATATTGTCCAAATTAGTTACACATAGCTGGGATATAAATGCATACACAACCTCTTTAAAAATATGGGTGGGATTAGAAAAGTGGGCGTGGCAGTTCTCTTCCAAAGACATTTTAGATTTTTGTATATCTAAAGAACAGCAAGATCCCAAGTTTCCCTATTAGGTACAAGCATATTGGTTATCAATACACAACATCCGATCAAATGTGGGCGGGATTGGGAAGTGGGCGTGGCACAAAATAGTTTTTTATATCAAAAGAACTGTAAGAGAAATATTGTCCAAATTAGTTACACATAGCTGGGATATAAATGCATACACAACCTCTTTAAAAATATGGGTGGGATAAGAAAAGTGGGCGTGGCAGTTCTCTTCCAAAGGCATTTTAGATTTTTGTATATCTAAAGAACAGCAAGATCCCAAGTTTCCCTATTAGGTGCAAGCATCTTGGTTATCAATACACAATATCCGACAAAATGTGGGCGGGATCTTATCGCACCATGGTGAAGGGTAAATAAGATTCGGCATAGCCGAATATATCACCCTTATTTGTTTTTAATAGGTTCCTCAATTTAAAAACTTTCTATGCCATCCATTCCGGGTTTATGCTCTTGTTAATAGTACTATTCCTTTTGCACTCTCAGTAAAACTTTGGACCTTGCCTACTTTTATTTACCACAAAGGTTTCTCTCAAATATTTAAATTAAAAATCAAACAACAATAATAAAAATTATGGTCTTTCGAAATTGACAAAAGCATATAATTTAAGACATAGTGTGGGTAAAAAAACTTCAAACTAAATGCAATAATAAGTAATTTAAAAAAAAATACAATTATATTAAATTTAAATTTAAAATTTTTGGTGTTGTTTTTGTTTTCTATGTATGAATAAACAATTGAACTCTAAAACAAAACTAAAATACGTTACAATAATGAAATAAATTCCCATGACGTATTAAAAAAAAATATTGTATTTCGTAATTCTTTATCATTATTTTATAGTCGAACAATATAAAAATAATTTTTTTCTTACAATTGCGGTAAAGTAAGTCGGCAATTTAAGCTTTAAATTGTTAATTATTAGTTAAGAAAAATACAACTTTTAGCTGAAAATCTCTAAAAAAACAAACCCATAGAAAAATATTTTTGTCAAGATTTTTTTCCAAAGATTATTTTCCGAGACAATTATGGTCTTGTAATTTAGAAACAGAAAAAAAAAATGATAATAAAACTACAGAATATGAAAACTTAACTTAATTAATAGACCAGAACTTAAAATCTGTATTCTTAAGGTTTTTTTCTCTTCTTCTCTATGTACAAGAAAATTCTATTTGTTTGAAGAAAATCGTCATATACAAACGCACTTTTTCAAAGGGTTTAGTTTAGTTTAGTACTTAATTTAAATCGCATGTGTTTTTAAAGCAATACAATTCATTGGCAACGTCAATCTAAAAAATTCTCATCTTTTATAACAAAATATGCGGTGAGTTGAGACACAAATGCGTGATTTTCTCAAGTAAGTATTTTTATGGATTTAGGAAAAATCTTACGAAAAAAATAATAGTAATAAAAATGTTTAATCATTAATTTAAGCTACACTGAAGGAAAAGGTTTTTTTCTTTTTTAATCTGATGGAAAGAATAGAAAAACTTTAAGTTTTAAAAACATGCAAGTTTTGAGAATTAACAATTTTGAGAAAATTAAAAACATCAAATCAAGTTTAATTTTAATCTGCGTTTGATCTCTATCACTTTTTAAAAACAACCCTATCGATAAATCAGCTCTAGTTGCCTTCAAACATGCTTCAAATAATAACGAACTTTATTGTTGACCGATGGGTATTTCTGAAAAATAGTAAAAGCTTTTCCAATATCTTAAGTTTTTAGTCATTTAATTGTTTAGCAAAAAGTTTAAAGCTTTTCAACAAATAATTTAGCATTCTGTTTGATTCAAACTAGTTGCTATGACTTCCAACTTCATAACAATTTAAAATTTATTCAACTTTATTGATGGCCGTTGTGTATTTTAAAGCTTTCCAAATATCTTGAATTTTTAGTAATTTAAGTTGTTTTATTAAAACTTTCAAGCTTAACAAATAAACAAATAATTTAGCTTTCTGTTTGATTCAAACTAGTTGGTATGACTTCCAACTTGGTTACAATGTTTGTAAAATTTATTCAACTTTATTGTTGATCGATGTGTATTTTAAAGAAGTATTTATGCTGTTAAGCAAAAACTTTAAAGCTTTTCAACAAAAAATTAAGCTTTATGTTTGATTCAAACTAGTTGGTATGACTTCCAACTGCATAACAATGTTTTTAAAATTTATTCAACTTTACTGTTGGCCGATGCGTATTTTAAAATAGTAAAAGCTTTTCAAATATCTTGAATTTTTAGTAATTTAAGTGGTTTAGCAAAAGCTTTAAAGCTTTGCAACAATTAATTTAGCATTCTGTTTGATTCAAACTACTTGGTATGACTCCCAACTTTATAACAATATAAAATTTATTCAACTTTATTATTGGCCGCTGTGGATTTTAAAATAGTAACAACTTTTCAGATATCTTGAATTTTTAGTCATTTAAGTTGTTTATCAAAAACTTTAAAGCTTTTTAACAAATAATTTAGCTTTCTGTTTGGTTTAAACTAGTTGGTATGACTTCGAACTTCATAGCCGTCTTTGTAAAATTTGTTCAACTCCCTGAGCTTGATCTTTTTTGCTTTTTATATGCTGAAAAGGTCGTTGTAGTATGTAGTTCGAACATCGTTTAACTGATAGCAACCAGCGTTTAAAAAACTGCAGTCAAAGTAGAAAAACTGCCATTTCTTCCACTTCTTCATTTGTCATTGCCAAAAAAAAACTTTTGTTTTACTTCTGATTCATTAAATGTAAACAGTCGCTGTCAAACCAACTCAAAAAGCAAAACGGTTGTACACAAATGTTCGTTGTTTGTTCGACAGTTTCGACTGCAATTTTTTTAAACCCTGATTACAACCATGACCTCAAACGTAATTTAAATGTTGCAAAGCACAAAATAGTTCAAATTTGTAAGATCTCAAACTTAAATTCATTGTTTTAAAAGGACTTCTTTTGTCATACAATTTGCAATCTTAAAGCGATCGATGGTTAATTAGGACAAGTATTAAGTATCAGGGCAAAATTTTATTTGCTTAACTGCCTCCCTAAAGCTCCTAATATACGGTCCTTCTTGGTATACTAGTGTAATAGCGAAAAATTAGTGTATATCAGTGTGGTATGTTGAAGATCAAAAGATTTTGATATTAGTACTCTCTCTCTCAACATACCAAGTATGTCATACCAAGTATAACCGTCTAAGAGGCGCTTAAGATTAAGATTCTTTTAAACGTATGTTTAAAAGAAGACCAAACCTTTTCCTATGGAATTCAAACTTCTTTATTTAGCTTGGTTTATACCGATAGGCAGTCATATCAAAAGCTTAGAACATGTTGGTTGAATGAAACTCATTTTTGAAATCCCTTGCTTAAAACTTATTGGTTAAATCAAACATAAATCACCAGCTGGCTAAAAAAAATCAAACATCTTCTTAGGAAGACTTTGAACTTGGTTTTTATTGAATCATGTATTTAATTTTGGAGAGACTCGTAATTTTTTAGACTCCAAACTTGTCACCTTAACGTCAAACTGCTTATATAAAGCAAAAACTTATTCTTTTAGGGAACTTCAAACATGTTTGAGCCAAAATTGAAATAATTATAAACTACTTTAACTAGTTTCTGCACACTAAATTTGTCAATTCTACATTTATTTTCTTAATAAAAAATTTAAATCTTTTGTTAAGCAATAAATTTAAGATAAGTTCGATTCAGAATTGGAAGTTTGAAGAACTTTGAAGTTTGACAGAAAAGTTTAAAGCTGGCCATAAGCAGTTTACTTTATTTTCATAAGGTTTTTGAAGGTATAGTTCAAGGCGAATTGACTAGAAGGGGAGGTCAACTCTACAGCAACACTGCTTCTGTGGTCGAATTTTCATAAATATTGCTAATCAAAAAAAGGTTTGTTTACATAAAAAACTAGTTTGTATACAAACTTTGACAAGTCGACCACCGAAAAAAAACACCATATGTTGACTTGACCTCACCTTCTAGTGAATACGCCTTAGGATATTAAATACAGTTAACAGAAGCTTAAAATCTTATAGTTACACTTACATACGAAGTGGTAAAGTCGGATATCGAACTTTTTTGTATGATAGCCAATTTAAGAGATCGAACATACAAATATGATGGAAAGGGTTACCCTTGATTTAATAGTTTTATTGTGCAAAATCTTTTATTTATGTGAATCTTTAATACTCTTTCAGAAAAGTAAAGTGAATATATTCTTTCTTTTCTTTTAACATTTCTGAACGATTCGAAATGAAGTGAGAAATATGGAAGAAAAAAAAGATGAAACCGAAAAATTAAATAAATGGAAAGAAAATACAGAAATATTTTATTCTTTCACTTAAGAGAATTATTATTCAGTCGAAGTAATTCATTCAAGATCAACACAAGTCTATTTTATAACTAGCATATACATTTTTATTTGTAAAATGTTTATAACTCTTTTGGCAAACATTAAGAAACAATAGTTTGACCGCTTAAATTTTAAGTTGGCTAGCGAACTTTATTGTTTGATCATCAAACTACTTACTTAGTAATCGAACATGTTATTGTTATAGAACTGCAATAGCTTAAGAATCAAACAGCCGTACCTTAACAAGAACAGAAGGCGGAAGATTTCATTCCACTTAACTTTTACGCTGATATGCCATACCTAAACAAGAGCGTCAACGTTTTGTCACGAACAGTAGAGCTAACTTTCTTGTTTAATAAGCCCCACATAAAAGAAATATAAAATTAAGATGTAGCGGTCTTAGATTGACCAAACCTCACTTTTGAACGCGCTGTCAAAAAAGATTTTCCAATTTCTGCTATTTTGGCAAGCTTCATACAAAATGTATGCGCAAGCAATTTTTAACAATTAGAAAAAACGAGTGCCGCTTGTGTTTAGGTATGGCTGTAAGGATTTTTTAAATAAATATCTGTCACTACTATAAAATAAATAATTCTTTAGAAAAAAAAAAAACAAAAAATAATTATCTGTATATTCTTTTGGCTATCGAACTTTTTTGTTGGTCCGAACATCAAACATCATACTTGGTGGCCGAACTTCAAATAATAATTCCAAAGATATTTTAGAATTTTTAAGTGAAAATTTAAACGTTTTTGTCTTCATTTATAGCATTAACATCATAATTAATTTGACCAACATAAAGCTGGAGGTTGACACCACGCGTTACACGCATTTTCGCTGTCCACGCAGCTGTCAAAAAAGTAGAATCTGTATAATTATATGTAACAAGCTGCATGCACAAAAACGCAGGATGTATTGAGGCGTTGAATCTTTCTACTTTTGTAAACGTCACAAGCAGAGTTCGAACAAATCGGCTGGTTTTCACAAATAAAATTTAATTTTTACTTGTGGTGATGCCGCATAAAAAGCGTTGCATGTAACTTGAGTTTTAGAACGCCTGGAAGGTATAAAAATCATACAATGCGTAGAGGCGAAAACGCTTGGTGTGGACCTCCAGCTTAATCATGTTTGAGTTGCAAAATGTTCGGTTCATGCTGGTCATCTGCAATAAACGTAGTTTATGCGTTTCTCTCTGTGTATCTCTTTTTTTATTTGTATTTGTGTATGTATGTTTTGTTTTATTTAATGATTGAATTGTTTCTTTGGTAATAATACTTATGACAATTTTTTTTTTTCATAATTTTAGCACGACCTAGTTTCGTATTTGAAATCGCTTTTGATTCACAAAATTTATATAATTTTAATTTTTTTTTTTTTTCATATTTGTTTAGTTTTTTTTTCTATTAATAAATGTAAGTATTTGAAAATGTGAGTTTTTTTCTTTCTTTTAAATCTTTCTTTGTCAGATATGGCGTGTCTTAGGGAGGTCTTGTAGACACACAATTAGCTTTTTAGTCTTTCTGAAGTCATATATGTACTAATAAAATTAACTTACAAATTGTTAAAGTTTTATTTATTTTTGTTGTTGTTGTTGTTGTAAAAATTTTGATTACTACTTGTGACCCCATAATCTACAAATAATGATTGTTAGACAATCGACTAGCGGAGTAGAAAAGTGAATTAGATGGTCATCTGATGTAAAGAAAACTTATTTTTCCCACGTTTTCTAATTTAAATTATAGTTTATTTGGTTTAAGAAATATTTAATGAAAATTATAGTTTAATATTTTTTTTTTTTTTTATTAAACATTTTTTTAAGCTTTTGCATAAATTAAAAAACTGTATTTCTTTTAAGCAACCACTTTGAATTTTCAACGTATTCGTTTAATAAGGAAACAACAATTGAAAATCGAAATTGAAACTTATAAGCAGATGTCCTTGCCCGAACAAAAGAATAAATTCCTTGCTATTGCTTTTATAGTATCCTTCAATGTTGTATTGAAAGTTTTGTTAATTATTATAATTTTTTTTTTTCATTCGTATATTTTGCTTTTTCTTTTTCTGATCCTGATCCTCCTTTTAAAATAGTTTGTATTACACTCAAAGGTGTTGCTTTTTAGTTTTCTTTTGTATAAGGACTTTAAAAGGATATTTAAAAGAAACAAACACACACACACTCGCACCAATACAATCAATTACAACTTCCACTTTTCAATAAACGCCTGCATTAGGACACTTTTGTATGCAAACGAGCTCTGGGTTACCCTGAGTTTCACTCTCTATATGCGCACAGTCTTTTCAACTATTCGGTCAAGGGTGTTTCTTTTACTGAAACACAAAATTCAAAAAAAAAAAAAACTTTCGTTTGCTTAAAAGGGTTTCTTTTTCTTTCCTTAGAAATATGTATTTTGTTCTTATGGTAATAATTATTGTTCTTGGGTAATAATCTAAAGGTGTTTAATTGTCAAGGTGTTTGTTCGTACATTTGCTGCAGTTTTTTTTTTTTAAATGAAATTATGAAAATTAATTACAATTTCAACTACTGCTTTTTTAAAATATGATATAAATCTGTATGATATAAATCTATAAAAAAGACAATTTTTAAAAGGGTTCCAACACAAAAAATATGATTTATGTATGTTTAAGATTCATAGTAAATCATAATTAATGGAGACAGAAAAACAAACGTTATTAAAATTAAACAAAAACTTTTTAAACAGCAGAAAAGATTTTAAAAATTTCAGGCTGCTAAATCTGAAAAATAGTTTGTCTCTTCGGTCTCATGTTTCCAGTTCGTTTCAAACTGCTCAGTTATTCAAATTCCCTTATTCTAACTAGTGTTTTAAGCTCTTTTGTTGCCTCTAGTTCGATTCAAACTAGTTGGTATGATTTACAACTATATTTTCATTTGATGTTTTAAATTTCCCTGAAAAATTTTAGCCTTCACGACTAATAAATAATAATATTGCTTAAATTCATTATTCATATATTATTCCTGTAAAGTTTTTCCCTTTAGCTTTCATCAAGTATATATGTATAATTGTGGCTTTAAACTTCCCTTTCCATTTCAAACTGATTGTTTGAGTTCAAACCAAACCTTTTATTTCCGACTTTATAGTTTTAACAACTCCCTTGATGAAACTAATTTTTAAGCTAAATTGATGCTTCCTTATTCGATTAAAACGAAATTTCCATTTGTATGTATATAATGGAATCGAACATAATTTGTTGTTCAATGTGCAGCATATTTATCTAAGGACAAAGAATATTTACATAAAAAGCAGAACCTTATTTCAATAAAACTCTTAAGAGTTAAATAGTTTTCTTTTAAGTAAAGTCTTTATTGCTCAACTAATTTAAGACAGGTCGAACTTATTCTTTGTTGCATATCAAACTACTTTGTATGATGAGTAAGGTTATGATGCTTTTGGACGACGTTAAACTCCATTTTGTGCTAATAACATTAAGAAGGAACATGCAGGTTTCCTGGTTAAACGCTAGATTAAGAATATGCACCGAATTAAACAACTAGTAATCCACAATTCATGTTTTGCATTACGTTAAACTTCTTCTTTTTTTTTTTTTTTTTGTTAGAACCAGCACTCAGGGGATGACCCCTACTAATGCATTGTATTGAGTTGGAACTAGCAAAATAGGTTATGGGAAGGAGGAAAGAGGGAGTAGTGCTTGTGAACATTCGACTTGAATTTATTCATGTTGAAGGTAAGAAGGAAGACATCAGCAGGAAAGTTATTCCACATATGAACAGCCTGGCCAAAAAAAGAATTATCCCTCTAATGCGTTGTATGATTCACCGGCCATACCACCACAAAAGGATGGGTTTGAGAAAACCCGTGTACTACGAACAAAAGTACGGGTTTCGGGAACCAAATCCCTCATTCTTTTTAATTAGAACGCATCCCATTGCAGTAGCGATAAAACAGGCAAATGCAACCCACATTGCTCAAGGGAGTCAAAAGTATTGGAAACCCTTTTGTCACCAATTAGAAAATTCGCCCTCTCTTGCACGCGGTCAAGAAGCTCCAAAATAGACTTTGACGCACCGGCCCACACATGAGAGCTGTATTCCATTCGCGATCGGATACAAGTTGTATAAATAGTAATAATATATATAGTAGTACATTTTCATCAATTTAGAAATTATACTGTATATTTAGAGCGGTGCTTAAAGTTTATCCTATGTTTGATGTCCGATAACGGCCAGACAGTTGGCTCTTTGCTCAGCGACACCGCTGGACGTGGCGCGCAGCTGTTAGACTCGTAATAATGGCCACGCAAAGATAACCAATCCTTCGATTGCCCCTGACAGGGTGGACTACTGTACCCCGTAGACTTTCTTCGGTGCGGGATACGCAGCACATACGATACACGGTAATGTGCTGTCAGGTCAGGACTTTCCGTGGTTCAGCCCTAATGGTCTATACTGATTCGAGGATTGGAGGAAGAGTTGGCGGGGTTTCTTCATAGAGGAACTGGATGTAAAAGTTTCATTTCGTCTGCCGGACGACTTGAGTGTCCTGCAGGCGGAATTCTCGCCTATATGGTGGGCGACTAACAGGCTTAGGTATTATCGCATATCGAGCGGTATACAGATGTATATTTACTTTTTTTTAACCTAAACTAATCCCGCGAAGCTTTATGAGATTGCGAAGCATTTAAAAGCAACGCTTACATATTTGGATTCCAGGGAATGCGAACTTCTCGGGCAACCAGCTAGCATATAAGCTTGCCAAGCAAGGTGGTCCTATGGATAACACATTCATTGATCAATTCGTTGGCCTTCCAATGGCTCACTGTAAGTCACTTATCAAACGCGAGTCTTATAGAGTCGCACAGATGGGATGGGCTTGTGAATCCACCTGTACTATATCTAGAGGGCACTATGTCCCGGCTATGATGAACGGAGAACTAGCTCTCTATTTAGGTTCAATAGGGATCAGATTAGGACAGTGACTCGGCATTGGCCTATGGGGACTGATGCGAGAATGGATCTGGGAATCAATGACTACTACGGAAGTTTTCATGACGAGGCGGAAGAGGAAGCTGCGTTTCATTTTATATGTCAATGTTCTGGAATTCGGGACATTAGGGAAAAATACAATGGTAAATCGGTGTTGCTAGGAGGATCTATCGAGGATAGAACTAAGGTCGCCTCTTCTCTTCATTTGGAAGACGAATTGGTTGAATGCAGTGATGGCTACTAAGTAAATGCTTAGTAGGATGGGCGTTGGCGCACTTTGAAGGATCCAAGTGAGCTGTCTCTCGATGCCTGCCTAAGGAACCTTACCTAACCTTGATGTTCGATTCTTTATATGACATAACATTATCTTGTATAATGATAATAGGTTTTTTTAACACCATTAATTTGCCAAAGTTAATGGCTTTGAAAGAAATTGAACACTATATTCTGATTTAAATAGCTCGATATACCTTAGCGACATAGAGCTGTAAAATATCAAATTCGAAATTTGCCAATTTTTAAGATCTTAATCTAGATGTGTAATCCGGATAACTGAAAACTGTCTTTACACACAAGTTATTTAAAACAAAAAGAACTTATTGCTTTGTATGGCGTCAAACTTCTTCCTATTAAATCAAACTTCTTTGTATGATATCAAACTTTATTGTTTGACTTTCCAAAGTTAGTCCTTCTTCGTATAAAATCAAACGTCTTTGTATGATATTAACCTTCTTTATTTGGCTCATCAAAGTTAATCCTATGATCTTAATAAAAAAATCAAATCTTAAAATTTCTTTGTAAGATATCAAATTTTTTAGTATGATATCAAACTTTTTAGAGTTAAACTTAAGTATGTAAATATGTAATAATACAAATTTTCAAACTTCTTTGCATGATATCAAACAGCTTTGTTTGAACCATAAGAGTTATTTTAAGATCTCAAGTATTTTACTCTATATTGAAGCCACAATAGTGTAAAATTTTGTCACATCTTGAGCAACACCCGAAATTACCAATTGCGACTCCATTTGCTTGACTTAAATTAATGGATTCGAACGCCAAAATTATGGAATTTAACAAGGAATCATGAAATTCCCATATGAAGAGCTATGGATGATAGAGATTCAAAGTCTACTTCCGATGTAGACATGATTCTAATCCAGTGAAACGGGGTCACCAATTTGTTGGCAAAATAACAATAAAACTTCACTGTTCGACTGATTTGAAAGAGTTCATTTTAAGATCTTGAAAATATGTCAGTAATGCAAATTTTTGTAGGAGATTTAACTTCATTATACAGAAGAATACCGAAAAAGTTAACCAAAATGTCCCAGGGGTTGTTAACTTTTTCGAACTATTTACTTTTCTAAGCGGGCTTAAATTTTAAAAATATTCAATGATAAACATGGATCTTTAGGAAATAAATCACTAAACTTATTCCAGTGGCTTAGTTTTCATCATAACAAAAAAGAAACTCAGATTTTTCATATGTATTCGCCACACCCTCGAAAATTTCAAAAAAACATTTTCTAATTTTTGAGATACATAACCCCACGCTTGTAGTTTTCCTTGAATATCTGAATTAATTTTGTTCAAACTCTCTACTTTCTGCTCATTTCCGATGCTTTTTACTAAAACGTTCAGAAAAGTTAATTTAAAGTAAACTTTTTAGAGCGACGCAGGGACGCTCATATTCGGTTAACTTATCCGCGAGATTAACATTTCCGAGAGTTAACTTTTTCGCGATTCTACTGTATATATTTTTTTTTAATTGGTATCAACACTTAGGGGATGCCTCTACTAATGCAATGCATTGTGATGGTATTCAAAAAATATTAAAAATATCTTATTAGGAGAAGGAAATATGGAGTAGAATTTTTGGACATTTAATTGGAATTTTTCCAAATTGTAGTCGACAGGGAAGACTTCTGCCGGAAGTCTATTCCACAAACGTCCAGTTCGACTGAGACACAAATTTTTTCTGTAATGCGTTGTGTCAAACATTGGACGGTCGACAACGAACGGGAGTGATCTGCTGAAAAGGCGAGTACTACGGGCATGCACGCGCGTCTCAGCGGAACACTTACCGTGGTAATATCCCACATTCCGACGATGCTCCAATGAGCCAATAGAGATGGATACCTTACTGTCATTGATGAGCCTTAACGCACTCCTTTGCACTAGATCCAAAAGCTTCAAAATAGACCTTAAAGCACCTGCTCAGATCTTGGAGTTGTATTCCATTTTCAGTCAGATATAGGCGGTATAGATAGTGTAGGGTAGCCAGATTTTAAATTCGGAAAAACAGTACATTGAATGCATAAAAACAGTACAATCAAAAAAAAAACAGTAACTTTTTTTGACGACAACATTACCATTTGTTTTAATAAGTAACCCCCAATTTCACCAAGTTCAGCTATAATTAACTATCAGCTCAAGCTGTCAAAACATATTGTAAGCTGGAAGTAAAAGTAATAGTTAGTTTTAACTGAACTTGGTGAAATTGGGGTAAATATTTTAAACTTTTGATTGAGTATGCAACAACAATTATATAAAGAAAGAAATACACTTAAAATGTGTAACGTCAAAGGAATTATTTCCAGTTTATGGCATTTCATAAATATACATATGAAATTACTCCATATGCGTTTAAAAAGCAACCACCACAAACGAAGCATTTGGCCAGAAAAGCCATAACATTGCTGTTAGCCATATAAGAAAGGAGAAAAGCCTTACTTAGCTCAAAACAATCAACTCATTGATTTTGTAAGTACGATATTCTTTAAATATATTCGTATTTAAAGAAATTTTCACTACACACATAGTTGCACAAATCATATTAAATTTGAGAAAATGTTTGTTTCCTAAACTAATTTTCCAATTTTAAATAATTTTTAAATTATTTACGGCTAATTTTACCAAGTTCAGCTATAATTAACTATTACTAAAACAATAGGTTTTTTGACTCTTATAATGAAAGTTAATTAAACCAGAACTTGGTGAAATTGGCCATTAATCTATAAAATCCAAAAAAAATAGTTTGGTTTATTTTTATTCACAAAATCTGAAAATATTTAAAATCAAGTGCAATTGAAAACGATGATATTTTCCAAAAAAAAATTTTGTTAAAATTAACTTATCTTTTTCTTATTTCAGTAGTTTAGGTAAAGAAAAGTGGTCCTCAAAGGTATTAGGTATTTTTATAAATTTTGAACACGGATAATTTTTTGTTTTCAATTTTACGTGATTTCGATTTCCAGAACATGCCCGAAAATTAAAAAAGTTCTAAAAATTAACGATAACTGTGTTGCAATAAGTATTTTTTTAGTACTTAAAAAAAATTAAGATTTATTTTTTTGTCTTTTTGTGTTTCTCAGGTGTGGAAAGGGAAAGACTATTGGAAGAGGTAGCCATAAAATCATAACAACACGAAAATATACCACTGCTACGAGCCACCCATTATAATTTAGATTTCTACTGTGTATTTATGAGAAAACAATGACCACAGCGTAAAAACTCTTATTATTTCAGAACTTTTTTTTTAACACAACATAATTTTTTGTAAGCCAGTTCTGTTAAATATAGACTGAGCAAAAAAAAAGCAGTACAAAAACCAGTACAAAGTGTAAAAAACAGTACATTTGCGTACTGTTTTAGG
The DNA here is from genome assembly GCA_930367215.1 of Pollenia angustigena. Taxonomy (NCBI): domain Eukaryota; kingdom Metazoa; phylum Arthropoda; class Insecta; order Diptera; family Polleniidae; genus Pollenia; species Pollenia angustigena. Next base: position 25,457,551 of record OV884059.1, read on the forward strand.
AGTTGTGCATAAAACAGTACAATTGCAAAAAATCAGTACATGTACTGCTTAAAACAGTACGTATGGCAACCCTAAGATAGTGAGAAGATCAGAAGGAGTGCAGTAATTCTTGCATCGTTTTTAGAACCCAAGACCTTTGAGTGCTTTTTTCGAAACTTGAAAAACATATTGGTTTCAACGAACATCACATTGGACTTTCATGCCTAGAACATCAAGAGTTCCTCAATAGCTATACCACCCATGGATACAGACGAAGCTGACTCCAGAAGACGTTTGTCGGTCAACATACAGCATTGGGTCGTACGAGTATTAAAAAATACCAAATTAGCCCCCACTTCACTCGGAGATTGTCGTAAGGTCATGATTGCGTGTGTCGTTCATGTTCTGCCTCATAGCTTCAACCTCAGTAAGGCTTGATCTATGATTAAATGAAAATTATTGGTAAATGCTGCTGTTATCTGCGAAAAAATAGATATGATCTGAAGTTAGACATAGGAGATCGTTAAGAAAAAATAAGAAAAAGTGGGGGAGAAAGAACAGAGCCTAGCGGTACTCCTGAATTCAAATGAAACTCCTCCGACGATAACTCATCTATAATAACACATATTGAGCGTAACTTGAAAAAGCTCGATATAAATCCAAAGAAATCACTACCGATACCCAACGCAACAAGCTTTGTAACGGTAGCAGTGTGATAAATACATCATCAAACACTCTGGAAATATCTAGAGCAACCACTTTACTTTCACCAAATTGATGAATAGAACCACTCCAACGTTCCGAAAGAAACAGGTCTATCTGTCTATCACACAAAAGTGAATAAGACTACAGATAATTTACCAAGTTGTGGTTGAACATGCTCTCCATGACCTTCGAGAGCGTAGAGCAAATTGAATACTGATGAGATCAAATACTGTCCCTCAGTTTCAGCTTCCCTGCAGCTGCGGCAGCATTTATTAAAAGTTTTATAGCGTGCTTACCGATCATCCAATGACCAGAAGGTGCGTATATCAGTCTCAACACGTCTCTCCGACTGAAGTTGAGAAGTCGCTCAGAACGACATATGTATGTCATATGTGGGCCACGTTATGTTGGTAGCCCTGCAGCCATCTAGTTTCTTCAATTTATCGTCAGCCATATCCAAATATTGTCTAAAGATTTCGATAGTTTCTAGTGGTGTTGCGACTGGCACACCCTGTGAAATATTAAGAGCGGCTCCAGTCTTGGCCAGCCCATTCGCCTGTTCATTACGGTAATGGTTCCTATGCGCAGGGACCCAAATTAAGGTAATGTCAGAAAGGCTGCCCAGTCTGGATAGTTCTTCCTTACACTGATTGACGAGATTGGACGTTGTTTTATGTGACATCAGAGCCGCCAGGCTAACGACGAAAGTTTTACCGTTGACGTTCTTACTGTACAGTGTTCTACATGTGTCTCTTATCGCCAGTATTTCAGATTAAAATACGCTGGCCTAATCGGGCAGGCGGAAAGAGAGATTCGCGTGGATGGTATTTTTCAGCTAAATAATTTTGCCAAAGGACGAGACAACGATAATGCACACTTCTTCAGGACTACAGCCGTAACACTATATGGCCCCGGGGACTTGTTTATGTTGAGATCTTCAAAGACCCTTTTAACTGCACGCGCTCGAAAAAATATTTTGGACATAGTAACGGACACCATTTCGAGCTCGGGCTAAGGGTGATTGCTCCCCGGCCCGTATGCAATCTTTGCAAACATGTCAGTAAAAAGGTTGGCTTTATCAACCGGGTCTATGAATATTTGGTCATTCATTACCAGGGTTGGAATGGATGAACTAGTATTAAGCAATAATTATAAGGAAATAGTATTTAGTGATTCTTGGATACTTTAACTCCCTGATTTTTTGCCTTCAAAAAAAATTTGACTTTCGATAAAGATATAATTTTTTTTTTTTAATAATCATACAGTTTCATTTATTGAAGTCATTATCTTATTTATCGTAATGCTTAAGTAAACTTTAGCAATAAATAAAAACCTCTTTTCAAAAATATTCACTTAAGCAAATATTCTTATCAAAATACGAGTACTTCCATCAAAAAGTATTTCTAATTACAACTTGTTCATACTGACAATCTTTCTTCATTTTTCTAAAATTTTCTTAAGCAAACAACAACTACAATAAAATAAATTTTTAAATAAATATTTAATAGTCTGAAAGAGGAAGTGAAGAGAAGGTGGGGGAGGAGGGGAGGCACAAAAGTATTTCGAAAGAATATAAAATATAAGAATAAGTGAAATACCTGTTAAAGGTACGTGTTGCACTTGTTTTATAATTGTCATTATGTAAGTGAGTTAATTTTGGAACAATGACATGATGGTGAGATGACGATGTTGATGTGGATGATGACAACAATGCTGCTGCTGCTTCAACTGATAATGAGTCCACGCACATACCGTTTTCAAGTACTTGTTCGCTCGCTCAACAGAGGTACGAGTACGAGTTGTGTGTTTATTAGTGTTAAGATTTTCTAGATACTATTGTTTAAGTATCTGAAATTGTTTTTGTTTCTTAGCACTTGTATGTAGAATAGTTTTTTTTCTTAATTATTCTTTTAGATAAGAAACAGTCAGATCTTTTACAGATTTTGATGGAAAGGGGTCATTGTAAATGTTATAAATTTTTTTTTAATTTTTGTCATTTAATTTCCTCAGATGTTGTTTTGAAATTTAATATGTGGAGGGTATACAAATTATGACACACAAAAGAACATTTTTTAAATGTTTATATTATTTATGTAGTTAACAATAAGGCCGGGTTTTTGAGATGCGGATTAGGTTTAAATTTAGTTTAATGTAATCTAAAATTCGGATTTTTCCGGCGAAATGTGATTATTTGTTTTATTATTTCAAACTTGGTAATTGCAGCACAAATCTGTTTTCAGATTTCTAAGCCTAGTTTAACTGAGATTTCAAAAACCAAGCCTAAGTTAACAAACATAATATATTACCAAACACAACTGTATTTGAACTCTAAAGTTTCTGGAAATAATAATCTTAAGCACATTTTAATTTAATACTATTTGCCAAAATATTAGATAAGAAAAGTAATGTTTGGTACTTTTGGTCTCATATGACTTCAATTAAGTACTTTATGCGACAATAATTATTTCTCGTTCTTTAGTACTTTAGCAAAAAAAGGACCTATTTATGGTACTTTTTGTGGAAACTGAAACCATTTTTATGATTTTTGCATTAAAAACAAATTTTTACAAAAGAACCAAAATGCTTTTAATTAAAGAGCAATTTCACAAAAAATATACAAACTTTACCTTAATTTGGTACATTTATAAAAAAAATTGGTACGTTTTGAAAAATTCTAAAAAAGTAGTTTCTGTTGAATAAAAAATACAAAAAAAGAAAGAATTTATGGACTCTTAGGTACCTTTTGCAGAAGAAAATGTTTTATTTTATTATAATTCTAAACACGTACCCCCGAAACCAGAGAGAGAGAGAGAGAGAGAGAGTGGAGAGAATACTATTATTTATTTTCTGTTACACACATTTCACTTAATTTACACAATCACTTACAATTAAAACTAAAAGACACCAGCAAAATTGGCTGAATTGAAAAAGAATACGGGAATTTTTCTTCTTTTAATAAATTATTTTAAACATGTTAATAAAAACTGTACGTTTTTATACCCTCCACCACAATTAGTTGTGAAGAGGGTATATTAAGTTTGTCATTCCGTGTGAAACTTTTTTATTATTCATCTCAGACCCAATAAAGTATATATATTCTGGGTCCTTGAGTAATTCTAAGTCGATTTAGCCATGTCCGTCTGTCTGTCCGTCTGTTGAAAACACGCTCACTTTCGAACAACTCAAAAGAAATTAACAGTTTGGGATTGAAATCCTGCAAAATCGGTTAAGAAGGACCAGAGCTATGAATCAAAATGTGGAACCACCACCTAAAAAAAATTGATAATTTTGTTACAAAAAATAACATAAATGCTGGAACAAGGCACGGAATGAGATAAGATTTTGCAAAAATTTGTTTTATTTGACTGGAAATCACGCTGTTAAAGTTCGTGAAGATCCGTCCATAATTTACCCTAAGTCCCATATAAACACTTCTCCCGGAAAACAGTTTAGTACGCCTAAAACCGTAAAAAAATAACGCTAGCGTAACAAAATTTGGTACGTCACAGTTTTTTAGGACTGGAAATAATACTGTGCAATTTCGTGACGATCGGTGCATAATTTACCTAAGGCCCCATATAAACCCTACTACCGGAAAACAGTTTAGTACGCCTTAAACCGTAAAAAATAATGCAATCATAACAAATGTTGGCTCGTCACAGTTTTATAGGACTATAAATGATACTGTGAAATTTCGTGAAGATCGGTACATAATTTGCCCTAGGCCCCATAGAAACCCTACTCCCGGAAAACAGTTTAGTACACCTAAACCATAATTTATAATGCTATCATAACAGAAATTGGTACGTCACAGTTTTAAAGGACTAGAAATGACGCTGTGAAATTTCGTGATGATCGGTCCATAATTTACCCTAGGCCCTGTATAAACCCTACTACCGGAAAACAGTTAAGTCGCCTAAAACCATAATTAATAACAAATCGTCACAGTTTAAGATAATAATAACATCATACAGATATTACTCCTTAAACATTCGAAATGTCGGTGGAGGGTATCAAAGATTCGGCACAGCCGAATTTAGCACTCTAACTTGTTCTTCTTACAGTGTTGTTATTTCTACACAAAACTAGTAAAACGGGATGTTATGGATTCAATAGTGAACCAAGTTATTTTAACATTTTCATTAAAAGTTATTATGAAACAATGATAACTTAAATTTTACAGAAATTTACTTAAGCAGTGCTCAATATTAGGCTTGCAGAAAGGCAAATGCTAACTATCGTAGCTCTTTTGTTAAATCCAACAAAAAAATACACATAGTTTCTGTTATATTTCATTTAAGTGTCACGATATTTTGCATTTGCTCTTTTGGTAGTCTAAAACTGAACTCTGCTTATGATTTTCAATTAACATTGCGCCATGTTAATTTAACATTTTTATATTTTTCTGTATTTAACGGTTGAAACTATTTATCAGTTTGTTGATTAAAATGCCTACTCTCACATTTCAAAACTTTTAAGGAGAGCAATTTTCTATTCTATTATTTTTTGTATTCCATTTATTTTGTGCTTAAAATACCTGTTTATAAACTACATTAGATGTTTTGCCTTCAGGTGCTAACATGACCAAGGTGGGACCACTCTCGAGCAGGCCGCTTTAAGCTGCCCTTGGGAGATGCAGATTAAGCTCTTAGCACATTAAAATCTAGATAATTACCCATACATTGAATAAATCACTTCAAATTGACATGATTACAAGTAAATCACACTGAACATACCGCAAAGTGAGTATAATGTAGAATCGGCCACCATGAGCGTACCCCTCACGTGTACAACTGACCACACTGAAAGAATTTTCTTCGCAATACTAACGAATTTTGACATTAATCCCATGAAAAATTGCATTATAAAGGAACCTATGCAGCGCTTCGTTGGATCAATGAAACCTGTTTCATTAAAAGGACTTAATGAAACATTACATTAGATCCATGAATATTATTCATTGGATGAATACTTTCAATAAAGTAAAATTTTTTTTTTTATATTTTTTTTAATTATTTTTTTTTCTTTTTTCTTTTTTCTTATTTTATTTTACTTTATTTTATTTTTTCTCTGTCTCTGGCGGGATTCGAACATGCAACCTCGGTGCTGATAGACTAGCTCACTACCAGCTAGTCTACCGGGGCAGTGTAGTTTTTGTATAAAAAAACTATGTTTTTTTCTCAATTAAGGGCGTAAATATGAGATTAAATTGACCATAATAACAATAACAACGTTGAGTGAAAGTGGATTGAAAGTTTTTGTTTCATTACTATAATGACATTTTTATTGTCATAATGAAAATTTAAATTTATGAAGGCAATTATTGAAATATGTTGCTTTTATAAAAAAATTTTTTGATTTCATAAATTTAATGGCATACATGTAACATTAGATGTATGAAATTATTAAATCTTACATTTTTTAAATAACAATTAAACATTTTTTTAATGAAACTATAATTTTGTATTAAGTTATGAATATAGTTATGTTTGTTTATTGTTTTTTTGTGTTCCCAATTAAAATTTTTTGTTTTACTTGGACAAACTTAAGTTTTCATATATCCAATGAAAATTTTTAACGTAATTACGAAATCTAATGAAGCGATTTTAACGAAAATACTTCATCAAACCTATGAAATTCCATTTAGACAATGAAAATTTTCATTTACCCAAGGAAAACTTTTTTATGAAAATGATTCATTAAATATATGAACCATTTTTCTTTCAATGCATGATTTCTTCTTAATGTTTTTTATTTTGTAATTAAGTAATTTATAAATTTTCACAATTTCATCATGAATATGTTTAAAATAATCTTCTGATAACTTTATTAAAGTATTTTTATCAATTTTAAATACTTTAAAAAAATCTAAACTTGTTTGTTGTTTTTCTTTTCTTACTTAACTGTCATCTTAATCATTTCAAATGTAATGTGAACGGCTTTGATTAGCTAAATCAACATTTAACCCAAGTGTGAACATAGCATTAGATCAGTTCCCGATGTTTTTAAAGACTGACCCTGAGATTTATCAATAGTTATTGTAAAAGGGACCTTACTGGGAAATTGCAATCTTCGAAACTCGAATGGATACTGTATTACATCCGTTGTAAATGGTATTCGTGGTGTATATACACCGATTCACTTAGGCACAGCCGGTAAGTATAATTGTCTCTACAACGTTTTTAAATATGGCTTTTACGCACAATCGGGTTCCATTGCACTGAGTAGCAACACGTTCGCTCATACTTTGACGAAAGTGAAAAACGGTTGACCATCTGGGTATTTAGTGTATTTAAGAACTCCACAGGCTAATTTACGGCCTCATGCGTATGCACTGTAGATATGTCCCAGCGGTAAATATTGAAAGGAACGCAAGGGGCAGGCCTTTTTGAAGGCCTCTATACTCCTTTCTAAAAGATTCGCTTCGTATCATATCCTGCACACGCCTTATAGAAGGTATACATTTCTTTATGAAAGACCTTCCAAAAATTCAGTACACATTCGCTCCTCCCCTCTTTAAAAAGGGAGAAAGGAAGTTGTTCAGTTTTATTTATTTTTAGTGGCCTTCCTTACTCCCTTCTTTGAAAAGGGAACGAAGTTGTTATTAAGGGGAGTGTGGAAGGGCTTGCTCCCAATGAAAACCTGTGTTTTAAATAAATAAGTATGGAATGTGACGAGAAGGGCTTGTGTCTGCTAAATAAGGCCTTCTATTAGGCCTCTTTCCTCATTCTAGCTACCACTGGGATATTCGTATTCTGCTCCTTGTAGTTTTCAGGTATAAAAAATTAACGCTCGCACAGCCAATCTGTGGATTTTACCTTGCCTTCGTTTCTAAGATATTCTACATTTCCAATTTTAAGGAGGAAATCAGTAAATCGTTTAGCGCAAACGTTACCCTTCAAGTACACTCGCTTGTTTTTCGTAAGGAAGAGTTTTTCTACAAAGGGCCAATATGTTGAGGCCTTAATGCAAGCCTTAACTTCGTCAGCTCAAGTTACTTTCGGCACTATCGACAAATTCTGACGAAAATCTCCATCTAACAAGAACGTGACTCAGCCTATCATGACATCGTTCCCTCTGATATCTTTTCAAGTTCGGTTTACTGCTCCTAAAAACTTTTTATTTGCCATCTTGTTTTCATCCAAAACTACAAGTTTAAAATCGAACTTTACTTTGGCCGCATAACTTTGTTTTGAGTGCCCCGGAAGGCTAGTTAGTAGCGAGCTAGTCTATTAGCGCCTGGGTTGCGGGTTCGATTCCCGCCTGAGACTCTGGTTTCTTTCCTGCAGACAAGCGTATAGCTTCGCGGGATTAGCTTAGGGAATTAAAAAAAAAATACTACAGCTCAGGCATTAGCAAGGTTAACCGGGAATTCGAAGGGAGTGGGAGATGTTTTTCCTCCCTCTTACAGTGTTGCCGAGATGCGACGACTTAGGCGATTCCAAGTTTTCTCCTTACTTTTGCTTATATTAAACTGATAATGAAGGTTTTTCCACTGCCGCCGGGTGCATCCAAAAATATATTATTTCCCTTTATTTCTCTATATTAGCAAGAAAATGCTGATATATGTAGGTAATTTTGTTCATTCGTCAGTAACTCTTTATTAGATGCAGTGTTGCCACCAGCAAAATTCAAAACTACACTTGAGATGAAGCAAAATTACCCGATTTAAATAAAATTACACCTGATAAAAAAATTTAAGTTTTATTTAATAAAAGACATTTACAAAGTAAAAATGATCATTGCCATTCCTTTATGATGGGTGTTTTTTTTTAGCCCGAAAGAACTAACGAAAGGTTAGCTGTCAAACAAACTGTCATACTGCTCTCACTTTTTCATGCGATCGATCGTAACTTATTTTTTCACAAATGAAGGCGATGTGTTAATTTAGAGAAATTAACCTGTTAATTAGACTTCAAGGCCGCGCGATGTGACATCTCTTGATTGTTTTCCGTAGGGCTGTGAAGTCACTGGCTTGTGCTGATAAATTAGTAACAATTGACGTCTTGGAGGTCAACAGCAATGCTCGGAAAAGAGGAGCAAAATTTTACGTCTGCACTGCATTCCGTCAAGGACAGGTGCGGTGCCTATTTGTTGAGAGTCAGTTTCAATTGGCAATGCCGTGTATTAAACTGCGATTTTTTTGTATTGTCTACCATTTCACCCCTTATACCTTATTAAGTAAACAAAATGCCTGCAGGGTGTTATACTACGGTCCCTTTCGAAATTCAGTTTTACAACTGTTAAGGGCGTTACATATTCCTTAAACTAAAGCATTTGAAAGTTTCCAGACACAAACAAAATTAATTATATGTTGGAATATTGGAAACATTTCTACCCCCAGGCTAGATTGTAGTAGGAATAACTTTTTTCAATAAACTTCAAGTTCTAAATCACAATGATGGTCATATTTATCCAAATCTAAGAGCCTACCTTGCGACACTTATCACCAAACTTTTGAAAATTTATATTTAATGATTGAAGTCTTTCCTTAAAAGAAACCGAGACTTTGGTTCAGAAGTCTCTGTGTATCAACAATATTTAAAAAGAAATAAATGTCATCACTGAAATCGAATCTTGATTTTATTTGGGTATCTGAAGTAAGAATTTCAAATAACACCTGAATAACACCTATGAGAAATTACCCACGCTCTACCCACGACAGTAAAAATTATACCAAATTCGGGTAATTACCCACAAAGTGGCAACACTGATTAGATGTCAACAATTCTCTCAGATCACAAATGTCACAATTGGTTTCCATTAGATATTCTCGATTTACGAAGGTTGCTACTGATCTGTGTCTTAAGTTTTGTCATATCATATATTTAAAAAAGATATTAATTAGTTCCTTTTTAAGTTTTTATTAAAAAAAAAAATTAAATTGTTTGTAATTTTATTTTTAATAAAACATTTTGTTTAAAACTTTTTGTATTAACCGAAAAAGTTAAAAAACTAAATGTATTTGACACCAATTAATCAATTATTTATATTTTTATTTAACACATCATCATTAGTCATTTTCAATAAAACCACTTAACCCCTTTTTTTATTTCCTTTAAAAAAAAATAAAGTTGTAAAAATAATTTTCGCACTATACATTTCCAAGCCCAATTAAAACTATTGTAAAGTTCGTTCTTCGATTGCATTCTAAACAATAAAATTTTAACCAAACAATTGTTACAAAAACAATCACCCTCTTCATAATTGCTGTAAATAAAATATTTAATCCGTTTTTTTATTTTTGCGCGCAACCTTTTGACCTTTTTTTATTGCTGAAATATTTTTTGCACAAGATTTATTACCGTTTAGCTGAAAAACCGAAATCAATAGGAGATCAATTACTCATAATAAAGGCAAAACAAACAAAAACAGTTAAAATTTTAAGAGAACAAAAACAAAAGAGAAGAGTCAGAAAGAAAATCTTTTGTTAAACAAGGACTTAAGTGTAATTATCAATTTGGTTTGGCAAAAAAAAAAGAAAAACAAAAACAGTGGTGGTTTGGGAAAATTTGACTTTCCTTTCTGTCTTTTTTTTTGCAAATTTCCATTACTTTCCCTTGTTCCCCCTTAGCAGCCTATTTTCCTTAACCCTTATTGCATTATAATGCAAAATATATTTAGTCTACTTGCTTTGTTGCTATTGTTTGGCATTGTTGTAATTTTTAGCAACAAACACAAACACATAATAGTGTGTTTTGGCATGTAAAGTGCTGTTAAGTACGAGTACTTTGCAAAAACAGAATGAACAAATCCCGAAAATCACACTCCTTTAGACTATACCCGCTACACTCGTGTTATTATGTTTGTTTGTTTACCTTTAGATCTCTTTAAAGAGAATTCGTATTGTTATGTTTTTGTTTATTTTTTTTGCATCAATCAATTGTTTTCTTCAGTGATGCCAACTTTTTTGGCTCAAAAAGCACATTATAATTAATAAAAAGCACTAGAACGCTTAATTTTGAGATCTTTACATGCAGTCTACAACTGACATGAAGTGCTTAACTTTAACACTAAGTCTGAGTTCATACGGCTCATGTCTTATTGACAAGATTCTTCCTTTTTCCTCCTTGAACATGAATTGGCGTTCAAATGATTCATGTCATGTTGACGACATGTTTTTTATTTTGTATAGTCGTGCGTTTGCACACAGAAAAAATTCTCCAAAATTTTTCACCAATTAAAGCATTAATCAAAAATAAAATCAGTGTTAATTAAAAATTTAATCAATTGAATTAAACGTTTAATCAAGTAAATTAAAGGTTTAATTAATACTATTAACTGGTTTAATTAATACTATTAATTTGTTTACTGGTGCAAATTTAATTAATTTTTTAATTAATATCACAAATTTTTTAATTGAAATCAATTTTTATTTTTTTCTGCGCATGTGTGCTTTTTTGATATTGAAAACAATAACAAAATTAAACAACGAATGAAAAAGCAAAACGTAAAGACAGTACATGCATCTGTGTACTCGTTTCTTTTCCCCTCGTCCCTCTCGCCTATAAAGTAGCGATCATATCAATAAGACATGAGCCGTATGAACACAGACTTATATGATGTTAGTGTTTGGTATAGACTCATCATGTTGTAGGTTTTCTCATGTTATAACACGGTTGTTAATGCAAATGTTTTTACAACGCTTTTATAACATAATGTAATAACAGAACATCATGTCAGTTGTTGACGAGGAGTAAAAGCGTACAAAAGCTAAGTGCTTTAGTTTTATGTTAATAGAAAAGTAAAACAGTTAGAAAAGAACAAAAAAAAACTGCTGTTACAAAAAGTACGATTTGAAATCGCAAACACCAGATTTATGCTAAGGTGTTCTGAAACTCGTGCGTTTTTCTTGCTATCTACATACCATAGTTTCTTTAAGTTCCCTTAAGCATACTTTTGCGGTTTGAAATCGCCAATTTTTTGCGACAGCGATTTACAGTACACCTTTTATGCAATTTCAAGTCAAAATCGCAAATGTTTAGCGTTTTACGATTGTCAGAACATGCCCGTATATCATCCAAGTTATTTGGATTTTCATCATTTATACAACTGTCTAAAAATAGAATTTTGATTTTTAGCAAGAAACATATCGTCGGCTTAATATTCAAACCTGCTTACTCCGTTTCAGCACATTTTACAGGAGAGACAAAAAACTTTTAATGTTTCATATTAAAAGCGTAAGAGGAAAACCAAAATAGTTGGTTTTTCACACTTCAAGACTCAAATGGAAGAAAAACTACATTCTGGCCGCCGAGGCGTAAATTTATCTACCACACGGCATCAAAATCTCAATTTACTTAAAAAGTGGATAAAGCAGGTTTACATATTAAGCCGACGATATATTTTTTTAACAAAATTTTTCTGCAGACACAAGAAAAGGTTAAATATAATTGGTACCGCACGAATTATAGAGACTTGTACGTTTTAAAATGTGCAGTATCGAATTAACAGAGTTTAGTTATAGTCTGTTTCTGATTTTGACTTTCAAAATGTCAATCTGAAAATGGATTTTCTCCAACTGAATCCTTTAAATGTTTGTCTTCTATCCAGAAAAGATTGGCTGTTTGCTTGTTTTTGAAATGCTCCACGTAACTCATAATCACCCCTATCATGAAAGTCGATGTCGACACAAGTCGAGGACACCGGAACAGTAATTGTATTTTCTTAGTCGTTATTGAGAACATCTACAACTATTGACAGTCACTTGATATTTCCGTTTGTAACTTCCACAATATTGATCCCAGACTCTATAAGGAATATATAATCCCTAAGAGAAGAGAAGTTATAATCCTATTTACCGTCTGTCCGTCCGTCGGTTTAAATGGGGTTTTCGAAGACCCTAGATATGGTGGGGACCTGGTTTATGTAAGATATCGTCATATTAAATGCAAACGGATGTAACTACACTTTTAATTTTTTTACAGGAGAAGCAAAAAACTACAAAATCAACAGCAACAAGGTGTAATTGGCGTTTGAATTTCGTTAGTAAAATTTTTGATCGTAGGAATCTAAAATTTTGCACGAACATGTATTTTGATAAAACGAGCCATAATCGATAAAAAACTCAATATCGAAATTTTTTGTAGTTACGTCCGTTTGCATTTAACATGGCGATATGCTCATTTAAATTTTGATTTTAAAATTAAGCCAGATCGGTCAATAAATAATTGACCTATAAACAAAAAACCACGACTGCCTCCAATTGTACCCATCAATCCCTTGCTGTTGTTTAAGTCGGCAGGAAATTTTGCGACGACTCAAATGAAAGTTAAAGAAATTTTAAATAAAATATAATGTATTTTTAAAAGAAGTTGTGGGCACAAATTTTATTAGCAAATTAAACGCGAACATTATAAAAATTAGGAAAAGTTTGCTAAAATTGCGAAAATTTTTAATTTGCGACGATTGCCTCAAAGAGCAACAAAGGATGGTCTTACCAAAACGCATGATTTTAATTATAAATAAAACAAAAAGTTTTCAGAGAATTATCTTAATATTTTTTATTAGAAGCATCTATGAAAATTATGTGAGAAAAAAAATATCGGCCAACTGCTCGTCAGGGCTTCGGTGTTTCGGTGAAGTTTTCAGTGTCGTTAATGCGCTGAATAATCTCATCCTTTAGCTCTTAAATTGTTCTTGGCTTATTGACGTACACTTTTTCTTTTAAATATCTCCAATGAAAGGATTCGAACGGGTTCAAATCACATGATCTAACCAACTAACTTTGCCGCGACGTGAGATAACATGGACATTGTTTCGTTGGCTGTGTGGCCACATATCGTCTTTATCTCAATTTCAAGAAGTTCGTTATCATCTTGCGATAGCAAACACCATTCACGGTTACTGCTTGGCCGACCTCATTTTCGAAGAAGAGCGGCACGATGACGCACAATTCTCCCGATTATGGACACATTTGGTCGGTTATGCTGACCAAAAAAATAACGAAATGCAGTTTGATTTGAACGCCCATTTTTGTACAATAAGTTTTTAGCAATCGTAACGCGCAAAAATTCTTATAAAATGCCCAATTTACATCGAAGTGTTTGGCTGCCCCAGTAGGCTAGTTGGTAGCGAGCTAGTCTATCAGTGCGAGGGTTGCGGGTTCGATTCCTACCAGAGACTCTGGTCTGATTCATTTCAACGGGCTGCAGGTCTACCCCAGCGGTAAATATTGAAAGGACCGCAAGTGGCAGGCCTTTTTGAAGGGTCTATACCCCTTTGTAAAAGATTCACTTCGCATGATATCCTGCCTTCAGAACTATGCTTTCTAGAAGGTATAAACTTTTTTTTAAAAGACCTTCTAAAATGATATCCTGCCTTCAGAAGTATGCTTTCTAGAAGGTATAAATTTTTTTTAAAAAGACCTTCTAAAATATGCAGTACACATTCGCTACTCCCTTCTTTGGGAAGGGATCGAAGTTGATATTAAAGGCAGTGTGGAAGGGCTTGCTCCCAGTGATAACCTGTGTAAAAAATAAATGAGTTTTGAATGCGGCGAGAAGGGCTTATGACTGCTAAATAAGGCCTTCTATTAAGCCTCTTTAGTAATTTTAGTTACCGCTGGGACGTAAATATTGCTCGGTGTATTTGTAACTTTTATTAAATAAATAAATAACATTGAAGTGATGTAGTCGTCGACTTGATGGGACACTAATTAAAAATTAATGTCGACATCGATAACGACTTACATAATAGGTGTAAATATCATTTTTACGGTAACTATATAATATGTATGTATGTTGTCAACACTCAGTATCATTAGTTATAGCCTCCACCACAATTCGTTGTGAAGAGGGTATATTAAGTTTGTCATTCCATGTGAAACTTTTTTATTATTCATCTCAGATCCCATAAAGTTGATTAAGCCATGTCCGTCTGTTGAAAACACGCTCACTTTCGAACAACTTAAAATAAATAAACAAACTTGGTGCCAAATTGCTTGTAGTTATCCTAAGCAGTTTGGGATTGAAATCCAGCAAAATCGGTTCAGTAGGACCAGGGCTATGAATCAAAATGTGGAACCACCACCTAAAAAAATTGATAATTTTGTTACAAAATATAACATAAATGCTGGAACAAAGCACGGAATGGGATAAGATTTTGCAAAAATTTGTTTTATTTGACTGGAAATCACGTTGTTAAAATTCGTGAAGATCCGTCCATAATTTACCCTAAGCCCCATATAATCACTACTCCCGGAAAACAGTTTAGTACACCTAAAACCATAATTAATAATGCTATCTTAACAGAAATTGGTACGTCACAGTTTTAAAGAACTAGAAATGACGCTGTGAAATTTTGTGATGATCGATCCATAATTGATCCTAGGTCCCATATAAACCCTACTACCGGAAAACGGTTTAGTCGCCTAAAACCATAATTAATAACAAATCGTCACAGCTTAAGATAATAATAATAAATAGACATCATACAGATATTACTCCTTAAACATTCGAACTGTCGGTGGAGGGTATCAAAGATTCGGCCCAGCCGAATATAGCACTCTAACTTGTTTTTATATCTTGTTGTATCAGAAATCTGAAATTAAAACTATTCAATACTAAATAAAAAAAAAACGTGAAAAAAGTAAAAATTTCTTAAAAGCACTGCACGGCACGGCACCAATGAAAATTTAAAGAAGCACTAAATTAATGCTTCTTCTTAGTTAAGCACCAAAGTTCAAAATTTGGCTTTTTCAAGGTATGTCTGGGATTACACTATGAAAGTTTTCTTTCAGAAAGTCTGAGCTTATGGGTGAGAGAGGAAGAGACCATGCTGCTATTCTCTCCCCTCTCACCAATAAGCTTACACTTTCTGAAAGAAAACTTTCATAGTGTGAACCCAGACTATCAAAAAGCACTGTAAATAGTGCCAAAAGCACTTAATAGACATCGCTGGTTTCCTTATGTAGCTGCAGGGTTGTTAGATGTGACGATTTTTCGTCATATTGACGAATTTTTTGAGAAAAAACAGTAAAATGACGATTGACGATTTTTTTACTAAAAGTAATAGTGTTATGACGATTTTCTGGCATCAGTAAAACACTTACAAGAAATATTAACAAATTTATTGAGAACAGTCCAAAACGTAAAAATCAATTTTTCGAAAAACAAATTTATTGGAAACTAGCATAGAACAAGCATAGCATAGAACGTAGAAGCAAAAAGCTAAAGAAAAAAATATAAAATTTCCCATATTTCCTTTTTTGGGTACTATATTACCCCCCCCCCCCCCATTAAAGTATCAAAAATTTCAGTATTAGAGTGGCAGCCCATAATTTAGTACGAATATGTCAATGAATGGAGGAAAATGGTTTGTAAAAAAAAGTACCAAAATTAATTACGATTTTCACCCCTTTTTTTTCACCAGACACCTGTCCGCTTATCTAAAGAACAACGATAAGAATTACCTTTATTTTGCATCGCTTTTAGTTTTGGAGATATAAGGTAACCGAATTTTCCCGTTTTTACCCCCTAAACATTCGAATTTCGGAAAATCCCGCCTTAGTGGATCGATTTGGGGAGTGACCAATCGCTAGTCCAAATTTCCAGTTTCTAGGGTCAGCGGTTTGGGCTGGGCGATGATGAATGGGTCAGTCACTCACGCAACATTTTATATATATAGAAGGGCTGTAGGAAATATCGCCCAAAGAAAAATGGCCAAAAAAAAAAATGAAAAATCGCCCAAATGAAGAATCGCCCAAGCGAACATGAAAAATGACCCAAAAAGGTAAATATGAAATTTTGCCCAAAAAAAAAAGAAAATGAAAAATGACCCAAAAAGCAAAAACGAATTTTTTCCCAAAAAAAAAAAAAAAAAAAAAAATTACTAAATTTGCAAAAAAGTGTTTATTATTCATATAAATTTAGGTGACATGTCATAGCGTCCAGTGTCGTAGTGTCCTTGGACACTTTTAAAGTGTCATAATGTCCATCGAAGACGAGGACGAGGACGTTATGACACTTTGCAACGTCCGCAACTTAACTTATAATCAAAAATGTGTAAATTTTTTTTTAAAATACCGTTAAAATTTCAAGTGATTTTTTTAAAGATACTTATTTAACCATAATATGGTTGTCGGTGACAATGATTTGGTTAAATTAAACATAATATGGATAAAATATTTTTATAGCTTTTACTCCGGGTTTATATATTAAATATATATATCCAAAATAAGGATTTCATCTTCTATGGTATAACAAATACTGGCTTCGCTAACTAAAGCTTCTCTGTATAGCCGGCCTTCGGCCGGGCGCAAGGATTTTCTCCTCTATGGTAGGCCGAAGGCCTCCGATACAGAGAAGCTTTAGTGAGCGAAGCCAGTATTTGTTATACCATAGAAGAGAAAATCCTTATTTTCGATATATATGTATATATTTAATATATACACCCAGAGAAAAAGCTACAAAACCATTTTTAAAAAAATTCTACCGATATTATGTTTAATTTAACCAAATCATTGTCGCCGACAACCATATAATGGTTAAATTAGTTTCTTGAAAAATAGTTTTGTTGTTTGCAACCATAATAAAACATGGTTTTCTCTGCTATGCAAGATTATGGCAGAATTTTAAAAATAGCCCATTTTTTTTGGGCCATTTTTCATACAACATTTTTGGGTGATTTTTCATAATGAAAAATCACCCAACAATAACGATAAATGGCCCAAAAATTTTGGGCCATTTTTCATATGAAATCAGGCCCAATTTTACATGCAATTTTTTTGGGCGATTTTTCATTTTTTTTTTTTGGACGATATTTCCTACAGCCATATAGAAGATTAAACAAAAAAATTCTTCCCCCATCACAAAGCAGGTGGCTTTCATTAGAAGCATTAATTAATTATTCGAATTCTACAATTATATGAATGCCATCGATACTGCTAGAGCCCCGACTTGCGTCGGTCCTATTTGGTCCGCTTTCTAAAAATTGGTTAAATCCGCACTTTTTCGCTAAAGTTATAATCACATTTGAAGAATTTTTCTATTTACGTGTAAAAAGGCGAATTCCCATTTAATTCTGTTAGGTAAGTTATTCTAAGTATAGTTGCGTGTTAGGAAGTAGGAAATTGGTTCTTAATAAGAAGTTGTGTAAAAAAATGAGTGCAAAGAGAAGAAAATGCATTTGTTTGGCTCTAAAATTGGTCGAAATAAAAAGACTGTTGATATAGATAGAACCTTCAACAGTAAAAACAATTTGCAATAGTGAAAACGCTAAAAATTAATCATTTAAAGATAGGTCGAGTTAATAGTAAATGAGATTTTATTTTTTATTAAGATTTTTGTATGACGTGCTAATTTATGTTTTGTGAATATGGATAAATTATATAAATACATTTTTGTTAGGTTTTTATGAAAATATATTTTTTCTTGTGTATTTCTTTTCAAATGATAAATATGTATATTGCCAGCACACTTGCTGAAATGAATAAAACTTAACTATCAGGTCTGTTCTGAAAATCACGTGATTTCAAATCAGACGTGCTTTTAAAATCACACTTGTTTTTGTGTTTTTCGGTGTGATTTTCAATTGTCGAAAGCACAAGAAAATACAAAAAGTTTGTTTTACAAAATTAAAGATAATTTTTAACGCTTTTTATGTTATTTTCCAACAATTTGATTTTTTAACCGATTTAGCGATCTCAAATTAGGTTTAGGGTGTGTTTAAAATTTTGCAATTTTTTGCGAATTTTAGCCATGTTCGCGATAAAAGCAATTCGTTTCTATAAGTTTTTGGTTCTTCATAGCCTCGACGATTTATAATAAATAATAGAATTTTGCTCTCATGCCGCTGATAGCAAATTTTTGCGAATTTCCGCTAATTTAGACATTTTACCGAATTTTTGCCATTCCTTATAGTTTTAGGGACTTTCAATAAATTTTATGGCTCGTTTGAAATATATAAAATTTTCGCCAATTTTGCAATATTTTTTTTTTTTTGGTTATTTTTTTACCCATTTAGCGATTTCAAATAAAATTTTTCTCGAATTTAGCCATTTTGGTGATAGAAGCGATTTTTTCCTGTGATTCTTTACAGCTCTTACGATTTTTAATAAATATTACATTTTGCTTTCATGCCGCTGTTAGTAAATTAGCGATCTTTAATTCAACTAAAAAAACAAACTGAAATCACAAAAGAAGTCTCAAAAGAAGTCTCAAAAGCAAATATCATTTTTTTTAGTGTCGTCGAATTTTCTTATTTTTAAAGGATTTGTTGCAAATAAAATTGTTTATTGCATAAACAATTAATAAACAACACATTGAATATTTTATTTCAGTAATTTATTATGACGGCCATCTTACAATAGTCGCAAAAATAACAAAGTGATTTCAAAAAGTTGTTTACGTAGCTGAACGTTTTGAAATCACAAAATAATATGCCCAGAACACCTTTCTTGTGATTTCAAATCACTTTCATAAAATGTGATTTTTAGAACAGGCCTGTATATCACTTTCTCTACCATAAATAGAATTTCTTGCTAAAAATTTTTATGTTTGAACCTATCAATGCAATAAACTGTCTCTAATTTATAAATTTAAATATTTGACGATTTGTTGACGATTTTGTTAAGTGTTCTTGACGATTTTGACGAATTTTATTAAAATTTCTGACGATTTTTGAAGAAAAAATCCTAACAACCCTGTGTAGCTGAGCCATGCGTTTCAATTACACCACTACTACAACTGTTGCTAATGCTCATTACTGGCTTTGTTATTGTTTTTTGTTTTTGCTTTCTACGTTTGCATACGAATGTGGGTTTATTTTTATACCCTTCACCGAAGGTAAAAGGGTATATATAACTTTGTCATTCCGTTTGTAATTTCTACAATATTGATCCTACACCCTATAAAGTATATATATTTTGGGTCCTTATGAAAAGCGATGTTCAAATCCGGTTGTCCGTCTGTCTGTTGAAATGGGTTTTCCGAAGCCCCCAGATATTGAAATTCAGCCAGATCGGTTCAAAAATGGCTAATTTTATTACTTTTTTCTGTATATCTAGAGAACGGCAAGAGCCAAAACTTCCAAATTAGGTACAAACATTTAATTTTTATTTTTTTTATGTTCTAAAAACGATTTAAAAAAAATATTTACCAGTTTTCGCTTTTTAAATTTAATTTATAATGAAGTTTTAAGTATTGTAAATATGTATGTTTAGTTTTTGTCTAGTTGCTCTGTATTCTGCTCGCACAATGGTGAAGGGTATATAAGATTCGGCACAGCCGAATATAGCACTCTTACTTGTTGTTTGTTTATGCTGTACTTCTATGCATTTCTCTTGCTGTTCATTTGCATGTGTATGCAGATGTGTGTATTATATAAAATTAAATTGCATTGGCTTGTTGCATTTCTCTTTATATTTTTACTATTTTTGATTCTTGCAATTTTTTTTCTGTTATTCTATTTATTTTTATTATATTTTTCTATTATTTAAAACCGACTGTTTGGTTGATTATTGTTTTTTTTTTTTTTTTGTAAATTTAAGTGCATTTGCTAACAAATTTTTGAAAGGTTATAATTTGGCATTGTTTTGTTGCTGTAGTTGTTGTTATTGTTACTGTTTGAAAGTGCATTTGTTGCGTGTTTTATGCTGAAAACCCAGTATGAAATGTGGTTTGTATTTTTGGTTGCAGCAATTTTTGGCTTGTGCTAGATAGAGATTGTTTGCTATTTTTGCACTGTTAAATTGTGTAATAGTATGTTCACATTTGGGTTTTTAAACGCGTTTAAGCAAAATGTTGATTTAGCTAATCAAAGCCGTTCACATTACATTTGAGATGATTAAGATGACAGATGATTAAGAAAAAACACACACACAAGCACACAAAAAAACAACAAACAAATTTAAATTTCTTTAAAGTATTAAAAATGGATAAAAACACTTTTATAAAATTATCAGAAGATTATTTTAATCAATTTAATGATGAAATTGTGAAAATTTATGAATTATTTAAGGAAAAAAAAAATAAAAATATTAAGCAGACATCTTGGCCGGTTGTACACAATCGAGCGATTCTACATTATTAGGGTATGTTCAGTGGATTCTATGTGGTTTATGAAGTGATTTACAACTAAATCACTTCATAAACCACATAGAATCCACTGAACATACCCTAATAATGTAGAATCGCTCGATTGTGTACAACCGGCCAAGATGTCTGCTTAATATTTTTATTTTTTTTTTCCTTAAATAATTCATAAATTTTCACAATTTCATCATTAAATTGATTAAAATAATCTTCTGATAATTTTATAAAAGTGTTTTTATCCATTTTTAATACTTTAAAGAAATTTAAATTTGTTTGTTGTTTTTTTGTGTGCTTGTGTGTGTGTTTTTTCTTAATCATCTGTCATCTTAATCATCTCAAATGTAATGTGAACGGCTTTGATTAGCTAAATCAACATTTTGCTTAAACGCGTTTTAAAACCCAAATGTGAACATACTATAAAGTGCACAGAGTCAGAGTAATAGGATATTTAAGGATGTTTTTGTTTTTAAAATTAACTTGTAGAGTGTTATTCAAAT
Organism: Pollenia angustigena; assembly: GCA_930367215.1. Taxonomy (NCBI): domain Eukaryota; kingdom Metazoa; phylum Arthropoda; class Insecta; order Diptera; family Polleniidae; genus Pollenia; species Pollenia angustigena. Next base: position 25,478,765 of record OV884059.1, read on the forward strand.
ATTTTTCTGAAAAGAAATAGGAAAGAGTGAAAGTTATGAAAATAAATTTCAGAAAATTTTTTTTTTAATTTTGTAGGTATTTTTTAAGAAAATATTTTTTCTTTTTAATTTTATGGTTTTCACTTTAGTAAAATTTTGTAGGTACCCACTTTTGAAACGAATTTAAAATGAATTAATTTAGAAAGAATAACAATAATAAAAATGCAGTGAAAGCTCGCCCTACCTTAAAACAACTTCGATCAGTGTTGCCAGGTAATTTTTTTTGAAGACGCTAAAGTTTGATAGTGCATTTACAAGGGGAATATAGGTAAATTTTTTTTAGTTTTTATAAACATTTTGCTTTTTTTTTTTCTTTTTTAATTAAATGTAAAATAATCAAAATTTGGTTAAGGGTTTTAAAGATTCCCCCAGGCCATCAACGTGTCTCAGGCCACTCAAACAAGAAATGAAGTAACAAAATTAACATATTCTGATAAATATTTGAATGAGAGCTCATTTTTCATTTAAATATACCCGTATGAACTTGTGTATGTCTTTTTGTCCTCGTAGGATACCCCTAACCTACTGGCAGGTATGACCAAAAAAAATAATGTTTTTTAAGGGCAGTTTCAAAGCTCTATTTTCCAATTTTAAAAAATTTTGTTAAACAAAATTTCAGAAATTTTTGATCATCATATTGGGATTTATTGAGGATACGATAGAGAATAAAAATATGAAAAAGTTATGACAATACCTCCCATAATTTTTTCGTACTTGCGATTAAAATTCGGCGATTTTCGGGAAAAACTAATTTTCTGGCCATATTATGGCGAATGACCCCAATTTCCTTAATGTAATGAATTCAAGATAAAACTTATTCAGAATAAAATAGTCCGGAATAATTTAAATATACTCTCAAGTTTATACCAAAATCGGAAAACATTAGCCCTAAAATCATGAGTGTTCAGAGGTAAAATTATGTCAAATTTGGAATTTCTAAAGGAAAGATAACGAAATATTGTATATTTTCGTGTAGATTTTTATGAAACTGGAGAAAAATATACCCCAAAGTCATACGAAGCCAAAACAGCGCGAAAATTGGGGTTCACCCTTAAATCCACTTGGGATCAAAATGACCCCAAACATTTAAAACTTTGAAAAATCTGTTAATTTCATTTGTTATTTTATTAAAAATATTTGTTTAGTTTGAAGCATAAATATTTTAAGGAATACATAAATAAAAAAAATCCCCTAAATATGAATTGAAATACCACCAAAATTTCCCCCAAAGAATTCTGATGTATTTCCCAAAATAAAAATAAACCATTTGATCTAGGGGGGCACCCCCCAATATGGCAACTTTGGCTCCGATGGTTAGGCACACGATTTTCTAAGTTTTATTGTTATCTTAGTTCTTTTTTGCACACTAAAAGCAACGGTTCTGTAGGTGGACCATATTGGGACGAGGTCGGTGTCTGCCAGCAGGAACTTTCGATGTATATAATAGAACTTTTGCTATTTTTTTTTTTAATAAAGGACTAAAATTTATTAAAAGTAACAAAAATTATTACCTTTTTTTGAAACTATATTGGCTTAAAAGAAAACAGTAGAGAATCTTTTGTTAAAATAACTATTTTTTACAAAAAAAAAGAAAGGAATATTAAAATTACTCACTTTTTATGTAAAAACAAACCTATGCCCAACAAAAAGTACCACAAATTTAGTACTTTTTTATATAGGGTTAATTTGAAATAGGGTTAATTAATTTGAAAGAAAGCCATATTTTTGCTTATATTTACACTTTTTCCAAAAAAGGCAAAAATAAATACTTGTTACAATTTGGTACTTTTCATGCAAACAAAATATGTACCAGAGCAATTTTTTTTTTTTTTGTTAATCGTGCTAATTTACAAAATTGTTCTTAAGATTCTAACGTAACATTTTAAGTCTGCTATACAAAAAAATTATTAATTCTGAAATTGTTACTTTTAATAAAAAGTACCTACCAATTGAATGGGAGATAAAGCCATAATAGCTTTATTGCCCAATCATTGAGAGGTGAGGTCATATTTAAAATTTTGCGAAATGAGAGATATAGCCATATTTTTTTCGCAAATGAGAGATAAAGCCATATTTTTTCAGAATATTGTTATGCATGGTGTAAAGATTCTGTAAAAGGGAAAATCCTTAGTTGTCATTGAAAAATATTTTTTAATTCTTGTGACGCACGCAGGAAAGCTTAATTCAGCGAAGCCACCTGCCGCGTCCTACTAAGCACGGCCGCTACGCAGAAGCACTTTACTATGCGAAGCCACATTTCAATACTTTACTTTAGTGTCTCCGGAACTGAAATGAGAGATAAAGCCATTTTCTAATATTGTTAGCTAAGGCCATGATGGCTTTATCTCCCATTCAAATTAAAAAAAAGGCTTTATCTCCCTATTGAATGAGAGATAAAACCATCATGACCTTATCTCCCATGGTATTAAAGCACCCCCCCCCCCCCCCCCCCTTTTTTTGTTCACTATCAACAAAAAATTTAATAGTTTTTAAACAAAGTACATTTTAACATTCAGTTGGAAGGTTAATTACCTATTTTAAAATTAAAAAAAACAAAGCTTTTTGTTCAAGTCCTATTACCAAAGACCCTTTAATTATATTAAAAATTGTTAACTAAATTTTAACGTGTTTTGTAGCATTTTTCCCGAAACCGTTCTTTTTCTTTAACCTTTTTTTTATAAAATTTCAATATAACTCCTACACAAACTCCCTGCTTTTAACATTAACACCTTTCCTTAATTAACAACACTCGCATACATCTGTATTTAACACATGTTTGTAAGCGTAAGGATTTTCTAATACGTGCGTGTGTGTGTGTGTGTAAGGAAATGTAGAAGTGCGTAATTTATAGATACCTAAATAAGTAGATGGATGAACTAATAACTCATTATTAATCCACATAATAATTATCATGTAATGTGTTTTTTTTATTTTTGGTGGGGAAAAACATGTGTAGAACTGTATTGCTATACACGCGCTCTTTTACACCTGGAGACTTGCAAACTCGCACTCACACACACACACCTATTTAATTATAGAGTGCAAAAGAGTAGAGTTGATCAACTTTAAGAAAATGGCCAGACTTTATTACTACCCTGCAAATAAAATTGGACCACCTGATCCATTTTTATAAAATGGACTACTCCATGGACTGGTCCGATGTAATGCAAGCATGGACCGTGTCATGGTTAAAAAGTTTTTGAGTGAGACGACATGTCTTCGTTTTTTAACGACGTACTTTCGTTTTAAAACGACTTCAAAACTAATCCTCTTGTGTACAGTCTGTGTGGAAACGGCTTTTGTCTTATTGACATGATTGCTACTTTATACGCGAGGGGAAAATAAACGAGTACACAGATGAATGTACTGTCTTTATGTTTTGCTTTTTCATTCGTTGTTTAATTTTGTTATTGTTTTCAATATCAAACAAGTAAGAAAGTATAGTCGGTCAAGCCCGACCATATGTTAACCTACACCACAGTATTAAAAAACACATCAAGCTTATATGTCCATATAAATATGGATTTATCTATGTCTATAAAAGTCATTAAAATCGGTTTAAAAGTTTGTGAGATGCGGAATTATCCCCTACCTCCCCTTGTGGTCCTATTTTTGGAAAACTGTATAGCTTATGTGTCCATATAGATATGGATCTATCTATGTTTTGAATTTAATTAAAATCGGTTTGAGAGGCAGAAATTGGCCCTATCTCCCCTCGTGGTCCTATTTTTTAAAAACTGCATCCCTTTTGTGTCTATAAAGATATGGTTCTATGTATGTTTTAAATTTCATTAAAATCGGTTTGATAGTTTCTGAGAGGAAGAAATTTCCCCCTATCTTCCCTCGTGGTCCTACGATTTGGCCCATTTTCAATAGGCTTGGTCCTTGTGCCAATAAGAATATATCTCCCAAATTTTATCAAATTATCTCCAAAATTACGTCCTGTACTTTGCGCACAAGGTGACATGGACAGCCAGCCAGCCGGACGGACATCGTTAGTTCGACTCAGAAAGTGATTCTGAGTCGATCGGTATACTAATGCATATAATCGCAAAATGTAATAGTATAGGTTGCCGATGGCAGGTCTAGAACCAATATTTTAAGGCGTTACACACATCAGCACAAATGCATAATACCCTCTCCACTATTGTGGTGTGGGTATAAAAAGCACATGTCGTCACCATGACATGAATCATTTGAACGCCAATTCATGTTCAAAGAAGAAAAAGGAAGAATCTTGTCAATAAGACATGAGCCGTATGAACTCAGACATAGTCCAAAGGTGGGTTATATGGTCCTCCCCTAGGACATCGTAATGTTAAATAGACCATGTTTTTTTCATACGTTTGGGTTACTTTTGGAGTAGTCCTCGTCCCTTGTGGGCTACTCTTTACACGAGCGTTTGGACTGGTCCTATTATTTGCAGGGTATAAGTCCCAAAATACTGTTCTTTAGATAAAAATAAATCTATATTGTGCTACTTTTCCAATCCAGCCCATATATTGTCGGATAATATGGAAACTTTAGCTTTTGCCGTTCTCCAGATTTACATAAGGACATCGTCAAATCAACTTCGCTGTACATGTACATATCGACACCTTAAACGCAAAAGACCCTATCTAACATTTTGAAAATTTTACAGGAGAAGTAGGTAAAAACTTTTTAAAATGACAAGTTGATAAATTGCCTTTAACTGCTTATAATTTATTTGTCCTCTATTTTTCTTGCAAAACCAACCAGTTGTTAAGTCATTTGACAATGTTGCACATTATGCAAACTGTTAGTTAGGCCTTTAAGCGTTAAGCATATAATATTTTGAAGTTAGAGCCTTTTGTTTTTCGCTAATAAAATCGGCAATTTTGGTCGAAAGATTTCAAATTTGTGGTCATTTGTGTTGATGCAATACACCAAAATCAATGAAAAAGTCGATTTCTAATTTTTGGTTAGTTATGGCATTTGTTATGTGCAAAAATCGCAACAGAAAAAGTCTAAAAAATAACAATAAAACCAAATTATACCAGATTTTTGTATACATATATTGTTACTTTCGGTGATGAGTATAAAAACAAAACAATAAGGGATTTTATGAAATAAATTAGAGCAGTCGCGGCCATTTATTCACCGATCTGGCTGAATGTCAATAGCAAACAATTCCGGACCATACGTGATATAATTCTATAACAACCGAGTCCAAATCATATCTGGGGTCTTCGGAAAATCAATTTCCACAGACACATGACAGACAAACTGACGGACGGACGGACGTCCGACAATCTTATATACATATGTATATCATTTACACCTGTGCTGAAGGAGCTGAGGTTAAAAAGGATCTGAGTTTATATAACAATTTTAATTATTCCTGGCTTAATATAATTTACCTATACAGGGGGCAAATTGTGACAGTCGAATACTTTTTATTCGAAATCAATTTCAGTTCAAATTCTTTCTGTTCATACTGAACGGATCGAAATTATTTCTTTAGTGTTGTAAAACATTTATTTGAGTGTTCATAAAACTGAAAAAATAGTTATGATACGTTCAGTATCGACTAAAATAAAACTGCTTTCGAATCGAAAAAGTGTTCGATCACGACTGCCATAATTTGCCCCCTGAAAATTACGTGCTTTTTAAATCACACGTTTGATTTTGTGGTGTTCTGAAAGTCAGATCTACCGTTTTTGTGTTTCTCGGTGTGCTTTCGGCAATTAAAAATCACACCGGAACCCACAGAAGCGGAGAACCAAAACATCACACGTGTGATTTTAAAAGGCACAAGTGATTTGAAATCACGTGATTTAAGTTAAAGTGATTTTCAGAACAGACCTGAAATTACATACATACTTACGTATAATTTTTGGCCCCAAGCTGTTTAAAATTAGTAAATTTATGACAAATTCTCTAATTTAGACATTATTAAAGATTAAAAATTGTTTAAGTTATAGGACAAAGTTGGTTCTAACTGTGTCAACAAAAGTGTATGTAAAAAATTAACGCCAAATTTAATACCTACTCAATTATCCTTAAAACCTAACCAATTTTATTAAAATCTTTCCAAAACTTAACAATTACATATTTTTCTTGTTTTTTTTCGAAAAGTCGCCTACAAAGCATTGTAATTATCAGTTGCATTCTTTTTCATCATTGGTCTCTTTGTTAAACTTATAAAGACACAAAAAAGTTCAATGGCGTATAAAAAAATCTCATTTAAATGCCTTTTTGTTCTACTCAAGATTAAAATTTACTTCGTTTTCTTACATGCGACACTATTTTACAACCTTTTACAACAACTGCTTGCTTATTATTGTTTTTGTACAGCAACTATCAGTCATTCATTCATTCATTTAGTTAAGGTTGTAACTTGAACAAACCTGATGTAAAATGTTTGAAAACAAACACCTTCAAACTCCCTGTAGGTATCACACATGAAGAATTAACGACATTTGTTTATTTTTTTTTTCTTGTCCATACGTCTTTTCTACTTTCAAGTGTACGTTTGCTATTATTGTTGTTGGACATTTTTTTTCTTCCAACATATGCATATGATTGTGACCATAATCGTTTTTTTTCTTCTTCAATACATTTTGCTACTCTGCTTTAGCATGAGTACAAATGTGTGTGTTTGTGTGTCTCTTACCTTAATACTCGCCAATCAAAAGAGGCGGAGCTTAACTACAAAAAAATAAAAAAAAATGTATTCTGTATAGTTTTTGTTGTTATTATTGTTATTGTTTTGTAGTACATATTGGTATTTTTTTTTGCCTTTCAATACGGTTTTGCTGTTGTTCGTTTTTATTTTTATTGTAATCTTATTGCTTTCTGTTCATCTTACCCACATTACATGTTGTTGTTGTTTAACGTAGTCTTACACACTGGTGTGTATTTTTGTGTATTGTTTGCTGATTTATTTTTTTTTTTGCATTTGATTTTATGTTCGTTTTTATTTATTGGAAATTGAGAGCAAAGCTTTTTTTCTGTTTTTTTTCTTCTCTTCTAAACAGTTTAAGGGGTATGAGTTGTTTTTAATAAAAGAGCTTATTTTAAAGAGTATTGGGAAGGGGAAAATTCGCCTAAGGTAACTAATACATAAATAAATGTTATGAAAATTTATTTAAATATTAAGAAACTTTTATAGAAAAACCTACCGAGGTAGATTAATAAATTTCAAAAAAAATTGGTAATAAAAATATGTCGCGTTAAAATGTTTAAGAACTGAAAACGATTCGATAAAATATTAAAAACCCTTAAATTTACAGTTAAACATCGCGGAAAACCTAACTTTTAAGGATTGTCCTGTCCGTATAGGTACCTAAAATATGTGAGAATTTGTGAATTACGAACAAAATAATTAAAAACCAAATAGTTTTTAGATATCGTTATCGAAACCGATAACTTATACAAACTTCCGGTAGGCAGGTTTCAGTACGAAATTTTGAGATTAAAAAAAAAATTCTTTAAGTTGAGGTTGGGTAGATTACTAGGTCCTATACCTATGCACCTAGTTATCTTCTATTTATAAAAATCAACCATTCATCCTCATCACCCCTCACTTAAGAAATATTTTCATACCTACCTACAAATTTTTGAAAATTCACAAAATTGTATAGGTAGGTACCTATAGAAAATTTCTCTTTTACAAAATTTACAAAATGCAAATTTTGTTGTACCTACCTATAATAACACAAATAGGAATGTAACGAATACAAATACCGATATAGAGGTATCGGCGATACTTCAGATTTTCCGATATATCGGTTGTGGCGACATTTTGCTATCGATACGACGATACCTTTTTTATATGTACAGGTAACCCTCGATTTACGCGGTCTGTTGGGACCGAAGAAAGCACGTGTAAATAAAATTCGTGTAAAACAAGGTTCAGGACTGGTACAAATTCCGTTTATGGGACCAGAAATTTAATATATCGTGTAAATCAAGACATGCGATGCATACAAAATTTAATTTGGGCATAAAAACCGCGCTAATCAAAAACATATACCTAAAACTAAAATTTTATTTTAAATTAAATGATATTTCCTTATAATGATATGTAGGTAAAAAGCTTTGTTATTATATTTTTATAAAACATTTGAATTAAAAGAGAACAAAAAAAATATTGAAACACATTTAAATATTTAAAATCAAAAATAGGAAAATAGTCAAAAACAAACTAAACCAGGGCGAATTGACTAAAACCCAATAAAATTTTACTGGTGTCTGAAAAAATTTAAAAAATGTTCAGGTTACTGAAAAAATTGCAGTTACCTGTAAAAATTTTCATTAAGCAGTAAATTTAAAATTTGTAGTGCAAAAAATTTTAGGTACATTGTAAAAAAAATCTTTTAATTTTTGTAAAATATGTCAGTATGCACTTGTGCAGATCTTTTTTAGCACACAGTTGATGAAATTTCTTGAATCACAGTGCTGCAATTCCCGTAAAATAAAGATTATTATAATTTTTTGAGCGTGTTTTATTAAATCCGCGCAAAAAAAGCGCGTAATTCAAAAAAAGGTTACTATTATTGATCCGTGTTATATCTAAATCGCGTAAATGAAGTACCGTGTAAATCAAGGGATACCTGTACATATGTACATTTGAACAAATAGGTATGTATTTTTGATCAAATTTAATTTTCTATCAGACACATTAGACATTAAAAAGCCGAGCATAAAATCAAAACAGAATATTGTAATTGCTTCATATAATAAATGAATCAACGAAAATGGGAAAAAGTCCCAAAATTTAACGGCTACCTATTGTTTATCAACAATTATTGACCCTTGATACAATGCTCAAATATTTCAAAGACAATCGACTTTAATCGTATCGAAAAACCATCTTATTGATTTATTTACTTAACATGTCACTGCATTCCGAAACCCCTAAAATAACTGGTCTTTGTAGCGTTTGTAAAAATTTTTGAATATAATCCGAGAATATGAGCCTCTTTCTAATCCTGTGATTCTGCTAAGGATGAAGTTGAAAGATACCTTAGATCTTCTTATATTCCTAGAGACACAGATCCGCTTGTTTAGTGCCAATTCACACGTTGCAAGTCTTATTGATCAGCTTGCTACCTTATAGGCGAGAGAGAGTGAGAGAGAAACGTTTATTTTCCTCTCTTCACTCTCGTTATAAAGTAGCAAGCTGATCAATAAGACTTGCAACGTGTGAATTGGGACTTACGGCCGAAATAACATGTTATACCTATTCAAACTTGAAAAATGGCGCAGTAATTCTTAACTTTTTAATTTAGCTCTGTCGCAGCTTACAAACTTTTATACACTGCATTTCTGGTTCAAAAGGACTTGCTAAATCGTCTGTCTCCGCAAAACTTGATAGTATCTATTTTGGTTTTTATACAAAAATCTTATTAATGTCAATTTCTTACGCTGTTATTTTTATAAAAAAAAAAAATTTTTTTTTGTTAATTTTATTATGAATTCAAATTTAATTTGATGTTTTTTAAATCTTATCAAACTTTAAATATTAAAAATGTCTTATACCGTGTTCAGATATACACCTTAATTGAGTTTTACGCAATAAATGCCATTATTGAGCTCAATTATCCATTCAAGATTGCAATTTAGCTATTGCGCAATTAAAACGAAATTGTTATAAATATTGAGTAAAATTAAAATGCAACACTGCAGTGCACTGTCACAAGTGTGTTTAGTGAGTAAAACCCAACTCACTAAACAAAGTGTTTTGACATTTTTGCCAGCAATAAAACAACAAAAACAAAGGTCCATCCATTAGGTCTACGCAAAAGCCAGATGTTTATTTTGTTTTTTCTTTTAAGATGTCAAATGTTATTTACATTTTGCTAAGTTAATTGCCAATTGCTAATTGAGTAAGCTAAATTGAGTATGTGTGAACAGAAAGATAATTATGTCAATAAACCGAATATTGACTCAATAAATAAGGTATATCTGAACACGGTATAAAACTGTAATTTTGTATTATATAAAAATTGTTCTACTTGATTTTTGTTAATTTTAACTAGAATGTAGCTTTTTTTGGCGTAATAAAAAAAAGATTTCTTAAGATCGGGGCTGGACAGAGATCCTATCTGGTACCACGGGCGTCAGAAGACCCCGTTGAAACGGCACTAAATGGACTGTTCATTAAGGCCTCCGTTAGAATGTTTATTGCAGAATATGCTGCCAATATTTTAGGATAATTGCTTTTGCAAAAGCTTTACCTTTCTGATAATTAGTGCCTTCCAAGGGTTGAACTTTCGTACCTTAAGGTAAGGCGTTCAAGGGAAGATGCTTTTTTACGAAGGGATACTTTCAAGGATCCCGTGATGGCTGTGGCTGTAACCCAAACTGCGGGGTTGGGTGTCATGAATCGTCCACATGTGGAAGGCTCCAATTGCGAGGACAAATCATTCTTAGGTGCTGTTGGTATTCGGACAGATGCTGCTGGCTCCTAAGCAAGGGGCAAGTAGTATAGTTTTAGTAGGATTATACATTCAAAATATTCCTCCCCTAAGTGCTGTTTAAAAACCGGCAAATTTTTAAAAATAAAAAGAATTTTTTTTAATTGCAAAATTTTTACTTTCGCGTTATTGACTCTTTAAATAATATCTTTTGTATAATAAAAGCTATTAACATTTTTTAATGAAAACTTACTTCTTTTGAAAATACGCTTGTCTCTATTTGAGTTTAAATTTAATTTTAGCTTTTCATTAATTCATTAGTTTATTTTCTTATCTTTCCAGAATTTTACTTGCATTCTTTCCCCGAGTGTATCCTAAAACAGCACAGCAATTCAATTTCAATATTCTTTAGAATTTTCCAAAACCAAACTTCAAACATTTTCGAACTTATGCCAACCCTGCTCTCTTAGTTCTAACCCGGAAAAACACTCAATTCATTTGCAACATTATGCCCCTTAAAAACATGTATGAAAGAAAAATTGTTACAACAAATCTAAGCAAGCCCCTTCGAACATTTATGTTGCACAAGCAACATGCTGCCAACATCAGCAATAGCAAGAAGAAAAGAAGGAAACCCGTAACCAATTGGTTTTTATTTGGCTTAAAAAGAAAATTCTTTGGCATGAAATGAAAAAAGAGAGTTAAAATGTTTGAGAGTAAAAGTTGAATTTGGAAATAAGGGGAATGCTGTAAAATTTTCTAACAAAGAGAGAGAGAGAGTGAGCAGAAGCATAAATGGATTGATAGGTGAGTATTTATGAATTGAGCTTGATTTCATGCAACATATTTTGTATATTTTGTTGTTGTTGTTGTTGTTGGGTTGTATTGATGAAAGTTTATTGCAGGGTTTAGTAAATTAAATGTTTGGTAAAGTGGTCTTGTATTAAAACTGATGTTGCTGGTAAAAGACAACTACTAAAGAGATAATAAGAATAAAAATACACAGTGATGGGAAATAAATAAAGATCAAACACTTGCTTAATTCCCCAAAAATCATATAAAACAGTGGGGAAAATTAATGAAATGCTTGAAAAGAAAAAAAATATTTTAATAATTTTTTTTTTAAATTAGTATTGTGGTTATTTTATTTAACTATTTATGATTTTTAATTCAAATTTTAATATTTCAATTAGGCTTAAGTTTTGATTTGATGAACTAATTTAATTTTCATTAAATTATTTTTATGAAGAAAGGAATTTTACAACATGAAAATTAATTAAAATTGTTATTGATAATTTTTCGTTCTCAACTGCAGCTGGGCTCGAACCCAGGCTTCTACGGACATGTTTCCCTTACATGTTTCGATTGCAACCACTCAATCTCTTCAGAGGGGTCTGCCGTTTAACACTTACAGCCATCGACCACTGCTGGCAGTCAATAGTCAAACATCAATCTTTTAACAAATTGTATTTAACCTTTGGTAGATCGAAATTTTCTTTAAATCAGTATCTATTTTAATTGATTTTACATGTTATTCCTTTTTTTTACAATGTTCTAGAGATAAAAGAACCTGTATTAGTAAACGCTTACTAAATTTAACAAACGTTTATAAAGGAAAATTTTCATACCAAATTTTGTAAATTTTAATAAATTTTAAAAAATATGAATACGGGCGAAAGAAGTTTGTTCATTGTTATCATTATTCTAACTTCGAAATAAATTGTTATTCAAAGATGCGTGTTAATTCCCCTAGTTGTTGGTTTTTTCTAAAGGCTACTTAAAACTCTGCTGAAAAGCAAAATACTACCTTATAAAAAAAATTTCATGGTCGTTGTTCGATGTTGACAACCTACCACATGATAATTATCATCTTCGTCATTATTATTAAGATAAAAGCAGCATTACTATTCTAACAAACATTTGAAAATATGTTCTCAGCTACAAAAGCAAAAATAAAATAGGTAGGTAGAATTAGTTTGCACAACAAGCCATTCCCGTCAAAACCAACCTGTCTTTGTCAAGGTGTAGTTGCAACTTGCAACACAGTCTGGCTGTTATAAGGAGTATTTTCCTACTCCTCTCAAACTTGGTATTTCCAAATAGCGTGGCAAAAAAAAAATAATCTTTTGTGCCACTACGGCATGCAATCGAAAAGAGGAAAGGAAAAAAAACAATGTTAAATTGTTAAGTAAATGAAAAACTTTCAATTCAATTTGTTTCTAACAGTTCGTAATATTCATAATCATATTTTTTACTTTTGTATTTATTTTCCAACCAACTCCTTCTCTAGTTTATGTTACTTAGTTGAAGGGCGGCTTAGATCGGGGAGAATAAAAATCAATGTTTTTGGGGAAAAAATTGCTTTCTAAAGAAAATAAAGTTTAAGGTACATACCTAATACCAACCACGGAAAGAAGTTTATTTTCTAAAGTAATCAATTTCGTTTCTTAAAATAAGAAAATCCAAAATAATTTCTTGATTTTAACTTATTTCGTAAGTATTCAGTACAATTTTTTTTAAATAAAGAAACGTTTTGTTTAAACCAAGTCTCACATATATTTAAAATAAGTATTTTTTGGCTTGGACGAGGTTATGCACAAGTTTCTTGGTTCAAGCTATATTTTCTCGTGATTTAGTAAAAAATTCTTTGCGTGTATTTACAAAAATGTTTAAATAAGAAAATACAGACAAATAACAAATTTACCTTATTTGGGCTAATGAAATCACAAAAAGTAAAGTAAATTGGAAAAAACCCGGTATTAATACCCACCAATATATTTAATTCGACATTCTTAGAGAACTTGCTCCTAACAAATTACATCGTTTAAATTAACATGAGTCCTTTCATTCTAAATATACATATATAGATCATATGGCCCGAAAAAATACGCTTTACGATAACAAAGAAAGAATTGCTTTTTTAGACAAGAGCTATAGGCTTATTTGATGCATTTGACAGGCACTAGCCAGTAGGTTTGGATCTACTTAAACCATATTTAAAACACTTTTTTTTACCATAAAAAGGCAATTTCGTAGAATTAAATCTGAAAATTTAAAGCATAGATCAAATATCTAACCTTGAGGCTTTCTATGCGTTTGATACTTTCTCGACATTTTTTCAAGATGTGTGAGTTCGGTAAATATGTATGTATATGCATTCTACGATTTTTCTGTGTAACTTGTCAATGCAATTTAACACTAATTTTATTCTTTTTGGCAGATGCCTTAACGCTTTGAATGCGTGTTATGGACCTTTAGCTTTAGAGCGCTTGCAAAAATGAAAATCAGAATAAAATATAAAAACTTTTTTTAGATACTATTTTAGGCAAGTGAATGAATAAAATACAAACTTAAAAAAATTTCTATTAAAGCAGATCACACCAAATATCATAACTTTATTCCAGAGAATATTCATATTTATAAAGGGTTTTCCAAATCCATTTTATAATATTTTTTAATCAATTTCTAATGCCAATACATTTTTATAAAACAAACAGAAGCCAAATCAGATTGTCTAGCCGGCTGGTAACCGATTCCCGTATAAACTGTATGAAAAAATGCTTGCCGCTTTTATATACTTATGTGGGTTGAGCTCTTAGTTGTATGGAAATCTTACGAAATAAGCAGAAAATCCTTCCTAGCTATTATAAAAAAACAGAAATTGAAATCCGCAAGCCCCCTAAGTTTTTTTTACCTCTTGTTATTGATACGTTCTCGGGCTGCCCTTATGTCGGATAGTTAGCCTTTTATAAGCACCGTATTTTGCACCTGAATAGCCAGCCACCAATGAGGGCTTTAATTCGGACAATTAAAAAGAAGAAAAGAAAATAGTTTTTAAAAAAAAGGAGATAAAGCCGAAATTTTGAATAAAGAACTCAGAAGCTGGTCGTTCTTAGATTATTGTAATCAAAAAATAAACTTTTCCAGAAAACTACACATAAAATTTAATTCTTTTTTTTCAAAATATGCCTAAATCACAAAATTTAAAATTGTTCTGCTCTCTTGACTACCATAATTTGAAAACAATAAATTTAGACGAAATTTTGTTGTCCAAAATTTTGGTATTATCCTTCTCTTATTCCTACAAAGTATTTAATTTAAGGATTTAATAAGGATAAATGTTAATATTGGTAAAAAAAAAATAAAAAAGATTAGAGAGCCTTTGGAGAAATTGAATACGATAATAAAAATAGATTTACCTATATAGTAGAAGTATTTTTAGTACAAATTTTGGAATAGAAAACTTTTATTGAGGTTAATTTTTTTTTCAAAAGTTTGGGAACTTCTTGTAGAATATGAAAAGAACCTGTTTGATAAATTCCAATCGAAAGTGGATTTAAAAGAAAGAGTTTTTCATAAAAATACTATTTTTTTTATTTAAAAAAAAAATGGGAAGTTTGAATAACTTTCAATATGGGCATTTCCATGAGAATGTCAACCAAGGCGACTCAAAAAATAAATATAAGCGATACTAAGAAGTTTTTCCATTTTTTAAAAGGACAAAAAATAAAAGTTTAAACTGACAATATCTTTGGTTCATTTTAAGATATTGCAATCAACTTTTGAATCTTTCTTGCGACTATATTCATAAAATTAAATACAGCAACAGTAAACAAGATCCTTGATGAAAGACCAAATATCGATTAGAGGTATATTTTTAGGTTTGTTTTATATGCTATTCTAATGTCACGTCAGTGGTGCAAAAACCTTATTTGTCTAAGTCATTTGTATTTGTTCAGTGTATAAAAATAAAAGTTCAAACCAAGATACTTATCGCAAGCAAATATTGATCGTAATTTTTTTTTAAATTGGTATAAAAAAACTTTTATAAGCTTTAAAAAGTCGTCACGTGCGATACTGTAAGTAAAATAAATGCAACCAAACGTATAATTTTTTTATGTTGGTATTTAGATTAAACTTGGTCCAAACTTATTTTATTGCTATCTAAATCGTCTAAGCAAATTTTATTGGAATCGGTTCATATTTGACTATACAACTACTATTCCCGAAAATAGCTTTTAATACCATAACTTTCTCATAAATATTGTTGTTGACATAAAAATGATGCGACAAAAGCTTTAACGATAGGTACTGTGTCATGATAAAATGTTATGTAAATCCAAAACTAACCGAAAGTCCCATACAAACCCTCTTCCTTAAATCAGAAGCAAACAAAACTGATGATGATATCCAAATAATATTCGCCACAAATGACTTTTATATGATTCTTAACCTAATAACTTTGTTCTGGTGGGTCCATAATTTGCCATTGGTCCCAAATAAGATACACTTTGTTTTTAAATATTGTAGTGAAGGGTGTCATATGGACGGGCTTGATCGACTATACTTTCTTACTTGTTAGCTTAAAGTTTTTGTATACAAATATTTACAAGATATATTTCATATCTTATAAAAACTGTAAGATAAAAAATCTGTCGCGTACGGTATGTCACGAACGATATTAACGATATTGTTATAAAGGAAAAATATTTGGTTTAATGTACAAAATTAAAAAAAAACTCCTACAATTCCCAGATTTTCTTATATCTTTACATTCACCTTAAAATCACTTCCGTATTATGTCACGTAAAATATGCACCTGTTTTGCTCGATCTTTTGGACAACAATCTTCCAAATCTGGCAATTTTTTTTTTTTAATTTATAGTACCCATGGTGGAATAAGTAGGTGGCATCGTTACGGCAACAAATACAACATTACAACAAAAATGGAAATTAAATCATCGTTTACGTCAAAAAATACTTTAAACAAAAATCAAAGCGTGCCGCTAAGCGTGATAAAATAAATGTATTTTTAACCAATTTTTATTTAATTACGGTCAATATCTTATTTATTTAAATTTAAAATTATCAAAAACTTTAATAAAAAACAATAATCACAGCACAAAACGTGGACTTTTTGTAAACATAAACAAAACTTTGACATAAACCTAGACAAACAATGCAAGAGCAAAAAATCGTCATCTGGCGTAGTGCTGCCACCTGTTTATTTCACCATGATAGTACCCTCTTAATATTTTCTATTTACAACTATTTTTGCAAAATCTCTTCTTCTCTGAAGGCTTACAAATGTCACGTAAGGAATGTCCATATTCTAATCCAGAAACTGTTGATTAATGGATCGATTACGGATGGCAACACAACTGAAGTTGAGTTGCCAGCAGCGAAAACAGGCAACGCCGCTGATGTTAAAATACCTATACAAAAAAAAATTTTATTTTATTTTTTGACATGTGCGGCGTTGCTTGATTTTGCTGCTTGCAACTCAACTTCAATTTTGCCATCCGTATCGACCCATTTATAATACATATGTAGTTGGTTTCCTTTCCTAATAAAAAAAAAACTTAATATAAAAATTAAATTTCCAATTTATTTATTTGAAAAAAAAAACATACCTATTTTCCTTTTATTTTTTTCCCTAACGTTTTTCAATATGTTGCAGCAGCCAGGCAACACACCAGCCAACCATCCCGACTTTCTACAATCTATCAATCACAAGTGTTTGTTGAGTTTCCTCTACTTTCATCGTCTGTACGCAGCACCCCTACAAAAATTCACCCACTCCAGCAGCAACATGACCCCACTGTGGGTGATTGACTGAGTGTTTAATAGTGAGCATGTATGGAAGAGTGTTTCTGTGTGTTGGTAAGTGAATTTTTTTTCACACTTTTTTTGTATTTCTTTCTCCAATTAAATAATTTTTTTCGTAACAAATCAGTCACCTCTTGTTCTCTTTTATTGAAGTATACAAAATGAGACCAGACTTGAAAAAAAAATGTTGTAGGGGGACATCAATCGACAATCGCCCCTTTTCAACTCCCTTTTCTAATATGTATGTAGGTATGTACCAACAACCAACAAAAAAATATATGTACATACATATTTTCAATTTCCTCTCAAACTGTTACCAAGTTCCAAATCGTATATGCTCATAAATACATCCAAACGTATGTACCTTCCTTCATTCATTGCATAGTGAGACAAGTCACCTACAATATGTTTTTTTTTTTTTTTGCAATAGGAAGGTTGGGAGGGAGTCATTCGGTTCCCAAGTATAAAATCCATATTTTCATCATAAATTTATCAAACCATCCATTCATTCATTCATCCCGTATTTATTTCATTTAATGTTCGTTCGGTTTTTTCTTCTTTTTTTGTTGCTTCTATTGCCTCCCTAAAGCTCCCTCAAGCTCTTCTCTCTGCTATTAAATGTTTGTACTGCACGAGTATGTTTGCAATTAAGTGTGAGTGTTTGTAGTCGGAGTCGTTGTTCGTTCGTTCATCCAACCAACCATCCATCCATCGATTGTCAATCATATTTAATGCCACATGTGTGCACAAACGAGAAAGAATGATTTTTTTTCAAATTGTGTTTTTTTTTTGAAATTTTTTTTTCTTCTATGTTAAATTTTTTTCCCATTTTTTTCTTGTTCTTATACATTTTTGTTAATATTGTTTTTGTCGTTGTTGAAGCTGGTATTGCTTGTTGTTGGTATTTTGCTATCGTTTGCTTGTTCTTTAGGTTTGTTGTTGTGATTATTGCTGCTGTATAAATGAATTGTAGGGTGTTCCATCGCTTTTTAAAGACTTACATACTTTTTCGCACTAAATTAAAAAAAATTTAAACTTCTTAAACATTTAAAAAAAAATATGTTCAATCATACTTACAGAGGTATGTATGTAAGTATATGGAAAAGGTACAGGATCAATTCGTTCCACACCCACGAGAGCATTGTTTACATAGTAAAACTGGATACCGGTGGACATCACGGTCAGACAGATGGCTCTTTGCTCGGTGAAGCGGCTGGACTTGGCTCGTGATTATGGCAACGTTTATTTCGATATGTTTGCTTACTAATTCGTTGTTTTAACTTTCTTAAAGGTTTTTAGTTACATTAAGATCTGGCGAAAGCCTTGTGCGGTATTGGGGAGTTTAGTTTTTTAATCCAATCTTTAACATTACAGGATGTGTATTTAGGGTCATTATCCTGCTGAAAACACATCTAAATCGTATGTTTTCTTTGGCGTTTACCACTTTGGTATCTTCTAATATGTTTTTGTACTCAAATCGACAAAAATACAAAATATGTAATACCTACCATACGATTAGAAACATTCCTATGCCATAATTTTGCCGGAACCTTGCTTGATGATCTTGTTTTTAAGCAAATGGGAAAATCCTTACACCTAGGCCAACACGCATGACGAACGTTATCGTTTCCAAAAAGTTTTTCCATTGCTGCACATTTGTTTCACCTGCTTAATTGATTTTTAAAAAGGACAGTCCGTTCTTAAGATTTTTGTTCCGCAGCCGTGAAACTTTTCTGGCTATTCGAACGGGTAAATTAGTACGCTGTAGACTTCGTCGGACAGTTTAAGTAGATATCACACTGCCTAAATTGCCCCAGAGGGGCACATATATTTCTTATATAAAAGAAGTAGTAAGTATTGAAAATGAACCAAATTGGCCTAGTATTTCACCTGGCTCCTATACAAATGTAGTACTCCTGAATGTACGTTAAGGTACTTTTTGTTACTTTGAAGGTATTCAAAAATATTAATTAGGATAAAACCCACTTGAAGGAGATCCCAAATATTTACCCATATGTGAGTTTTGCTTGTGTCAGAGGTTTGCGGGCCGTTTAAATTTCAAATTTAACTAGACTACCTTTGCTGCATATTTTTATCTGATGTTTTACTAAAACCTGTCCTCTTTTTTAAATATTTCCATAAACTTATCGTCGGTTGATAATTTAATTGTCGTATGTGGATTTCGATAGTTTCGAGTAAACTGAGTTTGAAGTTTAAAAATTGCTTCAGCAAATACTACATACGACAAACTCAACACTCCATTCCTCGAAAACCGTATAACGTATCGAGAAACTGATTATGCCAAATGAAAGATCAGGTCGGAAAACCTAAGGAATCGATCTTAACTCAAAACCGCAAAAAATCCACATACGTCATTTAAATTATCAACCGACGATATGTATTTCAATTTTATTTAAATTAAATCATTTAAATTTATGTAGTTGCGAATCAAATTTCTTGAACAAAATTTTAGCATTATCTTTTTGAAAATCAGCTTAGGCATTTTTTGGCATTTTAAGATCTGGTCACAGTTCTTCTGCGCCATGTTTAATTTTTATATTGTCTAAATTGCTGATTAGTGTGGAGCTAACTGACAATAATAACTGCAGTAAAGTGCTCAATAATATTGTGTAGTAGGTAGATGGGTACCCTAAGTGCTGGCATTTTCAACATAATACCTACCATTAATTTTATATTATTTAAAAACTATATTTTTATATTTTTTTTAAACAAAAATTTTACTTAAATAATTTGAGGAAAATAAGAGGGATCAGTTCGAAAAATTTTAATGGCAGTAAATTGTTAGGATTCAGAATGTATTAATACTAGGTCGGTATAATCTGTGTTTATCAACTTAAAATTTTTAAGAATTATGTAGGTAGGTACCTATGTAGGTTTATTGAATTTTTGAAGTTTCTAAATGAATAAAGGATCTTTTCATTTTAATAAATTCTTAACAAAGTTAAACTCCTATTTTCCCATTTTCTGCATAAAAAACAGTTTAATTTTTTAAATTTATCTAATCCAAAAAAATAATTTATATCAAAATCCTCCAACACAAGAACAATTTTAATCTTTAAGCGAAATCTTCTTTAAAAAATGAAACTCATACCACCTGCCCCTAATCAAATTCGAAATAATCATACGAGCAGATACCTACATATTAAAGATTCCCTAAATGTAGATAAAAAAAAAGCTGATATTGAGACACCCTTATACAACTCTCCACCAACAACAACAGCAAGCACCCAATATACAATAATAAAAACCCCTAAAAACAAGAATTAAAAAAAAATCGAAGAAGTAAAATGAGGAGACCAAATGAAGAATATGGCAAAAACAGAAAAAAATAAATAAACAATCAAATCCAGCAAATAAAATAGAAAAAACCAGCAACAACAATTTTTTACATTAAAAAAAATGAACGAATTCATTTGATACCACAACTTCATATGACGATTTTTCTATAAATTCTTAAACAAATAGCAACAACAAGCAAAATTTTGCTACGGGATAAGTAATAACAACAACCTCAACAACAACTACAAAAAAATCTTTCTTTATACTACACACCAACAAGAAGCAGAGGAATTACGAGAAGCAGCATTATTATTTTATTTCAATATTTTTTCTTCCTTCTGAACACAAGAAATGGCAGAACAATGAATTGTTAACAACTACAACAACAACATACATACTACTACTTGTACTGTTGTTATTGTTGCTAAAGCTCTGCTCCACCTCACTCTTCGTTTTGTTTACTGGTTTGTACCCAGCAGACAGCAACAACTACACCAACAATAGCAGCAAATCGGGAGACAAAAAATAAAAATAACACACGAAGAAAAAATCTTAAACGAGATACAAAAAAAAAACTTATCGAATTGAATAAATGCAAAAGACATAAAAAATCGAACTCTGAGAGCTTAACACCATTTATACACACACACACACATAAACTCATACACAAAACCCAACTAACTGGGTAGCTTATAAGTGAATGAGTGTAAAATGATTGTAAGAGAGAAAGAGAAAGCTTGATTATTGTCAAGTAATCAAAGAACAACAACAAAAAATGGGGGGACTACAATACGAACAAATCCACACGCACACAAACCAAAACTAGAGTTTAATAAAAATTTTGTTTTGTAAAAAAAAATCCCACAACAGAGAGCTTTGCTTTTTAAACAGAAAAAAAAGAGATTTTTTTAGTATTAAAAGAGAGCAAATAATAAAATTATAATAAAAATACAATTAAAAGAAATTTAATTTATTTAATTTCATGGAAAAAAAAGATTCAAACTCCCCCCTCTTTCTGTTGTAGAGGGGGGAGTTAGTTTCAACTTTATAGAGAGCTTGTTCTTAACTCACTCTCCTAAATCTATAGAGAGTTTACTACAGAATCAAACATCATAAATGTTTAACAGTATTGCCAGTTAAAGGGGGTTTTGGTTGGTAGTTACATGAACTATTGGAGTTGAAGTTTTTAAAGCCGGGCTTTTTAAACAAAAATCAACTCCTTTTTGGGGTTTAAAAGGGAAAAATGAGGAGATTCAAAGGAAAAGAATTAGTTGGCACCACACTCAAAATATTATGTAGTTAAATTCAAACGAAAATTCATTTGAAACAAATTAAAATTCATTTAAAAAACGGATCATTTACATTTCATTTAAAACAAATGATTTTTTCAGTAATTTCTAAGTTTTTTATTTATTGAACATCATATTCGTTAAAATTGAATAGTTTTTACTTTTAAAAAATATATTTTAACCGATAAAAATCAAACAAATTAACAAAAAAAAAATACGGAAAACATTATTTTTTGGTAGTTTGTTTTTTTAATAACAAACATAAATGTTGAAAAATAAATTTATTCGTAAAATAACTATATTTTTATTCAATTTTAACAGTACCGAAAACGAATTTAATAACCTACAATCAGTTACTGTAATAATTTTATGAGTGCATAATTATTGGAAATTTTTATTAGTTTATTTAAGTAAACACTTTTTTTTTATGACTTCATCACAGGTGTAAAGGGTACCTATGTATATCGTTTTCATACCAATAAGTTTGTAATTTGTTTTTGAATTTCTATAAAATTTCAACCCAGTTCACTGCGAAATATCAAAAACGCCGTTATAGGTACACTGAATAAAAGCATTCAACAGTGCTAGACTTGAGCGTTTTTTTTTAAATTTTTTTTAGTTTTGTGGTTATTTATTTATTTAATTATTTTATTTACAACATTTAATTTAATTATTTTATTTACAACATGAAATAAATTAAAATTTATTAATAATTTTTCATTATTGACTGCACCCGGGATTGAACCCGCGGACAGTTTGGTTTGACATGTTTCAATTGTAGCCACACTATCTCTTCAGAAATCTTTGACGTTTTATACTCACCGCCATTGACAACGGCTGGCAGTCAATAAGCAAACATCAATCTTTAAGCCAAATAGTATTTTTACTTGTTTGCTCGAAATTCGTTGTTGTGAATGATTATCTATTTTCAATTGATTTATGTATGTACATCTTTTCTTCCTTTACTTCTGTTTTTTCATACTTTTTGTCAAGAATTTTTCTTGAAGTCCAAAGTAATTTTTTTCGTTTTCATTGAATGGAACTATGTAATTAGTAAATAGATTTAAAAAACTTTCAATATTTTTTTTTATAAAATTTGGATTAAAAACCATAAAAATTTCAACAAATAACCACAACACTTATTATTGTTAAAGCTAGGGCATTACATTTGTCCTTCAAGTAGTGTTGAAAAAGGTCAACAAGAAAAAAAAAAAAAAAAAAAAAAAAAAAAAAAAAAATTAAAACGAAAACGAAACAAAAAAAAAAAAAAAAAAATAAATGTACTTTGGACTTCAAGAAGAATTCTTGACAAAAGTACGAAAAAACAGAAGGAAGGAAAAACATGTTAAATCAATTAAAATAGATAATCATTCAAAGCAAATTTCGAATAACCAAAGGTTAAATACAATTTCGTTTAAAGATTGATGTTTGAGACTATTGACTGACAGCAGTCGTCGATGGCTGTGAGTGTTAAACGGCAAACCCCTCTGAAGAGATTGAGTGGTTGCAATCGAAACATGTAAGGGAAACCTGTAAGTAAAAGCCTGGGTTCGAGCCCAGCTGCAGTTAAGAACGAAAAATTATCAATAACAATTTTAATTAATTTTCATGTTTTAAAATTCCTTTCTTCATAAAAATAATTTAATGAAAATTAAATTTGATGAACTTCAGCCTAATTGAAATATTAAAATTTGAATTAAAAACCATAAATAGTTCAACAAATTAACCACAATTAGAGTTTTTTTCCCGGAGTTTTTCGATTCCCGGGAAAGCGGGAAAAATTTTTAAATTTCCCGGGATCCCGCTCCATACAAATAATACAAAGTAAACTGGGTTTTATTAATGAAAAAAAACTTTTTTAAACAAACGTGAGGGAACTTGTTTACAAAGTAAGTAAAATAAATGCTTAAATACTACAAAAATTAATTGAAGATTGAAAGCGGAACTTGAATTATTATTACCTTTGGCTATTATAAGTAAATTCCGTATTATGATGATCTAGTTCAAGGTAAAATAAACATATCAATTGAGGTACTCAAGATATGAGATCAAAAAGTAAAATCATAAAATATATAAAATATTTTAATAAATATATTAACATTTTTTAACGGCGTAGGAAATTACTTTCTGACACACTCAAAGCGTTTAGTGAGTCGCCAAAGAGTATATTTCTGATTTTGTTTACAGATTACCATGTTTCCGAAAAATTTCGTTTACTTTTTTACCGAGGTTGGACAAATAATTAAAAGTGCACCGTTGTTGCATGCTTCTAATGTCAAGGTTGATGCAAAAAATAGCATCATCCGGACTACTTCTTACAAACTATTTCTTTTCATTAGGTCCATCTGTAATCTTTAGGACAATGTGTTTTTCAAATTGTATGTTTTAGTAACTTACACGAGTTTCATTATTTTTTATTTCGGTTTCCCCGCACTTCCCGGATATATTACCAAGCTCGATTTTTTTTTTGTAGATACGACTATGTTGCAATAACGGAGCGATATGTTTATGTATATCCTATTTTTAAGACTTGTCCATGGTCAATGAGAATTTACTGCCTGCATCTTATTTTGAATTTATGTTCTTTATCAATTCATCACTTCACTAAATTTATTAATTATCAACTGTTGCACTGCCCATTCTGCTTTTAATAGATTTATTGCCGCAGGAGACATTGATTTACGTTTGTACACATTTCTTATAATTGATCAAATCGACACCCATCCACAGATGCTAAAAAGAAAACTAAATTTCAGAGTAAAAATAGCTGTTTTCTGAAACTATGAAGAACTTTTTATTTCCCGGGATCCCGCAACAAAAATCCCGGGAAAACGGGAAATATAATAAGTGAAATCCCGGGAAAAAACCCTAACCACAATACTAAAAATTAATTATGTAGAAAAATTGTCTTAAAAATAAAAGCTTATCACAATTTTTTAGGTAAAAGTTTTAAAATATTTTATTATATTTCAGTTTTATTTAAAAAAAATTAAATTTTTTTTTACTAAATTTACAAAATTTTTTGCTCTAATATAGAAGTGTCTTCAAATTAAAAATCACTAATTTAAATTTGTGTTAATGAAACGTAGTACATTTTAAACACTTCAGGAAATGTTATGTTAATAAGGTTTAAGTACAATCCACATAGAGGAGCTAAAATTGGAGCCTGCTCTTGTCCTAAGGTACTCATTGCCCGCATCCAAGAACCAGCTGCAAGGCAATAACTTTCGAATTTATATGACATTTAACGCTCTTAAAGAAGTTATTTCTAATACATTACGTAATGAAGTAGTACTATAATCTAAAAAATTCGCGTAAACAGCACCATACATTATCAAAAAGACTCATAGAGCGCTGTGGTATTTTAGTGGAAATATATTTGTGTGTTAGACACCGACAACGCTTGATGGAAAATCAAACCAATTGAGATATTATATCAAGCACACATACACAAACTTGATGTCAAGCCTTTGAGAAAAAAAATGTTGGGATTTTCCTTGCACCTATGAGCTTTTTTAATCTTTTTTACATAGTTTTATTTTGCTAGCGCCTTCTGTATTTTTAAAATGTGTATTTATTCCAAGGAGAGCTTTTTGTAACTCTTACCGCATTCTGTTGCGAATTTCGGTTTTGGTTGTATTTGTAATAGAAAAAGACTTGTCCAACACAAGCGTTAAGAAAGTATATTTATATCGGTCTTGGCATTGCATAGATGGCATTCGAAATAATATATATGATCCCCAAAAATCCTTAGCGAAAACAACGTGTTTTAATTTTTATCCAAAATCAAAAATAAATACACCCTATTCCGGGACAAATCCCCGAAACTCAGAACGCTGAGCTACAGTTATATACCTTATGTTAATCACAAAATATAGTCATTTGAAAAGATTTTTTGTATGTTACTACTAAAGTTTATCTTTATTTAGCTAAATTAAGTTGATAAATTAAGCCATTTTCCGTAATCTTCTTATAAATAATAAAAAAAACACGTTAATCTCTTTATACCTATATCCTTTTAGAATTTTCTTATAAAACTTACTGCCTTTTTTACCATGTCGAAAGAATTCTTTCTTTCTAAAACTTTGTTTTAAACGTGGTTGTACTTCGTAAATTTTAAAAAAGAAAATTTGCCATTTGCCGTACTTTTTCCTTTTAGAACAACATAGGTGTCTTTACCACTTCATTCCAATTTCCAGAACATATCCAAATAGGTATTTGTTTTAAGAAAATTGTACTTATTAGTTTTAAGCCATTTTTTCTTAAGTTATTGTTAATTTTTTCCCACAGAACACCCTTGTATCTAAAAGTTGGCACATATTTAGCATTATGATTGCCAAAAAAAGAGCCATAGTTGGACGAGCTGTGGCTCCTTCTTGTTGAAACAACAGTTCTGGAATGTTCCTAACCCATTAACAGCAACCTGTTCGTCGTATTCGAAAAAAATATGGTCCAATGATCTTTTCTGAAGTATTTTTCACACCAAACTGTGCAAGACGAATTTGCAAGGCCTTCTGATTTTGACAGTTCGAACCAATTTGTTTTGATTTGTTAGTGTTTTGTTAGCAATTTTTGACATTTCGAACCGTAGTATCGACGCCATTTGGGGTTGAATTGGCCATGGCACTGTGCATCTGAGATGAAAATGACCCTCATCGCTCATTATTCGTTACGACCTTTGAGTCTGTATAATGTTGACTTTCAAAATAAAATTGAATATCTTTGGCTCCTTGTTCTGTGCTTAATCGTTCCATCACAAGTTCAACAAGTTTTTCAAAAATAATTCTGAGAAAAAACAAAAAACTTATTCACTTATCAAATTATAACGTTCATTATGCGCCACCCTGTACTAATTGCAGCAACAACAATGTAATTTTTTTCTTTAAAATCAAATTTTTTTTCATATATTAATATTTTTTATTACAAAAAAAATCCTTAGATTTTCCTTTCAATAACACACCTTTTTACATTTTGGCGATTTTCTTAAAAAAGCTGGGCTTGCCTGTAACCCTTTTAACGTTTGGCAACAATTTGCATGTTTATTATCAAAGTATTGGTTTAAAATAAAATTATAATGACAGTTTTTCTTTTCATTTGTTTTTTTTTTTTTAATTTTCCTTTATCTAAGGTTTTTTAATCCTAATAGGAGAATTTTCCTATATACAAGTGTACCTACGTAAATAAGTGCTTACAATTTTTCCCTATTATTAAATGGGATAGAGAGAGAGTCCACTATGTTGTTGTTGTAATAAGAGGTTATTTTTTCTATTTCGTTTTTTATTCATCTTGTTTTTTTTTTAAACTTGTCAATACAAATTATTGGGGGAAGGAGAATGAGTGAATTGAATAAAACAAATCAAACATTACAATGTTAAACAAGAGTGAGCGCAGCAATATTGGTAAAGAAATAATCATGTTCTCTCTCTCAAATCAAATCATACTCATACATTTTCTTTTTTATTTATCTTCTTTAGAATATTTGCAAAAGCAAAAAAAAAAAATAAGAAATTGGAAAAAATTCATATTTATCACTTGAAAACAAACAGACGAACGAACACTCAAATATTAAAAAAAAACAACAACAATAACGCTCACGTGTGGTTGATTTTTTTTGTTTGTACTATAGATTTGTAAGAGTGTGTTTGCTTGTGTTATTTTTTCTGGTTGTGTTTTATTGAATGAGGGGCTCGTAAGAGAGCAAGAGAAAAACACACTCACACAAATTGAGAATGAGTATTGAATTAGATAAAATGAGCAAAGAGTTTAATAAAACGGTTGTTTTTGTTGTTATTGCTAAATTTAGTTTTGTTGTTGCTGTTCGGTTTTACTCTATAATGTTGTTTTTGTTTAATGGGGTTGTGTAAGCTGCGTTAATGTTCGATTTGTTCAGTCATCAGTTGAATTCGTGACAGGCAACATCTCATTAGATTAACGTTGCTCTGTCGTTTATTTAGTAATAATCAAATCCAATCACATATACAAATTATTAATTCTAAAAAAACAACTACTACTACAAATAATAAAATCAATCAATTTTGAATTAATTTAAGTAACAGATTTAACAAAAAAAGAAATTAATTAAATCAATTATTTTTCAATAAAAAAATTTTTTTCACAAAAAGAGGAGTTGAGTTTGGAAATAAAAGCAAAATAAAGATAAAAATAAACAAGTGTTTGAAAAAAAAAACAAAATCATAAATATACCTATAAAAACAAGTGTTCAAGAAAATTTTTTATTTAAAAAAAAAAGAAATAAAACAAAAACAAAAGTTTGCTGACAAACAAGAGAAAACAAAAACAAACAGCTTTTAACAAAAATTATTAAAAAAAAATATACCTACCTACCCTTTAGAAAAAAAAAATTCTAAAAAAAGAATTAAAATAAAACAAAAATTTAAAACTATTAAAGAAATTTTAAACAAACAAAAAATGTTATTAAGAATTATTGGCAAATTTTTAAAAATTTATTAAAAAAAAATTTTTTTTTGATTTCAAATCAAAAAAATAACCAACTAAATGGCCAAAATAAAATTAAAATTACAAAATTTTTGTGTTAATTAAAAAAAAAATTTTTTTAAAGAAAAAACAATTTTGTTATTAACTCGAGAAAAAAAACAAAAAGAAGACAAACTGGAATCTAAACAAAGACATACGTGTAAATTTTCTTTAGGCCAACAGTCTACCGGTGGTTTTTCTACCACGACTGCTGGTGGCTCTTTAGGCAATAACATCATCACCCCATCTTCATCATTATCATCTTCATCACTATCATCATTAAAAACATTAACTGAAAAGCAACAGCAACAATTAAAACAAGAAAAATTAGCTGTTATTGATTTACTGGAACCAGCCACAAATCAAAGCAGCCGAATGCAGCCAACATTGCCACAAACAGCCGGTACAGCCGATATGGATTTGACGGCTGTGCAATCAATGGATTGGTTTTTCAAAAAGGAACAAATTTATTTACTGGCACAATTTTGGCAACAGGTAAGTTTTTTTTTTCTTCTTAATTTTAAATCAAATTTCAAAACAATATAAAAAAAAAAATATAAGTTTGAGGTTATCTAAAAAGTTTATAGGCACATACCTGCAATATCTTTATCTATTCAATCAAATTTGAAAGTGTTTTTGAAAATCTAAAGAAAAAATTTCTCGCCATTTTTCTTTTAATCCTACAAATTTGGTTAAGGTTCTACTTAAAGTCGTATCAAATCGAAACTTTTTTTATTTAAGGAGGACTGAGATTCAAATGGAGACAAGTGCAAAAATTATAATTTTTGTTATACATATTTAATTGTACATATACCTTAAATAAACTTTCGGTTAATATAGAACAATTTAAGATTGTTGTACAGTGACAGATATCAATTAAGTTAATTAAGTCGAGTCTTTCTTGCGATTTTATCTTACAGGAGAAGGTTTTTTTTTATTATTTTTTCTTAAGCAGCAGTGCAATAATTTATTTGGATTTAGCTGGGATTTTTCAGCGGCTTAAGGTCAAATTCTATGAAATTGTTCGTCATTGTAAAGAGTACTTAGAGTCTATTTGCAAGAAAAAAAAAAAACAAAATTTCAATTCGATTGCTGCATCTACCTCGCACAGTAAAAATTTTAAATTGATTTCAATTAAAAAATTTGTGATATAAATGAAAAAATTTATAAAGTTTGCATCAGTAAACAAGTTAAAAGAATCAATTAAATGTTTAATTCACTTGATTAAACGTTTAATTCACTTGATTAAATTTTTAATTAAAACAATTTTTTTTTTTGATTAATGCTTACATTGGTTAAAATGTACGACTTGTTATTAGTTTCGGCACTTGAACCCCTTTAGCTTTCCAGCCACTCAATTTTATACATAAGGCGTTAAGAGGTTAAGGCCCGTTTTCACAACTTACCGAAAGCTAAAAGTAGACTTTAACCGGCCTTATAAAAAGTGTTCAATTATTAAAACTTTACTTTAAACTAAAGTGAGCGATAAAGTACCATTATTTACTTTATCGCTCACTTTAGTAAAATAAAGTTGTAATAATGGAACACTTTTTATACGGCCGATAAAATCCTACCTTTAGCTATCGGTAAGTTGTGAAAACGGGCCTAAGTTTGAGTTTATTCTTTTTAAAATATTAAATTTTTTAATTTTAAGTAAAATTTCTAAAATAATCGGCTGTGTTTTCGAAATCGAATTTGAGTGAAATTGAAAACCAAAAACATTTTTTTAACGAACCTGTTTTAAAAGATCAAAATATTTTCCTTTTTTTATACCTACTGCATACTTTAAGTACAACTTACATTTACCAGAGAGCTACCATTAAAATCAGGAAAAGCAACTACATAAACGTACGTACTTAAAAAAAATGTCTATAGATTTTAGTTTTATTCGATTTCGATTTCTGGAACATGACCGAGAACATTCCAAAAATTTTTTTTAACGGACTTGTTTTGAAATATCAAAATATTTTCTTTTTTTTACATACTGCATACTTTAAGTACAACTTGGCTTTAACAGAGAACTACCATTGGAATCAGGAAAAGCTCCGTGTAGTTATTAAAAAAAAAAAAAAAAAAAAATTAAGTGAAAATCTCTATCGATTTTAGTTTCATTCGATTTCGATTTCTAGAACATGACCGATAACATTTCGGTATGTAATGAAAAATCGTTCGTTTTTAAAAAGTATGATGTATTGTGTTCAATTTTAATATCCATTTCAAAATTATACAGCCATGTTCTAGAAATCGAAATCGATTAAAATTGAAATCAAACAAATTTTCAAAGCGATCCTGTTTTAAAAATTCATAAAAATATTCCGTTTTATATACAAACATACGTTATACTTTGAGTACCTCTTATATTTTTCAAAAATCCTCTAAAAATCATAAAAAATTGCGTTAATTTAAAAAAAAATTAACTGCAAATTTACTTTGATTTCAATTTTACTCGATTTAGATTTTCGTAATCCTTATTTTTTGTTCAAATTAAGCTTCGTTCACAATGGCAGCAATATTTCCACTTGGTGTTCACAATAAAGCAACAATTTTTTTTTTTGCAAACACACACATTTTCAGTTAGGAAAACGTTTGCAAATGTTGTCCTCAACAATATAATTTATTTATTATTATTTTTTATAACATTTTGTTAAAATTTTCATGCAATTTCATACAAATTGTTTCTGAATTAGACTAAAGCTTCGTTCACAATAGGCAGCAACATTTTCACTGGTGTTCAAAATACAGCAACAATTTTTTTCACCAACTCACACATTTTGCATTAAGAAACCGTTTGCAAATTTTGCCTACAACAATATTATTTATTTATTATTTTTTTTAAAAACATTTTGTTAAAATTTTCATACAAAACTAAAAAAAATTATTAAAAACGTCGTTTATAGTTTCTTACAAATTTTTGTTGATGTTGAAGTAGACACAACTTTTTAAAAAAACTTAAGTAACATTTTCCAAGTTACATCCAAGAAAAATTAAAGGAAAATATATGAAATACTTTGGGAAGGAATAAGATAGAAGAATAAACGAAATTGTTGCTACCATTGTAAACGAGGCTTTATAGTTCAACTAACATATTTACCCCCTTATTCATAAAAACAATTTCAGTTTTATCAAAGGTTAACTAAACAAATTTTCATGTAAAATTCGTCTTATCAACCTGTTATAAGCATGGAACATTGTTTATGAATAAGGCCTTTAATAAAAAGTTTAAAAGAATATAGAAATACATCAATCAATTTCTTAAGATACTGAAAATGCTTTTATCGATTTTAAATCGTGTTTGTTTTCTAAAACGCTTTTCATCACATGCCTGAGCGTATTTGAAAATTTGCTAAAGAAAAACTTTGCCATTTCCCAAAGACAATCATTTTGTAATTAAAAGTTCAAAAGCAATTGAAATTGTGTCCATTACATTATGTAAATAGTTCTTAAAAGCCTGTCAAAAATATTTTATTACTTCCAGCCATCTTTTGGAAATCGGATTTGAGTGAAATTAAAATTTTTATATTTTAATCAGGCTAAAGTTCCTCAAATTTAATTTTGATTAAATAATTTGTATGAAGAAAGGAATTTTGCAATATGAAATGAATTAAAATTTATTGATAATTTTTCATTCTTGACCGACCGGGGAATCAAACCCACGTTCACGGACTGGTTGATCTGACATGTTTCGCTAGGAACCACACTATCTCCTCAGAGATATTTGAAAACGATCCTGTATTAAACTTTAGATTTTTTATACTTCATACCTTAACCCCCAATTTCACCCAGTTCAGTTATAATTAACTATCAGTTATAGCTGTCAAAACATATTGTCAACTGGAAGTAAAGGTAATAGTTAGGTTTAACGAAACTTGGTGAAATTGGGGGTAAGTGTCATTTATTTTAACTAAAACTACTTTTAAAATCAGAAAAAACGACATTTAACAAAAATTAACCTTAAAATCTCGATCGATTTTAATTTCCTTCGCTTTTGATTTTATTTTCAGAACATGACCGTATTTCTTTATAATAGAAGATCTCTAAGTTTTAAACAGAAGAATTAAGGAAATTTTTTAAGAATTTTCCTTAAAAATTCTATACATTTGTTTTTAATCTTATGCTGGGTACACACTATGCAACGCATTTACGCAATCTAGTGAATTAAATTCATTTTCATTCATTCCAGATTGCATCAACATCAAAACGCTTTGATATTTTGAGGTTGCATTGAAACAGATTGCACTGTGTGTACCCAGCATTAGAGATTATATTAACTTAATTTCAAATGCAACAAGATTTAAACAAAACGAAGATCAAATTACGGAATTCGATATCGTTAAAAATTCCCATTTAAATTGTATTTTATTTACGATCGATATCGAATGCCTTTTTCATTTCAATACAAAATGGGTTTTAAAAGTTATGAACAAATTGGATTAGCAAATAAATTTCAAAAGCAATTAAAAAAAAAAATAACTTCTAAATTTTAAAAATTAAATAAAACTAACGGGCATATTCTGACAATCGCAAAACGCTTAAACATTTGCGATTCTTACATAAAATCGCGTAATAGGTGTTCTGTAAATCGCGAGAAGTTTGGCGACTTCAAATCTCAAAAGTATGCTCAAGGGAGTAAGAATATTTTTAAGAAACTATTAAGCAGATCGCAAGCAAAACGCACGAATTTCCGAACACCATAAAATAAATCTAGCGTTTTGCGATTTAAAATCGTAAGATGGCCGGAAATTTGCAAAAAAAAATTTTTTTGATTGCCAAAATTTTTTTTGTAAATTTAAAAAACTTTATTTTACCTTAATTTATTTACTAAGTAAAGCTATTTAAAAAAACAAAATCAAATTTAAATTTTTTTTTTTTATTATTTTTTGAAAAAAATTCATGCGGAAAATCTGGTTTTAAGTCATTTTTTCAAGCGTGCAAAGTCAATGTTTTTTAAAAGTTTGAAAAGATTGCAAGAAAAGCAACAAAAACAATACAAAATATACAATTATATAAACGATAAAATTTACTACAAAAAATTACAAATTAAAAAATTAGTTTTAGTTCAAAAGTAAAGATCGCTTTTAGCGCAAAAAAACAAAGTATTTCTTAAAAAAGATCAGATTTTTGTTAAAAAAAAAAAAAAAAAAAACAAGTAAAAATATGATATTCGTTAATGTCGCATTTTTATACCCTGCTCTATGGTAAGATTAGATTAGAAAGTTATATAAATACCGGCCTTGAGACATAAATAAGTCTGATATACGCCACGCCCAATTCTTCAATTACTCCTAAATATTGTCAGATGTTGTTTATTGATAATCATGCCGTTCGCAAGATATACAGAAATCTTTAATGTGTTTGCACGGGAGATGCCACGCCCACCTCTCCAATCCCGCCCAGGTGTATTGATATCTCAGCAATTTCTCATTTTAATAGTTTTTTGCTTTTTGTGTAAAATTTTCTAACTTTCTAATATATTCTTTAGAGATCCATGTTGTAGAAATTACAGACGGAATGACAAACTTATATATACCCTTTACCGAAGGCAAAAAACAAAAGATTTTTATTCAATTTGTTTAGCTTTAAAGGATTTTTCGAAAAAAAGTATAAACAAATGTTCATTAATGGATTTCAAATTAAATAAAAAACCGTTGCCTACTTTTGGAAGGGGCTTAAACAAGGAATTCAAGAGTTTTTATTCGATATTCTTAATAAACATTTTATGAAATTTGGTTATTATTGAAAATTTTAGCCTAAGAGCTGAGGTAGTGTTTTTATCAGCGTTTAAAAAACTGCAGTCAAGTAGAAAAACTGCCATTTCTTCCACTTCTTCATTCGTCATTGCAAAAAAAAAAAACTGGGGGCTTTACATCTGATTCATTAAATGTAAACAGTCGTTGTTAAACCAACTCAAAAAGCGAACAGTTGTACACACATTTTGGTTTTTTGTTCGACAGTTTTTGGTTTCGACTGCAGTTTCTTAAATCCTGGTTTTTATAATAAGAGTTGTCTACTTTTAGGTATTTTCTTAAATGATTAAATAAATTTAAAGCTATTCTAAAGTTCTTACTTCCAATAGATGTAAATCTTTTGTGAAGATGCAATTTTTTGTAATAAACAAGCCGTTTGAAAATGTTACGTTTTTTTTTTTGGCTTTCTCGTTCAAATATTTATTGTAAATTAAGCCTACTTTAAGGCGTATTTAAGACTTAATCATCTTTAATATTTTTTATTGTTTTTCTTTGTTTTTTTTTATTTGTTATTGAATTTTTTATTAATCAAAAACTTTTGTTTTGTTATGGTATCTTATTGGTCATTTTTTTATTCTTAATACTGCCTATTCTTTGGCGTTTTATACAGAATTCTTTAAGTCTGGATGTACGCTATGAGAGTTTTCTTTCCGAAAGACAGACAGAGTTTATTGGTGAGAGTCAAGAGAATTATTGCATAAGCTCTTCCCCTCTCGTCAATAAACACAGACTTCAGAATCGTTATACCGTGTGCGCCACTGCGAGTCTATAGTCAAATATCAGTCTTTTGCTAATGGTATTGGTGGATCGAAATTTTCTTTAAATGATTATCAGTTGTCAATTTTATTTAAATTTTTTTTACATAAAATCTCTTTAATTTTTGCTGATTTCTTGAAAATGTAAAAATGTATAAAAAAACGTCATATGGAAATTTTATTAATAAATGCTTAATGTTGCCTACTTTTAGGGAGTTTTAGTAAAATTTTCTGATATATTTTTTAATATCTGGTTTTCTTTTTATATCTTTTTATTTAATTTTTTTGGTTAATCTTAAAAAACAAATTATATGTCTGTGGTGCCAAGTGTTTTAGTTTCGATTTTATGAGTTGGAGGTTCCACTTATTGCACAAGTTAATGAGTGGTAGATGCCAGTGGCCATAACAAAAAAAAAAAAAGAGGCATTAAGGCATAACATTTAATCAAAAACTTATAGTACATAAAACAAAAGACAATTAGAAAAAAAATACTACATGATTGGAAAAAAAGAAGTAAAAAATTTTTTTTTTTTTGAAAAATTAAGAAAACATTTTCATATTTTTTAAAAAAATTTACGCTGCTAAAAATGTTACTTTGTTTAATTTTAATTAAATTCTAGGAATTTTTTCTTAAAATTTTGCATTTTTTTTTGCCGTCGGCAAAAATTTTATGGCGTATGTAAAATCTATCATTCACTCATTCCATTTTGTAATAGACAACACTATTTGAATTTAGTTTTTGAACAGCTAAATACTATTTTGAAATTCAATATTTTCTTTATGAAGGCAACAAAAAAAAAAAAAAAAAACAAATTTTATGCTTTGAAATCTTTTTCAGCATCAAAACTTCTTGTTCCTCTTCTAGTCTGTACAGTTTTGCAAATCAATATTTTTGGTTTTATAGCAATTCCAAAGAATTTATTTCCATTTCCAGGAATTTTTCAAAAAAAATTAAAAAAAATTTGCTTATGACTTTAAATAAAAAAAAGCTATAGAACAAACCAGTAATAAATAATGATTTTAAAATTTATAACATTTCGATGATTTAGTTTAAGAAAAGAAACCCAGCAAACGTTTTTAAAGAAGATTGAAATGAATAGATAAAATAAATATATTTTGAAATTATTTAGCCAGCCCATTTATTGACTTTTTTAAAAACATTAAAGCTTTCAAAAAAAAGCTTTTCTTGAAAGTTTTTTTTGAAAGCTTAAAGCTTTTTTTAACAATTCCAAAATCAATTTAGGAATTTTTTTTCTTAAAACGTTTAACTAATCAAATATAATTTTTTCCTAAACTTTCTGTTAAATCTTTATAACTTTGTAAAATTGTTGTCTATTATTATATTGATAATTAATTATATTTGCGTGTTGCATTTGAAAAAATATTTGTTTTTATAATGTTTTTTTTTCATGTTTTGTGTGTGTTTTAATCAATAAAATTATCGAAAATTACTTTGATTAAAGTATTAACTGGAAAAATAAATATTTATCTAAAAACTTTAAAAAAACACACTCTTAATTTACAATTGATTTGTTTGAAAAGCTTAAATATTTTCTCATAACAAAAAAGAAAAAAAAAATTGATTAATTATTAGTAAATAATAATTATTAATTACAATTATTAACAACAATCTACAGTAAAATCTCAAAAAAAAAAAAAAAAAAAAAAAAAATCCCAAAACAAATTATCAATAATAATGATGTCATTTTCATTAAAACTTATTAATCTTTTGGCTTTATTCGTAATATAAATCATTTCTTGTAATAATTAGAAAAAATTCTCAATTTTCTTTTTTAAATTTAAAATTTTGTCTAGACTAGTGTTAAGATTTTTTTTGCTTTCTTTTTTCTCTTCATTATCTTTTGGAAAAAATTATCGTTTAAAAACAAAGTGTGTAAAAAAATTTTTCCTAGACATTTTGGCTTTTGGCCAATTTGTCGTATATGCCCTTTTATGTATTCCCTACTAAAAAAAAAGGTGGAAAACAAACAGTAAATAAAAAACAAAATACATCTCATAGAAATCAAATAATTCTTCTGAGTTTTACTTCTTTTAAATGATTCGTAACAAATTTAATATTAATTAGTTGAAATTTAAAAAAAAAGATATCAAATTATTAATTATTTGAAGAAGAAAATGAAAGGAAACTAGAAAAATTCTAACATTTGAAAAAGTTTTATTGCAATATCGACCCCTTTGCGCGAAATTATAGTATGTTACAAAAACCCAATTTTACAGGAGAGCCATTTTTCTACTATTCTCTGATATCACTTGCAATACCAAAATGAAAATATACATTCAATTTTTGGAGCAATGAAGTGGAATTCGCATACAAAATTTTGTCAGGTGACGTCTCTTTGAATGTAGAACAAGATTGCATCAAAAACTCAATTTCAAAAAAATTGGCATATACGATAATTTCGCGCAAAGGGGTCGATATTTGCAAGCTCAAAACATATCAGTTACTTGAGTGATAAAATCAAAAGATATTTTCAAACACTTTTTCTAAACAAAAATTTGACTTGGTACCAGTTCAGGTGACTGAAATCATTCTAAATGCCATAACTTTTTATTGAAACCCCAATACAGCTGACTAAAATCATGGAAATGCCTTAATTTCATATTGAAAACCACCTTTATAGTTTTTTTCTTAAAAAAAATTAAATTAAATCCAAACTCAGCATATAAATACCACATTTTTATTAAAAAAAAACCTTCATATTTTATTAATGTCGACTTTATTGAACTTAAAGTTCACTTTTTTAAAACAACAATTATTATATTTCGATACCCCGCTGCGTATCATCTTTAGGAAAAATAACAATCAATATTTGAATCTCTTAAAATTACAAATTCTTTAATTAATTAAATTAAGAATGTAAAGAAATACAAAAAAAATATCAAAAAAAAAAAAAAAAAAAAATATATATTAATAATATTTAAAAGAAAAAAAAAAAAAAAAACAATATAAATCTTTTATTTCTTTGCAATTTAGCCAGCTTTCAGAGTAATTCAGCAAGCCTTATATGTAAAAATCTAACACTTGTTATTTAAAGCTAATAAGAAATTTGCATTTAAAACTAATTGAGTAGACAAAAATTAACAAATACAAATTTATTAAAATCTGGCGAAAAACACAAGTCAGTTCAGCTAGCTTTCATAGAAATTCAGCTAGCATTATTTGTAAAAATCTTAAACTTTAGCTATTTAACTCATTTTCTTTAAAAGAAAATTTTCATTTAAAACTAATTGAGCTGCCAAATAATTAAGCAGATTCCGTTAAATTCTATAAAGTTTGCTATTCCATATTTATTCCCTTAATGTTTTATTTCTCGAGAATTCATCAATATTTTACTAACATTCAGCTAGCTGAATTTATAAAGAATATAAAAATTTAAAAAAATATTTCTGGCAAAAAACACAATCCAATTCAGCTAGCTTTTAGAGTAATTCAGCTAACTAAATTTGTAAAAATCGTACACCTATTTTAATTAAAAGCCCTGATAATTTTCATTTAAAACTAATTCAGCTGGCAAAAATTAAAGCAAAACCCATTAAATTACTTAAATTCTGCAATCCTAAGCAATCGAGTTAATTTTTAGTACAATTAACCTAAATGAATTTGCAAAATTATATTATTTT
Organism: Pollenia angustigena; assembly: GCA_930367215.1. NCBI lineage: Eukaryota > Metazoa > Arthropoda > Insecta > Diptera > Polleniidae > Pollenia > Pollenia angustigena. Next base: position 25,517,023 of record OV884059.1, read on the forward strand.
TAGAATTTATGAAACCAATAAATGTAATTCAGGCAGCCAAAATCAAGTAAATATAGCAATTTTAAACCATACACGTATTTTTTACTTGAACCGTTTATTTCTAGATAATTCAGCTAGCTGAATTTGTACAAATTTTATAAATTTGTATAAAATGTTAAGATTTTTTTTTATCAAATTTAATATACAGGCATGTTCTGAAAATCACTTTTTGTGAAAGTGATTTGAAATCACAAAAAAGGTGTTCTGGAGAAAAAGATTTTTTCATAATTGTGATTTTTAACCTGTCAGCTAAGTGGCCGCCGATTTAAAACTACTTGCATATTTGTTTCTATTATTTTTAACTAAGTTAAAACTTTTGTGGTTTTCAAAACACCCTTCAATCAGAATTGTGATTTCAAAATCACAAGTGATTTGAAAAGTTGTGATTTACAGAACATGCCTGATAGTTTATTAATTTTTATTTAATTTAAAAAATTGCGTCAAAGCCTTATATAATTCCGCTCGAGCTGAATAAAAAAATTATACTTTTTTTTACAACTTAAAAACCAATTAATTTAATGCAGCTGGTCGAAATCAATGAAATTTAACAATTTTAAACCATTCAACTATTTTTTACTTAAACCCTTTATTTCAAGATAATTCAGCTAGCTGAATTTGCAGGAATTTTATAAATTTTTATAAAATTATAAGATTTTTATCAAGTTTTATATAGTTTTTTCATTTGTTTAATTTTAAATGATTTCAGCTGGAGCTGAATAACAAATTAAACTTTTGTTTAGAATTTAAAAAACCAATTACTCTAATTCAGCTGACTTAATTATTTTTTACTTAATCCGTTTATTTATAGATAAATCAGCTAGCTGAATTGGTAAAAATTTTTTAAAATTATAAGATTTTTATTAAATTTAAAATAGTTTTATTAATTTTTATATAATTTAAAGATTGCTTTAAAGTTTAAAATAATTCAGCTAGAGCTGAATTAGGAAATCAGCAGTTATTTTTGTAACTCAATTTTAAGTATTGTTTGAAAGCTATTGAAAGCTTAAGGTTGTTTGACCTTTGGCTTAAAAATAAAATAAAGTATGTTTATAAACAGGAAATTATTTTACAATTTAAAAAGGAAAAGATTTTTAAGCACTAATAAAATCTTTAAGATACACTATTGTTCAACAAATTAGTGAATCTAATAGCTTAAAATTTAAAGCCAAAACTTTAACACAAAGAAAAATTGTTAAAAAAATTAATTAATTGCTTAACAATTACAAAAATGTTTGTTAACAATTGTTCTTGAGATCTTTAAATAAAAAAAAAAAAATTCTTATAGATACAATAACTCTTTTTTTTCTGTCTTATATCTTAATAACCAGCTAATTGCCTTTTGATTTTCCATAAAAAAAAAGAAACAAAAGTCTTCTTTTTTTTGGAAAGATTTGTGATGGTAGAACCAAAAAAAAAAGAAGATACATTAGCCAGCCAAAAGCATTTTTTTCATTGAAGCGGCAGCAGCTCAATATATCAGTCGATATCTTATGAGTTTTTAATTTTAGGTTTTCACATTTTAAGACGCAAATACATCAAAAAAAAAAAAAATACTCATATAAAAATCATACAAATGATGAATAATAAAACGGAAAACTGAGAGTAAAGTAGAAAAATTTCTCAGACTCATCAATCGTATTTGTGTTTTGAGGATTGTTTTTGGTGTTGTTATTGTTGTTATTTTAAAGATTGTATACACATGTGTATAGAGGATGGTTAAATGAACGTTTGGCTACATTCTGTGAAAAGGACAAATCGCTGCTGCGTGTGTAGGATATTGAATAAAATATCATTTTGTACACACCCCTTTTGGTCAAATGCTGAATATGTATGAATGTATGTGTTAGAGTTCGAATTTGTATCTGTATCTTTGGAATAAATATCTATAGATGTGTAAGTGTATTTTTATAGTTTTATTGTTGTGCATTTTATTTAAGTTTTTTTTTTATTTTTTCCTTTAGCCAAGTTTATAAATGTTAAGTGCGTGCATGTTGCAAAATATTTATTCATAAATTCTCCACTTCAGACCCGACCCGAACCGAACCGGCTGGTGATTATGACGATGATGTTGATGACGTCTTTAATGAGTTTCAAGCTGCATCACACACATCTCAGGCATATTGACGACTGACTGACTGAATAACTGACCGAGACCAAAAACCAAAACAGCAAATGATCAATACTAATAAATTATATATATGATTTTTTGATTTTCTTAAGAATTTTTTTTAAAGAAATTAAAAATAAATTATCATTAGTTTGAGTATTTTTTTTTTTTTTTTGCTTTGCTCATTCCATCCACCATCATAATTATAAAGAATTTATGTTGGTCAAGTAATTAGACCAAGTTTAAAAATCACTCTTTAAGCTAAGTTTTGCTTTGTCAACTAAAACTATCAATAATGTTATAGTTTTCAATTTAACTTGAGCAAAAAAGAAAAAAAAAATACTTTAAATTTAGGTCAAGTTTATTTAAATTTAGCAAGAAATTTACAAAATACGGAACTGTATTTTCAAAAAGAAAATGCTGATTTCAGCTTAGATTATTGGTTTAATGGGTAAAGTGATATTATTTGAAATTTAAACCATAATAAAAGAAGTAAACAAATAAAGATAAACTAAAACTAATTTTAAGAAGAAAAGATAGAGAGCACAAAGTTTTTTAATTGAAACTTGAAAAGATTCTTTAAAAATCTTGAAATTTATAAAATAATAACAAATAAAATTTTAGCAAAAAATTGCTAAGAATTTACAGTTGTGACAAAAAGCTTTGGCGAAAAGAAAGAAAAAAATTTAAAGAATAAGATAATAACAATAATAAATTTTTTGGGAAATAATTGTGGCAATATTATTGAACTATTAATGGTTTTAATCCAAATTTTTATATTTTAATCATTTTTTTTTTTCGTGTAAATCACCATCGACAATAATTTTGGTCCACCAAGTTAAAATGCCATTTGGCTTTAAGACTAATGTTTGACTGCCAACCGAGTGTAAAACGGCAAAGATTTCTGAAGATAATGTGGTTACTAGCGAAACATGTCAAATTAACCTGCCCGAAGGTTCAATCCCGGGCTCAGCCAAGAATGAAAATTTTTCAAGAAATTTTAATTTATTTCATGTTATAAAATTCCTTCATCTTTGAAATAATTTCATGAAAATTAAAGTTTTTGGAAATTTTAGAACTTTTTCGCAAATTCTTGCACAAAGCTTTTTTAAGCTTCCTAAAAATTTTAAGAACATTTTCTAAAAAATTAAGATAATTAAAAACATAAGTTTAATTTTTAAATTTCTGGTGAAATTTAACATTTTTAAGCGAAATCTTCTGAAAGCTTTTTTTTAAAGCTTTTACATACATACATTTCTTAAAAAATATAAATATATGTGATGCGAAAAATAGAAAGGGAGCTAAGGGTTTTGCCATTTTAAAGATTTAAATACGTGTATCTTTGGTGTACCATCACTGAGCGTGTATTGGTCTCATTCGAAAGCGACACATCTCAACCTTGTTGGTCAACCTTGAAAACGCGCGTTTTGTGTTTATGGTTTTTACTGTTCCCTTTACCTTACTGGTCCCTTTCTCTATGCGCTGTCACATATCGAGTTTTATTACAAAAAATTTAAAAGTTTTAAAATTTTCGTAAAAAACAACGTTTTTGTAAAAGCTTTGTAGCAGAGCTTTTTTCTGAAACCAATAAAATGTAGAATAGTTTTTGCTATTAAATTTTAAAAGCTCACAATAACTTGGCTTAAACATTTTTATGAAATTAATGTTTTTTTTTTTGACATCATATAAAAGCTTTTTTAAAAACTTTAACAAAAAATTAAACGTTTTATGAAATTTTCTTAAAAAGTATACATGCATATAAAGGGTATCCAAGTTTAAGGTAACATCGGTCTATAGAAATCGCTACAAGATAATGATCCGAAGCTTGTGTGGCGGAAAATTGATGATTAAGACGTAGAGAATATGTGGTTTTAACAGGATGGTGTGTGTCACTTGCCAAACAGCAAGATAAACAATGAATCTTTTGAAAGAAAAGTTCGAAAAAAGCATTATTTCTCGCAGATGAGGAGTGAATAGAGCGCCAAGAGCGTGCGATTTGATTTATGTTTGTGTGATTTTTTGAAATCGAAAGTGTACAGCAATAATCACACAACAGCTCAAGAGCTTAAAAACAACATCGATCGGATATTAACCATTGACAACAGTTTATTGAAAAACGTGTTTGAGAATTTTGGTAAAAGATTACGAGCGTGCCGAGCCAGCAGGGGGGGGGGGGTTACTAGACCGTCATAACTTTACATTTGAAACCGGAAAAAGCTTTTTGCTAGGTTATTAAAATTTTCATATTAATTTTAAAAGCTTGTGTTTTTTATTTTAATAACATTGATAACAGTTTCATTTACATTTCTTGAGCTTTTTATGTAAAAAGCTTTTTTAAGTTTAGTAAAGTTTTTCGGTTTATTTGAATTTTGAAAGTTTCTGTAAAATTTTAAACTTTCAAAATATTTTTTTTTCCAATTTCCGAGCATTTTTGTGGGAATCTTCTAAAACAATTTCTTTTTGGAAGTTTTTGATATATTCTAATTTTTTTCTCTCAGTGTTTTGCTAAATTTTCTTATTAAGTGTCATTTTTTGTAAGTTGTTTAAATAATAATTAATTTCTGTTGAGTTTTATTTATATTTATATTTGCATTTTATTTTATTTCTTTTGAAATTTTTGCTCCATTTTTTTTTTTTTTAAGATGATTCACTTTATAAATTTTATTTAAGTTTATTTTGTTGTTATTGTTTCGGTTTTTTGTGTGAGATACATATTATTATGGATTTTTTTTTCTACCAATTTATTGTTGTTGTTTTTTTTATTTGTTTTTTGTTTTCATATTAACAGTTTTCTTGTTAACATGCCAAAAACATTTCGAACACAATTAATATTCCAAAAGCAAAAAGTAAAAAGTAAAAACACAAACAGTGTTGCAGGAAAATTTTTAGTTTAAGCTAAAGAAAATAGAAAAAATATCAACAAAAATTAAAGGTACTAATAGTTTTGTTAGTTACTGTTTTCGGTTTTTTTTTTTTTTTGTAATTTGCTTGGAATCAATAATTTTGAACAAAGTTTGAAATTTTGCTATTTTAAAAGAATTTAACTATAAAATCGTTACAAATTACCAATAATTTATGGAAATAAATAAAAAAAAAGCTTTAATGTTCATAATAATCTTAATTGTATTTCCAAAAGTCTAGACTAGAATTTTAAATAAAAATAATTAATAAACTAATCAAACGCCCTCATAAAAATCATTTCTCACTTACTCACACTACTGACTCTCTAAACTGTCAGTCAGTCACTTATTCAGTCAGTCATTCTCTAAAATAAAATTGAAAGCTTTAAGTTGTTTGATTTTAAGCTTCTGTTTTCTGAAGTAGTAGAATATTTGTAGTTAATTATATTAAATTAATTTGTCAGCACGGAAATTAAAAAACCCCACATTTTGTGGAAAAAAATATTAATTTATATTCGATTTGTATAAATTTCAAATAATCAAACCATGTGGGGGAGTCGTCTTTCTTTCAAATTCATTTGAGTTTTTTTCTTATAATTTTTTTTTTTTTTGGTTATAGTTCTTAATAAAAGTTCATGATCTTTTCATGATCAATTTTAAATGTATTTTTTTTTTTTTTGTTAGTTTTTATTATTAATTTTTCTTAAAAAAATCATATAAAATTGTCCCAATTTTTTTTATTGACATTTTAGTTTTTTTTTTCTGTTTTAATGATCATTTTTTCCGCTGTTTTCTCATTTGGGGTGTGAAAATTTCATCAATAAATTTTTATGTTTATTGATCATATTAAAATGTTTATTTCATTTCGTTAAATTGTCTCCTCTCATAGTTTGGGGGAATCAACATTCTAAATGTTTGTTAAATGTATTTAAATAATTAATAATGATTTGACATGTTATTTTTAATATTGTTATGACTAAAACAGATGACGGATGGGGAAAAAAATTCACATAGATACACACCAAATTTATTGAACTTTATTTTATCACTTTATTTCTAATCAAAATCGAATAATATATAAGAAAAATCAACCAAAAAGCTAAAAAAGGTTTAAAGAAAGTACTAAAAGCTTTTTAAAATTTACAGAAAATTAAAAAAGTTACCTTTAACTTAAATTGTTTTAAGTTAATTAAAGCTTTTTAGAGAAAGCTTTCACAAGGCTTTCTTTTAAATTTTAAAAATCTTCTTTAACAGTTTTAAGATATCCCAAAACTTATTTAATTTGTCCTTAAATTTATAAAAAAAATTTCATGAGCTTTTAAAAGATTTTTGTTTTTAATTTAATATCTAAATATTGTTTGAAACAAACAGTATTAAGAAATTCCAAAACTTATTTAATTTGTCCTTAAATTTATACAAAATATAAAAAAATTTCATGAGCTTTTAAAAGCTTTTTTTTTTATTTAATATCTAAATATTGTTAGAAGCAAACAAATTTCATTAAAATGAAAATTTTTCTTAAAAAGCTTTAAAAAGCTTTGTAACTTTTTAAAAAAATTCTAGGAACTAATTTTTAAAATATATATAAAAAAAAGTTTCAAAAAAGCTTTATTATATTGCAAACCTTATAAATTTTATATAAGTAAAATTTAAGGAAAAGATCTCCAGAGCTTAAAAAAAAAAAACTGAAATTTTAAAAATTAATAATACAAATTTCGCCAAGTAGCGTCAATTTCGTTATTTATGTCAAATTAAAAAATAAAATTTAAAGAACTTTTACATAAAAGTTCAAATGTTGTTCAAAAATGCACTTTTTACTTTTAATATTAACTATATTTTTTAATTTATTATTTGTTGTTTTGAAATTCAAGTCCAATTTAAACAAGTAAGAGTGCTATATTCGGCTGTGCCGAATCTTATATACCCTTCACCATTGTGGGAGAAGAATACAGAGCAACTAGACAAAAACTAAATAATTTTTACATATGTATACATACATTTTTATAATACTTTAAACTTCAATAAAGCTTGGACTCGTCATAACTTTTTTGAATCTGAACCGATTTTCCCGAGTTTTTTATAAAATATGTTCTACTAAAAATTTCCGATATTTTGATACATAAGTCATTTCCATAGGACATATGGCAGCCCTAAAATTTAGGTTTTTATACAATTTTTAATTTTTTTTGTACGGGAGGTACTACGCCCACTTCTCCAATCCCGCCCCTATTGTAGGATGGTGTGTATTGGCAACCTAAATGTGTGTACCTAATTTGGAAACTTTGGCTCTTGCCGTTCTCAAGATATACAGAAATAAAAAAAATACAACAACAACAAGGGATTTTCGGAAAAATTTAGAGGTAGTCGTGGTTTTTTGCTCATATCTCCGTAATTTTTGGACCGATCTGGCTGAATTTCAATAGCAAACTTAAACGGAGTATATGTGATATAAATATACATCAACCTAGTCCACATCATTTCTGGGGTTTTCGGAAAACCCATTTCAACATACACACGGACAGACGGACAGACGGACAACCGGATTTGAACTTCGCTTTTCATAAGGACCCAGAATATATATACTTCATAGGGTGTACGATCAATATTGTGGAACATACAAACGGAATGACAAAGTTATATATACCCTCTTACCTTCGGTGAAGGGTATAAAAAGCTCTCAAAACCATTTGTAGGGCTTTTACTAAAAAAAATTAATGTACTTTGTATTTTTCAAAAGTCTTACTGATCTAGAAAAATTAAACCTTTTATTAAAAAATATTAAAAACTTTTGAAAAGAGCTTTTACAAAAAGCTAAAAATTTATAAAATCATATACATAACAGTAAAAAAGTTAACTAAAAGTGATAAAAAATCTTAAAATCTATAAAAGATTCCTTAATTTTTACAATGTTTCTCAAAATAAAACATTTTTGCAAAAAAGCTTTTAAGGCTTTTACAAAAAACCTCAAAATATAAAAGATTTTGTCTTATAATATTAGGAAATAAGCTTAAATTTTTTAAATTGAAGTAAAACCAAAAAATTAAAAAAAGCTTTTTAAAGTTTAAGACAAAAGCTTTTACAAAATACTGGAAATCTTTAAGAATTGAAAATAGAAACAATTTTGTTTCACATTTCTGATTAAATTTCTATTAGAATAACCAAAAATTTGCAAGGCAGAGTTAGGAGCTTAAAAAACTTTAATGCAAAAGCTTGTACCAAAAATGGAAGTTTTTGCAAATTTTAAAAAAGAAATTATTTTATTAAATAATTCTTGCTGAATTTCAATAAGAATACTTTAAAACTTTTATGGCAGAGTTTGAAGGTTCTTTTGTTATTTGATTTTATTATTCATTCTTTTTGTCATTTTTTTTTTAATACATTTTAATTCTTTAATTTAATAACTTAAATTATTTGTTTCTTATACAACAATAAAAACAATACAATAGCCTCATAAAAATTCTTACAAGTTTTTTTTTTTTTGTTTTTGTTTAATTTTTGGTGTACTAGTTCACATGGCATGACATTAACATCAATATGACAATATAAAGTTAAAACAACTGCATTGTTTTTATATTTTTTTTTTTGGCTTTCCCTAAATCGTCCCCCTTTGCTAGTAAAATGACAGCACCCTTTTCCCTCATTCACAACAAAATACGATTGATTTGATTTGTATAGAAATTTTGAATACGACAGTTTTTGTTCGAATTACATGCGACTAGTATAGAAAAACATTTAAAATAAATATAAATTTTGGTTTTTTTTTAGTTGTAGATTACAGAAATTTTAATATGCAGCTGACGTGCCATCATCTAAAAGACAATTTTTTCTATATAATTTGTATGATTTTTTTTGTGTTTCGATTTCTTTTTAAATGCCAGAACCACAAACAAGCCTTTTTTTCTTAGTTCTAGCTAGTGCTGCTCTCTAACAACCAAATATTTTATTAAGTATAGTATATCTTATAAAGTATCTATCTATTGGTTGATGATCTTGTTTGTTGTTCGGTATTTGATTATAAATCGAAATGACAGATCGTTATGATCATTTTTAAAGCAACAACAAACAAAATACATAGTTAAAACACTTTTTTTAGTATAAAAAATTTTAGTGTTCGTTTTTAAATTGTGTTTTAATTTATTATACTTTGTATTAGAAAATTTATTATATTTTCAATTTTATTTATTTTTAAAGATTTTTATGAGAATTTCTAAAATTTGTTTAATAAAAAAAAGCAAAGAAAAAAAAAAGAATTTATTGTGTTCTTGGATTCTTAACGAAACCTAAAGACAGACCGGCCAATATACTTATTTATTTAAATATTTTTTCTTTCAAATTTAATAAGAAAATTAATTTATTGTAGATATTGGAAAAAATATCACATGATTCATGTAGAAAATTGTTTCTTAGATAAATAAAATTAAAAAAAAAAATGTATGAAAATAAATATAAATAAATTTTGCCATCCATGACCTTGTCCTAAAGTTTGCAGGCAACATAAATTGTTAATCTTAGAAAAGAACATTGAAATATTTTAATTAAAAAAATAAGTTTTTAGCAATTTTATTAAGTTTTGAGTTAAATGAGAATTCTTTAAATAGTTAAAATATTGCAAAGTTTTTTTTAAATAAAACACTTTTAGTTAATAAAAAAAAATATTCCATTTTATTTTTAAAATAAAGAAATTAAAAACGTTTTCCAAACCCTGGCATTTTAAAAACCATGACTTATGTCAGAAATTCAAAAGTTTATAAAATATATTAACAGCGTTTTTAAAATTTACTTTAAATTTTTGTTTTTTTAATAAATTCAGAAAGTTTTCCTAACCCTGGTTAAAAAAAAAATTTTTTTAAACAAAGTATAATAAAAATTAAAAATTTTTTTTTGTCGATTTTGAACCAATTCTTAAATAAACAATGCCTAGAGTTTATTTATTTTAATAATTTTGGAAAAATTTTCTAACCCTGACTTTTTGAAAATTTACGTTAGAAATTCAAAAATTTTTGTTAAAAATTTCTTGGAAAAAAATTTTAATTGTTTATTATAATAATTTAAGATATTTTTCCGTACCCTGAGTTAAACAAAAAACCTATGTAAGCAAAATTTTATGTAAGATTAAACTGGATTTAAATTTTTTTTTACTCTATTTAAAATTCATGTTGATTTTAACAATTACAGAACACAATTTCTAACCCTGACTTTTTCAAAATGTTTAGAGATCAGGCCTTTTGTTAGAAATTAAATTTGTTTTATAAGATTTAAAAAGAATTTTTATAGTTAGCTAAGAATTTTGGTTTGTTTCAGGAATTTCAGATATTTTTCCGTACCCTGATCAAAACAACATTGTAAATAATGTTATACGTATATTGGGTTTGAATAAATTTTAGGGGATTTTAAGAGAATTTTTTAACTCTCTCTGGGATTCATGATTTATTTAAGGATTTAGAAAACAAATCCTAACCCTGACTGTTAAAAAAACTTTAAAAATTCAATTTTTTCATAAAAACAATATTTTTTTAGAGAATTCACTATAAAAAAACTAATAAATTCTAGGGTCCGACAGAACGTTCCGGTTCGTTTATAATGTTCGGCAAAGTTCGGTGTTAGGCAAAAATTTTACCGAACTTTTTAATGGTATTACATATTCATTACCATGTGTGCATATGAAAATAACACGAAAGCACCACATGTAGAAGTCCAAGAAGAACATGTCGAATATGTTGTTGAAAAAGAAACCAAATGTATTAGACTGAACTTTTAGGTCCTCCAAATACAGATATTTTCCAATAATGGAACTCTAGTCCAGTTATAAATCTTAAGGGCGTTCAATACTACCAACAAGCGTTGCTGAAGAGCAGTTAATTAGTGCTGCTGAATAACTTTAGGTTTAAATAAATAAATTAAAAATAAGTACAATTGTTTAGGTGTGACAAAAAGTTTACCAAAGTCACGGGTTCGGTCTGAAAAAGTTTGTACGGTAGGACATTAATATGTTCTTAACTTTACCAAGAATTCTTTTGTTTTTCAATGTTAAAAATTGTAAAAATAGTTGCAAACCCTGATGTCTAGAAAATTTTTTGAAATTAAGTTTTGTGTTGGAAATTAAATTTTTTTTTTGGATTAAATCTTTTTTATAAAATCTTTTAGAAAGAATTTCCTAACCCTGTCTGCTAAAAAAAACTTTGAAAGTTAAGTTTTTTCATAGAATTTTTAAAGCTTTTGCTTAGTTAAAAAAAAAAATATTTTATTTTATAAATAATTTTTTGTTGATTTCAAAGTGTTTTTTTTTAATTCCTAACCCTGTCTTAAGTGTTTGTTAAAAAGTTTTAGATTTTTGGTTAAATTATTAATAAAAAACTGACGTCACATGATCAACCAAGGATTTTTGAGCATAAAACCATTCGCAAAATGTTTGGCCAGTGCGAGACACTATTGGTGACTATGTCCAAAGGGGCAATAAGGAACTCCCCGAACTGTGTGAAGAAGGGGACGTTGTCAAACACAAAAAGTCTGGATTATTAAGTTGGGCTGGGTATGTTGTGCTGTGCGCATTGATTACAGATAATCGCAGGATGCTAAGCTAAACTACGAGATCAGATTCTCTAGATGAAGATGAGGACGCCGTAGAACCTGGTAAAAGGACAGCCTAGAAAAGCACCTACGACTTTTGGATCTTAGTAGCTGGCAACAAAAAGCATAAAATTGGGAAGAGGGGAATCGATTTTTGAGCATAAAATCCTTCGCATAATTTTTAGCCAGCGCGAGACACTATTGGTGACCCCATGTCCAAAGGGACCACAAGGAACTCCTCTAACTGCGTAGAGAAGGGGGCGTTGTCAAACAAAAAAGGCTCGAGTAATGTTGAGCCGATCATGTTGTGCGCATAAATAAAAGTAGACCTCAAAAAATACGTGATCAGATGCTCTAGACAAAGAGGACGGCCAAGAACAAAATAGGAGGGCTACCTAGAAGAAGACCTACGACTGATGGGTTTTAGTAACTGTTAACAGAAACCCGAAAAGTAGGAAGAGGAGAATAGCTGAAACAAGCTATAAAAAGATAAGTGTGTTGGTTTGTTTGTTTTTTACAATTTCTGACGAAATCGTTAATATTTATTTCCTCAGACTAAAGAAAAATTAAAAAATGCAAGCGTTTTTATTTTGCTTATAATTTTTTTATTTAAATCAGTAGACTTATTTTGTTTTTTGTTTTCTTTTTTTATTTATAGAAGTTTATAAACAATTTGGTTTTTATGACAAGATTTTCAATATTTTTTTTCCAACGCCTACAAGATTGAAGAAGATTAAATATTTCGTTATTTTTTTATTGAAAAGATCAATATATTTTTTTTTTTTTTTTGGTTGTAGTAGAAGTATTTAATCCAAAATACATTTCAACCACTTGAAAATTTCATTTGTCTTTTTTTTTCTTTTGTTGAGTTTTTTTTTTTTTGACAAGATCTCTTTCTTAAGTTTGCTAGTGATCAATTGCTTTTGGAGAAAAATAAAAAAAAACTACTTGAACATTTTATTTGTCGTTTTCGAAATTTCTTGTTAAATCGTTTTTGATCAAGTGGTTGCTGAAGTAGCTGAAAAAATACACATTTAAAACATGATTAGCTGTTTAAAATGTCTTTAGTTTAAATTTTATTGATGAGTCTTGAAGATATTTTATATATTTTTTTTTTTAGAAAACAAATGATCTTGTTAAAATGGTGAAATAACAAAAGCTTTTTAAAGTTCTTTTTGTTTGAAATTCTTTTGAAATATATTTTCAATACACGATAATTAAATCTTGTTTTTATCATAAAATCTTGTCATTTCTTGTTGATATTTTTTTTTCATTTAATTTTTTGTTTTTTTTTTTTTTTTATTTTTGTAATATTAACGATCATAATTTTTATTACGTCTAGTGCTTTGCAATGAGCCGCAAATATTTTATGCTTTAAAGCATTTTCATTTGAAAATTTATCTAAAAAAAAGAAAAAATCTTTCAATTTCTAGCCTTAATAAGCATTTAATGTTCTCTGTGCACATTTTTTTTTAATAAAAACTAAAATCCAATAAATTCCCCCTTTTTAATTTTCATCATTTTCAAATCAAACGCTAAAACTAAAAATAAAAGAAGATCTTTTTTCCCAGTCTGAATGTCTGGTTGGAAAAAATATATATTTCAATTTTTTATGATTTTAATACCCATAAATGAATTTCTTTTTTCAAAGCAGATGTCATTTGGAAACAAACAAAAAAAAAAAAAAAACACAAAATTTGCATACCAACAAATTATTTTTTTTTTAAATACAAATCAAAAATAAATGACAATTGTCATAGTTCGTTCGAATAGAGAAACAAAACCACCCCTTTTCAATCAATTAATAAATTTCAATTCAAAAAGCAGTTTTGGTTCTGGTCAAAAACTTAACCGGTTTGTAGCTTAAATTCTGTCTAAAAAATCGAATTTTTCAAAAGCAAAAAAAAAAAAAAAAAAAAAAAAATTGATCCATCTTTTTTCATTATCTCTACTTTAGTGTTAATCAAATAATCAAAACCGGTTTTGTATTAGATTTTAAATATGGCCGCCTTTTACATATGTGCTAAATCTTTAGACAAAAGATAAAATTAATGGTAATAAAAACCATTGCATACTTTTTTAGGACTGTTAAAAGAGCATACGATAGGGGTTAATTTCAAATATGTATTGAGATTTTTTTAGTTGGTTTATCTCTAGAGAATTTTTTTTTTAAAGTATTGAAGTAAATTGAAATCAAAAATTAGAATTTGGTGTCAAAGGCATTTATAGTGATAATTTTTGACAAACGTTTGCCAGGGAAAATGGTCAAGGAAATAAGGGTTTATTTAGATAAGACATTTGAAAAGATAAAGTAACAAATAGAGTAGCAGGCATATGTTAAATTAATAGTAAAAAATATTAAACAGAAATTTTTAATGTTGATGAATATTTAAAAAATAAAAAAATTTTTTGTTTAAAGAAAATTTCCTGAAACTTAAAAATTCCGCACGATCTTAATTGTAAATAAAACAAAAAGTTAAAAGAAAATAATCTTAATATTTCTTATTATTATAGAAGCATCTATGACAATTATGTGTGAAACAAAATATCGGCCAAATGTTTGCCACGGCTTCGGTGTTCTACCTTTATCAGTTGGTCCTTATATTCAATCATTCTGAGACATAATTGAGGTTCAATGTTGTTAATATGCTGAATTATCTTATCCCTTAGCTCCTTAATGGTTCTTAGGTAATTGACGTACCCCTTTTCTGTTACATATTCCCAAAGAATTAAGTCCAATGGTGTCAAAGCACATGACCGCAACGGCCAATTAACATCGCCACCACGTGAGATAACACGGCCATTGAATTTCTCGCGCAAAAGAGCCATTGTAAATTTTTGCGATTTTAGTAAATTTTTCTTAACCTGACCTTAGAAACACTCTTAAAGATCTGTAAAAGTTTTGAATTTTACCGCTTAAGTCAAACCGTTAAAAATATATACATCTATTTTTATTATTGTTGAATTAAAAATTAAGCAATTTTCCTTTCCCTAAATTTTAAAATAAATTTTTTTTACAAGAAAAGGAAATTAATTTTTTCTTATTAAAGCCGAGTTTTCATTTTCATTTAGTTGTAAATTTTTTTAATAAAAGTAAATTTTCCTAACCCTGACTTTATAAATTCTGTATACAATTTCATAAACCTAAAACTTTTTTTTCAAAGAAGTAACTTAATAAAAACATTTGTATTTAAATCATTTTTTTTGTTAATTAAGAAAGTAAAGAATTTAATAATCCTAACCCTGACTTTTGAAAAACTTAAAAAGTACATAAACGGAATTTTAATTTAGAAATACAAAAAAAAAAAAAAAAAAAAAAATCGAGAGATTTCTTTAAATTTTCCGACTATCCGTTTTTAAATCTAAAGATCTTGGAAAATTAAGTTTTCTTACCCTGACTTTTACGGAAACTTTTAAAACTTAAGTTTGTTAAAAAATAGAATACTGGCAATAGATTTAAGCTGAGTTTTTAAAAATTGCATCAAAATTTTCTTAATTTTAACGATCTTTGAAAGTTTTCCTATCCCTGCCTTTTTAAAACTTCAAAATATACGTAAATTTAATTACGTATAAACTATAAAATTTTTTTTTCAAAAAGTCACTTGATAGAAACATTTGCATATAAATTATTTTTTTTAATTAAGCAAGTAAAGAGTGTAAGTTTTCCTAACCCTGACTTTTAGAAAAGCGTAATTAATTAATAACAAAGTGTTTGTATTTAAACATGATTTTTAAACGTGTATAAATTCCTACAGTCTTTAAAAAATAAGTTTTCCAAACCCTGTTTTTTAGGAAAACTTACAGAAATTGTATTTTTTTAAGAAATATAAAAAAAATTTTGATAGCTTTAAAAAGAAAAATAAAAATTTGGCAAAAATTCCTATAAATTCTAGAGATTTTATAAAAATTTTTCTAACCCTGACTTTAAAAAAACTTAAAAAGTACATAAACGTTATTTTAATTTAGAAATACAAAAACAATTTCGAGAGATTTTAACAGAATTCTTTAAATTTTCCGACTATCCCTTTTTAAACTTAAGATCTTGGAAAATTAAGGTTTTCTTATCCTGATTTACGGAAACTTTTAAAATTTTAGTTTGTTAAGAAGAAGAAGAAACAGATTTAAGCTGAGTTTTTTAAAATTGCATGAAAATTTTCTTAATTTTAACGATCTTTGAAAGTTTTCCTAACCCTGACTTTTTAAAACTTACAAATGTACTTAATTTTAATTGAGAAATAAAAAATAATTGTCGATAAATTTTAACATAATTTTTGATATTTGCCGAATATCTTTTTTTATTCTAAAGATCTTTGGAAAATAAAGTTTTCCTTACCCTGGCATTTACGAAAACTTCTAAAACTTAAGTTATTAAAAAAAAATATCGATGGATTTAAACTGAATTTTTTAAGTTTGCAAATAGTTTTTATAAATTTTAAAGATCTTCAAAAATTTTCCTAACCCTGATTTTTTGGAAACTTCAAAAAAATAACTAAAAAAAATAAATAAAATTGTTTATAGATTTAAACAGAATTTTTAAAATTTGCTCAAATTCTCAATAAGTTCTAACACGACCTTGACAAATTTTCCTTGCCCTGATTTTGTTTAACTTTAAATTTTATCTTTAAAATTTGTTGGCTGTTCGCTAAGAAATTTATTTTATATTAATATTTTATGAAATTTGCTTTTTTCTTTGAATTTTAAAATAAAATAAAAAAAAAGAATCCGAACCCTGTCACCAAAAACTTAAAATTATAGTGTTTTCTTTTCTACAAAAAAGTGTGACATTTTATCTAAAAAAAAAACACAATTTCGTGTATGTTTCATAAAAATTTTGCTTCCAAAAAAGGGTGAGTTTTTTAGAATAAAACAAGCCAGCATTTTCGGGAGCAAAATTTTTAAGAAACAGACTTCAAATTGCATTTTTTTTAAATAAAATGTCACATTTTTTGTAGAAAGGAAAACACCATTAAATTTTGTTAAATATCTCTACAAAAAAATTTTAAAAAGTTTCCTTTCCCTGATCTTTTTTTAACTTTAATTTTATCTTTTTATTATTTTTTTTTTTTTTTTTATATAAATATTTTTTAAAATTAGCTTTGTTTTCTTTTAATTTTAAAATAAAAGTAAAAATTAATTTGTTAAAAAAATTTAATTATTTTTATATATCTTATTTTGTTTAAAATTTTTGTTAATTTTAACGATTTAATATTTTTTTTATTAAATTAATATTTTTATTAATTTTTTTCTTTTGCGTGCTTTGAAGGGCTTTTTAAAACTCCCTTTTGTTTTGAAGCTCACGTGGCTGGCTCTCTTCTTGTTTAAACTTGTTAAAGAACGACCGTTGAAAACAGCAGGAGTTTTTTTTTTCTTAACTGTTGACATTTTTTAACCCCAGTTGTGGCTTAAATTTTATTTAATTTATTTAAACAAAAATTCCCCTAAAATTATGCTCAGTTTTAATATTAAACTAGAAAAGCACGTGCTTTATAAAAATAATTAAAGTTAAAAGGATTTAAAAATCTTAAAGTACGAAATTATTATTAAAATAAAGCATTTCATTGTATTTGTGTAATTATCATAAACTGAATGAAGTATATTTATCGGCGTTTAACAGCCTTGATTTAAATAGTTTTTATGGAAAAAGACCCCTCAAAGAAGCAGTTATTACTATTATGACTTAATATTTTTTGGAGCCCAAATTATAACCCTTATTACTACTAATAACTTTTTGGCGTTATCTTAATAGCTACACTCATTTTCTAAGCATGAAATGAGGAAATTATTGAACAGACAACATACGTGTTATTGGTTTGGTTTTGTTTCTGTTCCTAAAAAGGTTTAAGGATAATTGGAAATTTTGTCAAATCATTGAAGGCTTCTTTTTTTTAGCTTATTTTTTCTTTCTTGTTCTTAAGAGCAGAGTTTCTTTTTTAAATGACTTGTTTATTTGTAAAGATTTTTATCAGTTTCAAGTGTTTATTGAGGTTTAATTTTAATTTAATCTTTAATTTTTTAGCAGATTTTTATCAATATTTTTTTTTTCTAAAAAGTTTTGTTAAGTCATTGACATTTTATATGTTAAACTCCTGCTTATATAAAACTATTTTTTTATGTTTTTATATATTTTCAGTTACTGTGTGTGTGTGTGTGTAAGTGTTTTACATAAAACAAACATGTCAAGTTCAAAGACTTTTTGCTGTGTTTTTGTTTTTTCATTTAGTGCAGAATGAAACAAAAAAAAAAAAAAAACACTATTAAAAATACAAAGAAAATCAACAGTATTTTTAGCAGCAACCCTAAATGTCTACATTTAAACAACAAAAGCTGCAAAATAGAAAAAATTTTAACCAACAACAATATGAAAATTCATTCACACTTGCACACAAACACACACGAAAAAAGCCACATTTAAAATGTGTTTTCTTTTCTATTTTCCTGAGTTTTAGTGCTGCTGTTATTTTGTGGTGGTATCACTAAGATCTAAAAATTTCTAAGCAAAAGTGCGTGCAATTTCAAAGATACATACATACATACAAACAAATATACCTAAAAAACAAACACTCATGCTTAAACATATTGCACACACACACACACACACACTCATACAAATTCAAATATGTAAAAACTATGCCAAAAACTTTCAAGGACACTTTGCGTTTTAAATACTTAAAGTTTGTTGTTTTTTTTTCGTTGTTGCAAAACACATACAAACAAAAATTTTAACTTATATACTTAAAATTTTAAACACATGTTTATATACAACATATGTACATATTTTAATACAAACACACACACACACATTTACTACATATTTACATATAAACAATAATACAAAACTATATACAACTAATTTTAAATAATTTATGTAGACTCTTTCATACGTAAAAGTAAAATGCAACATATGCCTTTTACAGCCTTTAAAATAAACTTTAAATAATAAATGTCTACATACATACATTTGCACACACATTAACATACTTATGTAGTTATACAAAACATAATAATAACAAACACCTACACTTATGCTACAAAATTACCATGTTTTAAATTTAAACTCTAAACACATACTTTTGCATTTACTTTTATACTCTATATGTATGTATATAATATACATGCCTAAATGTATACTTTATATATACATACATATTTATTTAGTTTACTGTTATTGTTTTTCTTTGTTTTGCTTTTACCAGCTCTTTATAGGTAGTTTATATGAAATGTTAAATTTTGTATCTATTATTGTATTTGTTTGGTTTATTTGTGTGTTTTATTTTAAAGAGAATCTCAAATTTATTTGCCGCAAATTACAAAAAAAAAAAGAAAAACAAAACAAAAGCAACAAATTTAACTAAGTAAATATAAAAATATAATAACATTTTTTTTGTTTTAACAGAAAAACATAACACTAACAAAACGTTTAATTAATTACTAAAAAAAAAATGTTTAATATTTTAAGAAATAAACAAGTAATAAAAAAAATACCTAAAAGTAGGCTTTTAATAAAAATTCATTTTCAAATAACACCCGATTGCGATCTCATCAACTTTTTACCAAAAAAAAAAAAAAAGAAAAAAAAAGCAATTAAATCATTTCCATCGGTCAATGGAAATTATTACAAGGAGATGATCCGAAGCTTTTTGTGGCGGAAAATTGATAATGTAGACATAGAAAATATGTGGTTTTAACAGGATGGTGTTACTTGCCTCACAGTAGTGCTGGGATACTATCGATATTTTCTACTATATTTATATTTATATTTATATTTATCGATAGTTCAGATTTCATTATCGATATATTGATATTACTATCGACTGAATGTTTGTACTCGTGCAGGAAAACTTTAATTATTTTTTTATAAGGCTACAGTTCGTTGTTTTTATCACTTTATTGAATGTATGAGACGTATGTATGAATATACGCACGTTATTTTAGATGGCAGTTTTTAAAAAAATAATAGGTACCTTTCTGAAGGAACCGAAGTAACAGGGAATATACGATTTTCCATTGCAACTTTAAAAAATTTTCTAAATTCTAAACCCAAAAAGGTAATCAATCTAGCGGACAACATAACAAAAATATTTGACATTTCAGTCCGTATATAAACATGTAAAAATTTCGACTTAAAGGCCTTAAATTAGCAGTAAAAAGCACTGCTATGCAATCCATACCACTTGCCATTCTTGTTGTTTGTATTCATTGCTGTAATTCAGCGCGAATTAATAATAGCAAGTAAAAATTTGCGGCAAAAACTGTGTGTGTATAGCTGCTGTTAGATGTCTTCAAAGCTGTATTTTAAATAATAAAAATATCGATATTAATATTTTTCCTATCGATATGTTCGATATTTTAAGACTATCGATAATATCGATTGTCTATCGATAGTTTCCCAGCACTACCTCACAGCAAGAGAAACAATGGATCTTTTGAAAGAAAAGTTGGAAAATCGCCCTATTTTTCGTAGAGGAGGAATGAATTGGCCACCAAGATCGTGCGATTTGACTCCTTTAGACTAGTTTTCTTTTTTAACATTACAGTGATACCTCGACTTTGGACACCCTTTATATGTTAATTAAAGGTTTGCTAAAACAAAAAGTATGTGAAATATTGAGGGAATAGGACTTTTGCAACAAAGCTTCATAAATTGAAATTTGGCTCAAAAAAGCGCATTCGAATAAATCCCTAAGATATGCAATATTTTTTGAAATGCATTAAATATACAAATTTCTATCATCAATTTGCCTAAAAGGTCTTGGATGATAAAAAAAATAGAATGAAATAAAAAATTGCCAATTTAGTAGTAAAAACATTAAACTTAACAAGTATCAAGTTTTTTACAAAAACACATAATTTGTTTGTTTTTCCAGATCCTTAAAGTAGGCAACATTTTTTAATAAGCCTTTGAATCGCATTTAAATAAAATATTAAGTCTTGAAATTATAAAATTTTGTTAATTTAAATTTTAAAACTTCTACAAATTCCATACCAAAATCTTTCTCTTTAAAAATTTTTACTTTTCTTAAAAAAAAAAAAAGCATTTTTTTTAAAAGGTTCATAAATTTTAATTAGTATTGTGGTTATTTTGTTGAACTAAAGGGTGGTTAAATTTCAAGGGCCGATGTTGATTTTGAATGAAACACAAACTATTTAGGAAATTATTGTAATTTTATTTTATTATGATATATTGGTATTACTCAATTATGTATGGAACAAAATATCGGCCAAATGGGCGCCGCGACCACGGCGGCACACCTCCATCCGATGGTCCAAATTTTCGATGACCCTGAGGCATAATGGAGGTTCTATGCCGTTAATGTGCCGAATTATCTCATCCTTTAGCTCTTGAATTGTTGCTGGCTTATCGACGTACATCTTTTCTTTCAAATAACCCCAAAGAAAAAAGTCCAACGGTGTCAAATCACATGATCTTGGCGGCAAATTGACATCGCCATTACGTGAGATAACACGGCCATTGAATTTGTTGCGCAAAAGAGCCATTGTTTCGTTAGCTGTGTGGCAAGTGGCACCGTCCTGCTGAAACCACATATCGTCCACATCCATATCTTCCAATTCGGGCCATAAAAAGTTCGTTATCATCTCACGATAGCGAACACCATTCACAGTAACTGCCTGACCGGCCTCATTTTGGAAAAAATACGGCCCGATGATGCCGCCAGCCCATAAACCGCACCAAACAGTCACTCTTTGTGGGTGCATTGGTTTTTCGACAATCACTCTTGGATTCTCATTCGCCCAAATGCGGCAATTCTGTTTATTGACGAATCCACTGAGGTGAAAATGTGCCTCATCACTGCACGATATGCATTTTGATTTGAACGCCCATTTTCATAATAAGTCTGGATAACTTTAACACGTTGTTGGATTGTGTATCTCTCCATGGTTCAAATTGAGTAAGTCTGAAATAGAGAAATGTCAAATAAAATTCGGAAAAAAACTTGGCGTTTAGGTGTGGTTCACATTCAACATCGGCCCTTACAATTTAACCACCCTTTATTTATGGTTTTTAATCCAAATATTTAATATTTTTTTAATTAGGCTTAAGTTCATGAAATTTAATTTTCATTTAAATTATTTTTATGAAGAAAGGAATTTTACAACATGAAAATTAATTAAAATTGTTATTGATAATCTTTCATTCTTGACGTAGCTGGGGCTCGAACCCTGGCCGGCAGGTTACCATGACATGTTTCGATTGCAACCACTCAATCTCCTCAGAGGGCTTGACATCAATCCTTAAACCAAATTGTATTTTAACATTGGGTAGATCGAAATTTGCTCTCCTGAATGATTATCCATCTTAATTGATTCTACATGTTTTTTCCTTACTTCTGTTTTTTCTTAAATTTTTTTTTATCGAAAATTGAAGTTCACTTACATTTTTATTATTCTACACAATTTTCGAAAAGTTTTAAATAATTTTTTTACTGACAACACGAATTCATTTACATTTTAATTATTCAATGTTTTTAAAGTTGATTAAATTTTAAGAAAAAAAGTATTTATTTATCCTTAAAATAGGCAACATTTTATAGAAACCATTTAAAACGAATAAAAAATGAGAATTTTAAAAGATTCACTTTTAAAATACATTTCTTAATTTAAGGAGTTTCTTCAGTTTCTGCAAGAAACTCCTAGAGTCCGACCGAAGTCACTTTCTTAGGCCAATGACGAAGTTCGGCAAAATTCGGCCAATTGGTTAATTCTTTTTAAATTCAATTAGTTATTTTAAATTTGGGTCTAAGCTTTTCTTTAATTCAATCTTTATGAATTCGATTACTTTAAAATTGCGTTTAAGGTTTCCTCTAATTCAATCTTTATCTGAACAGTGTTTCCATGTTTTTTTTTTTTCAAGATTTTTTTTATATTTTTGTAATATTGCTGTAGCCTAATTGTATGCTTAAGTTTGTTGACTTTTGTTTTGTTTTTACAGTGTTTCTTTTTTAATTACTTTAAGATTTAAGCTTTAAAACACACAAAATCTTAACCTTTCTCAACAATTTCTGTTCTAACCCTGCTCTGGTTTTTGCTTGTTTGTATGTATGTGTTTGTACAAAACTTCCTGGGTTTTTCTAATTTCTAACAAATTTTCTTATACATACACAAACACACACACATTATTATGTTAAATAAAACAAAATTAAGCTTTAGCAACACCTCTGCCAACTCTACTCCAATTTTCAACTGACAAGTCGTCGTTCAAAATTTTTGTTTCTTTCTTTCTTCTAGATTTGGAAAAGCAAAAAAAAAAAGGGGTTGTGTAGCTTGAAGAGTAAATTTTTTTACCATGTTGCAAATTAGTACAGGCAAGTTAAAGTTAGGAATATAACACACACACACACACACACACACGCCTATACCAAGAAAGAAAACTAAGGATTTCCTTATACAACTGCTAATACTACTACTACTACCACCACCTACAACTGACTGCTATTTGTACTATTTTTATAGAACAACAAAATCAGACTCCTCTAACATTTTTTTTCATTCATTCATTCATTAAAGTACAACAACATCGTCATTATGAACATGAACATGAAGATGATGATGGTTGCTTTATAGTGGTGTTGGTGATGGTGGTGGCGGCGGCGGCTCTAGTTGTATTTGTAGTTTATACAATTTTTTTTTTCATTTTTGTGATTACAAACAACAACAAAAAAAGGGGAAAATATTTTTGCTTTCTTTAGACTCTTAACAGACAGACAGACAAGAAATCATCAACAGACAAAAAATATATATAGTATATATATATGGTTATATACATATACATTTAAAAAAATAACAACTACAAAAATATCCATATACAACTAAGACAACAACAACAACAACATGAGAAATATTATGAATATATAGACTTAAAGTAGCTTTACGACGTAAAGTTTACGTCTTGGACGTTTGTCTGTGTTTTGTTTAAGTTTTTAAATGGTTGTTTGTATGTGTGTGTGTAAAAAAGTATTTTTTATATACATACATACATATATATTTTAATATTTAAAAAACAACAACAAATACAAAATAAGTATAAACAGTATAATGCTGTTGTTTTAACATGAGGCGCTTACTTTAATTTCACTTTTTTCTAGATTTTTTTTATGTATTCTGCACCAAAGTGTTATTTGTCTGTTTTTTTTGCCAGCAAATGTTGTTGTATATGTATGTTTATAAAAAAAAGTATGGTTTAACTCGTTTAATAACCTTAACAGCAACAACATCAACATCATCACTGTTACAATAAAGTGTTGACTGTAGTAGTTAGACAAAACCATAATGTCCTTGAGCTTAAATAATTACAGAGATATAAAAAGACAGTAACATTAACATCAGCCGCAACTTAAATTTTAAGATAATATTTTAAAATTTAAACAGAAATGTTTAAATTCTAACTAAAATGATCACTTAATTAAGGAAATGTTAAAATTTGCAAAAAGAAAATGTCAAGTAGAGTCGACAGGACTCCGTTTTGAAAAGACCAAATCAGTCTTCAGATATTTAGTCATCTACGTCGTTATGGAATACTAATTTAGTAGCAGATCCAGCCTGTGGCCGAAATATATCTCAGTAGGTCATTTAGTTCTGGCCCAGACATCTCACCAAGGTTAAATAGTGTGTAGATGCCAAAGAATCTGTTTCTGTATCAGATGTAGAAAAAAAAATAATATGAACAATTAATTTGAATAAAAATAATAGTTTTTGTTTTTAGATATTAAAAATATTTTTATTTCAGTTTATTGCAAATTAAGTACCCCCCCAACTACTGGCTCGGCTGGCTCCAAATCTTTTACTAAAATTCCCAATCACGTTTTTCAATGAACTGTTGTCAATGGTTGATGTCTGCTCGAAAGTGTTGCTTTTAAGTTCTTGAACTGTTGTAGGATTATTTTAGAAATAACACTTTCGATTTCAAAAAACCCCATACAAAAGGTGAGGTGTCAAATTGCACGATCTTGGTGGTCAATTCGCTCCTCCTCTACGAGAAATAATGCGATTTTCAAACTTTTCTTTCAAAAGATCCATTGTTTCTAATGCTTTGTGGCAAGTGGCGCGCCATCCTGTTAAACCCATATATTCTCTGCGTCGATTATTGATAGTAACACAACTGAAGTTGAGTTGCCAGCAGTGAAATTAGGCATTGCCGCTCATGTTTAAATATAGGAAATTTTGTTTATAATTAATATTTTTACTTGAGCGGCGTTAGTTAGTTCATTTAGTCTGGAACTCGATATCTCAATCAGGTTGAATAGTATGTAGGAATTTGTTTCTCCTAACAGCTATGGCCGGGCATTCGCAGAGAAGTTCAAGAACGATTTGTTATTTTCCAAGTGTAAACCGACTTATTTTTTAGAATTTTAAATTTAGCCTAGTATTAGGCTACACTTTTTTAAGTTAAACCCTTAAATTTATTAAATGTGTTTATTTGTATTTAATAGTATGTTCACATTTGGCTTCTTAAACGCGTTTAAGCAGTTCGAACGTGATTAAGCTCTAATCACTTCAAAATCGAGATGATTACCCATACATTGAAGTGATTTGTTAATCACTTCAAATCGACATGATTACAACTAAATCACTTCATAAACCACATAGAATCCACTGAACATACCCTAATAATGTAGAATCGCTCGATTGTGTACAACCGGCCAAGATGTCTGCTTAATATTTTTATTTTTTTTTTTCCTTAAATAATTCATAAATTTTCACAATTTCATCATTAAATTGATTAAAATAATCTTCTGATAATTTTATAAAAGTGTTTTTATCCATTTTTAATACTTTAAAGAAATTTAAATTTGTTTGTTGTTTTTTTGTGTGCTTGTGTGTGTGTTTTTTCTTAATCATCTGTCATCTTAATCATCTCAAATGTAATGTGAACGGCTTTGATTAGCTAAATCAACATTTTGCTTAAACGCGTTTAAAAACCCAAATGTGAACATACTATAAGGCACCAAAAACTTTAAATGTTTTCCTTAAATTAGGCAACACTTTCTAAAATTTAAGTTTTTAGAGAATTTTTCAAGATTTCTTTTATAGATTTTTACTTAAAACTTATTTACGATGCAAAAGCTTGTGAAAATTACAAAATTTATTAAAAGCAACTTTGATTGTCTAATTTTAGGGTTTTATTTTAGATTTTTTAATTAGGCTTAGAAATAGGCAACACTTTTATTTATTAAATGTGTTTATTTGTATAAAATTTCTTTTAAGTGTCATTAAATTAAAATTTTAGGTACACATTTTTAAAAGTTTTCTTAAAAGTAGGCAATATTTCTATAAAACTTCTACTTTTAAGAGAATTTTTAAAGTTTTGTTTAAAGATTTTTACTTAAAACCTAATAACAATAGAAAATTTAATGAAACTTACAAAATTTATTTTAAAAATTAATTGTCTAATATTAGGCGTTTTTTCAGAATTTTAAATTTAAATTTTGAAAGTTAAAGACTTTTATTTATTGGGTTAACATTTCATTAAACTGCCATTTAATGAGAATGTAAGGTAAAACAACTTTAAATGTTTTCCTAAAAGTAGGCAACAATTTTTTTAAACTTCTACTTTTTAGAGAATGTTTTAAGGATTTTTACTTAAAACTTAATTGCAACGCAAAATTTTAGAAAAATTACAAAATTTATTAAAAAAAATATTGATTGTCTAATTTTAGGCTTTTTTCAGAATTTTAAATTTAGCCTAGAACTAGGCAACACTTTAAAAACTATTGTAACTTAAAGAATTTTACTTATTAAATGTGTCTATTTGTATAAAATTTCTTTAAACTGTCATTTAATTAAAATTGTAGGTAAAATTTTTTAATATTTTCCTAAAAGTAGGCAACACTTTTTAACTTCGACTTTTTAGAGAAGTTTTTAAGGATTTTTTTTATAGATTTTTAGTTCAACTTTAATTCAAATGCAAAATTTTATGAATATTACAAAATCTATCAAAAAAAATTTGATTGTCTAATTTTAGGCGTTTTCTTTAAACTCCGATATTTCAAGAATTTCACAGTAGAAAATGATTTTGATAGACATTTTATTATAACTCCAATATTTTAAAGCTTAACATGCTATATTTTTTTTTAAATAAGTATGTATTTATATAAATGTAGGTATCTAACATTAAAAAAATTATAGAATTTATTTAAGTTTATAGAAAAAATAAAAAACATTTGATTGCATTTATTTTATTATTTTGAAAATTAACATGTTGTTTTAATATTGTTTTTATTAAATATTTACTACAAAATTCTTAAAAAAATATGACAGCTTGTTTTACCCGTTTGCAACAGTTTCTTAAAATTTTGCCTAGAAGAAGGCAACGCCTTTTTAAGTTTTGCATACTAAAGAATTTTGCCAAACGCTTAAACACAATGTTAAAAATTTTATAAAAAAAAAGAAAACAAAATCATTGTAAATGTTGCATTGCCTACTTCTAGGACTTTTTTTTTAAATATAGAGATATGTATGTATGTATGTATCTAAGAAACTAATTTTTTTAACAAAAATTTTAATTTAGTTTCGGTTTTCATTTGATTTTAAATAAGAAAATTAAGGAAAAATTTTTGAATTTGGAGTTTAGTTTTTATTATTTAAAATTTATTTTATCTGCTACTTTCAACAAATTCCCCTTTTTCTTTAAATCTCAAAAACAAAACAAAAATTCAACAAATGTTGCTCGTTAATCTTAAGTTTCTATACTATAACTTGGGAAATTTCCTTCATAAAGGGGAGTTTTCAGTTAAAAAACGAACTTAAACTATTTTTTAATTCTTTCATAAAAAACCGATACATGACTAAATTTAAAATAAGAAATAATGGAAATGTTTTAATTACCCGAAAAAGGAGGGGGGACTTTGATAACAAAAATTTCGTTTAGTGGTAGTTTAGCAGCAGCAACAGTGGCTGTGGCAGCTAATAATGAGCTCTAAGTAGTCATAATATTAGGTGGCTCTTCATCCAGAAAAACAAATAAACAAATGCGGGTTGTTGCATGCGAAGAAATAGTTCTTGTAATTCTTATAGTTGTTGTTTAGTAACTCAAAAATACTTTATATGACATTATGCGATGCACACAGATACTGTTTGCCCTAAATTTAACAAAAAAAAAAAAAAAAAAAGGAAATGCTGTGTAAAAGATCATCATGATGATGCTCATGATGATAATGTAGATTGTGTGTTTAATGGTGTTAAGTAAATTTCTGTGTTGTAAAGTGCCAGGCACAACGAAAAATGTGCGTATGAAAGCGAGTTTTATGTGTAGTCAGTCTTCTAAGTCTTAATTTTGATTTATGGGCACGCCCGCGCAGTTTTCTTGTAACACTGATGACAATATTTTTAGTTTTTTCTTTTTTTTTTGAACATTTTATTTATAAGTTTAAGTATTTTTAAGATTTTATAGGATTTTGAAAATAAAAATTTTAAAGCCTTAAAATTCGTTTAATTGAATTTTACAAATGATGATCTTAGAAATCCTTTTTAAAATAAACAGCTGGCTTTATAAAATTTTTTTATTTCAAAATCAGGAAGTTGTATAAATATTAATTTAAATTTCCGTTTGGTTAAATTATTAAACAGCCTACACAATTTTCTGTTAAAAAAAAATCTAAATTTATATTCATTTAAAAGAAACGAACGACCCCCCCTGTTTAATTAATTTATTTTTTTTTTAACTTTGATTTTTTATGAGCTTCTGATCTTTGGCTGCTGGTGTAGATCTCCAGAAAAAAAATATATAGTTAATATGGTTCATAAAATTGTGTTCATCTTTCTTTCTATCTCTATCTCTTTCTCTGATGATGATTTAATTCAATTGTTTAACTTCCGTTGAAATATTTTGCATCAATCGAATTCAATTATCTGTATTTTTTTTTTTTTGTTCATAAATATAGACTAGTCAGTACCAAGTGATTTTTTATTTTTTTTTTTTAAGTTTAAATCAACATGTACCAGATTTTAATATTATTTTTATTTAAAGCAATTGATTATCATGTGGTTGATGGTTTAAACTGTTGAGCTCTCAGCTAAACTAACAGTATGACACATGGACGGACAGGACAGATTGGCGAACGAACCGACGGTTTGATAAATATTTTGTAATTTCTACATAAAAAATTAAGTGAGTAAGTGAATGACTTGACTGACTGACTATGATTTGATCACTAAAAAAGCATCTTTAACTCACACTCTCGATTTGTTTTATTTGTTTTTTTTTTTATCATATAAAGTATCATTTATTTAACAACAAACTGCGTAAAAATAGTATTAAATTAAACCGGATGTTGGTTTATTTTTTCTATACAAGACAATCTTTTACAATGCAGGCTTTTTTAGCTATTTGCAATAGTTGTTGTTGCTGCTGTTGATTTTTCTATAAATTTTAATTTACAAAAAAAAAAAAGAGAGAGTTTATTTGAATTAATAGTTTACTTTTGATTTATCCTAGATTTACAATGATTAAAGTTTGATTAAAAGTTTTAAAAATCTAAAAAAAAAAAAAAAAATTGCCAAAGAAAACCAGCAGGAAAAACTTCAAGTAATAAAGAATAAAACAGAAAAATAAATCAAGAAATTTGCAATAAAATAAAAAAAATTTGCTTAATTTTAGATTAAAAAAAATTCTAAATAAACTGTTTGTTATTGGTTTTTTAAGAATGTATCTAAAAACTGCAAGTTCCAACTCTAAAAGTAAAATATATTTGTAGCAAAAACACAAATTGTAGAATTGTTGCTTTTTTTTAACGTATTTTACTTGATTTGTAAGTTGTAGTTTTGGGAAACAGATCCAGGCCTGAAGTACCAAAACAAAAGCTAAAATTCGCTTAAAAAACGCCTCTAGGTAGACATTACAATTTAAAAGCTTTATGTTAATCAATTGAAAAATAGATAATCATTCACAACAACAAATTTCGATCCACCAAGTAAAAATACCATTTTGTTTAAAGACTGACCAAATGGTAACTGCCAGACGTCATCAATAGCGGTGAGTGTAAAACACACACTGGAAAGAGAGTGTGGTTACTATCGAAACATTTCAAATCGACCTGTCCGTGCCTTCGATCCCTGGCTTAGTCAAGAATGAAATATAATCAATATATTTTAATTAATTTCACGTTGTAAACTTCCTTTCTTCATTAAAAATAATTAAAGGAAAATCAAATTTATCGGGTGATTTTTTAGCTATTATCTTTTTGGCAACACTGGTTTAAACAGCTGACGCACGTTTCGTGTTTTGTTTCACTGTCAAACATCTTGGCCCATAATCATAGTCAAACGCTAAAGTCGGTTCTATTTAAAAACAACTTTAAAATAAAAACATTCTTTTAAATATTTTGCTACTATAGTCGAAACTAAAGTATGTTTTAAATTGAACCGACTTTAACTGGGTGCCACCTCAAATGTAGCAAATTTTTCATACAACATACAACAAAATATAAGCAAGTGGCAACTTTAAGCAGCCGACATTGAAAATTAAAATATAAATAAAACACTGCATATCTTGTACGGTTGAAACACGCAATATGATTTTATGTAGAAAGCAACAACAAAATTACAAAACTTTGTGTAAAACGCTAGGCAATTTTGGCCTAGCGTTTTACACAATTAGGGCCTATACATATATATTTTGTGTTTCTTTCCATAAAAGTTTTCCTGCAAATCATTAATAATTGCAAAATATCAGCCAACATCTTATAACATAAACATTTTTAACTTTTTGCAAGTACTTTTTATTTGGCGAAAAACAGCTGATGCTGTTGTTAAATGAGTTAAACACAACTTCAGCTGGTTTTAAAATTAACATCGGGTTTAACGTGTAAAGTATGCTTTTGCTTGTCTATAGTAGATCAAAAGCATATTTTTAATAAAAGTTTACTTTAGAACTCTTAAAGTATGCTTTGTTTATGACTATAGTTATGGGCCCTTCAGTTTGGTCTATAATTTAACCATGAATCGTCTTACACACGAACAACGCTTGCAAATTATTGAATTTTATTATCAAAATGCATGCTCTGTTAAGAAAAATCATCGCGCGCTTCTTCCATTTTATGGTCAGTTTAATCGACCCACTGAAGCGGCTAATCGGTACGTTAATAAGCAGAATTGTCGATTTTGGAGTGAAGATCAGCCAGAAGCATTGCAAGAGCTACCAATGCATCCAGAAAGTCACAGTTTGGTGCGGTTTATGGGCAGGTGGCATCATTGGACCGTACTTCTTCAAAGATGATGCTAATCGTAACGTAACTGTGAATGGTGACCGCTACCGTGAGAGGATATCCAACTTTTTTTGTCCAAAATGCAAGAGCTTGACTTGCATGACATGTGGTTTCAACAAGACGGTGCCACATGCCACACAGCACGCTTAACAATGGACTTATTGAGAGACGAGTTCGGTGAACATTTTATTTCACGTTCAGGACCGGTCAATTGGCCGCCTAGATCGTGCGATTTAACGCCTTAAGACTATTTTTTGTGGGGCTATGTTAGAGCTCATGTCTATACACAAATGTTCGCTTCAATTGACGCATTGGAAGACAACATTGAAGCATTTATTTATGAGATACCGGCCGAAATGTTGGAAAGACTATGCCAAAATTGGACTAAGCGGATGGTACTTTTGAGAAGGGATTGCTGTTCGGTTTTAACCGAAACCGAAACCGCGGTTTTAAATGCCTAAAAACCGAAACCGAAAACCGACAAAAAAACCTCGGTTTTAGCTTTAACTTTAACAATGTATTTATGCTTAAAGAAATTGCAAATTAAACATCATACTCGTACTTAATATACAAAAAATTTATACATAACAGCCTTCAACAATGACAAGGTATTTCAAAATTCTTAAAATTCAAAATAAGTACTAAGAAGAACAAATGTTATCTTTATAACTCTTAAGTACACACCTTATTTGTGAGGCATAAACTGCCACCTGGGCCACTTGAATTTTGTATGGAGTTTCTTGTGGCTATAGAAAAAACTCACACTAACGAACCCCTGGGCAAGGCTGGGACTACTTTTATATGTATGGAGTTTTATAGCTATAGCAGGAACATTTTGTTGGGAAATAAAATAATTTTTCGAAAAAACAGAAAAGGAAGAATTCTTATGTGTTGTGTATGCCTTTTGAAACGTTTCATTTTGGTTTTATTTACTGCAGTACATATATTATAGGGAAGGGCCTGACCAGGCCTAGGTGGAGACAATATGCACAAAATTTTCATTTGGCCATTTGCGGAATTGAGGAATACATAAAGTTTCGTTCTAATATACTTAATAATTATATAAAAAAAACTAGAAAAAGTCAAAAAATGCCTGGCCAGGCCCAGGTATGCACTTAAGGGCGAATAAAAGTACCTGAACTGAAACAATTAAAAAATATATATATGTTTATGTAAGAATTTAACTTTGATATTTTTAAAACCGAAAACCGAACCGAAACCGGCCGGTTTTAATCATTTTAAAACCGAAACCGCGGTTTCACATTTTTACGGTTTTTAGCAAACTCTACTTTTGAGGCGCAGTCACGGTCAACATTTGCATGAAATAATCTTCAAACATTAAATTATATGTACCGTACTATCGATTCAAATAAAGATTCCATGCATTTTTCTTTATTTTATGTGTTTTTTTTTAAACTTTCCTATAGCTCTTAAAAAATCACCCATTATATATTTTCTTATAAATAATTGGGCTTCTTCTTTAGTTTTTCATAAAAATAAATCTCCAATATTGCCTTTTTTTTAGAGAGTATGTATTTTTCAATATTATGTATTGATCTTTTAAACGCCTAAAATTAGGCTTTGTGTTGGCAATTATCCTTTACACTTCAAGCTGTTCGAAATTTTCTAGTTTTTTTTTCCAAACATTTGAAAACAAAAAAATGTAAAATTATCCTCTTTAATAGGATTATTATAAATATTAATTCAGTTTTTTTAATTTTTTACAAAAGTAGACTTTAGTTTAACTGCTTTCTCAGTATGGGAGCAGTTTTAAAGGTTTTCGAAAGCTAAGAAACATATCACTCAAGTTCCTAGCTTATTTTACTTATGTGTAAGAAGTTTTCTTTTTCTTTACTAAAATTTTTGAAAAGCTTAAACCCCTAAAAGTTGGATTAAGTTTTTGTTTTTGGAAATTTAAAGGTTTAAAGTATGTTAATTAGCAACAATTCTCTGTATACATCTTATGTCCTGTGGTTCCTATTGGAAACAAAAGTCCTCTCTATAAATAAATTATTTTTTTTTTTTCTTAGATTAGATTTTAGAGTTTCTTTGTTAAATAAAAACAATTTTAAAAAGGTCTTTTTAACACCTTAAAATAGCAGCAAATTTTTTCCAAGATTTAAAATTTTAAAACAATTTATTTTTACAAATAGAAACTGGGAATTATTTCCTTTCGAAGGTAACTTTATATTATATTCAACATTTTTTTATTTTTTTTTTATTTTTCAAATTTATTCTATAAGCTAAATTTCAGTTATGTATTTTATAAAGCTTTTTTGTAATAGTCCTATTCCTTAAATTTTTCAAAAATGACTTTAAACACTACCAGACTATTATATTGTATCTTCTTGTTACATTTTACCTTAGCTTTCCTTTGGACAGCAATGAAGTATATTGTATGTACAGACAAATTTACAATTATTAGACACCAGCAGAATGTAATGCATTTTCTGGCCCGCTACGGCCTTCGTCAGCATTCTTTGTATCACACTGGATAGTGATACTTTATAATGTTAAACTTTTTTTATTTATGTTGTGGATCTTTTTTTTTTTTTTTTTTGTATTTGTTAGGCTAACTGCCATTCCGCCTGCCATAGTGTCTTTCCGTCTTATTATTACAAACATTTTAAAACTCCTAAAAATAGACCGCAGTTTTTTTATTTTCGAAGTATTTAAGGAAATTCAAAAGATTTTGAGATCTTGGCAACATTTTCTAAGGCCCGTTTTCACAACTTACCGATAGCTAAAGGTAGGATTTTATCGGCCATATAAAAAGTGTTCCATTAGTACAACTTTACTTTAACCTGCCAGGTAAGATGAGCCTTCTTAATTTACTTTATCGCTCACTTAAGGTTAAAGTAAAGTTTTAATAATGGAACACTTTTTATAAGGCCGGGTAAAGTTTACTTTTAGCTATCGGTAAGTTGTGAAAACGGGCCTAAAACTATTTGATTTATCTTAAATATAATTTCAGAGAAGTATGACTACTTGTCCTTCCGCCTGTCAGAGCGGTATTTATGTATGTATGGCTTTCCATTTTTTTTTTTTAATTCGTTCTTAATTTTGGTTCCTTGGCTGGTTTTTTGAGGGCTTTTGTACAATAATATGTAATTTGTTTTTAGTCGGGATTGTAATAAAAGATAAACTCACTGTTTTTTGTTGTTTAATGTTTGATATTATTACGGGTAAGACTTTTAAGTGTTTATAATTCCTATTCGCTTAACAGTTTTATTTGAATAATATCTTTAGCTTTTCGAAAATCTTTGGATGAAGTTTCCTGATGATCTGGCCTAAACAACCAGTGAAATGCGCATAGGAATAGCTTATCCCACCAACAATAAATTTCAGCTTATCAATAGTAAGAATTGGGAATTCAGCACATTAAAACTAAATCTTATTAATTTCTTTTTTATTTATTGAGATTTTTTTAAATTTTTATTTTTTAAACTTAATAAAAACAAAAACCGAGCGAAACTTGAAAAATCCCGTTTTCCCGAAAAATACTGGGATCTTGGTAACTCCCGGTATTTGATTAATTGAAATCTGGAGTCCCGGAACTTGGGAAAACGAGTACCAATTGGCATCCCTATTGTGAACACTCCTCTTTTTTTGCACCTTTCGCTGTTTTGCATTATTCATCCCACAGTCCTGCCGCTAGACCATTAGTTTTACTATTTTTACTACTTTTTACTAGTGTAGTATTTATGCTTACTACCTTTTTTCCAAACCTCAACTCATCACCAACAACAATGTGTGTTGTTGCTTTACTTTTTCCTGAGCTTTTATTTATTGAGTTGCTATTGTCAGAGTTGTGTTACGGTTGTTTTTGTTGTCATGTGGCCTTTGTTGTTGTTGTTGCATTAGGGATTTTACTTACATGTTATTGCTATTACGTATTTTTTCCCATCTTCTTTAATTCTCATCGTTTTCTTCTCTTTGTTGTTACTGTTTTTTTTTTCTTTTTTTTTTCAAATTGAGTTCATGTATGTCTGTATTTTTTTTTTTTTTTTGGTGGTCCATGGCTCTTTTGGTACTTTTTTCTTATGAAATTTTTGTTGCTTTTCATACATCCATACACACACATTTATATTTTATATATCCATCCGAACACATGGATACGTATTTATCGACCAATGATATTGGAAATATGTCAGGATGAATGCGTTGCGCAAAAGGCATTGGCATCATCAAACAACATCAAGAGCAAAAAGCAATAACAACTACAACATCGTCAACTTTAGCTCCAACACAATATTGACTAGCTATAGCAAAAATAGCAAAGCAACACATATATTTTGCTTTTTCAATGGTAGGGAGTGATTATTATTAGTAACGAATTCAATAAAAAAAAATATACACACACACATATAAAATATTGGAAAACCCTCTTCACAAAAAAAAAAGCTCAGCTCCTCCTAAATGAAAAAAAAAAGGGAAGGTAGGTATTTAAAAAAAGGTAGTATAAATAAATTAGGGGATAAATAATTTTTATTGATAAGTATGAAATCTCAGGAAAAAATTAAAATTTTAAACACTTTCCCCCGTATTCATAAAAAATAAAATAAGTTTGAAATGTGTTTTAAGGCAAAAGTTTCATACCTACAAATTTTTCTTAAAATGAATTTCAAATAAATTTTAATTTATTGTTTTTAATTCTATTTTTTTTTTTTTAATTTAGCTCTTAATTTGTTATAAAAAGGAATTTTCTTTTAATAGATTCCTCGTTTCTTAATATTAAATATGAAATTTGCTTTAACCTATTTTTCGCCGCCCAAAGTTCCTGTTGACCGGTCGGTCTGTATTAAATTTATTCGTTTAACTTCCTTAATCGAAAGCCCTATTTGGACGAATACTGTTTGTTGCCTGGTCCACTCAGCGTTTTATTAGGAAGCATTGAGTTATTTTTAAGAGGCATCACCCGTGTACGGACACATAAGATGTATTTATTTACTTTACTAGCAGGAACTTGCAGCGAGACTTAAAAAAATAAAATAAAAAGGAAATGAACGCTTTACCAGCAAAAACTAGCAAGTTACGCATATCGACAGTATCCAGCCCAAGGCGAATTCACTCGAATTCACATTGAACCAGCTGTAATGTTCGGGATTATTTCTTCCTGAATTCAATTGTTTTGAACCTTTTGCGCAAGAATATTGCTCTTCAATTAAGGAAAAATAAATATTTTATCGTCGGCTTAATATGCAAACCTTTAGCAAAGCACTTTTTAAGTTAATTGAGATTTTGATGCCGTGTGGTAGAGAAAGATATGCCTCGTTGACCTCCTTAATTAGAGTCTTGCAGTGTGTAAAACCAAGCTGTAAATATGTATATATGAAATATAAAAAGTTTTTTGTCTGTCCTGTTAAATGTGCTGAAAGGGAGTTATGCTGGGTACACACTATGCAACGTATTTACGCAATCTAGTGAATTGAATTCATTTTCATTCATTCCAGATTGCATCAACATCAAAACGCTTTGATATTTTGAGGTTGAATTGAAACAGATTGCATGTAGGTTGCACTGTGTGTACCCATCATTAGCAGGTTTGCATATCAAGCCGACATTATGTTATTGAAAAATTTTGATTTAAAAATTATAAAATAGTTTTTGTTTTGTAATCAAAAAACATGAAACAGATGATTAAATAATTGTTGGTTGTTAAAATTGTACTATCAAAAAACTGTTTGTCTCTTAAATTTGTAAGTTTTTCGAGTACTTGAACACTTACAGTCGTACCTAGATAAGAGTGGAAGGCGGAAAGTATTTTTCCTCTTACTTAGCTTTTAGGCTGATATGACATTCCTTAATAAGAGCGTCAACGTTGTGTCACTAACAGTAGTGTTAACTTTATTTTTTAATTTAAAAACTTTCTACTTTTAAATAAAAAATTTAGTTAAAACCACAAGATTGACCAAAAAAAGCTAAATTGACATTATTTATCAACAATATATTGCTATACCGGCCAACTTCACTATTAAACGCGCTGTCAAAATCGGATTTTCCAATTTCAAAGCGTTGTTGACGCTGCGCTAGTTCGGTATGGACATGAAAACTTTTGACAGCTAGAAAACCCTTTCGCTCTTATTAAGGTTAGGCTGTTACTAGTAAAAATTTTGAAAAAAGGCAATTATTTTCTGTTATTAAACAGAGCTATTTTAATGGTTCCTTCCCACTTTAAACAAGGCAAAACAAATTTGTTTAACCCTTTTAAATGCCTGAAGTTTCAAATTTGTTACTGGACTTTAAATCGAATTGTGACTTGCAACTATAAGGCCCGTTTTCACAACTTACCGATAGCTTAAAGTAGACTTTAAACAACCTTATAAAAACTGTTCCATTATTAAAACTTTACTTTAATCAAAAGTGAGCGATAAAGTAAATTAAGGTTCATCCTACCTGGTAGGTAAAAGTAAAGTTGCACTTATGGAACACGTTTTATACGTCCGATAAAATCCTACCTTTAGCTATCGGTAAGTTGTGAAAATGGGCCTTAAAGTTTTTAATATTATCAAAATAAAAAAATATTAATAAAATTGATATCTTTTTTTAAATTAAATTTGGAAAATCAGGCATTTAAGGGTTAAAATTGTAAATTAAGCAAATTTATTAAGTTAAATTTAAAATTCTTTTGAAAAAAACTGCTTTAATTCGTTAACCCATCTACTGGCTCTGCAGGCCAAATTTCTACCAAAATATTCACGTTTTTCAATAAACTGTTGTCAATGGTTGATATCTGCTCGATAATGTTGCATATAAGCTCAAAAACTGTTGTGGGATTATTTAAGTACACTTTCGATTTCAAAAAACCCCGCAAAAAATAGTCTAAAGGTGTCAAAACGCACGATCTTGGTGGCCAATTCACTTCTCCTCTACGAGAAATAATGCGATTTTCAAACTTTTCTTTCAAAAGATCCATTGTTTGTCTTGCTGTATGGCAAGTGGCATCATCCTGTTGAAACAACATACATTAGCTTCGTCTAAATTATCAATTTTCCGCCACAAAAAGCTTCGGATAATCTCCCAGTAGTGATATCCATTGACCGATGATACCTCAAATTTGAACACCCTTTATTTTAATTTATTAAACAGAACTTGTAAATTAAATTTAAATGTAAATTAAATTAAATTTTTAGGTAATTGTATTTATTTAAACATTTTTATCTAAATTCCTTTAATCTCATTGAATTATTCTATTTTAGACTTATTTTTTCTTGTATTTATCAAACACCGACGGCTTTTTACTTCTACCTTGTATTTAAAATCTCTTAATAAAAAAGTACCAAAATCTTGTTTTTAATCTAACTACCTTAATATGCAACTGTTCATATATTAAAAATGTTTTGTTATAAGAAAATTCAAAAGCAAAAAACAACAACACTACTGCAATTTTTCTCCTTACAAAGAAAACTCTCTTTACAAACAAAAAAAAAAAAAAAAAAAAAAAACTCGTACGTAAAAAAACCAAATTTTAGGAGAGTTAAATTTACAAAGCTAGAAAGAGAGTATATTTGATTTTATTATAATTGATACTCAATTCAATATAATAAAGATAGGTTATCGAGAGCCTGAGTAAGTTCTTTTAAAGAGAATGAGTGAGCTAAAAAGATGAGAATATGAATGAGTAAAACCATGAAATGAAGCGCATATTAAATGAGTACAAGATGGATGATGGTTTTGTTTTTGTAATATGACTGTGTGTGTTTGTTTTGTTGTTGTTTGATTTAACGCATTTTTCTATGGTGCGGGGGTATTAATGCATTGACATTTTACTAATACACGTACACTATAACCCATGAGTACAAAAAAAAAAAAAGAAAACACTGTCAATAGAGAACCTACAGCAAAGTATTAAGGAATAAAAAAAAAGCAACAACAAATTTTTCGTTCAATTTAAAATGTATGTTCGATAAACTACAACAACAAGAGCAAGAAACAAATCTACTGAGTTCATAACAGCCAGTCAGTCAACCACTTCTACTTTGTTGTTGTTGTTGTTTACATATACACAAATATTTATACATACAAGTAGAAATATCTGTATGGATGTGTGTCTATACGGTTTTATACCAGACAGCAAAAGCATTGAGCTAAAATGCATTATATATCTACATATGTATCTATAGATGTATGTATGTATATATGTACATACAAACACATGTTCTTATATATTTTTTATACTCAAATATTTGTTTGTATGTTTATTTTCTTGTTGTTGTTGGTTTTGTTGTATTCTTTTTAGTAGGTATATAGATAGATTTTTAACAAACCTGATTGGATGTTATTGACTGCGGGACATTGAGCAAAAAAAGAAAAAAAAGCAACAATATTGAAATAAAAGCAAATTTGTACAACAACGTTAACATGATGATGATGATGACGATGTTGTTGTAGTATTTTACGTTTTATAACATGGTTTATATAGATTTTTTTTTACAAGGTACGACACTTGTACATAGAGAATAGGTATCTACGTATAAGCTTTACATCAAGTATGTTGATAGAGAAAAGTATTGGGGAGGGGGCTTAAAGGGGGGAACTAAGCAAACTTGAGGAGCAGTATGTCTGCTACACTAAACTTGGTACATGTGTATAAATGGAGAACAACAAATTATTATTTGAAAAAAAGGTTGTTCCAAAAAAAAAAAAACTACAGTTACCTACCTATAAAGATTTTGATATTAGTTGGGATGTAGAAGGACTTTGGAATAAATGTATGTATGGTCACTAATACTTATACACAAAAATGTGTTTCAAGATACATATGTAGGTATGAACATACATATGTATTTATGTATGTAAGTTGTAAATGAAATATAGATGATTGACGTGGTTATTATATGGAAATGTCACTTACGTTCAGATCTAAATACCTACAAAAACAAAATAGAAGTAGGTATAATTTTAAAAAGGAACCAAAATGAAATGACATTTTATTAAGTTTTTTTTTTAATTTAGAAGTTTATTCTACTCTTCTAAAATAAAATAGCATTTACCTACAACGAAAATAAATTGAATTTTAAATACATATTTAATTACTAGGAAGGTAGGTAGGTATGTACTCTAATAAGTTTTTTGGCAATTAAAGAACACAAAATTATTGGTACCTACCTACTAAATTTGTTATAAAGTTCGATGTGAAAATATTTTGTTTTCTTGTCTACATATTTTTTTAGTACATTAAGTAGGTCTATCAAATTTTTGGCTAGAAAGATCTTACAAAATTGTTAAATTTCATAAAAAAAAACTCAAAAGGTAGAGTTTTTATTTAAAAATTTAAGATTTTTTGATAATTCAATGTTTGGAAAATGCTATTAAATTTTTAAAGAACAAAGAATTGTACTAAATTTTTTATTAAGTTTGATTTAAAAAAAATTGTATTTTTTTAGTACATAGCGTCTTACAAAATAGTTCAATTTCAAAAAAACAGAA
Organism: Pollenia angustigena; assembly: GCA_930367215.1. Lineage (NCBI taxonomy): Eukaryota > Metazoa > Arthropoda > Insecta > Diptera > Polleniidae > Pollenia > Pollenia angustigena. The sequence goes on from OV884059.1 coordinate 25,557,282, forward strand.
GATTTAAGTAATTCATAATTAAAAAAAAACTATTTTTTTAAATTTTTTAGTAGTAACACGTTTTTTTTTTTACTAAATAGTCCTAAATTTTTCCTAAATTCAAACCAAATTTGTTTACTAACCAAAGTACTAAATAGATTTTTTATTTTTTAATAATTTAAAGTTTCTTATAAGAAAAAAACATCTTTTATAACAGCTTAATTTAAACACATTTTGTTTAGTACTAAATGAGAACTAAATTTGAAAAGAGAACCTTCTTAAATTTTTGGTTATTTTCGGACATTTTTTGGGGTTTTTATTTTAGTCCCCAATTAATATTTATTTAAAAAAATTTTTTTAATTGTTAACTTTATAATTTTTTTTTTGTAATTTTCGATTTTAAAACTTGAATTTTTTCTAAAAGATTTTAACTGTATAAAGTTTTGAAAATTTTTTTTTAAAAATTTTTTTCTTAAAAGCTATTTTGCTAACTGGATTTTAAAATTTAAAAAATTTATATTTTTTCACTTCAATTATTTTAAAACAAAATTGTAATTAAGTACTAAAACTCTTAAAATATTTATTAAAGACTGGATTTTTTTGCAAAATTTTTGAAGTTTATTAAATTTATACCGGATTTAGTACTAAAAATGCTAAAGCTTAATACAAATATTTTGTACTAAATTTTAGTACTTTAGATTTTTGTGTTTTTAACTTGATTTTAATACAAAAGTTAATTAGTTTTAAATGTTGGTGTAAAATTCTGTACTAATAAACAATTAATATGATTTTTATAATCAATTATATGCAGAATTTTCTAAAAATATTTAGATTTATAAAAAAAAAAATGTAAATAAGTACTAAAGCTTTTAAAATTTTTGTTATAAACTTAATTTTATTTTTTGCAAAATTTTTAAAGTTTATACAAATTTATACCGAATTAAGTACTAAAATGCGAAAGTTTAATAAAAAATATTTTGTACTAGAATTTTTTTAAACTTGATATTAATACAAAATTTTATTAGTTTTAAATATTTGTGTTAAATTCTGTACAAAAAAAACAATTTATATGATTTTAGCAATCAACTTTTTTCAAAACAACCCTAAATTTTTTTTAATAACACAAATTGTAAGTTCTAAAACTTTTAAAATTTTTGGTTTAAAACTTGATTTTTGTAAAAAAATGTTTAAGTTTATAAAAAAAAATGTGTACCGAACTAGTACTAAAAAGGCGAAAATATTTTGTACTAAATTTTAGAACCTTAATTTTTTTTTGTTTTTAACTTGATTTTAAAATAAAAGCTCATTAGTTTAAAATGTCTCTAAAATTCTTTACAAAAAATGATATCTTTTTCGATATTTCAATAAGAAAAAAATTGCAACCTTTAAAATTTTTTTAGTTATTAAATTTGTTGATTAACTTTGTTGATTAATTAATTTATTCCTTTTTTATATAAAAAATTTTTGACATTTATTTTATTATAAAAGAAGCAATTAATTAAGCTCGAGGTCCAGGTTTTTTGTTTTTTTATTATAAAATCATATATTATTTTTCCAATATTTCGCTACAAAACATCGAGTAGCATCATCAGGGTTAAAGCTACAAAAATATATAAAAACAGATAAAAACATCTGTTTTTATATATATATATATATATTTACATATATATATTTTTGTAGCTTTAACCCTGATGATGCTACTCGATGTTTTGTAGCGAAATATTGGAAAAATAAAATATGATTTTATAATAAAAAAACAAAAAACCTGGACCTCCAGCTTAATTAATTGCTTCTTTTATTTTAGAATAAAAAGGTCGAATAAAAATAAACTTAAACAATTTATTTTATTATTAATAAATTTTTTATGTTTCAAGTACTTTCTAATCAAAATAAAATACCTACATAGAAAGTTATTTTCTATTTTAAATTTGGTACAAAAATTAAGTACACGAAAATGTTATAAAAGACTATTTTCTTGGCAGTTTTGCTCCTTAATTATTACTAAGATTTCGTTTTAATGTACTAAATTCCCAATTCGTGCCATTGATAAACACACTGGAATTTATTATTGGTGGGTTAAGCTAGCTCCTTTGCGCATTTCACTGGTTCATTAGGAAACCTTTTTCCAAAGACATTCGAAAGCTAAATTTATTATACAAATAAAACTGTAAAGCGAATGGGAATTAAAAACACTCAAGTTTTCCCCGCAACTATATCAAAACTTAAACAAAATTACAACAATAAACAGCGAGTTTATCTTTTCTTACATTCCCGTCTACATTTTTTTATTTTAAATTTACGCGTTCTATTCCTTTTTCTAGATTTTAAAATAAGATTTAAGTTTTGGTTTATTTTTGTTTTTTGACCAATTTCACCAAGTTCAGTTATAACTAACTATTACTTTAACTTTCAGTTAACAATATGTTTTTGACAGTTGGTGAAATTGGCTGATGAAGTTTTTTTTTTGTCTTATGAAAATTGAAAATCTTGTTCTGTTGATTACAATTTCAATCTGGTTTGTTTTATTTTTTTTTTTTTTTTTATAAAAATCATTTAATTTATTTTATTTCTTGAAAAAAAAAACTCCATTTACGATTTGTATGTGTATGTGTATGTTTATCTTTTATATGTTTGAAATATGTTGTACATATGTAGTGTATGTAATAAGTTTACATTTACCACTCCTTCTTGAGATTCTGTGTATAGAAAAAACATTTTACTGGGATTTTTCTTTATTTCTTTTATATGTGTATGTATATAAAACTTTTTAGTTATACTTTATTATTGTTAAACAACCATCTTTTTCTTTTTATTTTTTGTTCATCACACAAAAAAAAAGTTAAAAAAAATCCAACAACGTCTGCCATTCGTCCAATCGAATTCAATTGACTCTCAATTCTCGCAAACTATATAACGAATTTTTATATTTTATTTTCCTATACTTTGACACCCAAAAACGCGCTCCAACCCAAAATAAATAAAACCGAAAAAATACATAATCGAAAAAACATCCAATGAACCCAATGCAGGGAATAAAATGGAATTCCCTACTACCCATTCTATAAAGGAATCCTATAAAGGTACATACATATATAAATTTTTTTTTTTTTTTAGATACACACATTTCTACAATTGGAAATAAAGCAGCGGAAGTAGAAAAATAAAAAAAAAACTCTTAAAAGTAAATTTTAATACACGAGTGTGTATTGAATTCCGTTTTTTATTCACATATAAATTTTCCTTTTTTTTCAAGGAGTTTGGGGAATTCATTTTAGTAGTAGTGGTAGTAAATATAACTTTCTCTTTATGTTTAAGAATGAAAATGGGGGGCTAAATTGGGAAAAAAGTTCTAAGATATTTTTTTCTTTCTTTGGTTTTCAACACCATTAACAAACCAGTTTCCCAATAATGACATGTCTCCCCATTTCTTTGTATTACACCACCCTAACACCCCTTGACTCTCTTTCAGTTCTAACAGCTTCTTCTTTTTTATCTTTATCTTTGTTTTTTTTTAAATTTTCTTCTTTTTGAATTTTTTTCTATATATATTTATTGAATTTTTATAAATAATATGGCTATATAAAAAAAATAAGAATTTCATTTATTTGTTGTTGTTTTGATTCCTTGTACAAGGATTCTCTCTATCGCAGGCGCTTTAACTGCAAAAATAAAAAAACTCTCACATTTTTGGCTTAAAAAAAAAAAAGAAATCAAACAAAAAAATCTCACTCTCTTTTACTCTTATGGTCGTTAACTTTTATATATGTATGTAAGAGTATTTAAGGTTTTTTTTCACATTACAGCAAGCATTTTTTTGTGTCTTTATATGTAACAGGATTTTTTTTAATATATATAACAACCAAGCAAACATTTTCTTATCCATAAAAAATAAAACAGGTTTATTAAAGGCTTATGAAACGAACTTTCTATGAAAATTGGTTTATTAAACCTTATATAAACCTGTTTTATTTTACTAAACTAAAAATCCATCTTTCATGCAAAACGAATTCCCGTTCGTTTTAAAAACGATGCGCAATCCGCTCTGTGTCGTTTTGATTTCGATTTGCGTTTTTTTTTAATGTTGTTAAATCGAACGTAGCAGCATCTTTTTATAAGGCGGTACAACGTTAAAAGCAAATCGATGCTCAAAAGAAATCATATGACAAATGTTTTTGTTCTTGACCCTTATGACACTTTTCATCATTGTGATGTCCAGCATCAGGGTCGAACATTGAAATTATGTCATCAATGGGATGACACATCGGCATCACAGAAATGACGAATCAGAGTCAGTTTAATAAAAATATTTCACATTTGTTATATTCCGCCCTTTGTTTTCAGAATAACTCTCAATTATAAGATACCAGCTGCATGCCCGATATAGTTTTCGTAATCATTCTACTTTGATAGTTGGATGTATTAAACGAAATAATTTAAACAAACAGAATATGGGAATTTTTGCTTCTTATTTTACTTTTTTAACATAAATATAATGTTAATAATACAAAAAAGGTGGCTTAAAATATGACAAAATTGTATGATGACATTCGTCATTGGATTGATGTTACTTTTTGCCTCATTGATGTCATTTGTAGTAACATTGATGTCACAATTCTGATGTTAGGGCATCATCTATATGAAGATGCATTTTTCTTAGAGTAGATGCAACGGACTAAACGTCCAAGTTACTACTGATCGATAAATTTTGTTTAGAATATAATTTGTAATTTTTATGTGTAACTTTTAATAAACAAATTTATTTCAGAAAATTTTTAATTGTCGTCTAGTTTATAGAATATAATAGAATTTGATTTGGCCTTTATTAAAATGTTCTCTGGTTAAAAACATTTAAACGTATTGGTGATATATTTGTAAATGCCCTTTACATTCATCTATATTCCAAAAAAAAAAAAAAAAAAAGAAGAAAGCTCTCTTCTCCCCTGCTGTGCTGCTCAATCATGAATTCGGCTCCTCTATAAACTTTAAAGGCTCCCTTAAATTAAAAACCTACAGAAAACCATTTTCTTTTCGAAGAGTATATCTATGTATGTATGTATGAATGTATATAACTACATGGTATATAAAAACCCAACATTGATTACGATTGGGAATCCATCTATAAAACTCTATACCCGTTGGGTGTGTAAAATTTTCGTTGTTGGTTTTTTTTCGATTTTCTTGCTTTTACTGTATATAAATGACATTAACTTTAATAAAAGCAAAAAAAAAAAGAGTACCACCTACTTTTTTTTCTCATGTAGAAAATGTCTGTTTCGTTGAATGAAAATTTATTTATTTTTTTTCATATAAATTTTTCATAGAATTTTTCCTTATTTTTATATGATTTTTTTTTGCTGCTGCCTTGATTGTCTTTATTTGCTTGAGTGAAGAGGGCTTCACATAAAAATTGTTGAAGAGCTGTGTAGCGTACGTTATACAAAAAACTATGTACCTATTTTAGCATTTTTCTTATTTAAAATGACTGGCAAACAAACAAACGAAAAAAAAAATATGTAGTATGCTTTTAGGTGCTAAGCAGGGTTCTCTTCAGAATGAAAAGCATCGAAGGAAAAAAAATCGTTTCGTTTGCACCTTTAGATATTTAATAGAAAAATGGTGGAAAAAAAATCATATAACGTAGCAGAAAAGCTGGGAAAAAATATTAAGGGGAAAAATAAAGTAATCATCATAAATAATATTGGTGGAAATGAAAAGAATATTTGGAAAGATAAATTATAGATAAAAAATATAATATTTTTTTTTCTAACGCAATTTTATTAAAGAGCTTAATAAAAGCTTTTTGTAAAAATAACTGCCTTGGTGTTTTCTTTAATGTAAAAAAAAAAAAATAAAAGCTTTTAAAGATTAAAAAAGCTTTGTTAAGGTAATTTGTTTATTTTACTTAAAGTTATTTTGAATTTTTTTAAGAAAAATGATTTTCCCGAGATGTTAAGAAGTAATTTAAAATAAATGCTTAATAAGCTTTTAAAAGTTAATAAGAGACCATAATTAAAATTCGTTTTAATAGATTATTTTTAAGGGAAAGTTCAAAGGAAAATTTTAGTGGGCAAAAAAAAAAAGTTTAAGAAAGTTCACATTTCTAAAAAATTTAGAAAAAGTTAAAAAAGCTTTTGAGCTTTAACGAAAATCTTGGAAATTTATTTAACCTTAAATTGTTTTTTCTTAAAAAATACTTTCATGAAGTAAAAGAAAATTAAAAAAAAAAACTTTTGAAAGCTTTTAAATTTAAAAAAAATTTTAAATTCTTTATATTGCCTAAAAAACTTTTATTTTTAAAACAAACATTTTCTTCTGTGAAATTAGCACGAAATTTTTAAGAAAAACTGGAAAAAGCTTTCAAAATTTGATTTGTTTATATTATATTCAACATTTTTAATTTTTCGAATTTATTCTATGAGCTAAATTTCAGTTATGTATTTTATAAAGCTTTTTAAAGCTTTTTTAAAAGCTTACAAAAGCTTTAAAAAGCTCACAAAAGCATGTTACAAAAATTTAATTTAAATATCTCAGAAATAAGACTTTTTCTTAAAAAATATTCAACTTAATGTAGAACAAAAAAATTTTATTTTGCAAAGCTTTTAAAAGCTTTTTGTAATTTTATCATTATTTCTTAAAAGTATTATTTTTTTAAGGAACAAAAATAGAAGAAAATTTTAAACGATTTTCTGAAAAACTTTCCCTAAAAAAATTCTTTATATCCTGATCTAACTAAATTCATCAGATGAAGGTCAGCTTTTTTTTTTTAGTCTGGTAGTGTATAAAGTAATTTCTGAAAAATTTAAGGAATAGAACTATTACAAAAAAGCTTTATAAAATACATAACTGAAATTTAGCTCATAGAATAAATTCGAAAAATGAAAAATGTTGGATATAATATAAAAGTAACCTTCGGAAGGAAATAATTCCCAGTTTCTATTTGTTTATATTATATAAAAAAAAGATATGTATAAACTAAATTTTTAAGAAAAGCTTTATGCTCTTAAGAAAGAAAAATAAAATTAAACAAAAAGCTTTTGAAAACTTGCAAATTTAATTTTTTTTTAAATTTGTAATGAAAAATTTTAAATTCTGAGATATTTGAACTTAATTTTTATAAAAAGCTTTTGCAAGCCTTTGAGAAAAGCTTTAAAATTGTCGAAATGTTTGCCATCTAACGGTCTCCTGATCTAAATTCATCAAATGAAGGTCAGCCTAATTTTGAATAAGAAATTGAGTTTTTTCTTTAATGCTTTTATGAATGTTATGTTGTGATGTAAATTTATTGTTTGTTAAGAGAAAATATTTAAAATTATGTTTATTTTACTTAAAAAAAAGATATAAAGAATTTTTTTAGGGAAAGTTTTTCAGAAAATCGTTTAAAATTTTCTTCTATTTTTGTTCCTTAAAAAAATAATACTTTTAAGAAATAATGATAAAATTACAAAAAGCTTTTAAAAGCTTTGCAAAATAAAATTTTTTTGTTCTACATTAAGTTGAATAATTTTTAAGAAAAAGTCTTATTTCTGAGATATTTAAACTAAATTTTTGTAACAAGCTTTTGTGAACTTTTTAAGCTTTTAAAAGAGCTTTTGTAAGCTTTTAAAAAGCTTTTAAATTGGTTTGTTTTTACTTTTAAGTTGTTTATTAAAAACTTTTTTTATATAAACGAAATTTATAAAAAAAGCTTTCAAAAATTTTTCAAAATATTTAGATTTTGAAATAAATTTTGTTATAAAATATTTTTTATTTTTATATCAAATATGTTTGAAATTTTTAGATTTCAAGAGAAAAAAGCGTTAATAAAAAGTTTTGTGGTTAATATATATTTGGAAAAAAATTTGTTTATGTGTATTTTGTAAAGTTTTATTAATTTAAATTCATCATAAATCTATAAATTTTTTGTAGATTTTGTTTCTGGTTGTTATCTTGAAATAAATACATTTACTTTTTTTCGTAAATGAACATTTTTATTTGTTTATAAGGCTGATGATATTTATTTAATTATTTTTTTTTTTTGTATTATTTGTCTTATTTGTAATAAAACTGGAAAAATGAGAGAGTGAGTGTGTGTGTTTTGAGTAACAATCTATAAGACTTCTAGTGCCGGCCATATTTAATTTCGAAAGAAGAAAGATAATCATCATTATCATGATTACGAAATCATATATACTTTAACTAAAGCAAATAAAACCAATCAAATCAGGCTAATTTACTAGTTAAATTTATAATAAAAATGAAGATACAGAAAACAGAGAGCTAAGGAGGAGCTGTATCTATCAGCTTGTTATCTTATCTTTTAGATTTCAAATGTATTTCAACGTTTAAGCCAATAGACAGCAATCTTTTTGTTTAATTTTTTTTGGATTTGAGTGAAGCAATTGCCCAGAAATCTTTGTAGATTTATGATTCAACAAATATTTCGAAATAATAATTTAATAATTTTATATATTTTGTTTTAAATTTTTATCTTTTGCTGTTATTTTCTCAAGACTGCTACTCATTTTATTACTTTATAAATAAATTGTTGTTTGTATTAAAACGAGTAAATGATACAAAAAAATTCCAGATTGATAAAAATCTTTTTTTTTTTAATAATTTTTTGTATAAAATTTTGTTTTTTTTTTGAGGATTTCTAGTAAAACAGTTAAAGATTTATGGCTATTATTATTAAGTTTTAGAACTCGATGATGAATTAAACTTTTTAGAATTTAATTTGTGTTATTGTTATCATTTAAACAGTTGTTAATGGTTATTTGACGGGTGCAAAACGTTTTTAAAATTTAAAAAGAAAATTTGAAATTTAAATTTTAAAAAAAGTAATAAATTTTCTTTCATTTTAATTTTACAACAAAAAAAAATACTAATTTTCTTTTTTCTCTTGTCTTTCTAGGTAAATTTTCAAACTTTAAAGTTCGTAAGTAAAAACTTTTATTTAACCTTGATTTTAAGTAAAAAAAAGATGGTCTCCTTAATTCAACATTCTATCAGACAGTAGTTACAAACCACAATTATTTGTATGACAATTTATTGTCATGTTTATATTTCCCTATTTTCAAATGCATATTCGCAAAAAAAAAAGCTTAAACTAATGATGTTCGTGTAGCTGTTTTAACAATACCCTTTAGATTTCTGCCAGCAAATTTTGTGACAGAAATACGACAAAAATATATATTTCATTCATAACCAAAATCATTATTATTTCCATGACGAGAGATGTAGGCGTTTTAGGCGAGAAAAGAGAAATAAAAAAAAAGAACGTAAAAAGGTGCGTTTTTCAGCCAGTTTATTCCTAAAAAAAAACGAAAAAAATAAAAGCTATTGTTAACATTTTTGTGGCAGCAACAGAAATTCAAGGCTGTAAAAGGTCTGGGCTTTTTTAAACAGACTTAAAATTATGAATGAATGAAAATTTTTTATAAAAACTAAAAAAAAAAAAAATCATATAAAAATTGAGTTCATAAAGGGTGGTCCAACCAAAACGCCCGATGTTAATTGTAAATAAAACAAAAAGTTTTCAGAGAATTATCTTAATATTTTTTATTACGCTAAAAGGATCGAGGACAATTATGTGTTAAACAAAATATCGGCCAATTGTTCGCCATGGCTTCGGATGGTCAATATTTTCAATGACTCTGAGACATAATTGAGGTTCAATGTCGTTAATGTGTGCCGAATTATCCCACCCTTTAGCTCTTGAAATGTTCTTGGCTTATTGACGTACATTTTTTCTTTTAAATATTCCCAAATAAAGAAGTCTAACGGTGTCAAATCACATGACCTGGACGATATCTCGCGCAAAAGCGCCATTGTTTCGTTGGCTGTGTGGTTCCAGCAGTATGAAGCTACTTGCCACACAGCCAACGAAACAATGGCGCTTTTGCGCGAGATATCGTCCAGGTCATATCCTTATTTTCTGGCCACAGGAAGTCGGTAATCATCTCGCGATACCGAACACGATTCACGGTTACTACTTGGCCGACGTCATTTTTAAAGAAGTACGGTCTGAAGACGCCGCCAGCCCATAAACCGCACCAAACAGTCCCTCTTTGTGGATGCATCGTCTTTTCATTCTCATTAGCCAAAATGCGGCAATTCAGCTTGTTAACGAATCCACTGAGGTGACCAAAAAAATCACAAAGTACCCGAAATGCGTTTTGATATGGACGCCCCTTTTCGCTAAAAGCTTCAACAATCTTAACACGTTGTTCAATTGTGTACCTCTCCATGGTTGAATTTGTCAAAACTGAAACAAGGAAATGCAAAATTAAGTTGGGCAAAAAACTAGACGTTAAGCTGTGACTCACAATTTACATCTTGCATTACGGTTGCAGCACCCTTTAGTTAAAATCCTTAAGTTAAAAAAAACCATTAAAATGTCAACAAATTAAAAGTAAAAAATATCAAAGAAGATTTTCAATACAACTTAATTAAACCTAAAAGTTATCAATCCCTAAACTAAAAATAAAATGTTTTAAATTAAAAAAAATCTAAGAAATAAACAAGGACAAGGTTTCGTTTAAATGTGCTTAATTCCCATTTCATACTATTGATAAACTGAAATTTATTGTTTACATATATTTTACTTATGATGAAACAAATCTTAACATTGTGTCAAAAATGTAGAGAATGTCAAAAAGTTTTTTAATAAAAATCTTGGAAAACAATCAAATTAAGTTTTAAATTTAAAATTTTTCAAAGAAACTATAAAAATTGCAATTGTTTACACAATGTCAAATATGTAAAATAGTAAATTTTTTAATAAAAATTTAACAAAATCACTAAATATTAGCTTAAAATGCATTTAAGGCAAAAAAGTGTGAAATTTTAATTATTTACACCATGTCAAATATGTAAAATTGGATTTTTTTTTCAATGAAAATTTTGCAATATTACTAATCCTTAGCTTAAAAAGAAAATTAAAAAGAAAAGTTAAAATTTTTAATTGTTTACACCATGTCAAGAATGTAAAGGTTGTAAAAATCCAAGTTTAAACATAAAATAAAATGGCTGTTAAAGTCTAAATAAAAAAAAAGAAACTATTTAAAATACATTTTCAAAAAAAATTTAATAATTTGCCATTGTTTACACCATGTCAAAAATGTAAAGATTGTTAGAATTCAAGTTTAAGTATAAAAAAAATTATAATAGTTTTATTAAGAGCTTTAAAAAGGCTTAAGGTATAATCAGACCTAACAAATGTTTGACGAAAATGTAAAAAAAGCGTAACCAGTCATTTCATCAAACTTAAGCCTTATTTTAAACAATTTCTATTGTTTTACTAAACTTAATTTGTAAGTAAATAATTATATTTAATAATTTCGCACTGTTAACTAATGTTTGATCTTGCAAACATTTGGCAAAAGCAAATTTTTTTTTAATAAACTAGTGGTTAAGTGAAGGACGTCAAATATTTGATAGGTGTGAAAATATTGTTTCAAAATTTATTTGTTCAATGAAAATTTTATAATTTGCAAATGTTTTTTTTTTTTTTTTTGCAAATATGAGGTAAATAATGTATAATGCACTTCAAAATTATTTTTTCAGCAAAATATCTTATTACTTGAAATTCTTTACAATATGTAAACATTTAACTATTAACTACTTTTTTAAGCTTAATTTTCAATAATTTTATAAAAATTCCTTAAGCTTTAATTGTTTACATCATGTAAATAATAAATAAGGAATATAATTATGGCTTTAAATTGTTGTTTTAATGTAAACATTTGGTAAATAAGGTAAAGTAGCCTATTAGTTACTTTTTTAAGCTAAATTTTCAATAACCTTATAAAAATTCCTTAAGTTTTAATTGTTTACATCATGTAAATAATATAAATAAGGGTTAAATTGTTCGTTTAATGTAAAACATCAATTTTTTATTAAAAAATTTTAAAATTTTTAGTGTTTATTTAAAGAAACTACTAAAATTTATATAAAATTCTTGAAAAATTTTTACAGTCTTTTAGAATTTTCCGTTTTTTTTTTTTGTTTCAAAAATTTTTAGCTATAACTTAAACAATGTTTAAAATAACTATAGAATTTTTATTTGAAAATATTTACAACAACTTAAAATAAAAATAAATTTTGGCACTCGTTTAAAGTATTAAAAATATGCTTAAAAACAAAACTACAATGCCAATTAATCAAGAATTCTTAAATAATTATTTGCCTATTTTTATTAACATGCCCCAACAACAACAATGAAACACAAATAAAAACGAAAACAACAACAAAATTACAATAGCAGACAAGTGGAGTGTAAATTTTGTATGATTTTTATTGTTCATTATATGACTGCAACAAATAAAATACACTTAAAGAAAAAATTTATATGAAAATAAAGATTAGAAAAAAAAAATTGTTAAAAAAATCATTTTTAAACTTTGAATTGAAAACAAATTTTAGGAAAATAAAAAAAACATTTTCAAATTGTTTTTTTTAACTCATTATTTCTTTTAGTGTATTTAAGCATTCATAAACCACATCTTCTTGTTATTTTTATAAAGAAAAACTTAAAAATTAATTAATGCCTGACATTATGGATTTGATAGGAAAAAATCGATGCAAAACATCATCAGAAAAGCAACCAACTACATATACAGCTCCTTAACCTCATCCTCAACTTCATCATCATCATCGTCATCATTATCGTTCTTTAGTAAAATCCCATTTATAAAAACAACAATACAAATAATAAAACATTGTCTCTTGTTGTCTGCAGTAGCACAACCAAACAAAACTGACATTATTTTATATTTCTATATACAACAGGCAAAACACTGACTGTTCATTTAACAAAAAAAAAAAAAAAAAAAAAATTAAAGTGCTAAATTTAGTGTAAAAATATCAAGATTATTTAGGCCTACAACCTCATCATCATACAAATGACAATTTAAAGTGCTAAAGAAAGGAAAATGCGTTGGCAAATTACATTAATACTTTAAGACAATAAGAAAAGATCGGAGCTAAAAACGCCGCCCCAACTAATAAAAAGAAATGGTTAAAAAACTATTTGAAACAAAAAACTCATTTTTAAAAATGACATAAAAAAGAAAAACTACATAAATTATTTATATTTTTTATAAAAATGACATCAAAGAAAGTAAAAGCTTTCAATAAATTATAAGAAAATATAAAAAAAATATCTTACTCTATGTTTACTAAAGCTAATTTGTAGGTTTTAAAATGTAAAATTTTCGAAAGATTTTGAAATTTTGAAAAAAAAACTTTCTAGAGTAAAAATTAAGGAAGTTATTAAATTGTTTACATAAGGTAATTGACAATATAAAAAATTTCAACAATAGGTCAACAACAGTTTTTTTTAATTTTTAAAATTAAAAAAAAAAAAAAAAAAATTAAATTAAAAAAAATTTTTTTGATTCTTTACATTATGTAAATAATAGGTAAAATTAGGTAAAAAATTGGACTTATAAAAAATTTAAATTGTTTATTTAATTTACAAGTTATATTTAAAATATTTTTTAAGGATTTAGAAAAAAAAATTATCTAAATTATTATTATTTAATTCTTTACATAAACAAAAACTATGACTTTAAATCTAAATAATTTACCAATAACAATGAAAAACCTCTTAATAATTTTTTTAAGATTTAAAAAATAAAATAGAAATAGGTTTTTCCATTAAGTTAAGATCCAAGTAAACAATTTAATTTTAAGGAAAATATCCACTTTTTTCATGTAAACAATAGGTAAAGAATTATTTAAAACATAAAATCTTCAATTTGGTTTCTTTTTTCAAATAATAAACAACTTTGTTTATATTTTTTAATTTTTACATTATGTAAAAAATTTAAAATTTAGGTAAAATCGGGGTAAAAAATAGTCAAACAAAAAAAAAGTTAAACATTTCTTTTAAGTTTACAAAAACATTTAAAATTAAGAAATAATTAGTTTTGCTTTACTTGACATCATGTAAATAATGAAAAAAATCATGTAGATAATAAAATTTTTAAGGAAATTCCAACTAAAATGTTTGGACGTTCTTTTAATTGTTTATAAATACGAAAAATTCAACAAATTTTTTTAGCTTTGCTTTACTTGACATTATGTAAATAATGTAAACAATGCATAACTCGTTTAAAATGTTTGGAATTTGTTTAAGTTGTTTGTAAAGCCTAAAAATTCAACAACAATTTTTTATTTTTGCTTAATTTGGCCTCATGTAAATAATGTAAACAATAAATAACTCATTTTAAAAGTTATATTTTGTTATAAAATTTTACGTAAAATATTTAGAATTTCTCTATTTTTGAATTTTTTTTTTAAATTTGACACAAAATTCATGGTGTAGCTTTACTTGGCATCATGTTAATAATGTAAACAATTAAGAAATTGCGTAATTTTACGTTAAATGTTGAGAATTTCTCTAGTTTTGAAATTTTTTTAAAATTTGACTAAAATTCATGGCGTACGTAGCTTTACTTGGTGGCATCATATTAATAATGTAAACAATTAAGAAATTGTGTAAATAATTCCAAATTTCAAGCTTATTAAAAAACAAGTTAGAGTGCCAGATTCGGTTGTGCCGAATATTGATACCCTCCACCGACAGTTAGAATATTTTAGGAGTGGACTTTATATGGAACGAACGGTTAATTGTGGACCGATCTTCATGAAAGTTGACAGTGTGATTTCTAGTCATACAAAACTCTGCCAAACCAAAATTGGGCTTAAATATAAACGAGATTTAGAGAAAATTAAAACAAATAGTCTATGTGATTGTTAACAATAAAAAAAAATCCGGTAAATAATTAACTCTTTTTTTCGCAAAAATGTTGCCAAAAAATTACTTTTCTCGTGTAAATAAGTATATAAATAATTTAAATTTAAAGTAAATACCTTTTTTTATTCTTCCAATTTATAATTCATAGTTTTTACAACATTATTTTTTCTTTTCGATTACCTTAAATAAATTTCTCTTAAGCAAGCCTTATTGTTTTTAGTGCTTTTAGCTTAAAAAGGGCGTTTTAAGTTCATAGAACTTTCAATGTCATTTGTTTGTGCAACAAAAGCAACAGGAGTTTATTAAGCCATTTTTTGTAGCTGTATGTATGTGTGTTGACTTTAAGCTGAAAATGCGTGAGAATTTGCCAACACCCCCACTCTTTTCTAGACCAGACAAAAAAAAAAAAAAAACTTCAAAACACATGCAATTGACACATATTTCTCTCTATGATAGCAGGCCAGTGTTTGGCTACAATTCCAACAGCAACAACTCCATCAACAACAAAATTTTTTTTTTTTTAAAGCAATGACCGCCAAAATATAAACCAGTCAAATGACTTACACATACATACTTCTACATATTTGCACGTATAGATTACACATATAATAACAAACCAAAAGCTTTTGTTGCATTTACAACCACAAACAATACCACACATTTGCTTAAAACCAGGAGGAGGAGAGGTGAAAGGATTAGGTGAAGGAGGAATGTAGTGATGATAAAGACAATATGCATAATTTTTTTTGTAGGTGTTTGTGTGTTAATGTGTGTGTGTTTGTTTGTTAGGGGTTTGTGTAAAATAGAAGGTTAAGCCTGCAATTGATATGAAAGTGGACATTCAGTCACATACACACATTTCCTCACACACTCTCTCAATGTAAAAAACAATAACAACTACAAGTACAACATTTTGTATACATGTGTTTTAACTGTAACAATAATAACAGTAGCAACAACAACAACAACTACAAAAACCGCGTTTATAACATTAAATACAGCCAAGTCAGGACGAGCCAAAGCCAACCCAGTCAACTATTATGCCATAAAATAATAGAAAACAGGAGGTTTGCCTTTCAGTTGTGGCTGTTTTATCATTTTTTTTTCTTTTAGATTTAACTCAAATGTGTATAAGTTTGTGTAGGGAAAATTGTTTATTTAAGCTAAATTTGCAACAGTGTATATTTTAGTAAAAAAGCGACAAAGTTAATGACTTGTTTACCAAAGAGATTTTTTACGAAAAATCGATTAATATTAAGTTGAAAAGGTTTTTGTAAAAAATAAAAATGTTTGTAAAAAATTTTATTCGAATAAAAATTAAACGATTAAAATAAATATTCGATTAAAATTTTTTTTAAAGAAATGTTGATTTCAATGAAGTTCGAATAAAAATTATACGATTAAAAAAACTATTCGATTTAAAATTTTTGATTTGAATAAAATTTTTTTAAAGAAATATTGTTTTCAATGAAAAATTTTATAAGAAATTTTGTTTAAAAAATTCTGATTCGGAAAAAAATTTCTTAAAAAATAAATAAAGTTTTTTCAAAGAAGAAAAGTTCTAAAAAAGTTCTTATTTTGATTATTGGTAAAATGAAAATTTGTTTCCAATAGAATATCTTTTAAAAAATGTTTGCCTCAGATAAAAGTTTAACCTAAAAAAAAAAACAAATATTAGAATAAAATTGTTTACTAGAGATTTTTTACGTTAATCGATTAAAAGTTTATGTAAAAAGTTTCTAAAACAAATAAAAAAAAATACATTTTCGTAAAAATTTTTATTCGAATAAAAATTATTCGATTGAAAATTTTTGATTTGATTAAAAATTTTTTTTTAAGAAATATTTCAATAAAAATTTTATAAGAAATTTTGATTTGAATCAAAATTTTTGTAAGCAAATTCTTTAAAAAAAAACATTTTCTTAAAAAGTTCTTAAAAATATTTTTATTTTGATTATTGGTGAAATGAAAATTTGATTTCAATAAAAAATCTTCTTAAAAAATTTTTGACTCAGATAAATATTCGAATAAAATTGTTTTAAAAAATAAATTGTTAAGAAAATGTTACTTATGAATATAAATTTATTTCAAAAATAGAGTTTATTCCATTGAATATGTTGTTTATAAAAATTTATAGCGATTGAAAGTTTTATTAAAAAAAAAAAAAAAATAATCGATTAAAAATTTAATCGATTATTCGAATAATTTTTTTTAAATTTTTCTTTTTTTTTTACTAATTTTAGTTGTTTTCTAAAAGTCAAGTCAGTTGCTTTATAAATTAAAGTTTATTGTTTTAAAAAAATAATCAACTTACTTCCTTGTGCAAACCTTCTCCACCCTGCCACATTAGAAAAGACTTGAAGTTAAAACATTTATAAACAACAAATCCATATAAAGACTCGATTCTTTTTTCTAATAAAATAAAATATTTATGTATATAAATCATAAATTTATGTATATGTATATTATATTTATTTTTTAAAAGTTAAGAAAACAAAAAAAAAAAACATTTATAAAAAAGATGATGATGACTGACAAAATAAGATGATGATTTTGCTGCTGATGATGTTCTTCATGCATGCATTTGTTTCTAGGAGATGACAATACTTCATTGTTGTTTTGTATATAAGGAATCCTAGACAGTTTTTTTTTTTTAATTTAAAAGAAAGAGTCAGTCGAGTTTTGTGGTTTATAACATGGAAGTCGTCTGTCTGTGTTGCCATTTATTGTTTGTGGGTTGTTTAGAATAAAAAGGAATTGTAACAAAAGTTCCTTAATGTACACAAGATTTTTGAAGATATTTAGCAAAGTAACGGAAAACTTGAAGAGTTTTTATTCTACTCTCTTCTTTTTTCTCTCTTATTGTAAAAACAACAGGAAACGGAAATGGATAAAAATGAAGAACAGCTAGACTTAAAACTTATTTTTTTCTTAAAACAAAAAGAGTTAAGAAAAATAAAATCAATATTGGTTTGCTTTAAAACAAAATTTTAAAGTAAATGACCTTCAACTTTAATTTTTTTTTTAAAGAAAAAATTACTCCCACGCTTTTTTTGTTTTGTTTTTATGCAAACCAATATTTTAATTCTTGATCAATTTCTTTCCTTTAGGGTTTTTATTCACATTTTGACAATTTGAAATTCGATCGAATTTAATTATTATTTTTGTTTTTTAGTTTTCTGCTTTCAATCCCTTTGAATTTTTTTTTTTTAAATTTTTGCATATCAATTGTTTTGTTGTTAACACAGGAAATCGTTAAATAAAAACTCTTGATATCAATAAAATTTAAAAAAGAAAAAAATACTAAAGAAATACAACAATCAATATTCTCAAAAACAAAATTTATAAATAATTTTTTTCCAAAATAAAACACAAAAAAAGATTGGTTTTAATTTAAACATATGCTGGTTTATGAGAAGTACACAAAATCCCTAAAGAGTCAAAGCCAAAAACCCATAAATTCAATGGATGAAAGAATAAATGAATGAATATTTTTTTTGGACTCACACACCAAATGAGTAAGTAGTTTTTAAAGCTTCTTCCTGTTGAAAAAAGGCTGATAAAAAACCAGCACAACAACAATGAAACGCAAATGACGACGACAATTTAGCACGACTTTAATTCTCAACACAATTTTTTTTTTTTTTTTTTAACAACTTCAAGTTTCAGACTTGATTTTAATTCAATCATTTTTTTTGTAATTTATTTTTGCCCTAATGATCATTGGTGAACATCATTATGCTTTAATCTTTGAAGAAAAAAAAAAACTGATGCTGTAGTCTTTTGATGATCATAATCAATCCCTTTTTTGTTGTTGTATTTATGGAAAAAAATATGAATTTTAATTGAATAAAACATTTATGAACAAAAATATTATTGAAATTTGCATAAAAAAAACTGCTTGATATTGAAAATATATGGAGGCGTTGAAGGTTTAGTTATTGTTAAAGTGTCTGCAGAGCTTAAAATAAAAAAAAAAGAAATAAAAAAATATATAGAAAATATCTTGAAAACTAACAAAAACTGGAGTTTTTGCATTATAAGGTAATACAACACCTAAAAGCCGACTTTTTTAAGTTCAAAAGAAAAACTCCTAACAGCAGGCTTTATATTCTTTTTTATTTTTAAAAACTCCTAAAAGAAGACGTTTTGTTTTTAGGGGTTAAGGCAACCTTGCTCGCATTAAATAAAACTTATTCAAATGAAACTTGTTTCTTAAAAATTATATTTGTAACCCTTAAAGTAGGCTATATTTTTTGGATATTTTCCTTAAAGGCTTTGGAATTACTCAAAATATTTGAGAAACTTCTAATATCTTTGTACAGCCATCACCAGAGGTGGAAAGGGTATAGAAGATACATGAGCACCTGCCTTGCGGCCTAATCTCATTGTGGTCTTAATCACTGGGTGACAAACAATACGTAAAGGAACCGGGGGGTGCTTTAAAACCATGTGAGATAAGGCCATTATGGCTTTATCTTTCATTCAAGCGAGATAAAGCCTTTTTTGTTTTTTTTTTTTTTTCATTTGAATGGGAGATAAAGCCATCATGGCCTTAGCTCAGATTAGCAATATTAGAAAATGGCTTTATCTCTCATTTCAGTTCCGGAGACACTAAAGTTAAGTATTGAAATCTGGCTTCGAATACTAAAGTTTTTCTGCGTGGCGGCCTGCGGCCGTGCTTAGGGGTTATTTCCTCCAGTAGGACGCGGCAGGTGGCTTCGCTGAATAAAGTTTTCCTGCGCGCGTCAGAAGAATAAAAAAATGTTTTTCAATGATAACTAAGGATTTTCCCTTTTACAGAATGTTTACACCATGCATAACAATATTCTTAAAAAATATGGCTTTATCTCTCATTTGCGAAAAAAATATGGCTATATCTCTCATTTCGCAAAATTTTACATATGACCTCTCTCAATGATTGGGCAATAAGGCCATTATGGCTTTATCTCCCACTCAATTGAGCAATAAAGCCATCATGGCCGGCTGTAGGAAATATCGCCCAAAGAAAAATGGCCCAAAAAAAAAAATGAAAAATCGCCCAAAAAAATTCCATGTAAAATTGGGCCTTAATTCATATGAAAAGTGACCCAACATTTTTGGGCTTTTTTCGTTATTATTGGGTGATTTTTCGTTTTTTAAATATTATATGAAAAATAGCCCATTTTTTCGGGCCATCTTTATTTAATATAATTGTAATTTATTTAAAAATAAGTTTGTTGTTTTTTCTCTGGGTCTTTATATATTAAATATATAACGAAAACACTTTTGGGCGCAAGGATTTTCTCCTCAAGGATATAATATATACCGGCTACGCTAACTAAAGCTTCTCTGCAAAGACGGCCTTCGGCCGGGCGCATAGTTTTTCTCCTCTATGGTATAACAAACACCGGCTTCGCTAACTAAAGCTTCTCTGTATAGCCGGCCTTCGGCCGGGCGCAA
Source organism: Pollenia angustigena (assembly GCA_930367215.1). NCBI lineage: Eukaryota > Metazoa > Arthropoda > Insecta > Diptera > Polleniidae > Pollenia > Pollenia angustigena. Next base: position 25,577,443 of record OV884059.1, read on the forward strand.
GGATTTTCTCCTCTATGGTATAACAAACACCGGCTTCGCTAACTAAAGCTTCTCTGTATAGCCGGCCTGCGGCCGGGCGCAAGGATTTCCCCTCTATGGTATAACAAACACCGGCTTCGCTAACTAAAGCTTCTCTGCGTATATGGCCTTCGTTCGAAAACAAGGCAGATTTTAGAAGCTTTACTTAGCGAAACCGGTACTTGTTCTACCATAGAGGAGAAAATCCTTGCGCCCGGCCGAAGGCCGGCTATACAGAGAAGCTTTAGTTAGCGAAGCCGGTGTTTGCTATACCATAGAGGAGAAAATCCTTGCGCCCGGCCGAAGGCCGGCTATGCAGAGAAGCTTAGCGAAGTTTGCGCAGCCGGTATTACTGTCCTTACTGCCGAGCAGCTGTTGAAGATAGAATGCAATTTTTTACATAAAACTTACACTTGTATGGAACTAAATTTATATGAATAATAACCACTTTTTTGCAAATTGGGTAATGTTTAATTTTTTTTCGGAAAAATTCGTTTTTGCTTTTTGGGTCATTTTTCATTTTTTTTTGGCCCTTTTTCGTTTTTGTTGGGCAAAATTTCATACATAACTTTTTGGGTAATTTTTCATGTTCTTTTGGGCGATTCTTCATTTGGTCGATTTTTCATTTTTTTTTTTGGGCCATTTTTCTTTGGGCGATATTTCCTACAGCCATCATGGCCTTATCTCACATGGTTTTAAAGCACCCCGCCCCAAGGAACCGCCCTGTGTGTAAGCGCCACCAATATACACATGTAGCAATTTGAGTGTACAATTTAATAGCATTATACATTCCAACCTTGTTAAGAGGCCAGAGCTATCTAACCTCCGCTTCTTTTGAAATAGCCAGCAGTATCTGTTAAATAGCAATAGCACCTAGGGGGATCCGTCAGCAGTGCGAACATCCCCACAAGTGCTCAAAAATCAGCCCTTGACACTAACTTATTAAGATCTCCCTTTGTGAAGGGACCTTAGACCAGTGCCGTGCCACCGGGGCTATGGACTCCCGTGGTACCAGATAGAAACTCTGGTCAGACGCGATCTTAAAGAGATCTGCAAATTTGAAATTTTGCCGAATCACAAGAATTGGCTGCACCTGATTCCTCGGAGGACGTAACACCGGAAGGTGGAAGATTAAAGAACACAGGCTGTGTGTCACTTTAATCTATTGCAAAAAACGACACTGTCGATGACGATAGCTTTAACCGGAACAGGGCTGAGATATGAGCACGACTGCCCATAGTATATATGCTAGAAGGACCAAATGTCGCTTATTGAGAATGAGCCAAATAAGTAGACCGATTTCGATTTTGCTAGGCCACCCAAGTGTCCCCTCGAATTCAAGGTTTCGGTAAGATAGGATCTATACAAAACAAGCTAGTTTGATAAAATAAAGCTCAAATATTCTATTTTATTGAGATTTGTTTCGTTTTGAAAATCTATATTTTATTTCCCCTAGCGGTCATATAAATATGCTCCCGGAATAAAAGGATTTTGAATCGATGGTCTTTTCACGGCCATTTTTTCATTTTTTTAATAACTCATGTTAAAAAAACCCTCAAAGTAGGCTTTAGTTTTTACAATTTCCTTAAAAAACTTTAGAAATATAAAATTTTTTGTAATTTTTTATTTTATTTCAACAATCAATTCATCAAATTGTCTGTCATATTTTTTATCAACTTTTCCTCCTCCTCCTCCTCTCACACTTCTGGATTACAAAGAAACCCTTTTCATTTGTCATTTATTTAACAATTTGTTATGTGACAATCATAAAATTAACTAATGACAAAAATCTTTTACATTTCGATTTTGTTCATTTCCCCCACCACCTCCCTGCAAATCCAGCACCCATTTTCAAATTAAAATGATTAGAATATTTTAAAGAAAAGTCCTTAAGGAATTTCACGTTATCATTCATATTGATTCTTACACATACTTACAGGCGCAAATCAAACAGTCTGTGCTAACTGTTAAACAAAGTTTGAAGTGCTCGTAACGTTTTGTATCTAACAAATCAGGCATTTATAAATGATGTAAGCATTTCTATGTATATAAATGCCACATCGATACTTTTCCTTACACCAAAACACCATTTATTTTATCCTTATTTTCTATATGAAGATTGTAGTTAACTAACTCTTTTTTTTTATTTGTACCTAAAATGCTGCAACATTTTCAAATCTAATAAGACATGATTGTAATTAATTAAATTAATTCGTTTCGGTTTTAATACAAGATGTGTTTTGAGTTTTTAAACAAAATGACTGTTTGAAAAGCAAAGTGGAAAGAACATGATGAGGGGAGGGTGGTTCAAGAGCTTTAGTCCCATTTAAGGATAATGACATTTATATTTAAGACTTGAGTTCTTGTTTTTATTTGTTGGCAAGGTAGATAGATGGCTGCAGAAGGTTTGAGTATTCCTTTTAAAATTGACATTGATTGGAAATTTTTGATTGGATTTTACCATAGTTGGCTGTTGTTGTTGTTGTTGTGTATAAGACAAGATTTTGAGGTATTTTTTGTTTTTAAAGAGACATTTAACATTGATAACAATTTATTTGGAAAGAAAAACTAGTTTAAAAGGAGGATAAATGGGTTTTTAGTGAAAGAGAAAATTAATTGCTAAATGGAAATGATTTAAATGGCAAAGAAAATCAATAATTTATTAATTAAGGTATCCTTTAAGGAGTTAAAGAATAAAATAAAGTTAAGATTTTGTAGCAGAGTTAAGGGCGGCAAAAACAAAGATTTTAGGTTTTAATTAAATTATTTAAAATAAGTGTTTATTTTTTTTTTTAAATAAAACATACTTTAAGGGTTTTCAAAGGGTGGTCCAACCAAAACGCACAATGTTAATTGTAAATAAAACAAAAAGTTTTCAGAGAATTATCTTTATTATGATAGAAGGATCTAATGGCGTTAATGTGTCGAATTGTCTTAACCTTTAGGTCTTGCATTGTTCTTGGCTTATTGACGTACACTTTTTCCTTTAATTATTCTCAAAGAAAGAAGTTGAATTTCTCCCGCAAAAGAGCCATTGTTTTGTTGTCTGTGTGGCAAGTGGCACCATCCTGGTGGAGCCAAATGTCATCCAGGTCCTCAATTTTCGGACTCAAGGGTAGTCCGTTACCATCTCGCGATAGTGAACACCGTTCACAGTAACTGCTTGGCCGTCCTCATTTTCAAAGACTATCCTGCACAACAGCAATGTATTCCGCAGAAAGAACTGGACAACCATGCACCGGTGTTTTCACATTTCCTACAGACCCGGTTTGCTTAAATTTGTCCACTATTTCAGGTCCATGTCCTCAATTTGGGGACACTAGGGGAGTCCGTTATCATCTCGCGATAGTGAAAACCGTTCACAGTAACTGCTTGGCAGACCTAATTTTCAAAGACTATCCTGAACAACAGCAATGTTTTCCGCAGAAAGAACTGGACAAGCATGCACAGCAGATACGGTTTGCGGAAGTTTGCCCACATTTCTCCCGATTGTGGACACATTTGGTCGATATTGATGAACAAAAAAATAACAAAGTGCACGAAATGCATTTTTATTTAAACGCCAATTTTCGTAAAAACAATCTCTATTCGTCATGGTTTAATTTTTCAAACACTGAAGCAAACAAAGCAATGTCAAATTAAGTTGGACAAAAAGCTTGACTTTAAGGTGTGACTCACAATTAACTTCGTGCATTCGTAAGTATGAATAATCAGCCTTATTCCGGTTGTCGTTGTCGAAATCGATCAAGTCGTTTTTTGTAAGAGATTAAAGAACACTGGTTGTGTGTTACCTTAATCTCTTACAAAAAACGACTTGAGCGATTCCGACATCGACAACTGGAATAAGGCTAAATATACTTTTTGGCTTTTATTTTATCTTAAGCTTTAAAATATTGATAATGTTTCTGCGATAATGTCCAGTTTTTCTTGTTTACCAACCTTTTTCAGCAAATATTTTTACATTTGTAATCTATTATTAGTAATCATTATAATCTAATGTTACCTCTACAGCAACAAAAAAAAATGAGTTAAAGGTAGCCAATTTTTAATTATTTAAACAAAATTTCCAAATAAAAGCAAAAGGTAGGAGAAGGGATTTTCTGTGATGAAAAAAACCCATACATGTAAAAAATTTATTTTTGATGTATTTACTTAACACAAAAAAAGGTAAGCATACCTTATTGCCATTACACAAATAATAAGTATTAAAACCAATTTATATAAAAAAATAAAAAGCATACCTTTTTTTAAACAAAACAAAAAAAAAACGTAGCCTAGCTTAAGGCTAAATAAATAAAAGAAATATATTTCTAACTTTTAATAATAATGAAAATAATACTAAAAACTATAGCCTAAGTTAAGGGATTAATTAAAATTATTTAAGAGCAAAACCCATAAAAAATTTCAGATTGTTAAGCGTTTTTTTTTTCTTTTTTTACCTTTTTGGTTTTAATTAGTAATAATTACATATGCATTATTGTTTCAATAGAAGGGAAAAGATAGTTGTATGGATGTATGAATGTATATGTTTTGTAACATTTAGTAAAGCCTACATGTAGGCCTATAAAAAATATCTAATGTATTGTTTACTTTTTAGCAATTAATTGAAAAAAAGAGTTTTCCAACCTAACCATTATTATCATATAACACACATATTGAAACAAGTTGCAAAAAACTAATAGTAGTAGTAGTTGTAGGAAAAAATCTATGTGTTTGCTTTATAAAAAAGGTAAACATTTAACATTGATGACTCCAACTGAGTTCAGTTCTTTCTCCTAACCAGCTTTACCATTTTAAGCAAAATTATATAAATGTATTGTGAAAAAAAGAAAAATTATAGAAGATTTTTCCTTTTCATAACATTTGCTTTTTAATACCAAACATCATTAACATTGTGTATTTACGAAAAAACAAACATTCATTCAACCAAGCAAATATTCAGCTCTAGCCTGACTCCCCCTGATTAACAAAAAAAAAATCCATATAAAAGAATACAGTTTATATGAAGAGTACTATAACAAAAAATAACCTTTTTGCTAATTATTTATTTAAATATTAAACACAAAGTAAAGAAATGAATCCATACACATATAATATTGAAAAACCCCTGAACTCCTCTTCGGTTTTTTTTTTTTTTGAAAACTAAAAAGCTTTTGGAGCTCTCCTCCCACTTTTTCAACCTTTTACTTTTTTTTTTTAACACATATGTACAAAAAAAAAGTTTTTTTTTGAAAGGAAATATCAAAAAATAAAAAAAATTATAAATTTGGTTTTTAGCAAACAAACATATTTATATATTTTAATAAAAGGACTTAGCATACTTTTGGGTGTTTTACAAAAAAAAAAAACCGGAAAAACAACCTTTATGATTCATTTTTTTATTTTTTGGTTTTCATAATTTTTGGAAAATCTGTACAAATAAAAATTGCTTAAAGCTGTAATAAATTGATTTCTTTGAAAATAAAGCATACTTAAAGGATTAACAATTAAATAAAACATATCTTTAGTTAAAATTAGTTTAAAAAAATGTTCGTTTTTATATAAAATATATTCAATGGTTAATAAATAAATACATTTATCAACAATTTTTTTAATAACAAAATGACAAGAATTTAATTTAAAAAAATAAAGTATACTTTTGGGCTACAAATATTAAAAAAAACATACAAACTCTTATTTTTATCAAAAAATTTATGTCAAATTAGTTAGTTAGTTTTTTATTTAAAAAACTTAAAAAAAATGTGGAAATTTTTTAGCAAAATCATTTTAAAATTTTAAAAAGTAAAGTGTACTTTTAGGCTATAAATGTTTTAAAGCTTTAAAATTCGTATTTTTTACTATTTTGTAATTAGAATTTAACAATAAAACTTAAAAATGCTTTCAAGTTGGTTTATCTTCGTTGTCTACTTCTAGGCTATTACACTTTTTTTATTACAAATTCCTTTTGATATCGAGAAATTTATGTAAAAATTAGTTTGGCATTAAAAAAAACTTTACAAAACGTCAGGAAATTTCAATTAAAATCATTTAAATTTTTTTTTCAAAGTAAAGTATACTTTTAGGCTAGAAATTATTTAAATTTATAAAAATATTTTTTTTTTTTTATATTATTTTTTTATTAAATTTTAACCGAAAAACTTAAAAAGGCTTTTAAGTTAAGGAATTAAAAAAATATTGTTTATCTTAAAAACAATGTTGTCTACTTTTAGGCTACTTAACTTTAAATTAAAGTTGTTTTTAAGATTTTTACTAACAGCAAGGTAAATAGCTATAAAAATACTTACAAAATGTATACATTTTTTTTACCCCGAAAGTAGGCACCACTTTCAAAATATTTTGTTATTCGTGCTTAATTCCCAGTTTTTATTATTGATAAAAACACTTGAAATTTTGTTTGTTTATCTATTTAAAATATTCTTGTTATCTTTGTTACGTTATTGCTTTTCTTCAAATATCTTACTTTTAAATTTTTTATTTTATTTTAAACTCACTCCCTTAAAAATATGCACTAGAACTTTATATCAATTTTGGTATTTCTCTATTGATGATTATTACAAAAAAAAAAAAAAAACTTTGTTTCTCTCAAACTAAACAAAAGAAAAGGGCTTGTGTCAAATCAGGATAAAGGATTCTGGATTTATTTTTTTATTTTTGCTACATATTGCCTACTTTTAGGAGGAGTAAGAGATTTCTGTAACATAAGAGTTCTTTTATTTTTTTTTCTGTATAATGAGTAAAACAAAACAGGACAAAAATACAGCCTGTGCATAAAATTAGATGATTTCATAATGTTTTACAACAACATAACTCTAATTACGTTTAAGGCTTAAATATGTATGTACATATACATGTGTTTTTGTGTGTATGAAAGAAAATTGCGTATGACGTTTTGTTGTTTGTTATATTTATATATATATATTTGTAAATAAATAATGTATATTTTTAGGCAGTATGAGTGAAGATGTTTTAAATATATATTTGGTATTTATCTTTCTATATGTGAGTTTTTTTTTTTTTTTTTTTCTGTGGAGTAGAAGTAAAACAACAAAAGTAACTAATGATGGCTTAAACATACAACATACAAAAATATTGTAGAGGACTTTGGCTGTTTGACTGACTGAATGGATGGGTAGATAGATGAGTTGGTTACGGTGTTGGGTGGTTGTTTGGGTGTAAAGGGTTTTGACAAATTTTGCTTTTGTCATAAAACATTGTGAATCTTTTTCTCTACTGCTTTTAGCAGCAGCAGCGGCAGCGTAAAAGATGTAACAAGACGATGATGTTTGTGAGGCAAGACAAATTCATATATACAATATAAAAAAAATCAAGCATAAATATAAATTAAAATTAAAAAAAGGGTTGCTGTTGTATTTCTCTACTGCCTATTTAAGCTTGCATTAACATTTTTATTTTGTTTTTTTTTTTTTATTCTATTAAAAAAAAATCCTTTTAGACGTGCACATACATTTAGTTGCTGTATTCAGTTGTGTGCTTTAGAAAGGAAGCGTCATATGTGTCTAAGTATTTAGTAGTTAGAGACATGTATGTATCAGTATTGACTTTATCAAGTGTATATTTTTCTTTATGGCATCTTCATACTCCTCCTCCACCTCCAGCTCCTCGCCTACAAAATTCTTTCCCAGAGAATGCTGCCTTTAATTTTTGTCTTTTGTAATTTGAATTGACATGAATGTTAAAAATTCAAAACCATACTTAACTCACTCCTTCTTTTTTTCTTTCTCTTGCTTGTTTTAACGCCTGATGTTAGACTTTAGAAATTTATTTTTTATTTTTATTTAAACCATGTATTTTTTTTTTTTATCATGTATGTTTGATTGTTTTACTTTCATTAAATTTCTTAAGAGTTTTAAGTTTGATTGGCATAGAGGTGGGAGTAAATTGAAATTTTTTTTGTACTTATATCTGTACATACATATAAACATACATATGTATGTATATATACATGTATATTTTTTTGTTGCTTTCAATTCATTTCTTGTTGTTGTTTAATGTGTGTGTAATTGCAAATATGTTTAAAAAATATTTGTTTGGAATTAATGTTTCAAAAACAAAAACATGCTACAAAAACAACAACAAAAAAAACGTTAAAGAAAAGTTTAAAAAAAGAACGAGGAGGGGGTTCGGTCGTTAAGGAAAGGCAGAAGCTCAATTGTCATAAAAAAGGATTGAAAGATAAAACATTTTCACTTCCTGTCAGTTAAGCTGACTTTTAAACTGACGAACATCGATTTATCATAAAAAAATTATTTTTAAGGGAAAATTTAAACATTTTCAAAATAATTTTGGTTTTTTTTTTATGGAAAAGTTTTATATATCGCAAGTTTTTAGTTCGAATTGAAAATTTTTAAAGATCGTTTTAAAAAAAATTTTGCTTTTCTGCAATAATTTATATAAACTTTAAAAACTCTTCTAAAAAAATTTACCATTCCTTTTTAATTCTTAAAATTTTATTAAATCTCTTCGAAATTTCAAAGACATTTTTTTTTTGTTTTAACTTACTAATCACTCTTTCTTTTAAGAAAAAAACTACCATAAAAAACTTCATTAAAAAATCTTTAAAAAGAAAACAAACAAAAAATTTGCAAAAAAAAAAAAACATGTCAAAAAAACTGTCACTTGAAGGCATTTTTTACCCATTTAAAGTCACCACATTATAAAAAAGAAACTCCTCATATGCCAACAAAAACACAAAACTCGTTGAAAAAAAATTCCTTGAAATTTGAATTGGCATATACAATAATAATCGTCCTCATTGTCGTCATACACATTGATTTACTTTGATTTATTGTTACCAGGCAGCCAGGCATTTCGAGTCATAAACAACCCCCTTTGCATGCATTCTTTCATTACTCCTTTGATTGCTTATATTGTAAGCAATTCTTTTGCAAATTTTCGATAAAAAAAAGAAAGAACTTTTTGAAATATTTGTACCAATACAAACACTTATATTAGCACGCGTAAAATAATTTTTTTTTCGAATGGTATAGTTTGTTTTTTATTCTTAACATTTTTGCAATTGCAGCTGACGCGTGCTGCTCGAAAAAATATGAAACAATAATGCTTTTGTTCTACCAAAAAAGAAAAATGGTTGTTACCGCTTTATTGAAGGCTTTAATAATTAAAAAAAAAAAGTTGTGTAAAGAATTACACATAAACAAAAAAAAAAAAAAAAAACAAAAAAAAAATCAAAGAAATTGTTTCTGAAGAGCTGTAAGAAAGCGCAAAAAGACTTGAGACCAACACGAGTTTACGAAAAAGTAGCAAAAAGTGATTAACCCTCTTCTTAATAAAAATAATATTAAACAAATAAGGGCAATTTGCTTTAGTTTATTGAAAAAAAAATGTTTAAGAAATATTGAACAAAAGTAACGAAAGATTTAAAAACAAAAGCTTAAAGCTTTTGAAATTAAGCTTTAAATTTAAGCTTTACTAGAACAACCTAAAACTTGAAAATAATTTAAAGCTTTAATTTTTTGTAATTATTTTAGTATTTTACTATGCACGTTTTTTTAAAAAAGCTTGTTTTTAATTTAAAAATCTTAAAGCTTTTTGTAAAAAATAGCTTTAACAATCAAGATTTCCTAAAATTTTCATAAGTTTCAACTTATTTTAATTAAAAAACTTTTAATAAAAGAAATGCTTTAAGCTCTTAAAAGCTTTTTCCAAAAAAACAACTTAAAAATGTCTCCGAAATTTCCAAACTTTAATATGTATTTTCAAGCATAAATATTAAGGGAGTTCACAATAGCGCCTAAGTCGACTTAAGCAAAATTTGTGTTTATGGCCTCTTTGTGAACTTTATGCTTAAAAGCACCCAAGGACAAAGTTTCAGTTATATTTATTATACGTTTTTTTTTTGGAAGTAAGAGCAAAATAACGATTTGCTTAGGAGGGGGGGGGGGGGGGGGGTGCACATTGAAAACAAGCAAGGGGGGGCTTGTTTTCAATGTGCAATAACATTTGGAATAAAAGCTTAAGTTTAGAGCCAGTAGTTGTTGTTTGCTTATATCTCAGCCATTTGTAAACCGATTATACCGATTCAATTGCAAAATTTAACGGAGCATATGTGACATATTTAAAAACCAAGTTTGCAACATTTCTTGAATCTTTGGAAACCCCATTTTAACAGACAGACGGACATCTTTAAATCAACTTTAATCCTCATAATCAACCATAAAAACTTTGTAAAATGCGTTTCTGTTCATTCCCTTTATTATAAAACTTTGAGTTCTTTTAATTCCAAATCAAAATAAATACACACACTTATTCAATTATAATGTTCACATGCTTTATTATCTTTTGTTAGCAACGAATTGAACCGTTTAATGTCTTAAATCAAACAAAACTAAACATTTATGACAGTGATAACCACTCCATAGACTCGCGAGCCAGTCAATAATCGTATTTTTCACACAGACACGGTCAGCAATTCACATGTATACAACAACTTTGTTCGTTTCAAAACATCAGACTATCATCGGTCTCTGCGACCGCACACAAGCACATAATATCTTTGTGTGCGTGCGTTCGGGGCTTTCTTAGTTCGGGGCTTGGTTATCACTGATTTATGAGTTCGCCTGTATTTATAGTTCACAACCATTCTAGTAGATTCAAGAACCATTCTAGTCTATTTCAGAACTTTTTGTTTGAATTACAGTAGTTTTGACTTAACTGCCTTTTGTTTATGTGCACTTTTGACTTAACTGCACAAAATTGATAATTTTTGGAATTATTCTTTATAATTCCATACAAATTCCTTTTTTAAGTGCACATTTAAGATAAATGCACAAAATTTTTAGCATTTAAAAATTATTTTCATACAAAAAATGTAACTTAGCTGCACTTGGACTTAACTGCCCAAAATACATATTTTCTGGAATTATTCTTTAAAATCCTTGCTTAAGTGCATTTGGTATACCTGCATTTTTTCATATTTTTTGGCTGCTTTAAAATATTTTCATACAAAACATCAAAGTTAGCTGCACACATAAAAATATATGGTGGCCACTTTTTCACATAAATATCCAATTAAAGCTGTTTATAAAAATACAAATTGCAATTATTTTGTTTTTTCCATAAATTTGTATGTTCTTTGTGAATTCTCATTGTTTTTGTTAATGTTTCTTGTATATTAAACAACTCCTAAAAGAATCTTCTGATGATTATCTGGCGATTAACAAAAACATCAAAATCTTTTTTTTAATTTAATATTTTTTTATTTATTTTTTGACACGCTCGTCTTTAAATCTTGGAATGAACCTTTTGGGAATCTCTGTAAGAGTCGTATAACAATTACTGAGCTACCTAAATAAGACCGTTTTTGAAGTGTAAAATTGCTATTGCCAATTCAATTTTAATAAAACAAAACGGCCTAAGGATCTGTAAAAAAGGATTTTCCGACCGGATGGTGTTGATCTCGCGACCTTAAGGTTTGTTTTATAGAAATTGTATGCAAATTAGAAGTTTTGGCAGTTATACGGCTGAGCATTTCACGAGTTGTAAAATAATACCTACATGAGTTTCATACGAAAGACTCGTTAGATAATCCCCATATACATCATAAACGATTCTCTTTACGATTAATATAAGCGTTTTTTGCTGCGTTATGGAAAAATCTCTTATACAAATCAGCACGTGTAACAGTTTCTCCCGTGCGAGGAATTGTCTACAATTAAAAAATGAGCTCGTCGACGATCAAAAACACTCTTTGTGAGATTCCCAGTAGACTCCTAGACGATTGAAAATGCTAGATGGGTTGAAACAAAATTTTAATAAAATATAAATTTATGTATTAAGAAAATAATTGTTTTGTTCTACTTTTAAATAAAACACTTTACTTTAGCTGCACTTTTGTGCAGGTAACCAGAATTGTGTACCTGCACATTAAGGCAGGTAAATGCATTTAAGATAACTGCCTTTTTGATTTACCTGCAAAAAAAATCGTGCAAAGGAGATTGTGCAGCTCAGTCAAAAATACTGTATTTAAAATAACTTTTATACATCTAAATCTAAAGTCTATATTTAGGCGTAAACAATTTTGTATTACAATTACGAGAAAGTTCCATACAGTGGAGTTCACAACAATTTTACAGCGGTGTGCTGGAAATCGAAAACGTAAAACGCAAGAATTTGGAAGTGGTTTTAATACACTTTTAATCTCATTTTTATAATTTTTGATATAAAAAAAAAAAAATCTTATTAGTAAAAGACTTTTAAAATTCTTGCGTTTTGCGTTTTTGATTTCCAGCACACCCCTGTTAAACTAATACGAAATAAAACTTCATTTTTACAAGATAACTTATAACTAAAGCTATAAATAGTTCTTAGATAGATTTAATTTCATAAAAATAGATATACTTTATAGGGTCTAAGATCAATATTGTAGAAGTTACAGATGGAATTACAAACTTATACATAGACACATACCCTTTCCACCTGTGGTGAAGGGTAGAAAAAACCGCCAACTTATTTGGCTTTGTTGTTAGTTAATACATCTAAGAAAATCATCTGCTGCCTTTTACCATATTCTCTTTTTATTTCTTTTAAAATTATTGAATTCAAACTTAAACTTATATTTTTTCTATAAAAAAAAAAATTAAATTGTTTTTTTATCTTGCTAAACTTAAAAATTTCTATAAAAAAAATCTTTTTCAAACGCATGTTAAACATATAACACTCTTATGTAAATGACCTTTTAACTTTAGCATTTAAACTTAAAAATTTTTACACAGCATTAAAACACTCATATGCTGTTTCTGCTAATTTTTTTCCAACATTTTCCCCTAAAAAAATATAGAAAGAAAATAAAAAAAAAACTAAACAATCTACTGAATGCCTCCTCCACTCTGAACTATCATCTCTACACAAAAGAAAAATCCCATATATCATACCTATTTCTCATTTAACGTGATGGCCAGATATTATGAATCTTTACAGAAAAAATCTAAAAAAAAGAAAAGGTTATCATTTCACAAGTTTCCTATAAAGAGTAGAGTAGAGCCCAAGCCCAAGATACCAACCAACATTTAGACGGTGTAGACAAGCATTAAATGAAATCCACCCGCATTTTAGTTAATTAACTCATTTGCAATCTTCTTTCGCTTTTTCTTTTTTTTTATACAAAAATTTTTTGGTTATAAAACAAGTTAAAAGACTCGGAACCTTAGCTACATTTATATGGTAAAAAGTTTTTTTTTTATTCCAAAAACTCTTTATGTTGTATGAACATTAATTGATTTGTTTAAAAAATTTTCAAAAAAGCAAAAATAAAACCCGAAAAAACGTGAATAAATGAATGGCCAAATAGTATTCATTTTAACATAATCATTATGAAAATTACAACCCTTTACCCTTTTCTTATTTTTCTTTTTTTTTTAGTTAGCAGTTACAAAAACTCTTGAAATAAATTTGAATGGCTTAAAATTATTGCTAAAAAGATAAAACCACAAATATTTCATTGGAGTAACTGAAAAAAACAAAAACCAAATTTTAACTTAACTTAAAGAAAAACATATAAATAATAAAACAAATGATAGATTTTTATCATTTAATTAAATTTTGTTAATAGAAAATGAGAAAATTACAAGGAGAAGGGGTTCAATAGTTCAAAAAATTAACCTAAAAAAGGTTCAATTGTAAAAAATTACAAAAAAAAAAATTTTAAAAAGCTTTTTAAAGTTTTTTGCAAATTAAAACCTTTTGAAAGCATTTTTCAATACTTCTCTAAAAATGTTAGTTGATCTTAAGTTATCTTAAAAGCTTTTACGGTTTTATCAAAAAAGAACATCAACAAATTAACCTGAAAAAGGTTAAATTGTAAAAAATTCCCAAAAAAAAAATTTGTTAAAAGCTTTTCAAAGTTTTTTTTCCAAATTAAAAGATTTTGAAAGCATATTTCAATACTTCTCTAAAAATGTTAGTTGATCTTAAGTTATCTCAAAAGCTTTTACGGTTTTATAAAAAAAAAACACAAAGCTTTAAAGCTTTCAAAAGCTTTAACGTTTTTGTTTTTAATTTTGCTATTAAATGCTTAGTTTTTTAAAGCTTTTTTAATATTTCAAAATTAATTTTTCAACTTTTCTCCTTAAAAAGTATGTATTTTTTATTCAAGTTTAAAAAAAAATAATTTTCAAAACTTTAAGCTCTATTTGTTTAAATAAAAGAGCTTAACACGATTTTCACTAAGCTTAAGGCTTGTTATATAATTCAGTAATCAAAATTCAAGTTAATAAAAGCTCTTCACTAAGTTGAAACCGATTCAAAATGTTAAAAGCTTTTTAAAGTTTTCTGAAAATTTAAAGATTTTGAAAGCATATTTCAATACTTCTCTAAAAATGTTAGTTGAACTTAATTTTTCTTCAAAGCTTTTACGGTTTTATAAAAAATAAAACAAACAAAATGTAAAATGGCTTAAAGCTATTAAAAGCTTAAAGCTTTTTGTTTTTTTTTTAATATTTCTAAAATTAGCTTCTTGACTAAAATACTTTACAAGATTTCTTTTTAATTCAACATTAAAAAAAGAAAGCATTTCTCAAAACTTAAAGCTCTACTTATTTAAATAAAAGAACTTTCAAAGATTTTCACAAAACTTAAAGCGTATAATATAATTAAGTAATAAAAATTTATGTTTAAAAAAGCTCTTCACTAAGCTTAATCTGTTCAAAATTGTAACAGCTTTTTAAAGTTTTATGTAAACTAAAAGCGTTTGAAAGCATTTTTCAATACTTTTCTAAAAATGTTAATTGAACTTCTCAAAAGCTTTTACGATTTTATAAAAAAAAAAAATAACCTAAAAAATGATTAATGCTTTAAAGCTATTAACAGCTTAAACGTTTCGGTTTTTAATGTAACTATTTAATGTATAGTTTTTTTGAAGCTTTTTTTATGTATCTAAAATTGAAACAGGTGTGATTGCAGACCAATGTGTGTCTCAGTTAGTGAATGAAAGGAAATGGAGTTATTAAAATTATAAAAAGAGTGTGAAATTATTTTTAAAAAAATTTACCCCCGTATACATAAACGATAATTAATTTTAACAAACGTTTATTAAGTCAAATTTTTGTAGAAAACTTGTGTTTTAAACCTTTTTGAACTTAAATTTCTTTAATGAATACGGCAGTTAATAAAATTTCTTACTTTTACTACAAAACTTAAAGCTTTCAGTAAGTTTTAACCAGAGTTAAAACCCTTACAAATTAGTTTTCATACAAATTTCTTTAAAAGCTTATCCCTTATTTTAAAGTCTTAAAGGCAACTCCATTCTTTTTGTTTTAAAGATGTTCTTTTCAGTTATAATTAACTATCAGATATAACTGTCAAAAACATATTGTTAACTAGAAGTTAAATTTATATGTAGTTAGTTTTTGCTGAACTTAGTAAAAGCTTTTTAGAAGTTTAAAATTCTTATGAACCGTAAACTTTAAAGTGATTTACTATAATTATTTAAATTTATGTACTAATGCTCTTAAAGCTCTTGCAAAAGCTTTTGATTTAAATTTTAACTTTTTCATGATTTTAATAAAAATTAAAACATTAAATTTTTAAAAAATTTAAAGAAGACTAAACCTTTAATTTGTTTAAGATTTAAGGCCATCGTTGCTCATTCTTGTCCTCTCTATCACTCTTTTCAAGTTATAATCCTCTAAAGGCTAGTTGGCTTCCTTGTTTTTTCCAACTACTACTGCCCATTTTTTTTTTGCATCAAGAAAAAAAAATGGTATTCCTTACTTAGATATTTTGCTTAAAAGAAAAAAATATTGGGAATTGAAAAGAGGAAAGGAATTGAAAACAACACTTGCTTAAATTCTCACGTGGATAGAATTTCAACAAGTGCTGCGCGCCACCATCAAAATCCAAAGATAGAAGACAGAGTCTTAAAAAAAAATCAAAACAAAAACAAATTTAAAGGATACTAGGATTTAAAGCTTTCCGTTTTTTTCTTCTTTTACCTTAGACAAATATTCAGTTAAAAAATACTTAAATTTCAAATCCTTTTTAAAAGGTAATTATGAATTATTAAATAGAAATAATCGATTCTAAGAGTTATTTGAAACGAAAACACTTGAAAGCTTTAAAAAAAAGCTTAAAAGCAATTATTAGAGTTTGATGACATTTGCTTTAAGCATTAAAATAAATTTGAATTTTGAAATTTCGCGTCTTTGGTTTCATAAAAAGCAAAACAAAGAAATTATCAACAATCATCATCATCGGCTTTTTCGTCATTTGTACTTGGTCCTGTCTAAAGCATAAAGGACTTGTTAGGTTTGAGAAAAAAAGGAAGAAAGAGTTGTTGCTTTGTTTTAAAGATAGTGTATGTGTGTGTGTATGTCAAAGTTTTATTGATGAATCTGAAGGACATTGACAATGTTGAAGAGGTTTTACAATGAGAAATCATGATGATGTCTGGCTGAATGTTTGGCTGGATGGCAAAAATGGGTTTTTAATACGACCACAGCCAGGCAGCCAGCCAGTTGATCTGTCTGTCCGTCTGCCTGTCTGTCTTTTTTGTCTTTTACCCAACCAGCCAGCCAGTTTTACTTAAATCTAGTCAACCATGTTCTAAATGAAATACTTTAGAAACCAGGCAAAGGATATTCAGTTTAAAAGCTTTTTTGTACTAACTGTTGTTGTCTTAAATAGCCTTTGGCTTTCATTTTTGCCTTAATATTTTTCGAGGTTTTTTCTTCTTCTCTATATTCGTATTTTGATTTCAAAGTCGATCATGTTTAATCACCAGATTACATGTTTTTAAACTGGAAAAAAAAAGGCTTCAGGTTGTAAATTCCTTTTCAAAAAATTATTGATTTCTTTGTTGGAAGTTTCAAAATTTATAACTTTTGCTGTTAATTTTATTTTGGTTTGTTGTTTTTTTTTTTATTTTTATTTTGGGGAGTTTTTATTTAAAACAAAACTTTTTTGAAATATTGTTGATTTAATCGAAAACTCATTACTTCCGTTTATATCAAAAAATAATAAAAACATTTAATATTTGTAAAAGAACTTCTTAACAGAAAACTAACCCCTTTTTGAAAATTACAACTAATTTAGCAAAAAAAAAAAAAAAAAAAAAAGGAAAAACCTTAAAAAAGAAACTTTTCCATTGACTGTTAGAACTTAAATATTTGGCAATTTCCAAAAAAGGAACTAATAAACAAAAAATGTTTAAACACCCACTAATAGTTCGAAATATTTATATAACAAAAAGCATAAAAAACTTATCGATAATTTACAAAACCATTTAAATCCTGTAGACGTTGTTAGACTTAAAAAAAAAATACAACCAACAAAAAATTTGTTAAACAAACTTTGTTATGTATTAATTTGGCTAAATTTAACCCATAATAACTTTAAAAGTAAAATTAATGAGGGTTTCTTTCAGTAAAAACGCCATAGAAAAAGGAAACTATTTGCCTGTTCCCCACTCCTGATCCTTCGTCCTGGACTTACAGCAACAATTAAGGACAATTTCTCTAAAATTTATAACATTTTCAATATGTATGGTAGCAAAAGTCATTAGATTTGTGCAGTTTTTGTTTTTAACAAATGTTACTGACCAGGGAAAACTATAAATTTCCTTTATACGGCTTATCCTTAAAAAAAAAACCCTGCAATAAAAGGTTAATTGCTTTAAAAACTCCTTAAAATTTATGGCAAATTTGGTAAACAGATAAGAATTAAAATAAATATTTAGAAAATTTGTCCAATATCTAAATGGATTTTGAAAGGATTTTCCTAGATGAGGTGGGAATGGCAGTCAGCTCTCAACTGACACACTTAGAACCACTGAGCCATTGTAATACCAAAGAATTCTACTAAACACAGCCCCTAGCGTAGATATCCTAAAATTTATCAAAAGTGTCGGATCCCATTTCGCTCAGTTGCCTTCTCGCCAATGCAGGACGGTGTGTCAGAGCAGGTACTCCACGTTCTCTTCCTCGTTTTCGTTAACGCAACAACAGCAATATTTAAGCTGGAGGTCTACACCATGCGTTTTATACTCTCTTCACCATTTTTTTAAACGCATTGAAAAGTAGAAAGCTAACCTTCTTCATTCGTGTAATACGTTAAGGGTCGTCCAACTAAAACGCACGATGTTAATTGTAAATAAAACAAAAAGTTTTCAAAGAATGGAAAGATCTATGACAATTATGTGTGAAACAAAATATTGGCTAAATGCTCGCCACAGCTTTGGTGGCATACCTCTATCCGATGGCATTTATTTTCAAAGACTCTAAGATATAATTAAGGTGTCGTTAATGTGCCGAATTATCTTATCCTTGAGCTCTTGAATTGTTCTAGGCTTATTGACGCAGACAAATTATTGTGGCGGCCAATTAACTTCCCCACGTCGTGAGATAAAACGGCCATTGGGTTGCAAAAGAGCCATTGTTTCGTTGGCTGTGTGGCAAGTGGTACCATCCTGTTGGAAAAACACATCGTCCAGATCCAAATCCTCAATTTCTGGCCACAAGAAGGCCGTTGTCATTTCGCGATAGCGAACACCATTCACTGTAACTTCTTGGCCGACTTCATTTTCGCAGAAATACCGCACCAAACAGTTTGTGTTTTCACATTTCCTACAGACCCGGCTTGCTGCAATTTGCGTACAATTCTCCCGATTGTGGAAACATTTGGTCGATTATACTGACCAAAAAATTCACGAAGTGCATTTTGATTTGAATTGCCCCATGTGTGAGTTAGAATTCATTTGCACACACCGATGGCAATTTCGAGAATATAGACCCGCCACAGAAATATACACTGGGGATTTGCTTGAGGGCTGGAGCTATCTAACCTCCGTTGCCTTAACCATTGAATTCTAGCAGCATCTGTCGAATAGCAACAGCGCCTAGGGACTCTTCACAGTCCGAACTTTCCCCGAAGGTGAAAAACCAGACTTGTAACTTGAGTCCCTTCCCGCGATTTTGGGTTTAAACCTCAACCACTACGTGCTCTCCTGAACATTATCCCTTCCATCAGAAAGACAAGGCTTCCGCAAAGACAATCAACTTAAAAGCCAGGGAGCAATTCTCACAAGAGACGGAGAACTTAACCACACAGAAAAAGTTTTGCACCAGTAAAAGCATTGATTAAAAATAAAATCAGTTTTAATTAAAAATTTAATCAAGTGAATTAAACGTTTAATTGATATTATTAATTTGTTTACTGGCGCAAATAAATATTATCAATTAAACGTTTAATACATTTGATTAAAAATTGAATTCACTTGATTAAACGTTTAATTCACTTAATTAAATTTCAACTTAAAACTGATTTTATTTTTGATTAATTCTTTTACTGGTGCAATATTTTTTTCTGTGCGGTAGTCAGACCGGTTTGCGCTGCAGGCCACTGATACCCATGCAGTGTACAGCTCTGAGGTCTAACTTCGAGTTCTTCTTTTTAAAGAAGAATTCTGCCTTTCGAAAGTTATGTGCCGTTATCAAGTTACATTCACTTATTTTCGTTGTATGAGATTCCGAAGAATGCCAGTACACCTATAGCGCGAGGTTAAATACATTACTAAGGCAAACAAAGGTCGATTGTCCTATTTCGCTTTCAGGAATGACACCAACCTGACTTGTTCACCCGACACGCAACCCTTTATTTCCAACGCTTCAAAATGTCTACTTTTCCCGTGCATGATCTTATCAATAATCACCATATAAGGAGGTAAATTTCCTCCAAATATTTTAACTACTCCTCTTGAGAAGAGTAGTGTGTAATCATTTAAATTATTTAGCCCTATCTTTTAGCCAACTAGAAAAAGCTAAATGTTACCAGCAAGTACCACGAGGAGGTAAGTTAAAGGCGCTTGTTGCCGACTGAAAGGCGTACCTCCCGAAGGCTTCAACCCAAACTCAACGTCTTTCCTTGCTACTCATGTCAACAGTGAAACATCCCTTCTGGCCATTGATAGCTGAGAGGATTTTCTTAATATTCCAAAAATTTAAAAAAAAATTGATACTAAAGTCCTACAATCAAAAAGCATATAACTTTAAAAACACAAGTTTAAAAAAAAAAAAATAAACAGTCGAGACAAATATTTTTTTAAGGTTTCTTAAATTTTCTTTTAGCAAGTTTAAATTTATAAATTGTTAAAGGCTTAAATACAAAAGCATACAACTTTAAAAACATAAGATTAAAAAAAAAAATAGTTAAAATTTTTTTCTTAAATTTCTTAAAAAAAAAAACTATAAAATTACCAATTCCTTCTTATTCTCTTTTCAGAGAGCTACCTTGGCTGAAAAGGAAGTCAACACTCTGAAAGAACAGCTTTCCACCAATACACCCAACACAGACAGCGATAATAACGGCGACTTGCCTTTGTCCACCAGCACAGCTAACAGCACACTTGACTCAAATACAGAAGCTTTGAACGCTTTGTCCACAGAGATCCCACCAAATAAAATTTTATCATCCACATTCAATAACAACAACACGAAACTATTGAATAGTGTGGCAGCTGCTATAACTCTACACCAAAACGGTGGTAATTTATTGGCTACAACACCCTCTCCCTCGCCGCCGCTCTCAGACTCGGGTAATCACGTGACAGGCTCTCAGGAGGATCCAAGCGAAGAACAACAGCAACAACAACAACTTAACGGTTGTTTAAATCCCAAACTGTTTTTCAATCACGCCCAACAAGTTATGATGATGGAGGCAGCCGCAGCTGCAGCGGCCGCCGCGGCAGCTGCTGCTGCAGTACAACAGCAACAATCGCCCATGCATTCGCCACAACCTGCAACAAAGCAACAGCAACAAGAGGAAAAAGATAAACCCACCAATACACAGGAATTTAATGAAAATTTATTAGATTCCAAATTATTAAGTGATACTCAAACACAGGATAATAACAATCTTGCCACACAACAAAAACACTCGGAGGTTCCGGCGACAGAGAAGAATGCAACTGCTGCTGTTGCTGCCTCTGAGTGTAGTACTAATAATAATAATAATAATAACAATAATAACAACATCAATAGTTTTAATAGTGATAGTAACAACAAAAATCGTTTAAATTCTCTGGTAACAAATCAAAATTGTACGGAAACAGATACAGAAGATGATAAAGCGCTTAATACTAAGAACGATAATCAGGAGGAAGAAGAAGAAGAAGAGGAACAACATATGGATACCACGGAAGAATTAAGAGGGAAGTTATTAGATAATAATAACTATTCAAATACAGAAATGAAAAACAATCATATGGAATTATTAGCTGCCAAAGATAAAGAGGTAAGTGGTAAACGTTTTTTTTTTTGTTTTTGTTATTAAGGTGTCGCAAAAAAGTACTTTTGAAAGTACTTCTTTATGACTTACTTATTTTTTTTTTCTTCTTTATTGTAAATAAAAAGTTTAAAATTCAATGAATTGTAAACTCGTTAAGATAGACCGCAGACAGTTTTATAGAAAAATCACAAAAAAAAGAAGACTTTGTAACACGATTTGTTTTATTTGGGCAGCCTTTTTTAAAGGGAGTTTTTCTAAAGCGAGATTTTTTTTTTTGTTGGAAGGAAGCTGTTTGTTTTTTTCCTGTTTGTTGGGTTTTCCTTTTTCTTCTTTTTTTTATTGTTTAAAAAAGATCTTTCAAAAAAAAAAAAGACTTTACGACATTTTATTGTATTGACAAGATAATTTTTTACGCCTTCAATTGTCCAAAAAAAACCCTTTACAAAAAAAAATTAAGACAGTTTTTGAAACTTTTTCTTTAAAAAAAACGACCCTTTTTGGGTTAAATGACAAATTATTTAGTTAAATAAAAGAAAATTAAAGCAAATAAAAGTCACAACAAAAGTTAAGTTCTTTCTCAATTTTTGTTTTTTCTTTTATAAAATTTGTAAGAGTTTGGGGGGTCCCCAAACTCACGCATATATGAGCTTAAGCAAATATGCCATTGATCTTTAGTTTGAGCAAGATTTTTAATTTATTGCTTTAAAATTCTTGAAAGAGTTGAAATTTTATGCTTTTATTTGGAAATTAAAAGGGGGATAAATAACAAATTTTAATGATTCAAAGGAGTTTTCTTACACATGTTTTGATTAACTTCAAATAAATCCAAGAAACTGGATCTTAAATTAGATTAAGTCAATATCACAACCACCTTAAAAGTTAGTTAAGCAAACAAATCCTACTTTTAGGCGAATTGAACTTTAAGTTCTATAAAGTAAGGTAAAGTTAAGTTTTTTAGAATTTATAGACTAGTTGTTTAATAAGGCACTTTAAACTAACTTAAATTTTTTTTTAAACATATTGAACCTCTTTAAGTGTTACTTAGACAAATAAAGCCAACTTTGGTTTAGAATAACCATTAGTTTTAATATTTCAAGTTTGCTTTAAGAAGACAGTTTTAACTAGCTAAAGGGAAAAGAAGGAGGCCCTATGCTCCTTATAGGAAGCAGAGAAACCAATATATATACATGTGTATAAATATATATTGGTTGTAATGCGGGGTTAAATTCTTCTTCTTTAAGCCTACTTTTAAGAGGCAGCTCAAACAACCTTCAGATTCTATATGTAATACATTTTCTAAATTAACTTTAGATTTAGGCTAAAGTAGTTACAGTAATATCCCCAGTAATAAAAAGAGTCTATTGGGCATATTCTGACAATCGCAAAACGCTTAAGATTGGCAACTCAAAATTGCAAAGGGGAACAAGAATATTTGTAAGAAACTATGGCAGATCGCAAGCTCAACGCACGAGTTAAGGAACACCATAAAAGAAATCTGGCGTATTGCGATTTCCAACCGTGCAATTGTCAAAAGGTTATTAAAAATGAAGTCAAGTTTTAGGGATAGAAACTTTAAGTTTTAAAAGTAAAGTCTTTATTTTAGGACAAAAAAGAATTCTTGTTTTAGAAGTGGATACTTCAAGTTCAAAATGTAAAGTTTAGTTTTGTTTAGTTTCAAGCGTTTTTAACAATGAAGTATTTTCAGAAAAATAAATTGTCTTGTTTTCAAAGAAGGAACTTAAATTTCAAAATGTAAAGTGGCGATTTAGGCTTTTTTAAAATATAAAGTTTCTATAAAAGGAAGAAGTAGTCTACTTTTTTTTAAGAAAAAACTTAAAGTTCTATAAATTCTAAAAGTCTGTGTTTTAAGGCCAACTTTAAGGCGGTTATTAAAATACGTACTATATTTTAAGGCATTTTCTAAGAGTCTAGTTTTAGGAGTAGAAACTTTAAGTTCAAAATTTGAAGACTATATTTTAAGACAAAGAAGAATTCTGGTTTTAGAAGTGGAAACTTTAAGTTCTAAATGTAAAGCCTAGTTTAGTTTCAAGTTTTTTAAACAATGAAGTGTTTTCAGAGAAGAAATAGTCTAGTTTGAAAAGAAGAAACTAAAATTTCAAAATGCAAAGTCTAGTTTTAGGCTTCTTTAAGAGGAAGAAGTTGTCTTTTTTTTTAAAGGGGAATCTTCAATATGAGTTCTATAATATTATAGTATTCTTTGTTTTAAAGCCAACTTTTAGGCGGTTTTGAAAATATGTACTTTATTTTAGGGCATTTTCTCAGAGTCTATGTAAAAATGTTATTAAAAACTAAGTCTAGTTTTATAGATAGAAACTTTAAGTTTGAACTGTTGTTTTATTAGTGGAAACTTTTAGTTCAAAATGTCGATCTTTAGCTTTAAAAGTTTTTAAGCAATTAAGTGCTTTAAGAGAAAGAAGTAGTCTTGTTTTAGAAGAAGGAACTAAAATTTAAAAATGCAAAGTCTAGTTTTAGGTTTTTTTTTTAATGTAAACTTTCTATAAGTGAAGTAGTATATTTTTTTAAAGAGGAAACTTAACCTTTCGTCCTACACATGAATCTGGTTAGACCTTTTTCAATTCGAAATGTAATTTTAATGTAAACATGTGTGTGGCGAAAGGTTAAAATTCTATATGACTTCTAAAGGTCTATAAGTTCTATAAGGCTGTATTTAAAAGCCAGCTCTTAGGCGATGCTGAAAATATGTACTATCTTTTAAGTAAAATGTGGAGCCTATTTTTAGGCAAGGAAACTTAAATTTTAATAAGATTATCTAAATTTCATTGAATGAATTCTATTTTTATAAACAATTTTAAATTCAGCTTTACGACACTTTTAACAATTTGTTTTTATTATAAATAAATGTCTTCTATTAGTCACTTAAAGTGAATTTGAAGCCTACTTTTAGCTGTTTTCTTTTAAATCCATCCATTTTTCTTGTTCAAATATTGAAGTTTCTTTAATTTTCCCATCATTTTTTTTTCAAATTCATTTTAATTATTTTTAACCAAACAAATTATTACATGATATTTATGAACATATGTAAGAAATAAATTTTGCCATGTATGTTTACATATTTATTTGTTTTTTTTTTATATTTTATTTCTACTTAACGTTGTTTATTATTTCTTTTTTTTTTGAGAAACTTTTTTTTTTTATTTCTTTTAAAAGCAAAAATATTGGAGAGTGTCACTTAAAAACATTTGAACAGATTTATCATGTTCCAAACCAAAAAATATATAGCAAACATTCGTACATACATTTCGAACACTCAAAGAAAATTCGAACCGTAACACAAAAAAAAAACTAAAAAAAGGAGAGAGAAGAAAAAAAACGACCATAAAGTAAATAATGATTTTAGTAAAGAAAACAAACTTGTCAAATAATCCAAATTGTGTCTGGTTAAAGGAAAAAAATTAAAAAAAAAACCGAAATAAAATTGAAAATTATGAACATTTTTCTTTAACTATAAAGCAAAAAGAAAAGCAACAGAAATATTTTACACTGTCTGCAAACGATTGAATAGTATAAATGTGGCACAGTGTTGTTTGTTTGTTTTTGTATTTCGGTTGCATACAATTTTTATAGACATTAAATTTTATGGTCGCATATGTTGCATATTTGTTATGCGTCTCTAAAGATCTGCTTTAAAGATGCTGATGATGAGACAGACCTGCTGAAGAATATGAAGAGAGATAAGATGATGAGACTAAAATTTAGTCATATAATGATGATAATAATGATGTTTATGTTTATTTTTTTTTTTTTTCTAAGTGAATTTGTGGGTTTTGATTAATCAAAAGAATTTCTTGCACCGCTATTAAATTGATTATTAGTTATTAATCAGCTTGGGAACGAAGTTAAATATGAATTTTGTTTTTTAATTTTAAAAAATTATTTTTTTAGCTAAAGATAAACAAAATTGGTTTATCGTTTTTATTTGTTTTGTGGTTTTCATAAGCTATTTCCTAGATTATTTTCATTTCAGTTATCAAATTAACAAACGAATTTCATTAGCAAAACAACCACAAAAAATTTAATAAATAATAACGAAATTTAAAATTCAATCACAAAACAAAACACTCATATTTAAAATTAGTTGTAGAAAAAAATTTATGTATTTAAAAAAAATAAAAAAAAAAAATAGAACCAGTAAAAATAATTTAATTAATATAATGGTTATAGATTAAATTAAACGGAAGTTGGTTTATGTTTAAAAAAAAACAAATTTTTTATCACATTTTTCAAATAATCCAAAATCTTAAAAAAAAAAAAATTTAAAATTGTTTTCTTTAAAGCAAACCCCAGGCATAATTTACTCTTTTCTTTTAGAAAATAAGCATACAATATTTATTTTCTCCTTTAATCTTTTTTATTTATGCAACACTTTAAACAAACATTTTTTCATTCATAACTCTTCTTCACTTGAATTGTCACATTCTTTTCAATCTTGGTTTTTTTCTATTTCTTTAAAAAAAAAAAAAAAATATTAAATGCATTTCAATTCTTTTTACGTTATCTCCTGCTTTTTTAACTTTATTTTTTTCATCTTTAAAAAAAAAAAAAAAAAAAAATCCATTAAAAAAAGCTATTTTGTAAACAAGTCTAAATACCTTAATGTTAAATAAAGTATTAAATATTGGTTTGATGAAAAAAAAAAGTGGGAGTAGATTTCAATTTTCAATAGCAGATTTTTAAGCAAAAACAAAAAAAAAGTGCATTTAAGAGAAAGGCAAATTAAAATAAGGGTGTTCCTGAAAATGTTAACAACGATGAATTATTTTTTTTTTTTTTTTTTAATAAATATCGGACGTATTCTAAAAATCCCGAAACTCCTAACATTTGGTATTCTCGCTTAAACTCGCATATATGGTGTTCTGTAAAAAGCAATCTTAAGCAAATTGGCGCAACTTCAAATTGCAAAAGTATGCTCAAGGGAACTAGAACAGGGTTGATAAAGTTGGTACAATTGTACTTTTTTTGGTACAATTCAAAACTAAAAAGTACGCTGGTACCCCCGTGACTCATTTGGTACTATTTCCAAATTTTTCAAACCTACATATTTATAATTCTGTCCAATGAATATAAGCGGAGTTTAGTGTTTGGTGCGAATAGTCTTGCGAAAATGCAAAATGTAGTAGCTTTTTTATGAAATCTAAGGGAAACTCTATATTTTTTGTTGTTGGATTTAGCAAAACAGCTATGGATTTAGCAAAACAGCTATATATATTTACTCTTATGCAAGACTATTTGCACCAAACACTGAACTCCGCTATTGTGAATAGATATTTGCACTTGTTCATTGAACGATTGCTTAATCCACATTCTAGATTTAGTATCAGCGGCTGCATATAAGCGTGCATTTTCTGATTATATTGACAAGTTTTTAAAAGATAAGGAAACCACTTCTGCAAAAGTTCTTGATAGTAGAAAATACGACTTAATCTCAATTCAAGATTATTTTGGAACGAATTCATAATATTTTCAAATATACGTCCACAAGATGGTTGTCACGTCAAGAAGTTATCAACAGAATTTTGGAACAGTGGGAACCCACTTCATTATTATTTCACTCCGAATTATTTTGAAGGAGTTTATTACAAGCGCTAAATAAAATTTTATAATATTCGGACTTTCTACTCCTTTCCTGTATCTGCAGTAAATATTGAAAAACACAATAAATTTGGAAATGCAATGGTAGTACTCGTATGCACATATATTTACAAGATTGCATTTTGAGAAATACTATAAATTCTAAAAAGTGCATCAAACGCTTTTTGGCGGCAATCAAAAATAAAAATAAAAGGATTTCTCGACCCTAAAAATCGCATGATACAGGTCTGGCTAGACCAAATACAATTTGTTTGCCTCTATTCTTAAATATTTTGGAAAACTAACTATTTTGAAAAATTCGGTGCTCGAAATTAATTTTTGACCTATGGTTTCTTTGGCAAAGTTTCTTGGAATGACTTATAGAACAAGAATCTCGATGTGCTTTTGACGCGAAAAAATTTTACCCACCCTATTATTATGTATAATTAATGATCATGTATTTTTTGCTATCTAAACTTTACTGAATTTTAAGTACCTTATGTTTTTGTTGTATAAAATTTCTGTTTTTAAAAATAAAATAAAAAAATTAGTACTATTGGGGCCGAAAAAGTATGATTTTTAAAGTTCGTTGGTACGATATTGGTTTTCTCATTTATCATCCCTGAACTAGAATATTAAAAAAAAAAAAAAAACTAGGGCAGATCTGAAGCAAAACGCACTAGTTTCAAAATACCATAATATAAATCTAACGTTTTGAGATTTCAAACCGTGTGACCTTGTCAGAACATGACCGTAAGTTACCTTTAAGACTTTAAAAAGTTTCTCAACATAACCTTGAAAATTATTTCTTTTTAAATTATTAATATCCTTGAAATTTGTTAATAAATTTAAAGTGTAGTACCAATTTAGCATTTGAAATAGAAATTTTATTAAATTTTTTTTTTTTAAGTTATTTATAAAAATTCAACATAACCTTAAAAATAATTTTTTTTAAATCATTAATATTCTTAAAAATTTTTAATAAATTTAAAGTGTACAACCAATTAAACATTTTAAAAATAAATTTTATTAATTTTTAAGTTATTTATAAAAATTCAACATAACCTTAAAAAGATTTTTTTTAGATCATTAATATCCTTGAAATGTGTTAATAAATTTAAAGTAAACGGCCACTTAAACGTTTTGAATAGAAATTTTATTAAAAATCTTTTATAATATTTAAGCTATTAAAGAAAATTCAACATAACCTTAAAAATTAATTCTTTCAAAATCATAACTTTCTTTGAAATTTGTTTATAAATATAAAGCTTATAACAAACAACTTAATTTGTATAAATGTTTAAATGAAATTTTTTTTAAATTGACGATATATAAACGAAAATTCAACATAACCTTAAAAATTATTTCTTTTAAAATCATTATTTTCTTTAAAATTTTTTTTTTAATAAATTTTAAGTATCTGAACTATTAGTAATTTTTATTTAAATTTAAAGAAACTTTTTTTTGGAATTACCGAGTTTAAAAAAAAAATACAACATAACCTTAAAATTTTTTTTAACTTTTTATTAAAACAAAAAAGGAACACCACTAATATTACATTGAATATTTATACCTCAAAAGGAATTGCAAAAATATGCAGGAATAAAAAAAGACATTTTATTTGAAAAAAATATTACAATAGATAAAATGTTTGAATAAATATTTTACGTTATGGCTTTTAGTTGTTTTTTTTTTCTTCTTCCGTTTTTGTGTCGGCAAATCACGGTAAATTACGGTAATAGACCGTAATGATTTTAAAACCAATTTAAAATTAAAAAAATTTTCTTTTAGAAAAGCTTTTTAATAAATTACAAAAATTTTGAAAATGAAACTTATAGAACTTATGAGAATTTTTAAAGGTATGTATATTTTATCAAAAAGTAATTTCAATTTTTGGGAATAAAAAATTTTAATTTCAAAAGATTTTGTTATTCGTGCTTCATTCCCAGTTTTTATTATTGATAAAAACACTTGAAATTTATTGTTGATGGGATAAGCTACTCCTATGCGCATTTTACTAGATGCTTAGGCCAGATCATCAGGAAACTTCTTCCATAAAGATTTTAGAAAAACTTAAGATATTAAACCAAATAAAACTGTTAAACGTATAAGACTTATAGCAACAGTTCTACTTGTAATAATATCAAAGTTTAAACAAAACACATCAACAATAAACCGTGGGTTTATCTCATCTTACATTCCCCACAAAAAGGTATGTATATTTTTTGGAAATTTAGTTTAATAAAAAGTTGTAATTTTAAATCAGGGTGCGCCGGTTTTTTTTAAGTTCAGGGGGCAAATCATGGCAGTCGTGATCGAATACTTTTTCGATTCGAAAGCAATTTCATTTCAAACAATACTGAACGAATCGGTATTATTTTTTCAGTGATTGAAAACTCAAATAAATGCTTTAC
Organism: Pollenia angustigena; assembly: GCA_930367215.1. NCBI lineage: Eukaryota > Metazoa > Arthropoda > Insecta > Diptera > Polleniidae > Pollenia > Pollenia angustigena. The sequence goes on from OV884059.1 coordinate 25,606,740, forward strand.
AACACCAAAAAAATAATTTCGATCCGTTCAGTATGGACAGAAAGAATTAGAAATTGAATTGTTTTCGAATCGAAAAAGTATTCGATCACGACTGCCATAATTTGCCCCCAGGTTGAAAAATGCTTTACGTTTTCACTAGGAGCTCTCGCTCTAGCGATATACAGGGCTCTTTCACTCGTAGATGCCGACTAAAAATCGTGCTGGTTACCTCAGGACGTATTTCGCATTTCTTCGAGATGGCTCGCTCTGTGGCTATTTCGCCTTGTCAACGTTGTTCCTTGCGTCCACGTCCACTATTTATGTTTCATCGAGGTCCACTTTCTTCACACTATGCATCAGAACAATGCATCTTCATATTGATGATGCCCCTAACATCAGAACTGTGACTTCAATGTTATTACAAATGAAATCAATGAGGCAAAAAGTAACATCAATCCAATGACGAATGTCATCATACAATTAAGTCATATTTTATGCGTAATCTATGCTATGACTACAACGATATCAATTCGATGCCACATTTTGTGTATTGTTACTATTATTTTCATGTTAAAAAAGTAAAATACGAAGCAAAAATTCCCATATTCTATTTGTTTCAGTTATTATGTTAAAAAGATCAAGTTTTCAATGTAAAATGATTACAAAAACCATATCGGGCATGCTGCTGGTGTCTTATAATTGAGAGTTCTTCTGTAAACAAAGGGCGGGATACAACAAAAGTGAAACAAACTTTTGTAACGGGTAAGTGAATAATATTATTCTCTTACTTAAACTTAATTCAATCCCAAATGAGTAAATTTAAAGTCCCAAATACAGTTATCAAAATACTCATCAAGCATTGTGGTAATATGAGTGAAAATGTTTTTGTATGTGTGACACCGACGATGCTGAATGGAAAATCAAAACTTGTAGATATGACGGCGAATATTACGTCCAGCGCACGTGCACGAGTGAATTCGCCTGGTTGACAAGCATTTGACAAGTGTATTTGGCCCTTAATGACACACTGACTGATGCGTCCGTAATCCGATGTTACTGAGTCATCGCACTGATGACATTTTTTATTAAATTGACTCCGATTCGACATTTCTATGATGCCGATGTGTCATCCCATTGTTGACATAATTCCACTTAATGACGATTTGGCCAGGCTGACATCAGAATGATGAAAAGTCTCATGGGGTCAAAAACAAAGACACTTGTCATAGTACTGATTTTTAAATACATCAGCGCTATGACGCCTTTTTTATCAGTGTACCCTTCCACAAAAATTTGCCACACATTGTCAGTTCTCTTCCTTCTCCATCATATGCTAAATGGTGTCTAGTAAAAAATGATGTAGTCCTATCAATGCGAGGGTTACAGGATCGATTCCCGCCAGAGATACTGGTCTGTTTCACTACAAAAGGCTAAAGGTCTAAAGCTTCGTACAGACGATGGTCAGATCTTACAATGTTGTCATTAAAATTGCCTAAAAATGTCTTGCAACTGTCTGAACATTGTAAGCTCATTTTCATTTGGCAGATGTGTAAAATGAATGCATCTGACAATGGCACCATTGTCAGAAAAATGACAATATTGTAAGATCTGACCATCGTCTGTACGAAGCTTAAGCTACCACTATTGCTTGGTTAATAAAGATGGACTTTAATTTATAACTCTTAAAAAATAAATAAAATCTGAAATATTTAAAGCAAAATTTTCTTTATTTAAATTTTTTTTAAGTGATTTTTTTTGGGTTTTAAAATATTTAAAATTTGCGTGTTCTTGTCATTTCTTTTATGATAAAAAAAAAACTATGTATTTGTAAAGCTTGATTGGCGCCTTTAATCATGAAACCGTAAAACTGTGTGTCTACTCCACTTGTAAACACCCGTACGTTGAAAAAATGTAACGCTTCATAAAATCCATCAAATATTAATAATTAAGATTGCGTGTTCAAAGTAGGCGATCAAACAGGCAACAGTTTGTTTTTTTTTTTTAGATTTTTTTGAAAACTACGCTTGACTACACCAATTGATAGATCGATTGATGGTTTTTAACTGTCTAAACTGTAATTTTGAAATGTAAAAATGTTTGATTTGTTTCAAAAATGTGGTCATAGAGAATCAATTTTTTTTTAGATAATAAATATTCCAAAAAAAAAAAATTTTGTATTGTTTTTTTTTTTTGTTTTGTGAAGGTCGTTAAACTTATTATTCATCTAAGAAAATGCTTAAGCAATCGGTAGTGTTTAAATAGTAACACTTGTTTCAATATTATTTTTGGGTTCTGTTAGTTATCGATTCTTATAATCTATTTTTTCTATTTGAATTTATTCTTTAAGACTTTGTTAGATGTTTCTTAATTCCAGCTTTTTTTTTTTGTTTTTTTTTTTTTGATATTTCTAAACCAAAATCAATACTCTCTAAATGCTTATTTCTTATTCTGTTGCTTCAATTTTAAATAAATTTGATAATGAATATTATTTTATGATTGTCTATCAGTCAGGAAAACGAAATTTAATAAGAAATATGTTTTTTTTTTATTCTACTATAAGAAACAACAATAAAATTATGAAATATTCTTAATAATCGAAAAAAAAAATTAATTGAAACATATGTATGCGCAAAATTTGTTTTCGGTAGTTTAAATTTAATAATAAATTCAATTAATTTAGTTATCAATTGGTTTTAAGACCTTTAACAGTAAATTTTTAAAGAAAAGAATTAAAAAGTATTTTATAAAGAAAAATATAAAAAAATAAAGGGAAACATGGAGTCTATGATCTGGGTGAGTTTAAACAAGAAAAGTCTATAAAAAAAAAATGTTTGTAACTTCTTACTTTTGATAAAAGCAACAACGAAAAACAAAAGCCCATATTAAGGCTTTAAACTATTCTCTTTACTCTCCCTCTCGCTCTCTATACACTGATAAAAAAAGTCGTTATAAAGCCAATGTATTTTGACATCAGTACTATGACAAATGTCTTCGTTTTTGACCCCATAACACTCTTCATCATTGTGATGTCAGCCTTAACATCAGCGTTAACATCATCAATGGAATGACAAAACGGCATCACAGAAATGACGAATCGGACTCAGTTTAATAAAAAATATCATAAATGCGATGACTCAGTAACATAGCATAAAGGACTCATTAGGCTCAATTTAATGACAGTTTGTCATTGGGATTGACTTAAGTCAAACTAAGAGAATAATATTATTAACTTAACCGTCACAAATGTTTGTTTCACTCTTGTTGCTTGTTTGTCTACAAAAGAACTCATTATACGGCACAAGCAGCATGTCAGATATGGCTTTCATGGTCATTCTACTTTAAAAAATTTTATGTATTTAACTAAAAAATTTAAACAAATAGACAATGGTAATTTTTGCTTCTTATTTTACTTTTTAAACATGAAAATAATGTTAAAAAATACACAAAATGTGGCATCGCAATGATGTCACTGTTGTAGTCTTAGCATAGATGACACATGAAATATGTCAAAAGTGACAGTTCTTTTAAGATCGCGGCTGACCAGATTTCCTATCTGGTAAAGCTGGATTAAGAAGCCCCAGGTGCCACGGCACCGAAATGGCTTGCGGGAAATGCTTTCTGTCAGGGAAATCGTTTCCGCGGAAGTTTTGCCTGCCGGCTGACAGAATATTTTCTAGGATCACGTGATAGTGGGGCTTAAACCTAAAGGGATACACCTGAAATGCTCACTTAAGGACCGATTTTTTGTAAAATAGTTCGGCCTGATGGAGGAATATCCCTAGGTGCTGTTCCTGTTCAACAGCAGCCGAACTGTCAAAATCAGCTGGGAAACAAAGTAAGCCCGGACAGACACTATAAAGTTTTCTTTCAGAAAGTCTAATGGCGTTTCCTTTTCTGAGTAAAATTCTGCATTTATTCTGCCTCTTGCATTTTTTTATGTTTTTTTCTGAAAAACATTTCTGATGATGTTCCCTTTAAAATTAAAAATAATGCTACATGTTCAACACCCATTTTATTTAAAGGGGCTCTAGATCAAGGCGAAGTCAGTACAAGGTGGTGGCAAGTTTCGAGACGTAACCACTAATAATACAATACAAAAAACATCTGTTGTTTCTGTTGGCTTTGGATTGTTGCAGTCTTGCCACCACCTGTAATTTAATTTACCTTGCGCTAATTATACTTTATTGTTTAAGGCCGAAATTTGTGTTCTTTTGTAAACGTCAAATATGAAACACTTCTTAAAAATTAGGGGAGCATTTAAAAATGTTGCCAAGTCACATGCTGCACTTATACAAAATTTTTTTTTTAGAAAAGAAAACGCCATAAGTTTGTTGATTAAAGGGAAAGAGAACATGCTCTTATCCTCTCCCCTCTCATCAATAAGCTCAGATTTTCTAATAGAAAACTTTAATTTTGTGAGCCTAGGCTAAACACATTTCCTACAAACACATTCATTAAGTTAGATTTTGACAGCTAAGCTAGTGTTTTTCTTACTCTCTCTCTTTTTTATGTTTAAAATTTTCCTCTCTTTAAGTTTATTTAATTCAAACCAAAGTAAAATAATACAAATATTTTCTATTACCTAAAAGAATTTAAAAACAACTAAAGCCTACATTAAAGCTGTTTTGTCTTTGCCTCTTATAAATATCTTTAAAAACAAAAACCCTACAATTATCCAATTCATAGCAATAAAAATAAAAATTCTTACAATTCTACAATAAAACTATCTTTTAGTTTATATTTTTTCTATTTTATCAGGCAGAATGTGTAACTGCCATGATTTCTATTTTTTTTTTGTAAATTGATCATTAAATGATGGTCTTTTATTACAATTCATTTGAAATACTAAAATGTGTGTGTAACTTTTAGTAACAATGTCATCAAATAATTTATAATTTAAATTTGTTTTTTATATTCAAATATTTATTTTTTTTTTTCTAAAATTGACTGACTGATTACTACTTGGGGCCAATAAAGATTTTGTTGTAGTTTTTTGCCTCATGACGATGTTGATGATAATCGTGAGATGATTATGTTTATATTTTTCTATAGTTTTTTTTATATTAAACAAAAATTGAATAAGAGAGAAAAACAAAAATTGAAATTGAAAATTGTGGTTGTTTATTGTTTGAGTATTAAAACTGATAAATGATTTGAATTTTTCGTAAATTGATTATTTCCTTATTAAAATGAAACTAAATAAAATTGAAGAGAAATTATGATTAATTTAACAATAACATCAAAAAAAGCCCTTAATATTGCAGTAGTAGTAAATAAATTTTTCAATAATTATAATAACAATAATTTCGTTACATATCAATTATCTGCTTAATTTTTTTTAAATATTCGCAAACATTTTATATAACCTCAAGTGGAAAAACAGGTGGGTTCAACTAAAACGCACGATGTTAATTGTAAATAAAACAAAAAAGTTTTTTATTATGATAGAAGGATCTATGAAAATTATGTATGAAACAAAATATCGGGCTATTGCTCGCCACGACTTTGGTGGCATGCCTTTATACGATGGTCCATATTTTCAATGACTGAGACATAATTGAGGTTAACTCTCGTTAATGTGCCGAGCCATTGTTTCGTTGGCTGTGTGGCGAGTGGTACCATCCTGTTGGAACCACATATCGTTCAGGTCCATATACTCAATTGCAGGCCACCGCCGGGAGTTTTTGTTTTAATCTAGGTTTTTTCTTTCATATTTTATAAGACTCAAGAAGCTTTTAATAAATATTATAAATTATATATGATGATAAATTCTCATTATTTTCAATATTTCTTAAGTTACTAACAAAAAATTTAAAACTAACCTCAAAAAAAATTTTTTTTAAAGAAGATTCTGTCAAAAAATGTTAAAATATTTAAAAGATAATAACAAATAAAGTTGTTTACAAGCAATATTTTCTAATTATTAGCAAGGTTTGAAAAGTTATTGACAAAACTTCAACCTAACCTCGAATTTATATTTTTAGAAAAGAATATTTTGTTTAAAAGTTTTAATCAATTTGAAAGATTATAACAAATATAGTTGTTTACAAGAAACATTTTCTAGTTATTTGCGGGATTTGAAAATATATTTACAAAAATGAAACCTAACCTCAAATTAATTTTTTTTAGAAAGACAATTTTGTTAAAAAATTTGAAAGATTATAACAAATAAAGTTGTCTACAAGAAACATTTTCTAATTATTAGCGGAATTTTAAAAGTTATTAACAAAAATTCAACCTAACCTCAAATTTTTTGTTTTAGAAAAGACAATTTTGTTAATCAAATCAATTTAAAAGATTATTAAAAATAAAATTTTTTACAAGAAACATTTTCTAATTATAAGCGGGATATTAAAAGTTATTAACAAAAATTCAACCTAACCTTAAATTTATTTTTTTGAAAAGAATATGTTTTAAAAAAGTTATTAAAAATTTTAAAGATTGTAACAAAAAAAGTTGTTTACAAGAACATTTTCTAAAAATGAAATCGTTTAACAAAAATTTTAAGAAATATAATAAAAAAAAAGTAGGAACTACTTTTTTAAGAGGTTTTTTTTGTAACTTCAAAGCTTATAATCTTTAATGTTTGCATTTAAGCGTTGAAATCTGTAATAAAATTAAATTATATAAATAATGTTATTTTTTAAAGCACGTATGCAAATAAAATCCTCTTTAGTTTTCTGGTACTTTTTTGTCATAATTAATTTGTTTAATTAGTATTTTTGGTATCTAATTTTTATAGAAGCCAAAATATTTAATTAAAACTAAACGTGTATCAATTACCAAACATTCAATTTCAAATAAAAAATAAAACATCTCATAAAACTTATAGATTTGAATGTTAATTTTTAAGGTCATTTAATATTTATTACATTTTCGTTAATGGCTAAAATCGAAATTTAATTGACAATTTTGTTTCAAAGAAACATCTGCTTTAATGTATTTTTTTTTCTAATAATCGCTAAGACTTTGTGTTTTTAAACGTGCCAAAAGAATCAATAAATCTTTAATAAAATTTATAGCCATATATTTAACAAGCAACAAAAAAATGTGTAAAAATTCAAACGAAAAACTGAAATTATGAAAAATGAATTTTTATAGCTCTAGACACATGTTAAGCATGTGTAAATATTCATAAACAAGAAATCTTTTACTTACTTCTGCTCAATGGCGTGAAAATGTCGAAAATGTCTTCATCAATTTAAAACACTTAAATATTGAAGAAAAAATTTCTTTTTGGACTTTTTTTTTGCTTCGAAACATACTCAATCGTATTCTCTCTCTCTCTCTTCTCTCTATCCTGCTTTTGCTAGAATATTGTGACAATTTGTCATTTAAATGTTGCTGTCAATGACAAAAACTATATCCATCTAATGTGTAGAAATATCTTGAAAATTGTTTAGCTAAAAGTTTAAGATACATAAATTCGTAAACACATATTGAAGTCTGTGATAGTTGTATGTATTTAAATGTGTAGGCGTTTATAATATTTGAAAGTCAATTACAAGCTTGAACGGAAATTTAACATTTCAATTAGTAGCAATCGAAGCAAAAGTTAAAATGACATCTTCTACTTCATCATCATCGTCGTCAAAATCATCTTCACATCTTTCTCTGCTTGTTTCTCTTTTTTGTGTATAACATTCGAAGACATCATTTTAATTTATGGGTAATTTATACAATTTGGTAAATAAAATTTTCAAAATATATTCAGTATCATCTCAGAAATCAATTTCATGAAAATTGAATTTTTAATTTTTTTAATTGATTTGTGTAGGTTTTGGGGGGAAGGGGGGCTGTAGAAAAAATCAGCTAGAAAATATTAAGGCAATTAAAAGTAAAACTTAATTATTGTACTCTGTTCATTCTTTCGTGCGAAATGCTGTCAAACTCAACATAAAAAATACATATGAAAAAATGTTGACAGAGTTATACTCTGTTTATAAAAACATGAGAAATGTTTCTAGCAACATTTTCGTGGTCCGTGCGAAACAAGTGCAACTCATATTGTGTGCATTTGTGTAGTGGTTTTTACAACAAGTATTACAAAAAGAAAAATGGAGAAAAGTGCAAAAATTAATAAGAAAATAAAATTTTTATGGCTTTTTACTTTCGGAAATTAAAAAATAATACACTTGCTTCACTTTCTTTAATGACAATTAAAAAAACATGTTTTTTTTATCTTCGCAAAACAATGTTGTATACTTGTAACTAATAAAAACGTTAAGTTTGCACTAGGCTTTAATAGAGAAAAAAAGTTTATATACAATGTTGATAAGCAAAACAGAAAAAAATACTTTATATCTCAAGACTTTTTAGAAGAAAAAAAAAGTAACAAAATTTTTCTTTAAAAACTTTTTTACTTAATAAATGTTCCTAAACATTTTTTAAGCAACAATGTATTTCTTATAAAAAATGTTTATACACATTGGGAAGCTACAATGCTGGTAAACCTAAATATAAAATGTTGATAAACAAAAAATAACAAATGTTCCATTAAAACCTATTTTACTTTATAAATGTTCTTAAAAAATGTTTAAGCAACAATGTTGTTTAAGAAGGAGAATTACGAAATTGATTGATTTCGTATAACCGTTAATTTAATTTAACACTTTTTACCAATAAAACTAAACATTTTTCTCATAAGAATCTAATATCTAACAAAAATGTTTATAAACATTGGTAAGCTACAATGTTGCTAAGCCCTTAAACACAATCATGGTTATTTGCTATTTCATTTACTTCTATCAATAACAATTTGGGAATTAAAAGTAAAATATTTAATAAAATAAATGTGTAAACAATGATTAAGCAACATTTTTATTTAAAATTTGAAAAAGGTAGTAAGAATAGTATGTTTTGAGTTTTATTTTTAAACCATATATGGCCCTTTGGACTCGGTTTTTGTGTAAAATTGAATTAATAAATAAATAAAATTTCCATTAAAAACTATTTTGCTTAATAAATGTTCCTAAAAAATGTTTATGCAACAATGTGAATAACAAAGTTGCAGGATTTCTTGTAACCGTTAATAAATTTTTAGCAATAAAACTTGATTTTTATAATAAAAAAAAATTTTTTAAATATTTGCAAACTACACTTGAGCATAATCTTGTTTATTTGCTTATTCCTTTACTGCTTTCAATAACAATTTGGGAATTAAAAGTAAAAATTTCAATAAAATTAATTTAAATATTGTGTAATTTTTTACAGCTCCAAACACTTTTTATCAATAAAATTAAAAAAAGTTTATAAAAACATAAACATTTTCATTACAAATTAGTGTTTATTAACTTTTGCAATAAAAAACATTAGACTTAAATCAATTGTATGTATAATAGCTATCCACACTTTTTGGCATTAAAATAAAATAAAAAATCTATAACAATTGATATTTCAACAAAATTGTTTATAAACTTGTTTTAGCAACATTGAAACAAAAATTTCTTTTTGAATTTCTTATTAGTTTTGAAAATAAATAACAAAATTATTATTAAAAATATTTGTAAACTTGTGTCGGCAACAATTGTGCAAAGAAAATTTTTGGATATTTTATACTGTTAAAATCTTTTTAACACGAATAAAGTCTTGTGTATAAAAAATTTTAATTTATAAACAAAAATGTTTCAAACATGTATCAGAAACAAAAATTAGACTATTTCTGTTCACAAATTATTAAATTTTCTGTAAAAATTTACCAGCAACATGTCGCTTTAAAAAGTTTTCTTCAACATGTTGCTAAAGATATTTTTTTACTTTTTGGTATACATATTTACATTTTCAATTTTTTTTTTTCATTTTAAGTATTTTTATGTTTTTAAAATTTTTTTTTAATTAAATTTAAACGGTTTTTTGATGCATTAATTTTTCTAAACATATGTTTCGTAAACATTGTTACTAAACCAATTCTTTTTCTTTAATTTATTTCTCTTTAGTATTTAGATTATTTTAACAACATATTCTGAATCTTTTATGACATTTTAAATATTTTTGGCTTAAATTATTGTTTATAAATCATTTTTTAAAATACTATTATGATTTGTTCAAATATATTTTATAGGGAATTTTTTTTATCCATTCTCCCGCCCACACCCTTTTGTATCTCCTCCCTAATGTTACAAAAGTCTATAATTATTAATTATTTTTTTTTGAAAAGTCATCGCTGTTGTTTCGTGCGATCTAATATAAATTATGTTTTATGACTTTTATAATAAACAATATAAAATTTTTTTAAATAAATTTGTATACATGTTTATTAGACTTTTTGGAAAAGCTTTACTTTTTAAATTGTTAAATCTTTTAAGATTAATTTTATAGCATTTTTCGCTTTAACATTTTGAAAAACTCGTAAATTTTAATAAAATCAATTGGTTTCTTAATAAAAAAAAGGACTTACTGAAAAATTTTATTTGTGTTTTTTTCTACGAATTTTGCTTTCAAATTCTTCTTCACAAAATCAGCTTAAGGCAAATTTAATTAAAATCGATTTATAATTAAAATCTTTACTTTACTTAGTTTTAACGCTACTTACTCGACTCGACTCATCTCTACTCTACTCAATCTAGCCATCTACTACTGTTTTAATACATAAAATTATATTGTGCATTTAATCTTCAAAATCATCAAATACACTCGAGGTTTTTTTTATAATTTGTTCGTTTTTTTCTCATTTTATTTCTTCGTTATTTTGTATTTCATTGTAGAGAGTTAAACAACATTGAAACGGAAATGATGGTAGTATTTAATAGTCCGCAACCGTAATTAAATAAGCTGGATTTTATATATTTTTTTTCATCTTAATATCCACATCTTTAGCTTTAGTACTCTAAATTTGTTTTTGCCTATAAAAATTTACCCTTAGAAAATGTTTGAGAAAAAAAAAACATAGACCAGACGTTAGTTAATTTCAATGACAACTTTTTCAAAAAAAAAAAAAAAGTGTAACCACCAATTAATTACTATAGACATTAAAGCTTTTCAAAAGATGACATTTCTTCTTCTGCTGCTCTTTTTTTTAAACTTAAAGCTTTTCAAAATTATTCAGCTAGAAATCGTCTTGAAATGCAGATAAAATGATTTTCTATTCTTTCAATTAGAAATTATTTTTATTCAAAAAAAAAAAAAAAAAGTACTTTTTAACATCATGATGATTTTGCATGTTTAAATCAATTTGTATTTGAAATAATCCTGTCAGTCAGTTTGATTCCCAAACCTTTTACTTTTTTTTTTATTTTCAATTTATACCATTGACAAAGTTTTAGTTATTGATTTATTTCTAAATTTCTTATTAAGTATGATTTTGCATGTAGTTAACACATTAGTTCGACACGAACTAATTTGAAACACACATGTGTACATAATTAAAACAAAATGTCAAATTTATTTGAAAAATTTAATAGGAACACCCCCTTAAATTTGCAAAAATTGACTTATAAAATTTTCAAAACCCTAATAAATCTATTAGGAAACAAAAAAAAAAAACTTAACCAAACTCTTAAAAACTTTAGACAATCACAAAACATTACACAAACCAACAAAAAACTAAAAAAAAATTAAGCTTAACGAAACTTCAAAAACTTAACGAAATATTAATTAAGACTCCTATTTATTAATAGAATAACAAACATTTATAGAAAAATTCCAGTTTAAAATCTTAACGAAAGCTTTTTTAACTTAACGAAAGTTGAAAAATATAAATAAATGCTTATTTATGATTTTAATTAATAAAATAAAATAAATTTATAGAAAAATATTTTTAAAACTTAAAAAAGTGGTGGTAAAGCTCAACAAAGTTAAAAAAACTGAACGAAATTTAAATGTAGGCTTATGTTCAATAAAATTATAGAAAAATCTTAATTTTAGTTCAACGAAAGCTTAAAAACTTAACAAAAGTCAATTTTAGGCTTATATTTAATGAAATGTCAATAATTAAACAAAATTAATAACATCTTCGAAACTTAACGAAACTCAAATCTATGCCTATATATTAGGATATGACAAAAATTCAACAAAATTAAATTTTCAAAACGTTACAATAGTTTTTTTAGGCTTATATTTAATGAAGAAATTGAGGAAATCAAATTTTCAAAACTCAACGAAAGGTTAACGACTTAACGAAAGTAACTAAATGCAAATTTAGACTTTTATATAATGGAATAACAAAAATTTAACAAAATTTATAGAAACATTTAATTTCCAAAACTTAACGAAATTTTTTTTTAATATAACCAAATGCAAATTTTAGCTTATATTTTTTGATATTACAATAATTTATCCAAACTTAGGGAAAAAATTATTTTCAAAACTTTACGAAAGTTGTAAAACGACGATCTTAATCTTAAAGAAATTTGATTTAAACTTAAATTCTATAAAATAACTAAAATAAGGCAAAATTTAACGTTTAAAACTTCAAGAGAATTGTTTTTTAACTCAACGAATGTTTAAAAAACCTTACGAAATGTAATTGTATCTTAGTTTGAAATTAAATAAAAAAGTAAAAAGCAAATATTGGGAAAAAATTTAATTTTCAAAACTTAACGACACTTTTAAAAACTCAACAAATGTTTTTAAAACTTAACGAAATGTAGATTTAGGCTTATATTTAACAAAATAAAAAAATGCAATAAAAGTTTCTAAAAATAATCAAATTTTTAAAATTAACAAACATTTTGAAAACTTAACGAATATCGCTTTAAAATAAAATTTGTTAAAATTAAAAACATTAACATTTTATAAATGTATGAACCCCCCTTTTTTTACACTATTTAATATGAAACATAAGATTTTGAGGAAGGGTGTAGAGACGCTTGCGGGGTAAACAATGTAGCACGAAAAGTAAAATCAAGCAACAATGTGTTCCCTTTTAATTTGTTTATTATAAATTTTTGAAATTTATTGTTTATGTATATTTGAATTAAATAGTTTAACGTCAAACTTGTGGCTTGCAACAAAAAGCGTAACGTCTAAACGTACACGAGTTTCCTAAGGGATACAAAATTAAAATGTGAATATTGTTGCAGGGTTATGTCGCATAGTCTGAGACGGGTAACGAATGTTTTGAATATTGTAAGTTTGAAAACTTAACGAAAGTTTAGGTTATCTAACGCTTGATAATTTTAATACAAGTTGAGATTCGTTATTGCTTTAACAATTTAACAAATTTTAGGAAATTTTTTACGTTTCGAAACTTAACGAAACTTTCGTTTTGAAATTGAAATGTAAAACATTAAATATATTTTATATTTTTTATCTCAATAAAACTATACATTATTTAGATAAAAATATAGTATACAATTCTGAAGAAAACTTTTTTCGTCTAGTTTCTTTTTTTTCTGGTCACCTTTTTTTCTTAGTTTATCTGTCTATTATTTTTAAATTATTATAAAAAATCTTTAAGCTTTTTTTTCTATTTTTCATTGCAATTATATTACTGACTTGGAAAATAAAGAGAAAAAAATATATATAACAAGGTATTTTTACACTATATACACAATGATGATATAGAATGTTTACTATTGTGTATGTAAAAGTTAACAAGTAGACCCTGGAGGTATTAAAGCTGCAATGCCGCACACACACATACATAAACATCCAGTTATGATACGCTTCAAGTGCAAATATTGCTGCTGCTGTACTATACACAAACAAAAGGTAGAAAAATCTTGTAAAGCTAACCGAGTCCCTTTTGTGGATGAGAGAACGACGACTGTCCTCCTTTGCCAGCATCATACCACCTTCTTTTCTAGATGACAATTGTCTATCAAACAAATACAAATACGACAAGAAAGACAACAGCAACAAAATGTAAACAAATAAATAATATAACATTTTGTTTTTTTGTTAAACTCTCTTCTAGGTAGAAAAATGGAATTTCAGAGACAAATATGCATCACAGAAAAAAAAATTAGATGCTCTTGTATTCTTTTTTACGGATTTTCTATAAAAAATTTACAATGTATACATTGTTTACTTATTATTTTATGATATAAATTTATATTTTACTTATTTTTTCTGCTGTTAAAGCTCATAACAAGCATATAATTCCTTGGAGTATTTTTAGGTATGGAAAATATTTAAGTAAACATTGAATATGTTAAGGGGTTCTTAAAAAACTGGAATGCTTTAAATGTAACATACAAAATATTTTGGAAATTATTTAAAACAAAAAACTGCAATAAAATTTAAAGTGAAAATCGTTTTACTTCAAATTTCTCTTAAAATTATTATTTATTTGCTAAAAAAAAAAAAGAAAACAATTTTTTTTGTAGTCTTTATTTAATTGCCAGCAGACAAACTTTATTTTTGTTGTTAATCAATTTTGTTATGGACTAGTCAAAAGCACATCTTGGGCAAATATATACATATTTCATATTTTCTAATTCGTTAAACTTTTAACAAACCAAACAACCTTCTTTTAACTACTTTCTCGTGCTCCTCATTTTCTTACAAATAAATTGTATATATCAGCTTTGCTAAAACAAAAAAAAAATATATATGACATTCATTTATATTTGTTTATAAAATAAAAATTGGCTTACTTCTTAACTCATCTTAAAAACAAAAAACAACAGAAAAAAGTCCTTTTATGTTTTTTAATCCTTTTTTTTGTTGGTTGGCCAAAAAAGAATTACAACTCATATACAGTCAATATTTAAAACATTGATATGATATCGCGCGTATGTTGCTAGATACTTTTACAACCAACTACTTCTGCGACTACTTGCAAACAGAAAAAGACAAGACCTTTTGCAAATCATAATCAAAAAATGGTTGAAAATCATAGTCTAGACAATAATTTATGAGTAAGGATATGATGAGCAGCAGCAGCAGCATCAGGAAAAATGGAATTTAAAACATCAGCATTTGGTCCATGAGAACGAAAGAGTTTTTTTTTTTTTTGTTTATTACAAATAATAATTTTTAGTTAGAATGTTTGGTTACTTTTGTATTTCGACAATAAGTGTAACACATCACAATTGTCCTTTTTTTTCTCCCTCAAAACTCCTCTGCTTAACTCCTGCTTTAAAACAAAAATACAAAAAACTGATGATTTTTGTTTTAGAAACACAAAGAAATATTAAGGGCGTACAAAAAATTGTAGAACTTAAAGAAATCATGTAAGTAACCATGTTAAGCAACATTTGTAGCTTAACAATGTCACTAAAAACATACATGTTTTTGCCATGCTTTGGTAGTAGAAATCGAGTGAAAATGAAATCGGTTCAAGTATTTTGTTAACAGGGGCGTGTTTTTTTCCGATTTCCAGAGAAAATTTTACAAAGAAATTTCATTTTTTTTTTTGTTTTCAAAAATTGCAAGTTTTAAAATACAGCAACATTTGTTAAAATATACAAAGTTGCAAAGAAAAAAAAAAAAATTTTTTTTATATAATCAATTTTATGTCTAAACAATTTTAATTATTTTTTATTATTAAAAAAAATTAAAAATTTTTATATAAAATTAAGGATTTTAAAGGACAGCAACATTTGTATCTAAGCAATGTTGTTAAGAAAAATATTATTTTTTTGATAAATATCAAATTCCCTTTTTAGAAAGTTCAAAAAATTTTCTTATTTTGCCTAAAATATTCACATCCAACATTGTATCTAAACAATGTTTCTAACTAAAAAATATTACTTTTGTTGAGAGAAAATTATTTTTTTTTTTTAATTTCTTTAACTTTTGACAAATTTTAATGAAACCCTAATTTATAAAAAAGCGACATTGTATCTTAACAATGTTGCTAATTAAAAAAACAGTAGTTTTGGGTGAAAAAAATACTATACTTACTTTTTGATTTTAAATCTTTATTAAAAACTAAAGTGTTATAAAAACGTTGCCAATCAATATTTCTACTCTTTTGGCAATAATATCTTGACATTTTTTGGATAACGAGAACTCTAAAATTCAGCAACATTTGTAGCTAAACAATGTTGCTAACATAAATTTTGTATCTTAACAATTTTAATTACTTATAATAAAAAAATTAATTTTTAATAATTGCAACATTGTATCTAAACAATGTTGTTAAAAAAAATTTTATATTTGAAAAATATTTAATTTCTTTTATTAGAATGAGAATTTTCAAAATTTATTCTTATTCATCCTTAACAATTCACATACAAAATTGTATCTCAACATTGTTGCTAACTATAAAATATTACTTTTTCTTTAATTTTATTTTCTTTACTTTAATTAAAATTTTCTTTAAGTTTTTATGTTTTTTTTTTAAGCTAAATTTTAAGAAAAGCAACAAGGTTGCTTACTAAAAACACTCTAGTTTTCGGCAAAAATTCTATACTTAAGCCTAGTACTAGTTTGTGAAAAATGTTGAGCAACATTTATTATTTCACACGAAAATATTGACATGTATCAATGTTACCTATCTTGCGAGTTTGTACAATTTGACGTATTTATTCTTGAAAAGTATGTGACATTGCTTTACGTATGTTAACAAAGCCCACATGTATTTTACTAAAATTTATTTATTTTTTAATAAAAAAGAAAGTAAATATGGATAAAAAAAACTGTTACCGGTTATGTTATATTAATTTTTTATTTCTTATTCAATAATTAGTTCATATTTTTTTGCTTTTGCTTAAAATTCCACGTGAAATAAGTGCAGCTTACATTATTTCGCAGTTGTAAAAAAATGTTGCCAGAAACATTCCGGAATTTTTTCACAAAATAAACAGAGTACAACTCTATCAACATTATTCCGTAGATATTCCACACAAGTTTTTTTCATATGCGTTTTAACAGCATTTCACGTGAAATGTTGAACAGAGTACCAGGCTTTACTTTAAAATCTTTATAAAAAACTAAATTGGATAAGAAATGTTGCCAAACAATGTTTCTAATCTTTTACCAATAATGTTGTATATTAGTATAATAAAAGAGGTAATTTGCTTTTTTTAACATATTTTCAAAATACTTGAACAGTTTTTATATACTATGTAGATATGTTGCTAAACAAAGTTGGCTATCTTTGTAAGGTGACATTTATTTATTTCTTAAAAGAAAGATACTGACTTTTGCAATCCAAATCTTTAATTTAACTTTGAAAACTATGTTAAACATAATTGTTGTTTATTAATTTAGTTTCTTAAAATTTTTGTTTAGTTTCACGTTATAACTTTAATTGTAGTTTCCTTTCTGCTTTTTTGTTTTGATCCCCCTTAATGTTAAGTAAAACTTTCCAAATATTTTGTTAGATTTTTGGTTATTTTATATTAGTCAAATAAAAAGTATGAGTTTTCAAAAAAAAAATGTATTTCATAAATTTTTATAACTCATTGAGACCCTTCTTGATATGTATAAATTTTCGTTGTTCTATCTAATGGCTTATCCTTCCTTCCTTTGTGTCTTTTCCTAAATAATAACAGAAAAAAAACCAAACAATTTCAATGATTATTCTTTTGTTTTTTTACACTCTTCACAAAAAACCAAAAACCGAAATAAAAATATTCAAATTCAAACAAATAAATTAAAAAATATATCTATATGACCTGTTCCTTTGCCTTAATATCATCATATTCTAGAAAAAACCCCTTCAAATATGCTTTTGTTGTTTTGTAATCCTTGACTTTTACGTTAAGCTCTCTTTCTAGCCTTCTCTCTCTATAAAACTCTCGCCCTCTTGCTTTTCTGTTACTAAAAGACATCTAAGTGGTTTTACTTGCTAGAAATTTTTCATATGTAAATTATTATTAGTTTTGTTTTTTTTCTAAAAGGGAGAAAGAGAATTTAAGGAGTTGTTTTTCAAGTAGTTGGTTTTTAAAAAAAATTATTATTTTGCTGTTTTCTGTGAAAAAATGTACACGATTTTTCAATATGTCTAACATTAAGACATTAACAAAGATGATTATCATTGTGGAGTAAAAAACTTGGTTGATGCAGTGTTTTTATTTTTTTTTTTTTTTGCTCAAAAACAATGATGATATACCGGTTATCTTAGTGACTGACTGACAGTTAATGTAGCATAAACATTACGAATGGTGTTGCACAAATGAAACCACAAAAAATCATTAAGTGTTATTTATGAGGATTTTGTTCTGCATAGTTTTAGGAAGAATAAGAGAAAAAAAAAGAAGGGAAATGCTAATAAACAAAAGTTTAATTTAGAAATAGATTTGCTGAAATTGTACTAAGCCTTAAAGTATGCTTGAAAATTTGTGTAAAAACTGCAGGTTATAAAAAATAAGCCTTAAATCAGGCTTTTAAAAAAAACCCCTTAACAGAGGCTTTACTGTTGGTTTGATTTTGTATAGTTAAAGACTTAAATCTTATAATATAGTTTAATAACTTTAAAGGCTTTTTAAAATTAAAGCTTTAAGTCTGAGCTTTAATATTTCGGTTTATTTTAATTTTGCTTTTAAATTAAACAAAATTCGGGGGCAATTTTTGTTTTTAAAACTTTGGTTTGAAGGTTTTTTTTATTGATTTATTAAAAAATAGCTTTTATCTTTATAGTTCCCTTTCCTTTTATAATCTTTTTCCTGTGTTTTTTTTTTTATCATATAAATGACATTCGTTTTAAATATAAAAACCTTTTTTTTCGAAATATATTAATGAAAAAGTCCTTTTTTTGTTAATAACTCATATGTAAAAGGCAAAAAAGGCTTATAAAACCCCATTTCAATAAAATAAAAAAAAAACGAAACAAACTGGACATTGGCATTTGAATGATGGTCACTTTGTTGTTTTGGCTTCCAAAAGAAAAAAAAAATCTAAAACAAAGCAAAGGGATATTTCATAATTTACACAAAATTCATAAAATAAATGAATGAATTTAGAGAGACCTCTTAAAAATCGAACTCATATAACCAAAACCCCAAAAATTCTGCCAAAACAATAATAAAAAACAACCCTCTTACAAATAAAATGATTGAGGTTTAATAAAAAAAGTCTAATATAAAATATATTTTATGTTTAACAAAAAGAAGCTGTACAAGGTCTCAGACTTTCCAACACAAATTTTGTATGAAATCTACATATAAAACCGATTTGTAATTAACAAAATTGCCAAGCAGCCACTCAAACCCCACAGTCATTTTTAAACATCATCTTCATACTCAAAATAAAATAAAAAAAAAACACAATCGATTGGCAACACACTTGGCAAAAAATAACAAAAAAAAATTTTAAAACAATACCCACATACAAACATTAACACACAGTTATAATAAAACAAATGAAAACAAAACTCTTGCTCTCTATAAGACAGTTACATTGTAGCAAACACTCACACATATAAACAATAAGTAATCATCATCTTGCTCATACTCTTCTTATCACAATGCATTCTCAGAGTTCTTTCTGTATTATTGACTTACAAAACAACAAATCTATAGCATACTTTTAGTCACAGAAAATAATATACAGAGACTTTGGCGTTTGTTTTTCTTTATTTTTTAACGTCAAAGGAATTAAAATTCAGTCGTGCAGAAAAATTTTAAAATATTACCACTACATATAGAGTTGTGTATAATAAAACAACAACACACACACTCATAAACAAAATTTCTTTGTTTTTATTAACAAAATCTCATACACGTTTCAATAAAAAGCTAATACTCTTCCCCGTTTTTTTTTATTTTCTTTACAAGCTTATGGAAAAGGGTTAAAATTTTGTATTCCAAATAATTTTTCTACTACTAATGAGTAAAAGAAACTGTTAAAGGGTATCTTCTTCTTCTTCTATGCTTCAGCCAGGACATATGCAATAGACAAAATGTGAATGTGACAAATATCATTGATTTCTGATTGTTTTATGTGTTAGTAGTGTGTAGTAGTAGTAGAGAAATTTGCATGTGAGTGTTTTTGTAAAAGTTTGCATTAGAAAATACCCTTTTTATAACGTTTTTTGTTGTTGTTGTTGTTGTTGTAACCAAAGCTTATTATGTGTATAAATCAGAGCTGTAAAAAAATGCTATCAATTTGGATTGCAATTAAAAGTTATTTCAACCAAATTGATTTCATTCTTTGATTTCAAAATGGTTTCAGATTTACAATGATTACAATCACAAGATAATTGTATTAATTTTAAAATCATTCTTTTTTAGAAATCATTGAATGCAATCAAGTTTTAATTGAAACCATGCAATTTCCATCAATTCTCTTTGCAATCACAAGTATAGTAAAAACCCAACGAAATAACTTATATACACTTGAAATCTACTGGTTGTAAACAAAAATTGACCTTGTTGTCAATTTAAAATTATGAGAGCCAGCTTTATTTTTAGAAGAAGGAATTTCATTGGAAGATTACCAAGATTTTGATTCTAATTCAAAATCATGTGATTGCAATTTAATCGATTGCATTCGATAACAGCTCTGGTATATATGAATATACTATATAATTTTTTCTATAGCATATTTTAAGGGGGTTTGTTTTTTTATTATTAATTAAGTTGAATATAAAATTATTATTTATGCAAATAAAATTTTTTGTGTTTATGGAATGTTTAGATAAAAGTATACTTTAGAATTGTTACTTTCGAAAAAAAAGAGTACAGTTGTGTTTTAGAAAATAAATTTTTAGATTTATTATAATTGAGAAACATTTTTGAGCTTATTAGAAAATTATAAATAAAGCTATAAATTTTTACAATTTCTAATAAAAATTGTGGATTTTTTTTAAATTTTTCCTAAAATTATACAACGATTTTTAAAAAATATTCCAAGCCCCTAACTTAGGCTTCACATTATAATACCCTTTAGCACAGAGGTGGAAAGGGTTTATCTTAGTGTGTCATTTTGCTTTTGTAATTTCTGCAATATTATTCTTTCCCTTTTAAAGTTGATTTAACGATGTCCGTCCGTCTGTCTGTGTGTATGTTGAAATGGGGTTTCCGAAGACCCAAGAAATCATGGTGACAAGGTCGTTATATATTTAAGTCACAAATACTTTGTTAAGGTTTGCTATAGAAATTCAGCCAGATCGGTCTAAAAATGACTGAGATATAAGCAGAAAACCGCAATTGCCTCTAATTTTTGTCAAAAATTTCTTATATAACATTTAAGAGGACAACTTTTTTTCAATATTGACATAATTTGCAATTGAATTTTCGGCATTTGTCTTCATTTTACTTCTCTTCTCAACATATGATTCTATTTTATTCGTACGAGTTAATATATCTAGTTTATGAGATTAAATCCCAATTTGTTAATATTATGTAATTTATTGTTTGTAGACCTTGTTAAGTTGGAAATTTGTGCAGCCCAATGGGCCCAGAGTTATGTACTGCAATAAAAAATTAACTGCCTGGCTCACAATGTCGACAGGAACATTTCTTTCGCATATTTTTATTGAAAACAATAATAAAAAACTAAAATTTGTTTATGTTTTCAATAAAAATCTACGAAAGAAATGTTCTTGTCGACATTGTGGGCCAGGTACTAAATTATAAAAATGTTATTTTTACTTAATTTTTTTTAATTTTATGAATTTTTAACAAATATTTAAATTAAAAAAAAAAAGTTCAAAATTATTTTGCCTAAAAGTAAACTACACTTTTTAAATTTAACTTTTTCCCTTAAATGAATTTTTCAATGGCAACAAAAAATTCTATCTAGTTTTTTAAGAATATTGTTTATTATTTTATTACTGTTTCTTTGCAAAGGAAAACCTCAACTTTTCCTCTTGACTTTTTCTTACCCCACCTAAAAGTATACTACTCATTTATCAATTTTGTTAAAGTTTTTTGTTTTGCGTTTGTGATTTCATCTATTTTTTTACCTTGCCTTACAGAAGGCATTGAAAATTGTAAATAATTTTACGAAATCTTACAATCATTGATTAAAAACCTGAATTTACTTGTTGGTTCTCCTGTTCGCTCTCTCGCTCTAGCTGTTTTTCTCTTCCCCCTTTAAAATAATATACTAAATGCTTTAAGGGCCATAACGATGAGTTATGGTGGAAAACTGTAGATTTCATTTCATTAATAATTGGCATTTTGTTACGATTTGAATTTTCAATTTCATAAATTTCTTTGTCTGTGCTTAAAAGTTTGTTGTTAGAGGTGGTTTTTTTTATTATTATTTTCGTCTAAGACAAAAATCCTTTAATAAGTCTTTATCTTTGCTTAATAAAAGAGTAAGAGCGATAGAGAGAGAGAGAGAGAGAGAGACAGAGATCTGTTTTAAAAGAAAGGGAAAATGAAATAATAAAAATAAATTAACAAACAACAAAAGTCATTGATTATTTTGAATTCATATTTTGCATAATAAAATCCATATTTTGTTAAATATTTTTTGCTTGGCATATTTCTGGGAGTGTGTTGACGACAGCTGAAATTTGATGTTTGTAGTTTGAAAAAGAGTTTCAAAGGCCTTAAGATGATAGACAACATTGTCTATAACTAATTAAGTTTTCTGTTGTCTAACCAAAAGGGGTGGTTGTTTTTTTTTTCGTTGTATAGCATATCTTAAGGAAAAATGCTTGTTTGTTTATGTTTGAACAAAATTTTTTATATGATTAATTAGGAAATCTTAACAAAAACAAAATCGAAATATCACCCTTTTTGTTACCTTTTCTTGTGGTGGCAAAAGGTAACATACATGTACAAAAGCTTAGAAATTTAAAAGGAAAGACATGTGTGTGTGTGTGTATGTTACTTTTATGTCTCATATGCTAATTTTATAGGTTTTTATGTTTAACAAAACTTTTCGTTAATTTATCTATGTCTCTACGATATGTTAATTTATTTATTTTTTTTATTAAACATTATTGTTTGTTATTTTTATAGCTTAACATGAGTTTTTTATAGGTTTTTAATTCTAATAATTGCATTTTATTGCGTTGGCAACATTTTATTGTTTATTGGCAATAATCATTTTATCAACAGAACTTGGGAGTTTCAGGGGTTTAAGGGGAGAGCCCACATGATATTTGGGCTTAGGCTTAAATTACTTATGCCGTTCTCAAACTAAAATTACCATTAAGCAAAGAAAAATTTATTGTCATTGATTTAAATGTAGTTGACAACTTTATATATGTACGTATATGATTTTAATGTATTAATATGGAACATGTAAAGGCAATTATTACAAAAAAGAAAGGGGAAAACTTAAACCATACGAGGTTTTTAACATTTACTTTGAACACGCGAATTTAATTTAGATTTATAAAAAACTCTATTAAAGAAAGCTAAATGGAAGTTTAATAGTTAAAACTTATTGAATTTCATATGAAAACTAAAAATAGTTCTCTAAGGCCCGTTTTAACTACTTACCGATAGCTAAAGGTAGGATTTTATCGGCCTTAACCTTAACCTACCAGGGAAGATTAACCTTAATTTACTTTATCGTTCACTTTAGGATTAAGTAAAGTTTTAAGAATGAAACACTTTTTGTAAGGCCGGTTAAAGTCTACTTTTAGCTATCGGTAAGTTGTGAAAACGGGCCTTAAAGTGCTAGCCTTAAAATGCTAAAAGGTGCACTGTTAAAGAAAATAGTACTTTTTATAGCTTAAAAAAGTACCTTTTTCTTTAAAATGGTATCAAAATGTTATTTGTTATACAGTTTTAAAGCAATCTTAAAATTTAACTACACAAAAAGAAACAAAACCAAATAAAAAATAAGCTTGACCATTTGATGCCCTACCCCACAGTATTTAAAAACAAATTTTCGAGTGTTGCCCCTATTTGACCCACCAGACTAAAATTATATTATAATGTTAAGATTTATATAAAAGTTCTTCGTGCCGAATATTATTTAAGTAGATATTTTGATCTTTATGAGATGTTTAAGTTTAAGTGATTTGCAGAAGTTGGTTTATGCCCAGTCAAACCTTTATCGTTTGATATCAAGCACAATTCTCAAATCATTTTCAAGTGTTTGATTTTAACATACATATGAATTCAAATTGAAAATGATTTGAATATAAACATTTGACATAGAAAACACAACATAATTCGCCCTAAATTTTAAAAAAAATTGTACTTTCCTTCAGAATGGTACAAAAAAAGTATTAAATGTCTTTCTTTTTACTAAAAAAAATTGATTTATTTTTTAAATTTGTTTTCCTTTAACAAAAAATCTAATTGATTGTTATTTGGTTTTGTTAGAACAAACCTCAAACCTTTGTATGTCTCTCTGCATGTCTGTCTGTCTGTCTTGCTTTTAAAAAAAGATTTTTCAAAAAATTAATGAATATTAAAAAGGAAGCTAGTAAAATGTCTATAACATACTTTAAGGCTTATTGCCTGCTATACATATATAATTTGTAATAAAATTTTTCAAGGTATATCATAAAAATACCAAATAACTTTTCTTATAAAACAGTTAAAACAACAACAAACAACTACTACGAGTACTATGCATAAAGATATAAAACAACAACAACAACAACAACCACTGTTTTGTGGTGTAATACAATCTTGAACGCTTAAATTCTATAGCATACATTTAGGCTCGTCAATAAATTTTTTGGTTCTAAGAAGTTTTTCTTGCTTTCTTTGAAAATAAAATAAACAAAAAAAAAAAACAGATAATTTTTTAATAAAATTAACATAAGGGTAAAAATCACAGCATTTTACTACATACATGAAGCATATAAGGTAAACTTTAAGATAATGGCTGTTATTGTTGTTGCTGTTGCTGTTGCTTTTTTATTGACAATTTGTTGGTTTGGCGGCTAAAGAACTGAAGGTATGCATTGAGGCAACATTGAAGAGTACAAGAAAAAAAGTTAAGGGGAAGTTTTTAAACAATTTTCTTTGTAACATGTTTTGGTTGATGAAAATATGATAATTGGCTAAATTTGACAAGGGAAATTTTAATAATTTTTTTTTTTTTTTTTTTTGTTTTTCTGCGTTCTTTTAAAAGACAAAGTTTTTCTGTTCCTTAAGAACAATTTTAATGACAAACCATGTGTGTTTTATTTATTAATAATCAAAATTAATTTCATAAAGAGTTTGTTTTTTGCGTATAATAATTAAATTTTACTTTTTTATTTCTTTTGTTTAATTTTAGATTAAAGCCTTATTCGAAGAAGTTAAACGTTTAAGAAGTGTCGAACAAACTCATTTAATACAAATCCATCGTTTGGAAGAACATTTGGAAGCCAAACGCCAGCATATAATGCGTTTGGAATCTAAACTGGATAAACAACAAATTAATGAAGCTTTACAGGAAGCCCAGCAGCAAAATAAACTTTCGCAAGATTTGCCGGATCATGAAAAGGATTGTGAAATGTTAGAGGTCAATGAAAGCGCCAATAGATCGGAGGAAGAGAATGATGAGGAAAATGAAGAGCAAGAGATTGTTAAAGAAAGAAACTGTGATTTAACGCCTCAACTTAAGGAGAAAGATCAAGAGGAAGAGGATGATGATGTGGAGGAAGAGGAAGAGAAGGAAAATAATGAAAATTCCTCTATTCTGGAAGAGTGTACAAATACAAAGGATTCAATGAAAGATTTACAGATTAAAAAGGAAACACAGTAAGTAAAAGTAGAGTATAACAATGAATATTTACAATAAAAAATCAGTTTACATTAAATCATTTTTAGAAATTATGTTTATTAGGGAAAAAAAACTAAGGCGAATTTACTTTAAAAACACAGCTGAGCTATTTTTATAGTTCCAGCGGCCTTGAAATTCCAACTCCGACTCTTAATCTAACCTTAATGCTAAACGTATATGAGACTGGTCCTTATTTGACTTTAAACTCTTTTGTTTAATGCAGTTTCTTTTAAATGTTTAAGTATAGCAAGAAAAGGATTCAGTAAAAATTTCGAACACATATTTTAAATATTGCATCGTCAATTTCGAAGTACATATTTTCATTTTTGAAATTATTAGAATATTATTTCTAAAGCACTTTTTTTTGTCGGTTGCAAATATCTCCCATACCACCGCATCAAATTTAATGAATGAAGTCTCATTTTAAAGCTTCTTTCTAACACTAATGACGAAAAATAATTAGAAATTGAAAAATTAATATTTTCATTGATAAAAATTACGGTGCGAAATATTCGCACGGGTCATCTAGTTATTAGAATATTTGTCTAAATTTTTTATGCCGAAAAATTTTGAAGTCGGATTCACGAATTTTTTGTGGGTACTTCGACTCCGGTACAAAAACCTCAACTCCGATTCTAAAACACCGACTCCACAGCCTTTTTGACAAAATTGTCTAGACAAAATGTATTCTTATCAAAAATATGGTTTTTGGTATATTTTAATTGAAAAAATTTATTTTTCAAAAAAATTTGTTTGAAAAAAGTACCGTAATGTTGAAAAAAGTACTCTTTTGCTTGGTGGTCAGTACCATCTAAATTTTTCAATTTTCCATCACTGCTGGCTTTGGCGTTAGTTTGATTTTTTTAAAGATTAGCCTTAAATAAACTAGAACTAATTTGAAAGGAATTATAATTCTTTTTATTTAAACCTGAAAAGTGGAAGTATAAACCCAAAGAATTAAGAGAGCTGGCAACACTGTACACATAGCTGCCAGATAAAATATGTCGAAAATCGACAAATTTTGCAAAAAAAAAAACGTAAATTGGCAAATTGACTCGTCATTGTAAAATAACACTAACTTTTCTGAAAAATTTTAGCTATTCTCCGTTTGTTGTAATTGGAATAAAAAAAATATTTCTTGTATCAAAAAATCGCTAAAAATAACACGCTATTTTCACTCCTAATGACTATAAACAGCGGCAATAAACCAAAACAGAAAAATATTTGAAAAACATTTTGGTAGTACATATAATTCAATTCTCGAAGCTTGTCAACAGATGACTTTGCTTGTCTTGTATTATGAAGGATGTCATATATCTCAATTTGCTACAAAAGTTTAAGAATGTAGAATAAGAGACGTTGGTGGAATAAGATCTTTAATCATTCATAAAAAAGTACCAAAATTAGGTGACACATGAACTGAGATATATCGAACACCGATTTGGGTCACCAGAAATTCTATGCCAGTGCTAAATTTTTTTTTTTTTAAATGGGTCTATTAGCAGAATCCCAAGTGTTACTTATTATTTTTATATTTGTCAACCAAATTAACGAAAGATCCAAAAAATTTTTTAAAAAGAAATAATACTAAAAGCTTTTGCGAATTAGTACAAAATTTGTCAAATGAAAAAACGTCGAATTGAGGATATAAATCGTCAAATCAACAATGGGCCATTTTGGATGCCAAAATCGTTAAAATTACGACAAATCGTCAAATCTGCCAACCATGACTAAACACTATTTTCTCTTACTCGTTCTGTTTAAACGCCTGTTTAACTTACAGTTTACTTACACGGTGAATGAAAAACTGCATTTTTTATTTACTTTGAAAGTATCTTCTATAAAAAATCTCCTAAATGTATACCATTACTTTTAAGCATTGATAAAAGTAAAGGGAAATACAAAAAAAATGGTAACAGAAATCGTAATTTTTTTCTAACCCTCTTTCTTCTCTACCCCTCCCGTCATCCACAAAAATTATATGCATGTATTGATGTTTTTAGTCATGATTAAAAATCACCGTGTGATTTGGGTGTTAAACAAAGAATTGTCTAATGTAAACTTAAGCTTATATCAAAGTTTATAGTTTTTTTTTTTTAGTTTCTTAACAATTTTTAAAACTTTTTTTTATTCTTTTCTTTTAGTTCTAGATCACCTTTATCATTAGACTCGATTAGCCAACAAAATGCCATTGCTGCTGCTGCAGCCGCCGCTGCTGCCTGCAATAATGATCCGAATAAATTCCAAGAACTATTAATGGAACGTACCAAAGCTTTGGTAGCCGCTGAAGCTTTAAAGAATACCGAAGGTAACTTTTGAATTTTATTTACACGTATTTCAAACCTTAGCCACACTTTTCTATAACAAAATGTTGTTAAACTTAATTTAATTTTTACCTTGTTTTTTTCCTCATATTGTATTATTATTTAAACCCAATATTTACCCAATTGACAAACAAAGAAGTTTATTCATTTTTATCTTTGAAAAAAAAAAAACAAATTGCAAAAAAAACTGAATTGGATAAAATATATTTATGGCTGTTGTTGTTGATGTTGTGTTTATTGGTGTGGTTTTTTTACAAAAAGAATAATCTACTTTTTTTTCAATAAAAAAAAAAATGCAAAGTTTAAAATTCTATAACAAAAAAAATAAAAAAAGAGGAAAAAAAGAAAAGAAAACTGTGGGCGGCTTTATTTTTGCGTTATTTTCTGTAAATAGGCGCCAACATTTATGGCACTCTTTTCATTACAAAACAAATAAATTTTTATAAAACACAAATATCCCTAGCGATAACAAACTTATCATCGTAAGATTAAATACAAATAATAATAAAATTATTACTTTAAACGAAAAACAGTTCTAAATGCATGACCAATAATCGTAAAATTTTTTCGTAAATTTCAAATATCATTTCAACAAATTGGCGATTTTTTGAGTTTTTCAGTTCAAAGCAATTTTTAAATTTTTTTAAAAAGACCGTAAAAATTAACTTATCTTATAAAATATAAAACATTTTAAATTAGCCATTATTTCTATTTCGATAAATTCATTGGGTTGTTTACGGAAAGCGGATTATGAGGTTATCTGGTTATGCAGTTCTTTTAACAGCAACAAAATATAAGAAAAGTAATTAAGGTATTTTGTTGTTTTTTATAAAAGTAAATAAACATATAACCTGATAACCACCAAAGGCTGACTATCAGGTTATCTGGTTATATAGTTATATTAACAACAACAAAATATATTTAAAAAATTAATTAATGTATTCTGTTGTTGTTAATATAACTAAATAACCACATAACCTGATAACCAGAAGTTCTCGAAGGCGGATTATGAGTTTATCTGGTTATTTAGTTATATTACCAAGAACAAAATATATTTAAAAGAATTTATTAATGTATTTTGTTGTTGTTAATATAACTAAATAACCATATAATCCGATAACCAGCCTTCCGTGAACAACCCAAATAATTTATAATCATTTTTTTAAAAAATTTGTTATAAATTTTGAATATTTTTCCCGTAGCTTTTAGAGAAAAAAAAAGAAAGGAAAAAGTTTTAATACGTTTGTCAAATGTCCCCAAAGTCACCTTTATATCAAATTATAAAATGTCACAGAAATAATTTTTAAAGGATTTTCGAAAAATCATCCATATTTTATAAAATAAAAGACAAGACAATTTATTATAATTTTTAGATTTTTTATTGTGATTTATCATAAATTACTTGGGAAACATTTCATTAAAATCACATTTTTTTGATTGAAAAGAATTTGCCATATTTTTTCAGCTGTTTTTCAAATTCTTGACATTTTACGTTTTTCGGTGCTTTTTTAGAATTCTAGATATTTTTAACAGCTTTCTTGCCTAAATTTCTAATATAAAAAAAGATTTTCATTAAAAAAAAAATTATAAAAAAGTCACTTTTTTTAATAGAAAAGTACCTAAAAAGTACTTTTTACAGTTTTCTGTACTTTCTTTTAAATATTTTTTGATATTTTTGAATAGTGATGTTTATTTGTAAAAAAAAAAATGTTAAAAAATTTTATGAAAAAAACTTTCTGTTGAAATCGCAAAAGTACTTGTTTAATTTTTCTATACTTTTGAGGATTTTTCAATATTTTTAGTACTTTCTTTTCTTATACAAAACTCTCTTTATCATCATATGCTTTCAAACAAACAAACAAAAAAAAAAATGATTTTCTTAATCAACTAAAAAAGCGTTAAAATTACATTAAGGTTTTGTTTTTGTATAATTCTTGGTATCAAAATAATTCACAGAATCAAATCAAAATAACGAAGAGTCACAATGTTTAGATACCGACAAAAATACAAATGTTGCTACAAGTTCAAATGTTGCTAAAACCCAAGATGTTGAGGAACAAGTTGAAGCTTCAAAAGTGCCAAAAATAGAAATACTGGACGATGATGAAGAAGAACAGGAAGCTAAATTACTTAAAGAAAATGTTAATGAGACAGATTTATGTTCAAGCATAGATTTGGAAAATTTGGATTCCAATACCCCGCACGCATTAACAGAAAAGCCTTTAGAAGAAGATGAAGACTCGGCAACATTTAAACAGAATGTTGAACGTTTTGGCACTTTGTTAGGTGAAGAATTGGTAAATTCTTACTGGCGTAGAGGTTTTGATCAAAGCAAATCTTTGTACAGCCAACAAACCCAACATCAGCAGCAACATCATCTGCAACAACAGCAGCAACAACGTTCTATGCAACATCAGCAACATCATCACCAGCATTTAATGTTGCAACAGGCCAACGTCCAACATCATCACCAGCCACACCAGCAACCAATCCAACAACAACAACATCTTCATCAACAGCCTAATCCAACGCATTTACCACAACCACCCTGTGGTCCTTCGACGACCACCTTGCTTAGTCAATTAGTTAATTCTACTTTTTCTACTCCCAACTCTAATCCAACAACTCAATCCTCTTTACGTTCTTCAGATGGTTTTACACACTCGCAAACGGCCTCACATCATCATCATCCACACGCCCACCACCAACACCACCTGCACCATCAACTGCCCGCCCACTTGGCTTCCGATCATCATGATAAGTCTTCACTCAACCACCATGATTCGTCGGCCTCCAGCGCCAGCACACCCAATTTACAGGAACAACGCAATAATGAGGATCTTCATAGTTTGTCTTTGAATGGTTCTCTTAAGAATTTGGAGGATAATAACAATAGTTTATGCGCCACACCCACCAGTCATCATCTGGGTGCGGGGCATCCCCCACACTTGCCTCATGGCTTTTTACCAGGCCTACCATTCCAATTTCAAGAACGAGGTCACTTCCGTTTTGCCGACGATTTGCAATTGCCTCCCGGCACTTCTATGGCTGGCAGATTGGGTGAATCTTTAATACCCAAAGGCGATCCCATGGAGGCTAAGTTACAAGAAATGTTACGTTACAATATGGATAAGTACGCCAATCAGGCCTTGGATACTTTGCATATTTCAAGACGTGTTAGAGAACTTTTGTCTGTGCATAATATAGGCCAACGTATATTTGCCAAGTATATTTTGGGCTTGTCGCAAGGCACCGTCTCGGAGTTGCTATCGAAGCCGAAACCCTGGGACAAGTTAACGGAAAAGGGCCGTGACAGTTATCGCAAAATGCATGCCTGGTCTTGTGATGATAATGCCGTTATGCTACTCAAATCTTTGATACCTAAGAAAGGTAAGTTTGAAGTTTTTTTGTTTGCTTTATAAATTTACCCCAGTTTTAAAACGGATTTTCAGTTGCAGTTAATAATGTCCGTTGATTGAGTTAAATTCTTCTTTATGTTAAATTAAATAAAAATGTAATTTAAAGCAACGAAAAGTTCATTTAATTTTTACTGTCAAAAATTCAACCGCGAATTCCGTAAAAACAAATGAATATTCAGTTATCTTATATAAATTAATTGTCAAAAAATTAACTACATATTCCGTAAAAACAAATAAATATGCAGTTATTTTATAAAATTTAACTGTCAAAAATTCAACACCATATTCAGTAATAACAATTAAATATTCAGTTAATGTCTGTCTGGTATTTTCTAGAAATTCGGCTCTTTTGTGGAGTAAACGAAAATTACTGAATTTAATAAAATAACTGAATATTTAATTGTTTTTACGGAATATGGGGTAAATTTTTTGACAGTAAAATTTTATAAAATAACTGAATATTTAATTGTTTTTACTGAATATGGTGTTGAATTTTTGACAGTAAAATTTTACAAAATAACTGAATATTTATTTGATTTTACGGAATATGGTGTTGAATTTTTGACAGTAAAAATTAAATAAACTTTTTGTTAAAAATAAATGAAAAATAAGTAGACCGGTTTTTAATTGAATTTTCATTTATTTTATATTACAATTTTAGTGAGTGTAGATTTGTGACATATTTTTAAGGACTATAGAAAAATTCATTTGCTTTCGTGATAAATTTTGCTATAAAAAATGAAGGAATCTAAAAAAATAAGGTATACTTTCAGGAGCTTTTATATTTTTATAGCCTATTTTTAGGGGTTTTAGAAAATTTTCAAAGGTTTTGATAAAAAAAAAGGAAGAAATCTTTAAAAAAAAAATGTATACTTTTAGGAGCTTTTATTTTTAGCCTATTTTTAGGGGTTTTGTAAAATTCTTGATAATTAAAAACATGATTATAAACAAAACTTAAAAAGGGCTTTAGAAAACTTTATTGCTGTTTTTTTCTATAGTTTTATTAGCATGTTTTATTTGTTTTGCTTAGTCGCTGCCAAATTCAAAATTTTGTCTAATTTGCTGCTAAAATTGTTTTGAAATCGTAATGTTTATATTTAATGCGGTTGCTAATCAAATAAATTTCATTAAATTTATCATAGAATTTCACACATTTTTTACGTTGTTTTTGTATGATTTTTTTTTAACAATTATTTTAATTTAAAGCAAAATTCTTTAGTTTATGTATTTTTAACATATTTTTTTTTTTGGCAATTAATTAATTAATTTTCTAAAAAAAAAAAAAAAAACGAAAAAAAATTTTACAATAATATTAGTAATGGATTTTTCTAAATGACCAAAATCCTATTAAAAAAAGAACTCTCTTTTTTATTATGTTACTTTGAGTTTAAAATTCGAAAAAAGAACAAGAAAAATGAGGACATTTTTGACGAAAAGTGAAGCTAAAAATCATTTTTAGCGTTGATAATGTTAATGTGGAATAGCAAATTTATATTCTTGGATGTCTCTTTTGTATGGCTACATTTGTTTTTAAATATTTATTTATGTATATTCGTTTTTTTCTTTTTATTTTTCTATACGTTAATGTCATATACTTGTAATAATATATAGATTTTTTTTCTATATGCCTCAAATCAAGTATCTATAAACTGGCTAGAAGCCAGCAACAGCCAGCCACCAGCAATGGCATCATGATATTGCTGTTGCTGTTGTTGTTGTTGTTGCATTTTAATTATTTTTGATTTCTGCATAAAAATTGAAAAATAAGCAGACAGTTTTGGTTATTTTACAGTCTAATTTGATTTTTTTACAATAAATTTACAAAATGTCTTTGAAGGAATTCATTTTTTTCTTCTTCTAAATGTTTTTAATGTAATAGTTCCCCTTGTAAAATAATGTTGCTGACGATGACGATGTTTAATTTGATTTAATTATTGAGCAAAATGTAGTTTTTTTTTAATTCAAACGTTTGGCGTGTAGACAGACATCAATTTTTACAAATTTGCGCGTTTGTATTTATTTCTTTATATAATTTTCTTTTATTTTCTACAAACAAATAGTTATCAAACTAAAAACTTTAATTAACATGAAGATATTTTTCTTTTAATTACATTTTGTAAGGAAGAATTTTTCATTTTTTTTTTTGCAGAATTTGCAAAAAAAAAAAAAAAAAAAAATTATTGTAAAAAGTTTTTAGCTTAAGATTTTAATCATTTAACAATCAATATTACTGGAAAAATAAGGCAAGAAATACAAGTAACATGCAAATTTGCATGTTCAAATTAAAACATTAAAAAAGTATTAAACAAAATGCAGAGCATACCTTTTAGGGGCTGGACAAAGAAACCAACAAAATTAAAATCAAATTTAAGGAAAATTGATAGAAATCTTTAAAGAAAATAAAAAAATATAAAAAATGTATTTTCCAAAAAAAAACGGTTAAAAAACCAAAATCCAAAAAAATCTAAATTTCTTTAAATTTAGTTTAACATTTTTATTTAATTAAAGAAAATAAGTTAAAGTTGCAAATTTCATAAGAAATTTCTTCAAAATATTGAATTATTTTTTAGCTCAAGCAATATAGAGGCGATTTTGAGCCTTAGCATAAGTTCCATTAAAGCGGAGCACACTTTAAGGGATAATTTTAATAATTTAGTAATGCAGCATAGTTTTAGGTTTATTATTTTATACGTTTAACCAAAATGTTCTTCTAAATAAGGCATACTTTAAGGTTTCTTAAATATAAGGATACCTGTAGCATCAATTTATTAAAAGTACAGCATACTTTAAGGGTTACTTTTAGTATTTTAGTAATGTAGCATCGTTTTAGGGTTATGATTTTATATGTTTAGCCTAAACTTTGTTCTAAATAAGGCATACTTTAAGGTTTCTTCGTTATATAGATACCTGTAGCATAAATTTTAATATTTAAAGCACAGCATACTTTAAGGGTTATTATTAATAGTATAGTAATGTAGCACTGTTTTTAGTTTATTATTTTATATGTTTAGCTAAAATTTTATTCGAAAAAGGCATACTTTTAGTTTTCTTAGTTATATAGATTTGAATATTTATTTCTAGCCATTCACTTAAACTTTTGCTTATGCCAAAGGGTTATTTTTATTGGTTTTCCTTATATACATACATATAAAGCAGAGAAATTGTTAACTGGGTTCTTGGCAGCAAACAAATCAAAGTTTATTTTATAGTGCGTGCAAATAAAACGTTTGTCTTTAAAATTTGCTTAAACATATGTCTAAAGAAAATAAAGAACCCTTGAAGAGCTTTAGCAGGGAAGGAGAGAATAACAAAGACATTTTTCCTATACAAAATAAATAGCAAAATAGCAACAAATACTTTTTGAAATGTTGACATTAAAAATAAACTGCAAAAAAAGAAAAAACCACTAGAACTCTAAAGAAAATGTGTATTTATATCAATGGTATTTAAAAGGAAACATGCAATTTTTCAAATATCCTTGTTTTATAAACGCGTTTTCTATAAAGCAAAAGTCATTTTATACGGCCGAGTATTTTAACTAGGCTTTTAGAAGTACAAGGTGACACTTGACACTTTAAAGATTTATTGGTTTTTGATTTTGTTGTATAAGCAAAACTAAATAAACAAATAAAAAGGTTAAAGGTTAAGAAATTTTATTGGTTTTAAATAATTTTAAATTAAAGAATTTGAAGGCCTTAAGAAATTTTAAATAAACTAAATTGTTTCTATTTAATAAATTCCAAACTTGAAGAAAACAAATGAAATTCAAAAAAACTTAAAAACTTTAGCCTAATAAAGGGTGTCCCAAAAAAAATTTAGTTTAATAGAAAACGCAGTTGTTAGCAGTGATGGAAAATTGAAAAATTTTGATGGTACTGACCACCAAGCAAAAGGGTACTTTTTCAACATTTTGGTACTTTTTTCAAAGATTTTTTTTTTTTTTTTTTCGGAAAATAAACATAAATAAAAAACTAAAATTCTTAATTTTTTTGCTTATAGAGTTGGTATTTCAACGGTTGGAGTCGGAGTTAGTACTTTTTGTTGACGACTCCACGGCCCTGGTTGTCAATGTTAAAAAATATCAATGCTTAATTTCTACACAAAGAAGCATTACAAGAAAATAGTACCAAAATGGACGTGGGGGTATCGTGATATTTTTGAAAGGAAAAAGTACTGAAAATAGTACCATAATACTGAATTTTCCATCACTGGTTGTTAGCCTTTTTTTAGGGTAGCCAATACTTTACTGTTTTTTTTTAGAAATTTTCTTTTTTTAATGTTTAAACTTTTATATCTGTGGCATTTTGACAAAACATCTTAAGTCGAGATAAGATAGCAAAAAAGTTAAAAAAAAACTCGGTGAAAAAATCATTTTTATTAAATAATAAAAAAAAAAACAAAATTAAAGAAAAAATTTCGTTTAAAATTTTAAAAAGTAAACAAAAATGTTTATTAAATGAAAATTCGTATGATTAACAACATATTTTTCAACTTTTTAAATTTGACTTAAGATGTTTTGACATAAAGCCACAGACATGTTTGTATAAAACCTAAAGGCCCAAATACACTTGTCAAATGCTTGTCCAGCCGGCGATTTCATCGTGTACGTGTGCTTGACGTTATATTCGCCGTCATATCTAAACTATTTGATTTTCCATCCAGCATCGTCGGTGTGACACATACAAACAAATTTTCACTAATACTACCACAATGCTTGATGAGTATTTTGATCAATGTATTTGGGCCTTAAATGTAAACTATATAGAGTGGCTTCTCTTTTGACCGGACACCGAAGCGGCCATTAAAATTTGTTCGTATAAGGGGGATGTCCTCTCAAAAGATCTCAATGCTTTTCTCATAGATCGCTGACGGAAAGAAGGGAAGATTTCACTGTATATTTCAAAATCAAAAACTGTTTTTAATGAAGTAAAGATTTTCAAAATATTTGATTTTAAGTCCCTAAGTCCCCGTCCTTATTATGAAACATTTGCTGCGAAACGTTTGAATTTGATAGTGAAAAGGGAAAGACGTATGGAAAAATGAACGTTGCTTCGTGTACAAGTAGTTTTTGTGAGTTTGTTATTGAAAGGAAGGAGAATTAAACAAACAGAGAAGGCATACTTTATACCTAAATGCTGCAAAGCAAAAGTTTTATTGTATGGACACGTATGGATTTTCTAAAGAGAATTAAAGAACGTTTTTTGCAGCAAATGTTTCATAATATGGACGAGGACTAAAGCAGAAAAAGTAATTAAAATGCTTTATTTTATTAAAAAAAAAAACCTAGAAGAAGGCAACATATTTTGTTAATTTAAAAAATATTTTTTTTTTATAAAATTGTCAAAATTTTTAAATCTAATTTCAAACATTAATCAAATTTTCTTAAAATCCTTAAAGTAGGCACTAGCTTTTCAAATTCGGAATTAAAAATTTTCTTGTTATTGAAAAAAAAATATCTTTGAATTAACCAATGGGCGAGACATTTGTTACATGTTTATTAAATTTCTCTTTATACCTAAAAATATGCTGTACTTTTGCTGGAACAACTGCTTTTATGCTTAAATTGTTTTCCCTTTTTTATGCAACTTTTTTTATATTCTCCTTATTAACACTTTACGCAATTAAATTTAGCTACTTCTTTTTGTTAAAAAGGGTTTATTATAGACTTTGTCTGGGCTACACACTCTTGCATTCTCTGACTTGAAACAAAATTCTTTGGTTGACCAATAGCCTTTGAATTTTTGTTTGTGTGCTATTTTTCAATACTTTGGCAACATGTGACAATGTTTGTTAGTTTAATCCTTTATATTTTAGTTAAGCAAAGGTTATGGTTAAATAATCTAGTAGTAGGGGAGGATATAGCCCTTAAATTTAGCTACAAACGGGACTCTTTTTTAATTCTGTTTTTTTTTTTTTTTTTTTTTTTTGTTTTAATAATCAGGGTGGTGTTTTTGTCAAAGCTTTAAAATTATAAATAATTAACATGTGTTGTTCTTAAACTATAAATCATTTTTTTTTTTTTTTAATTTTTGGAATTTTATTTTAACTTTTACCCTTTTGATTTTATAACAATTGTAATTTTTTTTTATTTAAAACAAATTTGTTGCAATTTTCTTGTTATAAAGCAAGTGGTCTCTTAAATATAAAAAAAAGTTTTTCAAAATATTTTTTAAAACTTTTTTTATTTAAGTTGAACAAACAACAAAAAAAAAAAAGACTTAAAACAAAAAAAAATTATTGCCTACTTTTAGGTTTAAAGTAAATATAAAACCAAACAAGAAAGTTTTTTGTTTTTCTGTTTTGTTTTAAATTATTTGTTATAACAATAAATGTTTGTATTAACTTAAATGAGAAAAAAATCAATAGGAAGCTAAAAAATAAAAAAAAATTAAAAAACAACAAGAGAAGAGAAACAGCTGAAGAAGAGGTGGTATAAAACCTTTGAAGTTGTAGAAAAACAATAAGTGCAACAAACCAAACAAAATTAAAGAGTTGAACAGAAATTGTACAATAACAACAGCAACAATAACGCAACAGCAGCAACAACATTTATAACAATTATATAACAAAAAAAAAAAAAAACACACACACACACACACACAAAACAAAAAAGTAAAGCATATAGCTATGGCGGCAGTTTAGGTTATAAACAAGAGCTTTGGGGGGTTTTCTTTTTTTTTAAGAGTACGAGAAATTGACGTTTAGAGATTTTAAGCGTCAATGAATTTTTAACAATAATTTGTTAGAAAATTTCTGAATAAACAATAATAATTATGATTAAATGATTTAGTTATAATAATAAGGAAAATGCAATTTAAATTTAAAGATTAACTTAATAAAGTCTATCTTGAAGGCTTTTGAAATAAAGTTACGACATTTTGTAAATGTTTTGGGATTAACCGTAATTGTGTAAAACGCAACGCCAAAAACTACTATTAAACAAAGTCTAAAATATTTTATAATTTTCTTGGTGCTTTCTGCAGAAATTCATATTGCGTTTTAAAATTTTGAACGCCACAAGATATGCAGATATGATATGAAATTTAAAAGTTCAATATGAATTTCAGTAAAAGAAAAAAAAACAACAAAATTATATCAAAGTTTTTCTTGGGATTCAAAAATTAATTATAAAGGTTTCGTTATAATGTGCTAAACTCCCATTTCATACTATTGACAAACTGAAGTTTATTGTTGAAATTATAAATTATTTTAAAATCTGTTTTTGCATTCAATGTAATTTTTGGCATTGCATTGCGTTTAACGCTATTAGGGCCTTAATGAAATTGATTCAAACGATTAACCTCTTATTACAAAAATTTTTTTAAATTTATAAAAGGTTTATAAATCAAATTTTTAAAAATTTTAAAAAATAAAAATAAAATTTTTAGATAAAATTTATTTTATAAACCTGTTATAAACCTGAAATATTTTTTATAAATAAGGCTTTGTAAGAAAGATTGCAAATTTACAAAAAAAGCAAAGCCTATCCTTTAGAAACCAAAATTTTATGATTTTTATTGCATACCTTAAAGGCGAGTAAAAAAAAACCTTGTAGGTTTTTCTTTAATAAAGCAGTTTTCTTTCTTAATAAAAGCCAAATCTTACTAATAAAGTGTGCACATTTATTAATTTTTTAAAGTCTATTTTTGGGCGTGTTTTACTTATTTTTTATAAATAAGATTTTAGGAGTTTAGTTTTATAAATTATTTATTAAATACAAAGAAAGCCTTCATTTTCAAACTTCTCAGATAAAACTAGAAAATAATTAGCAATCATGGGTGCCCCGGTAGGCTAGTTTGGTAGTGAGCTAGTCTATCAGTCCGAGGGTTGCGGGTTTGATTCCCGCCAGAGACTCTGGTCTGTTTCACTACATGCGGCTGAAGGTCTGCGTTACTATTGCTTGGTTGATTAAGTAAGAATTTAATTTGAAATTATTTCTAAAGCACTTTTTTTTTGTCGGTTGCAAATATCTCCCATACCACCGCATCAAATTTAATGAATGATATCTCATTTTAAAGCTTATTTCTAACACTAATGACGAAAAATAATTAGAAATTGAAAAATTAATATTTTCATTGATAAAAATTATATTTTAAAATGTATTGAAGTTACTAAAATTTCTATTAATTATTTTCATTTTATGTTACAAAAATGACAACTAACGGTGCGAAATATTGGCACGGGTCATCTAGTTTAATTTGAAATTGTATTTGCAACTCTTATTAAATAATTCAGCAATTAGGAACATTTAAGGCATATTTTTCATTTAATTCAAGTTCTTTTAGACATTTTCTTTAAAATATTTTACCATTTTATGTATGTTGCATATTCAGGACTTCGCCACAAATGTGGAGAAGGTAGTATGCGTTTGTGCTGATGTTTGTATACTAAAAAATATTGGTCCTAGACCAAACTTTTAATATAACGATCGACTAATAATCATTATCTGAGTCGATCGTCCGATTGGTAGGCTGTTTGCCTGTCCATCTAACCGTTAACCTTACTTCCTTACACAGTTTAAACATCATATCAACCAAAAATATGCACATTAACGCCTTCAAAATGGCATACAAAGTGTCAGCCAGTGGAAAAACATTGCAAGTTACCAACAAAATAATGAAACCGAAATGGTTTTGCAGTGCGGAATAATGTTTTAAAAGCCTTTTTCATAAAATTTTTTATTATCATTATTTTTTATAATAGAAAAAAAACAATTTTAAAACAAATAATGCTGCCTGTCAAAAAATGTTTTTTTGCTCTCCTGAAATATTATTATTTTGTAACTTAAAACGTTATTCGCGGCTGTGCTTCAATTATGCAAATTTTTGGAAAACATACATATAATAAACAATTGAATTTACATGTTTCCAGCATTTGTTTTTTCCGTCTTATTAGACCGATTTGGCGAGGGACCAACCTCCGGTCCATATGTTATCTTCCCCTTAAGTCCGTGAATGTTAAATTTATTTTGTAAGTTCAATATGATTAAAAAAAAAATCAGACAGTACCAGTTCAAAAAAAAAAATATTTAAAAGTATAGTTTCTCACTAGCTCTGGACTCTGCATGTTGAATTTTATGTTTTTAGATTAAGTATTAATAATAATTCAAAACGTACCAGCTAAAAAGTACCAAAAATATATCTCTTAGAGATTTTCATTTACCCAGGAACATGCATGTCTCATCTTATGTTTCCAGATCCAACATTAACGGAAATCCAAAAAGTACCAGTTGAAGAACAAAAAAAGTACCAAAAAGGTCCCTCTTATAGATTATTATTGCACGTTTAATTTTATGCTTCTAGGTCCAATACTAAAGAAAATTGAAAAAAGTACCATTTGCAGAATGAAAAAGTACCAAAATGCTTCCGCTTACACATTTTTACTCACTCCATGCATGTTCAATCTTGTGTTTCTAGGTCCAACATAAAGAAAATTCAAAAAGTACCAGTTGAAGAACAAAAAAGTACCAACATTTTTCTTCTTATAGCGTCTCATTCACTTAGGACCCTTGCATCTATAATTTTATGTACCAGTTGAAGAACAAAAAAAGTACCAAAAAGGTCCCTCTTATAGATTCTCATCAACTCAGGACATTGCACGTTTAATATTATGCTTCTAGGTCCAATATTAACGAAAATTTAAAATAGTGCCATTTGTAGAACGAAAAAGTACCAAAAGGCTTCCCCTTACACATTTTTACTCACTCAGGACCATGCATGTTAAATCTCGTGTCTCTATGTTGGACCATAAAGAAAATTCAAAAAGTACCAGTTGAAGAACAAAAAAGTACCAACATTTTTCTTCTTATACCGTCTCATTCACTTGGGACCCTTGCATCTATAATTTTATGTTCTATATTCAATATTATAGAAATTTAAAAATTCCCACAAGCAGCATGGACAAGTAAAAGAAGGAAATTATCAAAGTTATGGGAACTTAGCACGTCATACAGAAATCTTACTAATAAGGAAATTTATTTTGCCGTAAAATCCCCTTTTTGTTACTATTTTCTCCCCAGTGAGGTACCAAATTGTTCAATATTGCAGTGAGAGCCCATTATGTATTTGCCAATGAATTTAGAAAGATATTTTGTAAAAACAAGTACCCGAAATAAGAACGATTTTCACACTCCCCTTAACCGTTCGAATTTCGGAAAGGTACCAAATTTTTATTCGTATTTTTTTAGATAAGTTACGAATTTGGTATCATTATTTATCTTTGTTTGTTGGTTTAAAAGATAGATGGGGTGACAAAAAAGTTCGCAAATACAGGCTATACCCGTTTACTCCCTTAAAGAGCCGAATTTAAAAAAAGTACCAGACACCTGTCTTGCTAATGAATTTACATTCCGCTTAATTGAGTTTCTAAAAATGCACGACTTTTGACGCAATTAAACGGGAACTCAATTAAGCAGTACTCGGTTAATTGAATCGCCGGCGCAATTAAAACGAAAATCGCTAAATTGAGCAAGATGTGCAATAAATTTCTTTATTTATTAAGTTAAAAAATGGTTTAGGTTTTTTAAAACAAAATAAAAATCAAGTACGTTCATCGTACAAAATAATTTGTTTACCTTTGTGGAGCAAAAACACATTAAGTAGTACGGAAACAATTAACCGAAACATTTGATCTTGTTTTTTTGCAATGCGGTCTTAGTTTGCGAAACAATTAAGCGGGTGACGCAATTAAACGGAATTCAACTAAACGGGTATTTTTTACAAAGACAGTTATACTGAATGATTTCGTTCCAAGATTTTAAGTGCAACAAAACGGGAAACTCAATTAAACGGGGCTCAATTAACCGAAAACAACTGTATCCCTTTTAGGTTTGGGGATATGAGGTTACCGAATTTACCCTTTTTACCCCCTCAGATTTTAGTAAAATATATATTGTGCCCTTCTGTAAGTAAATAACTATCAAATGGTGATTTTTTTTGTTGAAATCTGTTGACAAACAGAGAAGGAAAGTGTTCTTAAGAGATTTGTCTTTGCCGGTTTATATTAAAGATTATATATTAAACACAAGAAACTCTTACATATATAAATCTTAAGCTCATAACATAATATTGTTATGGCGGGTGTATGAATGCATATGGGTACCAAATAGGCTCCACTCTCGAAATGTGTCTTTAAATTCTATGGCGAAGGGTTGTATTTAGTCGGGTTTAACTTAGGGATTGCTGTTCGGTTTTAACCGAAATCGAAACCGCGGTTTTAAATGACTAAAAACCGAAACCGAAAACCAGCAAAAAAACCTCGGTTTTAAAATTTACTTTAACAATATATTTATGCTTAAAGAAATTGCAAATAAACATAATACTGGAACTTCATATACAAAAACTTTATACATAACAGCTTGCAACAATGGCAAAGTATTTCAAAATTCTTAAAATTCAAACAAATGTTACCTTTTTAACTCTTGAGTTGACACCTAATTTGTGTGGCACAAACTACCACCTAGTTCTGGCTGGAACCACTAGTATTTTGTATGGAGTTTTTGTGGCTATTGAAAAAACTCAAACTAACGAACCCCTGGGCAAGGCTGGGACTACTTTTAAATGTATGTAGTTTTATGGCTGTAGCAGGAACATTTTGTCGGCAAATACAATTTTTCTTTGAAAAAACAGTAAAGAAAGAATTTCATTTCATTTTGATTTTATTTACTGCAGTACATATATAATAGGGCAGGGCCTAGCCAGGCCCAGGTGGATACAATATGCACACAATTTTCATATGGCCAATTGCGAAGCCCACGGTGTTTACACTTTTTTCTCACTGTCTTGTAAAAAACACTTTGATTAAGGAATACATAAAGTTTCGTTCTAATATACTTAATAATAACATAAAAAAAAACTGGAAAAAAGTAAAAAAAAATGCCTGGCCAGGCCCAGGTATACAAGGGTTAATAAAAGTACATGTATTGCAAGAAATAAAAAAATATATATGGGTATGTATAAAGTTCAACTTTGATATTTTAAAAACCGAAACCGAACCGAAACCGACCGGTTTTCATCATTTTAAAACCGAAACCGCGGTTTCACATTTTTACGGTTTTTAGCAAACTCTAGTTTAACTGACTATACTTGTTTTTAAGTCTTATGCTTTTTTTTTTAATAAAATTTTAAGACAGTTAAGAACTTTCGGAATATATGCTTTTTTATTTTAAAAATTTTTGATTTCTTTCAAGCCTACCTCCTAGGCGCTTTTAAAAATATGAAAATTTTTATTTATTTTTTTGTTTTATTTATGAAATAACTTAAAATATTTGTCCTGTCTGTCATAATTTATAAATTTTAATGGGCTTTTCTACTTTAAACAACAACAAAATTTCCTACAACAACTACAAAGTTTTTACACTTAAACACTTAAAGCCATAAATTAGCATTTTAAAAAATCGTTTCGTTTTTTTTTTTTATAACTATTTAATGTTTTTCTTTTTTTTCACATCATTGAAATGAAAAATCGAAAATTGTCACCTAAAAAGATATAAAAAAGAAAAAAACACACGCATAGTGTAAAACGCAAAACGGGCCAAATGATGACACATTCTTTAACATGTAATTTGTAGGAATATTTTTATGTGCAACCACAACAAATAGACTGTTCTATTTAAGATTTATATTAGATGTTAGAACAAATCACAAGAAATTGAACAAAATAATAGGATTTTTCAGCTTCATTCGCATGAGTGTGAAAGAAAAAACTATTAAAATGTTTCATTGAAAATTAAAAAAAAAAATATTGAGTAGGTGTTAATTTTTTTGGAAAATTATTTGTTGCTTTTAGGTGTTTTGTCACAAATTTTATTATAATTTATTTGATTATTTATTCAATATAGTCATATAATTTCATTGGTCCAGTTGATACACGTTTGCTCTATAAAAAAGATATTAAATTTTTCTTTAAGAAATTAAATTTATATTAAGAAACTAAATCAAATTTTATGTGGATTATGTAGGGATTAACGAATTTTTTTTAAATTTATGGACAACCAATTGATTAAAAAAGTGCCTGCCACACACACAGCCTTGAGAATCCAAGACAAATGGAAAATTCGATTAAAAAGTTTTCGGTTTTTTTTTTTTAAGAAATATAATTAGAAAAAACAAATTAAAAATTTTATGGTT
Organism: Pollenia angustigena; assembly: GCA_930367215.1. NCBI lineage: Eukaryota > Metazoa > Arthropoda > Insecta > Diptera > Polleniidae > Pollenia > Pollenia angustigena. The sequence continues at coordinate 25,651,053 of OV884059.1, forward strand.
ACAATAAATTAATTAAGCAATATTAAAAACTATTTTTAACCTTAAATAAAAAACTTAGGAATTAAAAAAAAAATCAAATTTTATTTAGAATTTCATTCAATCACATTTACATATCGCACCTGTTCATCAAAAGTAACACAACTCAAAATTTACAAGTTTTCAGTAGAGGCAAAAAACTAATTCCGCCAATATGATGGAATTATTGTTATAAACAAATATAATGTTATAAAGGAAACTCACTAATATTTCAATAAAATCACAAAATTTATTTCTCTTCTTCCTTTTTCCGAAATTATTACGGATTTTTGATTTAATACAGTTTTCATGAAATTTTTTGATCTACATGTCAATATTATTTCAAGTTATGCTTATCACAACCCAAAATCAACAGCTTTTGATAAACAGATTTTTAACATGAAAACAATCACAACTCGAATTAATACAGTTTCGCTGATTCATTTGAGCACCATAACCCTTGAACACTTCAACGCAACTAAAATTACAACTCTTTAATTGAATCAAAACAGACAATATGAGTACGCAAAGATAGACATAAAGGCATTTCTCTCATGAAATATTACAAATAGAATACCAAAAATTTTACAGTCGTTAGATATGGTAATCATACACTGTTTCCTTCAAAAAAGTGGAAAATAGAATTTTTTGAGTTGTGTTACTTTTGATGAACAGGTGCGATATCTAAAAATTAAAATCTTTATTTTATTGCAAGCCAGGTTTTTTTTTAAATTTCAAGAATTTTCAACGTTTTATAAAAATTTTGAACGCTCAAAATGTGTTAACTCATAAAACAGAACAACAAAACTTCAACTCATTGAAACAATTTTTATACTCAGACCACTAAAGTTGAGAGAGAGAGAGCGCTTTATGCGTTTCTGCTAGTGTGTGCAACAATTAAAATATTAGTCCCGGACACATCTTTAACTATACCAATCGACTCAGAATTACTTTTTGATTCGAGCTAACGATGTCCGGCTGGGTGGCTGGTTGTCTGTCCTTGAGCGACGAAGCCTATTGAAAATGGTGAGAAACGGTCCATAATTTCATATGACCCCAATACAAACAACTAACCGTTAAGCATCTTATAATGTTAGTATTAAGATTAAAGTAAAGGCTCTGTTAGCCGGGAGTAACAGTAACAGTAACCTTACCGTAAAAAAGTAAGACCAATATATTTCTTACAGATTGAGACGTAACATCTTACTGCTAACTGCAATCGTTCTTATTGCTTTACATACAACAAAATGAAACAGCTGATTTGCACCGTTACTGTTACTCCCGGCTAACTGCGCCTTAAATGATCAAACAGGGGCCTAATTCTGGCAGTCGACATCGAGTACTTTATCGATTCGAAAGCAATTTTATTTCTTATTCTTTCAGTCGATACTGATCGAATCGAAATAATTTTGCAGTATTGTAAAACTCAAATTAATGCTTTACAACACTAAAAAAATAGTTCATTAGATATTAAATTGCTTTCGAATCGAGAAAGTACTCGATTACGACTGCCAGAATCAGGCCCCAGAACTGCGTCAACACCAGACAGACAAATTTGCTGTAGAAATCCGTCGACTCATTCTATAAACAATGTTGCCATACTTTCAGTAAATTTCATACATTTTGTAACTCTGGGATCACACTATGAAAGTTTTCTTTCAGAAAGTCTAAGTTTATGGGTGAGAGGGAAAAAGGAACAGCATGTTCTCTTCCCCTCTCACCAATAAACTCAGACTTTCTGAAAAAAAACTTTCATAGTGTGAACCTAGACTAAACAGAATTTGAAGTTACTGTCGAAGATTTGATTATGGGCCTGTGAATCTTTGCTTGAAGTTGAAGAATCAGGTTTGTTTGAACACTAAATTTGAATTAAAAATATTTAAATATTTTAAATGGTCTTAGCAAATTTTTTTAAATCGGTAGTCCATATTTGACCAAAACCAATAAACATGGAAATAAATCTTTATTTTATGCCAAATTCGTAACTAACCTAAAAAAATATCATTATAAATTTGAAAATCGTGACTATTTTTGCTACTTTTTTCAAAACCTTTTTCTCCACGTTTTGACGTTATGGGTTCCAAATACAATATTGAAATTTCTAATACTTCGATAGGTAGAAAAACCTATCGAAATAGGGGAAATATGGAAAATTTTAAATCTTTCTTTTTTGTCCTTCATGTGGTAATTTTTGAATTTTCTGTAATATTGAAAAAATATTGAAATTTGAAGAAACATAAAATTATAGAAGCCAGGGTCCTGAGGAGAACCTATTAGATGAATATTATTGGTGCTTTTTTGTTCTTAAACTGGTACTTTTCGAGTTTTCGTTAATATTAAACCTAGAAACATAAAAATAAACACGCAAGGTCCTGTGTGATAAAGAATCTGTAAGGGAGAACTTTTTGGTACTTTTTCGTTCTACAACTGGTACTTTTTTTTGAATTTCCGTTAGTATTATAGCTAGAAACACAAAATAAAACATTCAAGGTCTTAAGTAAATGAGAATCTACATAAGGGAACTTTTTGGTACTTTTTTGTTCTACAACTGGTACTTTTTTTATTTCCGTTAGTATTATACCTAGAAACATAAAATTTAACATACAATGTCTTGGGTAATTATGATTAACAGCGGTCTTTTTCGTTATTTAACTGGCACTTTTTGAAGTTTTATTAATACTCAACCAAGAAACGTAAAATTCAACATGCAGAGTCTAGAGAGATTGAAAAATTATAAGAGGAGACTATTTTGCTTTTCAATTGGTTCTTTCTGATTTTTTATAATATTGAACTTACAAAACTAAACTAAACATTCACGGACTTGAGTGGAAGATAACATATGAATCGGAGGTTGGTCCCTCGAAAAAGCGATCCACTAATACAAAAAAAAAAGTAACAAATGCTCGAAACATGTAAATTCATATATACATACTTATAAGAATGTTTTCCTCATATTTTTATAAAAACTTATGGTCGAATTTTGACCACTAGGCAAACACTTCTTAAATAAAATGTTTTAACTCAATACTCCATATCTTGAAAACCGTATGAGGTATCGAAAAACTGATTACACCAAATGAAAGATCAGGTCGGAAAACCTAAGGAATCGATCTTAACTCAAAACCGCAAAAAAATCCACATACGACATTTAAATTATCAACCGACGATATATCAAAGAAAACTGTTATTGTCGACATTGTGCGCCAAGCAGTTTATCTGTTTTAACGCAAATAGAATGAAATTTATTTAAAAATGTTTAAAACCGCTTTGAATATTAAGCGACAAAAACACAATTTTGCAGGAGAAGGATTTTTTTTGTTGTTATATTTTATACAATTTTTGTGTGAAGGTTGGCGCTTAAGCTAAAATTGTTTTTGCTATAAAATCGTAACGGTGCCTTATATGACCATGACATTTTAGGAGATGGTGCAAGTGTTCCCAAATATTCATTAAAAAAAAAACATAATTGAAAATGATGTCGCTTAAGCTATTTTTGCGGTTAGGATAGGATATAGTCCGAAGACGTTGGCTTTTCAAATGCAATCTAATCGATTCACAAATGGCAGAGATATGAGCAAAAAACCAAGACAACCTTTAAGTCACACCCATAAAACTAGACTTTTGGAAGGTTTCATTTAATTTGTGAACTTTCTTCTTTCACTTTCACCTCAAAAAAAACTTGAAAATAAAAACACAGATCTTTAAGAACCCATGATAAAACAAACTGAATATTGCAAACAGTCTTTTAAGTACTATGGTGTAGGGTATATAAGATTCGGCAACGTTTTAGTTGTTTACCTTAACAAAGACTTAAAATTTGCTTAATTTTAATTGGACTTCTTTATAATTCTTTCCCTTTTTCCTTCTCATGTTTCTGCATTTTTAATTTTCTTGTCTTACAAAACATGTTTAACACTTTACTTTTACATTTTCTTAACGCCCTTTTAGCTCCCCCCCCCCCCCCACCCCCCTTTAATCAGGCCCTAAAAAGAATCTCTGCGTCTTCATTTTTCCACTGCAGCAATCATTATTAAGTACTGGGGTACCTGGATTTCAAAAACCAATTTCAATTGCATGCATTTTTGTTGTTATTTATCTTTTGCCATAGATAATTTATTGCATTTTGAAGTGTTATTATGTTGCTGGCGCAACAAAAAAAAATATGGAGAAGAAGTAGAAGAAGAAAAAAACTGAATATGTAATTCATTATAAGTTTCTTTTGATTCCAAAAGCATTAGGATTTAAAATGTTGGTGGTGTTGGGGGTTTATTATATACTCCTTAACTTTGTCAAAAGACTTGATAGGCATTTTAATTAGAATTTATTTCATTTTACGCAATTTAGCTAAAGAAAATGTTTGCAAAAAAACAATATCCATGGCATATTTTAACATAAATTGATTTTTTTTTTGCAGATATAAATGGAAATTTCTATTTGACATTTAATTGCAAGGAAATATATTTTATAATTGAATAATTAGAAAGCGAAATATCAGGTTCTTACAAAACGAATTGAATTTTTCGAACAATTTTAAAAAGTACTTGTTATGAAATTTAAATAAAATAAAATTCTAATTATGAATTTTCAATTGCCTATAAAAAAATAATGCTCTAGAACAAGACGAATTCAATTCAATCAGCAAATTGCATTGTGGGTTTTGTACGATTTGTACTTGTGGTTGAAGTACCGAGATTACCTGTAATGAATTCGGCTTGCGCTAGTAGAAATATTAAAATCTTTTTTGCAAGATTTTTATACCCTTCACCACAGGTGGAAAAGGGTATATATAAGTTTGTCATTCCGTTTGTAATTTCTACAATATTGATCTTAGACCCTATAAAGTATATATATTCTGGGTCCTTATGAGGAGAGAAGTTGATTTAACGATATCCGTCCGTCCGTCCGTCCGTCTGTCCGTCCGTCTTACGTTTGATATATGTTTTCCGGAGACTCCAGACATGATAGCGGCTACGTTGTTTTACATGTATGTCACATATAGTCCACCATTTTTTGCTATTGAAATTCAGCCAGATCGGTCCAACAATGGCTGAGATATGACCAAAAAAACACGACTGCCTCTAATTTTTCCAAAAAATCCCTTCTGGTTGTTGTATTTGTATTACTTTTTTCTGTATATCTGGAGAACGGCAAGAGCCAAAGCTTTAAAATTAGGTACAAACATTTAGGTTATAAATATACACCATCCTACAAAATGTGGGCGGGATTGGAGAAGTAGGCTTGGTACCTCTCATACAAAAAGTATTAAAATTGTATAAAAACCTGAATTTTTTGACTGTAATATGACCTATGGTTACGCCTTATATATCAGAAGATCGGAAATTTTTAATAGAAAATATTTTCTGGAAAACTCGGGAAAATCGGTTCAGATACGAAAAAGTTATGACCAAAATATTAATTTTTTTTTGAAAAATACCCATTTTCAGGAACCATAGATCTTCCCGAGTCCACGTTTTATAGCTAAAATAACTGGAAAATTTCTTCTTTACCACGTCGGTATATAAATCTGTCAAATCGGTTAAGAAATAGCAGAGTTATGACCAAAATACTATAATCCCAAAAATTACTCTTTTTTATAATTAAGATTGTTTTTTATACCCTTCACCGAAGGTCCTACACCCTATAAAGTATATATATTCTGGGTCCTTATGTAAAGCGAAGTTCAAATCCGGTTGTCGTCTCTTCTTCCTATCCCCTCACCACCCTTCGTATTTGTTTACATATACTAGCATAATGCCCAATATGATTTTCGTTATCACCCTTCTTTATTATTTCATAAATTCAATTATGTATAATGAAGTTGTAAGTATTGTCAATATGTATGTATGTATATGTATATGTAAAAATTATTTAGTTGCTCTCTATTCTACTCGCACAATGGTGAAGGGTATATAAGATTCGGCACAGCGGAATATAGCACTCTTACTTGTTTTTAATTAATTTATTTAATATTGTAAATTATATTCTAATTTAAATTTAAGAGCAATAGTTAACGTTAACTTTCAGCCCATTGACTTAAAGAAGGCTTGAATCGAACCCGCAATCCTATCACTGTTAGACCAGCTTACGACAAACTAGCCTATCGAGGTATCGAATTTTTCGGCTAAGCCGAATCCCTCTTTAATGTTTTCCACGCGTGGGCTTTTTACCTATTGTAAGTTATGGACCGATCTTTGCGAAATGTCGCAGAGTGATTTCTCTTAATTTGAAACAATGACAGACTAAATTTTACTCCAATATCATTCTTCCCTGGGACTTAAGGCATACTAAAGTGTTTTCCTATGATGGGCTTTATATAGTTCCTATGGTAAATTACGGAACGATCTTTACAAAACTCTGTAGTATTATTTTCAGTCATATTAAATACGAATCGGTGCTGCTTTACGTCACCAATTTTTGTAGGTTTTGTAAAACAAAAAATTATTTTTTAGCAGAGGTTGTTCCACGTCTGTGCTCATAACTCTTTTTCCTACTGAACCCATTGAGCTGGATTTCAATCCCAAACATCAATATTGCTCTTTTCTGTTATGGCTTTGGAAAGTGAGCGTGTTTTCAACAGACGGACATGGCTTAATATTTATGGGGTTTTAGATGAAAATTAAAAAAGAAAGTTTCACGCGGAATTACAAACTTAGTATACCCTCATTTCCCAATAGTGGTGGTGGGCATAAAAAACTAAATTTCAAAACTAACCTTAATTTTGAAAACTTAACCTTGAAATAATTTTTGTTTGTTTTAAAGAAATCTTAAAATTTTTATATTTATTTTGGAACTCTTTACAGAGAAAGACAACAAAGATAATTTTTTTCTTTAAAAAATTTAGTAAAAAAGGGAAAAAACAATGAAATTCTGAAAGTTTCTTAATATTTTAAAACTAACCTCAAATTTCTTGAAAATAATATTAAACCTTAAACCTCTGTTTTAAGAAATCTTAAAATTTTTACATAAATCTATTGAATTCTTTTAAGATAGTGGCAAAAAATGTAATTTTTTTTTTTTTAATCTCTTGCTAGAAACAATGAAATTCCGAAAATTATCTAAATTTTTGAAAACTAACCTCAAACTCTTAGAAAAGGAAATTAAAGCTTGGCTTGTTTCAAATAAATTTTTATATATATCTATTGAATTCCTTGAGGATAAAGACGAAAAATATAATTTTTTGTATTAAATCTCTTGTAAAAACCAATGTTACTCCTAAAATTGCACTAATTTTTAAAAACTAACCTCAAATTCTTTGAAAAAGAAATGAAAACTTGGTTTGTTTTAAAGAAATCTTTGAATTATTACTTTAATCTACCAAATTACGATTTAAAACTAACTAAAGTTTATCTTTGGATTTGTAAGGCTGGTTTTTGAGATCTCAGTTGAACTAGGGTTAATTAATCTGAAAATAGATTTGTGCCGCCTTTACCAAGTTTGTATCAGAAATGATGACGGAACAGCTTAGTTTTGCTTAAAATGTTTAACTTTAATAAAATAAAATAAAAAAAATCACATTTCGACGGAAAAATCCGAGTGACAGGCTACGTTAAACAAAAGCTTCGTACAGACGGTGGTTAGATCTTACAATAGCGAAAGGTCTGGCTGGCAATGTGCTGTAAATATTCTGCCAAAGATAAATTGCCACCAATAGCAAATTGTAAGTTCAGACGGTTGTAAGAAAACCATACAATTTCATTCTCAGACTACTGTGACAATAAATTAAACTGCCAACAAAAATTGTCAGTTCATACGGTTGTCAGATAATTGTGTGGCAAGAATTGTCATATCTGATTTTAGATACTGTCAGAAAATGAAAGCTGCGTGTATTTTTTTATAAATTGAAAAAGTGGAAATTGTCATTGAAGCAATAGCAAGGATTTTTACTTCTTTTTTTGTTGCAAAATTAAACCTTTTTTGTTTTTACTTTTCACTCATGCATATCAGGGAATTGTACTTTTTTTTTGATACATTGGTAGCTTTCACTAAAAAAAATTCATAATTGATAAAAAATTCTTTTTCTAAATACTATATAATGGGTGATTTTTTAGCTATTATCTTTTTGGCAACACTGGTTAAAACAGCTGACGCACGTTTCGTGTTTTATTTCACTGTCAAACATCTTCAGTTTGGTCTATAATTTAACCATGAATCGTCTTACAAACGAACAACGCTTGCAAATTATTGAATTTTATTATTAAAATGCGTGCTCTGTTAAGAAAGTTCATCGCGCGCTTCTTGTGTTCAGCGACGAAGCTCATTTTTGGTTCAATGGATACGTTAATAAGCAGAATTGTCGATTTTGGAGTGAAGATCAGCCAGAAGCATTGCAAGAGCTAGCAATGCATCCAGAAAAAGTCACGGTTTGGTGCGGTTTGTGGGCTGGTGGCATCACTGGACCGTCCTTCTTCAAAGATGATGCGAATCGTAACGTAACTGTGAATGGTGAGCGCTACCGTGAGATGATATCCAACTTATTTTTGCCCAAAATGCAAGAGCTTGACTTGCATGACATGTGGTTTCAACAAGACGGTGCCACATGCCACACAGCACGCTTAACAATGGACTTATGGGGAGGCGAGTGCGGTGAACATTTTATTTCACGTTCGGGACCGGTCAATTGGCCGCCTAGATCGTGCGATTTAACGCCTTTAGACTATTTTTTGTGGGGCTATGTTAAAGCTCATGTCTATACACACATGCCTGCTTCAATTGACGCATTGGAAGACAACATTGAAGCATTAATGCATGAGATACCGGCCGAAATGTTGGAAAGAGTATGCCAAAATTGGACTAAGCGGATGGACCATTTGAGGCGCAGTCACGGTCAACATTTGCATGAAATAATTTTCAAACATTAATCTATATGGACCGTACTATCGATTCAAATAAAGATTTCATGCATTTTTCTGAATTTTATGTGTTTTTTTTTTCAAAACTTTCCTATAGCTCTTAAAAAATCACCCGATATATCAAGAGAAGAACCAGAAAATATTAAACTGGTATCGTTAAAGTCTTTAAACTACGTTTTGTTATTAAAGTTGGTAAAAAATCCTTAAGCCTACTTTCCATCCCTGATACGAATGAATTTGCAGAATTGCTTTTAGAATAGGTCCAGAGACAGTGATGCCATAAACTTCGTACATCTGGCGAAAAAAAATATGCAATGATCTGCCAATTGCAACGAAGAGTGTTCACACGATTGTCAGACATCTAACAATTTTGTTGTCGTACAATGGACGAACAATACTTTTCGTTGTCAAACGAAAATTGCGAGTTCACGCAGTTGAAAGAAATATTTGGCACATGTTACTGGCAATATTGTTAGATCTGACTACCGTCTATGAAACAAAAACTAGAAAAAATAACGATATTTTTAACCCAACCTTATTTTTTTTTTTTTTTTTTTAATTTATTAATTCATCTATTAAATTTCTATAAAAGAAGGACAATCAACCTTTTTTGACTTTAAAATTAATCAAAAGTATAATTTATTTTATTTATTTATTCTGTATCTGTATTTCAATACAACAAGATATACATCTTATAATTATAGTATGGAACTAGAAGAAGTTATAGTAATTTATTTAAGAAAATTTTCGAACCTAACCTTGGTTTTTTGTAACCTAACCTCGAACTATTTAAATAAGAATAAAAAGTTTAATTGTTTAAGAAGTCTTAAAGAGTTTTCAAACAAGGAGAGACATTTTTATACCCTTCACCACAGGTGGAAAAGGGTATATATAAGTTTGTCATTCCGTTTGTAATTTCTACAATATTGATCTAAGACCCTATAAAGTATATATGTATATTCTGGGTCCTTATGAGGAGAGAACTTGATTTAACGATATCCGTCCGTCCGTCTGTCCGTCTGTGGACTATATGTGACATTTATGTCACATATAGTCCACCATTTCTTGCATTTCTTGCTATTGAAATTCAGCCAGATCGGTCCAACAATGGCTGAGATATGACTAAAGTATATATGTATATTCTGGGTCCTTATGAGGAGAGAAGTTGATTTAACGATATCCGTCCGTCCGTCCGTCTGTCCGTCTGTGAACATAAATGTCACATATAGTCCACCATTTCTTGCTATTGAAATTCAGCCAGATCGGTCCAACAATGGCTGAGATATGATTAAAAACCCACGACTGCCTCCAATTTTTCCAAAAAATCCCTTGTGGTTGTTGTATTTTTATTACTTTTTTCTGTATATCTGGAGAACGGCAAAAGTCAAAGCTTTAAAATTAGGTACATTTAGGTTATAAATACACACCATCCTACAAAATGTGGGCGGGATTGGAGAAGTAGGCGTGGTACCTCTCATACAAAAAGTATTAAAAATTGTATAAAAACCTTAATTTTTTTACTGTAATATGACCTATGGTTACGCCTTATATATCAGAAGATCGGAAATTTTTAATAGAAAATATTTTCTGAAAAACTCGGGAAAATCGATTCAGATACGAAAAAGTTATGACCAAAATATTAATTTTTTTTTGAAAAATACCCATTTTCAGGAACCTTAGATCTTCTCGATTCCAAATTTTATAGCCAAAATAACTGGCAAATTTCTTCTTTAACACGTCGGTATATAAATCTGTCAAATCGGTTAAGAAATAGCAGAGTTATGACCAAAATACTGAAATCCCAAAAATTACTCTTTTATAATTAAGTTTGTTTTTTAAACCCTTCACCGAAGGTCCTACACCCTATAAAGTATATATATTCTGGGTCCTTATGCAAAGCGAAGTTCAAATCCGGTTGTCGTCTCTTCTTCCAATCCCCTCACCCCCCTTCGTATTTGTTTACATATACTAGCATAATGCCCAATATGATTTTCGTTATCACCCTTCTTTTGTATTTCATATATTTAACGAAATAATTTTAACAAATAGAAACTAAAAACGATTTAAAAAAAATATTTACCAGTTTTCGCTTTTTAAATTTCATTTATAATGAAGTTTTAAGTATTGTTAATATGTATGTATATGTATATGTAAAAATTATTTAATTCCTCTTTATTCTGCTCGCACAATGGTGAAGGGTATATAAGATTCGGCACAGCGGAATATAACACTCTTACTTGTTTTTTTTTTATTTCTCAAAAGTTTGCACAGAATTAGTGGAAAAAACTGAGAATTTTTTGGAACTTCTTTTAAATATTTCTCAAGTTTGCTTTAAATTTTGCAAGAAAAGGAGCCAGATTTTAAAACTCTTTAAATTTTCTATTTTGTTATTTAAAAAAAAAACTCCTTTTTTTTAATAATTTTAAATTAATTAAAGATCAAACGATTTTTACATGTTTTGTTTTAGCCATATTTTTTTTTATTTTTCACTACTTTTACAATTATTAAACGCTAATTCAATTTGTTTTTTCATTATTCTTGCATGGTTAAACACAAAATCGCTAGAAAAAAATTTGTATAAATCTCATTTTTTAATATGCCCCAACATAGAAACCAAAGCATCAAACTCCCTTTAAAAAAGAAAAAAAAAACGAAGCAATAAAAAACATATCCTGGCTTTATTGAAATAAACCAAAATATATGGAAAAAAAGAACTTTTTCAACAAAATACATGACCTTGTTGAAATTGAAATCATGACGATGGTGATGGTGATGATTTTTTATTGAAATCCAAAAAAAAAAAAAAATTTTTGCTTTTGAATAACCAACGTCAATTATTGCATCATTTCATGGCATTTTTCAAAAGATTTTGAGATTTCATATAGAAACACTTTGATTTATGTTTGTTACCACTGCATTTAATGAAAATAGAGAAAAATCTATGAAAAAAAAACACATAATGCTATCAAAACCATATTAGTGGTTTTTGTTTTGTTCTATGAACTATAAACACTAATGAAAAAAAAAAATTAACCTTTAAATTGTTTCTAGTGCTTGGCTTAAAATCCCTGCCAAAACTAATCATACAAGTGGTTTTTCAAAAATGTCAAAATGTTTTTGTTCAGAATTCAATTTTTTCGAATGAATAATATTTGTGAAAATTGTTTTACAATTGCCAGGATAATCGATTCCCCAAGGAGCAAACACTTAACAAACACACAAAAACCTTGTCTAACATCCGCTTTATGTTATTCCTATTCATTCATTCACTCATTCATCCATTCACCTTGTGGATGTTTTAGCTCATCAAGTCTTTTATGCAGTACCTACAACATATTATTACTCCCTTTAACTCCTTTTATAAGAATCATACAATTCGAAAACGTTCCATTTTCAATTGTCGTCTATAGGAAACGGAAATCAACACATGAATGACAAATGGCATATAACGGTTGAATTGTTTGATTACGTTTTACCAATGTTGCAAATATCTGTACACTATAGTTAATACTTCTTCATTCTTCTCATTCTTAAGCGAACGACTACAACAACAACAATAACAAAAAAAAACTAAAAATACCTAACAATTACAACAACAAGGATATCGTTTTAAAATTTTGTTACTTTTAGCCTTTACAAGTGTTAGAAGTGTTAGATTTTTTCCTTTGGAGTTTTTTAAAATAAACTTCATTTTAGGATTAACCAGTTTTTTTTCTTTTCTTGGAAACAACACAAAAGATATTTAATAAAAAATCAAAACAAAACTAGAAAAGCAATAACAATTTTTTTAACCTCTAACCTCAAATTCTTTAAAGAAACAGTTGGAATAAAATTTCTTTAAAATAAACTGTAAATCGGAAAAAAAAATTTAAATCGGAAGAAATATTTATTAATGTTTAAAGAAAATCAAAGGCAAAAAAAAATAGATCAAGTAATGAAATACTTGGAACCTAACCTTAATGTTTGTGTCCTAACCTTAAAATTTTTATATACAAACTTTTTTTAAATCCATCTTGATATTATTGCATTAAGCTTTTTTGAACTTAAAAGAAAAAAGGCAGAATTAGCCATATTCTGTAATTCGATTAGCTAAAGCTAAATAAAAAAGGCTTTAAATCCAAATTAAATTTCCTGAAAATATTTGTAATTCCTCCAACAAATTCAAAAATTCAACTTTAAAATTCTTAAGAAATTCAACAAATTTTATGATAAATAATTAACAGTGCTTGCTAAACAAAAAAAAAAAAAAATTAAAAAAACTAAAGAGTTTATGACTTAATTTCAAAAGAAAGAAAAAAAACCTTAACACCGATCAATAAATTGTCATAAAATCCAAAACCCCAGGCGCATTGATGAATTGCAAACATCAAGTGGAAACCAAATAAATACTCTTCTCCCCAACAAACAAAAATAACTTTTCGTTCCTTTAGAAAAGAAAAAAAAACAAAACAATCTCCAAAAGGATCATAAACTTATTTTTTTTTTTTTATATTTAGCTGGCGGTATTCTTAATTTAGCAAACTCTAGTACATGGAGTTCATTTTTATGGCATGATTGATTTTGTGCAATGCAAAAAATTGTATTTCTCTTTTTTCTGTTCATTTTCATTTTTGTTTTACAACCGTTAATGGGAAATTTATTGCTGTTATTTAGTTTAATACTAATTTTTTAATTCTTTTTGCTCTTCCACTTTTAGATTCTAGTTTACCTCCTTATGGCACTGGTGGTCGTGATGATTCAATGTCTGATGAACGTTTAGCTCACATATTAAATGAGGCTTCTTCGCTAATGAAATCATCAGGTGGCTCTTCAATGCATGCACAACATGAACATCAAAGAAGATCTTCTACCATACCCGAAGACTCACGCAGCAATGATGATTCCAAATCACCTCACCAGCCCTGCTCGTCGCCGTTCTATAAAGAGCATCATAGCAAATCTCAGGGCGAGACTGTAATGCCTGGTCAAGGGCATATGCGTCCAGATGAAATGAATCCTGAGAAAATGGCTAGATTGTATCAAGAGTTAATGGCTAGGGCTCCTCGTGAAGCATTTCCAGGGTGTGTATTTCTTAAATTTGTTATTTTCTTAAATCCAAACAGTTTTTTAAGTAACAGTTCATACTAACCTTAATAATAGATTTTTGCTTTCTCCTTTTTTCAGTGGTGGTCTTCCTTCAGCAGCTGGCCTGGCGGGCAACGCCTTTCCTGGTTTGGCAGCCGATGAAAATATGCGCTTAGCTTTTGAACGTGAAATGTCTAAATTTCAACAGCAGCAGCATGCCGCACAACCTCCAAACTTTGCCAACTTCTCTAGTCTCATGGCTTTGCAGCAGCAAATGTTGAATGGTGCCCAGGATCTAAGTTTGGCTACAGATGATAAGCCCAAGGATAATAATAAAATAAATGGTCAGCGCTCATCATTTGAGGGCTCTCAAAACTCCTTAAGCAACCACGGCCAAACCACACCCAATGCCAAAGATTCTAACTCCTCTGAAGTGGAAAGACTTTATCCGGGTTTGGTGAAATCGGAACAGGGAAACAAAACTCCAGCTCCGTTGGCTTCAAGTAATGCTTCAACCGCCAATACTAACTCGGCCGCTCCCAGTCCTCTCAGCAATTCCATACTCCCGCCTGCTATGACACCCAATGAGGAATTCTCTGCCACAGCCAGTCCTTTGCAGCGTATGGCCTCTATAACCAACTCATTAATTACCCAGCCTCCAGTTCCACCTCACCACAATACCCCGCAGAGACCCACGAAAGCCGTCTTGCCTCCTATTACCCAACAGCAATTCGACATGTTTAACAATCTTAACACCGAAGACATAGTGCGTCGTGTTAAGGAAGCTTTATCACAGTATTCCATATCTCAGCGTTTATTTGGTGAATCAGTATTGGGTTTATCCCAAGGTTCTGTTTCGGACCTCTTGGCAAGACCGAAACCCTGGCATATGCTTACCCAAAAGGGCCGGGAACCTTTTATACGTATGAAAATGTTTCTGGAAGATGAAAATGCTGTACACAAATTGGTAGCTTCGCAATATAAAATTGCTCCCGAGAAGTTGATGAGAACTGGTAATTACAGTGGTTCTCCTCAAATACCCCAGGGGTTGGCCAACAAAATGCAGGCCTCTTTGCCCATGCAGAAAATGATGAGCGAACTGAAATTGCAAGAACCAGCGCATATCATGCAACAAATGCAGGCAGCAGCCGTAATGTCAGCAGCTATGCAACAGCACCAGCAACAACAGGCAGCCGCCGTACAACAAAGTCAGCAGCAAGCTGCTCAAGCGGCAGTACAGGCCGCACAAGCTGCTGCCGCAGCCCAGGCAGCTCAACAGCATCATCAGAACATGTTGCTAACATCACCGGGTCTGCCTCCGCAGCATACTATTGCCCTGCCGGCAGCCAACTCTCAGCCTACATCAGGCAATAGCACACCTGCGGGTCCTACACCCGATAAGAAACCCATGATGATGCCCATACACTCACCCCACCAAGGCAATGCCATGCGCAATATGCACCAGCATATGTCACCCACCGTCTATGAAATGGCTGCTTTAACCCAGGATTTGGACACTCAGGTTATCACCACCAAAATCAAAGAGGCCTTGCTAACCAACAACATTGGCCAAAAGATATTTGGGGAAGCTGTTTTGGGCTTGTCTCAAGGTTCGGTATCAGAATTATTAAGCAAGCCAAAACCCTGGCATATGTTATCCATTAAGGGTCGCGAGCCCTTCATACGCATGCAATTGTGGCTGTCGGATGCCAATAATGTAGAACGTTTGCAGGTCTTAAAAAATGAAAGACGAGAGGCCTCCAAACGACGCCGCTCCACGGGAACCAATCAACAAGACAACAGCTCTGATACTTCCAGTAATGATACCAATGATTTCTATACCAGCAGTCCAGGACCCGGTTCAGTAGGCAGTTCAGGAGCTCCTCCAAATAAAAAACAACGGGTCTTATTCTCCGAGGAACAAAAAGAGGCCTTAAGACTAGCCTTTGCCTTAGATCCTTATCCCAATGTGGGCACTATTGAATTCTTGGCCAATGAATTGGGTTTGGCAACACGCACCATAACCAATTGGTTCCACAATCATCGTATGCGTTTGAAACAACAAGTGCCTCATGGTCCTCCCGGCCAAGAGACCAATATACCCACTAGAGAAAACACCAATTCCACACCCTTTGATCCCGTCCAGTTCCGCATTTTATTACAGCAAAGATTGCTGGAATTGCACAAGGAACGCATGGGTCTAACCGGCAATACCCCCTTGCCCTATCCACCCTATTTTGCAGCGGCCGCTTTATTAGGACGCTCCTTGGCAGGCATGCCAGGCACTAATCCCCAAAATGCCTTGCCCACCAATGAGGCTGAATTAAGGGCTCTCAACCAAGCCTTTCGGGAGCAAATGTCTGGCTTGGATTTGTCCATGAGTTCATTAAAACGTGAACGCACCGATGACTTTGAAGATGATTTGGACGAGAGCCATATGTCGGAAAACGAAAACGATGATTTGGATGATGAGGACAAAACAAGCGAGTACAGAAATCCTGCTTTATCCAGCATGAATGCCCAGCATTTTTTAAATAACATGCGTTCGAACCGAAGAAAACCTGCCGCTCCACAATGGGTTAATCCGGCCGTGCCAAATGCCAATGAAGCTGAACGTATAATCAATGGTGTGTGTGTTATGCAAGGGGAAGGCGAAGGCCAACAACCATCCATAATTGAGGAAGATATGCATAAATCCCTAGACAATGAAGACAATGACATGATGGAGTCGGCTGCTCCTCAATCGGTCATGGAACCCGAAGTGGTCATTAAACAAGAAAAAGAAGACTGTGAAAGTGATAGCGAGAAAACCAACACTGAGGACAATGCCCACATGAGTGATGAAAGAATTAAGGTGGTTCAAGAAGACAAGCTAAGAATGGTGCGTGTCAATCGTTTAAGCAATGAAGATGAAACAATAGCAGCTGGAAATAATGCAGCAACAACAGCGTGGAATTATTAAGTTATAAAAGTGAAAATAATGGTGATAGTTTATTGTTAACGAAAGGATAATACAAATTTCTTGCTCTCTTTATGTTGCTTTGTTAAGGCGTATGTAGAAGAGCAAACCAAAGATACATATTTTAAAGAGAGTTTAAGTTAAATTTTAAAAAATTTTAAAGAAATGTTAAGAGTTTCTGTTTTGTTTTGGAAAGTGCAATGAAATTTTGTTTATAAACATAAATTTAGTTTTGGTTTTATTTTTATTAAAAAAAAAAAAAAAAAAAAAAAATGTGATTAACTGTTTGCTCAACGATTTGGAACATAAACGTTGGTTGAGAATTTATTATGGAAAATATTGTTAAAACAAAGTGTTTTTCATAGAAATTTGCTAGGCAAAAAACGATAACGTTCGAAATAGTTAAGCAGCCAGTAAGTTTATTTTAATTAAAAAAGTTTTACTGGTTAAGTGTAAATATTAAAATTAAAGTTTTTAAAAAAAGCCAGTATGAGAAATTTTAAAACAAATAAACACAGAAGAGTATTAAAAATTAAATTAGATTTCTTTTTTAATAAGTTATGCTTGCTTTTTATTTATACTAAACAAGACTGTAATTTATAAGTTTAATTTTGATTTAAGATGTAATTTTTTTTTTTAATTTTACTTTTAATTTCATGTAAATAGTTTTATTTTTTATTTAATTTTGTTTTGTAAATAATTTAAAATTTTTTTTAATTCAGTTTTAACTTCCTTTTTTGATCTCACATTTTAACTAAAATATGAATTACAAGAAAATTTTTTTATAAAAAAAAAAATCCAAAAAAAATATATACAAAATTCTTAACTAATTAAAAAAAAAAGGTAGTTAAACTTTAAAACTTTAAGAAAAAGAATCTCTTTTTTCCAAAACAATAATTATTATTATATATAAAATATATACTTGCCCTTAATGTTATAAAAATTAATTATAAAAAGTAGCTTATAATAGCATAAATTTCTTTAAATTTAAACAATTTAGCATATCGTTTATTATTATTAATAATTATTACAAAAAAAAAAAAAATAAAACAACCCATAAGTTTTCCAAAAATTAAAAAATTTCTTATTATGGCAAAAAAAAATAAAAAATCCTAAGTTTTCCTATAATTATTTTAATTAAATTTATTATAAATTAACTTAAATTTTAAGTGTAAATAATAAAATTAAGTCTTTTACTGTAGAAAATTATCTATAATTATAAAAGATTAGGTTATAAGTTTAATTTTAATTGTTTTTTGTTATAACAATAATTCAAATTGAAATACTTTTAACCATATTTTTTATTATTAATTTATAAAAAAAAGATATTTTTATTTAAACAAAATATGCATTTCTATTTTATAATTGCTTTAGTTAAAACTTAGTTTTATTATTATAATTTTTATTAATTTTTAAATAAAAATCGTAAGAAATTATTAAAAAAAAAACAAACTTTCTTTTTTTCTTTTTTTTTCTTTCTTCTAACCGTTAGAAATTAAAAAAAGGTAGCAACAAAATTTTGGCTTAAATTTTCTTAAACATAAAAAAAAACACAGGGGAACTAAAATCCTCGCAAAAAAAGTTTTATATTAAAAAAACTATCTCTAAAAAAAGTAGATTTTTTTTGGAAACATTAAAAAAAAAGTTATTTAGTTTAAAATTATAAAACATAAATAAAAAAAAAAAAAACAAATAAAATCATTATTAAAAGTAAATCCTAGCTTAAAAAATAAGCCCTGTTTTCTTAAAAAAAAAATCGTACGTAATATTTAAAAAAAAAAAAATAAAGAAAATTAAAGCATTTTTTATTAAAAAAAAAAAAAAAAAAAACAAACAAACAAACAAAAAACATCAAAATAAAAGAAAATGTATAGAAAAAGGTGCTAAATATTAAAAACAAAAAATAACAAAAACAATAAAATTAAAAAAAGAAATACGTAATTTATAAAAAAAAAATATTTGTAATAAATTTAAAAACAAAGTGTAAATATTCTAAAAAAGAACAGGCACTCTTTTTTTTAATTAAAAATATAATTTGATTTTTCTAAACACTTTTTGTATATAAAAGAATTTAACAAAAAAAAAAAAAAAAATAAATAAAACAAACGATTTTTTCATAATTTATTATACAAAAATAATATAATTAACAGACCATATCATTATATTACAAATAAATAATATTAAAATAAACAAAAAAAAATATAAAAAATATTAAAACAAACAACAAAAAGGCCATAAAGTGATTTAATATTTACAAAAAAAAAAAAAACTTCCAAATATTGAAACAATATTTAAATTTTTTTTTTTTTTTTAATTTAATTTATGGCGATTTCTTTTCTGAGAAATATGTTGCATTAATGTTACATGTTCTACAATTTTGTGTTCGTTTGTACAAAAAATACAACTGTGGGAAACATTTTCCAGTTCTTTTGTGAATATGTTGATGAAAAACATGCAAGACATGTTGCATATTTTACCCTTACTTTAACTTGAGGTGTTCAAACTGCCCTGTTTTATAACTTTGGTACTTAATTCTTTATTTGTATAACCAATGTTTTATTTTGTTTGTCATAATGCATACAGCTTAAAATTTTGCAAAAAAATTGCTTTAAAACACATTAAAATCAAAAAATTCTATTTATTTTATAATCGTTTTTATTTTGCTAAGCCATTAGTGATGTCAATATTTGTTTCCAAGCCATAATAGCGTGCAGAAACCGCTCAAATAGCTTTAAAAATCGCTCATGAAGTACATTAATGATGAAAGTGTAATGGTTGTTAATAAAAGCAGCTAATTGTGTTCTATTGAAATTGCAGATCATGTAACATTTCCAGTGGTTATAGGTAACATTAGAAAATGTTACATGTATATACTGTAACATATTTTTCTCAGAAAAGAAATCGCCATTAAAAAATTCAAATAAAACACCGAATTTTAAAATTTGTTTAATTTTGGGCCTATTTCACCAATTCACTATATAAATAACAATTTATCCCAATAAGCAATTTTGCTGGAAATCAAATGCAAAACAATTGGTATTCAAGTTTCATAGATGGGGGCAGTGCACTCATTTTGCAGTTTCAACTCACAGTTAGTGATAGTGCAAAAATATTGCAATCATTTTGTTGATGTTGAGTGATGAGTTGCAAATTTGCAGCCTCACTAAACATGAGTGATAGTGATGTTAAAAAATGTTGCACTCAAAAAAAAAATAGTTTGATTTAAAAAAAAAAAAAGCAATCATCAGCTTATTTGCAACTTTTTTTTCTTCACTCATTTGAGTGCAACTTAAATTTTTGCACTAATTTTAAAATTAAAAACTTGTTTTTTCATGATTAAAGCCAATAAATATACCGTTTTTGACAAAATTTTATTTTGTTTAATGTTCTTTACTTATGCATGTCTTCAAAAGAAATCAAAAACCAAGCACATACAAAGTTACATTTTTTGAATTTTAGTGACACAATATTTGTATGCAGCTTTTTTGATTGCATGTCCAAATTTTGCACTATTTGATTTGAGTGCAGATTTTTGCATTCAATCTGCGTTTAGTGATAGTGGAAAAATTTGCACTATCACTAAATTTTTTTGGTGGTAGTTAAAAAAATAGCAATCATCACTAAAGCTGGTAAAAAAGAGTGCAAACTAATTTTTTTGCAGTTTTTTTAGTGATAGTGCGCTGCTGATTTAAATCAATATTTAGTGCACTACCCCCAACTATGTCAAGTTTGAAAATCAAGTATCAAGGGTTGAGATATAGGAAGGCCCCTATTACGGTTCACAACTCAACTCAGTTCCACTCAGCTTCCACTCCCCAATCTTCTAAACTAATCAACCGGTTTTCTTAAAATTTGGCATGCAGAGAATGTAACATCTGAAAGAGAATAGGGTGTGAAATAGGGTAAGGGGGCTAAAAGCTCTTCCTCCCTATATTTTCGTAACTAACCAGCCGATTTTTTTGACATTTCGCAGGCAAATAGTGTTACAGTTGGAAAGAACTATAGCCTATAGTTTTTATTATTTAGGGCGTGAAATAGAGCAAGAGGGGTAAAAGCTCCCCCGCCCTATATCTTCGTAACTAATCAACCGGTTTTCTTAAAATTTTGCATGCATACACTGTAACATCGGAAAGAGGACAGGACATTAAATAGGGCAACAGGGGTAAAAGCTCCGCCTCCCTATATCTTCTTAACTAATCAATTAATTTTCTTGAAATTGGATAGGCAAATAGTGTAACATCTGAAAAGAACTTAAAATTTGGCTAGCAGACACTGTTATATCTGAAAGAAATAAGTTATGTCAACGTTTGCCGGGCCAGCTAGTATGTACATATATAAAAATTAATTTAATTTAAATTGATATTTAAAAAGAATTGGTGAAATAGGCCCTAAAAATTAAAAGAATCCAAAATAATTTCAATAAATTTTTATAAATTTTGAAATAATTTAAAAAAATTGTAAAATCAAATTCCATAATATTCAACTTTTTGAAAATTCGTACATCTTTAAAACTTGTCTTCCTTTCTTATGGTCCAATAGTTACAAAACAATTAAAAACTTTATCATTTAAAAAAACTAAAACTTTATTTTTACCAGGAATTAGGCTTTTATTTAAAAAAAAGCATAAAATTCCTGACAGTCCGCCCAAAAAAATTAATAAAATAAAAAAAAAACAAAAACTTTTCTAAGTAAAATTTCTGTTAAAATTCTATGACTTGATTTTATCAAACAAATTCTTTACTTAAAAAAAAAATAAAAAAAAATCTTATTTTATTTACAAAAAAATAAATTTTTATTTCAAAAAAATAACTTTTATTAAAAAAAATAAATTCTTTTATTTTTATCTTATTAATAAATCTCTTGAAGTAAATATAAAACAGAAAAAAAATATTAAATAAAAAACATAAACAATATTATGTAGTTATATCGATAAATAAAAAACACAATATTATTGTAGCATATTTATTTATTATTAACAAAAAAAAAAAAATAACGAAATCCAAAAAAAAAAATAATGAAATAAAAATAGTGTGAAGTAAATTAAAATCAAATTAAATTTAACATTTAAAAATAAAAACGTAAATTATAAAAATTAAATAATAAAAAATAACGTAAAAGAAAATTAAATATATTAAATAAAAGATACACAATATTGTATGAATAAAAAATACTTAAAATAAATGGCAGTTTTTATTTAGCAAAAAAGAAATTTTAATATATTTTTAGGTTATCGGTTGTTAAAGAACTGCAATTTGATATTAATTCATCGCTTTGTGGTCGACCACAATGTCGTTGTTTATACAAAACAATCGTCTTCTCCTTTGCTCATTTGCAAATTCTGTGTAGAAAAAACCTTTATTGTTGTTGTTATTCTAAATTGCACTTGTTTTATTTTGTTTCAGTGCCAGGGCTGCCAAACTGCAATGTGTTTGGCAGAAAGATTTTCCATTTGGTGTTAAGGCGATTTAAAAAAAATTTAAATATTGTTGGCTATTTTTTATGAGCCATGAATTTGTTTTGAGAATCGTCAAAGTCAATACAAACAAAATAAACACTCTTTTTGGAGTTTTTTGACTTAAAGCATTTTTCTTTTGTGCACAAAATTTAATTTTTTGAAACAAAAAAAATTAACAAAAACTGAACAAAATTGACTTTTGGCGATTTTTAACAACCGGTTTGACGATGGAGCTCCATCAAATCTGACAACACTAGTCAGTGCTTGTTCTTACCTTATTTAGTTAAACGAAGATAATGAGAGAGATTACGCGTAGTTTTAATACGCAATTGATGAAAATGTGATAAATTAATTTTAAAAAACCATTTAAAGTTTTATTGTTAAGTGTAATCAATTAACTAAATATGAAAAACATAATAGAAAATAGTGTTTGCGAGTTTTTAATAAAATTTAAAAAAAATGCTGCAGGTATAACAAGAAATTGTCTTGTATTAAATAAGTTTCAAGAATCTGTTTGTTTTGCAAAAAGTGTTAATTGTGCCAGTAAATAAAATGTTTAGTTGTTTTTGTTGTCCTATTTTAAAGGAGCAGGTGTATACATATAAAAATCTGCTATTGTTGTTGTTAACATTGTCTTATTTAATAAATCGAAGATAATGAAAGTGAGTGCTCACGCGTTATTTTAAAACTTCATTTAATTATAAATAAAAAGCAGAGCAATAAAGTGTTTTAAATTTATTAATGAATTACCAAAAAAAAACCGCAAAAATTTGAAGTGAAGGCTGTTACATCAGAGTAAGTTTGAAAATGTTCATAACAAAAAACTTTTGAAATCATTAGGAATATTAACACGGCGCGCCGAAAAAATTATTAAATTTTTTTAAACTGTTTATTTAAATACATCAAATACAAAAATAGAATGATGACGAAAAACATATCGAGTCGGTCTGATTTTGGTTATATTTCTTCTTCTTACTTGGTGGCCACACGATCAAGTTTTGCCTTTCAATTCCTTTCAATTTGCAATACACTCTCAGTTTTTTACTAACACACTCACACTTTTTGAATTGACCACGAGATGGCTTTCAATTTCACCTTTCCATTTGTTTGGCAACAAGGCGAATTGACTAGAAGGTGGGGTCAAGTCAACATATGGTGTTTTTTTTCGGTGGTCGACTTGTCAAAGTTTGTCTACAAACTAGTTTTTTATGTAAACAAACCTTGTTTTTTACTAGCAATATTTTTGACAACCCGACCACAGAAGCATTGTAGTTGTAGAGTTCGTCTTGTTTGGCAATTTACTTTCAATTTAACAGCTGAGTACAAGTCTGTCTCTGTTATTGTTGACATCTTGGAAGTAAATTGCTTACAAATTAAGTGCAGCCTACGTCACAGCTTTCAATTTATGGTTATTTTGACAAGCAGTATATGTAAAAGACTATCAACAACAACTTGAACGTGTGGCCGCAGGGTTAGCAAAGGAAAGGATTCAGCAACAGTGTGTGATGAAGAAAAACATTGTGTGCGTATAAATAAGACTTCGTTCAAAAATTATTCAAACAGAAAATGTGTCTCAAGCCAGCTGGCCGCTCTGCTCTGCCTTGATCTTCTCCTACAGTGCTCGCTTGTGTGCGCGGCATTGATTGTGCAGAATCTTTTTTGTCTGATTCAGTAAAATTATTTGTTTGAAATTTATATGAATTTCAGTAAGCTTTTTGTTTGATTCAGTTAAATTATTTGTTTGAAAAAATCAGTGTTTTTTTCAATAAACAAAATGCAAATAAATGGTTTGAAAATGCGAATTTGTTTATAGGACCGATTTCAGACAAAAAATTTTTTGATTCTACATATTTTTTGTTTGAATTGGAAAAATAATTTTTTCTGTGCGGGAAACAAAAAAAAAAAATTTTAAATTGTCTTGAAAGTAAAAATCTAACTGCTGTTTTTAGAACGCGAGCACAAAAGTGACTCGTTTAACTAACATTTAAAGCAAAAACGAAATTTCAAAATTTAAACTTTTGCAGCTTCGTTTTTTATATGTCTGGAAAAAATTAGAAGCATAGATGCATTTTCCAATCTATCTATATATATAAAACAGGATGTGTGTGTGTGTATGTATGTAACGTATCGACTTCAAAACGGCTGGGCCGATTTTGATGAAATTTTCAGGGAATCTTCAGAATATTCAGGCGGGTGACACTGTGACGTCTGATTTTTTATTTTCGGTCTGCGGGCGGAGGGGCGTGGCAAAATCCAATTTTCATATTGGACCACCAATCACATCTATATAATTTGAACGATTTTTTCTTTAAAATTATCGCCAAGGTCCAACGGAAAGAAAATTTTGCCCCGCCCCCTTTAACGCCTACTTTTTGCGATTCACCTAAAATCAGAAAACGGCTCCATTGTTCGTTTCTTTTTAACGGATTTTAAAAATCGAACGCAATCATTTTTCCTAATTTGGACAGGACAACGTCTGTCGGGTCAGCTAGTTTTTGATAAATTTTTAAAAACAAACATTTTAAAATATTTAATCCAAATTTTCAATATTTTTTTTAATCAATACCACAATATTAATTTTAAAATATTGCTAAAAACATATTTTATTTTTTTGCCAAAAAAAATTATGTTTCTAAAACGACTGTGTATCTTAGAAAAAAGTTGACCTTTACTTAAAGGTAATTTTATTGTCGAGGTGCCTGTGCCACTTTAGCACAACCCTGCAAATAAAATTGGACCACCTGACCCATTTTGATAAAATGGACTACTCCATGGACTAGTCCGATGTAATGCAAGCATGGACCATGTCATTGTTAAAAAGTGTTTGTAGTGAGACGACATGTCTTCGTTTTTTAACGACATGCTTTCGTTTTTAAACGACTTCAAAACTAATCCTCTTGAGTATACCATGGAGTAGTTTTAAAACTACTCCTTAGTGGTCCAAAGGTGGGTTATATACCATGGAGTAGTTTTAAAACTACTCCTTAGTGGTCCAAAGGTGGGTTATATGGTCCTCTCCTAGGACATCGTAATGTTAAATAGACCAGGTTTTTTCCATACGTTTGGGTTACTTTTGGACTAGTCCTGGTCCCTTGTGGACTACTCTTTACACGCGTGTTTGGACTGGTCCTATTATTTGCAGGGAACATTCTGCTCCTACTTTTTATACCCACACTACTGTATGCGAAGAGGATATTATGTGTTTGTACAAATGTGTATAACACATTTAAATATAGGTTCTGGAACCACCTTTTGCTGACTCAGAACCAATTTCAGAATCGATATAACCCTCTATCAGGCTGACTGGTTGTCTGTCCAAGTCAAACTTGTGTAAAAGTACAGTTCGCAATTTTGGAAATAATTTTCAAATTTGGTACATACATATCTATGGTTTTCTTCCGCAACCACGTAACTCGATTTTTTCTGTCATGAAGGATGGTCGGGCTTGATCGACTATACTCTTTTATCTATATTTTTAATCTGTTAACAGTACATTTATTATCGTTATTATTTAACAAGAACTTTTTTTTATGTCGTAAGCCACCGACATTGTTTAGCGATAAAAATTGTTAATTTTTCATTACAGAATAACTGTTAACGACAATTATCGTAAGCTAACGTATTTTGACTACTTTACGTCAATTTGTTGTCGTTTAAAATTACGGAATTTCGGTACTGATTGCCCTTTTAAAATGCAAATTAATGCAGTTATAAAATTCTTTCAAGTTAAGCAAAAAGGTCTAAGTCAAAAACTAGAGTTTTTCGTAATATTAAATTGAAAATTATTGAATTGTTTTATTTGATTGATTTATTCCCTAAAGAGCAAAATATTACAATAAAAAGCCGGTGGGGCTAGATTTAAGTTGCTGATACCAAACGAAAAAATAAAAAAAAAATTAGTTAAACCAAATCAAAAGCTCAAGATGCATTTTTTTGACTTAACGCCTTTTTGCCTAATAGCCCATTTACACTACAACAAAATCTACTACTTACGAGATTTCGAGTAAAATCTAGTTATTTTTGATTGGATTTCCCATACAAAACAAAATTTTCTCGTGGCTAGATTTTGACGAAATCTACTCAGAATCTAGTTGTACTTAAGGTATGTTCAGACCCAACAAATATTTGGCGAATAATTAAATTTTATTAAAAAGCAAAGCAAAAACAATAATGGCGACTTGTTAAAACTGTTAAAAAAAAATCAAAAATTTTTTTAGAAAATACATACACACAAAAAAAAGACTGTAATCCCAAAATAAATTGATTTTGATTCAAAAAGAATTTGCATTCGGATTGTGCCCGACAACTTTTTGCATTTGTAGCAACAAGTCTGTTTCTTTTGTCCCAAAGTGTAAATTCATTGTTCAAATCAGGGATGATAAAGAAAAAAATTTTACTTTTTTGACACTAATTGTACTAAAAATATTTTTTACTAGTTTTATTATTAAAATAACAGAAAATGTACGAACATATGAGGGGTATAGACTGCAATGTCCACATTTATAGTTTTCGTAATAAATAGTAAAAACCTCTAGCTCAAAGACTATTCATATTTATGTATTGTATATCATGCTATTCAGTAAATAAGAACATGATGAAGGTATGACGCAAGTTTCAACTAAATCGATATAGCGGTTTGCTGGCAATCATAACAATAGACGATGCTATTTTATTTGGCTTTTTTAGAGTTGATAGTGAAACAGGGTATTTTTTTTATATTCCACTAACTCCCAATGGAGCATAGGGCGCCAAAGTTTAACAGGGTATACAAACGTTTAACCCAATAATAAGCCCTTATGCGGCCCATACACGTTGTGCCTGGTCGTACAATTGAGTTGAATAGACCAGTTGATCGTTCGCAGCACATGCTACAATTTTTTAACCAACTTTTCATTAAGCTTTAAAAAATTATTTTAATAGAGTCAACATGAGTACCGATTTTTTAGCACTAGTGACGACTAATGAAGTGGAGTAAGAAAAGCAACAAGAAAAGAAAATAAATAATAGTCCGGTACTAAATTGTGCATTGGAATTTCGTATTAGTATTCTAAAATATTGTTTACTTCGCACTTCGAAAAAAGAAAGAAAACATCGCCATCACACGTTTGAAAGCTCAAATCAAATTGATTTTTTATTCAACCGATGACCAACCACACTTCTAACGTAACAAATGGTTGTACTACTTGATCGAATTGTACAAAAAGTCGAAACATGTAGGGTCGCACTATACCCCGTTTCACCATACTTTAACAAATCAAGCTTAAAAGTTATCGTTTATTTATAGCAACAAGATTCATTAGACTGTAGTAAATCTATTATCTGAATAAAATTAGATGCAATATTCACAGAAAGGCGGTTTCTTCGCTTTGTTTTTATCATATTTTGCTACGAAAAAATCATTTCCATATTCGCCGACGAATGTTGTATAGATAGTACGCCTTTGGCAATTCTTATGATATTTGGAAATTTTTAAATTGTACTAAGTATGTCATTGGAGTACTGCAGAACTTTTGCAATGCAAATAGTACTGAAAAAAGTACAATTGTACTAACTTTATCATTCCTGGTTCAAATACAAATTTTTTTACGACAACAGTAATATTATTTGATTAAAAAAATAAATATTTTATGTCATTTCCTGCAAATGTAAATCATTTACGTTAACAGCAATTTTCAATGTGCTGTTATTTCAGAGGAAAACCTTTAACGACAAAAGTTATTTTATTTGCAACAAATAATTTTGCTGTTGAAAAACTTCAAATACCTTCATGTTGTTACGGTAAAAAAACTTTGTTGGAAACTTTCTTGTGACAAAAGGTTTTCTTTTACGCCAACAAGTTTTTGTTTACCCCAACAGCATAATCGTCAAATGCTCAAATTATTTGGCATCACAATATTTTTTTTTTTTTTGTTTGTACTAGTAAAAAATGAAAAAGACAAATAATGTTGATAAAATATATGAATTTGATTACATTTAAATAAAAGGTAATGTAAATTATAAAATGCCTATTTCTTTATAGGTATGTAAGCTAAGTATGTGTTACATAAAAAATTTTTAGTCAGCTGATTTTTCTATGTAAACAAAATTCTCGTTAATGCCAAAAAAAAAGTAAAAGTAAAGTTAATTAAATGATTTTTTTATAAGTTACCAGACTAACAAAGTTTTAAAAAGGGGGTCGTTCACAGTTGGTAACTTTAACAAATTAACAAACTACCGAGTAACAAATTAACAATATCGGTGTGAATACCACTAATATCTATTAGATGTTGTTGTAATGTAAACGGCCTATAACGTTAAAGAATTCTTTTTGTCATAGTAAATTACGCAAAATTTTGTGGTTTTCCTTCAGCCAAATTTATTTTGGACAACTACCTTTAATTTTGGGCTCTATTGAAAAAGCCAGTTTAGTTATTTCCTAACAAAAATTAATTTTGGGCTCTATTGAAAAAGCCAGTTTAGTTATTTCCTAACAGAAATATGGCAATACCCTTATTAAAGGAAGTTCAATTCTCAGGAAATGTCTTGGTTTTTTTTTAATTAGCTAAGTCACATTTTTGTTCTGGCAACTTTTTAAAATTCTAAGCTTAGACACACTATTGTGTCTAATAACGGTATATTTTAGTGATACCATATTTTATTTTTCTCTTTTTTTGCAGGTTTTTGTGAAAGTGTTGTTTAAGTAAAGTCAGCAACCAGGAAATGGCAGAAGGTACTTTAAAATTATGTAAACAATATAGGTATGTAAAGGGTGGTTAAATTTCAAGGGCCGATGTTGATTTTGAATAAAACACAAACTATTTAGGAAATTATTGTAATTTTATTTTATTATGATATATTGGTATTACTCAATTATGTATGGAACAAAATATCGGCCAAATGGGCGCCGCGACCACGGCGGCACACCTCCATCCGATGGTCCAAATTTTCGATGACCCTGAGGCATAATGGAGGTTCTATGCCGTTAATGTGCCGAATTATCTCATCCTTTAGCTCTTGAATTGTTGCTGGCTTATCGACGTACAGCTTTTCTTTCAAATAACCCCAAAGAAAAAAGTCAAACGGTGATAAATCACATGATCTTGGCGGCCAATTGACATCGCCATTACGTGAGATAACACGGCCATTGAATTTGTTGCGCAAAAGAGCCATTGTTTCGTTAGCTGTGTGGCAAGTGGCACCGTCCTGCTGAAACCACATATCGTCCACATCCATATCTTCCAATTCGGGCCATAAAAAGTTCGTTATCATCTCACGATAGCGAACACCATTCACAGTAACTGCCTGATCGGCCTCATTTTGGAAAAAATACGGCCCGATGATGCCGCCAGCCCATAAACCGCACTAAACAGTCACTCTTTGTGGGTGCATTGGTTTTTCGACAATCACTCTTGGATTCTCATTCGCCCAAATGCGGCAATTCTGTTTATGAAAATGTGCCTCATCACTGAAGATGATTTTCTTCGAAAATTGAACAGTGGATGTTGCCATTTCTTGCCACCATTCTGCCCATTCACGACGTTTGGAATGGTCAAGAGGCTTTAGTTCTTGATCCAATTGCACCTTGTAAGCGTGTCAATGCAAGTCTTTATGCATAATGTTCATCAACGACGAGCGTGAGAGGTGCAATTGTTGGGCACGACGACGAGTTGAGGTGGACGGCTCTTCAGCCACACTATCGCGAACAGCAGCAATATTTTCTGCAGTACGAGCTGTACGAGCATGCACTGGTGTTCTCACATCTTCTACAGACCCGGTTTGCTCGAATTTACACGATTTTTGCGATTGTACGCACATTTGGACGATCAAATTGACCAAAAAAATCACGAAGTGCACGATATGCATTTTGATTTGAACGCCCATTTTCATAATAAGTCTGGATAACTTTAACACGTTGTTGAATTGTGTATCTCTCCATGGTTCAAATTGAGTAAGTCTTAAATAGAGAAATGTCATATAAAATTCGGAAAAAAACTTGGCGTTTAGGTGTGGTTCACATAGGCCCTTACAATTTAACCACCCTTTATAAAAATTAAAAATAATGTGCTAAATAAAAGTAACATGCAGTCTACAACTGACATGAAATGCTTAACTTTAACACTAATATGATGTTAGTGTAAGGTATAGACTCATCATGTTAGAAGTTTTCTCATGTTATAACACGGTTGTTAATGCAAATGTAATGCCCGTAATTTCTACAAATAGATATCTAGCTGTGTATAGATATCTATGGTGTAACGAATTTTTCATAATTTTAATACGTATGTCTTATCTACTGATTAAACTGTAGTGTATTTTACACCATCCATTTTTGACAGTTAATTCAAAAAATTAATAAAAACACAAATGTTGCCATATTTTTAAAGAAAATTTAATGGAAAAAACACGTAGGTAAATTTAACGTTGAAATTACCAAACTATGTAGCTTTACCGCACAGGTAAAGATAACTGTTAGGTACGAACACGATCAGATATCTGTTTGTTGAAATTACGGGCATTATAACAACGCATTTATAACTTCAAGTTATAACAGCAAATCATGTCAGTTGTAGACGGGCAGTAAAGTGTGAAAAATATTTTGATCAAAGTAGGTTTTCAAAACGAAATATTTTAAAAAGAGTAAAATAAAAAAATCCCTAAACTAAAATCTGTAAAATAAAACAAAAAATAAAAAAATTCAAGATGTCATGCAAAACATCTATATTTCTACTTTATTTCAACATAGTCATATCTCAAAAATCGAAAGTTTGAAGTTACTTAAGCAAAAGTGTTTATTCATACCTCCTTTATACATATGTATGTATGTAAAAAAACCGTATTAAATCATAAACTGAACCGGAGTTTTAACAAAATATATTTTACTAGCATACACCCGCTACTTCGTTAGCGTCTCCTTTTTCTTCGTGGACATATTTTTATGCCAAAGTTTTTCTAGGTTTAAACTTGTTTAATTTCTAGCATTTTACCCGCTACTTTAGTATAACCAAAAAGAAAAATGTCAAATTGCACGTATTTCCTTTTTTGGGTACTATATTTTTCCCCCATTAAAGTATCAAACATTTCAGTATTGTAGTGGTAGCCCAAAATTTAGTACTTATGAGTCAATGAATGGAGGAAAATGTTTTGTAAAAAAAAAGTACCAACAATAGTTACGATTTGCACCCCTTTAATGTTTGAATTTCGAAAAAGTACCAAATTATTATACGTATTTTTTTGATAAGTTTCGAATGTGGTATTAACTTTGTTTTTATGTTTATTGGTTCAAAAGATGGCAAAAAAGTACTGAAATTCAGATTTTACCCGTTTACTCCCTAATAGGGCCGAATTTCAAAAAAGTTCCAGACATCTGTCTGCTTATTTTTCTAAAGAACAACGATAAGTATTACCTTTTTTTTGCATCTCTTTTAGTTTTGGAGATATAAGGTTACCGAATTTTCCCGTTTTTACCCCCTAAACATTCGAATTTCGAAAAATACCGTCTTAGTGGATCGATTTTGGGAGTGACCAATCGCTAGTCCAACTTTCAAGTTTCTAGGGTCAGCGGTTTGGACTGGGCGATGATGAATGATTCAGTCACTCACGCAACTCTTTTATATATATAGATTAAATCTGTATAGGTATAAAGGTGCATTTTAAAAACTTTAATCGCATTTTGCCATGTTTATTGCAATAAAGTAGTGATATTACAAATCTACTTACAAACCTACATATACAGCGAAAGACTAAAGTCTACATGCAACCTACTATTTTCGATTTCTGGGACTTGGAAACAATAATAAAAAATATTTTTTAGATTACAGTTGAACATCGATTATTCTTGAACTCAATTCTCTAAGCTGCCCAATAAAAAATTTTATCATTTTGCGAAGCACTAATGGTACATTTAAAAAAATAAGCGCAGAATTATGCGCTACGCAATAAGACATACAGAAATGCAGTAAAGTAAGTGAAAAAACTCTCAACAACTTTTATAAAAAAAAAATAACATTTCAAGTGCTACGGCATTCCCTTACTAAGAAGCAGGTTTGTAAGGGAGAATACTAAAAAATAACTGTATCAAAACATTCAGTGTGTTAAGCTGATGATAATGCGCTTCATGTGTCAAAAATGTATTGCTTCAAAGTGGGAACTCGCCATATAAAATTCATGTCTTCCGTATGCGCAATGGTAAGCGCAACTCCTATGTTTCTCCCTTACAAACCTGCTTCGTTGGAAGCTCCATTTTTTACTGGGTGCTATTGTATTTTGCTTGTCAAAACAAGTATTTAAATTATTAACATTATATTTAAGTGTTGCGCTTGGAAAAACTATTGAGCTTTTAAATGAAGAACCATCAAGGAATAAATATTTCAGTGAGAAATCTTTATATAAACTTGCTGTTTGGTCCTGGCGCTGCTCGGGATTTTCTGAATGAAAAAAAAAATTTTAATAATGGAGAATTTTGTTAATAACTTGACCCTAACGCATTATTTTTGTTTAATAAATACATTTTGTAAATTTCAGCCAAATCGTACCATAAATAAAAAAAAAAATAAATATCACGACAACAGCGCCACCTTTCGGGATTTAAATTAAGGGAAACCTGGCAACCGATTAAAATAATTTATTGTCTAAGTTTGGTGTTAATCGGTCGAGCGGTTTTTGAGTTTTAGGAGCACATACACGGCACAAACGTTTTTATATTATAGATATGATCCTTATGTGTGTGTACCTCTTTTTTTTGTCTATCCAGAGCTTTTTGAAGGGCTGAAGGGCTGAAAATTGGCATGCATATAGTAAAACACCTAGGCCAAATCGTAATGTAGCCGGAATTTGGTTACCGAAAAATAAAGAGGAAAAAGGGGCGTGGCAAAATTCAATTTTTGTAAAGTTTTAGCTTATATTAAAGCCCCAACAATGGCACATGCCCTGAAATAGTCGGATCTAAGATTTTTGGTGGATAATTGAGAAGAAACGTGGTGTGGCATTTCAGCTAATCTAGAAGCCCCCTAAAGACCAACCATATTATACTGACGTTGGTGCTTACCTAAAAGTAGTTTTTTTTTTTGATAAAAAAATCTCCGTAAAGAGCAAACAAGGTATGGAGAAATTGCAGAAACTGTAAAATCAAGTCATTCTACAGTAAAACCCATTTTTAGAAACTATAAAACAAATTTAAATACTCAAAATCATCTTAGACCTGACCGGGTAAAAAGCTGTCACGACGCGATATTAGCAGTATTCTTAAAAATGTAGATGCGGATCCGAAAATAAATTCCCCAAAATTAAAAGGAGTGTCCACTAAAAGCTATCAAAATGGCTTCAAAGGCAGAGTGAAACATAAAAAACGTTTATCTGCTAAAAACCAAAAACTCCTTCTTGAGTTTTCTGAAACACTAGTTTGGCAACTAGTCTTATTTACTGACGAGAATAATACAATGTTTTTGGAAGCGATTGCCGTGCCAAAGCTTAAATAAAATCTAACACAATCTTAAGTCCAAAGAATATTATACCCGCAGTCAAATATGGAGGCGGCAGTGTTATGGATTGGGGGCCATGGTATCAGCTGGATGGGGTTATTTAGTTTTTACTGAAGGCATAATGGACCGATATTTTTACAAGACCATTTTTGAACATAATTTAAAACCATCGGTTAAGGATTTGGTTATTGAAAATAACTGAATTTTCCAGCAAAGAAATGGTTCATAGCATACGGCGCACATTATTCAGAATTGGCTTCTATATTATGCTCGCAGTCAACTCAATTCCCCGTCACATTTACCTACCATATGTAAATCTGAAAGAACATATCGGGGATGTTTTAGAGAAATACAGTAAAACAAATATGAAACCAACGGACGTGAAAACTTAAAAACTGCTTTAGACAACGCTTGGGCGGAAACAACTTCAGAAGTCACAGAAAATTCAATGCTTTGACGTTCATAATGCAATTTTTAATTATATTGTTCTTTTTTTCTGTATGTGGGGTGTTCTGGAAATCGAAAACGCAAGCATTTTGTTTTTAATACACCTTTAATTAAATTTTTGTTATAAAATTCCGTTCAATAGAGAACTATTGCGGAATTTCGGTTTCGTTAGTTTTTTCAATAAGCTAAACCGTTTTTGAGTTATGCCATTTTTGAAATTTTTGTATGGGGACCACCCTAATTATTAAAGATGGAGACTAGGTATGTTCTAAAAAAAATGCTCGGGTAGCAAAAATATCGGGGGTCCGTCATATATTTGACTCCTCTAGGGGCACTCTGGGGCTAGTTAGGGCGCTGACGGGTAGTTTTATAAAAAATATTATTTAGTATGGGAGCCCCCTTAAGGAGCACAGATAGGCGGTTAGTATGTTTATAATAAATGTAGGGTAGGAAATATTAGTGGAAGTCAGTCTTACATTTTTCTCCTGTACGAGCGACTCAGGAACAGTGGTAAAGCTTTTTTGGCTTTTGTATCATTTTCCCCTAGCTTTAATCCCGATGAGGAGCCATTTACCCCCATCCAACACCCCTAATGTTTTGGCTAATGCGTTTTTTACAAACTTCACAAAATTGGGGGTTCTAGCGTATCGAAATCTTGCTGCTAAGGATTTCCATATAACACTATTCCACCCCTAAGGTGGCACTAGGGTTTAAAAAACTGCAGTCGAAACAAAAAACTGTCGATGAAAAAAAAGCAACAGTTTTTTTTGCAAACGATTCCGTCCTCAAATTATGAGAAAGACGAAATATATAACTAGTTGGCTGCTTTTTGTTTTGGGGATAGTCATGGTAATTTCTCAATTTTTCTCTTTCCTGTTTTATTTTGTTTTTTTTCATTCATTAAGGCTTACTTACTAAAGGCAAATTCACTTCACTTCACACATTCAACTTTAATCGCCATTTTTTATTGTTTTAATATATTTTTCGCTTAAGTGCTGCCAAGTTTATTTTTGATTCGAAATGTTTAATTCAAATCAAATAAATTTGAATTCCCATGTTAAAATCAAATAATTGAATATGGTTTGAGAATTGGGCTTGACATCAAATAATAAAGTCATTTTATATTTAAAATTTGACTTCGTGTTTGTTAGGATTGTACATTACGCACATGATACGCTGTTTTTGTTTACCTTTCAACATACTGCGCAACTTATTG
The DNA here is from genome assembly GCA_930367215.1 of Pollenia angustigena. Classification (NCBI taxonomy): domain Eukaryota; kingdom Metazoa; phylum Arthropoda; class Insecta; order Diptera; family Polleniidae; genus Pollenia; species Pollenia angustigena. The sequence continues at coordinate 25,686,514 of OV884059.1, forward strand.
AATAGTGTGGAGCCAAACGACAATAGTAATATGCGCGTACAACGCATGTAAATATACACTACTGAAAAGTTATTCCAAAAACAAAGATAGAACATATTGTTGTTAAATATTTAATGTATTTGTAAACAAACACATTACAAATAAAAATATAACAATACATACCGTTTATACATACCGTACTACTGTAAATACCTACTCAACGGTGTGTCACACCTATATTTATTCCACTTGTTGTTGTTTTGTATAACAAGTAAAATACTAGGAACCCATAATAATATTGTAGGTTAGATTTTTAGTGGTATCGGTCTTCGGTTTATAAAAAAATAACAATAAATACAAAACAAAAAACAACAATATTGCTAAACAAATAGGGGAAAAAAGTAAACACAAAATAAACAAACGAATGACAAAAACAACAACTCTTTTGCACATATTCATTGTGTTAAAGTAATTAGTAGAATATTGTAGAAAATGTGTACATACAATAAAATTCTGTTCTTTGAAGCAATATTTTTTTGTATAGGGCTATGACGAATCTTATATACCCTATCAACATAGTGAGATAAGAACTGAATTTTATATTAATACCGTTCTTTAGATAAATTAATAATTAAATAAATTAATTTTGTGCCCCGCCCGCTTCTCCGATTCCGCCCACATTTTGTCGGATGTTGTGTATTGACAACCAAGATGCTTGAACCTAATTTCCCTCTTGCCGTTCTCCAGTTATACGGAAAAAAATACAATATGGAATTTTATGACAGTCGTGTTTTTGCTCATATCTCAGCCATATATGAACCGATCCCCATCGTTGCTAGAGGTCTTTGGAAATCCCTACTTTTTAGCAGGAGCCCCCATGACGTCGGAGGCCTTGTGCACGGCCTCGTTAGCCCTTATGGTCAAGCCGGTACTGAATCTATATTAATTGTTCTAGACCTATCTTTGTCACTTACCGGAAGATAAACAATCAAAGTAAATTCTTAATTTTAACTTGATCTTTGCTTTTTAGCAATCAAAGGTTTTGAAATGCTAAATTAACTTATTTTTCTTTGGATCCAGATAAAGCGCCGTAATGGCTAGATAATTGAGATGCACACTCATAAAATTATTACAATAACTGATTGTGGGTTATTAAATTCGTTTTCCGTACTGTTAAAATTGAATAAAAATATAGTTATTTTACGAAAATTATTATTTTTTAACATTTCCCAGCGGTAACTAGAATGAGTAAAGAGGCCTAATAGAAGGCCTTATTTAGCAGTCACAAGCAGTCAGAAGCCCTTCTCGCCGCATTCCATACTTATTTATTTTTTACACAGGTTGTCATTGGGCGCAAGGCCTTCCACACTTCCTTTAAAAACAACTTCGATCCCTTCCCAAAGAAGGGAGTAAGCAAGGTCACTTAAAATAAAAAGTAAATAAAACTGAACACCTTCCTTTCTCCCTTCTCAAAGAAGGGAGTAGGGAATGTGAACTTAATATTTCAGAAGGTCTTTTAAAAAGAAGTTTATACCTTCTAGAAGGCATACTTCTGAAGGCAGGATATCATGCGAAGCAAATCTTTTAGAAAGGAGTATAGAGACCTTCAAAAAGGCCTGCCACTTGCGGTCCTTTCCATATTTACCGCTGGGTTATGTTTGTTATTCAAAAAACAAACTACCAAAAAATAATGTTTTTCCGTATTTATTTTGTTATGTAGTTTGATTTTTGTCGGTTAAAATATATATTTTTTAAAAGTAAAAACTATTAAATTTTAAGGAATATGATGTTCAATAAATAAAAATGTAGAAATTAATGAAAAAATCATTTGTTTTAAATGAAATGTAAATGATCCGTTTTTTTAAATGAATTTTAATTTGCTTAAAATGAATTTTCGTTTGAATTTAACTACATAATATTTTGAGTGCACGTACTAATTTCTATCTGCTTAATATTGCTATTGAACATGACTGACAACAACAGGGAAGACAATCCAGGCATCTTTGATTGTAAGTCATGATTTACAGAACTAAAACGTGAATGACCTACATATATGCTTCCCTCTCTTAAAAATTTTGCTTAGACACACATAGGGGTTTCTGCCAATCTAGCCGGAAATTAGGCAAAAAATTAAGTCTAGGAAATGTAAAAATTTAAGTACGCAGCTCCACAGACCCCAAAATTCTGCATCGTATAATGAGTTTTTAATTCTTTTGCTTAATATTTGTTTTGGGACACTGTTAAAGTCAGGAAAGTTGAGTAAATTGCATGTGCGTTCATTGACTTTTTACGGTTTTAAGAGGTTTGAAAGACTATATTAACAGCTACTTATAAAAATATTTAGAAAAATTTTCAGTCAGTCATAAAATGTTTTGGTTGTCTTTTATTTAAATTATTACATCTAAGACTAATATTACCTGTGTGAAAAAAGGTATCTGCGAAGCAGTAAGTAACGGTTTTTAACCACCTGTGCAGCTAGAATTCTTCTATTTGAGAGATCATATTACACCTGTCGTATAAGCTCACAGTGAAAAAGTGTCGATTAAGATTGGATGAGGACAAAACTATTGTTAAAGTGAGGAAAAGAACTATCTATGAAAAATTTAGAAGTGAATTAGGGCTAACAGTGGATGTACCAAAGACTGGATTTGGAAACAGCCACGATGGTAACACCAGCAGAAGATTTTTTTCCAATCTTGAACTAGCTGCAGAAATAACTGGAATTGCATTTGATTTATCTACCGAATCAAAGTTATTATAAAAGTAAATACAAGTGGTTACAAAATTTATTTTCACGAGTTTGCTAATTATTGCTTAAACACTGCAAAACTTTACGTTACTCTATATCCCTGGCATACTATGAAACCTACAATGCACAAGATTCACATATATGACGCAACTGTAATACGTGAAGCATTGTTATCTATCGGGCTATTATGAGGCACGAAATAAATATTTTCGGCGTAACAGGCAGAATTTTGCTAGAAAGTTTTCGGGGGTTCTGTGTAACAAAGATTTTATAGACTCTTGCTCAGTTTTTCGCTGATTTCTAGCATAAGATCAACTTAAAAAAAAGTCATTACCCTTTACGAAGAAGCAACTTCTTTTATGGTTCCACCTGTACTTGGCTCTGAAGAGAATTCAGATTCGGAAGAGGACTCTAAAGAAACAGAGGAAGAAGAACCATGGCACTCATCATCATCTTAGTTTTAAATAAATTATGTAGTTGTTATTTTTTTTTTTAAATAAATTAATTATTTTCAGTTAAATTAAATACTATGAAATACATAAAAGTCACATAAAAGCTTGAAAATAAATATTTTGTGGAAATTTGCAAAAAATAAAAAAAAAAATTTCTCAAGGTCGTTGCGGGGGATGGGTTTGGAGGGATACCTCCACCTGCCCATAAATGTTCAAATATTTAATTCTTATGGTATTAAGGCGTTAGTAATCTATTTCTTTAAATATTTACATAATTTTTGCAAATATTATTTTTTGTAACCGCCCACAATTGGGGGCGCGGCGAAAATTACATTTTACGATCTCTTGGGTCCAATTTTAGAGTTTTTAACTTTCGTTGACGTTAAAAGTTGTATTTGCTTAACAAAAGTATGGGAAAACTTAAAAAAAATTTTTTTTTACAGAGGTTGGATAAGCTTTTCTGGGGGGAACTTTTTCCTCTTTGGTCCGATTTAATTTTTTTTTTTGAGATTTACCTGCCTAGGACCAGAACACATATTTCTGCTAAGTTTCTTCGGTCTGAGGGCACTCAATAACTTTTTTTTTTTAATTCCCTAAGCTTATCCCGCGAAGCTCTACGCTTGTCAGCAGGAAAGAAACCAGATTCCCTGAATCGAACCCGCAACCGCGGCGCTGATAGATAGCTCACTACCAGCTAGCCTTCCGGGGCACTCAATATAAGCAAAAACAAAAAGTAATATCCGCCAAGATTGGCAAAATACCCCTATGTGAGACGGTACAACAGCTCTTCTGTACCCCTACCGTTTTTCAGAGTTCTACAGACTTATAGCATTCGTAATTGAAGCAACAGCACACCTATAAAAGGTCGTCGGAAGGCTGAACATTGCCATTAAGTAATTGACAAAGAATAAGTTTTTATTCAACATTTTAATCCTACACTTTCGATTAAAATCACAGCTACCATGTGAATTATTTATGGTTCTCTCTTTCGAGATTTCAATTGCTCTGAATAAATGTTAGAAAAGTTTTTCTACGGCAGAAATATGTGGGATCATTTAAGACCTATGTGGTTCCATGTATGTATCTTAGTCACAATTAAGTGTATACATACATTTAATAACGTAAAAAGCTCACATAATGCATGATTGTTATCGTTTGCGATTAAGTAAACAGTAGCAAAATTGTTATTTGTTATTTTATTGTTCTTTTTTACCTTTGGGGGCAGCACTAAACAATAACAAATTATAGGTGTATGAAAGAAAAATACTCGTTATACCTACTTAAACAATATTGTTGTTATTTTTGAACAGTTGTACAACAACAAAAGAACATGGCTAACAGAAATGAGTAGATAGTAGGGCAACAAAACTTTGGATTGTTTAAAAATTAAAAAAATACTTGGGCTTGTTTGTATACCAACCAACAACAACTTTACTAGAAAATAAACAAACAAAAACAATAAAAAAATCTTTGCAAATATTGTTGGTATTGCTGCTGATGATGAGAATTTATGTAGTGTATATATATTGTTGTTATTTGCAAAGCAATTTAAATGAAAAGTAAAAATAAAAACAACAAAACAACCACCTAACAATATGGTTTATACAGGCAAGACATGTTTTCCCTTACCGCTTGTTTACCATATGCATACTTCCTCATTTATCCATCCACACAGTTTAATTTCACTACAATTCGGTTGTTTCTTGTTATTCATTCGTTGATGATATACATTTTATTTTATTTAAGAATCTACGGCACTACCTACACCAGAGTATTCGGTTTTAATGCAACTTTTTGCCTCAACTTGAATGAAAGAAAAAAATTTGTGTGCTTTAGAGGATTCTTGTGTACATTTGCAGTAGTAGTAAGTAACATTTTAATGCATTTTTTATAAAAAAAAATTGCCGTTCTCTCTCGTTCGTTCATTCAATGTGACTTTTTCCAGAAAATAACCGAACTACTTAACAGGGTGTCAGCATTTTGTAGTAAACGTCTATTTCATTGGGTCCGCATATAATTTTATATAAAAAAATTCAAACAAAAATAACAAGTAACAAGCACAAACAAACTGTAGCTGAAGCTCCTATAAATTTAATATGTTAGTATTATTGTATTTATAGAGCTGTAGTAAAGCATTTAATATTGTATAGATAGAACACTTGACCCTTTAGGAACGGGCGTTTGCAAAATATTTCCCATAACAATTCGCTTATTATATAGAATCGTTTAATCTCCACTACGTATGCAAGTATGTTGGAGAATTACAGCACATGGAGAAAAATGTGCCTTTAATCCAAAACTTCCGCCCATTTCGGTTTCAAACCAAAGCCACCATACGATTTGCTTGAGGTCTTAAGGCCCAAATACACTTGTCAAATGCTTGACATCAAGCTCGTGTACGTGTGCTTGACATTAGCACATACATTTGCTGGATGAACTATCAAGCATTCATTTTCATTTTATTTTGAAGTGACAACAGCAGGAGCAAAAAATATTAAAATATAAATAAAAAGTGTTTAATTGTGATTACATACTTTTAACTGTGTTGCTTTTTAATAAAAAAAAAAGAATTGAAGAAAAGAAGGAGAAAATTATTAAATAACATTTTTTTCCTCCAAAGCATTTTTTTGTTTTTCATCCGACATTTTGAATGTCTGTTCGGTTTGAAATTACGTTTAAAGTGTGTGGGTGCTTGAAGAGTAACGCCAATACATTCATCAAAATCAACCGTCAAGCATGCTAAATATCTAAATTTTTTGATTTTCCATCAAGCATCGTCGGTGTCACACATACAAACTCATTTTCACTAATACTACCTTAATGCTGGATGGGAATTTGACCAGTGTATTTGGGCCTTTACCAATATGCTACTGTGGTGATGCCACTTGTTTTCTGGGATCTATTTGTGACACCAGGTTGCACACTTATCAATATATCCCTCATTTGCTGCAAGACCGGCATAACTCAAAAATGAAATTTTGGAGTTAGAGATGAAGAATTATTCGCTTTATTTTTCTTTATATTGTGTATTAAATTCATCTTTATATCTTTCCCAGTTTGAAGAGAATGTGTCTTCTTTTTTCTAAGTAGTTAGAACAAATCAAAAACTTTAAATGCGTTTATCTCGAAATTGATTTTTTTGAGTTATGCCGGTCTTGCAGGAAATGAGCGATATGTACATACATTTTAAGCCCCTGACAAGCATCATCCACATAATTATGCCAGAAAAGAAGCAAATAGATGGCTAACGATTAGTTTTATTTCGCAAAAATTATATGTACAATATATTGGTTTGTATTCAAAAATGGCTTGACAGACTAAAAAAGAAATTGTGATTGATTGCTACTTTACAAAAAAAAAAAATTAGCGAGCTAAACCATACTCGCGATAGTACCAAACTTTCTTCTTTATAAAAAAACTAATGTTATCAATATTTTTTAATTATATCCCTTAAAAAAGAGAAATTTATCAATATCGAATTCGAAAATAGCTTGACAGAATGAAATTGATTGCTATTTTGAACACTACAAAAAAATACCGGGTGTTAAGCGATAGTTCCGAACTTTGAATATGAAATATGTATATAGAAATCTATATATAAATCGGCAAAGGCAAAACAGTTAAGCACACTTTCCTCCTCTGTATGTCAACCGATTTGAACCATTTGAAAGTTATTATTTTATTAAATTTGTTCAATATTTTCAGAGTTATAACCCAGCGGTAACTTGAATGAGAAAAGAGACCAAATAGAAGGCCTTTTTAAGCAGACACAAGCCCTCCTCACCGCATTCCATACTTATTTATTTTTTACACAGGTTGTCATTTGAAGCAAGCCCTTCCACACTTCCCAAAGAAGGGAGTATGGAAGGTCACTTAAAAATAAAATAAAATAAACTACTTCCTTTCTCCCATCTTAAAGGAGGGAGTGGCTGTGTTCTGAATATTTTGGAAGGTCTTTCAAAAAGAAATTTATACCTTATAGAAGGCATACTTCTGAAGGCAGGATATCATACGAAACGAAAAGACCCATCACTTGCAGTCCTTTCAATATTTACCGGTGGGCAGCGTTCAAATTTGCTACTAACACATTTGCAGAACACATAAATACAAAATTGTTTTTTTTTTCAATTATCAAATAACAAAAAAAAAAAATAGGATGTTCGATTATTCGACATTTTTTAGAAATCCCCCTGTTTCCACATGCAAGTGCAAGTTCGAAAAACTCAATACTCTCACACTTTTTCACTAACATTCACACAATTTTTGTATTTTCAGCCAATCGGCTGTTTCCTCGATTTTTCGATTATAATACGTATACATTACTTGCAAGCATAGCTGGGGAATTTGGATTAAAATTAGAAATCATTACGATTAGAGAAATAAAATAATCTAATCATTAGAATTGAATTTTGATAAAAATTTCAGATTACTAATTGATTTGATTAGAAATAATTAAAAATCTAATCACAATTAGTGACGATTAGCGTTTCTAATCAAATCTAATCAAAACTAATCCATAAAAAATTATTGATTAGATTTCTTGATTAGATTTGATTAGAAATGCTAATCGTCACTAATTGTGATTAGATAAATAAAAGAAAAAAAATCCGTGCATTTTTACTTACCAATAATTTTGAACACTTTAATTTGAATAAAACAAAAATTACAATCTTACAAAACAAAGATTTTACTTTCAATGTTAAGTAAACAAAAAAATTATACTTGTACTTCCACAAAACACGTTGAAAATTAACATTAATAATAACACAACAACAAAGTGAACCAGCTGTGTCAAGTGTTTAGTTTAAGGACAGGGTGCACCTGTTCTTAAAAATAGTTGATCTAATCAAATCTAATCAATTATTTTTTGGATTAGTTTTGATTAGATTTGATTAGAAATGCTAATCGTCACTAATTGTGATTAGATTTTTGATTATTTCTAATCTAATCAATTAGTAATCGCCTAAAATGCATGACTAATCATAACTAATCAATTTTTCAGCACAATTAAAATTTCTAATCCAATTACTAATCATTAGGATTTCTAATCATTATTCCCAAGTAATTACTTGCATATGGAAACGCCGGGTAAATACCGGAAATTAAATTTCTTTATTTTACTTTTCCGTGGTACATCTGATCATTTTTAAATTTTCTATAATATTAAAAATGTTGATAGTTTTTGTTTTTCATCTGATACTTTTTGAATTTTTGTTAATATTCGATCATAAAGATAAAATTAATCATGCATGGTCCTGAGTGAATAAGAATATGAAAGGGGAATGTTTGGTACTTTTTTGTTCAACATACATAGAAAAATAAAATGAAAAATGGAATGGATGACAATCTATAAAGTAGATTTTGGTACTTACATATTTGTTTTTCAATTGATGTTTTTTATGTTCGTCCCTCGTCCAATAGATCCGCTAAGACGGAAAAATTAAATGCTAGAAACATGCAAATTCATGCCCAATAAAAAATTGAGTTTTAAACGAAGCAGGTTTGTAAGGGAGAAATGTTTACCATCTCGCTTACAGAAGGTATATATTTATACGATGAGTTGTTCCCACTTTGAAGCAATAAATTTTTGACATAAAAAGCGTTTTAAGGCCCAACCAGAATATGCATAGCCGTGCTTAACCTACTGTCAAAAAATACCAAAAAGTCTCTCAAATGTATTTAAAAAAACAATAACAAAATCAAAAACAATTGTTCCGTACGGAATGTGCGATTAGTTTCGCACTTTGCTTAAACAAATGACAGTTTCATAAAACTTAACAAAAAGTTTCAGTAAGTTCAATATGGTTTGCTTCATATGATTTACATGTATTCGCACATTTGCTTAATCCAACTTAAGCACATTATGGTTAGGCCTTTTTACAACGCATATAAAAGCATTGTAAACGTAGGCCTTCCCAGACGAACTGTTTTCAGCAGTACGCGTATTTGTTTTTACTATCTGTTCTGCTTTCTGCATAACCATTGAAAAAGTGCGCAATTGTACTTTTTTTAGCTTTTGGAGAATTGCCTTTTTAAAAACGTTTAGATAAGTTTCTATCGAAAACGAAACTTAATTTCCGAAAAAGTTTCAGCCTGATCCATAATAAATTTGAAAAACTTTCCAATTTTAGCGTTAATTCAAACATTTCAATTATTTTCTATAAATAATTGGTTCGTATCGTTGAAAGATTTTGCTGGAAAAAATTTTAAAGAAAAGAATTTCTCCAAAGTTGATTATTTTCCAATTTAAAAAATATTCGTATTTTCACTTCCTTTTTCAAACAACTGAAAGAATTTTTAGTTCAATGTTTTGGAGAAAAGCCCGAAGTTCAATTTTAATTGAAAATTAAGAGAGTGAATAAATTATTATAAACTAGTTTTAAAAACATTTTGAGTTTTTAAATTTTTTAATAACCGAAAACGGTAAAAATGGCCTTGTACAAAAAGTAAAAAAATGAAATTACTCCCCAAAAAAATTTTTGAGGACTTATTTCATTTTAAATTTTTGGGGAGTTATTTCATATGAAATAACTCTATGAATAAGTCCCCGAAAAACGTTGTTGTTGTTTCCTGTATATTTTTTTGGGGAGTAATTTCATTTTTTTTTTTGGGAGTTATTTCGTGGGGAGTTAGTTATTTCATGCCGCCACACGAACCCTTACAAAGTGATACATTTTTCTAAATTACAATGGAACAAAATAATAACTACGTTTTACACTCAACACTAATGTGTATTTAGCGTGTTAAATATTGAATGCACAGTTTGTACTAAAAGCGATATTTCAACATAAAATTTTCTTACAATTCCAATAAGCGTTAACAGCACTAATTTTCAATAATTAATGTCAGCTGTTGTTAAAAATTTTGCGACAAAAAAAATATAATAAAAGTAAAACAAACGAAAAACAAAAAGTTTTTATATCCATCACAATATAAGTGCCGGTTCACACACGTCAAGTTTGACTCGTCAAGTCTTGAGTTTTTAGGAGAGAATAGAAAAGAGAATGCCATTTCATTTCCCCTCTCTCCTAAGAACTCAAGACTTGACGTGTGTGAACCGGCACTCACTAAAAATCACAATACATATAACGCAAATTGTCCGCAAACACAAGAAAAAAAATATTTGCTTGCATAAAAAAGTACTTTACGCAGATGCAAAAAAGGGTATTATCTCACACTCAGTTATAACTGCGAGTAAGAAATGGAACAAATTTGCCATTCGTGTTTGCAACATATTTAGAAAGGAAAACGGCAACTTCTCACATTTTTGCATATATTTTTAAAATGGAACAAAACCCCGCACGAATATATATGGAACATTATTGTCAGAAAAGAAAACACCAACTGTCAGAAGCAAACTACATGTACGTTTGTGACCGAATATTATAAACCTTATGTAAAACAGCAATTTTGACAGACATGCACAATTACATGTGACTTGAAAATTTGACATGTCAGATAACAAAAACATGTCGTGTACATGCACCTTTAGATGTACTATGTTTTCTTCATATGTACATAACAATAGGGTGGGTCGAAAAAAAAAGTTGTGCCAGTCACCCCCTAGAATGAAAGATATGTCAATGAAGTTTCTAAAACAGGAAAAAAATTTTTTTTGCCACGCCCCAAAATACAGCACTTTTGGTTTTTTATATGTAGCGCTTCCATTTAAAGTCCGATCTCATCATATCGCATATCGTTGTTCATGGCTTGATAGTGGCTTCATTTTTGTCTTTGGTGACTTTTCAATCCGACCTGAAATTCTGGGCGCCACTTATGCCATCTCGGATCCTTCCCCCAAATGTCCAATTTTTTTGACGGTCCAAGAAAGTCCTTATAAAATTACGTATGTATCGATTTTAATATGCTCACTTTTATGACACACCTCCAAATTAAGGCCCTTTTTTCTTTTTCACACACATACTACATTAAACCAAGTAGAAGCCAATACAAACCAAAAAAATGTTCATCAGTCACGCCCTAGAATAAAAGGTATATTTATTAAGTTTTAAGAACTTTAAAAAAATTGTTTTTGCCATGCCCTAAATTACTGCCCTTTTTGTTTTATATATACAGCATCGTCAATTAAAGTCCAATCTCATCGTATCGTATATCATTGTTAATGGCTAGAATGTGCCTTTATTTTCGTATTTAATGCTTTTTTAAACTAACTTAAAATTCTAGATGGCAATTATGATATCTCGGATCCTTCCCTCTGATGTCTAATTTTTTCACGTGCTAAGAAAGTCCCTCTAAAACTTTGAGTCACCTTGAGTCTAGCTAAGATTTATATACACCGACTGCCCAATTTATAATTTTTCGCATACATGTTTTGAGGCATTCATTTTTATGCATTTAAATTATTTTTTTTTTTTTTTCATTTTTAGAATTCTGCAGTTTCTTTATATTTTTTAGTTCTTGTTTTAACTCTGTATCATGGTCTCATATATGACATTATGTTTGCTTTTACAAATGTCTTAATTTTAATTTTTAATTTGAGTTTCACAGTCCAGCAAAAAAAAAATGGCACGAAAAATTGCACAAAATATGAAAACTGGCAAAAAAAAAAACGCTAGTAGTTCAGATCGAGAAAGCTTGTCAATAAATTCATCCGTCTCACTTTCATTAAAATATGAGTAGTCCACTTGAAAACACCGCTTAGTTAAAAAAAAAACCAAAGGCTGAGAAACAGTTTTTAAAAATTCAAATGACAAGCCATAGAGGGTGGTTTTCAGGATTATTGAATAATTAAACAAAAATTGCGCGTAACTTACAGAGTTTTGTACGAGATTGATAATGGCTTAGGGAGCCATTAAAAAAAATGGAGGCTTTTACAGAATTTTTATTTTGCTATATATCTAAAACAAAAAGGGCTGTTATTGAGGGCGTGGCAAATTTTTTTTTAAAGTCCTTAAAACTGTATAAATATACCTTTTATTCTAGGGCGTGACTGAGGAAAATTTTTTTGGTTTGTATTGACTTCTACTTGTTTTAATGTAGTATGTATGTGAAACAGAAAAAGGGGCTTTATTTGGAGGCGTGTCTTAAGAGTGAGCATATTAAAATCTCAACATACGTAGTTTTAGAAGGACTCTCTTGGGCCGTCAAAAAAATTGGACATTTGGGGGAAGGATCCGAGATGGCATAAGTGGCGCCCAGAATTTCAGGACGGATTGAAAAGTCACCAAAGACAAAAATGAAGCCACTATCAAGCCATGAACAACGTTATGCGATATGATGAGATCGGACTTTAAATGGCAGCGCTACATATAAAAAACCAAAAGTGCTGTATTTTGGGGCGTGGCAAAAAAAAATTTTTTCCTGTTTTAGAAACTTCATTGACATATCTTTCATTCTAGGGGGTGACTGGCACAACTTTTTTTTTTGTATGGAGGTCGACCCGGTCTAACATAACAATTTGTGGTCGAATTTTGACCATTAGGCGAACACTAGTATAATATAAATTTATTTATGTATATAAATAGTTATTTGCCGGGATTTTAAACATTTTCTGCTATTTAACGAAATTAGAGAAAGAAATGTGAATTTTACTGGGTTCCACAAGGCCTAAGTGTTTCAAAAGTAATCCACTGAAATATTGTGTTTATTCCTTTTGTAATGGTGAAATAAATTTTTATGTTTTTTTTTTTTTATTTTAATTACAAACTGCTAAGCTGCGGAGCAGTTGTTTATTTGAAAAAAGTAGACAAATGTGTGAAAAAATGTAATGCTTTTAATGCTAATGAATACATATTTGTATGCATGTACCAGTGCTACCACCAGCAAAATTCAAAATTACACTTGAGATGAAGCAAAATTACCCAATTTAAATGAAATTACACCTGATATAAAATTTAAGTTTTATTTAATATAAAGACATTTACAAAGAAGCAAAAACACAACAAACTTATTGGAAGAAGAAGTCAAACTATTAAGATTGTTATTGTAATTTAAAAAAAATTAACAAAAATAACATTAAAGAATTAAAAACAATTAATAAAGCTTAAAATAAAACTCTTAGAATAATGAGTTTAACTTTCACATTTGGTTGCATATATCTAGAGAAGGTTCAAAATGCTTATTGTCATTCCTTTATAATGGGTGTTTTTAAGACCGATAGAGGTTACGAAAGGTTAGCTGTCAAACGAACTGCCATACTGCTCTCACTTTTTGCTCAGGCACATCATCATGAAACTTATAGGCGACTTCATGATCAAAAAGTCGCAACTTATTTTTTCACAAATAAAGGTGATGTGTTGATTTGGAGAAAATTTACTGTCAAATAGATTTCAAGGCCGTGCGATGTGATGTATCTTGATTGTTTTCCGTAGGCCTGTGAAGTCACTGGTTTATGCTGATAAACCAGCCACAATTGACGTCTTAGAGATCATCATTGTTCATTTTATTTGTGACATGCAGCCAGCAATGGTCGTAAAGTGGAACAAAATTGGACGTCTGAAATGCGTTTCGTCAAGGACAGGCGCGGTGCCTATTTTTTTGAAATCCGTTTCAAATGGTAATGCCGGTTCTTAATCACTATGACATTCATCTTTATCCAAATCTAAGAGTCCATCTTCCGACATTTATTACTGAACTTTGAAAATATGCATATTTAATGATTAAAGACTTTTTTTAAAATGAAATAAATCTTGAAATCAAATCTTGATTTTATTGGGGTATCTGAAGTAAGAATTTAAATAACACCTGAATTACACCTAAGAGAAAATACCCAAGCTCTACCTACGACAGTTAAAATTATACAAAATTCGGGTAATTACCCACAAAGTGGCAACACTGGCATGTACGAATGTTTATGGGATATCATTTTCCGGAAACTGTTTTTTAATTGCTTTAGTTAACAAATTTATAGGTATTACTTTAGAATTTACCTAATTTTCTGTAAATTATACCTACTTGTTTAGTTTATAAAAATGGACTTGATATAAAACAAATAAGAATAAGTTATAAAAATTAACAAAGTTTGAGTAATATGCGGTCTTCACCTGACAATTTTTTGTCATACCAAACGTCAAAGTCCATATAAAAAACTTTAAAATTTTTGTCAGCGTTTTTTTTTTATATGAAGTTTGACGTTTATTACGACAAAAAATTGTTAGGTGAAGACCCTATTTAAGAATCCTGGTACTTAATAAATGTTTGGTATTGTTTAAGTGAAAGTCATTGTTTTGAAAAACAAACTTATAATTAGGGAATTTCAAATTAAATTTTAATTTGTTAGCATCGTTTAAATCAGAAACGAGCAATAAAAATATATTCTTTACTAAAATTACTAAAAACTACCTACAAATCGAACTATTTTTTCTACGCCAATAAATCAACGGTCTTTTTAATCCATCTATATATATAAAATAGGATGTGTGTATGTATGTATGTACGTATGTATGTATGTAACGTATAGACTCCAAAACGGCTGGGCCGATTTTGATGACATTTTCAGGGAATCTTCAGAATATTCAGGCGGGTGACACTGTGAAGTCTGGTTTTTGATTTTCGGTTTGCGGGCGGAGGGGCGTGGCAAAATCCAATTTTCATATTGCACCACCAATGACATACTGTACATATATTTATGTTTTTCAAAAAGAGATACCAAACTCTTAAATCGGTTATGTAGTTCCGAAGATATTTGAAAAAAACATATCGTCGGTTGATTATTTAATTGTCGTATGTCGTATGTAATTTGTACCCACATACGACAATTAAATAATCAACCGACGATATGTTAATAATGATCCAATATCAAAATTTTAAAACTTTCGAAATCCACGAATTACGATGATTTCCAACGATTTACCATTCCAATTCAAGCGGTTACAATTCCCTTTTCGTCTTGCCTTTGCTATCACCAGGGAAACTCTAAAAAAAACGTTTTATGCGCATTAAATATGCAGTAAAAACTTGATAAAATGCCCTGAAAATTGCTAAAAATATGCCCCAAAAAATTTAAAAATTGCTTGAAACCAAGGATCGGAAAATGTTTTTTTATTTTGTTTCTAAAAAAATATTTATTGTGCAAGTTTAAAAAATTCTACATTTTACAGAAAACAAAAAATTTCTAAAATAGTTTTGAAAAAAAAGCTGTCGAAAAAAATAAATAAAATAAAGTTTTTGAAATAAAACGTTTTCTTAAAAACATAAAATAAAGTTTTTAAAATAAAACGTTTTCTTAAAAACATAAAAAAACAAAAACAAAATAATTATATTTAAGCATTGTCATAAAAATTTCATTCTTCAAAACAAATTCATATCAAATTTATGAAGAGGCTTCTGAAAATACATACATACATATTTCATTTTTTAAAAATACATACATAGAAAAAAAAATTCTAAAAAAAAAACGTTTTAAAAAATATTTTTCAACAAAAAAAAAAGTTTTTTGAAAATTTTTATTTGTTTTTTTTTACAAAAAAAGTTTTTGCTTGTTTTTGAAACTATAAATTTTGTTTTCAAAAAAAATGTTTCTTTTCTTTTTCGTTTAAATTTTAAACCAAGGATCGGAAAATGTTTTTTTATTTTGTTTCTAAAAAAATATTTATTGTGCAAGTTTAAAAAATTCTACATTTTACAGAAAACAAAAAATTTCTAAAATAGTTTTGAAAAGAAGCCGTCGAAAAAAATAAATAAAATAAAGTTTTTGAAATAAAACGTTTTCTTAAAAACATTAAATAAAGTTTTTAAAATAAAACGTTTTCTTAAAAACATAAAAAAACAAAAACAAAATAATTATATTTAAGCATTGTCATAAAAATTTCATTCTTCAATACAAATTTCAATAAAATTTATGAAGAGGTTTCTGAGAATACATACATACATATTTCATTTTTGAAAAATACATACATAGAAAAAAAAAACGTTTTAAAAAATATTTTTCAACAAAAAAAAAAAGTTTTTTGAAAATTTGTATTTGTTTTTTTTTTACAAAAAAAGTTTTTGCTATTTTTTGAAACTATAAATTTTGTTTTCAAAGAAAATGTTTTTTTTCTTTTTCGTTTAAATTTTAAACACAGAAAAACAATATTCTTTTTTTCACACACAAAAATTTTTTATTTAAAAAATAAAATTTAATTTTGTGTTTTCCGTTCGTAAAATCCGGTCCTTGTTTTAAACACAGAAAAACAATATTCTTTTTTTCACACACAAAAATTTTTTATTTAAAAAATAAAATTTTATTTTGTGTTTTCCGTTCGTAAAATCCGGTCCTTGCTTGAAACAAAATATTCAACAATTTAATAACAGTTCCATTTAATTTATCTAAATACCAACAAAATTCGATGGTTTACGGAAAAAAAGAGTCTACTTTGGAAATAAATTTTTATGGGAAATTTGTAAAATTATAGACCGATTCTCACCATTTACATAGAACTCGTCTTTAGTACAATTAAAATATATTTACCAAATTAGATCAACTTATCTACAAGATTGCAACTTTGCGCACAAAATTAACATGGACAGGCAATCAGCCAGATGGACGGATGGTTATCGTAAGATCACTTTAAAAAATGATTCTAAATCGTTCAGATTTCTATGCTGCAAAAAGGCGTTATCTATATTATGTAAAATAATGCTGCAAACGGTAAAATATGCACTAACAAATCGATGCCAAAATTCATAAAAAGCTCTAAAACGGATAAATATATTGTTTCTGCCTTCATTGGTCGCACATGGAAAAACATGCAATTGCATATTTTTGGTTTCCCTGGCTATTACCATCAGCAAAGCACAAGGCCTATCATTGACTATTGCTGGCTTAAACGGCCAGTTGTATGTGGATTGCCCCCGATTTGGCACGCCAAAAAGTTTATACGTTTTTACACCAAATAAAAAACCAAAAAACCATGCCTATCGGCTGCACAGAAAAAAATAAAAATTGATTTCAATTAAAAAATTTGTAATATTAATTAAAAAATTAATTAAATTTGCACCAGTAAACAAATTAATATATATGTCCTTTATTTACTTAAATATTTGAATTTGTTAACTTTTCTGTAATCATTTTGTGTTTAGGAGGATTGACTGATTAGGCCAAAGCCTCCGATCCTAGTGTTGGGGCTGCCAATACACCTCTAGGCCGGTGAGCCGTTACACGGCGTAATACAGATAAGCTTCAGTGACTAGTTGTCATCAGTTGTCACATACTTCCTGAGACGCATTTATGCTTGCATGCCATTCAGGTTACTGAATACTGTGCGCCTTCTCACATTGGCTGTATTCAAGCGGTTGCTCAAAATACATTTCCAGGGAACACTTGGTCAGAGACCGGAAGTCGTGAGCTGCTTGGGAATTTCAAACAGAGGAATCGCTTCTTGCTATCCCCAAGTGTATCCCCAAAACAAATTATTAAACATTTAATTCAGTTGATTAAATTTTTAATTAAAACTGATTTTATTTTTAATTAATGCTTTAATTGGTGAAAAATTTTGGAGAATTTTTCCAATTTGCCTTAAATACATGCGTTTCTTTTTTGATTGAGCCCATATCTACACCATATGTAAATTATTCTGTAAAAATAACTTTATGATAGGTATTCCATGGATTTTTATTTAAAGGCCGTAAATTTCGTTAAAAGCTCAATTTAGATCGTGTGGTAATACAACACTAATGTTTGCTTAGGGCCAGTAACGCGGACCGGGTCAGCTTGTGGCTGATAAAATGTCTAAAAAGCTTCTTGAAGTAGAAAATAAAAATGTACACGATACACCATCACCAACACCAGATGACCATCTACAAATTCTAAAAAAATAAATGTAAAGAAAATGCAAAAGACTGAAAATATCTTAAAAAAACCATTTAAATGCTATGAAGTCACGGGTAACAGGCCAACAAATTTATAATATTTGTATGATGCGCTTCTTACTATAAAACCAACGTCTGTAGAAAGCGAGAGCACGTTTTCGGTAGCAGGCAATAAACATATCAACAAGGATTAGAAATAGAATCTCTGATTAGCTTTTAAATGCTTTAATAATACTAACAAATTTTTGCTTAAAATAAAATTAATTTTACCAAGTTGCTATTAATGATAACTACTAAATATTAATAAGTTTTAATAATTCGTGATCTCCCAAAAAAATAAATATATACATACATATATAATATGTGTGTACATATGAATGTAACAATTTATTTGGTTTTGTTTTGGTTTTCTGTGGAATTACTGCATATTTCACGATGTCACTCGAACGTTTACGTTCGCACAAATAACATAAAACACAAATTTTTGAACTTTTTTTTTGTTTTATATGTTATTTGTGCGAACGTAAACGTTTGAGTGACATCGTGAAATAGGCAATTATAAAAATAATTAATAAAGCTAATTTTTTTTGGACTGTTATTTATGTGTATATTCTTTTAAAAAAGTAAGAACTTTGTCTTAAACTCATTTAATGAAATCATTGTTGTGCTCAGCCCTGTTTATAGGCATTTCCCAAGCATTTGACAAAGTTTGGCATGATTGGCTACTCATCAAAATAACACGAATGCTTCCTCAAAACACTCACAAGCTTCTGGAGAGCTATCTAACAGGCAGAACATTCATAGTAAGGTCGCAAAATAAATACTCCCCCCTCAAGAAAATTACTGCTGGTGTCCCCCAAGGCAGCATATTAGGACCGCTTCTATATATAATATACACAGCGGATATGCCAACAAACCTGAGCACGCATACCTCTACATTTGCAGACGACACAGCATTTATTAGCGTTAACCATGACCCAAAAGTCGCATCGCAAAATCTGCAGTCCCACATCAATGAACTAGAGGCCTGGCTAGAAAAATGGAGACTAAAGGTTAACACGGCTAAATGTGCTCACTTAACTTTCACGCTCAGAAGACAAACGTGCCCAGCTGTAAAAATAAATAACATCACTGTTCCGATAGAAAACCATGTTAAGTACTTGGGAATTCATATAGATAGACGCTTGACCTGGTCGCTTCATATTGAAGCGAAAATAACGGCTATGAAACTTAAAGCAGCTCAACTACATTGGCTTCTCGGTCGAAACTCAAACTGGTCCTTAGACAACAAAATTCTCTTATACAAGTCCATCATAAAACCAATATGGACATATGGCATCCAATTATGGGGTACTGCATGCGCATCTAACATCCAAAAGCTTCAAAGAAGACAGTCTAGAATATTACGACAAATTGTCTGCGCCCCATAGTATATACGTAATGATATTATTCACAGAGATCTCAACGTCCCCACTATCCAGGAGGAAATTAAAAAATATTCAATAAGTTACATCGATAAACTAATGGCCCACCCTAACTACCTCGCTCGGGGTCTGCTTCAGTTCGAAGGTCACCAGAGGCTAAAAAGAACCGATACTTTGAGCCTAACTAGAAGACATTTTTAAAATTTTAATACAGCAGTTAGTGGTTACACTGGTAAAAACTAATAAACAACAAGTAGAATTAAGATTTGAATACATATTGTAAATTTCGATAAGAAAGATTCAATAATAAAAATAAATTAAAAATAAAAAAAAAAAAAAAAAAAAAAAAAAAATTGTTTTATTCAAAGAGTCCCGGGATTACCGGGAATAAGATTTTTTGAATAAGAAATTTTGAAAACTCAAGTAGAATAATTTTTTTATTACACAAAATTATAGTGTATATATAGTATACACTGTATACAGAAAAAAATAACAAACGTTAGTAAGTTAAAGAAAATTTGTTAAATCATTTTAATATTTTTAACAGCTTTTTTAATTATGTTACATGTTTGTAAAATGTTATATAAACAATTTGTATTATTTGTAGAAAATTATTGTGCATAGCTTCCATGAAAAAATTATTTTGTGTCCAAAAGTTCAAAACATTAAATAAAAAAAATCTGTAGTTTCAATATAAAATCTTTAGAATTTAATCATTCTATGTATATTGTCACTTAAGACGTGTGTGAAGATAAATATGAAAAGGTCAATTCATTTTTAAAAAATATCTTATGCGATATAAAATAAAGAAAATACGACTATTTATACGAAATTTTACAGTTGTTATTAAAAATCAATAATTTTTATTTAATATTTAAAAATAATTAGATATTTTATTAGGCTTTTTATATTAAAATTTATGATTTTTGAAAATATACGACTTAGAGTGAAATTCTTTATCAAATTTTCAAAAATGCATACAAATTTTCACAAATACAATTTGGATAAAGTGCTTATGGGTTATTGTAGCCCTGATCATAGTCTTCATTTTCCATTAGGTTTGAATAAATTCTAGTTTTTCAAATATGTAATGCTGGTAATGATGTCAAGATTCCGTTTTGTGTTGGTGTTAGAAACTCGTACATACATACATACATATAAGTAGGTCTTTATTTGTTGCTTAAATAAGTTTCATTAGTTATTTAGCTGAACTTTTTAATAAATTTTACTATAAAAATTAATAGAAACAGATATTAAAGACAGACATAGGGATGAAACGATACGAGTAAATAAAAGTACATATTCGATACTTTTATATAAGTACCAACTATTTATGTAATCGATACTTAGCAACCGAATACCAAGTAGTATCGGTAAAAATATACTCGGTATCGGTCAAAAGTAATCGTTTTACTTTGGTATTGAAATTAATCTTAAATTTTTGATTTTTTCCAAAGCTGGAGCATCTGTAACGGTATCAAGAAACCGTTTGACCAGTAAACACATATAAGCCACATATCGTCTAGGTCCATTTCCTCAATTTCTGGCTATAGGAAGTCCGTTATCATCTCGCGATAGCGAACACCATTCACGGTAATTGCTTGGCCGACCTCAATTTCGAAGAAATACGGCCCAATAACGCCGCGAGCCGCAGAACTAACTGGGCGAGCATGCACATATGTTTTCCCATTTTCTACAGACCCAGTTTGCTGAAATTTGCGCACAATCCTCCCGATTGTGGAAACATTTGGTAGATTATGCTGACCAAAAAAATCACGATGTGCACGAAATGCATTTTGATTGAACGCCCATTTTCGTAAAAGGCTTTAACAATCTTAACGCGCTGCTCAATTGTGTACCTCTCAATGATAGAAGTTGTTAAATACAAAGAAAGGTAAATTTAAGTTGCGCAAAAAACTTGACGTTAAGGTGTGACTTACAATTAACATCGTGGATTATGGTTTTACCACCCTTTATTATACATAATTTTCCTTTGCACGATTTTTTGTGCAGATAAATCAAAAATGCAGCTATCTTAAATTTATTTAGCTGCCTTAATGTGCAGGTAAGCAATTTTGGTTACCTGCATAACTAAAATAAAGTGTTTGAAAGAGGAGTAACAACGTTTTTATTAATGAATTGATAATAACAATGACGTTCAAACAACCTGTAGTCTGTAATGAACGAGGTACCCAAATTGGTAACAATAAAGTGGGGAACAGAATTTTCGATGTAGTAAAACGTTAAGAATAGCGCTGAAAGTTACCAAAAGTTAAAAACGGCAGTTTCAAAGTAGTGTCAACAGAATACATAGTTGGAGAAGTCGTTGCAATTGAAACGCCAATTCGAAATTTTGAACTTAGTTGCGCTGCACAGTATTCGGCTGCTTTAGATACTACTACAACTACTTTATTCTGTTCCAGGCCTAAGATTTACTATGCCTTTCATATAATCGTGGTAAAGTTGCTGTAACCGCAAACCAATTAATGAGTGTAGGTACATGCAAACAAAATAAATGAATTATAATGATGCCAGCTTAAATTGGATATTTATGTGAAAAAGTGGACACCATAATTTTTTATGTAAGCAGCTAACTTTGATGTTTTAAATGAAAATATTTTACAACTGCCCAAAAATATAATAAATATGCAGGTATACAAAAGGCACGTAAAAAGGATTTTGAAGAATAATTACAGAACATATGTATTTTGGACAGTTAAGTCAAAGTGCAGCTAACTTTGATTTTTTGTATGAAAATAATTTTAAAATGTCAAAAATTTTGGGCATTTATCTCAAATGTGCAGGTATAGAAAGTGCACTTAAAAAATAAATTTGTATGGAATTTTAAAGAATAATGACAAATAAGAACATTTAAAAAGAATTTTTTTAGAAACGCTTTTCTTTTGCCACCCCCCTGGATTTTATCCTGGCTACGCCTATGTATTTGTGTATTGTCATTAGGAATATGTATGCCTGCAAAGTTTCATCCATTTGCATTGAGCAAAAGGCGGTCAAAAAAGCATTTTACCAAAAAAAAAAAAATTTGCCCCCCCCCCCTAGATTTTATCCTGGCTACGCCCATGTATTCGTGTATTGTCATCGGGAATATGTATGCCATTTGCATTGAGTATAAGGCATTTAAATTAACGTTACAAGATTTGATTTTCCGAAGTGAAGCTAAAGAAAAGGGTTTAAAAATATTAATTTTGTGCAGTTAGGTGAAAAGGGCACTTAAACAAAAGGCAGTTAAGTCAAAACTACTGTATATTTATCAATTTTAAAATAAAATACATATTTACATTAAAAGTAAATACATAGTGACATTGTTAATTTCTGGAATTACAGGTAAATAATAGGTTGTTATCCTGAACGTTTTATAAAAATTTTGTTTCCTAAGAGAAAAAAGATTTTTCGAGAGGAAATTGGTACTTGGTAGTGGGTCGTAGTTCCTATTGTATTGTATAGTACTAAAACACTAATAAGAACGTTTTTAAATGCTGCTTTCTATTCTTTTATGATACAAACCGATACAAGTATGTAAGTATCGATACTTTTTTTTCGATACTAAGTAGGTATCGATACTTTAAGAGCGATACCACATCGAGTAAAAGTATCGATACCTAAGAGGTATCGTTTCATCCCTAGACAGACATCTTTTATTTCAGATTATTTATTTAAAAAATACTTTGTTAATACATATGACAATTTTTGGGAATACAAAATTTATCATTAATAAGATTCCTCTATGACGTGCTAATCTCCGAATTTTCCATATTAATAAATTCTGTTTTGATTTTATGTTCTTCTTTTAAATATGTTGTTTCTCTTAGCTGTTATGCAAAAAAAAAGCATAAAAAATTAAATTATTTCTTAAAAAAAACTCTAAAAAAGTATCGGCGTATTGACAGTAAAATATCGCCGATACATCGGCAAATCTGAAGTATCGCCGATATATTGGTATCGGTATTCGTTACTTCCCTACTTATAATATTGCATACTTCAAAGTAATGCACTGAGTATAAATCGAACATCATATAGCATATATCATATATATCATATATAACAATGTCTATGTTTCAGTGTTTGTGTATTAGTACACAACCCTTAAGACCGTTCATAACTATTTTCACTAAAGTAACAGACATTATGTAGTCTTTCGATCTAAAACTTAAAAATTGTAGTGGTTCTGTAGACAAACTTTATTGTATTTTAAAGTTCTCAAGTGTTTTTATACCCACACCACAATAGTGGAGAGGGTATTGTGCATTTGTGCTGATGTGTGTAACGCCTTAAAATATTGGTCCTAGACCCACCTAAAAGTATACCGATCGACTTAGAATCACTTTCTGAGTCGAACTAACGATGTCCGTCCGGCTGGCAGGCTGGCTGTCCATGTAACCTTGTGCGCAAAGTACAGGTCGCAATTTTGAAGATAATTTGATAAAATTTAGGGCATAGGTTCTTCTTGGCACAAGGACCAAGCCTATTGAAACTGGGCCGAATCGTAGAACCACGAGAGCAGAGAGGGGGAAACTTCTTCCTCTCAGAAACCATCAGACCGATTTTAATAAAATTTAAAACATAGATAGATCCATGTTTGTACGGATACATAAGCTATGCATTTTTAAGAAAATAGGACCACGAGGGGAGATAGGGGAAATTTCTGCCTCTCAAACCGATTTTAATGAAATTTAAAACATAGATAGATCCCTATCTATATGGACACATAAGCTATACAGTTTTTCAAAAATAGGACCACAAGGGGAGGTAGGGGGCAATTTCTGCCTCTCACAAATTTTCAAACCGATTTGAATGAAGTTTATAAACATAGATAAATCCATATTAATATGGACACATAAGCATGATGAGTGATTAAATACTGTGGTGTAGGGTATCATATGGTCGGGCTTGACCGACTATACTTTCTTACTTGTTTTACATTGATGAAGGAATAAGCAAACAAAAAATGTTATCAACGCATCTCACTAGTATTGCTGTTGATGTTTAGATTATTAGGTATTCACAACAAAGTGTGGTGCCTAGTAATGGTGTACAATTTAAACTTTCTAGCGATTTACTGAAGTATTATTTATTGACTGTTAAAATGTATATTTTTTTAATTTCATTTAATTTTTGCCACCACAAACAATTTTGTTAATCAAAAACAGCTGATGTTACTTGAAAATAAAACTTGTTCTAAAACAAAAATGTCATATGTACTGAGAAATAACACATCGTCTGCTTAATATGCAAACCTGCTAACTCCCAGTCAGTGCATTTAATAGTAGAGACAAAAAACCTTTTTTATTTCATATTAGCAGCTTGAGAAAAAACCAAAAATATAGTTTGTTTTACAGACTTCAAGACTCAAATTGAAGAAAAACTACATGCTGGCGACGAGGTGTATCTTAAAAGTGAAGTTAGCAGGTTTGCATATTAAGCCGACGACATGATATTGTTTGGAAGGGTTCAGACGATATCAAGGCGAATTTACTAGAAGGTTTGGTCAAGTCAACATATGGCGTTTTTTTTCGGTGGTCGACTTGTCAAAGTTTGTATACAAACTAGTTTTTTATGTAAACAACCCTGTTTTTTTACTAGCAATATTTTTGACAATCCGACGACAGAAGCAGTGTTGTTGTAGAGTTGACCTCACCTTCTAGTCAATTCGCCTTGAGACGATATGTACAAATTTAACGTGTGAAACATTGACAATCCACATTCCAAATTCACATAATGTGAATATAGCTTTACCCCGGGTATCCACGTAGCAATATTTATTGCGGCAAACGACAAATTTGATTGCTCAATTAAATTGCCGACGTATATACCGCATATTGCCTTGAGTGGATATCCATTGCCAAATGATTGCTCTTCGGATTGCTTGAGCAATTATTGCTTAGCAATCTGCTGTAAAATCAGTTTTAATTTATCTGGCATTTCATTTCTCTATACGTTTGTCTATGGTAAAGCAATTTCACGTGTTCTCCAGCAATATAATCAGCAATTATTGTACCATTGTTCTGCCAAAGTTTTTGCTTGTGCTTAGCAATAAAAATTGCTACGTGGGGACCCAGTGTTATACACAACAATTTCGGGTGGCGAAGGGCATAATAACTGCGAACAAAACATGGCATCGAAGAAATATTTATGTAATGTATTGAGTTTAAATTAACTCAAAAACTTACATTCACCAATGATCATAAGCTTTTGTCAAATTTTCAGATTTTTAAAAAGATTTATTACAAAGAGACCATATAATTTTTTTTTTCACAATTCTTTACCTTTTTCCGTGTGAAAACTTTTACTTATCATTTAAAGTTTATTATACATATTCTGATATCCCATGATAAATTTGTATGTATTTTTTATCCAGTTTCGAAAATAAAAATAACATATAGAAAGAAAAATTATTGATTTTTCAACTATAAATATCGCCGTTTTGTGCAACAACGTCATAATTCCAAAATCTTAGTTTGACAGAAAACGACTTTAAAGTCTTTAAGTCATCATCCAGACTTGCAACTTTTGTTGCAGCAATTCTTGAGTTTATTGGTGAGAAGATTGGGGAAAGGTACTCAGTTTCGTGTACTCTACAATTTTGCATTGATTTGTAATTCTCACACTTTTTAACTTGAAGTTGACTGTAGGTGTATTTGTATTTATATATAAAATATAAAAAGATGAAAGACAAGATAAATGTACAAAAATTGCAAGACTAGAATTTTATAAACTGGAAGCTAAAGCAATTTCAAAGTATGATTTAAAAAAAATTTAGATACAACATAATAAAAACTAAAATTTTGTTCTTCTCTCAACAGTTGAATTTACAAAATCTTTATATGAAATAATTACCACTTCCCAAAACACCTGATTTACTATGCATTAGTCATATTAAGTCAAAATTTACGATTTTTGACTTATAACGTTGTTGAAACCAAATATGAGAACTGTGTGAAATATGACAACTTCCCTTAAAATTTTAATTTTGCTAAAATTATTCACAATATCATTGCGTTGTGTATTCCATCATTTTCCCTTAACACAGAAGAAAAAATCCCAATTAATTAAAACTTTCAGACTCATCCTGTATTCAAGCAGTCAAATCTTATCAATGCCATAAGCATATCATCATCATAATTGTACTTGCTTATATCTGGGGGCCGCTTTGATATGCACTTTTTATAGAAATATGAACTCCTAAAGATTTTGAATAATAACTGAAATATTAATATTTTTATACCCTCCACCTAAGGCTGCCGGACCACTGTAGTGTCATTGAGGCCGAGATTATGGTCATTTACACAGCCGGGAACAGATCCAGTATGGTAAAATATCTGGCAGAAATATTCACATTATTACTTATAGTAAGGCGGCCGTAAGATCCTTGGAGAATGTGTCAATCACATCGATAATTGTCCAAGAATGCCGGATGTATCTGGAGGAGATGGCGAGACATTCAGTGGTTACCTTTAAGTGGGTCCCTGGACAGGGGGGCATATATGGAAACAGTATGGCTGACTCGGCGCACTTTGAACCGTTTCGATTTCAACATATGATTAGGTGTTGCACTCCCGAGGAGCAAGCAACTTATTGCACACAAGTTTCATCTTATTGCCAGTCAGAGATGGTTGGATGAAACTACCTGTGGGGAAACCAGGAAACTTTGGCCCATCATAGATGAGCAAAGGATTCGGCAGGCTTAACAACTGTCCAGACATCTCCGCAGGAACCTTATTGCGGTTTTAACACGTTTTAACTGGCCCATCGGGAAGCACGCCCAAAGCCTAGGGATCACTTACAATGACCTATGAAGAAGTTGCGGCGACGAACATCTTCTCTGATATTGTCCGGCATTCGAAGATCTAAAACTTGAACGGTTTTGTCGCAGAACCCTTGGGGACAAAACTTGTCTCTCTGATATTGATTTGTACAGGATACACTCCTTCATTAAATCAACAGGCTGGCTAGGTGAGAATATTAGCAGCCAGGTAACACAGGACCCTTAGGAGGCGGTGAAAAATGGTAACACAACGGCAACTAATTAATGGACCCGTGTGAGCTGTGCTTAATTGCGGCTGCCAATGGAACCTAACCCTACCTATACCCTCCAACTAAACTAGTTGTGGAGAGGGTATACATACTTTATTTGTCATTCCGTGTGCAACTTTTTTAATTATAAGTAGATTTAGCTATTGAAATCACGCTCACTTTCGATTGGCTCAAAAGAAAAGAACAATATTGGTCTAAAATTGTTTCTAGTTCTCTTAAGCAGTTTGGGATTGATAACCAGCAAAATCGGTACAGTTAAATAAGATACGATAAGCCAGAATATTGCACTCTAACTTGTTTTAAGTTCAAATTTGGTTGCAAAATACCTACACATTCGGCTACTTTTATTCCTGGGCTTTAGTTTTGAATTGAAAAATATATTTAACACAACATTGTTTGGTTTTTGTTGATCTTCAACTTTGTTACGAAACCCGAAAATTTATAGCATTTGGCTGTTAAGTAAATATCCTCCCTCCTTTTTCCTGTAGCCCACCCTAAATCATCATGAAATTACATCAAACTACATTTTGCTTAAAAAAATTTATAATTTTAAATCCTTCCCTTACTTATGGTTGACTATAATGACAGCTATCATTATTAATTATAATTGAAAGAACATCATCATGCATAAATAAAAATATGCACACGTACTACGTCGTCGTCCACACATTTAACAAACACAATATTTATGCAAATGATTATCAAATTCGAACAGGAACACAGCATTTACTAACAACACTCGACAAAAATATTTTTCAACTGCAACTTCTTTATCCCCCAGCCTGGTAACTTGAAGCTCTTTTTTCGAAATGTTGTAGGAAACAAAAAAGTGATTTCAATACAAGAAAAAATTGTTTTGAAGAGGAGGAAGTGTACAGAACTGTAGAAAATGAAAGTGTTGATGAGTAGAGTGTGAGATGAAGATGATGATGATGATGATGAGTTTGGTCGAATGACCACAAGCAATAAACATTAAAAAGATGTACGGGGGGGGGACTTGTTTTTTAAAACAGGATGATGGGTAGGTATAATAATTTAAATTGAAAAGAATGATGAAAATGTTGATGAATTATTTCAAAATGTATGTAAATAACTTAATTATTAGAATATGTATCATTACATAATACATATTATTTAAAATTGAAACACCTTACAAAAAAAATAATAATTCAAAATCTTTTATCTGATAAACATGTTCTTATCACTTTTAAGCCAATATTTCGTTTCAGAATTAGCTTTTTTTTTAAATTTTAGTTATTAAAGTGGCTAAGATTTGTATGTGACTTAGGCCACATGCTGCTCATAAGATTAACTCGTTGCACTATTCCCCTCATATATGTACATTAGGGCTATAACTTTTTCACACTTTTTGCGAATATCAAAAACGGCATAGTATAGTCGTGTAGAACATTAAAAGTTATTAATAAAAAATATGATAATTTTTTCGGATTGTTTAAAAAGTTCACGCAAGGATCGGGTTGAAGTTTGAAAACAACCAATTTTATCTCACGGAAATTTTAAAAAATATACACCTGATATTTGTACTTATATAATCCTCTTCGTATCACTTAAATGCTTTTTTGGAATTTATCCACTTCTTTAGGTGTAAAAATTTCCCTACGGTTTACAATTCATAGCGGTTCAAAATATCTTGGAAGGTTTTAGAAATTTGCTTCCCTGCGTGAGGTTTTTTTCGCAAAACGACGGGAGACAGGTGTTTATATTACTAAAACATTCTTGGCCACTCCGTGGTCCTATGCCAAAAATTTGGTTATTTCCCTAATGTACATACATACATACTAGGGAGATCGATTATTCGACTTTTTTCAATAACCGGTTTTCGAATATTCCGAATAGTTGCTATTTTAAAAAAACCTGTTTTCGGCTAAGCATTTTAAAAATAACCGGTTAACCGGGTTTTATTCGAATACATAAAAATATAAAAATCAAATCTGTTTTTGTAATAAAAAGTTAATTAAAATTAAAATAAAACAATTTACGAAGGTAAGAAACCAACAAAATACATAGATATGACTAAACGTATGTTCAGACCAAACAAATATTTGACGATAGAATCCAAAAAGCGTGACCAGTAAATTGATCAAACTTTAGCTTTATTTTTTATAATTCCTATTTATTTACTAATTATTATTCCTAAGATCATTATTATATAATACCAAATTCAAACAATTCTTTAAGAAAACTAGTGGCTACGTGTAGGACGTCAAATATTTAATAGGTGTGAACATAGCTGTAGAAGTTTTGAAAAACTTTGGTTTTTAAAATTATAGGAATTTAATAAATTTATTATTTGAGATATTCCCCCAAATTTATTTTAAATGAGTTTTAATTTGTTGGTGGCTAATCATATCTATATGAATCAGTGGACTTCAAACCTATTTTTGAGTTGCAAACAAAACCTCTTATATAGGATTATATATTTCAAATTATTTTGTTTCAGCATTATAGAAACATATAATAATATGAACATGCTTTTTGTATGAAATATCTGTCAATTCGTCGATCACAATTTAAATCCTTTCATGGCATTGTTTGATTCCTTCAATTTTGTTTTAAGTTCTTGGTGTTTTTATAACTAAAACTGAAGAATTTTTCCACATCGTTGATTCCGCCGGTATGTTGTAGTTTTAAGCCGTACCTAAACAAGAGCGGAAGGCGGAACGTTTTCTTCCGCTTAGCTTTTACGCTGATATGTCATACCTAAAAATGAGCAACACACTTATAAAATTATTACAGTAACTGTTTGTGAGTTATTAAATTCGTTTTCCGTACTGTTAAATTTAAATAAAAATATAGTTATTTTACGATAAATTTTATTTTTTAACATTTTTGTTTGTTATTCAAAAAACAAACTACCAAAAAATAATGTTTTTTCGTTTTTATTTTTTTATGTAGTTTGATTTTTGTCGGTTAAAATGTATTTTTTTAAAGTAAAAACTATTCAATTTTAAGGAATATGCTGTTTAATAAATACAAAATTTTAAAATGACTATAAAAATCATTTGTTTTAAATGAAATGTAAATGATCCGTTTTTTAAATGAATTTTAATTTGTTTAAAATGAATTTTCGTTTGAATTTAACTACATAATATTTTGAGTGCAACTTTGTGCCACAAACAATAGTTTTAACTTTCTTGTTTAATAAAACCCACATAATAGAAATACAAAGAAGAGAAAAAACCGCTAGCTTGTCGAAAAAATAGCTACATTGACATTATTTATTAACAAAGCGACCAACTTCACTATTAATCGCGATTTAGGGATGCTTCATACAAATTGTATGGGCATGAGAATTTTTGACAGCTAAAAGACGCTTTCCGCTCTTGTTTAGGTATGGCTGTAAGAGTTTTCACTCATTATTGGCAGCATATTTTAGTAAAGTATTTTTTGCAGTCTCTTAAAAACTACATAGAACAGAGTCAAGTTTTACTTGGCGTATATTTATGTCAATTTTGTGGACTAATTAAAGATGACTAATAAGTTGTGACGTTGAACAACCTTTGCACTTTATCATTTTATGTCCCTTTAATCACCATTGTCTTCTAAATAAGTTCGAGTATTAAGAATACTGTCAAATTGCTAATTACTTTTAAGTTGAACATTTTTTTGTAGTATTTTGAATTGCTTTTGGTTTTTGTTACAAGAAAACACGCTTATATGAGCGACTTTTGTTACATTTTATTTTGACATTCTTTATAAAAGTTTAAGTTTGCCAAATATTCAATTAGAAAAATACTTAAATTACGGGTACATTTTTAGCAAAAGTAAGGAAAACGTATATTAATTACACATTACTAAAATAACCGGTTTATTTTACCAAAATTACCGGTTTATTCGATATTCGAAAAATGGACATTTTAAAATATTCGACTTGGGCAAAACTAAAATAACCGGTTAAAGCCGGTCAAATACTATTCGATCGATCACCCTAATACATACGTTATTGAAACTTAAGTGTCCCGATCAAACTAGTATCACTTTTTAAGGGGTCTGTACACGATCAAAATGCTTGTCATGCAGTGGTGTGCATGTGCTGGACATAATATTCGCCGTCAAATCTAAATTGTTAAGATTTTCCATCCAGCATCATATGTGTCACACATACAAACACACTTTCACTAATACTCCCATAGCGCTTGATGAGAAATGTTTGAACGTGTACCTACCCCTTTAAAGTGATCAACGATGTCTATTCGTCTGTCTGGCGGGTTGTCCGTCCATGTTAACCTTGTGTGAAAAACGTACAAGTTGCAATTTTTAAGATCATTTTATAAAATTAGTTAAATACGTATTAAAGACGGAGCCTATGTTAATTGTGGAAATCGGTCTATAATTTCACATAGTCCTCAGATAAGCTTCTTTCCGAAATAGACTCTGCGAGTTTAACTCTTTTTTGAATCGATTCACATTAGTCCATAGCTCGCATTCAACTTGAACTTCCTTTTGAATGTTAAATAAAGTTTAGCGACCGTTCCTTAAATCCTTTTAAGCCAAAAAATCTCATATATACATACATAAACATATATATGGTGTATCTTGACATAAAAATCTTAACAACATATTACCATGTTTTGGTGAGCCAATCGGCTACAATCTCGAAAATTCGTCTATAAATACTATGATGTATTGGCTTTACCGATTATAATTTATGACTTGTTTTGTTTTAATGAAAATATGTATTACTAGCATTTAACCCGCTACTTCGTCAGCGTCTGCTTTTCCTTCGTGGAAATACATATTTGTATGCCAATGCTTATGTTTCTAGATTTTAACTGGTTTAAATTTTAGCATTTAACCCGCTACTTTGAAATCGTCAGCGGGTCCTTTTCGTTCATAGACATATTTATATGCCAAAGTTTTTCTAGGTTTTTACAAAAAAGTTCCAACTGTTTTCATCTTATAGGTTGATATTCAATCAAGACCTTGCATCCATAATTTTTTGTTTCTAATGTTTCAATATGATAGAAAATTCGCACGTAGAACACAAAAGTAGAAGAAAGAACTTAAATTTCCCGTATCCTTTCCTTTTTGATTACTTTTTTTCTCCCTATTGATGTATCAAAAATTGCAATATTTTAGTGGGAGCCCATAATTTAGTACGTCAATTAATGGAGCAAAAATTTTTTTTTTTAAAGTACCAAAAATAGTTAAGATTTTCACCCCTTTATCGTTCGAATTTCGAAAAAGTACCAAATTCGTATTCGTATTTTTTAGATACATAAGTTTCGAGTGTGATATAACCTTTTTTCTGTTTATTGGTTTAAAAGATAGATGGGATGACAAAAAAGTACCAAAATACAGATATACTTCGCTCCATCTGACCTACTTACTATTTATACCGCCTATATCCGACCACAAATGGAATACAATTCTCATGTGAGCGCCGTTTCTTCAAAACCTATTTTGGAACCAGAGTTGCCAATTTAGCGCCTTTGGCGCATATTTCTTCCTTAGCGCTTTTTTTTAAAGAGCGCTAAATTAGCGCTTTTATAGATACCCAACATACTTTTATTTGCATACATTAAAATCAAGACACATTAAACCAAAATTTGTTTGCGCTTTTTAAATTCTTTTGATGTATAGTACTCTGAAATGCATACTATACAAGGAAAGAAGATTATTATTTTCTAAAGCAATCCATTTCGTTTCTTAAAACAAACAAATTCAAAAATAATTTCCTGATTTTAACTTTTTTTGTTCGGTTTAAGTAAAACTTTCTTAAATAAAGAAAAAATTTCTCATGATAAAAAAATCCATATTTTGGTATATGATCAAAAATTTCTTAAAACAAGAAATACAAAAGTAGCTTAGTTTTATTAAAAACAAGAAAGATATTTCTGAAATCAAGCAGCATTTATTTAATATGAGTCTTATTTTTTTTATTTTTAAACAGAATCGAATTTCTTGCATCAAGAAACAAATTGACTTTAGCGTGCTGAATCCAAACAATTTATTCAACCACGTCTAGTTAACATTTTGTTAACTGATCTTCATGATTTCAAGTCTTATTTTATTCATAATATACCTGGACATGAAAAAAATATCAATTATAAAAGGTCAAAATCTCAAAAATTTTGCTCAAGTTATGATAAAATTAGACGTGGCATAACCATAACAAAACTGTATTACCATTACCTCTGTATTACCAAAACGACATAAACATACCTTACAAACCAATTTAATTTTGGTTTTCAATTCGCCTTTATGGCTGTGGCATTATGGTTATATCACGTCTAATTGGACCTTAAAAGCCCTGCTGATAACTTTAATTTAAGCTTTATCATGGTTGGATTTCAAAATTTTGCTTATTGTTATGGATGCGATTTCTATGCAAATGCATTTGTTTTGGTTGATAGTCTAAAAACGATGTCGACCAATTATCTTTCCGAATCATTAAATTTGCGTTAAAATGGCATCGTTTTGTTTTTGCATATTGTTGCATATTTTGGTGAAAATGCATATTTTTGCATATTAAGGTTTTAAATGCATATTTTGACATGTTTTAGAGTTTTTTTTTTAATTTCCATATCATAAAAAGAAGTTCTTAATAAAATTTTTAAATACACAAAAATTTTAAAATCAATTAATAAATTCTTTTGGAGCTTGGCTTTTAATACAAGACTTTCAAGATTTCGACAAAAGATCCTTATATTTTAAACCGATGCACAACTTACATGGCTAAGGCTTTAAAATATTTTATCCAAAAGTTTTGCAAGTTACTTACTTGGCACATGGGTTGTATTGGATTTTTTCATAAAATGTATCCCTTGATTCCCCTTCTACCGCAGCCAGTAGTAACAAGATGGGGGTCAGGCTAGATGCTTATGCAATTGAAAGAGTAAAAGAAATATTAAATTTAAATAACATCAGAAGTCAATTAGGATTTGTATTTTTTATTTAATGATGTATTGGTGAAACAAAAACTTAATTGGAGGGATTTAGTTCACTTAATACCAAGCCGAATTTAAAAAGGTAAGTGCAACTCTACAGCTACAAAAAGCCCCATGTATTTTGTTTTTGAAATTTAATAGATAACTGTCAAAAATTTTTTATTGCAAATTAAAATTAAAGATGCTTCAGAATTCTATTCAAAAAACTTCGATTAATTTAGGAATATTAGAAGGGCTTGTTGGTACCGATGATTATGCAATTGAAAATGTAAAAGAAATATTAAATTTAAATAACATCAGAAGTCAATTAGGATTTGTATATTTTAATTACGGATGTATTGGTGAAACAAAAACTAAATTGGAGGGATTTAGTTCACTTAATACTCAAGCCAAATTAATTAATATTGCAAAAAGTAAAATTAACACTGTGGATAGAAGAATAGCCTGACAAATTAAAAAAAAATCCAAAACGTTTGGCAAAAAAAAAAAATTAAGAATTTCAAAAAATAAAATAAATTTCAAATATTTTTGATCTGATCTGGAATCAAAGTGGGATCTATTATAATAAACCGAATTTTTAGTAAAATAAAAAAACGATTTTTATAGATTTTTTTTAGTGCATAGTTAAAGCGTACATTTTTGATTTTTTAGTGCATGAAAATCTCATCCCTGCCCAGGGCTGTCAGATATGGCGATTTCTCGCCAAACGTGGCGATTTTGAAACGTGTTTGGCGATGGGATTTTCCATTTGGCGACTGGCGACTTTTGTGGCGATTTCTGATATAACTGGCGATTAACTTGGCTATTTTTACTATTTATATTATTTCGGCGATTTTGTTTAATAGCTTGTTATTTTTTTAGTGAATTTTATATTCAGTCACTATTAAATTCTAATAGTATGTATGCAGGTCAAAACTCCAGTAATGAAATCAGTAAAGCTTCGTACAGACGATGGTCAGATCTTACAATATTGTAAGCAGGCGTTGCCAACAGCAAAATTTTTCTGACAATGATCCATTGTCAGATGCATTAATTTTGCACATCTGCAAATACAAATGAGCTTACAATGTTCACACAGTTGTAAGACATTTTAGCCAATTTTAATGCAATTTAAGCAACGCTGCTTACCAATATTGTAAGATCTGACCATCGTCTGTACGAAGCTTTAGGCTGAAGTGTACGATCTTATAGAATTATGTACTTAATTTAAGCTTTTCTATCTGAATACATAAACGATTTCCATTTTATGTTATTTAAAAAAAAATACAGAAACAAAACAAAATTTACTTTCGGCGAATTTTTTGTATTTTTTCTCAGCTTTTGGCGATTTTTGACTCACATATTTTACTCGCGTCTTTTGTATGCAAAATTTAATTTAAAAAAAAATTACAAAAACTGAACCAAATTGACGTTTGGCGATTTTTGGCGATTTCTGACATCCGGTTTGGCGATAGAGCTCAAAAAAATCTGACAACCCTGTCCCTGCCTATGTTTGACATTGTACAATGATTTTTTTTGTACGAGCCAAGGCGAATTCAACAAGGCAAACTGTTTAGAACATCTGTTCGTCAGCTGTAAAATCCGATTTGTCAATAAATTTTATTTTTTAATTATTTTTGTTTTTCATTTAAAAAAAATTGTGATTGTTGAAATTTGTGAATTTTTTTTTCTATTATGTATTTTACACAGTTATATTAAATGAAGATCCTTAATTTGAGCAAAAATGTGCAAGAACAAAAAAATTGTGGCTTAATTCTAGTTTGCCAACGCAGCTCCAAATAAAAAAGACAAAGGGGAATAGGAAAGGGAAAAATAAAGTTTTCATATAAATTTGCGATTCCCCACTACATTTCTGAACGCATATAGCTAATACTGTTTTAATTTAAGAGCTTTTAAATAGTTCTTTCTGAATATGAACATTCTTATTAAAAATTCTTACAGCCAGTTCATGGATTTCGAACGTCATCGTTCGCATAGAAAATTACATTAAAAACAAAAACAAACTTCGAGCAATGTCCGAATTTTGTTTTTGTTTTAAATGTAATTTTCTATGCGAACGATGACGTTCGATATCGTTAAACAGGCAGTTAATCCATTAAAGAGCGGCGATGAGTTTGCGACAATACAAGAGTTTAAAGATAGTAAGCATATCAATTGCTATGCGGAGAAGCTTTATTTAGCGAAGTCGGTGTTTGTTATACCATAGATGAGAAAATCCTTGCGCCCGACTGAAGGCCGGCTATGCGGAGAAGGATTATTTACCGAAGCTGGGGTTTATTTGATTAAATTTTTGTGTCCTAGTGCACTTCCGTAACATTTTGATAAAAAAAATTGTAAAAATTGTTTTAGGAGCTTAAGAGTTAAAAACTTTTGGATAAATTTTACATTTTCAGAAAGATCTGTTGAAAAGCTTTCAATTAGACACCAATATGGGGCACATACGTTTACAAATGTAGTGGAAAATCGCAAATTCATATGAAAACTTCAGAAGTCCAGTAATCGGAAGCTATGCGTTTCCTATAATTTTGCCATTTAATTTTTTCTTTCTGCGTTGGTAAGCTAGACTTTTTTTTCCAATTTCTATCTATGTATGTATATGCTGGATCCTTAAGCAATTCTTAGTCTTTTTAGCCATGTCCGTCTGTTCAAAACACTCTCAAAAGAACTCAAAAGACAAGAACAATATTAGTGTACAATTCATTTCACTTCTCCTAAGCATTTCGGAATTGAACTCTACCACAATCGGTTTAGTAGGAAACGAGTCAAATAACCACATGTGAAAAACGTGCCTTTAAAATTTATATTTCTCATTAAATCTTCTAAAACATAGAATCCAATAAATTTTGTTAAGATTAGTTCATAAACACACAACTTTAAATATAAAAAAAATCAATAAAATTTTTTATTGTTTACTTTTTACTCACACTTTTCGTAAACAAATATTTTGACAAATCGGATTTGTTACACTAACAAAATGCCTGTTATTTTTGTTAGACTTGTAATCAAGGCGAATTTATAACAGGTAAGTGCAACTCTACAACTACAAAACAAGGCGAATTAACTCCATGTATTTTGTTTTTGCAATTTTCTGACTTGTCAAATTTCAGTATAGAAACAAAACAATATTTTGACGTTTCGCCATTTTTTTAATTCGCCGTGGATACAGCTAAAGAACGGCTGACGAGTTGAGCTTACCTGGAGTTAATTCGCCTTGCTTGTAATTATTGTAGCGACGAGTTTACCTTGTTGAATTCGCCTTGGTACGAGCTGTACTTGTAGTACCGAGATTACCTGTAATGAATTCGCCTTGGTTTTTATTATTTAAAAAAAAATGAATTTTTTTTACTTTTTTCCTGTCACTTTTTTTTAATAAAAAAAAAGAGAATAGGCGTATTCTTTTGCTTATTTTTAATCAATCTACCTTTTTATTAAATATGTGCGTCGTTTGCAAATTTTGGTATTTTATTGACATTTTGTTTTCCTTGCCGCCATAATAATCGACTGAGAATTTAAAAAAAAAAAATTGCGTTTTATTTATTTTGAACTCCTGTCATTTCTACACCGGCAAAATAGGCCTATTTCGCGCAAGTAACAAAAAAAAATCGTAAAAAACTTAAACAAAATAAAAAAATGGTTTTAACAAAAAACATCCTGTTTCGAATTTGACGAAAAACTGCTATCCTAATAGTACAAGGAATGAATATTAATAACATGTGTATGTAGGAAGAAGATACAAACAAAACAAACAAGAAAAAAAGTCTAATTAATTCTCCTTTAAAATATCTAAATGTTAATTGAATTCTTTCTGTTGGTAGCTAAAAGAAGATTGTTATAAATTTAAACATAATAATAAAAAAAATATGCATTCACACAACAAATTAAAATTTAGTTATAATTAAACTTAATTATCATTAACATCATAATAAATAAACTCAATGTTATTTAAACTTTTTTCTAAAATTCTTTCCTCTAGCTGTTAGTTAGTCAGTCAAGTCATTATTTTTCATTCATTCATTTAATGTTTTGCAATTCCCTCTGATGATAGCCCAGTAGTGGTAATTGGTTCATTCATTAATTCATTTATTATTTTTGTTTTTGATCATTATTATGATTATATTTTTGCTTCTCCACTAATGAAGTCCCATCTACTTCCATTCATTTTTTTCTTCTAGCTAATTGAATTAATTGCATATGCAATGCGAGTGACAGAGCGAGTCAGTCTGTCAGTCCACAATAATCTGGAAGTTAAATATTTCAACATCAACATTCGAATTATTCGCTTCATACCAGGTTCACAGCAAAATCTGGCAGTAAAAAGCGGTAAAAGTTATTTCTTTGGCATGCAATTGGCATGAGAGCAATGTACAGAATGTTGTATAAGTTGACTCTCGTATCGTTATTTGGTGGATTGGTGGTG
The DNA here is from genome assembly GCA_930367215.1 of Pollenia angustigena. NCBI lineage: Eukaryota > Metazoa > Arthropoda > Insecta > Diptera > Polleniidae > Pollenia > Pollenia angustigena. The sequence goes on from OV884059.1 coordinate 25,725,249, forward strand.
TGTGTTTTATAATCTGTATGACTGGGTGAGTGGTTGGATACATCCATTAAAATTGTACGAGTATTTTTGTAGGTATGTGCAAAATATTATTTAATGTTTTTTTTATTTTCTCAAGTATTTGTTAGTGGCACGTATACACTTGCAAGCATTTATAAAATATTCATATACATACATACATACTTTATTTATTTTGTTCTTATTGCTTTTTATTCACAATTTTCGTTGAAATATAACGAGAGAAAGAAGGGTTGGCTGCAAATATTTCTCTTTGCAATACGCAAGTTTCTTTGTTAAAATTAAGGGAATATAATCAATAAATTACAGGGTATTGTAGAGGCAATAGGGAAAATAAGGCACTACTTTTTCAAATCCCAGTATGCCAAAATAGTCAAATTAAACAAGTATGAAAGTATGGACCGCCAAGCCCGACCATATGATACCCCAAACCACAGTGAATAAGAAGCTATTTTTGCAAGTGTACCCTAAATGGGAACCATGGGCAATCATGGAGCCGCAACAACAAAATTATGTAATTAAGTTTAACATTCATATAAAAGTTCTGTGTGCCGAAAAATAGTGTAAAATAGTGTTAAAAAATGTATAGTAATCAGCGTTACCGTTGTGATACTAAAGTATCAATTTGACCCTTTTTCGACGGTGTTGATATCTTTATGACCCTTTTTTTAAATTATACTTTTGTATAATTTTCACCTATTTTGTGACACTTTTTGACCCTTTTTTGGAAATAGCTCTCACATTTTGTTTTTTGTCAACACTGCGGAACAGAAGTGCTAAACAAATGTTTTCGAAATAAGCATTGCTTGATATGGAACAGACTCAAAGTATAAACTTACAATTCCATGCTTTCTTCTCCTTGATTTTTGATAGTAAAGTACAATAAAGCAAACATAACTCATATTAATATTTGTTATTTTTTACGGTGGTTTCTTTTCAAAATTCAATTTGGTGTTGTGCTCCCTTACACAGTAGCATGTTTTATTCAAAAAAATTCGCTCTTAATAATGGCAAAAAGTATTGAACTTTTCGCCCGCATTTGAATCGACAGTATTGAGATTGCCCTAACAGGAATGAAAACAAGAGGTAAAAATTGCTAAATTAGCGGAAATTCCCAAATATTTGGTAACAGCGGTATGATAGCAAAGTCTTATATTTATTAAAAATTGTAAAAGCTTAAAAAATCTGACACTTACAGGAAAAAATCGCTTTAATCGAGAAAATGGTTACAATTCGCGTACGATACCAACATTTAAAACAAACGCTAAAATTTATTTGACATCGCTAAATCGGAAAATTACTTAAAAAGTATGAATTAATTAGCTATAATGATAAAGAATAAATTTTTTGTCAGGTGTTTAAAACATGACAGAGCATTCCATAAAAAAATTAAGTTTTTTGAGCTCTTCCTACCTGAAGTATTATTTTTTTGTTTGCTTATAAAAAACTTGGACTTATTATGTTCATTTAAATGGGAAATACTGTAAATTTGCTATTTTTCTTGCTGTAATTTATTTATTTTAATGATAATTGTGGAAATCATTGTGATAAAAAACGTTTTGAGCTCGATTATACGGAATTTTTTCGGTTCGTTTCGTTATTCGTACCGTAGTGACAACACGATTCATTATTTTCTTACGTTTTTCCATTATTCCAACTGACCTTCCATTCCAATTCAAGAGGATTCAGTTTCTCGTTCGATTGGCATATGCGATGACAATCAATAAATCGCAAGGCCAATCACTAGAAGTCTGTTGGATTAATCTCGAATTTCCCTGTTTTTCGCACGGTCAGCTGTACGTTGTATGTTTGCATGTTGGGAAACCGTCTTCGTTATTTGTTTTTGCTCATTAATTCGCTCTCTACTGATTCCATTCAAATAAATCACATTGAAAATTTAAATATTTGTGTTGTATTACACTACGTGACAATTTTTTGACCAAATGCATTTGACACCTAATCTTTATGTAAAATTGTCCGCTGAATCCGAATATGAAGTCAGAATTGTCAAAAGTAGAACAGTTTTCGAGATATTCCAAAATAACCGTTATTTGTGTTTTTAAAAAAGATGCTGTGACTGAAATGCAAATATCCAAAATATAAAATTTTAGCTTATTTCAATACGAACATTTTGTGCCCAATAGGAACCAGATCGGTGCAAAAATGACAAAGTTACAGAAGTTTAATTGCATTAACCCACAACAAATAAATATACAAAGCTAAATTTTTAGTAACAATAAATATTAAAAATTGCTTGAAACTATTGAATTTCTATGTGGGTTAACTTACTAAATCTTCTGTAGCTTTGTCATTTTTGTACCAATCTATGTATTGTTGGGCTCAAAATGTTCATATTAATATAATCTAATGTCGCATTCAATAAAACATTAGGATTTTTAAAGCATTGGTTTAAAAAAAATAACTTGAAAAGAACAAAATTAAACATAATCATAAAATTTTCAATGAAGCTTGAAATTTTGCCGCCTGTAACTCTGTCATTTCTTGACCAATCTTCACAAGCAATCCATGGTTATTTTAGAAATTTTATAACCTTTCACTTAAAAGGAAGAATTTCATAATCCGTTTACAATTTTTGAAGATATTTGCATTTCAGTCACATCATCTTTTTTAAAAACACAAATAACGGTTATTTTGGAATATCTCAAAAACTGTTCTACTTTTGACAATTCTGACTTCATATTCGGATTCACCTGACAATTTGACATAATTGACAGATTCACTTGGTCATGACTTTGTTGAAATTTTGTCACGTAGTGCTATTACTCTAAGGTTTGTCTGAAGGTTTAAAATTGGGGCGAGGCGAAGTTCGCAGGGTCCGCTAGTATTATGTATATAGATATCTTCATCTTTTTATATGACATTGGTTTGCTTTTTAGTGATTTTAGGAAGGGGGTTTATATGGGACCTATTTTTAATTTTCGACTCACTAGCACAAAATTTTTATGTAAATATGTACTAGCATTTATAAGGAAGTTATGACATTAAAAGTTATTTTCGGGAGTAGTATTTGTATGGGAACTATAGCCAAATATGTGCCGATTCCAATAAAATTTGGTTAGATGATTTTGATTGCAATAAAATAAGTTTGGAACAAATTTAATCAATTAACCCACATAATAAGATGGTTTATGGGCACAAAGACCCTATTTCGGAAAGAAGCTTGTATGGGGCCTATATGAAACTATACTCGCCCCATTTTCAATAGACCAGAACCTATGTACCAAATTTTATCAAATTATCTCAAAATTGCGACCTGTACTTGGAGCTCAAAGTTTACATCAACAGCCTTTGGATGGACATAGTTAGATCGACTCAGCGAGTGTTTTTGAGCCGATCAGTGAAGTTAAAGGTCTAGGACTGCGATCGGCAACATATACTATTACATTTTGCGATTGTATGCGTTGTATGAATTTTACATATTTTGTTGTTAATGTTGTTAAACTCTCTTCAATGTGTGTGCACACGTACGTAATAAATGAGTATTAAAGAGAATAAAAGAGAAAAGACCGCGCCCTGATTTTGCCGATCGCAGGTCTAGGATCATATTTTTAGGTGTTACAAACATCAGCATAAATGCATGAAATGACAGAGACCAACTAGCTTATGTACCGTATAAACTGCACAAGCAGTTTCAAAACAACAACAACAATCCCGTTGGTTCATATGTTTGATCAAACCGCTTGTGTGGTTTGATTGGCCCTGAAGGAAGAAGTATAAAATTTTCTTTTTAATAATAAATCTGTGAAAAGATTGCTCAAAGTATGGCACAGTGCGTTGCAATTAAGACAATCATTCCCTTAATTGACATACCAATTAATTGATTTTAACACTTCTCGGAATTTTATTTACACAAAAGGCCACAACAAAGTTCTTCCATTGTGAGCTATCCTTCGCTATATGCTTCACTTTTACCCAGGACTTTTCAATTGAGTTTGTTTCACTTTCGATTTGTCTCCTTTTCTACTGTCCTGGGGGTTCCATTTAACTGCCACCTTGGATACATTGTCGTTGGTGCGTCTGAGAACATGGCCAATCCAACTCCACTTACGATTGATAATCTGAATGCGTATTAGTGTTTCACCCGCTCTTTTCCACAGATTTCGGCTTGATATAACATTTGGCCAAAATATCTTGAGTAGTTTTCGTAAAGAGCGATAAATGAATACCTGCAACGATTTTTTGTTCCTAGCTGTGGTGTTCCAGGATTCATAGCCATAAAATTAGAGGAAAAGGGGTGGAGTTTGGCTCTCAGCTGTAGTCCCAAAGTATGGAAATCACCCTTTCCATACTTTTTACAGTGCCCAAAATGCTTGGTTTGCCTTCTTGATGCGATTTCTAATATCTTCTCGCAAGCCGCCTGCTGCTGATATTACATTACCCAGACATATGTATAAACGATTGCACATCTTCAAGATCTACGTTGTCTATTTGGAACTTTTGGGGGTTAGTGGTACCTATACACAGAAAAAATTGTCAATGTAAAATTAACATTGCGCAATATTGAATATATTAATTTTAAACGAAAATTGTTAAAATAACATTGTTCAATATTGAATCCATAAAATCCTGTTTTTTTGTTTTGTAAAGAAACAATAACTTTACTATAAAAAGAAAAACATACATATTTTTATTTTCATGTTTAAAATTATTTATAAAAAAAAAAATTCCCGTATTATTTTTGTTAAAACTACTTAATTAAATAGTACATCAAATTTTCAATGTAGAATGATGACGACAAATATGTCGGGCCATTATTCTGGTGTCTTTTAATTGTGTGCTTATGTTAACAAAGGGGAAAACAAACAAAAACAGGAAAATAAAGTTATTAAGTGATTATAATATTGCTTAAATTAATGCATACATATATTGTCTCTGAAGCTTCTTCTCCCTGTTATTTCAAACTCAAACCAATTCGATTCTACATGAAATTCACGTTAATTCAACTGGAACTAAATTTCATTCAACGTGATTCGTAGTGTTATTTCAATATGAATGTCATTTTGCTCTAATTTTACGGGAATGTTTAATTTTAACTGTTTTAAGGAAGTGTGTTTGATCTGTCTGGATTGGTTAATTGTATAGATTTTTAAACTGTCTGACAATTCTTGGTTATAAGAAGTCCCATTTTGACAAGAAATCGTCTTACTGGTCAAATTTGCAGAGGATTTCCTAAATTCTTGACAGAGCAGAGCAAAAGATTTCTGGTTTTAGAAATTTGTTTAAAACATAAACGCTTTTTCTCAAAATCAAGAACAATTTTTTCTTGTTTAAATTTTTTTTAATGATTTACTATAATTTTTCACCCGTTATTTAAATTTTCTTGCGCATCTCTCCCTTTTTACTCTATAAAAAAAGTTTGATACCCCCTTTACAACAGCAAAACTTTATCCACTTCTCCGCCAGTTAACCTACTTTTGTAATACATGTGGGGTTTTAAATTGATTCATTTCAAACTAAATGTTCCCTTAATATTCTGCCAACCTGATACAATACAAGTGTTGTCATAACTCAAGTTCACGTCACAATAAAATGGGGAAACAAACGAAATAAGAAAAAAACTAAAATAATAAAATTCCCCAGTTTAATTTCAATACATACTTTCAATGTTTCTTCCTTTAAAGGTTTTACGATTGAGATTGAATTTTATCGATAACAATTGTTGTGCCTTAAACTTTAAGAAATGTTCGAAAAAGATTGTTATAAAATGGAAGGGAAAGAAGTAACGCTTGCAAACATGATGGAGTGTGATACATTGATTGCAATGAAAGTAAAACCGACAAAAACTACAACAATTGTTCAAAAGTAATCAATTGTTGACAATTGATAGTGAAATAGAAATGTAATTGAAAATTTGCATGTTATTGAAGAAAAATAAAAAAAAATTGAGAAAAATGATACAATAAAAAACAAAGTGTGCGGTTAGTTAATTAAAGCAAATAAAATGAAAAGCTATTTCCAATAAAATCGACACTTAGGGGAAGACTTGATCCCTTTAATAGCAAGTATACATAAACCATTGAAATAAAGTATTGAAATTGAATACTTTTTGGAAAATATTTACTTAAAGTGGTATAATTCTGACCCGATATCGTTCAGGTTTTCCTACTTAGTGATAATGATTATACTGTGCTAGTTGAAAAAAGCAGTCGTTTTAGAAATATAATTTTGGCAAAACAAAAATTTCAACATTTTTGTTTTTTAAAACGGCATTAAAAATTTGAAAAAAACATCTACGCTGTTAATTTTTTCTACAAGTATAGAAAAAAACCAAGCAAGACGTAAATGTTTCAAATCTGTCTATAAATTTTAACTAATTATAAGAATTAAGAATCATAAAACGCCATATTTGCATGGGAGCCCCCCTAAGGGGTAGAGATAAAGGGCAATTAGGTTTGGAAAACACTTAGGACGAAATACAAATCGAGGTCGGTCAAACAATTGATCCCCCTATGGTCGAATCCTTGTCAGTTATGAGACTTTTTCTGCAAAAATAAAAAAGTTACGTTTTTCTTACAAAAAAGTAACGTTTTTCGTCAAAAGTAACATCTTGAAATATTCCTTGTGAGTATAAATATTAAATTCATGTGATTTATTTGTATAAAATAAATAATTTATTTCGTGTTTTACAAAGAGGAAAAAACGGCCAACCGGCCAAAAGTTTTAAATATAAAAAATTTTTAATGCAGAATCAAAGCGGACAAATAAGCGTATTTAAAAATAAAGATATTAATCACTTAGTTACCTGGTACGGAAAAGATGGCCTTTTAAACATTGAGAAAAAGTTGGGTTGTAATTCTAATTGATTTTTATATCAAATTTGGTGGCGTATTGAATCGGTAATGCTGGACGTTTTCGAACAAAAAAAAAAACTTTTTTTTGATGAAGTGTATATCAGCTATTTTTAACGACTTTTTTTATATATTTGATATTAAGGTTTAGGTTTAGAAGCTTAAATGCAAAAAAAAAATAAAAATATTATTTTGAAATCTTTATAGAGATAAAAAAAATTATACCCGAGTATTTTGTGGAACATTAATATAAATTTTTTAACAGAAATATATTTTTTTTTTTTAAATTTATTTTTTTATTATTGAGTCTTTCTTATCGAAATTTACAATATGTTTTAAAATCTTAATTCTACTTGTTGTTAATTAGTTGTTACCAATGTAACCACTAACTGCTGTATTAAAATTTAGGCTCAAAGTATCGGTTCTTTTTAGCCCGTGGTGACCTTCGAACTGAAGCAGACCCCGAGCGAGGTAGTTAGGGTGGTCCATTAGTTTATCTATGTAGCTAATTGAATATTTTTTAATTTCTTCCTGGATAGTGGGGACGTTGAGATCTCTGTGATTAATATCATACGTATATACCATGGGGCGCAGACAATTTGTCGTAATATTCTAGACTGTCTTCTTTGAAGCTTTTGGATGTTAGATGCGCTTGCAGTACCCCATAATTGGATGCCATATGTCCATATTGGTCTTATGATGGACTTGTATAAGAGAATTTTGTTAAGTTTCGACCGATAAGCCAATGTAGTTGAGCTGCTTTAAGTTTCATAGCCGTTATTTTCGCTTCAATATGACGAGACCAGGTCAAGCGTCTATCTATACGAATTCCCAAGTACTTATAACATGGTTTTCTACCGGAACAGTGATGTTATTTATTTTTACAGCTGTGCACGTTTGTCTTCTAAGCGTGAAAGTTAAGTGAGCACATTTAGCCGGGTAAACCTTTATTCTCCATTTTTCTAGCCAGGCCTCTAGTTCATTGATGTGGGACTGTACATTTTGCGATGCGACTTTTGGGTCATGGTTAACGCTAATAAATGCTGTGTCGTCTGCAAATTTAGAGGTATGCGTGCTCAGGTTTGTTGGCATATCCGCTGTGTATATCTATTATATATAGTAGCGGTCCTAATGTGCTGCCTTGGGGGACACCGACAGTAATTTTCTTGAGGGGGGAGTATTTATATTGCGACCTTACTATGAATGTTCTGCCTGTTAGATAGCTCTCCAGAAGCTTGTGTGTGTTTTGAGGAAGCATTCATGTTATTTTGATGAGTAGCCCATCATGCCAAAATTTTGTTATACAGAAATATTGTTGCAAAAATTAGCTGTGGAGACTTGCGGATGCGACTTTTACATCAGTTTTTCTAACTGCACATCTTTTTCAAAGTTTCCCTCTTGTTTTTAATTCTAAATGATTTTTTTTGTAATTTTCTTCCGAAACTTCTTGGTATTTGACATACATATAACTGATGAATTGAAGAGACAGCTGTATATACCTAAACCAGGAGTTGAAGATACATTTCTGCCAAATTAAAGAAACCAGAAGATATGATTTTTTCTAAAGCTAGATGAATATGCTTGCTATTTTAAATTTTTGATCAATACCTCATCCATTAATCAAGTACTTTTTCAAAAATATTTACTCCTATGAGCAAAGTCGATTTCGACACAAGTCGACGGCAACAGAACAATTATATAATTTTTTGCTGTTGGCAATTATTGATTACTATTGACAGTCACTTGATTGTTTCTAAGACACTTTTAAGTCGACGTCGAATATACATAATTGACTCTAATTTACTCAAAAAAAAATTTGCGACGACTTAAATGAAAGTTAAAGAAATTTTAGTTAAAATGTTATAAAATACGTTTAAAATAAAAAAAACATGTTGTAATGTAAAACAAAATGTAATTTTAATGTTTAAATTAGTCCACCACAAGTTTGCCAAAGACCTGGGGGTCTATTTCTATTGCGATGCGAAAACAATTTCGATGCGAAAGCTAAATGCCAACTTGGTACTCTCTATCACTTTCGCAAAATTATCTGAAATTGCAGCAATAGTGGCAATAAAAATTAAAGATGGCACGGATTTACAGTAATGAAATTTCAAAGTGTGTAAAAATATTTGAAATTGGAAAATCTTCTATATATATGTATATCTATATATAAATCGGCAAAGGCAAAACAGTTAAGAACACTTTCCTCCTCTGTATGTCAACCGATTTGAACCAAATAAACATAATTTGAAAGATATTTACTTACAGAAGTGCACAGTATATATTTTATTTAAATCTGTTCAATACTTTTAGAGCTATAAGCGTTCTAATTTACTACTAACACATATGCAGAGCACATAAATAACCCTGTAGTAAATAAAATAGTCAGTTGCAAAAAACAATAACTTTAAATTAACTTTTTTTTAAATGACTACTAATTGGTTTAAATCTCATGCAGATATCAACCAAAAAGTCGCACGTAAAACACAAATAAAAGCAAAATAAGTAAAACAAGCTGCCATGAAGTCAAATGAAAAAAATAAATACAAACATTTTAAAATAATTAAAAATTAAATCAATACAAATCTGTTTATGTATGTACTAGCAATTATGTGGCGTATTTATTTCAGGACGTTTATACATCATCATTTAGGGCAGTTTAATGCAAAATTTTCATAAATAATTATTTCTATATCAAAATATATAAAGATATATGTACATATGTATGTATGCATGCTCATATGTACATATATTTTTTTGACAAAAATTATTTAAAATTTAAATAATTTATTATTAACTGACAATACTTTTAATTAATTACAAATACGTTGAAAAATAAGTAGTTAGTAGTCAGTTAAAAAGTCATGCAAATATGGCCAATTGACTACTGCCTATGACATGCCTATGTTAAAATAGTGAGTCGTCGACAAGAAAAAAAGTCACTTAATCAACTAGTTGTGGTTATAAAAAAACCAGTTTGAAGTTAGTTATAAATGTGTTTGACTTCCTACAGGGAAAAAAATAGTTTTTTCCAATTATCAAATAATAAAAAATAGGGTGGTCGATTATTCGACATTTTCAAGAAACCGGTTTTCGAATATTTCGACAATATGTATATAAAAATCGACACAGGCAAACCAGTTAGATATACATACTATATTTTTTTCATATTTGAAAACAATTGTGGCAAACATTTGGCCAACACTACACTGAAAGAAAAATGCTTCATATATTTAATGAATCATTTTCATAAAAAAGTTTTCCTTGGGTAAATGAAAATTTTCATTGTCTAAATGGAATTTCATAGGTTTGATGAAGTATTTTCGTTAAAATCGCTTCATTAGATTTCGTAATTACGTTGTCCAAGTTAAACAAAAAATTTTAATTGGGAACTTAAAAAAACAATATACAAACATAACTATATTCATAAATTAATACAAAATTATAGTTTCCTTAAAAAAATGTTTAATTGTTATGTATTTAAAAAATGTAAGATTTAATAACTTCATACATCTAATGTTACATGTATGCCATTAAAGTTATGAAATCAAAAAATTTTTTTATAAAAGCAACATATTTCAATAATTGCCTTCATAAATTTAAATTTTCAATATGACAATAAAAATGTCATTATAGTAATGAAACAAAAACTTTCAATCCACTTTCAATCAACGTTGTTATTGTTATTATGGACAATTTAATCCAGTGTTACCACCAGCAAAATTCAAAATTACACTTGAGATGAAGGAAAATTACCCGATTTAAATTAAATTACACCTGATATAAAATTGAAGTTTTATTAAATAAAAAGACATTTACAAAGGAGTAAAAACACAACAAACTCATTAAAACAAGATCAATATTAGTCAAGCTGTTAATTTTATTTAAATTAAAAAAATTAACATTAAAGACTTAAATTAATAAAACATAAAACAAAACTTCTAAAATAATGAGTTTAACTTCCACATTTGGTTGATATATCTTGGGAAGGTTTAAAATGTTCCTTGTCATTGCTTTATAATGGATGCTTTTTAGACCCATAGAGCTTACGAAAGGTTAGCTGTCAAACGAACTGCCATACTGTTTTCACTTTTTGAACAGGCACATCATCAGGAATAGATTCATGCTTGAACAACGCCGCCAAATTATCCAAATATACTTTGAAAATCAGCCATCGATTTTCGCAACTTAAAGGTGACTTCATGATTTAAATAACGCAACTTTTTTCACAAATGAAGGCGATGTGTTGATTTAGAGAAAATAAACTGTCCATTACTGCCCGTCTACAACTGACATGATTTGCTGTTATAACTTGAAGTTATAAATGCGTTGTTATAACATTTGCATTAACAACCGTGTTATAACATGAGAAAACTTCTAACATGATGAGTCTATACCTAACACTAACATCATATTAGTGTTAAAGTTAAGCATTTCATGTCAGTTGTAGACTGCATGTTAGACTTCAAGGTCGTGCGATGTGACACTTATTGATTGTTTTCCGTAGGGCTGAGAAGTCAGTGGTTAATACTGATAAACCAGCAGCAATCGTCGTCTTGGAGGTCAATATTGTTCATTTTATTCGAAAAAGAGAAACCAAATTGGACGTCTTGCAATGCGTTTCGTCAAGGACAGGCTCGGTGTTATATTTGTTTTAAATCAGTTTCAAATGGTAATGCCGTGTATCAATCTGCGATTAAAATTAATTTTTTTTTTTTTTTTTTGTGTTGTCTACCATTTTAAGTTTCATGGTCTTAAAACATACCCTTTATACCTTATTTAGTAAACAAAATGCCTGCAGAGTTTTATACAACTGTCCCTTTCGTAATTCAGTTTTACAACTGTAAAGGGCGTTAAATATTCTTTTAACTAAAACATTAAAAGGTAGCAAGATAGAAATTAAATTAATTATATGTTGCAATATTGGAAACATATCTTCCCCCAGGCAAGTTTTTAGTTTAAACCACTTTTTTCAATAAACTTCAGGTTCTCAATCACTATGATAGGCATCTTTATCCAAATCTAAGGGTCCATCTTGCGACATTGATTACCAAATATTTGAAAATATATGTACGTTTAATGATAGAAGTCGTTTCTTAAAAAGAAACCGAGACTTTGGTTCAGAAGACTGTGCATTTCTTAGCAACAATATTTAAAAAGAAATAAATGTCATCACTGAAATCGAATTTTGATTTTATTAGGGCATCTGAAGTAAAAATTTCAAATTACACCTAAGAGAAATTACCCACGCTCTACCCACGACCGTAACAATTGTACCAAATTCGGGTAATTACCCACAAAGTGGCAACACTGATTTAATCTCATATTTACGGTCTTAATTGAGAAAAAAACATAGTTTTTTTATACAAAAACTACACTGCCCCGGTAGACTAGCTGGTAGTGAGCTAGTCTATCAGCACCAAGGTTACATGTTCGAATCCCACCAGAGACAGAAAAAAAATAAAAAATAAAATAAAGTAAAATAAAATAAGAAAAAAGAAAAAAAATAAATAAAAAAAAAAATGAAAAAAAAAAATTTTACTTTATTGAAAGTATTCATCCAATGAATAACATTCATGGATCTAATGTAATGTTTCATTAAGTCCTTTTAATGAAACAGGTTTCATTGATCCAACGAAGCGCTGCATAGGTTCCTTTATAATGCAATTTTTCATGGGATTAATGTCAAAATTCGTTAGCTTATGTGTCCACTTAAATGTGGATTTATCTATGTTTATAAACTTCATGAAAATCGGTTTGAAAGTTTGTGAGAGGCAGAAATCGCCCCCTACCTCCCCTTGTGGTCCTATTTTTTAAAAACTGTATAGCTTATGTGTCCCTATAGATATGGATCTATCTATGTTTTAAATTTCATTAAAATCGGTTTGAGAGGCAGAAATTGCCCCTATCTCCCCTCGTGGTTCGATTTTTTTTAAATTTATACATTTTGTGTCCATATAGATATGGTTCCATCTATGTTTTAAATTTCATTAAAATCGGTTTGATAGTTTCTGAGAGGAAGAAATTTCCCCCTATCTTCCCTCGTGGTCCTACCATTCGGCCCATTTTCAATAGGCTTGGTCCTTGTACCAATAAGAACCTATGACCCAAATTGTATCAAATTATATCCAAAATTTCGACCTGTACTTTGCGCACAAGGTTACATGGACAGCCAGCCAGCCAGCCGGACGGACATCGTTAGTTCGACTCAGAAAGTGATTCTGAGTATATCTGTATACTTTAAGATGGGTCTAGGACCACTATTTTAAGGCGTTACACACATCAGCACAAATGCATAATACCCGCTCCACTTTTGTGGTGTGGGTATAATAAAGTGATGATTTACGAAAAGAAAAAAAAATTAAACAAGTAAGAAAGTATTGTCGGTCAAGCCCGACCATATGATACCCTACACCACATTATTTAAAAACACATCATGCTTATGTGTCCATATAAATATGGATTTATCTATGTTTATAAACTTCATGAAAATCTATTTGAAAGTTTGTGAGAGGCAGAAATTGCCCCTTGCCTCCCCTAGTGTTCCTATTTTTTAAAAACTGTATAGCTAATGTGTCCACATAGATATGGATCTATGTATGTTTTAAATTATCATTGAAATCAGTTTGAGAGGCAGAAATTGTCCTTGTCTCCCCTCGTGGTCCTATTTTTTAAAAAATGCATACATTTTGTGTCTATATAGATAAGGTTCTATCTATGTTTTTAATTTCATTTAAATCGGTTTGATAGTTTCTGAGAGGAAGAAATTTCCCCCTATCTTCCTTCGTGGTCCTACGATTCGGCCCATTTTCAATAGGCTTGGTCCTTGTGCCAATAAGAACCTATGACCCAAATTTCATCAAATTATCTCCAAAATTGCGACCTGTACTTTGCGCACAAGGTTACATAGACAGCCAGCCAGCCGGACGGACATCGTTAGTTCGACTCAGAAAGTGATTCTAAGACGATCGGTATACTTTAAGGTGGGTCTAGGACCAATATTTTAAGGCGTTACACACATCAGCACAAATGCATAATACCCTCTCCACTATTGTGGTGTGGGTATAAAAATGAGAAAGACACATGCGCAAACGTATTAAAGAGTACCAATCGCTAGATTTGCTACAATTTTCTTTCGCATCGCAATAGAGAGTAGCCCCCCTGTCTACATAAAATTAATTTCAGAGCTATGGAGCTACGCTTGACCGTAGAACCACTAGCAACTTTAAACGTTTCTAGCTGCAAAACCAATTCTAATAGAGTATATTGGATCCAGGAAATTCAAGTCTTTTTGAGTCGTTGTTTTATGAAAATCGGTTCAGCGGTTCCATAACTATTAGCTTCCAAAGATGACACCTACGCAAATAATTCATAAATATTTTTATATTTTTAGTTAACAGTCTTTAAGTTTAATATTTTTTTCTGTAAGACTGAATGACTTAAAATTGTAATGGGGTACACGGGACCCTTGTAATGCGTTTGTGTGTTATTTTTTGCTATGTGTTCTACAGAGAGGAAATTAGGGTTCGTCATTTATAGTTTTTGGCATAAAAAAAAAATTATCGAAGTATTACTTCGAAAATAAATGAACAGGCAGTTAACTATTTAATTAATTTGTTTTTATGTTTATGTAACGGTATTAAAACAACATTTTTTTCTGTGAATCTGAAAATTATTAAAAATTTCAATGGGGTACACGGGTACGCTGGTTATGCGTTTGTTTTGGTATTTTTTGGGTATGCATTCTACGGTTGAATAACTAAATAGTGACTACTTTACGACGATTGCCTTAAAGAAGAACAAATCTGCTAGAAAATTGCAAAAATTGCATCTAAACTTTGCGAAAATTGCAAAAATTAGGAAAAGTTTGCTAAAATAGCAAAAATTAGAAATATTTTTAAAAATCCATTAAATTGATTAAAGATTCCTAAAACTATAAGGAATAGCAAATAATTGGTAAAAACTACTAAATTTGCGGAAATTCCCAAAAATGTCTTGGTAGCAGCGGCATGATAACAAAGTTAGAAAAATTTTGAAATTTTGTTTTAAATGTTAGTTAAGCGTGTCATTTTTGCACTCGCGTTCTAAAAATAGGCAGCAGAAGAATGGAAAAACTTACTGCAAAAAGTTGCTTCAATTGCGAACATGGGAAAAATTCGCGAATACATAATTGCGAAATTGGAAAAAACCCTAAAATTTATTTGAAATTACTTAATAATTAGAGATGTGATTTTTTTGTCAGATTTTCGATAACTAGTCGACACAACATTTTTATAAAATATCAAATTACCGTCGAAGTGATGTCGTCGACTTTATGTGACAGCAATTTAAAATTTTCATCGACAACGACTTACATAATAAAGGTGATTATTGCGTTCTGTGGCACGTATCATACATGTTAAGTTGGGGCTTCAAAAGTTACGAAAAATTTAACAAATGTAACCAAACTGCACCACTGATATGTATGTATGTATATTGCTTTTGTAATTTCTACAAGTGGTCGACTTAGCTGTTGGAAGGAATTTTCATTTGGTATTATTGCACACATTTAATATTTCGATATCGAGTAAACTATCGTATTTTTCTTCAAACGATAGACACTGACGTATCGAATGAAAATTCGAGAGATCTAATGTCTGGTTACTTGATATCGAATGCTATTATTTCAAATTACAATACATTTCATTCGGTATCGAGTGTCATGATAACTAATTTCGATCAATTTTGCTCAATATAGTTTGCGGTGATTAGACCCTAAACTATTGTAAATTTAAATGGTTTGATTTTTTCACAGAAGTACATTTCAATTTGAACTATTGAGCATACATCCACCAAAAAAATTTACAAATACATACTTACATTTTCAAACTGTTTTTTTCCATTTATTTGCAGCGTCAAATGCAAAATTGTTTTCGTTATAAATTCGATGCACCACAAAATTTTTGACAGTACTGTCAAGTTATAATAGAAAATTTTACATTCGATAGTCAAAGAAAATAGCTTGTCGAATGTAACTAGTTGGGGCGTCTGTATATAATCTAGATTCTGAAGAGAAGTTCATCTAACGCTATCCGTCTGTCTGTCCGCCGGTTAAAACAGAACGGCACTATGTGTATGATATACTTACATATATGTATATTAATTTGTTATATAAAATCACCCAAATCTATATATGTATATAAAATAGGATGTATGTATGCATGTGTGTATGTAACGTATGGACTCCAAAACGGCTGGTTTTGATGAAATTTTCAGGGAATCTTCAGAATATTCAGGCCGTTTTTTGATTTTCGGTCTGCGGGCGGAGGGGCGTGCCAAAATCCAATTTTCATATTGCACCACCAATGACTTCTAAATAATTTGGACGATTTTTTCTTTAAAATGATCGCCATGGTCCAACTTAGATTTATACGAAAAGAAAATTTTGCCCCGCCCACTTTTACGCCCATTTTTTCGAATTACCTAAAATCAGAAAACGGCTACATCGATTTGACAAATTTTTCTTTCAAATGTTCGTATTAATCCATTTTAAGTTTTCACCGAAAGAAAAATTTACCACGCCTACTTTTACGCCCACTTTTTCTATTAAGCGCATAAGTTGAGAACGGCTTGACCGATTCAAACGAATTTTTCTTTAAAATGATTGCCATGGTCCAACTTAGGTTTTTCCGGAAGGAAAATTTTAAAGGCCGTAAATTTCGTTTATAGCTCAATTTAAATCGTTTGGTAATACAACACTAATGTTTGCTTAGGGCCAGCAACGCGGACCGGGTCAGCTAGTTGGTTTATAAATGGCTAAGAAATAAGCATAAAAACAAAATTTAATTTTTAGACCTCTAGTAGGACCCATAGATACGTTTTTTTCCCTTATTTTTACTAAAATCCCAATAAACTAATAACTCTAAATTTTTCAAAGCAACTTAATTCAAAAGAAAGTCTTTTCCAATAACAATGTAAAATACTTTCAAAAAAAGTATACATGCACTCAATTTCGTTGTAAGGTATCCCTCTGACATTTATCGACAGCAATCAAGTCTCTCCAGTTTCCTCACTTGGCGAATAACATTGAAACGCGTTTAAAAATTTTTATGGTTTTCATTACTTTATTTATTTAATATACTATGTAGTTTATTTTGTTTTCTACAATAGATATTTTTTAAAACATGTCTACAGGTTTAAACATTTAGCATACTTTATATTAAGAAGACCTAGTTAAATGGGTCACATCAGTTATATATAACAGTTTTCAAGATTTTTCTCTTTTGGATTGTATAATTTAAAAAAATGTATACATGTATTTTATACATTATATATATTATAATTATATATAAAATTAAACACTTAACTAAATAATAAAAAAAGGAAATACATAGTTATAAATATTAAAAATTTAAAGGGGAGTTAAAAATAAAAAAAAGTAAAATGCACAGTAGTAGATAAAGATAAAACAACTTAGAGACGTGCATTTAGATTTTATAGGAATAAATAGTTTAAGTACGAGTACAAGTATACGTTGGCTTAATAGAAGTTTTAAGCAGATGTATTTAATAACTGGTTTTCGAGTTTAATTTATGTTGCTTAAAATGTGTACCATATATACTGCTAATACCACCTTGGTTAAAATTTCTTTCATTTGTTTGTTTATTGTTGTTTACATGTTCCATACTGATTTTACTTTTTTTCATTGATGTCGCCCCTTGTTGGCAGGGCATTGTATGTTAGAATAATCTCTTCTCATAGGAGAAAAGGCCATGTACATTACCTTCCAGTTGAGCGGAATGGGTGCGTTTCATGAAACGCAATTTGCCAGTATAAATTGAAGCTCTCAATTCATCAATAGATCTAGAGCCAATATCTTGTAAACTATGTTGAAGACCAACTTCCAAATAGGGTAAATACCGTAAAACAGAACCCTTGTCAACAATACTGCCACTCACACCTTGAGCCACCTTCAATTTGTCCATATCGTTGTGATAATAACGTGACATGGCAGCACCTTTGGCATCACCTCTTTCCATAGCTTCTAGGGAACCCATACCACGATATTTCTTCAAACGTACACCATCAGAGAAGAAATATTCGCCGGGAGCTTCTGAAGTACCAGCCAACAAAGAGCCCATCATAACAGCACTAGCACCGAGGCACAAAGCTTTAACAATATGACCTATAGATTGAATACCACCGTCCGCAATAATGGGTACCCCGTATTGTTTGGCATATGAAGATACTTGATAGACAGCGGTGGCTTGTGGACAACCGCAGGCCATGACCTCTTGCGTAATACAAATCGAACCAGAACCCATGCCTACACGCAAAGCATCAACGCCAGCATCAATCAGACTCTTAGCTTGGGCACGGGTAACAACTGCATAAAATAAATGAAAAAGGAAAAAAAACAATTTGGTTTAAGATGATGTGATGAAATGCGGATTGCAATAGAAAAGAGAAGCTATTGGTTAAATTATCTAAAGAAATTTATAAAGAGATTTGTGTTTCAGTGTATTGAAAGTGATTATACAGTAGAATCCCGATAATTCGTAATCGTAAGGGACCGGCTATTTCTTACGAATTATAGGGGTTTTCGATTTAGCGGGGTTTCGATTTAACGGGGTTAAAATAAAATAAATACGATTTAACGGGGTTTTTTAATTTATTTGCAAAAACGGTAAAAAACATATAAAACAATTGTTAAAAATAAAATATATAAAAATTATTCATCTAACAAACTGATCTTAAGAACCCTGCAAATAAAATTGGACCACCTGATGCATTTCGATAAAATGGACTAGTCCGATGTAATGCAAGCATGGACCATGTCATTGTTAAAAACTGTTTGTAGTGAGACGACATGTCTTCGTTTTTTAACGACATGCTTTCGTTTTTAAACGACTTCAAAACTAATCCTCTTGAGTATACCATGAAGTAGTTTTAAAAATTAGTGGTCCAAAGGTGGGTTATATGGTCCTCTCCTAGGACAACGTAATGTTAAATAGACCATGTTTTTTCCATACGTTTCGGTTACTTTTGGACTAGTCCTGGTCCCTTGTGGGCTACACTTTACACGCGTGTTTGGACTGGTCTTATTATTTGCAGGGAAAATAAACACACACACAAGCAAAAACACACGCAAAAAAAAACTGCGGTAAAAAGATCATTCTTTCCATGTTTCTGTTGTTTTTATTAAGAATTATAAGTGGTAGTTAGCAAATAATTACGATTTATAAGAGGTAAAGAAAAAAATTACGAATTAGCGAGGGGACCAAAATGTAAGGAAATTTTACGAATTAACGAGATTTTTTCAAGGGACCGACAGTTTTTACGAATTATCGGGAATTACGATTTATACGAATTATCGGGATTTGACTGTAATATTTTTGGCGAAAACGATATACTTTTTTTATTAAAAGTAACAATAAAACAATAAAAAAATTTGGTGAATTTTATGCACAAAAAAGCTTTTTTGGTGAAAGTAATTTTTAATTGAGAGTAAGTTCAAGGCGAAATTATTTTCATTAGCAATTTTTTTGTGGCAGAATAAGTTAATACATTTTTTTTTTGGTTAAATGTATTTGTGAAAAAACTTTTTTTTGATAGGTTATATCGTCGGCTTAATATGCAAACCTGTTTACTCCGTTTCAACACATTTTACAAGAGAGACAAAAAACTTTTTATTTTTTCTATGTGCAGCCTGAAAGCAAAACCATTGGTTTTACACACTTAAAGACTCAAATTGAAGCAAAACTACCCGCTGGTCGACGAGGTGTATCTTTCTCTACCTCATGGCATCAAAATCTCAATTAACTTAAAAAGTGGATTTAGCAGGTTTGTATAATAAGCCAACTATAAAATTGTTTATTAAAACCGTTTTTGTAAATGCGGGCATGTTCGTAAATGTATGACGGCCATGCAAATGAGAATTTTAATGTCCTTGAATAATTTGCAAAACAGATAACGCACAGACAAGTGTCAAATATGGAGTAGAAAATTGGCTTCAGCTATAAAAGATCATCAGCAAACTTGCATTGGCTGTATTAATTGTTTGCTTTTATGATGCAGAGCAGTGTTGCATTTGCGAACAGACCCTTCCTTCCTGAAAAATATTTCTTAAACAAAATTACTTGAATAAAGTTCCAAAAAAAATAATATAATACTGGCCTCGGGCTCAACAAAATTGTTGTTTTGGAGAAAACAATAACATATTTTCAATTTCCAAACTTTTTATACAAATTTTACGTAATTTCGTAAAAATTTATGTTGTTTTTTTTTTAAAATAAAAATGAAATTTTGATGAATTACTTTTAATTAAACTCTTACCAGAAAATATTATAAAAATTTGTTTTGGAAACAAAATACCGACTTTTTTAACTGCCTGTCTTACGATTTCGTTTGCTGAACTACAACTTAAGCAAAAACAAAATTTTAAACGGAACAAACGGAATGACAAAGTTATACATACATATCGTCACCAAAAATGCAAAAGACCCAAACTAACAAAAAATTAAAAACTGGCTTTTTCATAAAATCTGATGCATCAAAACAAATGTCCACAAAAAATTTTGAAATCTTTATACCAACCTTAGCGATATTATTAACAAAAAACAAACGGACCTGTCTACAATAGATAATATGCTAAACGCTAAAAGACCTAACTAACAGTTTGTATAATATGCAACATTATTAATTTTCAAAATAACTGGTAGGTTTTACAAGAAAAAAATACTTATAAACAGTTTAATCTAATTTATCAATTTATCATGTTAGTTTTTTGTTCTCCTGTAAAGTTTTCAAAATGTTAGATACGGCCTTTTGCTTTTAAGATGACGATACATATATACCCCTTTGCCCTCGATGAAGGTTATAACCAGGGCAAGGGACTTCATGCAAATGCATGTTTGTTGTCGGTACTCTGAGTTAAAGTTAATATCTTTGCGAATCACAATATTTCCAGTAAAATGGCATCAATTTGTTAGTGTTTTTTGTTTAGAAATATCTATCTGTTCAAGGCGAATTCATTATAAGGTGTAGTCAGTGGATCAGCTGGTTATAGTTATTTCAGCCCTGAAGCTGTCAAACAGTCAAAATAGTATGGGAAAATCTGCTAACTTTAGACATTTTCAAGAAGCAAAAGCAACAACATAACTGAATTACCTACATTTTATTATAAATTCACCTTGTTTCTTTTACTTTTAAAAAGTAGCACATACAAAAATTATACAATTTGTATAATTGTGTACATAATTGTAGAAATAACAATAAAACAGTATTTGACATTTCATTTTGTTCGCGGTTTTTTTTACTTGAAGAAGCAGCAAATAAAAATAGCGTTCGGCGAAGAAAAAATAGAACTAAACATAATATTTTTGATTTACCGTGTAAGTATGACCTAAAATCCAAAAAGTATTAATAAAACAAATTGTTTTTAAGGAAAAAAGGCCAAAAGAAAAAAAATCAAAAAATAATATTTTAAATAAGTGTGTTCTTGAGTCTTCAAAATAGAGGGAAAAGTACTTTTTTGCAAAGTTTACAAAAAGGTGTTTCATTTAAAAATTTCAACTAAATCAGCACCTTCAAAGCCAGAAACACAAAGATTTATGATTATGAAAGGGTTTCGCAAACTTTAATTTCAAGAAAATTAACTTTTGGGGATAAAACTAGTAAATTTAGTTTGGAATTGTATGTTACTCTGGGGTGTCTGCAGATATACCTCTATATTAGCTAATCAACCAAAATTATAGAATTTTTTTTAAGCAAATATAACAATAAAACCATACCTACGGAAACAACCTTTAGAAAAACTTATCTCGCCAAGTTGTACACTATACAACTATGTGACATTGTTGAAAGAATTAAGTCACATACTTTGTGGCTGCCTATTGACGAAACAATGGACACTGAAGGACGTTGCGTTGTCTACGTAATTGTTGGGATCTTGAATGCAGAAGAAGAACGGAGTAAACACACATTTTTGTTAAATATTGTAAAGTTGGAAAAGGAGGACAATGCTTCAATTGCTCGAACTTTCAAAGATTCAATTTCTCTTTTAAAAGACCTTAATAAAAATAAAATTTTGCTCTACTTGACATTTTTTAAAGATATCTTACTCAAAAATGTTACATGTCACATGCTAAGCTCATGCCATGCATGAACGTTTTTAAAGTCACCTTTGCGTTTCAACCATGTATAAGAAGATGGGGTACCTGGTTGCAGGCAGTTGAGTATTATTCCAAAAATTTTGATGTATTTAAAGATGTGGTAAATAATTTTTACGAAAATAATGCAGTCGCTATAAAAATGTTAACAATATTTTAAATGTACCTAATATAAAGGTCAAAGTTCAAATGATAAAAAAAAATCGAAAAAAATTTTTTGCTTGTATGGAAATTTTTTTTTTTATAATTTGAACTTTGACCTCAAAGGGGCAGGGGTAAAAGTTATCTGATTTGGCTGAAATTTTTTCCACATCAGTTTTAGACCATGTGGCACAATATTCCGCCCGGGAGATGTTGAAAATCCAAAGTTGAAATTTAGCTGGCACCCTAGTAATCATGCTCTTAAATAGGGCCAAAAACTGCATTTTTCCAGTTTTTTACCCCAATTTAGAACAAAAATGCGATGTCGAAAAAAATTTTTTAAAAAAAATTTAAAAAACCTGGTATTAAGAGCAACAAAAAATCTTTAATGTGTGCTTATCAAAACTAAAAAAAAATTTTTTTTGAAAATTTTTTAGAGTAAGCCCCTAACAAGCCTAAAATTTTTTTTTCAGAGTCACTTTTGAAACTGAAAATCTTGTCCGATCGAAATGAAATTTTTTGTTGTTAATAAGCTTATAAAGCTTACTAATATTAAAAAAAAAAAAAAAAAAAAATCGAAAAAAAAATTGTTTGCTTGTATGGAAATTTTTTTTTTTTATCATTTGAACTTTGACCTCAAAGGGGCAGGGGTAAAAGTTATCCGATTTGGCTGAAATTTTTTCCACATCAGTTATAGACCATGTGGCACAATATTATTCCGCCCGGGAGATGTTGAAAATCCAAAGTTGAAATTTAGCTGCCACCCTAATGTACATAAATATATCTTTATCTAAATACTACTACTTTTTAAACTTAGTTTTTTTTTAAGTTCTTAAAACTGAATGAAATGTATTTGTTTTTTTTTTTTTTTTTTGTGTGTAATATGGTTAAATAAATACATATATTTTTAATGCATATTTTGTAATTTTTTTTTTCCATATTTTACGATTTTTAGTGCATGTTTTATGCGCATATTTCGCGATTTTAAGTGCATGAACTTCCTTGCCCTGGTTATAACAATTTCTCAAATAGTATACATATTTTAATTTGTTAATACCTGTTTTTATAAAAAAAAAAATATAACTAATTTTGTTTAACTCACCATTTCCGCCAATAACTTGCAATTCGGAATAAGTATTCTTGATGTACTTAATCATATCAATTTGGTAAATCGAATTGCCCTGGGAGGAATCCAAAACAATTACATCAACACCAGCGGCAACTAAAAGCTTAAGACGATCTTTATCTTCGGGACGAGTACCGATGGCGGCACCAACCAGCAACTGCTTATTGCTATCCTTCGAGGCATTGGGATACGAACGAGCCTTTTTCAAATCTGTGCGTGCTATAAGGGCCACCAATTCGCCATTTTCATTGACGATGGGCAATTTGCCCTTTTTGCTCTTTTCCAAAATGTCATTAGCCATGGGTAGATTAATGCCATTGGGAGCAGTTATCAAATCAGTGGTCATTATGGTGCCCAATTTGATTTCAGGCTGGTTTTCGCGAAAATCAATGTCGCGTGAGGTTACAATACCCAACAGTTTGCCACCCAATTTGCCGTTGGCGGTAATGGGATAGCCGGTAAAACCATTTTTACGACGGGCTTCTAAAACATCACCTACAGTGTTTTCGGGTGACAAGACTGAGGGGTCACGGATGAAACCGTGCTTATATTTTTTAACTTTATGTACTTCATTGGCTTGGTATTCAGGGGTGCAGTTGTGGTGCAAAATGCCAATGCCACCACCCAACTAAAAAAGGATTCGAGAAAAAAATTTTGAAAAATACTATATTTTTTTAAATTAAGAATATATAAACTAACCGCCATGGCGATGGCCATATCAGATTCTGTCACTGTATCCATTGGAGAGGAGACTAAGGGGGCACGCAATTTAATCTTCTTGGTAAGAGGTGAGCTGAGATCAACTTCCTCGGCAGTAAAATCTATATAACCAGGCAGGATAAGGAAATCACTGTTGCAATTAAAAAAAAAAAACAATTATCAAAATTTGTATAGTGGCAAACAGAAATGTGTAACTCACTTGTAGGTTAAACCCTCAGAATTGACAAACAATTCACTGCACGACAAACCATCTTGTAAGTTTTCATCAGCGGGAGACTTCACAAAACCATTTGTGGGCACTACGTTGGCTGACATATTGTACGATTCCTACAAATTTTTTGATGAATTTAGTCTATTTATGATTATTTTTGTTGTTTTTTTTGGCACACAATTTTAAATTTACGAACGGCGTAATTTGAAAAAATTTTTAAACAATAAACATACACCAACAATATGTTTAATAAAACAAAATGAATTAATTCAATTGTATTTCAATTAAAAACTATACAGCGAATGTTGACTCTGGAATTGGCAAAAAAAAATTAAAAACAACTATTGAAAATTAAACGTAAACTTTATGTTTTAGAACATGATTTTTTCTCGAAAAGCACATTTTTTTCCGGAATATTTACCTTCCGTAGAGATGCGTTGCTCTCAATGAATCGACACCAAATGAGCAGAGGCGAAGATGCAGATGAAAAGAAAAGTACGGAAAAATATACGCAAAAAACCAACACGTGTCGTACAGAGCTGTAGGAAAAGTGCTTAATAAAATAGTAAACAAAAAAATTTTAATAATTTAATTGAAATCTGAATTTTTTATTAAAAATATTAAGAATTGAAAAAATTTTACAAAATTCTGTAAATTTTATATGTACTTAAATTGAAACAAATACTTAAAACTGCAACCCTGTTTTGTATGTACTAAAACGTATTACTGAACATACTAAACACAAAGAAAACAACAAAAAGATGACAGCAAAATGTTAAAAAATTAGGTACTGAACATACTTTTAAATAAAAAAGAAAACAACAAAAAGAGAAATGAAAACTTCATAAAAATTATGTCTGAAAATTTCAATCAAATCTTTAATATATCTGTAAATTTAAAGAAAAATTCATAAAAATTTTATATTTTAAAAAAGAAATTAATTAAATAAC
The DNA here is from genome assembly GCA_930367215.1 of Pollenia angustigena. Classification (NCBI taxonomy): domain Eukaryota; kingdom Metazoa; phylum Arthropoda; class Insecta; order Diptera; family Polleniidae; genus Pollenia; species Pollenia angustigena. The sequence goes on from OV884059.1 coordinate 25,750,370, forward strand.
ATGAGTTTACCTCCAGCACTGCTGGCCAGATTGGCCCAACGTGGTTTAGTTAATAAACAAAAAGCCCAAAAGGAAAATGGTAAAAAAAAAAGACAACAAAAAACCTGCTTTGCTAAAATAAAAAATATCTGTTTTCAGAACCTCCTGTCTTAAATTCTACCGCCGAAAATGAGGAAGTTATTGCCGAGGATTATGATGAAATGGATACTGACGCCCAGCCTCAACAAAATTCCGAGGAATATCAATATCCTTCGCAATATGACCTGGATCATGATCTAAAACGCAAGCCCACTGAGGACAACAATTGGATAGCTCAAATGAAAGTGCGTATGGGTGAGGCTGGTTCGGCTGCTGGTTATAAATGCTGTCCCAATAAATACAATATTTGGCACAAATGTACTTTGTTCTGTGTCAATAGATGGGGAGAAGGCATTACTAAACCTTCAGCCGAATATATGAAACGTTATAAGCGTTTAATACGCAAATATCCTTTACCCAAAGGCTGGGTAGAAATGTATGATCCCGGCTGCGGTTGTTTCTATTTTGCTTGTGAGGCAGATAATGTTGTGTCTTGGTTGCCACCTACTCATCCCAAATCAGAAGTAACAAAATGTGCTGCTGCCATTAGAAAACAAATGGAAGAATCTACTGGCGATCAAGGCAGTGATAATGAACCAATGAGTGATATAGAAGATGAACCCGTAAAGGAATCAGCCCAAGCTAGACATCATCGCGAGGTGGAGGAAATAATAAATGCTTCCCTAAGACCCAAATCGCCACGCTCTTTAGATTCCAATGAATTTCCCTCCTTGCAAGAAGTGGCCGGCAGTCCCACCGTACCATTACCACGTAAACAAAAATCCCGTGACTTGGATAGAGCTCTATCGCGTCAAAGAAAAGATCGTGATCGCAACGAACGCGGTGAGCGTTCAGAACGGGATAGAGATCGTTATTCTAGTCATGGCAGACGTCATCATAGTCGTAATGATGCGGATGTTTTAGATCCCATGGATCCAAGTGCTTATTCTGATACGCCGCGTGGTAAATGGTCCGATGGTTTGGTCGTTAGTGGTGGAGCTGGCGATGAGAGAAAAAAGAAATCGGGTGATTCAAATAAGCGTGACAAAAGCGAAAAGGATTCACGCCGCTCAGATCATTCGGATGATGAGGATTAGAAGTTTAATTATGTATTAAGAAAAAGCTTAAAAATTTTATTTGTGAAAATAAAGGTAATAACATATTAATAGGTATAAATCTTTTTTTGAAATATGAGAATAGGATATTGGGTACGTTCGTAAATGCATCACTGCGCGGCATCAGAAAAACAAACTTTTTTTAATGGCGATAAAAAAATAATTATAATTTTTTTATTTAATGACTATTATTTTTGTGGAGTATTTCACAATTTTTAGGCCCACATTTACTTCACTGGTAAATATATAACCATTTGAAATCCCTGATGCAGCGCAGTGATGCATTTACGAACGCACCCGTTATTTTAAACTTGCTCTCAAAAAAAATCAAAACAAAATAAAGATTTATGTTTAATAAAATAAAGTGATAAAGTGAAAAGTATTAAATAATCAAAAACCTTATCGTGGTTGGCGTCCGTCGGTTTTCGAGTAAATTAAATTTTTCGTATGGGGACCATATAAAGGGTTGGAGATAGAGGATAAGTTTGTTCTAGAGAAATTTTGGGGATGCAAAAATAATGGCGGTTGCTCATAAATTTTACAACTCTAGGGTTGACTCCTCAGTAATTACGGTCGTTTTTCTCTCCATTTAGCCCGAATTTCATTCTCACAGATTTCAATGCGCGTGCGGCACGTCAATTTTCAACCGATCGAGCTCATATTCTTACCAAATTTTTTTTACCCTAAACTAACATAAAACTGGTCTACTTTTTTGAAAAAGATAACTTTAAATGTACCCTTCATTTATGGTCCACTCTTATATACATATGGGGGATTTCATGTCCCGTGACCCAAATTTCAAAACGATGTCTTCCGATTTGGATTATTTCTATTGTAATTTAGACATAAATTTGTTCAAAATATTGATCAAATAGCTATCGAAGCTACCAACCTGCTAACACCAATAGGTAATAAGTTACATGGATGAGAAAGAACGCCTGTATGGCCAAAATGTCAAACTTTGACCCCCTCTAACCCAGAAACTTTTTGACCGATCTTGTTGAAAATTTGTGTCTAAACTACTATCCAATGGGACTAACCTTGGTCCAAATTTAAAATCGGAAGACATCGATTTAAAAATTAGGACACTTGACATGAAATCCCCCATCTATATACATAAGTATATATAAATGAAAATTTTTTTGTATGTATGTTTGTTTGTTTGTTGGCTTATAGACTCCTAAACTACTGAACCGATTTTCCTGAAATTTAAACAGTAACATCATGTGAGCCCTAAAACTAAAATAGGCTACTTATTTTTTCGATAGGGGCAGGGGAATTGGTACACCCATTGGATGCCAATATTAAATACCGCATATCTTAAGAGCTTTTTGCAGTAGAATCTTCTGAGCCCCATAATTTAAATAAAATATCAGCGGGGGAAGTGGTTCCACTATAGGAAGCCAATGTTTAATATCGCATATCTTAAGAACTATTATAGTGAGAATTTTCAAACTTTGTAGAAGTCACTCTTATGGTATACTACACAATTGAAAATAAAAATTAAGCGGGTAGGCGCAGGGGGAAAATACCTCCCATAGGATGCATATATTAAATATCGCTCAACTGAAGAACTAATAAAGGGAAAGTCTTCAAACGTGGTTAAATCTAATATTCAGGTATGTTCTAGGTTTGGACTCGAATTGAAAACGAAAAATTTTTTAAATCCGCATAATTCATAAATTGGTGTTCTCAAATCCGCATGTATTTGTGTATCGCTAATTTGCCAACCGCAGCATATTTAATATTTTTTTAAAATCGCGAAAGCTGTAAAGAATCACAGGAAAAAACAGCTTCTATCGCGAACATGGCTAAAATTCGCGAAAACTTGCAAACTTTTAAACAAACACTAAAATTTATTTGAAATCGCTAAATCGGTAAAAAAAACAAAATGTCGGAAAATAACAAAAAAAAAAATTGCAAAAATACCGAAAAATCTCGTAAATTTTTAATATTTTAAACCAGCCATATAATTGATTAAGAGTCCCTAAAACTATAAAACTATAATTAGATAAAAATAACATCAGCATGATAACAAAATCTACTATTTATAAAAAATCGGAAAAGCTGTAAAGAATCAGAAAACTTACTGAAACAAATCGCTTCTATCGCGAACATGGCTAAAATTCACGAAAAATCGCACAATTTTAAACAAACAAAAAAACTAATTTGAGATCGCTAAATCGATTTAAAAACAAATTGTCTGCAAATAACATAAAAATCGTTAAAAAAAAATAAGCTGTAATTACATCAAAATAATGAAAAAGTCGATTTTAAATTTAGGGTAAGTTGGGGACTTTTGCATTTTAGATAACGATATATTTTTGATTAAATTGGATAAAGAAGATTTTATTTTTTTTTTTTTTTTGCTTTCTTAAAACTAAAATTTTTTTGGCGAACTAATCATAGTTATATTGCCAGGGTATCACACAAATTTTAGGAGCCTCAACCGCAAAGTCCTCGTTCGACCTAAACCTTCGCATAGGAAGGCGAGAGCTTCCAGAATCCGCTCCAGAGTATATTGGTCTCCACCAGTAATCTTCTGAGTTTTTTTCTTGGTACTCCACCAGTAAAACGTCTGAGTTATATTGGTTCTCCACCAGTCACATGAGTTATAAATGGTTCTCCACCAAACAAAACCTCAAATTGAGGTTAAAAACGATTGCATATAGTTAATGCAGATACCGCAAAAACTGTAACTCGGTACAGTTATACGACGCCGAAACACTAACCAATGCGGGGTGACACCGCAAAACGCAACAAAAGCAGACAAACAAAAACGACCTGTTTGCCCTTAAGAAATAATGACAAAAAGCGCGAGCTGCTTCTCCACTTAGAGCAGTTTTACGAGTGAAGAAGATTTTAAGCTAAAAACAAAATTTATTTTTTTGTTAAAAATGTTACCAAATATTAGAATAAAAGTCGATTCGTTTTACTTTCACCAATACATTACTACTCTAATTGAAAACGAATAAAAACTTGTGGATGTGAAATGCAGAACACCAAAAATGCTAAAGTAATCCACTTTCGAGTGGATTCGGATTCCAGAACACACCCGATTATGGTAAACTATAAATTTCAATATAAAAATGGGCGGGGTTGACAGAGGAGGAGCAGTACCCCTCATAGATAGAAATATAATTAAGAGCCGCTGCACGCATTTTGTTGAACTTTTGGTAGAAGGATCTTCTGAGCCCCCAAATTGAAATAAAATATCAGCTGGGGAAGTATTACCCCCATAGGACGCCAATGTTTAATATCGCATATCTTAAGAACTGTTATAGTAAAAATGTTCAAACTTTGTAGAAGTCACTCTTACGGTATACTACACTTTTGAAAATAAAAATAAAGCGGGTAGGTACAGGGGGGAAATACCTCCCGTAGGATGCATGTATTAAATATCTCTCAACTGAAGAAGTGGTTAAAGCAGTGAAGCGAAGCGCACCGGGTCAACCTAGTATGTATATAAAAATTAGAAATGTTTGTCTGTTTGCATGTTTGTTTGCTTATAGACTCCTAATCTACTGAACCGATTTTCCTGAAATTTTTACAGTAACATCAAGTGAGCTCCGAAAATAAAATAGGCTACTTATTTTTTCGGATATCTTAAGATCCGCAGTAGGATCTTCTAAGCTGCGAAAATGAAATAAGATATTATCGGGGGAAGTGGTACCCCCATAGGATGCCAATGTTAAATGTCGCATATCTTAAGAACTGTTATAGTCCATTTTTTCGGGCCATTTTTCATTTTTAAAATTTCGTCAAAATCTTACATACTATGACCATATTTACATTATGCAATTAACGCCGCAACTTGCCGCAACTTTCGCATGCAACTTTTTGTTTGTTAGCAAGAGGTGTAAGGAAGAAAACGGCGTTGAAAAAGTTGAAAAAATGCTTGAAAAAAATGTAAATGTAAATGTGAAAAGAGTTTCATAGAAACTACTATAAGACCTAATTTACATTATGCAATTAACGCCGCAACTTGCCGCAACTTTCGCATGCAACTTTTTGTTTGTTACCAAGAGGTCTAGGGAAGAAAGCGGGGTTGAAAAAGTTAAAAAAATGCTTGAAAAAAATGTAAATGTAAATGTGAAAAAAGTTTCGTAGCAACTACTTTAAAAGAAAATAGGCAAAAAACTCGGCGTTAATTACATAGATGTAAATGCGGTCTAAAAGAAAATAGAAAAAAACTCGGCGTTAATTGCATAGATGTAAATGCGGTCTATTTGTATAAATCATTCAACTCGAAAGCATAGCCGGCCCTTGACCGGGCGCAAGGATTTTCTCCTCTTTGATAAAACAAGTACCGGCTTCGCTAACTAAAGCTTCTCTGCACAGACGGCCTTCGGCCGGTGGCAAGGATTTTCTCCTCTATGGTATAACAAATACTGGCTTCGCTAACTAAAGCTTCTCTGCGAAGTCGGCCTTCGTTCGGAAACAAGGCAGACTTAAGAAGCTATGCATAGCGAAACCGTATTTGTTATACCATAAAGGAAAAAATCCTTGCGCCCGCGGAAAGGCCGTCTGCGAAGAGAAGTTAGCGAAGCCGGTCTTTGTTATACCATAGAGTAGAAAATCCTTGCGCCTGGCCGAAGGCCGGCTATGCCGAGACGCTTTAGTAAGCGCTGCCGGTATTTGTTACACGGTATATGTTTAATATATGCACCCAGAGAAAAAAATTCGTTTTTTCTTTTTGGGTAATTTTTCATTTTTATTTTGGGCTCTTTGTCGTTTCTTTTGGGCAAAATTTCATATATAACTTTTTGGGTAATTTTTCATGTTCTTTTGGGCGATTTTTCCTTTTTTTTTTTTTGAAAATAGAAAAAAACTCGGCGTTAATTGCATAGATGTAAATGCGGTCTATTTGTATAAATCATTCAACTCGAAAGCATAGCCGGCCCTTGACCGGGCGCAAGGATTTTCTCATCTTTGATAAAACAAGTACCGGCTTCGCTAACTAAAGCTTCTCTGCACAGACGGCCTTCGGCCGGTGGCAATGATTTTCTCCTCTATGGTATAACAAATACTGGCTTCGCTAACTAAAGCTTCTCTGCGAAGTCGGCCTTCGTTCGGAAACAAGGCAGACTTAAGAAGCTATGCATAGCGAAACCGTATTTGTTATACCATAAAGGAAAAAATCCTTGCGCCCGCGGAAAGGCCGTCTGCGAAGAGAAGTTAGCGAAGCCGGTCTTTGTTATACCATAGAGTAGAAAATCCTTGCGCCTGGCCGAAGGCCGGCTATGCCGAGACGCTTTAGTAAGCGCTGCCGGTATTTGTTACACGGTATATGTTTAATATATGCACCCAGAGAAAAAAATTCGTTTTTTCTTTTTGGGTAATTTTTCATTTTTATTTTGGGCTCTTTGTCGTTTCTTTTGGGCAAAATTTCATATATAACTTTTTGGGTAATTTTTCATGTTCTTTTGGGCGATTTTTCCTTTTTTTTTTTTTTGGCTATTTTTCTTTGGGCGATTATTCCTACAGCCGCAATAAATCTATATGTATATAAAAATGAAAAAAGTTGGTCTGCTTGATTGTTGGCTTAAGGATAGATTACACTATTATACTTTGTATTAATACATGTCAAAAACTGAAGTAATATGACAAAGTGTGATAGTGTGAATGCAATGTGTCACGAAAATGACAAGTATTAAGAAAAAAGTTTGACATCCCATACGACTTCATCGATTTTTGAAAAATTTCTAAACAATAATACTTTTCATTGGATCAGGGTTGAATTTTTTTTCATGTGTGAGTGTTTATACTTGGTGTGTTTATGATGGTGTGAACACAAACTGTCATGTTACATTAGATTTTTTGACAGTCGCAACAAAACTCATTAGATTTCTATCTCACAAAGTATTATGGAATACGTAAGACTTGTGAGATAGTGTAATCTAGGCTTTATAGACTCTTAAACTACCAAACCGATGTTCCTGAAATTTTTTCAGTAACATCACGTAAGCCCCGAAAATAAAACAGGCTACTTATTTTTTTTAATGGGCAGGGGAAGTGCTACTATCCATAGGATGCCAATATTAAGTATCGCATATCTTAAGAGCCGCTGCAGGCTGTAGCAAATATCGCCCAAAGAAAAATGGCGAAAAAAAAAGAAAAATCGAAGAATCGCCCAAGCGAACATGAAAAATGACCCAAAAAAGTAAATATGAAATTTTGCCCAAAAAAAACGAAAAAGGGCCCAAAAAGAAAATGAAAAATGACCCAAAAAGCAAAAACGAATTTTTTCCCAAAAAAAAAAAAAAAAAATTACTCAATTTGCAAAAAAGTGTTTATTATTCATATAAATTTAGGTGACATGTCATAACGTCCAGTGATATGAAAAATCACCCAAATTTAAAAAACGAAAAATCACCCAACAATAACGAAAAATAGCCCAAAAATGTTGGGCCATTTTTCATATGAAATCAGGCCCAATTTTACATGCAATTTTTTTGGGCGATTTTTCATTTTTTTTTTTTTTTTTTTGGGCGATTTTTCTTTGGGCGATTTTTCTTTGGGCGATATTTCCTACAGCCGCCGCTGCACCCATTTGCTTTAGAAGGATCTTCTAAGCCGAGAAATTATAGTGGCAGTTGAAGTGGTACCCCCCACTGGACGCCAATTTTAAATATCGCATAGCTTAAGAACTTTTGAAAATAAAAATTAAGGTGGTAGGCGCAGGGGGAGTAATACTTCCCATGGGATGCATATATTAAATTTATCGTTACTGAAGAACTATGATAGTTGGAGTCTTCAAACGTGGTTAAAGCCACAATAATGGTAAATTTTAAAGTAAAAGGCCAGTACCCCCATAAAACGAAAATCCTAAATACCGAATATCTGAAAATAAAAGAATTCAAGCTTTGTAGAACCCACTCTTATGGTAAGCTTATCTTTGTTTGTTCCCTTAAGACTCCTAAACTACTGAACCAATTTTCCTGAAATTTTCCAAAAGGAAATTGATTTTTTTAATTTTCAAGTGGGCATGGCACCTCCTATACAATGACAATTAACATTTCTACGTATTTGGAGTACTGTAACAGAGAAAATTGGAATTTTGTACAAATAGCTTAGATAATAATACATAACACCTTTTAAAAAGTAGGACCATACGAATCACTTGAAATTTCTGTATGTATGTAGAACGGTTACTGTAAAAACATTTAAATTTAGAACAAGATGCTTTGTATTCAATACTCGAGATCTGTTTTAAAAAAATTTTAACAATATTACTTCGATGGGGGTAGCAAAGCGCACCGGGTTAAGCTTGTTCTACTATAAATTCTAATATAATTAATATTGCCAACTCAATATCAGTTTATTTGTGATTACCATATGAATGAAATAGCGAAATATGAAATAATCGAAAGCTTTTTATTGTAGGCCAAAAATAAAGGATAAAAGTTCAGATCGGTCATATTGACCCACACACACACACATTGACTACAATTGAAGCGCAGCCGCGAATAACGTTTTAAGTTACAAAATAATTATTTTTCAGGAAAGCAAAAAAAAAACGTTTTTAACAGGTAGGATTATTTATTTTTAATTTTTTTTTAGATTACATATTAAAATAATGATAATGAAAACTTGTATGCAAAATATCAAAAAAAAACTTAATTTTAAATGATATGCAAATTTACAGTTTCTAACTTTTTTTTAGTGGAAAAACGTTTCATATCCACAATCGCGACGATATTTAAACCGTTTTCCCACACGCAAGCGACTTTTAAAACGTTATTCCACATTGTGAAACCACTTCGCTTGTATCATTTTGTTAATAACTTCCCAGTAAAAAATGTGCTCCAGAAGGAGCAGGTTTTTTGTATGAATTCATAACTTAAATCGCTTCAAACCTGCTGATGGGATGCCTGATTTTTGTATGGGGTGTTCCCGGTTTGGAGGACTATTTTCTGCTGACAATAAGCGGTTCTTTTACCATGCAAACAAAGCGCTCCTAAAGTGCCCAAACCCAAATTTTTTTACTGGGTTACAACGTTCTTCCAATTTCTTACTCTTTGTATCGCATTTTGAAGGCGGTAAGGTGCAAAATTTACGTTTTTGCAAAAAACGGTTTTTGCAACGTTATTCACGGCTGTATTTTTAATTGTACATACATATGTACATGTATAAAACTGTTTTTTATTAGAACGAAAAAAATACTAATTCTAGGTAAAAATGTACCTATGCTGTTTAGGGTCAAACAAAATTTAAGATAGCTTATGTATCATCAACATGAAAAAATTTAGTTGCAAAGTAAAATTGGTTCATATTGACTGAAGGAACGCAGAAAGTTAAAGTTAATATTTCATTAAATTATTAAAAAAAAAAATTAAAATTTACCTATTTTGAAGAGGAATATAAATTGGGAATATTGGGAATACAGATTGTCCATGTTAAAATTGATACCCACATTTATGCAAATAGCTTGGCAACCCTTTGTGTTACAGTTATGTAACAAGTGTCAAAATGTTCTTTGGACCGTTAGAAATTAAACACGTGTTTATTTTAACTAAAAAGATTATTAATAAGAAAAATGTCGTCGTCTGAAACACAAGTACGTGAAAAAATTTTGTGCAAATTATTAGAAAACCCTTCATGCAGCAGGTTATCGTAAAGTGGCTCGAGAAGTCGGAACGTCAATTATTACGGTAAAAAGAGTAGCAAGTCGGTACAAAAAAGGATTAACTATTCAAAGAAAACAAGGAAGTGGAGGAGAAAAAGGTCCTAGTGATGAAAAATTGGCAAATACCGTGGTACAATGTTTTGTTCGAAACCCTGCTATTTCGGTAAGAGATACAGCAAAAAAAAAACCTGAACTTCAAAATCGTATGTCTAAAAAGTAAAAAAAAAATATTATAACTTAAAATCCTATAAAGTTCAAAAAGTACCAGACCGGTCGGGATGTAAACAAATAGTGGCCAAACGTAGGGCAAGAAAACATTACACACAATATTTGACAAAATTTAATTGCATTGTTATGGATGATGAGACGTACTGCAAAGCCGACTTTAACCAGTTGCCTGGGAAGGAGTTTTATACAGCATTTAAAAGAGGAGGAGTCAGTGCTTAATTCAGCCAAAAAAAAAGTTGGTAAATTCCCGAAACAATATATGATTTGGCAGGACATTTGTTCATGTGGTCTTAGGAGTAAAAAAGTTATCGTAAAAGGGACTGTAAACTGAAAAATTTACATCGAGAAATGTCTGGACGGACCATTTAAGGAATTTTTAAGACAACACAAAGAGCCCGTACTGTTTTGGCCAGACCTGGCGACAAGTCACTACTCCAGAAACACATTAGAATGGTACTTTTCAAACAATATAAATTTTGTTCCCAAAGAGGCTAATCCTCCTAACTGTCCAGAGCTCCGTCCGATTGAAAAATATTGGGCATTAATGAAAAGATCTTTAAAAAGCACAAAACAAAAATGCAATAACGAAAGAGATTTTCGAAATAAATGGCGAAGAGCTTACTCTATAGTCAACCAAAATACTGTACAGAATTTTATGAAAGGGGTTAAAAGGAAAGTTAAAGATTTCTTTAAAAATCACATATAAGTTCACACTTTTTAGTTTAATTGCTTTTAAATTTATCATGAATTAATAAATATTTTTTTGTTTAAATCCGAATCCTAATTTTAATTTTACAGACCAAAATATAAGTATCAGTTTTAACGTGGACAGTCTTTATTTATATTCCTCATAGGTATGTATTTATTTTGCTATTTCTTTAAATACCTATCTACCTTACTAGAAAATAATTCACATCGAACAAAGCTCTAAAAGTTATACATAACAGATGGTCACCGTACCTGTAATGAAGCACTTCCTATATTTTTTATTTATTTCTGACTTAATTAAATTTTCCAATTAACGAAAACTTCAAATCTTACCTTGTAATTGTTCTCTTTTATAATTTATTTTTTCTTTTTATTTCTCCTTATTTTAATAAAAATTTAGAAAATTTTTACTCTTTCACACAAAAAACAGAGCCAGCCACACACTTACAAAAACACACCCCTCTCTAAATGAGAGCAACATCATTTAAAATTTAAATGCATTTTTAGAAAAAATATGTAGGTAGGTATAATGAAAATCGAAAGTCTTTAAAATAATTTTACACGAGAAAAATTAAGAATGTAAACACCAACACACGTACATATTGGCAAACATACATACATATGTATGTACATATGTTTGTATATTGCTACACTCTCCCAAGCAGAGACAGCAAAAATCATTAGGAAATAAAAATTTTATTAAAAACAGCAAACTCAAACACACCCTCTCATTAAATACCCAAGAACAAAAGAACGAACGAACGAGGTGGTTACAAAAAGTAACAGTGGCAAGAACAACAAACATTAACTAAGCAACAATAACAACATTATTACTTTACGCAAAACGAAAAAGAAAACAACAATAAAAGACGGACAAATATACAAAACTCTATAAAGTCTGACACAGAGTAACATCCGTAAGTTTTGTGGTGTTGTTGTTGTTGATGTTGTTTGATGATGGTTTTTGTTAAATTTTCTGTTTTTCATTTCTTTATGAGCTCCTGTTACTTTTGACGAATTTGAGGCGTATCTAGGGCGTGGTGGATGTCGGCGACCTTGGGTGTGTTTGTTCCGCTATTTCGCTTTAACAAGGCTGGATTTAAAATATTTTCTTTGATGGCTGGCTGACTGGCTGGCTGCCACTGCTTGTTTGTTGTATTGAAGTACGTAATTTGCCTGACTGGGTGTTTTAGGCGCTGCCGGCACATTCAACCAACATTCTCGGTCATAAACACCACTATCAATAATAGCACAACCACCACCATAATAATACCATCATCATCAATACCAGCCACCGACCGACCTTATCAACAAAAGCAAACATTAACAAACACTTTTTTAACCAGGAGGTATGTGCTACAAATAAAATTTTATTGTATGTACTAGTTAATTTTGTATGAAAACAGCTGACTGGCTGGCCTCTGCTGGCCTGTATATTACGAAATCCAACTTTGTACTCATTCAAACAGATTAAAGGCCTAAAAATATAAAGTAATAGCCTCTAACGTTTAAATTTTGAAATTTGAGAGCGATTTGTAGGGTCGGGTACACTGGGAAAATTTGTTTCTTTTAAAATAAAATTACGAGGCAATTGACTGATTAAATGTTTCATATGTATGTATATGTACTTACTAAATCATAAAATATAATGGATCATAACGGAACCTAATTTCTTTACAAATAGTTAAAACAGAAAAACATAATGACCCCTATTCTGCGTTTCGATTCGGATCGAAATTTTCTCCGTTTTTGCTAACTTTGGTATTCTGTGCCCATGTTCTGTAACTCCAACGTTGAGAAACCTTTCGATTAAAATGTGAGAACTGAAACAAAAATACCATAAATTGAAACCAGTGTTCGAAAATAAACAGTACACTATTTAACGTTCGGCTCACACACCCAGGAACGATATCTATTTTTTTTTAGTGATTGTGTAGACATACACAACCCTTAATACCGTTCGTAACTATTTTTAAGAAAGAACCGAAAATTATACAATGTTTGTTTCTTCGTTAAAAAACAGAACAATTTTAGTGATACTGTAGACAAACATTATATTTTAATGTTCTTTAAGGTTTTTTCGTGTGTGTATTTTGTTTTTGTAAAAAATGTTTGGACGAACATTATCGAGCCGAACCGAACACATTGAAGTTTGTGGATTTAAAAAAAAACCGAACGGAATAAAATGTTCACATCTTTTGTTGAGTTTGATAAAAACCGTAATATTTTTGTGTTCGACAGATGACTAACAGGGAAACGTTATTTTTTTAATGATTTTCTACACAAACACTATTAGCGTTTGTGTTTTCCACAAATCTACCGAACCGAACATTATGAAACGATATTTAGTGTTTATTTTCGAACACTGATTGAAACAAACATGTTTTTCTCACTAAACTGTTACTGTAACATTTTTGGTGTGTAATAGCTGTAACGTAAGGAAATAACGCGCCAAAAATGTTACAGATACAGTTAAGTGAGGAAAACATATTTATTTCAATTTATGGTATTTTTGTTTAATTTCTCACATTTCAATCGAAAAGTTTCTCAACGCGAGAGTTACAGAACATGGGCACAAAATTACAAAGTTGCCAAAAAAGGAGAAAATTTCGATCCGAATCGAAACGTAGAATAGGGGTGAATAATCGATATTTTAAAGGAAGCACAGTGGGAGATTTAAAAAAAAAATTGAAATAATTCTGGATTTTGTAAACGGTAAGTCCGATGGAAATTATATTTCAGGTGGAAATTTAGGACTCGTATTCGAGTTTCAGATTTTGATTTGGTGTCACCAAATCAATAGGGGCCCATAGATTTCCAATGAAGTTCACCTTAGGTATAACAAAAACCAAAAACGATACAAAATTATTAATTTTGGCTCGTCTACCTTGCCTTGAATCGAAGTTTTTATAGACTCCTTGCTTCGAGTCCACAAAAAAAACTCAACAATTTGAGCCCAAAATTTTATAACAACTATTTGTTGAAGCTGAAATTGAATGCTAATAACCAGAGAAATATGCTCTGAAAAACACGTTTAGTGCGCAATAAATATGCGGTAAAAACTTGAAAATAGGCCCTGAAAATTGTTAAAAAAATATGCCTCAAAAAATTTAAAAATTGCTCATTTGAAAACAAAATATTCAACAATTTAATAACAGTTCCATTAAATAAAATTAATCCTAAAATTATAATCGGTAAAGCCCATAAACCCTTATATTTACAAACAATTTTGAGATTTTACTTTATTTGGTAAAAAAAGCTTTGGGCACATGTGAACTGATTCGAAAATTATTTAATTTGCAGTAAAATATTTTTTGGGCAAATTTAATCTAAATACCAACATAATTATGTAGATGGTTTACGGACACAATGAGTCTAGTTTGAAATGAAGAATTTATGGGAAATAGACTTCTAGTACAATTAAAATGTATTTACCAAATTTGATCAAATTATCTACAAGATTGCAACTTGTACTTTACGCACAAAATTAACATGGACAGGCAACCAGCCAGACGGGCGGATGGGAGTCATTAGATCACTTTAAAAAGTTAATCTAAATCGATCGGTATACTTAAAGATTGGTTTCCAGATTTCTTTGTAGTACACACATCGCCAAAAACGAATATAAAGCTGCTCATACAAATGCAATAAAATTGTTCAATTTTATGTATTGTACAATTATATCGCCAAAGTGTATGTGATATTCGAAGGTTGCACAGCAAGAAAAAAAGAATATTTGCTGCGAACGCCTTTGTAGGCATATAAAAACTTTAACATGCATAAAAATATGCTTCAAAAAGGCAAAATATGCGCTAAAAACTTGAAAAATCCTGCAAAAAGGCTCATTCAACTAAATTATGCAAAAAATGCTACATACAGTCAAATATGCTCTAACAAATTGATGCCAAAGTTCGTAAAAACATCTAAAACGGGTATATATATTGATTCTTACATCATTGGTCGCACAAGGAAAAACATGCAATTGCATATTTATGGTTTATCTTTACAAAAATCGCTAATAATCGTTTATGATAACTACACTACACTACAAAGAGCATTTCAAATCGCTCAAAAAAATTATCCTTAAAATCGAAATTTAAAAAAAAGCATAAAAACCGTTTTAACAATAAACAAGAGTGCTTTCATGCTTAAATTGTGCCAAATTTTGGAAAAGACCAAATAAAAACAAATCGTCATCTACCACATATTCGTTGATTACAAGGTCATATACATATGTACGTACATATGTATGTCGCCAATACAAGTATGATGCATCTATCAATCTGTTATCCTTTCGAGAATTTTGCTATTTCAAATCAGTGCCCATGTTCTGTAACTCGATTGAAATGTGTGAAATGAAACAGAAATGCCATAAATTGAAACAAACAGGTGTTTTTCTCACTAAACTGTATCTGAAACTTTTTTTGGCGAGTACTAACTGTCACGTAAGGAAATTACTCGCCAAATTTCAGAAAAAGTGTGTCTGTAACATTTTTGTGCGAAAAGTTTCCGCTTTGAACTGTCAAATAAACTCACGTATAAAAACGGGGCGAGAAAAACTTGTAACACCAAAAAACACTTAAAAATGCAAAATACAAAGAATAATAATAATAATATTTTGTTTTTGGCACATTTTTTTATTGTTTAATTATTTTGCTTTTAACATTTATATAAAATATACGAATGTTTTTAAATCGTTTGCAAACAACAATCATTAAAGTCGCACTTTACATCGTCGTTGAAAAATTTTCAATTTTAGTAAATTTTGGTCGCCGTCAACGTTATTTGTTACTGGCGTTTTCAATGTCTGCAATGTCACATCGGCTTCGAGTGCAATGTTATGACATTTATAACGTAACGACGTAATCTCTTTTGATAGTTTTCGACATGAGTTACAGACACACTTTTTTCTCACTTTTCGAGAAACGATGGAATATTTTGTGTCACATCTTTTCGACGCGAGAAGTTCTCACTATAGTTAGAGAACATGGGTACAGGCGGTTCATAAATGTAACAGATAGCGCAACATTTTTAGTGCGCCAGTATGATCCACGGATACGTTAAATATCGTCCCCTTTGCGCGAAATTTACGTATGTAACAAAAACCAAATTTTACAGGAGAGCCATTTTTCTACTTTTCTCTGCTATCACTTGCAATATAAAAATGAAAATATACATTCAATTTTTGGAGCAACGAAGTGGATATATTATATATTTTGTCAGGTGACGCATCTTTGAATGAAGAACAAGATTGCATCAAAAACTCAATTTCAAAAAAATTGGAATATACGATAATTTCGCGCAAAGGGGTCGATATATCAAATTATTGGAAATTGTAACAGAACATATTTCCCGAAAAAGTCGTTAAGAAAGGTTCAGATATGGAAGAGCTATGATTAAAGTATAATATTTATTTTGAAAAAATACGCATTTTTGGAAAACAGATCTACCTGAGTTAAAATTTTTTAATATTTTATATATTTCTTAAGCCTATATATAGTATACGGAATGTAAAAAGTCACATGCGCATGTGATTCTGACGTAATTTTATCGTCACCACACAACACGAACTTGCTATTGTGGCATTGGCATTGTAGTGACGTCAAAATTACGTCAGAACCACATGCGCATGTGGCATTTTACATTCCGTGTACTATATATAGGCTTCAAACACGTCGATACATAAATCTGTCAAATTGGCTTAAAAATGTCTGCTTTATAAACAAAAAAATGGGCTGAAAAACACGAAAAAAACTTTTATAATAACATAAATTTTGGGGCTCTAGTAAGACCTATGGATAAGTTTTATATACCCAAAAATATGACCAAAACATAATATTTGTTTTGTATAATATGCATTTTCGGGAAACATAGATCTTACCGAGTCTAAATTTAAAATTGTAAATAGTAAATTTCTTCTTAAGCACGTCGATATATAAAAGTGTCAAATGGGCTAAAAATGGTTTTTTGAACATTTTGTTTCCTTTATTTATTTCAATGGGAACATAGGGCTTCTTTATTCAAATTCCAACTAATTCTATCTTACAAATTATTTTAATTTCATCAAAAGATTGGTTTACTTTCTTGAGTTCATTTAAAATGGCTCTACGCCATGTATTTTTATACCCTTCACCGAAGGTAAGAGGGTATATATAACTTTGTCATTCCGTTTGTATGTTCCACAATATTGATCCTACACCCTATAATGTATATATATTCTGGGTCCTTATGAAAAGCGAAGTTCAAATCCGGTTGTCCGTCTGTCCGTGTGTATGTTGAAATGGGTTTTCCAAAAACCCCAGAAATGATGTGGACTAGGTTGATGTATGTTTATATCACATATACTCCGTTTAAGTTTGCTATTGAATTTCAGCCAGATCGGTCCAAAAATGACGGAGATATGAGCAAAAAACCACGACTGCCTCTGATTTTGCCCAAAAATCCCTTGTTGTTGTTGTATTTTATTTATTTCTGTATATCTTGAGAACGGCAAGAGCCAAAGTTTCCAGATTGGGTACAAACATTTAGATTATCAATATACAGTATCCAACAAAATATAGGCGGGATTGAAGAAGTGGGCGTGGTACCTCCCATACAAAAAATATCAAAAATTGTATAAAAAGCTGAATTTTTTGACTTTAATATGACCTATGGCTACGCCTTATATATCAAAAGATCGGAAATCTTTAGTAGAAAATATTTTCTGAAAATTTCGGAACAATCGGTTCAGATACAAAAAAGTTATGACCAAAGTTTTCGGTAACCATGGATCTTCCCGAGTCCAAGCTTTATAACACAAGTAAATGGTAAATTTCTTCTTAAACACGTCGGTATATAAATCTGTCAAATCGGTTAAAAAATGGCTGAGTTATAATCAAAATACTGAAATCCCAAAAATTACTCTTTTTATTATAATTAAGTTTGTTTTTTTATTATAAAGTTTGCTTAAATATATGTACATATATGTAGGTATATATACATATATGCCTATAAGCCAATTTAATGGAAATATTATTTTTAAGTACGTTGGTATATAAATCTGCCAAATCGGTTAAAAATGGTTAAGTTATGTGCAAAATACTCCAAAAAAGAACTAAAAAACATTAACATTTTTATAAAAACTAAAATTTTAGAGCTGTATTATGACCTATTCATACGTTTTAGATATCAAAATATCGGAAATCTTTTAAGAACAAAATATCGGAAATTTTTAGAAAAATTCGGAATATCGGCAAAAAAAGTAATGTCAAAAATATAGTTTTTTTTTAATACCTATTTTCGGGAACCATAGAACTTCCCGACTACAAGTTTTATCACCAAAGTAAATGGTGATTTTATACTTTAAGATGTCGGTATGACCAAATACTGAAATTCGATCAAAACTAAACGTGCTATATATTAATTAAACTTTTAATATATTTAATAGCACGCAATCATGTGCAAATAATTAAATAAAACTAAACGATATATATTTTATAAAATATATTTAAATATATATATAAACTTCTGTTCTTTCCAAACCATGGTGAAGGGTATTTAAGATTCGGCATAGCCGAATATAGCACTCTTACTTGTTTATTTTAGGTTTACGGAGGGAGTGTATGTTCTATCCATCTCTATTTCCTTCTAGTTATTTGGCGGATTATTGATTCTTCGTATGTTGTCCTCTACATCTCTGTATTTGTGATTTTATTCAGCCAAAATATTCGACATATTATTCTTAGGCACTTGTTTATAAAAACTTGGAATCTCTGTGCTGTAATGTTAGTCATCAGCCAAGTTTCGCTTCCATAAAGCAGTGTAGATTTTACGCAAGCATTGAATATGCGGATCTTCGTGTTTTGTGATATTTGTGGGGCCCGCCACGTTTTATTTAGACGACCAAATGCTGACCTTGTCTTTTTTAGTCCTACACACCACCATTTATTGACATCATGCATCCCAGGGGACTAATTCTGGTAGTCGTGATCGAGTACTTTCTTGATTCAAAAGCAATTTCATATCTATTTTTTTCAGTCGAAATTATTTTTTAGTATTGTGAAACTCAAATTTATGCTTTACAAAACGATTCGTTCGGTATTGACTGAAATTTCTTAGATATAAAATTACTTTCGAATTGAGATAGAACTCGATCACGACTGCCAGAATCAGGCCCCAGAAAACAAAAGTGTTTTACAAATGTAATCCTCTGGTGATGTATTTTGAATTGATTATCAATGACGTTATTTACTCGCATTGCATTAATTGTTTCAATATTTATTTCTTAACCAACGCCCCTTGCTTACTTGACTAAATTGACTAACGGTTCATGATTTAGTCAGGTTTTTGGAACATACTGACAACGAAATCATCGATTCGTTTTCTTAAACGATTTACATCACAAACCTGATTAAGAATTTCAAAAAACCATTAAAGAATTTAATATGCATTTAAAATTTCTTTTTTTTTTATAGCAAATTATTAAAATTATTTTAAACCATTTTTTTTTTAGTTTTCCTAGTCTTATTCTCTAAGTGTAGTCATACAGTTGTAGTCAGTGATGCCAACTTTTTGAGAGCAAAAAGCACTTTAAATTTCAAAAAAAGCACTAAAAAGCACTATTTCGAGCAAAAAAAAGCGTAAAAAAGCACTAAGCCATTTTTACAATTTAATTAAACACAAAACAAGTTGTATTCGGCTGTGCCGAATATTATATACCTCCAAAATTTAAAAAAAGGCGACGGCGTTGATGGGGACCATTTTCATTAAAGATAAAATAATAAATATGGGCATTTCCCCAGGATGAAAAAATAAAATGTTGATTATTATCGTCTTTTATTGTTTATTATCAAAAAAAAATGTCTATGTTCTTATAAAAGAATGGTTTCCTAGCATATCTGAGCTGTTTTACTTGAGGAAATTGGGCTTGAAACTGGAAAATTTTATAATTTCCTGTATTTTCTACTTCTAAAGACATTTTTATATGTTATGTTCACACTCTTTCTTCATAATCTCTGCATTAAAATCAATTGTAAAAGGAGTATAAAGTTTTTTTGTAAAGAAAATTTGAAGACATTTATGGTAAAATGCATGGTGATAATAATAAAAAAAACATATGGAAAAATCGTACGTTCGCGATCCGTAAGTTCGCGACCTGTACATAAGCCAATTAAATAAAAACCAAGAGAGATATTTTATTTTGTAAATACTGGAAGGAGACCTACATTAATACACTTTTAAAATAAATTAATCACTTTTGAAAATTCCGTTTCGTTACGCAGATTTTTACATTTCACAACTGTCAGCCGAAGTTGACTTCTATTTTGCGTACGTTCGTGACCACACGCTTATAACTCTTATTATGAAAACTTAAACTCGATGAAATCCATCGAAAAAGTAAAAGTTTTGTTTTCTATATTATTTGTACATCAAAAGCGTACGAACGTACGTTCGTGACCCCAGGAAATGCCCATATATTTACATTTGTATATAAAAATTTTTAAATGTATTATTATTATCTTTAATAAAAATAATATCATCCATATCATTTGGAGTATAAATTGGCCATAAAACTGGTAATTGCCAAAAATTTGCAATGACCTACTATTGTTTATAAAACTTAATAACAGCATATAATTTAATAAACATCCTTATATTTTATCGTTTAAATAAATCTAAATTAAAAGCGTGCAAAGTTTAACAAAACAATTGGCTTATGATATTATCCAATTATTTTAACATATGTACGCTTCTGAGTTTAGAACACACATAAGGTGTAAAATAGAAAAAACTTGTATGTTTTGATTTTGATACTTATATCGATTTCTTTTCTGAGAAAAATATGTTACAGTATATACATGTAACATTTTCTAATGTTAGCTATAATCGCTCGAAGTGTTACATATTGTGCAATTTCAATAGAACACAATTACTGCTTTTATTTACAACTATTACACTTTCATCATTAATGTACTTAATAAGTGATTTTTAAAGCTATTTAAGCGGTTTCTGCACGTTATTACGGGTTGTAAACAAATATTAACATCACTAATGGCTTATAAAAATAAAAACGATTATAATATAAATAGACTTTTTATTTTTTAAATATTTTTATATTTTGTTTTAAAACAAATTTTTTACAAAATTAAGAGCGGTATGAATTATGACAAACAACGTAAAACATTTGTTGTACAAACAAAGTAAAACATTTACATGTTCTAAATTTTTGTGTTCGTTTGTACAAAAAATACAACTGTGGGAAAAATTTTCAAGTTCTTTTGTAAATATGTTGATGAAAAACATGCAAAACATGTTGCATATTTTACCCTTACTTTAACTTAAGGTGTTCATACTGCCCTGTTCTACAACTTTGGTACTTTCTACTTTGTTTGTATTTCCAAACAGTTGTATTTTTTGTACAAACGAACACAAAAATGTAGAACATGTAACATTAATGCAACATTTTTCTCAGAAAAGAAATCGCCATTAGTCAAACCTTTTTTCAATAGCACTAGAGAAGTGCACAATACGTGGAAAACTTAAGCGCATGTAAAATGGCAGGTTACACAACGCTCGTTATAAAAGTATTTTCTGTCAGCTGTTTTTAATTTATTTAACACTTTGCACGTTCCAAGCTACGTCTCTTTTTTTGTTGCGTTTTTTGACGGTTTCCGACTGCATGTTTTTTAACAATTCCTAATATTTTCCAATCCATGTTCTATTTTTGAAACAGTGTCTACATCTTTAAAATAATGTTTACCGAAATACATCGTTTTTATTACGATTACTAAAAATGTTGTCAACGCTAAAAAGTGCAACGTTTCGTAAAATTTCCAAATTGCTAGGAAGCCTAGCTCTAACCTCGTAAGTTTTTGGTAAAACGAATGTAACTTTCTTTTATCCCTTTTTTATCATTTGAAATCTTAAAATCTTTACAAGTTTTCTCAAAATTGTACACCAAATAGCTAAGTCAAATAAATCATCCTCTATTTGATCGTAGTTTTAAAATATGGTAGAAAAAAGATACAAATTGTAAAAAGCACTAAAGGCACTAACGAAAAATTGAAAAAGCACCAAGTTAGTGCTTTTTTTTAGTTTGGCACTATGGATAAAATTTTGGCGTTTTGAGGCATCAAAAAGCACCATAAATAGTGCCAAAAGCACTAAGTTGGCATCGCTGGTTGTAGTCAATTGTAGGCTGGCAATATGATACTGGCTGGCAGGGCAGCACAAGCAATGTTGATAATAGGCCTTCAACAAATGAACTTAAATGTGGGTGGTTGGTTAAATTGAAAGTACATTTTATTTTTGTTAAAAGGGGTTGACTCATTTAACATTATCACATAAAACGAACACACAAACAAAAAAGCACTTGCTTTGTAGAGTGTATCATACAAATAAAAATGTTTATCGATAAAAATGTTAACACCACATTTTAAAATTAACACTTTTCTACTATTCAAAAACAGTTTATTTAGCCTACCTAACGTTATGTCTTGCTGTTTCTTTTACTCTTAATTCTTTTTGGCTTTAATTATCCTTTTTTTATACCACCTCCTGTTTTAAATGTTTAAATTTTATTTCCTTGTTCGAGTTCTTTTAACACTGGGAGAGAAGAAGATTTCTTAAGCTATTGTCTTTGTTTGCGGGTTCTTTGTTTTTGTTTTTTTGTAGGTGTTTCCTTTAAGATTCTCTTCTTTCTTTTGTGTTTGTATTCTCAATTTAAAGTGTGTTTTTTATTCATTTAAATGAATGAAATGAATCTTGAAACTATTTTGTTAACGCCTTGGAGTAGTGTGGCCCCAAAATAAAATAGAGTATGTGTTAATATTGTTTTTATTATGCTTTGTAGTTTTTATGGACGGAAATTCTTATGCAATAATAAATGTTTTTATTTTTTGCTTTTAATTCGATGTCGTGCATTTAAAATTGAATAGGTGTAAGTGAGTGTTGTTAAAAATTCCAGCAATCGATTATGTACTTTGAAAGTAAACCGGTAGAAAATGTAATTTAATTATAATTTAACATTTTAGAAATATTTGCACCACATTAAAGACCAACATTTTAAGCAAAACTAAGCTGTTCCGTCAAAAATTTGTATACCTATACAAACTTGGAAATGGGGGCACAAATCTATTTTCAGTTTAACTTAACCTAGTTTAACTTAGATCTCAAAAACCCAGCCTTGGTGGCGTATTTAAAGCACCTTGAGGAGCCCAAACCTATTGGTGTTACATCCCCTGGGGTATATTAGGTTTGGTCAATGCGTTAAATTGACTAGCGCCTGGCAACAGGTCGCACAACATAGAGAAGCCATCGAGAGGTAATGGAAGATATTGAATGGTAGCGGGCTAGAGTTGCATGGCAGGTTCCGCTGTGTCTATATTCTCCCATCGGACATTGAACATTTATGAGCGTAAATCATCCAAATAACAGAGCTTCTTGGGGTCCAGGGGGTTCGAAGTTGTACCTCAGTACTTAACTAATGGTGCCACGGAAGTCAGTAGCCCTCGGTGGGTGCAAGCACCGGTCTGACTATTGGTGAGGTCTAAGTTAGTATGCTTCTTGCGAGAATTGCTTTCTGACGTTTGGGATAATTATCTTTGCGGAAGCCTTGCTTTTCTGGTAACAGGCTGTTTTTCAGTAAGTTGTTCACCTTTCAATGGAGGAGTGCAGTTTTCAAGGCATGAAATCACAAAAGGGCTCAACGAAAAGCAGCCATTTTGACGAGAAGGTACTATCGGGGTGCACGTGGCTGCTGCGGCTTAAAACCAAAGTGGCAGATAGGGTAACATTTACATTTAAAGCTGATTATTCACACTTGTTGGAAAGTTCGGCTTGTGGATGGACCTAGATACTGTTGCTTTTCAGCAGAAGATGGATTTAATAAATAACAGTGGAGGTCAGATAGCTCTAAACAAGGACTAGTGTATAATTGTTTGTGAATTATTCATTCCAATTGCTACCTGTGTGTGCAATAGATCCTTTAAGCACACAGGGGCAGTGGAAAAGTGTTTAAAATTAACCCTTAATTACCTTTCTGGAGTCTCTCAGACTCTGGCAGAACTGGTTTTGGATATAACTATTCAATTTGGAAATTGTAGCTCTTGCTGTTCTCCAGATTTACAAAAATCTATAATGTAATTGTATGGGAAGTGTCATGCCCACTTGTCCAATCCCGCCCACATTTTGTCGGATGTTGGAAACTTTGGCTCTTGCCGTTTTCCAGATATGCAGAAAACTTTAATGTCTTTGTGTGGAATGTGCCACGACCACTTGTCCAAATTTTGTAGGAGATTGTGTATGGATAACTAAGATGCTTGTACCTTATTTAAAAATTTTAGCTCTTGCTGTTCTCCAGATTTACAAAAATATAGAATGTACTTATATGGGAAAAGCCACGCCCACTTTTCCAATCTCGCCCAAATTTTGTCGGATGTTTGAGATTGATAACCAGGATGCTTGTACCTTATTTGGAAATTTTAGCTCTTGCCGTTCTCTAGATAAACATAAAAGTAAAATAACAACAACAAGGAATTTTTGGGTAAAATAATAGGCAGTCGTGTTTTTTTGCTCATACCTCAGCAATTGTGGAACGATCAGGCTGTATTTCAATAGTTAACAGTTCCGGACTATATGTGTCATAACTATTTTACTACCAAGTCCCCATAATATCGGGGGTTTTCGGAAATCCCGATTCAACGAACAGATGGACATCTTTTAGTCATCTTCGCTCCTCATAAGAACCCATATTTTTAATATTTTATAGGGTTTAGGATTAATATTAAAGAAATTGCAAGCGAAATGACAAACTTATATGTATACCCTTTAACCTTCGGTGAAGGGCAAACAAATCTTTTGAAAATTAAACCTTTTATTTATACAGTACCGCTGTAATATACCGCTCATAATATATTAGCTAGGAAGACCAAATTTGGCATAAATATTTTTTTTTTTTTTTAATATTAGGAGTATTTAATATTAAAAATCAATCAAATAGGTAGATTAATTCACCTGCAGCCGTATTCTGTAATACGCAAAAGCTTAATCTCTATCGCTTAAAATCTATTAAGTTAATTTAGCAATTTTTGATTAAGAATGCAATTCTGCAACGTGCTTTGCTAAATTTGGCAAAGCCATACAAATTTAATTCTCCGCAATTTAAGCTTTTAATGTCATAATTTTAGCGATCGCGATCAAGCTTAAGCTAAGCGAATTACAGAATACAGCTGCTGGCTTCCGTAAAAGTGTCGTCCCGAGTTTAGGGTTTCGGTACGATAGAGTCCATACACAGAAAAAAATGTTCACTAATTAAAGCATTAATCAAAAATAAAATCAGTTTTGATTTAAAATTTCATCAAGTGAATTAAAAGTTTATTCAAGTGAATTAAACGTTTAATCAAGTAAATTAAACGTTTAATTGATACTATTTATTTGTTTACTGGTGCAAATTAAATTAATTTTTTAATTAATATCACAAATTTTTTAACCCTTTAGACCCGGATGGTACATATGTGTACCACTGTAAGTTTAAACCAGAGATCTGCAAAACACCGCACATGTGCGAATGCTCTCACACAAATAAAGAGAGCATGAGAAAATAATTTGTATTTTTACTCGAAAACACTGAACAAACAAAAACAATTACACTCAAAAATAAACAACCAAGAGAAACAAGAAATGTAAATGTTTGTGTTTGGCGGACTCTGGTTTAAACATCCCTAACAGCTTAACATTTAATGTTGCTGGGTTGCGAAATGAACCTTATACAGGCATGTTCTGAAAATCACTTTTTGTGAAAGTGATTTGAAATCACAGAAAAGGTGTTCTGGAAAAAAGGGTTTTTTCATTATTGTGATTTTAAACCAGTCAGCTAAGTGGCCGCCGATTAAAAATTACTTGCTTATATGTTTCCACCATTTTAAACTAAGTTAAAACTTTTGGTGTTTTCAAAACACCCATTAATCACAATTGTGACTTCAAAATCACAAGTGATTTGAAATCTTGTGTTTTACAGAACATGTCTGATACTCTTAAAAGTCTCCTGACCATTTTTTGTAAGTTACAACGCTACCAAAGTGAAGTGCATAGTATGGTTTTTGTATGATATTATGGGCGAAAGTTAATTTTACCGGACGGTTCGTACTTATTTGTACCACATAATATCCCGAATGGTACAACGATGTACCAGAACCCCCACAACCATCACAGCCACCCATCATTGTTTTTCCGATTTTCTTTCACCGATAAGTTATATACATATTACTAAAATAATCGGTTCCAATCAAAAATTTTGTTTTACCATTGCTATTCGAAAGCCGGGTCGAAAGGGTTAATTGAAATCTATTTTTATTTTTTTCTGTACACAAAACAAGCTAGGTGTATACAATTGAGCTCAAATATAACTTTAAGTTCTTTTCCAATCACTGTAAAGGGTATATAACACTTGTTTATAAATAAAAAGGTTCACATGACATTTAGAAATTCTTAAATGATTCGAATTACGAACCGAATTTAGGAATAAATATCCACTTTTTATAACCTTCAAACACCAAACACTAAAATTTTCCTTTAGCATAATGCATTAAAATGCAATCAATTAGTAAAACAATCCATGTGGGTGTGCTCTTTTGTTTTGGTACAACTACCATTAATAAAAACAAACGCCCAACAACTACTTCCTCTCTTACAATCCCAACTTTAAATCAAACAATAGAAATATATTTAAGCTATTTGTGTAGAAGATGATGATTATGACATAGCATGTGCTATACCCATACCTACTTGTTAGTTTTATTGGTACTTCAACAATTCATTTGAAAAACAATACTCCAAAGCTGCAGCAGATCGCCAAGGGGGATACTAAAGAACACAACTTTCTAACATGCAAGTAGTAGGCCCAGCTATCTAGAAAGAGATGGCATGCTTGCGATATCAGGCTGTATGGCGATGGTCGTTAAAATATTTATTATGTAGTATGCCTAACAAGAGTTAAAACAGGGAGCCTGCCTGGCTGTTTGGCTACGGCATAACTGGGCTGTTTTCATTCAAAACAACCCCCTTAAAGTGGGTGAATTTTGGTGAGCAAAGCTTGGTTAAGCTGGCGTATGTTTAGTAGAGCAGGGGGGATAGGTATTTTATTTTGACAAGCTTATACCTATACAACATGCGCACACATAAATTAACCTGCTACAACTCAACAATTAAGCAATTAAAACTTTTTTTTACCCAACTCAGTCTTTTGTGGTAATAAAATAAATTGGATTTTGTTGCCTTCTGTTGGCCAGAATTTGAGGGGATGGGTGATAATGGAATTGTTTGCTTACCGCAGGGCATTCATTAGTACAGGTTTGTTTGATGGTGTATTGCGTGCAGATGGAATGTTTATGTCAGGATTTTAATTAAGAAGATGTTTATGTACTAGGTTCGAAGAAGCTTTCATATTAAAAGCGTAGGTTGAAATGCTTTTTCACTAATGAAGAAACATATATTTTTTTATTTTTTCCCATTTAGAAAATTTACTAATTGGCAAAAGTGGTCTCTTCATCATACATTTGTATGTATGTATGTATGTATGTATCTTTGCTAGAAGGGTGGGTGGGCGGAGGGGTTCGCAGAAGATGGCAGATGGTTATGAGACTGAAACAAAGGCAGATACAGCAGCATCAGCACAAACTGTTTTATGGCAAAAGTTAATTAAAAATAACGAACAGACACAACATTTTTTGTTTATAAACAAAGTGAATCAGTCAGTCAGTTTGTCTGCCAGTCGAAAGTAACAATTTTACGCTTGTAAATCTTTTAAGTCTCAGACATTTAGTCTGGTTTCGTATTGCACTTAACTGTCTGTTTAGCCTGAAAGAGAGATTGACTGCTAGACTAAAGTGCTGTTTAGTCAACTGATTATATAACACATGCATTGCAATGCCTGTAGTTGATATTTAATTAATAAAAAACACATTTTGTATAACTAGAGAGAGATTATTGCATCAAATGTTAATAGAGTTAGTTGCATAAGAGGAAAGTTGAAATTACAGTGGTAACGAAAATTTTCTTTTGAATATTGAGAGGAATTATGAAAATTTATATTAATCTATTTCTTTAAGTTTTTTTAGATTAAAAATTGTTCAGAAAACAATTTTACATTACATAGATTAGTTATTGCAGTTTTTAAAAAGGTTTTATTCTAAAAACATTAAAAAAACTCTAAAACCCATTTCAACGACTTTGGGGAAAGGACCTAATGTACGACTAATTTTTCGACAGAGTCTATATAAAATCTTTACCATTATAAAACATGAATGTCAAATCTTCTTTCTGATTTCAAGAAAATGCTGGAAGGTATCAGCTTGAGGGTGCGTACAGAGTGGCCGCTTGTTGCCGAGCCGAGCCGACTGACGCTTATTGCGAGAACCAATGCGACTGGTACTATACAAGTTAGTACAAATAAGAGCGAACAGGTCGTAGTGGGCGCCGAGCTGGTCAGAGCGGAAAGCTGATTGAATGCGAGAAAACAGTTCCAAAGCGTATTTCAGCGCCGAAAACATTGTTTATGTTATGTTGTTATGATTTCAAATTGTCTGGAAAACATTTATGTGTAGTTTATAGAACACGAGCGCCTTACTCGTCCGTTCAACTTACATTTAAAACAAAAACAAATTTCGAAATTTTGTTTTTGTTTTAAATGTACATAAGTTGAACGGACGAGTAAGGCGCTCGTGTTCTATAAACACCACATTAAAAAAAATTAAAATCAAAAAATTAAAATAAAATAAAAAACAAAAAAATTCAAATAAATAATAAAAATTAAATAAAATTACAACAATTAAAAAAAAATTTTAAAATGCATACAAACATACATAAAACACAAATACATAATAGATACAATATCTGCGCTGATTCTCTTATCCACTATGCACACTCAAACTTGCTTCTCGTATGAACAAGTTCTCGCAATAAGCGTCAGTCGGCTCGGCTCGGCAACAAGCGGCCACTCTGTACGCACCCTAAATGTAGCCCAAAATAATTTTCAGTAATGTTTTATCAAGAATTGTTTTGTGATGTGAAGACAACTGGGAAATTAAAGAATAATTGTCTGCGCTGCCGGTAGGGTAGCCAGATTTTAAATTCGGAAAAACAGTACATTGAATACAAAAAACAGTACAATCAAGAAAAAAACAGTACATTTTTTGACGAAAACTTAACCATTTGTTTTAATTAGTAACCCCCAATTTCACAAAGTTCAGCTATAATAAACTATCAGTTCAAGCTGTCAAAACATATTGTAAGCTGGAAGTTTAAGTAATAGGGTGAATGCACCAATAGTCGGCACTTTAACTTTTTTCTGATATTTAAACTGGTACTCTCATGAGTGTGAACATGATATTGGGATGGCAAAGAATTAGTATAGTTTTAGACTCAATTTACTGAGTCTAAGCATATTTGTATTAAATTTGAGTAATTTACATTTTTTCTAAAATACACGATTTGCGCCTGTAGTCGGCACACCTTTCCCTAAATTCGGCACTTTATGACCCAGTTGTCGGCATTGAATTTTTGTATGAAACAAATGAAAAATCGTTAAAAAATTAAAGATATCTATATATTGTACTTAATACCAATTATTATTAAACAATTTTCCATAATATTTATTAAAAAAGGTATGCCAAATCTTAAATACCCTTCACTAAGTTAATGTTGTTGCTTTCTTTCTGATATGTAAATTATATAATTTCCTTATTTGTTTATTCTTCTTTTTTGTCTACCCAGAGCTTATTGAAGCCCACTGACTGGCTAGAAAGCTGAAAATCAGCATGCATATAGAAAAATACCTGGGCCATCTTAACGTAGCCGGATTTTGGCCTGTGGGCAGAGAATTAAGAGGAAACGGTGTGGTAAAATTCGATTTTTTAACATTTAAGTTTATATGAATGCTCCCTAATGGCATAGGAAGCTGAAAATTGCCAAGCATATAGTCCTTACAATGGAGCACAGTCTGAAGTAGAAAAAACTGTGAGGCAAAATTGTGCTATTTTACATATCAGCTAATTTTTAAGCCCCATAAAGACCAATAAAGCTAAGAATTGCCAAGCATTTGGTACTGACGTTGGAGTTTACCTTAAAGTAGTTTTTCTTCCTGCTTGGCAGGGACAGGCTTAACAGATAATTTATATATAATTTGGTATTCTGTAAGTGTAATCTCCCTCAAACGGAAACTCCCTTAAAACGGACAACGTTCCCTGATCCTGGCAATGTTCTAAAGGAAGGCAATAGTTCTTTTGAGAGGCCATTTACCTTGTACGGACACAACTAACGTCCCTTTCAGTGTACAGTCATGAAAGATTCCACGGTATTTTTTATTTAAATTTAAAGCTATCTAACGTCTTGAATGCTACTTTCTAGAATGGAAGTTTTCATTGGTACCCATTGCACCGAAGCCAGGAAAAGAACATACTAGAGTTGAGTCATAAAAGTCTTTTAGTATATAATCTAACATTTTTAAGCCATTTGAGAAAATAATGTTGTTAAAATAAACTTACCCATAAGTACTTAGAAGCTTTTGAAAAACTATTTGATTGGTCTAAAACTTGTATTGAAGTAGGAAATTTATGACCTCTATTTTATTTAATATTTACTTCAGACAATCCAAACATCAACTGATACAGCTTTTTTACGCAAACTGCTACCTATAAAGCATCTCGATAATTACAGAACCATATATTTCAATTAGAATATTGTTAAAACAATTGAAGATCAAGATCAATGAAGAAATATATATACATATATTTATATATAGAAAATCCGCTTTGTGTTGTGAATCAATCATTAAACAAAAAATACATCTACCTGTCAAAGATATCAATTCCGGTCGGAAGTGGAAGTAATTCTGGTTTCTCCAAAAAAGAAAATTAAATTTAAAGAAGCTAAAACAAATTCTATCCGTAGTATTTTGATCGGAATGTGTGGCAGGCCTGATAGAGGCAAAATTAACTGAAATGAAAATAAATTCAAATAACCTCACTCCTTAAGCGGAATTCTTTCCTTAGTCTAGATTGTAAACTTAAAACTTAAAACCAATATGGTCCAATGGCATTTAGTTATCGGTTGCAAAGGCGCCAAAGTAAAATGTTTGTTGAAAATTTACAAAATTTTGGTACATTAAACTTATCAATAGGTTATAGTAAAGTCTTTTCTTATTTCTTAGCCATTTATAAACGATTTTTATATAATAAAAGCAGCTGCCGACTATAGGATCATTTATATCCTAAGTTCAGCATATATTTGGGCACTCAATATAAACTGTGCCGACTATTAGGTGAACTCATTTAAAACTCATTTATTTTTGTACTGTTGTCAAGGGAGGTGAGTAAAGAAACATTTTTGAGAATTTGAGCTTAATATGACAAAATTATGATTTTCCAGTAGTCGGCATCACTATGCCGACTTCTGAAATTTGCAAAAAAAAATCCATAAAAATAAGTTAAAATAATATTTTTTTGTGCAGGTTTATAGATTAAAGGCAATATTTGAACATATGTTCACCTATAAAAACTGTTTTGGTAAAAATATTATTTATATTAGTACGATTACCACTTGTTCTAGTTTGCCTTGGCACTAACAAATTATTTAAAAAACAGGCACTATGGAGCGTGTAGAAAGCTTGACACTAAATAACGACCAACATAGACTTAAGTTCTCATCCTAGGCAAATGCAAATATTACATAATGAGAAATGAGTGTATTTTGAGTTAAAGCTCAATTCGAGATATATAAAATTTCCGTAATTCTTATTTATTTAAGATTTAATTCAAAAGTGCCGACTATTGGTGCATGCGGAACTTAGGGGCTTTCACCCTAGTTAGTTTTAACTGAACTTTGTGAAATTGGGGTAAATATTTTAAACTTTTGATTGAATATGCAACAACAATTATATAAAGAAATACACTTAAAATGAGTAACATTTCATAAATATATGAAATTACTCCATTTGCGTTTAAAAAGCAAACACCACAAACGAATCATTTGGCCAGGAAAACGATAACATTGCTGTAAGCCATATAAGAAAGGAGAAAAGCCTTACTTAGCTCAAAATAATTAACTCATTGATTGTGTAAGTACGATTTTTTTTAAACATATTCGTATTTAAAGCAATTTTCACTACACACATAGTTGCACAAATCATTTAGAATTTGAGAAAATGTTTGTTTCCTAAATTAATTTTCCAATTTTAAACAATTTTTAAATTATTTACGGCTAATTTTACCAAGTTCAGCTTTAATTAACTATTACTAAAACAATAGGTTTTTTGACTTTTATAATGAAAGTTAATTAAACCTGAACTTGGTGAAATTGGCCATTAATCTATAAAATCCAAAAAAAAAATAATTTGGTTTATTTTTATTTCGTAAAATCTGAAAATATTTAAAATCAAGTGAAATTGAAAACGATGAATATTTTCAATAAAATTTTTGTAAAAATTAACTTATCTTGTTCTTATTTCAGTAGTTTAGGTAAAGAAAAGTGGTCCTCAAAGGTATTAGGTATTTTTATAAATTTTGAACACGGAGAATTTTCCAAATTTGTTTGTTTTCAATTTCACGTGATTCTAAAAATTAACGATAATTGTGTTGGAATAAGTATTTTTTTGGTACTTAAAAAAAATTTAGATTTTAATTTTGTCTTTCTCAGGTGTGGAAAGGGTAAGACTATTGGAAGAGGTAGCCATAAAATCATAACAACATGAAAATATACCACTGCTACGAGCCACCCATTATAATTTAGATTTCTACTGTGTATTTATGAGAAAACAATGACCACAGCGTAAAAACTCTTATTATTTTAGAACTTTTTTTTAACACAACATAATTTTTGTAAGCCAGTACTGTTAAATATAGACTGAGCAAAAAAAAAAACAGTACAAAAAACTGTACAAAGTGTAAAAAACAGTACATTTGCGTACTGTTTAAGGAGTTGTGCATAAAACAGTACAATTGCAAAAAATCAGTACATGTACTGCTTAAAACAGTACGTATGGCAACCCTAGCTGCCGGAAACGTTTTTCACTAATAAGTCCGAGTTAAGACGAGCGAACATTTGGAAGGAAAACATCTGGAATTCTCTTTTGTTTTTTTATTCGCGGTCACACAGACGAATATGTTGCCGGAAACATTCTGTTAATATTGTTGTTTTTTTTTTTTTCAAAAAGCAAAGTAAATGTCAACAAAGAAAATGAGAACAAAGCGTGTCGCCGAGTACCGAACACAAAAACCATTTTCTTGAAACAAATTAGAATTTAGATTTGGCCAGAGATTTATAGAGTTGTAGAAAAAAGTCGTAAAGTTTTATTAAGTTTTTAACAGAGCCAAATTTTACACCTACTTTCAATTATAAAAAGAAAATATTGTTTTAAAAATGTTAAATAATTTTAGCTTTGTTTATCTAAATTCAGGCCAATTTTTTGCAAATATTAGTTAGTAACAGTCGAATTTAACATTTTGATGACCTGCGGCTTTTGAAAAACAAAAATGAGCCAAGCCTGTTAAGTCCCTAAATGAGATATTGATTATTTATTTATACTAAGACAAAACTGCAGCCATAGAAACGTAACACCTATTCAAAAAATTCAACTGTTCAATACAATTCAAAAAAGTATGTTTTCTTTGTAAATAAAGTTCTTTGACAATTCTTACCTGATCATCCTAATTAGTTAGTGCCGGTTCACACACGTCAAGTTTGACTCGTCAAGTCTTGAGTTTTTAGGAGAGAAGGGAAAAGATATGGCATTCTCTTTTCCCTTCTCTCCTAAAAGCTCAAGACTTGACGAGTCAAACTTGACGTGTGTGAACCGGCACTTACAGTGTCAAGACTCTCAAGTTATAATGGTTCTGAAAGTGTTAAAAGCTCTATTTTGCAATATTTTCAGTTGCAGTTCCCTGCAAACAAAATTGGACCACCTGCTCCATTTTGATCAAATAGACTATTCCATAGACTGGTCCGATGTAATGCAAGCATGGTCCGATGTAATGCAAGCATGGACCATGTCAAAGTGTTTGTAGTGAGACGACATGTCTTCGTTTTTTAACGACGTGCTTTCGTTTTTAAACGACTTGAAAACTAATCCTCTTGTGTATACCATGGAGTAGTTTTGAAACTACTCCTTAGTAGTCCAAAGGTGGGTTATATCGTCCTCCCCTAGGACATCGTAATGTTAAATAGACCATGTTTTTCCATACGTTTGGGTTACTTTTGGACTAGTCCTGGTCCCTTGTGGGCTAGCTTCTCCTTACACGCGTGTTTGGACTGGTCCTATTATTTGCAGGGTTATTACAAAATTAAGTTTTTCTATTTCTAAGGCTCTTAATATATAACGATTCTAAAAGGGTTAAAAGCTCTATTTTTCAATAGTTTATGTTGTAGTTATTTTCTTCTATTTCTAAGGCGCTGATATTTTTGCAATCTTTTCGTACTAAAAACAAAATTAATTCTCTAAAATTCAACAAAAATGTTTTTTAGGTATGTACTAACTAACTAACTAACTAACAACAACAACAAACAACAACACATTGAATAAAACTTTTAAGCTTTTACTAAAATTTTTAAATAACCGGTAATCATAAAAAATAAATGTTATTATAAGTGCCTACTACTACATAACATAAATTCCATTATTTATGTATATACATACCTACATACCCTGCAAATAAAATTGGACCACCTGACCCATTTTGATAAAATGGACTACTCCATGGACTAGTCCGATGTAATGCAAGCATGGACCATGCCATTGTTAAAAAGTGTTTGTAGTGAGACGACATGTCTTCGTTTTTTAACGACATGCTTTCGTGTTTAAACGACTTCAAAACTAATCCTCTTGAGTATACCATGGAGTAGTTTTAAAACTACTCCTTACTGGTCCAAAGGTGGGCTATATACCATGGAGTGGTTTTAAAACTACTCCTTAGTGGTCCAAAGGTGGGTTATATGGTCCTCTCCTAGGACATCGTAATGTTAAATAGACCAGGTTTTTTCCATACGTTTGGGTTACTTGTGGACTAGTCCTGGTCCCTTGTGGACTACTCTTTACACGCGTGTTTGGACTGGTCCTATTATTTGCAGGGTATATATTATTTATGTATTTACATACATACACATATAATTATTATTTATGTATCCTATCCTAATTTAACATTTTCTTAAATATTTTAGTATTTTTGAAAAATAGCCGGTAATCATAAAATACAATAGTATACAAATATTTTTCAGCACTAAAAATATTTTTTAAATTGAAATCGTAAAACAACAAACACATTCAATCAATGCTATTTATACGAACCAAATTGAAAAATAATCGTGTGAACGGCTTTTTCATAAATAAGTACGTGGGGGGTACTTTTCAAAATGCGAAAAAGCAACAAAGAATAATATTTATATTAGTTGCTATGTATGTACATACCCAAAATCAAACAACATCACAAACAACAACAACAATCAACCAACCAACAAACGGAACACACAAATTTCAGGGGCCTTTCCCAGTCGCTTTTGTATTAGGCTATCATCTTTGTAAATATAGCACTCTCACACTTTTAATAAATACCTATGTACATATATGCACATTATTTTTTCTTTGTTTGATTTCAATAAAATAAGCAACAACAACTAGTTGGTAGTATAACAAACAGCCTATAATTTCTGTAGAGCAACGCCCGCCAAAATATTGTGAGGTTATGTGATGGGAGATAATAAAAAACAAAAAAACACACACAATTTTCTTAACGTTTTACTGCATTTGTTTAGATAAAGGGGGAGCGAAAGAGATGGCAGTCTTTTACTTTCACCAACGTAAACAAACTAACGGTAGAGTGAGACAGCAATTAATTTAATAATGGAAACAGTTAATTTTGTAAACAACAGTGGTGGGCCAAAGATGATCAACAAGCAAAAATACTATGTATAATGTTAAAAAGTTAAATTTAAAGTAATATATAATGAAAATTATTCTTTTTACAATTTTCAGATGGTTTTATGATTTTAAGACAAATAAAAAAATCGTTTATTTAAAAAGTAAGTGAAAAACTATTTCTTTGCAAATTAAATTTTAGAAGTACCAACAAATCAAATAAAAACATAAAATTTTCACTTTTGACTAAAAAGAAAAATTTTAAAGGGGTAACATTTATTTTCATATTAATTTATGTACTTCTTAAGTTCAGTAAACATTTTTATATGCTTTCTTAACTATTATTTCATTACTCTGTTTATTTGATTTGTCTTTAAAGTTGTTTTAATTACATACATGTGAAAAAAATAAACAGATAAAGTTTATAACACACGGCGGCCCGTTCACATTGGACTTGTTGTTGGTTAGTTTTTTTTTTTTTTATCAAATTTTAGAACCGATGAAAATTTGATTTTCATTTAGCTGAAAATCATCTAAGCTATCAAATTGGTACTTGTGCGAAGTAAATAGAAAAAATAGAAATTCCTTAACCAATTTAGACCATTTCGTTTCCTTTGTTTGCTTCTCTTCTTTGTGAAATTTTTTGCCACTAGAGCTAAAAAATCAGAACTAATGTTGACTCTTTAAAAATAATTTCTTTATGAAGTTTGATAAAAAGTTGGTTGAAAATTTATAGCGTGTGCAGGGAACGATCAACTGGTTTATTTAATTCAATTATGCAACGAGTTTCTACGTAAAGAGGCCGCATAATAACGGTTTTCACTCTTTGCGTGAAGTTTATATTCTGCTATATTTTATACGATTCTATACTACAAGACATATTGTTTGTTTTCGTCAGTGAATGCAAAACACG
The DNA here is from genome assembly GCA_930367215.1 of Pollenia angustigena. Lineage (NCBI taxonomy): Eukaryota > Metazoa > Arthropoda > Insecta > Diptera > Polleniidae > Pollenia > Pollenia angustigena. The sequence continues at coordinate 25,786,918 of OV884059.1, forward strand.
TCACACGGAAATCGTATTAATAATAAACTTTGTATTCCCGAAAATAACTTTGATAATATAATTGCATGTGCCCGTGCATAAAACTGAATTGGCAAATTGGTTTTTCTCGTTGTTTTCTTACGAAGACAATAGAATGAAAAGTGGTTTGTTTTTTAATTTTGTTTTTTCTTTTAACCCACTTTCAACTACAATTCGAGTCGGAAAGAACCCAACCAATTGTAGGGGTATGTAAGAAAAGATAAACTCACTGTTTATTTTGGTGTTTTGTTTAAGCTTTGATATTGTTACAAGTAAGACTTAGAGTGTTTATAATTCTTATTCGCTTTAGGGTTTTATTTGTTTAATATTTTTGGCTTTTCTAAAATCTTTGGAAAAGGTTTCCTGATGAGCTGGTCTAAGCAACCAGTGAAATGCGCATAGAAGCTAGCTTTCCCTCAACAATAAATTTCAGTGTATTTATCAAATATGAAAAATTGGGAATTTAGCACGTCATACGGAAATCGTATTAGTGATTAGCTCTTTTATTCTGATAAATTTAAGACACGTGTTTACTACAGGTTTTGTGTGACTTTTTCACCACAGCGTAGTAAATAAATAGTGTTGACACATCTGTTCAGTAAGGATTGGCAAGCCATCATGAATCGTTTAACGCTAGAACAACAATTCCAAATTGGGGAAATTTACTTTGAAAAAAATAAATAAATAAATCTGTTGCTAAGTTAATAGAGCACTTCGTTCATTTTAAGAAACTCATTTCTGGTTAAATGGCTACGTCAATAAGCAAATGTGCCGTAGATGGAACGAAGACAATCCTCGTGCCATTACATCCATTAAAATTTACTGAAATGAGCAAGGAGCTGCCGTTGCATGGAATGGCGAACGCTATCAGGCCATGCAGACTGAATTTATGTTTTCAAAACGTAATCACCTAAACATCAACGACATTTGGTTCCAACAAGACGGTTCAACTTGCCATACAGTGCGCTTAACAATCGATGTTTTGCAAAATGAATTTGGTGACAACTTTATTTCTAGAAGTGGCCCTGTTTAATAGACCTCTCGTTTGTGCGATTTAATACCTCTGGGTTATTTTCTTATATGGCTATCTTTAGTGACTGGTTTATACCGACAAATCAGCAACTCCTGAAGCATTAGAAACCAATAATAAAGCCACCATTGACGCCATACGGCCAGATTTATTGGAAAAAGTAGTCAAAAATTTTAATGATCGAATGGACCATGTAACTCTTAGCTGCGGAGTTTTTGTCTGGCTATCAGGGATGAAATATTTTAACTATTTTTTTACAGTATGCAACTTTTTTTAGAAAACTAGGAGACCGCACAAGGGTATAGTTCTTACAAAGTTTAATAAACATAAAAACTATACCAATTATAATTTTTTCTTTTAAAAATTTAAAGATATATTTTTATTTAGTTTCGTTAAATTCCCAAACAAAATGAAGTAATATTTATTTCATATTCTTAACCCACTGTACGTATAGTATTGATTCAATAAACATAAAAACTATACCATTAAAAATTTTTTTTCTTAAAACAATTCAGTGAAATTTGTATTAAGTTTCTAAAAATTCCCAAACAAAATAAAATAATATTCATATTACATTGTTTTCATATTCTTGTTCCCACTGTACGTGTATTATTGATCTAATAAACATACAAACGATACCAATATAAATTTATTCTTAAAACAATACAGTAATATTTTTATTAAGTTTCTTAAAATTCCCAAACAAAATAAGGTAATATTCATATAACATTGTATATCATATACTTGCCCCCACTGTACGTGTATTATTGATTCAATTTTTATTAAAAACAAATTTCTACTGTTGCTTCTTTCTTTCACACTACGTACTGCGATTAATACTAGCAGTGCTTACAAAGCATTAAAAAAAGCTTATAAATATTTGCAAAATTAAAATTTCAACTTGCGTGAAATTATGAAAGCCCATGACTAAAAACCGTTTTTTATACAAGGACATTGCCATTTTACAGACAAGAAAAGAAGAAGACAGACAGACAGAAAAACCCCCCAAAAAGAGTATGTACACATATGTGTACTGTGTTTTTACTCATGGTACTGTTTATTTTACAAATACTTTTTTGTTTAAATTTCTAAAGCATCTTCTTGCTTATTAAACTTGAACCCTGTGATTAGTACGAAAAAAGAACACTTGCACTTGAAACCAAACTTTTTTTTTTGTACCGTTGTCATCTTCGTACCATACGTGTTTTTTCTCTAGTGTACTTACGGAACCATACAAGTTTTCAAAAAGTACACGTTCAGACAGCTGGGTGGTACTTGTGTTTTGTACTGTGTTTGTTGTACATGAAGTTTGTAAGAAAGAGACTGTTTAAGTATAAAAAGCAAAACTGTATGCCAGTCAGTCATTCTGCCTGTCACGTTTTTTCTCTTATAACAACAGCTGCTGCTGTATGGGACTTGCTACCGATTTCTGAGCACCTAATTAACGGCCAGCAGTTGGTAGGAACAAGAAAATGAAAGTTATCGGAACAACAACAACAAAAGAACTTGACTTGTATGGTTGTTGCCGGTATAAATTGGTGGGACCACTTTTATTTATTTCTTCGATGTCGCATATTTTGTCAATGCGAAAAAGTAGCCCTATGTTGTGTTTGCAAATAACCAGGAATAAATAAATATTCAAAATCATATGTGAAAACAATAATTTCTCGCCTGGGTACTCCCCTCTAGCTGCCTGGGAAAGTACATCAATTGCCTTAGTGGCCAAATGTGGATGGATTCTGCGCATTGCCAAATTCTAAATAGAAAAAAGTTCTCTTTTTAGCTTTTTATTTTAATGGCGGGGCGTAATATCTGACTGGCATTGTTGTTGATTTGTGAATTAAAAAAGAAATTCTAAAGATTTTTCAAATATTTTTGCCATAGAATTTCATTCAGTTGTTTGTTGTTCATTGGTGTCTATTGAGGGTGGGCGAAAATTTTTCAAATTTCTAAACATTTGTGGCAAAAGATGCGCTCCTAACGTAAAAAAATGTCTATTTTCAAAATTTTGTCGTAAAGTTTTTGTAAAAAGAAAATTTATATCAAGTATAGATAGATTTTACTATAAAAACAGCTTTCCTTTTTTGTTTAAGGGTTGAACAGAATTTAAAATATAAGCAGATAATTTTTAGGTTAGAAAGAAAATAAAAGGCAAACAAACGTTGCACCACTGTTAGTTCGTATTACTGGTTCGTCTTCTTGTGAGCGCCTATGCTTTATTCCTCAAGTTCTTTAATAGGTATTTAAGATAATAAGAATTGTTCATATTAGCATATACCTATGTAGACCAATTTATAGTGTTGGCCATAGAATAGTCTAGTCGAGCCGACAATCTAGTTAAAACCATATTACAGTCTAAAGTTCACACTTTGTCTAGTTTGAAAATAGTTTATCTAGTCTGCAGGCTCAATAACACTGTTTTTGAAACTTACGAAATAAAAAGTATTAAATAAAATTTTAAGATCTTCGACTTTCAAGAAAATTCCAAACAGGATTTTGAAATTGTATAAATTTTTCGCCCCCTATAAAAAAATTTCAAATATCTAGTTCCAAGATCATTAGTATATTTTCATTTTCTATTTTGAAACATACATAAATGGTTAAATTGTAAGGGCCGATGTTGAATGTGAACCACACCTAAACGCCAAGTTTTTTTCCGAATTTTATTTGACATTTCTCTATTTCAGACTTACTCAATTTGAACCATGGAGAGATACACAATCCAACAACGTGTTAAAGTTATCCAGACTTATTATGAAAATGGGCGTTCAAATCAAAATGCATATCGTGCACTTCGTGATTTTTTTGGTCAATTTGATCGTCCAAATGTGCGTACAATCCAGTGTTACCACCAGCAAAATTCAAAATTACACTTGAGATGAAGCAAAATTACCCGATTTAAATGAAATTACACCTGATATAAAATTTAAGTTTTATAAAATAAAAAGATATTTACAAAGAAGCAAAGACACAACAAACTCATTAAAACAAGATCAATATTAGTCAAGCTGTTAATTTTATTTAAATTAACAAAAATAACATTAAAGACTTAAAAAAAAATTGATAAAACATAAAATAAAACTGCTTAAATAATGAGTTTAACTTCCACATTTGGTTGATATATGTATTTTGGGAAGGATTAAAATGTTCCTTGTCATTGCTTTATAATGGATGCTTTCTAGCCCCATAGAGCTTACGAAAGGTTAGCTGTCAAACGAACTGCCATACTGTTTTCACTTTTTGAACAGGCACATCATCATGAATAAATAGATTCATGCTTGAACAACGCCACCAAATTTTCCAAATATACTTTGAAAATCAGCCATCGATTTTCGCAACTTAAGGGTGACTTCATGATTTTAATAGCGCAACTTTTTTCACAAATGAAGGCGATGTGTTGATTTAGAGAAAATAAACTGTTCATTTGACTTCAAGACCGTGCGATGTGACACTTATTGATTGTTTTCCGTAGGGCTGTGAAGTCAGTGGTTAATGCTGATAAGCCAGCAGCAATCGGTGTCTTGGAGGTCAACATTGTTCATTTTATTCGAAAAAGAGAAACAAAATTGGACGTCTGCAATGCGTTTCGTCAGGGACAGGCGCGGTGTTCTATTTGTTTTAAATCAGTTTCAAATGGTAATACCGTGTATCAATCTGCATTTTAAATTTCATGGTCTTAAAAAATACCCTTTATACCTTATTTAGTAAACAAAATGCCTGCAGAGTTTTATACAACTGTCCCTTTCGTAATTCAGTTTAACAACTGTAAAGGGCGTTAAATATTCTTTAAACTAAAACATTAAAAAGTAGCAAGATACAAATTAAATTAATTATATGTTGCAATATTGGAAACATATCTTCCCCCAGGCAAGTTTTTAGTTTGAATAACTTTTTTCAATAAACTTCAGATTCTAAGTCACTATGATAGGCATCTTTATCCAAATCTAAGGATCCATCATGCGACATTCATTACCAAACATTTGAAAATATATGTATGTTTATTGATTGAAGTCGCTTCTTAAAAAGAAACCTAGACTTTGGTTCAGAAGGCTGTGCATTTCTTAGCAACAATATTTAAAAAGAAATAAATGTCATCACTGAAATCGAATCTTGATTTTATTAATGCATCTGAAGTAATAATTTCAAATTACACCTGAATTACACCTAAGAGAAATTACCCACGCTCTACCCACGACCGTAAAAATTATACCAAATTCGGGTAATTACCCACAAAGTGGCAACACTGGTACAATCGCAAAAATCGTGGAAAAATTCGAACAAACCGGGTCTGTAGAAGATGTGAGAACACCAGTGCATGCTCGTACAGCTCGTACTGCAGAAAATATTCCTGCTGTTCGCGATAGTGTGGCTGAAGAGCCGTCCACCTCAACTCGTCGTCGTGCCCAACGATTGCACCTCTCACGCTCGTCGTTGATGAACATTATGTATAAATACTTGAATTTACACGCTTACAAGGTGCAATTGGCTCAAGAACTAAAGCCTCTTGACCATTCCAAATGTCGTGAATGGGCAGAATGGTGGCAAGAAATGGCAACAGTGGATGATCAATTTTCGAAGAAAATCATCTTCAGTGATGAGGCACATTTTCACCTCAGTGGATTCGTCAATAAACAGAATTGCCGCATTTGGGCGAATGAGAATCCAAGAGTGATTGTCGAAAAACCAATGCACCCACAAAGAGTGACTGTTTGGTGCGGTTTATGGGCTGGCGGCATCATCGGGCCGTATTTTTTCCAAAATGAGGCCGGTCAGGCAGTTACTGTGAATGGTGTTCGCTATCGTGAGATGATAACGAACTTTTTATGGCCCGAATTGGAAGATATGGATGTGGACGATATGTGGTTTCAGCAGGACGGTGCCACTTGCCACACAGCTAACGAAACAATGGCTCTTTTGCGCAACAAATTCAATGGCCGTGTTATCTCACGTAATGGCGATGTCAATTGGCCGCCAAGATCATGTGATTTGACACCGTTGGACTTTTTTCTTTGGGGTTATTTGAAAGAAAAGGTGTACGTCGATAAGCCAGCAACAATTCAAGAGCTAAAGGATGAGATAATTCGGCACATTAACGGCATAGAACCTCCATTATGCCTCAGGGTCATCGAAAATTTGGACCATCGGATGGAGGTGTGCCGCCGTGGTCGCGGCGCCCGTTTGGCCGATATTTTGTTCCATACATAATTGAGTAATACCAATATATCATAATAAAATAAAATTACAATAATTTCCTAAATAGTTTGTGTTTTATTCAAAATCAACATCGGCCCTTGAAATTTAACCACCCTTTATATGTATATATATACTTTGTACTCACCTGACTTATAATCCAAGTCACTGTTTGTATGCTTAAAATCCAAAATGTTTTTGCAAAAACAAATTAGACAAATTAGTCATTGTCGAAAGTTGTTAACAATAACTCTAACCTGTCCGCAAGTTCCCAACTAGATAAAGAAAAGTTCACTATTAAGTCGTCCGATTTGTCAAAAAAAACCTATAAAAGTATGATAGTCGGGTATGTTCTAGAATCCGAATCAATTTTTGGCTTTTTGAAATTGACATCCACATTTTTGTATTAGTTTTTAATTAGAGTAGAAGAATCGATATGTGATAACATTATTAACAAAATCTTGGGTTTTTAGTTTGATATGTTCTTTATTAAATTTAATCAAAAAAAACATATTTATTGTTACACAATTATTAATGCATAAATAATTTTATTTTACATTTTTCGAATTTATTCTATGAGCTAAATTTCAGTTATGTATTTTATAAAGCTTTTTTGTAATAGTTCTATTCCTACAATTTTTCAGAAATGACTTTATTTTATTTATCCGAAAATTTTATTTTTTTAAAGTTCGGCAAAAACGACTTAAGTCAAAAACTATGTATAGTTTTTCGTAATGTAAGATTAAAGATTATTTACTCCATTATTTTATAAAGCGCAAATAATTACGATTGGAAGCAGTTCTTCTACACTTAAGTAATTGATTTCAAACGAAAGAGTTGGCAAATTAAGTTAAATCCAATAAATCACTAAAAATGCTTTTTGCCAAACTTCCAAGAATTATACTCAGACTAACCTTAATTCGTAATTATTTTGAGAAGACCTTCTTGAAGTCTTCAAAGTAGATGCGACAATGCAAGGCCTTGGTCTCCAATAACACGCCGTGCCGTGTAAATTAGAAATAAAGTTGGAATGCGGCTGGGAAGCCTAATGTCTGCACAAAAAGACTTTTAGATTGCATCTTTACTCCCTCTTTTTCCCGCTGGGTTCATTTACGGTAAACACATACACAGCAGCTACCATGTTGACATCTTCAAGTTCTATATTTAATTCATTCACTCTTATTTTTGTATATGGTAAGTCCCAATTCACAAGTCTTGCAAGTCTTATTGATCAGCTTGCTACTTTATAACGAGAGTGAAGAGAGGAAAATAAACGTTTCTCTCTCGCTCTCTCTCGCCTATAAGGTAGCAAGCCTATCAATAAGACTTGCAACGTGTGAATTGGCACTAAGCTCTCTTCGTATCTATTTGAGTGCTTCGCATTTAAATATATATTGTGCGCTTTGAGTAAAGGCAAACAAGTGGGCTATTCAAAGCAAACATCTAGTAGGCTAGTGAATACCTACCTTAACTACTACTTAAACTTATGATCTAGAGTTTTATTTTCAAAAATATCACTTACATTTTAATATAATACAATTCAATTTTAGTCTATCATATTCATACATATTCTATATTACAGTCTTATAAGAAGAATAATTAATAAATAACAATAATTTTTATTTACAATAATCTCACCCACTGTAAATTGTTTCGCTTTCAACCCACTGTACCATTTGTACATATAAGTAAAAAAAAATTTAACTAAAAAAAATAATGTCACTAAAGTAAACAAAATGTCTCCCACAAACTCATTCTCAAAGTTCTGTTCGCCTGGTCTGTTAGTGACTCACATGACGCGATTTCGACACTACACATGGCGTGTTGCGTTGCGGTAGCCCAACAACAAACGGCAGTTGAAGACAACAAAAACACATGAGGTCGTTCAGTCGCCTGATTATGAACAAACAACAAACAACCAACCACAAACAAACAAAAAAGTCCGTACCGTCTGCATTGTGTGTGTTTGTGATGTGTTTGCATGATGAAAACGACAACAGAAAAAGAAATCGCATGCAATTTAAATATCAGACGATATTAATTTTTAAATATTACTGTTGTCTCTTTCCTTCTTTAGGGATTTTATAGGCTTAATTTGTTTTGAGTTAAAAATTTTGTGTTTTCGAAAGTTTATTGCTAATTATGATTGCCTGATAACTTAGTGACTCACATGACGCGATGTTTTCACATTTTGTTTGGCTAGCGAAAAGAAGACGACAACAACAACAACAATGAGTTTTTTTATTAGCAACCAACCATATGACATTTTTTAAAAAGAGCAACAAAAAAAACAATCACTCGAACGTAACCAACAAACCAACCAAACAGATTGTTGTTGTTGGCCCAACAATCAAAAACAATTCATAAGCGTGTGTGGGTTTGTAAAATTTGAATCAAACGTGTTGTTGGCAGGGTGTCTTTTTGTCTGCTGTATAATAGATTTTGTTTTCAACACAGCTGTTTGCCGTTCACTTTAACCGTCACTCATACGTTTGTGTGTGACGTTTGTTTTTCTTCGTTGTCTGTCTCTCTTTAATTTTGTTTTTATTGTGTTTTTGTTTCAGAATGTAGAAGAAAAAACAACACCAACCACTCAACATCATGATTTTTAACATTATATTATGCGGCAGCCAATCGAATAACCTGGCGGGAATAAATTTTTGTTACTAACACTCGCTGAAATTTCTGTTCGCCTGTCAACTTCGGGTGGATTTTACGCGCGAAACCAAAAAACTTACCGTACGTGTACCAGCTAGTTAGTCAGCCAGCCAGCCGCAACAAACAACGTAGCCAGTCGAAAGTCACCTGCAAAAAACACGCGTTAAAAGTAAGTGTGCTTTTTTACTTACTCTATCATCCTATCTATTATATACTTCAAAACGTGTGCTCGTGGATTTCATTGGTAGCAGCCCAACACACAAACAGACAGATAAGCGCTTTTCTGCCGGCCACGAAACTTCCACCCCAAATAATTATGATGTTAATGGATTAGAGCTGCCATGCTAGCAGCATGGCATTTTAATAAAATTGAGATTTTAATGCCGTATGGTTGAGAAAGATATACCTCGTCGACCAGCATTTCTTCAATTTGAGTCCTAAAGTGTGTCAAATCAACATGGTTTTCTTCTCAAGCAGCAAATAGGAAAAATAAAAAGTTTTTTGTCTCTCCTGAAAAATTTGTTAAAAGGGAGTTAGCAGGTTAACACTCTAAGCCGACGATATGTATATATATGTACATATCAGAGCTGTAAATGAATCATTCATTTTTGAATTAATTCGTGAATCATTCATGCATTGAATTAGCAAAATTTGAATTATTTCTTTTTACGCAAATAAATGAATTGAATGAAATTTGAGTCAATTCAAATGAATCAATTCAATTCAAATGAATCGGTAAAATGAATTGCAATTCACTTTAAGAAATTCGTTTGAATTGGAAACGAATTGCAATTCATTTTACAAATTCATTTGAATTGGAAAACGAATTGTAATTCATTTCTGTCTAATTCATTTGAATTGACTCAAATTTCATTCAATTCATTTATTTGTGTGAAAAGAATTTATTCAAAATTTGCTAATTCATTAATAAATTAAGATCAAAAATTAATGATTCATTTACAACTCTGATACATATGTATAAACTAAACTATGTATATTTATTTCTATTTTTATCCAGGTTGGCAACCGAAACGGATTTCGATATCAAAATTAAAATATTTGCTAGTCGCTATAGGTTTCGGTGTTTTAACTATATCGGCATAAAAATTTTATACCGGTGGCTTATCAGCCGCATCTTTGATACCCTCCACCAAGTGTTCGAATATTTCAGGAGTGGCCTTTATATGGGATCTATAAATTATAAGCCAATCTGTATAAAAACGGACCTCACAGTATTATAATTCTTTGCCTAATTTAAATAAAATACTGTGATTTATTTCATAAATATTATTAGGCCTATTAAAGTTATTTTCAGGAATGGATTTATATTGATCCTATTGTAAATTAAGAATCGTTCATCACAAAATTATGATTATATAAGTCCAAATTTTAATACAATAAGTAATACAGATTTTTTAGAATTTAATTCTTCCTAAATTGATTCTTGAAAGGCCGCTTTATATGGGACCAGTTATAAATAATGGACTGATTGACTTTCACAAAAGTTATATACATTTAAAAATTTGAAAATTATGTGATTCAAAAAGGTGTTATTCATAAGTATATATGGCCACCTTAAAATGTTTATTCCCCCCATTCAGCATTCGAATAAAACTTGTTTAAAACCAATATGAGTGATATCTTCGGCTGTGTCGAATCATTGATACCCTTCACCGACAGTTAGAATATTTCAGGAGTATGCTCTGTGATATATAAGTTAATAAATAATTAATCAAGTGTGTAATAGAAATCGATTTTGAAAACGAAACGTTTTAAAACCGATAATGTCGTACTCAGTATCTTTAAAAATGGATTTATAATGCATTTTTCTCTTATTTAAAAACGACTAAAAGCGATGGTCTTAAATCGAACGATTTTCATGACATACCTGAATTTATCTTTAAAAGCTAAAAAATGGCTTGTTGTTATTTCTGGCTTTAGGCATATTTAAATGGTTTTCCATATGGATTAGGTAAATTATGCACCGATTTTAACACAGAATTTGACAGTGTGATTTCTTGTCTTCTAAAACTATGACAGACAAAATTTTACTACAAGAGCACTAATCGTTACGGTTTTAGACGTACTAAAATGTTTTTCGAGAGTGAATTTATATGAGGCGTACGTTAAATTATAGGACCGATCTTCATGAAATCTAACATTGTGATTTCTAGTCTTACTTAACTGTAACACACCAAATTTTATAACAATTGCCATATTTTTGACCGGTATTAGGAGTACTAAACTATTTTCCAAGAGTGGATTTATATGGGACCTATGGTAAATTATGCGGAGTTTTTTCTAGTCCTATTAATTTGTGACAGACCAAATTTTATTCCACTAGCATTAAGCTTCGTACTGCTACTATTACTCCCTGCTAACTGAGCCTTTAGTCGTTATGGTTTGAGACGTACTAAAGTGTTTTCCGTGTGTAGGCTTTCAATGGGTTCCATAGTAAATTTTGTTCACGAAATTTAGTAGTATGATTTCTAGTCATATAAAACAAATTTGTGCATTTTGCCACAATTTATATTAGTTTCTGTAACCAAATTAAATTTTTTTTTATGATTCATAGCTCTTAGCGCCTACTGAACCGATTTTTCTGGATTTCAATTGCAGACTGTTTAGAAGAACTAGAAACAATTTAACACCAAAATTGTTCTTTTTCTTGAAACGTTCGTAAGTGAGCTAGATTTTAACAGACGGATAAACGGACAGACATACGTACTTAGAATTACTCAAGGTCCCAGGGTGTGTGAGATGAATATTAAAAAAGTTTCACACGGTACTTCACCACTAGTGGCGTAGGGTGTACATAATAAAAAACGTTTTTTTAAATTGAAGAAAAAAAAAAACTCAAACAATTCTGCCAAAAACAGAGAAACGCAAAGAAAAAAAAGCTTTGTCGCCTCGCCGCCTGTTTGTTGTTTTTGTTTGCAGTGTTCACAAACGAGATCTATTCATTAGGCTCACAGAAATATCAGCAAAGAACCAAAGACTCGACTAACAAATAAGAAAATGTTAAAACTAAACAACAACTAATGGAAAACACAAAAAAGCACTTTTGAAAACATAAACACACATTCATACCCTAATAAAGTTTGCTATTGACAAAAACAAAAACCAAAACAACAAAAAAACTGCTTAAACACACAAACAAAAAGCACTAAAGAAAAAAACATCCTACCAACAAAAAGAGAAGGCAAGTAAGTAAGTGAACAAGAAAATAAATAAATGATTTTTTCCCCTTAGTACTTAAGTGTGTGTTGTTTTTGTTTTTTTTTGTATTTCTTAAATTTTGCAGTTAAACCGGCCGACCATTCTAGGAACTTGCCCTAGATGCAGTAATAGGTAAACAGAAATTAAAGCAGTAGGACGACCTAATTTCAAAATATATATAAAAGAAAAAGAGGAATATAAAAAATTGTACTTGCAACTTGTTTTAATCAAACTTCGGGCAAACATACGAACAAGGTGTACTTGTGTGAACGTTGTAAGCAAGCATAAACCTGCTTCTAATGTTGTACAACATGTTTGACTTAACAAGTTTAAAACAAAACTGGAACAAAACATTTATTGATGTGAAAGTAGCGATTAAAAACTTAAATCGAGATTTAAAATTAGTGAAATAAAATCAAGGGGACAAATGATAGAATGTAATACCTATAAATCAGAGACCGGCAAAAGTACTACAGTAGTTTTGACTTAACTGCCCTTTGTTTACGTGCACTTTTGACTTAACTGCATAAAATTGATAATTTTTGGAATTATTCTTTCTAATTCCATACAAATTCCTTTTTTTAAGTGCACTTTCTATACCTGCACATTTAAGATAAATGCACAAAATTTTTGGCATTTTAAAATAATTTTCATACAAAAACTCAAAGTTAGCTGCACTTTGACTTAACTGCCCAAAATAAATATTTTCTGGAATTATTCTTCAAAATCCTTGTTTACGTGCATTTTGTATACCTGCACATTTTTCATATTTTTGAGCAGCTTTAAAATATTTTCATACAAAACATCAAAGTTAGCTGCACACATAAAAATATATGGTGACCACTTTTTCACATAAATCTTCAATTTAAGCTATTTATAAAAGTATAAATCGCAATTATTTTGTTTTCATAGGTACATTTTGATGTTCTTTGTGAATTCTCATTGTTTTTGTTAATGTTTCTTTTATATTAAATAAACATATGTACCTACATACATGTATAAAATGATCTGTAATTTCCCAGCTAGCATAGGCTGTTTGTTAGACGATTATGTTTAATATATAACTCCTAAAAGAATCTTCTGATGATTATCTGACGAGTAACAAAAACATCTAAATCTTTTTTAAATTTATTTATTTTTTTTGACACGCTCGTCTTTAAATCTTGGAAAGAACCTTTTGGGACTCTCTGTAAGAGTTTTTGAAGTATGAAAATGCTATTTCCAATACAATTTTAATAAAACAAACCGACCTAAGGAACTGTAAAAAAGGATTTTCCGACAGGATGGTGTTGATTTCGCGACTTTAAGTTTTGTTTTATAGAAATTGTATGAAAATTAGAAGTTTTGGCATGAAAAATACGCCTGATGCCCTTATTTAGGTAGCTTAGTCATACGGCTGAGCATTGCACGAGTTGTACAATAATACTTACATGAGTCTCATACGACTCTTGGCATGCTTTTTGAAAGATTCGTTAGATAATCTCAACAAACATATATCATAAACAATTCCCTTTACGATTAATATAAGTGTTTTTCATTCAAATTTTTAATATTTTTAATTAGGCTTAATTAAGTTCATGAAATTTAATTTTTCATTAAATTATTTTTATGAAGAAAAGAATTTTACAACATGAAAATTAATTAAAATTGTTATTGATAATCTTTCATTCTTGACGTGGCTGGGGCTCGGCCGGCAGGTTACCATGACATGGAAGAATCTCTCATGCGAATCAGCACGTGTAACAGTTTCTCCCTTGCGAGGAATAGTCTACAATTAAAAAATGAGCTCGTGGACGATCAAAAAGACTCTTTGTGAGATTCTAAGTGCTGGTTCACACTCTTCAAGTTTTGGCCGTCAAGTCTTGAGTTTTTAGGAGAGAGAGGAAAAGAAATGGCATTCTCTTTGCCCTTCTTTCCCAAAAGCTAAAGACTTGCTGGCTAAAACTTGAAGAGTGTGAACCAGCACTAACTAATGTGGTGTTTATAGAACACGAGCGCCTTACTCGTCCGAAATTTCATTCTGCAAGCGTATGAGAGTTTAGTAGGAGTATGAACAGAACTAGCATGACATTTTCCATACGATTTGACAGAAAAAAGTGATGTCCGCCGTAAAACAAATATTGATCATGCTTTTAAAAATAAAAATGACAAAGATGATAGATTATGAAAAAAGATGAGAAAAGAGGACACAAATTTTATAGATGACAGTCAGTTAAAAAATATGATTGTCCTCTAAAAAAAGATTACTTATGGTCACCTTAGTTTATTGACAAATTTATTTTTCTGTTAACACATACACAATTAAGCTTACTCAATTAGCAATCAACCCAAGCAAAATGTAAACAACTTTTGACATCTTTAAAGAATAAACAAATAAACATCTGGCTTTTGCGCAGACCTAATGGATGGGCCTTTGTTTTGTTGAAATTTTAGTTGCCAAATTTCAAAACACTTTGTTTAGCGAGTTGTGTTTTGCTCACTTAACACACTCGTGACAGTGTTGCATTTTAAGTTTACTCAATATTATAACAATTTCGTATTTATTGAACAATTGAAACAAATTAAAATTTTATATGGATAATTGAGCTCAATAATGGCATTTATTGCGCAAAACTCAATTAAGGTGCATATCTGAACACGGTTTAATTAATAAAGTAATTAAATTGAGTAAACTAGTAATGAAATTATTTGTTAGACTGAATCAATTAACATGTATAAGTTAAATTTGAAACAAAAATTAACTATACCCCTATCGTGAATAACAAGTGGAATTTTTGTTCCCATGAAATTTTCATTCCCCTCGAAGGGAAAAAGCAATCGTGAATCTCAAGTGAAAAATTTTCCACGCTTTCAGTTCCAGTGAATGTAAAAAAAGAAGTAAGATTAAAAAAAATTTTAAATCAATAAAATTTTTGTTCAAAAATATGCAAGTATATATTTTAAAGAAAAGTTAAAATAATAAAGCAAAATATTAAGTACTGGACGGATAGTTTGATTACAACGGTAGTTTTTTGCACTTTTGAAATTTAATGTAGTAAAATATTTTCAAAAATTCTGCCACCAAGTCAATCGAAAGCTTCACAAATCCGCAGGCAATCGACCTGTTGTTTTGCATTTTGTTGAGCAACATATCGGTTTGTGCCTTATTAACTTTATTAACCCTTTATATTCGATTTATAGGAGGAGCTACTTACATACATGTTCTGTTCCCTAGCAAAAATAAAGTGAGAAAATCTAAGGGAAATGTGAACAAATTACGAGGGAAAAAATTTTTCATGATAAGGGGAATTTTTTCCCGTGAACATTTTTTCACGTTATTATTCTCCTTTGAATGACATTTTTTCATGGGAGTTGTTCATGATCGCAAATATGTGAAAAGGGGAAAAATTACGAGTGAAAAATTATTCACGATAGGGGTGATTGTGTATATTCGAATATATCCATTAAATCCATGCTTAGTATTAAATCTGACTCTTTGGGAAATGATGAGGTTCATCCGAAATTTATTAAATTGATAGTTACATATATACTACAACATATAACACATTTGATTAACACAATAATTACAACATCTACTTTTCCATCAATGTGGAAACAAGCAAAGATTATACCTGTTCCAAAACCTGATAAAAATTACCGGCCAATTGCGATTTTGCCCTATTTGTCAAAAGTATTTGAAAGGTGGATACATACGCAGATGACTCGATTTTTGAATGAAAATTCTCTGCTCTCTGAGAGACAATCTGGTTTTAGACCTAGATACAGCTGTATTTCTACTCTCATCGATGTTTCAGAGGAAATACGGTCAAAAATTGATAACATTATGATATCTTTTTTGGTTTTGCTTGACCATTCTAAGGCATTTGATACCGTCGAACACACAATACTTTGCCAAAAACTGAAATACATGTGCCAGTTTTCAAACACAGCTGTAAAATTACTTGCTTCATAACTATGTGATAGAAGTCAATTCGTTTCTTTTGGTTCTAGTAAATCAAACAGCTGCTTAATGACAAGAGGTGTTCCACAGGGCTCGATACTTGGCCCACTATTATATTCAATATACTCCAATGACTTGCCGTCCAGACTCAACTACTGTTGTATACAGATGTATGCAGATGACGTATTATTGATTGTATCAGAAAATTAAATCACGATCTCGTTAACGTATTAAGATGGGCGTCAGTGAATGGTCTTTGCCTCAATGCGAAAAAATCGAAGGCAATGCTTATAAGCAAAACAAAATTTTTACCGTCTTGCTTGCCGCCAATCCAAATTTGGATTGGATATTCTACTATTGAAAACGTGAAAAGTGCCAAAAACCTTGGCGTTATTTTTAACAACGATCTCACCTGGTCAAATCATGTAAATGCCATATGTGGAAAAACTTATGTTATGTTAAGAAATCTTTGGATGGCACAGTATTTTACGCCAATTAATATCCGCATGCTACTCGCTAGGACATATCTACTACCCACTTTAATGTATGGATGTGAATTATTTTCCAATTGTGATTCAATAAGCAAGAATAAGCTCAAAGTGACCTACAACAACATATATATACAACAGATATATATGGACGTACAAGATATAGTAGTATAACTCAGTTTTCAAACCAAATCTATAATATATCTTTTGAAAATCTATTGAAATGCCGAACACTCATATTTTTACATAAACTTATATTTAATAGACAACCTACTTATCTCTACAAAAGAATAACATTTTTAAGATCGAATCGGGGCAATAGAATAAACTCCATAAGATACCGTAAGCAAATATCTGAAAGACACTTTCTGGTTAATTCCATCCGTCTCTGGAATGAACTTCCTCCTAATATACAGATAATAAGCAATGCAAAGCACTTTAGATGCGAAATATTTACCCTCTTGGGTTAACGAAAAATCACATACATAACTAAAAAAATTTCTATTGTTATAATTATTACTTTTCTTTTGTATAAAAATCTGTAACTCATAACTAATTAATTTGTTTTTAGTTTTAAGATAAACCTTTGTAAATGTCATAATCTAATGTGCCTTTATCTCCCCAGTACTATTAAATAAGATTAAGTTGTACTGCTTATTTTTCAAATAAATAAATAAAATATCACAGACACATTGGGGATATACATAATTGTACAATACGTCTAATTGAACAATTTTATTGCAAGTGTATGAGCCGCTTAAAACTAAAACAAAAATGATGTGCTGGTGAAATTTGGTCCAATTTAGTTTCCCGAGACTAGAAATCGCACTCAACGAATAGGGAACTTGATCATAAAGAGGGTATTAACTCAAATTGTTTTTCATTTTTTCGAATCAACAAGTAATATTCATATCGACCCGCTGTAAAAATATCGTACTTTTTGGAAATGAAAAGGTTAGTTTAAAAATTCTTTTTTATAATTAGTATTGTGGTTATTTTGTTGAACTATTTATGGTTTTTAATCCAAATTTTTAATATTTTTAATTAGGCTTAAGTTCATGAAATTTAATTTTTATTAAATTATTTTTATGAAGAAGGGAATTTTACAACATGAAAATTAATTAAAATTGTTATTGATAATCTTTCATTCTTGACGTGGCTCGGGCTCGAACCCTGGCCGGCAGGTTACCATGACATGTTTCGATCGCAACCACTCGATCTCCTCAGATGGATTTGCCGTCTTACACTCGCAGCCATCGACGACTGCTGACGTCACTAGTCAAACATCAATCCTTAAACCAAATTGTATTTTAACATTTGGTAGATCGAAATTTGCTTTCCTGAATGATTATCCATTTTAATTGATTTTACATGTTTTTTCCTTTACTTCTGTTTTTTCGTACTTTCGTCAAGAATTTTTCTTGAAGTCCAAGTACATTTTTTGTTTTTTCACTTTGTCTTTCTCTTTTCTGTTGACCTTTTTCAGCACAACTTGAAGGACACATGTACACATAGAGCTCGTGCCTTAGCTTTAACAATAATTAGTATTGTGGTTATTTTGTTGAACTATTTATGGTTTTTAATCCAAATTTTTAATATTTTTAATTAGGCTTAAGTTCATGAAATTTAATTTTTATTAAATTATTTTTATGAAGAAGGGAATTTTACAACATGAAAATTAATTAAAATTGTTATTGATAATCTTTCATTCTTGACGTGGCTCGGGCTCGAACCCTGGCCGGCAGGTTACCATGACATGTTTCGATCGCAACCACTCGATCTCCTCAGATGGATTTGCCGTCTTACACTCGCAGCCATCGACGACTGCTGACGTCACTAGTCAAACATCAATCCTTAAACCAAATTGTATTTTAACATTTGGTAGATCGAAATTTGCTTTCCTGAATGATTATCCATTTTAATTGATTTTACATGTTTTTTCCTTTACTTCTGTTTTTTCGTACTTTCGTCAAGAATTTTTCTTGAAGTCCAAGTACATTTTTTGTTTTTTCACTTTGTCTTTCTCTTTTCTGTTGACCTTTTTCAGCACAACTTGAAGGACACATGTACACATAGAGCTCGTGCCTTAGCTTTAACAATAATTAGTATTGTGGTTATTTTGTTGAACTATTTATGGTTTTTAATCCAAATTTTTAATATTTTTAATTAGGCTTAAGTTCATGAAATTTAATTTTTATTAAATTATTTTTATGAAGAAGGGAATTTTACAACATGAAAATTAATTAAAATTGTTATTGATAATCTTTCATTCTTGACGTGGCTCGGGCTCGAACCCTGGCCGGCAGGTTACCATGACATGTTTCGATCGCAACCACTCGATCTCCTCAGATGGATTTGCCGTCTTACACTCGCAGCCATCGACGACTGCTGACGTCACTAGTCAAACATCAATCCTTAAACCAAATTGTATTTTAACATTTGGTAGATCGAAATTTGCTTTCCTGAATGATTATCCATTTTAATTGATTTTACATGTTTTTTCCTTTACTTCTGTTTTTTCGTACTTTCGTCAAGAATTTTTCTTGAAGTCCAAGTACATTTTTTGTTTTTTCACTTTGTCTTTCTCTTTTCTGTTGACCTTTTTCAGCACAACTTGAAGGACACATGTACACATAGAGCTCGTGCCTTAGCTTTAACAATAATTAG
Organism: Pollenia angustigena; assembly: GCA_930367215.1. Lineage (NCBI taxonomy): Eukaryota > Metazoa > Arthropoda > Insecta > Diptera > Polleniidae > Pollenia > Pollenia angustigena. The sequence goes on from OV884059.1 coordinate 25,806,128, forward strand.
TATTGTGGTTATTTTGTTGAACTATTTATGGTTTTTAATCCAAATTTTTAATATTTTTAATTAGGCTTAAGTTCATGAAATTTAATTTTTATTAAATTATTTTTATGAAGAAGGGAATTTTACAACATGAAAATTAATTAAAATTGTTATTGATAATCTTTCATTCTTGACGTGGCTCGGGCTCGAACCCTGGCCGGCAGGTTACCATGACATGTTTCGATCGCAACCACTCGATCTCCTCAGATGGATTTGCCGTCTTACACTCGCAGCCATCGACGACTGCTGACGTCACTAGTCAAACATCAATCCTTAAACCAAATTGTATTTTAACATTTGGTAGATCGAAATTTGCTTTCCTGAATGATTATCCATTTTAAGTCGTCGATGGCTGCGAGTGTAAGACGGCAAATCCATCTGAGGAGATCGAGTGGTTGCGATCGAAACATGTCATGGTAACCTGCCGGCCAGGGTTCGAGCCCGAGCCACGTCAAGAATGAAAGATTATCAATAACAATTTTAATTAATTTTCATGTTGTAAAATTCCCTTCTTCATAAAAATAATTTAATAAAAATTAAATTTCATGAACTTAAGCCTAATTAAAAATATTAAAAATTTGGATTAAAAACCATAAATAGTTCAACAAAATAACCACAATACTAATTATTGTTAAAGCTAAGGCACGAGCTCTATGTGTACATGTGTCCTTCAAGTTGTGCTGAAAAAGGTCAACAGAAAAGAGAAAGACAAAGTGAAAAAACAAAAAATGTACTTGGACTTCAAGAAAAATTCTTGACGAAAGTACGAAAAAACAGAAGTAAAGGAAAAAACATGTAAAATCAATTAAAATGGATAATCATTCAGGAAAGCAAATTTCGATCTACCAAATGTTAAAATACAATTTGGTTTAAGGATTGATGTTTGACTAGTGACGTCAGCAGTCGTCGATGGCTGCGAGTGTAAGACGGCAAATCCATCTGAGGAGATCGAGTGGTTGCGATCGAAACATGTCATGGTAACCTGCCGGCCAGGGTTCGAGCCCGAGCCACGTCAAGAATGAAAGATTATCAATAACAATTTTAATTAATTTTCATGTTGTAAAATTCCCTTCTTCATAAAAATAATTTAATAAAAATTAAATTTCATGAACTTAAGCCTAATTAAAAATATTAAAAATTTGGATTAAAAACCATAAATAGTTCAACAAAATAACCACAATTCTAATTATTGTTAAAGCTAAGGCACGAGCTCTATGTGTACATGTGTCCTTCAAGTTGTGCTGAAAAAGGTCAACAGAAAAGAGAAAGACAAAGTGAAAAAACAAAAAATGTACTTGGACTTCAAGAAAAATTCTTGACGAAAGTACGAAAAAACAGAAGTAAAGGAAAAAACATGTAAAATCAATTAAAATGGATAATCATTCAGGAAAGCAAATTTCGATCTACCAAATGTTAAAATACAATTTGGTTTAAGGATTGATGTTTGACTAGTGACGTCAGCAGTCGTCGATGGCTGCGAGTGTAAGACGGCAAATCCATCTGAGGAGATCGAGTGGTTGCGATCGAAACATGTCATGGTAACCTGCCGGCCAGGGTTCGAGCCCGAGCCACGTCAAGAATGAAAGATTATCAATAACAATTTTAATTAATTTTCATGTTGTAAAATTCCCTTCTTCATAAAAATAATTTAATAAAAATTAAATTTCATGAACTTAAGCCTAATTAAAAATATTAAAAATTTGGATTAAAAACCATAAATAGTTCAACAAAATAACCACAATACTAATTATTGTTAAAGCTAAGGCACGAGCTCTATGTGTACATGTGTCCTTCAAGTTGTGCTGAAAAAGGTCAACAGAAAAGAGAAAGACAAAGTGAAAAAACAAAAAATGTACTTGGACTTCAAGAAAAATTCTTGACGAAAGTACGAAAAAACAGAAGTAAAGGAAAAAACATGTAAAATCAATTAAAATGGATAATCATTCAGGAAAGCAAATTTCGATCTACCAAATGTTAAAATACAATTTGGTTTAAGGATTGATGTTTGACTAGTGACGTCAGCAGTCGTCGATGGCTGCGAGTGTAAGACGGCAAATCCATCTGAGGAGATCGAGTGGTTGCGATCGAAACATGTCATGGTAACCTGCCGGCCAGGGTTCGAGCCCGAGCCACGTCAAGAATGAAAGATTATCAATAACAATTTTAATTAATTTTCATGTTGTAAAATTCCCTTCTTCATAAAAATAATTTAATAAAAATTAAATTTCATGAACTTAAGCCTAATTAAAAATATTAAAAATTTGGATTAAAAACCATAAATAGTTCAACAAAATAACCACAATACTAATTATTGTTAAAGCTAAGGCACGAGCTCTATGTGTACATGTGTCCTTCAAGTTGTGCTGAAAAAGGTCAACAGAAAAGAGAAAGACAAAGTGAAAAAACAAAAAATGTACTTGGACTTCAAGAAAAATTCTTGACGAAAGTACGAAAAAACAGAAGTAAAGGAAAAAACATGTAAAATCAATTAAAATGGATAATCATTCAGGAAAGCAAATTTCGATCTACCAAATGTTAAAATACAATTTGGTTTAAGGATTGATGTTTGACTAGTGACGTCAGCAGTCGTCGATGGCTGCGAGTGTAAGACGGCAAATCCATCTGAGGAGATCGAGTGGTTGCGATCGAAACATGTCATGGTAACCTGCCGGCCAGGGTTCGAGCCCGAGCCACGTCAAGAATGAAAGATTATCAATAACAATTTTAATTAATTTTCATGTTGTAAAATTCCCTTCTTCATAAAAATAATTTAATAAAAATTAAATTTCATGAACTTAAGCCTAATTAAAAATATTAAAAATTTGGATTAAAAACCATAAATAGTTCAACAAAATAACCACAATACTAATTATTGTTAAAGCTAAGGCACGAGCTCTATGTGTACATGTGTCCTTCAAGTTGTGCTGAAAAAGGTCAACAGAAAAGAGAAAGACAAAGTGAAAAAACAAAAAATGTACTTGGACTTCAAGAAAAATTCTTGACGAAAGTACGAAAAAACAGAAGTAAAGGAAAAAACATGTAAAATCAATTAAAATGGATAATCATTCAGGAAAGCAAATTTCGATCTACCAAATGTTAAAATACAATTTGGTTTAAGGATTGATGTTTGACTAGTGACGTCAGCAGTCGTCGATGGCTGCGAGTGTAAGACGGCAAATCCATCTGAGGAGATCGAGTGGTTGCGATCGAAACATGTCATGGTAACCTGCCGGCCAGGGTTCGAGCCCGAGCCACGTCAAGAATGAAAGATTATCAATAACAATTTTAATTAATTTTCATGTTGTAAAATTCCCTTCTTCATAAAAATAATTTAATAAAAATTAAATTTCATGAACTTAAGCCTAATTAAAAATATTAAAAAAAATTCTTTTTTATATTAAAATTTGTTTTGCCTCTACGGAAAATTTAAACATTTTTAGTACATTCCCACTTTATGAAATGCTATGAACATTAAAAAAAAAAAAAGATTTGTTTAAAACATTTAGGGGGTAATTTTGTTGTTCACTTCACCTTGCGTTGAGAAAATTTTCATAATATGTATATTATACAATTTTTTAAAATTCAAAAAATTTTATATGAAAATTTTCTCAACGCAAGGTGAAGTGAACAACAAAATTACCCCCTAAATTATATACATTTAAAATAAGTAGAAACACATATGTAATAGTAAACATAAAAAGTATATAATAATTTTTGCATTGTGACACTTAAAAGAAAACTCAAATCCATCCGTACTTAAATCAAGACAAAGCGGCAGTGTTGCCGTTAGGATACGAAAGCTACATTTGATAACTTCATGTACCATGTATAATCCTGACATTTTTCGTATCTTTTGGATCTTTACGTAAAATGTACAGAAATAAAATATTATATTTTAATTTAAAAAAAATGTTTTTAATGAGCCGATGTTTAAAAATTTTAAAAAAGTAGTTGGTTTAACATTTGTACTTCCATTTTCGAATGCATGTGTGGAGAGAATTTTTAGCCAACTAAAACTTATTAAGACTGATCATCATAGCCCTGTAGTTTTTTCGTGACAATTAACCCCAAAAGTGGCAGTACTATACACTGTAGACTAGTTGTAAAACTATCCACATTGATACTATACTCTGAAGACTGGTTATAAAACTATCCACATTGATCCTATACTCGGACGACTGGTTCTAAACTGTGTGAAATTTTACTATCACTTTGTGCTGGAACTTAGCTGTCTTTTTGTGTCGCAGATGGTGGATACAGCGTTGCCAGAACTTAAGGAGGTAAAATCAGCAAAAATCCATAATTTTTCATTAAAAAATCTGCAAAATCTGCGTCAAGATTTTAAAAATCTTCAATAAATCTTCAAAACCCATTTTTTATGTAGTTTTATACAAACTCATTTCAATATATACGGCATGTTCTGGAATCTAAAATCGATGGTAAATATCTATAAGCGGTCCTCAAAGTATGAGGTATAAAAAAAGAAAATTTTTTTTGATCTTTCAACACAGCAAAGTTTTAAAAATTGGTTCTATTTTAGTTTCTCTCGAATGCGATTTTCAGAACATGGCTGATAATTTTTAGATATGTTTACATTAAAATATGATTCCAAACTTCTTCTCAAGCTGAGAAGGGATTAATCACACCTTTGGTATGTTATACAACAAATTAAGAGTTAATTGCTTGACAAGTTGTTTAAACTATCAAGAGTCTTATTGAAAATTTACAAGAGATCAAATATTGCAATATTGCGATATTAATGTGTCGAGACAATGCGAATTTTTAATTTTCAAGTAATCTATTGTGAATAAAATTCCTACTAATGAATCTATTTCCAAACGGTTCTCCTTCTATTAATGAATAATTTATTTCGTTTATCAATGCAAGAAGTGGAAATAGTACAAACACAAGTGACAATAAAAAGTTTTCCATAGAGCTAAAAAATCTGCAATTTTAAACCAAAAATCTTCAAATCTGCATTTTGGCAATTTTTGAGAAAAAATCTGCAAAATGCAGATAAATCTGCACTTCTGGCATCGCTGGGTGGATAGTAAAAAATGTATGTCATTGAGCATTTTGTTCATTTTATGAGAGATACAGAGAGAGAGAAACAGAACGTATGACAAAACAATCAGAAAAGCAGATTTATGGTTGGTATAAGGAGACAGCTTAGGGAAAGCCAAGAGGAACCGGCTTATGAACTGTCTTTTTGTAGCCTCTTAGTGACAATTTACCCCCTCGTAGGACATCCCCTTGTTAAAGTGGCCAGTCATATGGCTAGCATTCGGACTGGTTGTGTCATAAAGGGGCTAGTATTATAACCAGCTCGAAGCCAGCCACATGAACTACAGGGAAACGACTCAATACTAATACAATAGCAGCTTTAATTATGGTGAAAGAGAACATTAATGATGTTTCAACATACGATCCACCTAAATCGATGATTACTAGTAGTGCGAAGTTGTTCTGAGGAAATATGAACATCTTTTTTATTTTCAGGAAATTTATTCATATGAATTTTTTGATATAATCGCCCTAGTATAAACGCCTTAACTCGTATTTTATATATGTAAATGATAACATCCAAAGATAGTTACATATAATCATTTTTAAAGTTTGCTTACTGTATTTTTTAAAATTACATACCTAATATTTATGACTAATTATTTAATTTATTGATAAAAAAGAATTTATTTAATATAATTTTCTTCACAGTATTCATTAAATATGAAATCAAAATGTTAACGTTAAAAATGGATTTTCAAATTTTTTTCAAAATTTATCCTTTTGGGAAAAAATGAATTAATTTAAATTTAATTCTCTATTTTATATTAAAACCTACGTAAATGTTCAATTTATAAGTTTCCTTAAAAAAAATATGGCGCTTAATATGTCAAATGTTATTGTTTACATTGTTTGCAACGAAGCAAATATGCACTACTAATCTTGCTCATGGCTTTTTCAGTGCAAACGAAGTAAAATAGAACAAATTGCAAATACGTACATTTTGTTGCTGTATTGTGCAAATGTGTGTATTTTTGCACGCATTTGCATCGTTTGCACTACTCATCGTGATTTCCCTTAATGTTTTTAATAATCGCGGGTGCAACCAGTCTAACTTAAGTGAATATAAACATCAATCTTACTTACATATAAAGGAACAAAATAAGAGATCAAACCATATTTATATACATATATTGTTACGAAAGTAACTTTAGTTAAGAATTAGTTGTAATTATTATTTATCTTGTATTTATTAGTTGTTTTGTATTCATAAGTAATTTTATTATTGTTATTAAAATTTGTTATTATTTAGTACACTTCAATCCCAATGTGTAGCGAGCCCTCGAAATGACCGTTAAAAAAACTTCAGTATAAGTGGTGCAATTATGTAAACATAAGTGCCCCCATAAAACATAATAGACGTAAGAGGGGTGAACAGTAAAGCCTAGAACCTTCGAAAAACATTTATCATTATCTCTTTGAAAACCGAAGATTTGAACCAGGGAACTCACAGTTTCTAGCCTTTACAAACCCCCTAGACAACTGAACCATGAAGGAGCGTTGTTTGAATACCATTAAAATTAAATATGGCCCGTTTTACTGTTCACAACTCAACTCAGTTGAGAAGAGAGGGACATCGTTAAATCAACTTCGCTTAAGGCTAGATGACACTATTATACTTTGTATTAATACATGTCAAAAACTCAAGTAATATGACAAAGTGTGATAGTGTGAATGCAATGTGTCACGAAAATGACAAGTATTATGAAAAAAGTTTGACATCCCATACGACTTAATCGTTTTTTGAAAAATTTCTAAACAATAATACTTTTCATTGGATCAGGGTTGCATTTTATTTCATGTGTGAGTGTTTATACTTTGTGTGATGGTGTGAACACAAACTGTCATTTTACATTAGATTTTTTGACAGTCGCATCAAAACTCATTAGATTTCTATCTCACAAAGTATTATGGAATACGTAGAACTTGTGAGATAGTGTAATCTAGGCTTTAGTCTATGTTCATACGGCTCATGTCTTAGTGACAAGATTGCTACTTTATAGGCGAGCGGGACGAGGGGAAAAGAAACGAGTACACAGATGCATGTACTGTCTTTACGTTATGCTTTCTTATTCGTTGTTTAATTTTGTTTTTGTTTTCAATATCAAATAAAACAAAATAAACAAGTTAGAGTGCTATATTCGGCTGTGCCGAATCTTTAATTCCCTCCACCGACAGTTCGAATGTTTAAGGAGTAATATCTGCATGATGTTATTATTATCTTAAACTGTGACGATTTGTTATTAATTATGGTTTTAGGTGTACTAAACTGTTTTCCGGGAGTAGGGTTTCTATGGGGCCTAGGGTAAATTTGTACCGATCTTCACGAAATTTCCCAGTGTCATTTCTAGTCCTAAAAAACTGTGACGAGCCAAAATTTGTTATGATTGCATTATTTTTTACGATTTTAGGCGTTTTCCGGTAGTAGGGTTTATATGGGGCCTAAGGTAAATTATTGACCGATCGTCACGAAATTTCACAGTGTTATTTCTGGTCCTAAAAAACTGTGACGTACCAAATTTAGTTACGCTAGCGTTAATTTTTACGGTTTTAGGCTTACTAAACTGTTTTCCGGGAGTAGAGTTTATATGGGGCTTGGGTAAATTATGGACGGATCTTCACGAAATTTAACAGCATGATTTCCAGTCAAATAAAACAAATTTTTGCAAAATCTTATCTCATTGCGTGCCTTGTCCCAACATTTATGTTAATTTTTGTAACAAAATTATAAATTTTTTTAGGTGGTGGTTCCACATTTTGATTCATAGCTGTGGCCCTACTGTACCGATTTTGCTGGATTTCAATCCCATACTGCTTAGGATAACTACAAGCAATTTGGCACCAAGTTTGTTCATTTCTTTTGAGTTGTTCGAAAGTGAGCGTGTTTTCAACAGACGGACATACAGACGGACGGACATGGCTAAATTGACTTAGAATTACTTAAGGACCCAGAATATATATACTTTATGGGGTCTGAGATTAATAATAAAAAAGTTTCACACGGAATGACAAACTTAATATACCCTCTTCACAACTAATTGTGGTGGAGGGTATAAAAACATGTCGTCAACATGACATGATTCATTTGAACGCCAATTCATGTTCAAAGAAGAAAAAGGAAGAATCTTGTCAATAAGACATGAGCCGTATGAACTCAGACTTATCTTCGGTGAAGGGTATAAAAAAGGGTAATTTTTGGGATTTCAGTATTTTGGTCATAACTCTGCCATTTTTTAATCGATTTGACAGATTTATGTATCGGCGTCTTTAGGAATAAATTTACCATTTGCTTTGGTGATAAAATTTGGACTCGGGAAGACCTATAGTTCCCGAAAATGGGTATTTTTCAAAATATTTTGGTCATAACTTTGTTGTATCTGAACCGATTTTTTCGAGTTTCTTAGAAGATATGTTGTACTAAAGATTTCTGATCTTTTGTTATATTAGGCGTATCCATCGGAGATGTTGTGTATTGATAACTAAGATGATTGGATCTTTTTGGAAACTCTGGCTCTAGTCGTTCTCCAGAAATACAGAAAAAACAAATAAAAAAAAACAAGGGTTTTTTGCTCATATCTCCGTTATTTTTGGATCGATCTGGCTGAATTTTAAAAGCAAACTTAAACGGAGTATATCGATTGTTTTCTTCCGCAACTACGTTATATCAGAATTTTTCCTAATTCTTGGATTGTAAAATAATATATAGCAAAAAGTTTCAAATATTTGGTAAAAAAAAAGTATTTTATCTCTCCTGAAAAGTAGTTGTTTTTGAGTAACGAGGTTGCTACAGACGGATTTGAACTTCGCTTTTTATAAAGACCCAGAATATATATACTTTATAGGGTTTAGGGATCAATACTGTGGAACGTACAAACGGAAGGACAAAGTTATATATACCCTCTTACCTTCGGTGAAGAGAATAAAAAAGGCACGTAACTACAAGTGCGTTTATTTGATAAATATAGAACGACGTAATAACACATTTTTTTCTAAGAAAATAAAAAAAGATAGGTTTCTTTGAAAATTGTTTGAAGAATTCCAGGGACGACTTATCAATGCATGTTTTCTGACATGTTTATTGTTTTCTTCAGGGTTTAAAAAACCGCAGTCGATACCAAAAACGAGAATTTTTGTACAACGTTTCGCTTTTTGAGTTGGTTTGATAGCGACTGTTTACATTTAATGAATCAGAAGTAAGAGCAACAGTTTATTTTTTGCCAATGACAAATGAATAATTGGAAGAAATTACAGTTTTTCTACTTTGACTGCAGTTTTTTAAACGCTGATTTACTTTTTACAAATTTGTTTGCTTCTCCTGTGAAATTATATTTTTGTTAGTTACGCCTTTCTGCATTTTAGCTTACGATATATGTATTATTTATGGTAAAATATACATACTCTGCTGCTCAACATGCTTGGCTTTAATTTTTGGCGTTCATTATATTGAGCAAGCATGCTTTTAAGCGTTCGCTAAAAAAGTGTGGTTAATGTTAAAAATGTCGAATAGCTGGTCATTATTTTTTTCTGCAATTTTTTTTTTTCTTACCATTCGTATTTTTTACTGTTCGCTATAAAAGGTTGTTTCTTTAAAGCGAGATTCGTTATACCGAACTTCAAACAAAAATCAGCTGACTCATTAGTTTATATTTATAACTTTTTTAATTATTATTCTTTCTTTGTTTTTTTATCAGCATTTTGTGAAGGAGCCTTGGGGAATTAATTATGAATCATTACACGATCGAACAACGTACACAAATAATTAAATTTTATTTTTCAAGCCAACAGTCTATTGTGTTGACAAAGCGTGCATATCGTCGATTTCCCATTTCCTCTTAAATGGGTATGTCAACAAGCAAAAGTGCAGGCTGCGGAAAATGCAAGAGCAGTTCATCAGCGACAATCACACTTAATTAAGTGTACTGTTCGGTGCGGTGTATCCTCCGAAAGGATACTTGGCCGAAATTTTTTTGAAATTGAAAGTGGTGTCTCAATCCCTGTTAGCAGTGGTGCATATCGGACGATGTTGGAAAATTTTGTTAGGCCAGCTGTGGAAAACCGTCCAAACTTGTGGTTTCAACTAGATGGAGCCACATTACATACTGCAGGTGCCTTACCAGATTTAACAGCGTCTGACAGATTTCTTTGGGGATATTTGAAAGAAAGTGTTAACAAACCAAGAACCATACTCCCATGGTGGAATAAGCAGGTGGCATCGTTACAGCAACAAATACAACATTACAACAAAAATGGAAATTATATCACCGTTTACGTCAAAAAATACTTTAAACAAAAATCAAAGCGTTCCGCTGAACGTAATGAAATAAATAAATTGTTTGCCAATTTTTATTTATTTATGGTCAATATCTTATTAATTTCAATTTAAAATTATCAAAAACTTTAATAAAATACAATAATAGGTGCGTTTGAGTACTTTTACAGTAAAATGCAGTAAATGAGTAAACTGAAACATTTGCTCTCACAAAAAGCTGTTGTCCAAAAAAGTACGCGAACGTAAAATTTGTAAAAATTCGTAAAATAAAGGCAACAGCTGATGGCAAATAATTGAAGTGTTGAAAATGTGGACACTTTAGATTACTTAACTCGTTTTCTTATCGGTACTCGATTAAATACTTTTTATAACACGAACATTTTTGGAAAATGCAAACAAACTATTTTATGTAATCTTTCATATTTGTTTGTTTTTTATTTTATTTGATTTTAGTAATTTGTAACGGGTTAAATTATTTAAAAGAACATGAATAATTTGTTTGCTATTGATTACTTAAGTATCCAAATACTTCACACTTTTACAACTCTAAAAAATTAACATAACAAAAAAAATTTCAAAAGTTTGTATTTAGCCAAATAAATGCTTCACAAACCAGTTTAATTAATTAATATTTATTCACTTTTGGTTTTGTTTAAATTTTTTTTTCAACTTTTCTTTTATTTAACAATTTTTTCACAATTTGTATGCTTTTTATTTGTTACTTTTGTTTGTTTACCTTTTGAAACATATGTTTTTTTGATTTACTAAATTTTACTGCAAAAATTTCTGCAGTAAACATTTGTAAATACTCAGACAAGAACTGTCACTTTTCGCTCTCAATTTATGTTCTCATTTACTGCATTTTGTGTACTCGAACGCAATTTCGTAAAATGCAGTAAAGTTTAGTAAAAAATAGTAAAAACTTTTGTGCTCTCGAACGCAACTAATCACAGCACAAATCGTGGAAATTTTGTAAACATAAACAAAACTTTGACATAAACCTAGACAAACAATGCAAGAGCAAAAAATCGGCATCTGGCGTAGTGCTGCCACCTGTTTATTTCACCATGCATACTCCAACTAAAACCAACATTCGAAATGAAATCATTGCCATTACCCCGAAATGTTGCAAAAATTTATGGAAAATATGCTAAAAAAGCCCGCATGTTCGAAGCAGAAATGGAAATCCCTAACAGAATATTATTTTTCAAAGCTAATTGCAAAAAATTCCCCAATAATAAACTGTATTAAAAAAAAAAAAAAAATATTATAATAACCGCATAAATAAAAAAGTTATAAGCCATTTAAACCACATAGCTCATTCTGCGCCACCCTGTTTCAAACAGAGTTATAAACTTAACACAAAACCGATTTATAACATTTATATTAAGACATTCCAATCATGACAAATTAAACAGGTGGCATTACTACTTCAGATGACTATTTTTTGTTCCTGCATTGTTTGTCTAATCTTATGTCAACGTTTTGTTTATGTTTACAAAAAGACAACGTAATGTGTTGTAATTAGTGTGTTTTTTTTTAAGTTTTCGATTATTTTATATACAGCCCAATTATAAATAAAAATTCCACGGGAGTTTTCTTCCTTCTCCAATTTTTCCTATGTGGATTCAATTGTAAAAATGGGAAAAAACTCCCGGGAAATTTTTATTTATAATTGGGCTGATAAATAAAATTAAAAATAACAAGATATTACAATTAAATAAAAATTGGCTAAAAATTTATTTATTTCCTTAAGTTCAGCGGCCTTTGATTTTTGTTTAAAATCATTTTTAATGTATGCGGAGACAAATTTCCATTTCTGTTTGTTTATACATAATTGTATTTGTTGCCGTAGCGATGTTACTTTTATTACAAATTTCACCATGATTGCAATATTTTCCAAAAAATTAAAGATGTGTTTCTTGAAATCTTCGAAGTTTTTATAAAAAAAAGCCGGCATTTATTTATTTTATTTATCTTCAATAAGAACAAAAATAAAAGTACATAAAAAGCGGTTGTCCTAGGTTGGATTTATTTATAGACAACATTCATGGAATACATGTTCACTCGCATAACTTTTAATTAACGTGGGTGTTTTTATTAAAGAAAGCACAAAAGCGTTGATGGTTGGGTTTCGCTATGTATCTATCCGACTATATATATGACTATGAATGAATAAATAAATAAATGAATGAATGACTCTGAGTGGATTGATTGTTGTTGGTATACAAAATGCTCTAGTTTTGCCAGGCGATCATAAAATAAATAAAAACTCAACAAAAATAAATTCGTTAAGAAAAATGAGAAAACAGCAAAACAAATATAAATAAATGTATTTCTGTACAATTCTTGGGAATACTGTTTCATTTTTATTTCGTACTACGGGTACGAGTATTTCATTTGTTTATCTTTTGTTTTGCAAGCAACGGATGTATGGATAAATAAATTTCTTTAGATGGATGGATAAATTGTATGTTATAATAATTATGTTGTATATGTACCTAGTAAAAAATAATTTGTGTAAAGAAGCGTTCAGAGGGGGGAATAATACAAAATTCAATGTCTGACGGTTTAATGGAGGGTTTTCAGTTAATCGTCAAAATTTTCATAATTGCGATTACGATTAAAAATAAGGCTTTAATCGCATATTGAGTTTAAGTATTTCAAATATTTATTTTAAACATAAATAAAATTGGTATGGCATAGGAAGCAAAACAAAAAGTGACATGTACATATCGTCACCTTAAATGCAATATATGCTGCCGCTGATACTTGATTTAGAATGTGGCATATGCAATCGTCCAATGATCAAGTGCAAAAAACTATTCCCAATAGCGAAGTTTGGTGATTGGTGCAAATGGTCTTGCAAAGAGCAAATGCAAAATATCATAGCTGTTTTGTTAAATCCAACAACAAAATACACAGTGTTTCCTTAAGATTAACGCTACGAAATTTTGCATTTGCACTTTGGCAAAACCATTTGCACCAAACACTGAAATCCGTTTATTTTCATTGGACAGTAAATACGAGTTGCCATTTTATATCAATTATAAATATTTAGGTTTGAAAAATTTGGAAATAGTACCAAATGAGTCACGGGGGTACCACCGTACTTTTTGGCTTTGAATTGTATAAAAAAAGTACAATTGCAACAACTTTATCAACCGTGGTACGTTAAAAACAAATGATATGAGTTTGACTATTTTTTTTTTAAGCAAACGCACACAAACACAAATATTAAAGCTGAATTGACGTGTGTAAGAATAAATAGTTCTAAAGAAAAAATTCGCATCAATGCTGCTGTTTACATTTTTAATTTTAATTAGGTTTTGTTCAATATGAGTTTTAGAGAAAACTTTTTAAGGCAAAAGTTGTTGGAAACTTTACTAACAACAACAACTTTGGCGGGCGTGAGGGACGGCTTAGCCGTCGCCGATTGTCCTACAAAAAAATTCCGCGTCGTTTTTTTTTATCAATACCCACCGAATTGGGGGGTTAGAGCATGGAAAAATAGAAAAAAATTTGATCCATACAGTTAACGACAACCCTAATGATGCATGCAGTGATGCCGATTCTTAAGAAAACATATTGTTTGAAAAACGGCTAAAATTTTAAGTTTTTAATGAAGACTGACTTTAAAAAATATCAAATTCGATAGCCGTATTTCAATATCGATATATCGGTATTTTAAATATCGGCGATATATCGTCAGCTCAGAATTGGTTTGACATACCGACCATTTTTAAAAAAATTGAGTTAGGTATGGGGTATACTTATATATTTTGAATACCCCCTTGTTGAATCCAAATCAGTTTCGCGAAATTTTTTGTGGTTTCTGAGACATAAAGCATTCGTTCAGGACATTGCATGTTGAATTTTATGTTTTGAGGCCAAATATTAGCGATAATTAAAAAATACCAGTTGTATAACCAAAAAGCTGAAGAAAGATATTAAATTTCCCGTATTTCCCATTTTGGTACTATTTTTTCCCCCCTTTATAGTATCAAAAATTGCAGAATGCAAAATGTTTTGTAAAAAAGTACCAAAAATAGTTACGATTTTCACCCTTTAAACGTTCGAATTTCGAAAAATAACCAAACTTATATTCGTATTTTTTTGATAAGTTTCGAATGTGGTATAAACTTTATTTCTAGGTTTATTGGATCAAAAGATAGATGGGCTGACAAAAACGTACCAAAATTCAGGTTTTACCCGTTTTCACCCTAAAAGAGCCGAATTTCAAAAAAGTACCACACATCTGTCCACTTGTTTTTCAAAAGAACAATGATCTGTATTACAGTTTTTTTGTATCTCTTTTAGTTTTGGAGATAAAAGATTTCCGAATTTACCCTTTTTTACCCCCTAAACATTCGAATTTCTTAGTGGATCGATTTGGGGAGAGATCCACCTCCGGTCCAAATTTCAAGTCATTAGCTTCAGGCGTGTAGGCTCTACGATGATGAATGATTCAGTCACTCACGCAATAAGTATACGTGTGCAGCACAAAAAGCCACTTTTTTAATTTTTTTTTAGAAAACCAAAACCTCGGTTAATTATTCGAGCGAATAACCGATTAAAAGCCTGATTAAATGTATCCTAGTACCTAACCTTAAATTGTTTTTGCCATAAATTCGTAACGTTAACTTGTGTTGCCGAGAAATTTCATAAAATGGAGCAAGTGTTGCCAATGAACTAATTTATTAAGAACAACGACAATTTAAATGATGTTGCTCAAGCCATTTTTTCGGTAAGATTTTTATTTTGCCTTTATTGCATCCTATTTTTATGGATAAATCACATTGTACGCTACATCTGTATATTTTTGTTTCAGTTTTTTTATGTTCACATTAAAGTGCACATTCGGCTTGTATTTGCATCTGATTTACAAAGAACTGGCAAAAATACGTGGCTACGTTGAACAACAAAATTAAAATTAATATTGTTTAAAAGATACTATGAGGATGCAGCCTTTTAATAGGATTACTCTTACCAACTACCGAATAATAGAACTTCAACGTGTTTTGGCTTCTTATAGTAACATAAGTTCCTTTCTCTGTATTTGTTTTTAATAATCATGTAAATTAAAATATTTCCTCTCACTAATAATGGTCCACTCATTTATATTTTTCGTAATTGCTTAATTTTTTACCGAAAATTTTCGGAAATAACTCAATTTATATATTTTTAACTTCAATTGTAAAAGACGATTTCGATAAAAATATTTAAATTTTTAATCGTAATCACGTGAAATATTATGCGATTACGATTATAATAACCGTGCAAACCCTTGTTTAATTTGAAAACAAGAAGTAAAATCTCTATTCAAAACTATTCAACTATTCAAAAACTATTCAAAAGGTCTCGTAAATGGGGGAAATGAAATAACATTTGTAAAGGTATTACAGATGTAAAATCCCTTAACCAAGTGAGTTTGGATGATTTTTAGGACCTGGAGTTCCCTCCCTGCTTCGCTTCAAAATACCTGATTTAATTTAAGAGGATCTCAATGATTTAAAGCTCCTTTATGATTTTCAATTACTTTATGAAAAAACAAAATTTTACCCATAATTTCATAAAGACTTATTCTGCAACAGTCACTTTCTCTAAAAAAGGTTTATACCAGTTAAATTCTTATACAGGCTTTTCTTTAGGCGTTTATTGCGTACGTAAAAACTGATACGTGAAATTGCTGCCAGAAGGAGAAAGAGTTCAAATGTTTCACACGTCAGTAATTATTTTTAAAAACAATTTTCGTCAACACAGCTCAGCTAAGTAAAATAGATATCAAGTTAAAGTACTTAATGTGCAATTGCAACAACAAAAGACTGCTTAAAGGCTACATACCTCGTACTCTACTTACCGTTGCGAAGAAGGTGCAAAGGATGTAAACGAGAAACAGAAGGAAAAATGGTTGAAAGGTGAATTATGTACTTGAAAATAAATTAAGTAAAATGTTGGTTAAAATAAAAAATTAATTGGGAAAACAAATATTCATTATCTTTGCACTGAAAAATATGTGCAAAGACAACGAAGACCAAAAATTTTTCTTACTTTAAATCTCTGAGTGAATAAGAAACTGTAAGGGAAAGATTTTTGTACTTATTCATTCTACAAACATGATACTTTTTTGATTTAAGGGATATTTTAGGGATATTTTTGGTACTTTTTGGTTCTTCAACTTCAACTAAATACATAAAAAATGCATAGTTCTGAGAGAATAAGGAGGAGATTTTTGTACTTTTTCATTCTACAACTGGTACTTTTTTTTTGATTTAATGTAACTTTTTAATACTTTTTTGTTCTTCATCTGGTACTTTTTGAATTTTTGTTAGTATTATTGGACCTAGAAACATAAAATTTAACATTCAAGGTCCTGGGTAAATGATAATCTTTTTGGTACTCTTCCGTTTGTATACCCTCCACCACAATTAGTTGTGAAGAGGGTATATTAAGTTTGTCATTCCGTGTGAAACTTTTTTATTATTCATCTTAGACCCCATAAAGTATATACATATATTCTGGGTCCTTGAGTAATTCTAAGTCGATTTAGCCATGTCCGTCTGTCTGTCCGTCTGTTGAAAACACGCTCACTTTCGAACAACTCAAAAGGAATGAACAAACTTGGTGCCAAATTGCTTGTAGTTATCCTAAGCAGTTTGGGATTGAAATCGGTTTAGTAGGACCAGAGCTATGAATCAAAATGTGGAACCACCACCTAAAAAAATTGATAATTTTGTTACAAAAAATAACATAAATGTTGGAACAAGGCACGGAATGAGATAAAATTTTGCAAAAATTTGTTTTATTTGACTGGAATTCACGCTGTTAAATTATGTGCCCATATAGATATGAATCTATCTAAGTTTTAAATTTCATTCAAATCGGTTTGAGAGGTAGAAATTTCCCCTATCTCCCCTCGTGGTCCTATTTTTTTAAAAGTGCATTTTGTGTCCATAAATATATGGTTCTATCTATGTTTTTAATTTTATTAAAACCGGTTTGACAGATTCTGAGAGGAAGAAAATTCCCCCTGTCTTCCCTCGTGGTCCTACAATTTGGCCCATTTTCTAAAGGTTTGGCCCTTGTGCCAATAAGAACCTATGTCCCAAATTTTATCAAATTATCTTCAAAATTGCGACCTGTACTTTGCACTCCAGGTTACATGGACAGCCAGCCGGACGGATATCGTTAGTTTGACTCAGAAAGAGATTCTGATTCGATCGGTATGCTTTAAAGTGGGTCTAGGACCAATATTTTAAGGCGTTACACACATCAGCACAAATGCATAATACCCTCTCCACTATTGTGGTGTGGGTATAAAAATTACCATATAAAAAGTAAGAAAAATGCTTTCGCAAATTTGAAGCAGCCCGCTGCCGGAGACTGCCGGAAACATGCAAAAAATACTATTTTAAATATTTATCAATTTAATTTACTTCCATCTATTGAAATAATCTAACTGTTGAATAAAATAAAATAAAAAATTAAGCTTTTAACAACAATATTTTTTTCCAATGAAAAAAAAACAAGAGCTGTAAGGTGCTTGGTTTATTTTCAATAAAAACGACATAACATTGGTTTCTGTGACACCCGAAGCGGACGCTAATTTCAGTTCGAACAAAAAACCCATATTATTTCATGACACCAATTTTAAATTAATGTTTTGATGAGAATCTCATTAATAAAATTTTAAAGTAAACCGCTGGTTAATATGTTTTGTTGACAACACTGCTTGAAAACAAAAATAAAATTCTTAACAGCTGATACGTAAAAACGGAGAGAAATTTTAATTTTATCAGGTTCATCCGCAACGCAACGTTACGTTTACGTGTGAGTACCTATTCACACATAAGCTTGGTAAGGAAAACGGAACAGCTGATCCGCAACGTATACGTTTACGTAAGAGTAACGAGGCCTTTAGGGTCCCCTGATTTTGCAAACGAGGCTCTGGCGGCCGACACTAGGCGGTATAACCTTAACATCTGCATGGATGAAATTCCGATGCACTGCGTTGTCCTAAAGGCCTGCTGGCAGCCCCACAACCAGTATCAGATGCTTAAGACTAATCAGCCATTCATTCTAAACTATTTCGATTGCCGAAATCACAAAAGAAAATTACAATCAAACCGATCAACCAATGCCTGCCTACCTTTGGAATGAAAGAAAATATAAGATTTGGAACATGAAATATCAGAACGCTTTTAAAACTTACTCGTTTCGCACAAGTTAGCAAAGAATGCCGCACCTATAACATTGAGGTACTTGGTCTATTAGAGACAAGATGGCCAGAGTCGGGTGAGATGAGTACTGCAAATGGGCTGACTTTTCTGTACTCCGGCCGACCAGTAAACCAACCAAAAAACAATGGTGTTGGCTTCCTGTTATCCGGCCGAGCTCGGAATGTTCTTGTTAGTTGGAAACCCATTTTTAACAGATTAGTGTGTATTAGACTTCGCACAAGGGCGAGAAACATAACTAAATATATTGCAGTGCTACGCCCCAACCAGGGATGGTAAATGAGAAAACTAATATCGTACCAACAAACTTATAAAATCGTACTTTTTTGGCCCCAATAGTACTAAATCATTTTAAATAAATTTTTTTATTTTATTTTTAAAAACAAAAATGTAATACAACACAAACAAAAAGTACTTAAAACTCATTTGTACATGTAAAGTATAGATAGCAAAAAATACATGATCAGTAATTATACATAATAATAGGGTGGGTAAAATTTTTTCGAGTCAAAAGTACATCGCGATTCTTGTTCTATAAGTTATTCCAAGAAACTTTGCCAAAGAAACCGTAGGTCAAAAATGAATTTCGAGCCCCGGATTTTCGAAAATATTTAAGAATAGAGACAAACAAATTGTATTTGGTCTAGCCAGACCTGCATTATGCGGTTTTTAGGGTTGGGAATTCCATTTATTTTTGATTGCCGCCAGAGAACGTTTTCGTACACTTTTTATGGCTAATAAATTAGTGAATGTTTAAACGCTGGTTTAGTTGAAACAATTCTATGCGTTTAAAGATGGTTTATATGTTTACTGATATATAGATTTGTTCGTTTAAACACATTTTAAACTAAAAAGAGAGTTTAACTTGCTCTGATTTATTAGCCCTTAGAATTTATCGTCTTTTTTGTGGAAAATTTATGAATATATTTTAAAATGCAATCTCTAATTTTAAACGAAAATAAAATTTTTAAGCGTTCTAAAAATATGTGCATACGAAAATTTTCGGATTGCATTTCCAAATTTATTGTATTTACAATGTCAATTTGTACTGCAGAAACAGGAAAGGAGTATCAGTCCAAATATAAAAAAAAAAAATTAAATTTAGCGCTTGAAAAATCTCCTTCAAGCTAGTTCGGAGTAAAATAATAATGGAGTGGGCTCCCACTGTTCCAAAATTCTGTTGATTACTTCTTGACGTGACAACCATCTTGTTGACGAATATTTGAAAATATTATGAGTTCGTTACAAAATAATCTGCAGAAGTGGTTTCCTATATCTTTTAAAAACTTGCCAATATCTTCAGAAAATGCACGCTTATATGCTGAAGCTGATACTTAATTTAGAATAAGCAATCGTTCAATGAGCAAGTGCAAAAATCTATTCATAATAGCGGAGTACAGTGTTTGCTGCAAATGGTCTTGCAAAAGAGCAAATGCAAAATTTCATAGCTGTTTTATTAAATCCAACAACAAAAATAAGAGTTTCCCTTAGATTTCTTAAAAAATCAACGACATTTTGCATTTTCAAAAGACTATTTGCACCAAACACTAAACCCCGCTTATATTCATTGGACAGTAAATATGAGTTGCCATTTTAATCAATTATAAATAGATTTCAGTGTATTTATTAAATATGAAAAACTGGGAATTTAGCACGACATACGGAGATCGTATTAATTATAAACTTTGTATTCCCGAAAATAACTTTGATAATATAATTGCATGTGCCCGTGCATAAAACTGAATTGGCAAATTGGGTTTTTTCGTTGTTTTCTTACGAAGACAATAGAATGAAAAGCGGTTTGTTTTTTAATTTTGTTTTTTCTTTTAACCCACTTTCAACTACAATTCGAGTCGAAAAGAACGCAACCAATTGTAGGGGTATGTAAGAAAATATAAACTCACTGTTTATTGTTGGTGTTTTGTTTAAGCTTTGATATTGTTACAAGTAAGACTTAGAGTGTTTAAAACTCTTATTCGCTTTAGGGTCTTATTTGTTTAATATTTTTAGCTTTTCTAAAATCTTTGGAAAAGGTTTCCTGATGAGCTGGTCTAAGCAACCGGCGAAATGCGCATAGAAGCTAGCTTTCCCTCAACAATCAATTTCAGTGTATTTATCAAATATGAAAAACTGGGAATTTAGCACGTCATACGGAGATCGTATTAATAATAAACTTTGTATTCCCGAAAATAACTTTGATATATATGTTGGTTTGAAAAATTTGAAAATAGTACCAAATGAGTCACGGGGGTACCAGCGTACTTTTTAGTTTTAAATTGTACCAAAAAAAGTACAATTGTACCAACTTTATCAACCCTGGCCCCAACTGATATGGCCGAAATGCCGAAAAAGAAAAATTCTACGAAAATCTCGAGAGCTGTAGCATCTACTCTCAGAGTCGATATTTTTAAGCTTATTGGTGACTTTAACATAGAACTTGGCCCCGATAGCACCAACAGAGAATGCATTATGGGCAAACACGAAACGGGTCGTATGAGCAGCGTGGCCATTTTGGAATTTTTGCAGCTAGATTTAGCATTTTTTTGTCTGATTTAGCTGCAAATTTTTCATTTAGCAGTTAGCATTTTCTTTAGCATTTTTCAACTACATATTGAGCAATTTTTTAGCATTATTTAATTTAAGAGTATTCAAGTAATCTTCTTTTGAAAATCTACCACACTTTTTTGTTGAATGCATAAACAAATCCCTACTCTTTTGCTATAGAAACTGTACAATCTTTTAAAAGATCTTTCATATCAAATTGTTTTAAAATTTGGACAGCTTGATCGATTATTCATGTTAAGCTCAATTACGATTTTGAAAAATTTTTGGAAACGAAAAGAGATACCATAACTCTTAAAATAGAAAAACAAATACGAATTACATACTGGCATTTTATAGCTCAATTAATATGTCAACTAACTTTTTTGTGCAGAAAATACTAATAAATGCAAATTAAGTCTGGGTTCACACTATGAAAGTTTTCTTTAAGAAAGTCTGAGTTTATGGGTGAGAGAAGAGAGAAGAGAGAAGAAAATCATTTTCTTTTCCCCTCTCACCAATAAACCCAAACTTACTGAAAGAAACCTTTCCTAGTGTGATCCCAGACTAAGCTAACATTTTAAAGAAGAAATGATTGATTTCACTGTAGAAGAAATTAAAACTTTGGAACATCAGCGGCAGAAACTAAATTCATATGAATTGTTAAATAAGAACTCAACAGTTGATTTCTGGATAAATGTTTATGGATATAAAAATGCATTAAATGAAAATCCATTCATTGAATTAGATTCTTTGCAACGAAGTTTTTGGTTTTGCCATTTAGCAACGCGGAAGTTAAAATAGGTTTTAAGTGGTATAAATCTCCTTCCGGAGGTAACTTTTATATTACATATATTCAACATTTTTCATTTGTCGAATTTATTCTATGAGCTAAATTTTAGTTATGTATTTTATAAAGGTTTTTTTTTAATAATTTTTCAGAAATGACTTTATACACTACCAGACTATTATATTGTATTTTCTTGTTACATTTTACCTTAGCTTTCCTTTGGAAATAAATTTGAAAAATGAAAAATGTTGAATATGGTATAAGTCTCTTAAGAACGAAAATTCAAATAGAATGCCGTTAAATAGCTGAAGAAGAATATTCATTTTATGACGTATTTAATTTATAAAATTAAATGTTTTATTAAACCTGTTATATAAATTTTATTGAAATACATACTAAATAATAGCCATTTATGCGTCAAGTTCCTTTGAATTTTTGTTATGGTATGGTACCTCTTGTTTGAAAACTTTGTATGTACGTATATAAAGACTGAAATATATTTGTTTAATAGTTTTAAGACTTTTTATGTTTAATAAATATTTTATTGTTATTTTTTAATCAGTTTGTTCTATTTATATGATTACTAGCTTAACCCGGTGCGCTTCGCTACACTGCTTTAACCACCTTTGAAAACTCTCCCTTTAATAGTTCTTCAGTAGAGAGATATTAAATATCCTCGGAGAGGTATTTGCCCCCATGCGCCTACCCGCATTATTTTTATTTTTAAAAAAGTAGTATACCATAAGAGGAACTTCTACAAAGTTTGAACATTCTTACTATAACAGTTCTTAAGATATGCGATATTAAACATTGGCGTCCTATGGTGGGTACCACTTCCCCCGCTGCTATTTTGTTTCAATTTTGGGACTCAGAAGATCCTACTACCAAAAGTTCAACAAAATGTGTGCAGTGGCTGTTATTAATATTTCTATCTATGAGGGGTACTGCTCCTCTCCTGTCTTCCACGCCTATTTTTATATTGAAATTTATAGTTTACCCTAATAGTAGCTGTAACCACTTTTGAAGACTTTCCCTTTAATAGTTTTTCAGTTGAGCGATATTTAATATATGCATCCTATGTGAGGTGTTTTCCCCATGCGCCTACCCGCTTTATTTTTATTTTCAAAAGTGTAGTATACCATAAGAGTGACTTCCACAAAGTTTGAACATTCTCACTATAACAGTTTTTAAGATATCCGATATTAAACATTGGCGTCCTATGGGGGGTAACACTTCCCCCGCTGCTATTTTGCTTCAATTTTGGGGCTCAGAAGATCCTACTACCAAAAGTTCAACAAATTGCTTGCAGCGGCTCTTCATTACATTTCTATCTATAAGGGGAACTGCTCCTCC
The DNA here is from genome assembly GCA_930367215.1 of Pollenia angustigena. Classification (NCBI taxonomy): domain Eukaryota; kingdom Metazoa; phylum Arthropoda; class Insecta; order Diptera; family Polleniidae; genus Pollenia; species Pollenia angustigena. Next base: position 25,829,418 of record OV884059.1, read on the forward strand.
TCTGTCTACCCCGCCCATTACTATATTGAAATTTAAAGTTTGCCATAATAGTAGTTTTAACTACGTTTGAAGACCCTCCCTTTAATAGTTCTTTAGTTGAGCGATATTTAATGTATGGATCCTATGGAAGGTATTTCCCCCCCTGCGCCTATCCGCTTTATTTTTATTTTCAATAGTGTAGTATACCATATGAGTGACTTCTACAAAGTTTGAACACTCTCACTATAACAGTTCTAAAGATATGCGATATTAAACATTGGCGTCCTATGGGGAAAACCACTTCCCCCGCTGCTACTTTATTTCAATTTTGGGACTCAGAAGATCCTACTACCAAAATTTCAACAAAATGCGTGCAGTGGCTCTTATTAATATTTCTATCTATGAGGGGTACTGCTCCTCCCCTGTCTCTCCCGCCCATTTTTATATTGAAAATTTATAGTTTACTATAATAGTAGCTTAAACCACGTTTGAAGACTCTCCCTTTAATAGTTCTTCAGTTGAGCGATATTTAATGCATGCATCCTATGGGAGGTATTTCCCCCCCTGCGCCTACCCGCTTTATTTTTATTTTCAAAAGTGTAGTATACCATAAGAGTGACTTCTAGAAAGTTTGAACATTCTCACTATAACAGTTCTTAAGATATGCGATGTTAAACATTGGCGTCCTATGGGGGATTCAAATACCCCCGCTGCTATTTTATTTCAATTTCGGGGCTCAGAAGATCCTACTACAAAAAGTTTAGCAAAATGCGTCCAGCGGCTCTTAAGATATGCGATAATAAATATTGGCATCCTATGGGGGGTACCAATTCCCCTGCCCCTATCGAAAAAATAAGTAGCCTATTTTATTTTAAGGGCTCACGTGATGTTACTGTAAAAATTTCAGGAAAATCGGTTCAGTAGTTTCGGAGTCTATAAGCCAACAAACAAACACACAAACATACAAACATTTTTCATTTTTATATATATAGATAGATAGATAGATAGATAGATAGGAAAGAATTATGTAAAATAAATCATGTATAAAGGTATATTAACTAAAATAACAAAACAATAATACATTTAAATTTTAGCATTATTTTTTGGCAGTTTAGGATTTTTTTTGGCATTTTTTAGCATTGCTTGAAAGCCGATTTAGCTGTAAAATATTTTTGGATATGGCCACACTGCGTATGAGCGAAAATGTCACTCTCTTTACAGATATGTTTGTTACAAACGACCTCTTTATTGGTGGAACTCTGTTCCCTCACAAACGTATCCAAAAAGTGACTTGGGTGTCCCCCTATCAGCGGACTGAAAATCAAATTGACCATATCGTCATCAGAAGAAAGTGGCAAGGACCACTTCTTGACGTGGAAAATAGAAGGGAACTAGTTGAATTACTACTGTCCGTCTCAAAATTGTAGCTACAAAACAGAAAACTGGACATTAGAAAGTTAGAACAGCCAGCCATATCCGCGGAATATGTTCCCCCTTCTCTTCAGTTGGGTGCAAGACCGAATTAAGAAGCTTTAGTTAGTGAAGCCGATGTTTGTTGTTTGCACCTGGCCGTAAGGCTGTCTAAGTATTAAAGCTTTAGTTAGCGAAACCCTTGCAACCTGGCCAGAGAAGCTTTAGTTAGCCATTCGGGATTTTAATAAATAATTAAAATCTATGTACTATGTATAACACGATTACTAAAATAAAAGTTGTTTCAATAGATTTTAAAGCCGTTATTTTTTCCTATTTTATTGTAGAATTTGTCAAAATAAGAAAACGTAAATTCACCCAAAAATGTTTCTCAACTATTGTTATACTAAATTATTTCCCAATAATTACCAACAATTTGTAAAATTTTGTATGGATATTTTTAAGGCGATTTTCTTTGGGCGAATTTTCTGGCAGCCGCAGATCAATAGTTCACATAAAACACGTTTAGTTAGAACTTGCACTACAACATTCACGTTTGACATATTTTTAAAAGTGAATTATTGTCTTAACTACTTTTTGGACGCCTACGTCACCAAGACAGTTAGTTGTGTTTTCGGCAACTAATATGAATGTATTTTCTTACTGTTTTGCCAGTACTGTCTAATGTAAACGCTGTGTGAAAGGAAAAACTAAATTCGAGCATTTCGATAACAGATTAAAACTTTTTAAATATATGTATTGCCACTCGTAAAACTGCTCTGAGTGTAGAAGCAGCTCGCGCTTTTTGTCATTATTTTTTAAGGACAAACAGGTCGTTTTTGTTTGTCAGCTTTTGTTGCGTTTTGCGTTGTCAACCCGCATTGGTTAGTTTTTCGGCGTCGTATAACTGTACCGAGTTACAGTTTTTGCGGTTTCTGCATTAACTATATGCAATCGTTTTTAACCTTGAATAAATAATGTGACTGGTGGAGAACCATATATAACTCGGACATTTTGCTGGTGGAGTACCAGGAAATAACTCAGAAGTTTACTGGTGGAGACCAAAATACTCTGGAGCGGATTCTTGAAGCTCTCGCCTTCCTATACGAAGGTTTAGGTCGAACGAGGACTTTGCGGTTAAGGCTCCAAAAATTTGTGTGATACCCTGGCATTATAACTGTAAATAGTTCGCCAAAAAATTTTTAGTTTTAAGGAAAAAAAAAATATATATTGCAAGTTTGAAAAATTATTTCCCGAAGTATTTCGGTTTTTGGCTGAAAAATTTGACCTCAAATTAAAAAAAAATATACAATTAAAAAAACATTCGAGTACGATCTTATACATTTCTAACTTGAAACTACTCAAAACTTACTTTAGATAGGTATGACCAGTCACTTGAAACTTCAAATGAATCTTGAATTTACAGCTTTTATATGAAACCGAATAAGAAAACACAATGGAAAAAATCGACCAAATCTTTTAATTTACATGAAGTACATAAAAGCATTCCATCAGCTGTATTTGCAGATACCAAATAAAAGTGCATTTAATTTTTTTAATTTTTTTGCAAGAACATTTTCCATCCAAGCACTTTATTTTTGGCTTAAATGAAAACGAAGAAAAGGCCAAGAGCACCACAATCTGTATGGGTGGAAAATTTTAATTTAATTTCGTTTGAAAATGAAATGGTTTAAATTTAAAATATGTATTTTTATTTGTTCATTTTGTGCAATATGTACTTTAATCACTGAGTTAAACTAGAAAAATCCATTAAAATACTTGAAATTATCATTTCCATAAGAGAACATACACAAACCAACACCTACATACAAAAGTAAAAGCAAATAAACATCCTAGAAAGAATTATCATCAGCATCATCATCAAACATTCAACAAACGAGTACACACAGCCATTGTAGAGCACAAAAATCAAACTAAACCATGCAACTAAACAATGCAAGAAATTCAACATCCATCCATAAACCCATCGTCATCATCGTATTTAAACAGCAGCAAAAATGGTATCAAATGCACAAAAAGATTTTCATTTTAATTTTTTTTAAAAAACAAAACTAGAAAAAATATCACAATAATACAAATGCTGGCAAAAGCCACTTATCCTTGAAATATTGTACTGAAACTATACTCGTACTCACAGAAAAAAAAAAAAAAAAAATAGTTGCTATAGCTGGTTAAAAACTATATCACCAACGACAACAAGAACAACAACCATTAGGACGACGACAACATAAAAGAAAAGAGCAACGTTTTGCATCCATCTATCCAACACCGTTCGTTGTTTGCTCTTATAAACATTTGAAACAAAAAGGGTCTGGTGGTGTGTTGCAGAGCAGGAGATTTCTTTAACAGGTTTTTTTTTAGCTTTTTGCTTTATACAATTTTTATAAAATGAAATGTTATAGTTTTTTCCCTTTATTATTATTGTTGTTGTCAACGTATGTGTTACTGTTTTTTGAGTTGTTGTTGCTGTTACATATTTTTTTGTGTCCATGTCCTGGTTGTGTATTTCGAATCTACACGTTTATAACAAAGTAAAACGTTCGTTCATACATTACTTAAGATTAAAAGGTTTAACACGAGTTTTTTTTTGTTCAAAAAATATATGTATAAATTAACCATTTAACGCTTTAAGCCGGAGTGGGGAATTAAGGTTAATGAAGAGGAGAATTGAAGGAAGCAAAAAGGCATATTTAAAAAAGATTTTTATTAAATAATTTGTAAATGGGATATACCTACCTACAAGAATATTTCTATTTGGCAAAAATATTGTTTGCAAAAAAATGCATTTTTACATTATAATATATTTTGTTTTTACTACATATTTTAACAAAAACAGAGGCTTACAATTTTAGGAAAAACAGCTCTGCTTCAAAAAGTCAAATGGTTTAAGAGTTATTAAGTTTTTTGTGTCTCGTGTAACCCGTTTCTGTATTTCTCCCATCGTAAAACTTTTCGCATGAAACGTGTGAATTGCAACAAAAATAGTGTGAAATGAAACAAAAATTGGTTTTTCTCACACAAGTGTTTCTTTTCTGTATCTTTTTTTGCGAGAATTATCTGTCATTTAAATAATTTTCCAGCAATTATTGGAAGGATGCGAGAAAAAGTGTTTCTATAACAATATTTTGCGAATCGTTTCTTTCAACAACTGTCAAAATAAGTCACATTTGAAATTGGTGGCGAGAAAAACAAAATGTAGATATTTTGAATTTAAAATATGTTTATATACTATTTTTTTAAAATAAATAAAAAAAAATAGAAGGAATATAAATGATGAATGCATCAGTGTTGCCAGATAAATTTGTGTCAAAATCGTCAATTTCCTGAGAAAAAAATAAAAAATATCGTCTTTTTTGTTTTAAGAATCGTGCAATTTAAAATCAATTTTAAACAAATTTGTTTCGACTTTTATTATTTATTTTATAAATAAAGTTTACGGGTATTTAATAATTTCATTAAATTTATATATTTATTTTGTTAAGCTGGAGGATTATTTTTTACAAAATTATTTATTTTCTTTAATCCGATAACAATTTAAAATTGTTATTTTCCCCTGGAGAAGTTACACAAAGGCATGGGAAAATATAATTTTAAACAAAAAAAAAAAAAAAAAGATATTTTTACAAAAGCAAAAAAAAAAAAAAACCAAGCTTAATCAAATAAACATACATCCTTTTTTAAAATAGATATATATTTATAAAAACCGAGATAAAAATGGGAAATTTTTAAATTAAATCAGCTTTGATTATTATAAATATTCTGGGGTTTTATGGAATTGATAGTGACAACGTTGTTTTATATTTATATCGTATGTAGTCCGAAATAGTATATTATTGAAATTTAGCTATATCGGTTTACAAATGGCTGAGATATAAATCTTTAATTTACCTATTCCTATAATCTTTTTTACCTGAAATAGAATACCTGGTAGTTAAAATTAAAAAAATCGGTTCATAACTAAACGGGTTAAGGACCCAGTAAAATCTTACATACAGTTCTACTGAAAAACTAATGAATTTTACAAGGGTTGTGCCAAAATGAACAAATTCAAAAGTAAGTAATTTTTTTTTATCTAAATACATCCAGAAAACAGGGGTCTAATCACCGCATACGATATCGAGCAAAATTGATCGTAATTATTTATTTTGGTATCATGAAACTCGATATCGAATGAAAATTATGAAATTTGAAATAATAGCATTCGTTATCGAGTAACTCGACATTACATATATCGAGTTTTCATTCGATACGTCAGTGTCTGTCGTATGCAAAAACATTCGATAGTTTATTCGATACGATAGTATCGAATGCGGTGATTAGACCCCTGTAGTTTTCGAAGTTCTTATGGATGAAAGCTACTTAATAACGAGTGAAAGAAGCTATCCATTTTGAAAAAGTTTTTACTGGGAGACAAACAAATTTCTTTCTTGCCGGAATTATGGTTTTGGCACAAAAGTGTACATATAAGATAAGAATATCAAATATCAATCGGTGGCATGTCATAACGTCCAGTGTCATAGTGTCCATGGACGTTATGACACTCCAAAAAGTGTCATAGTGTCCATGGACATTATGACACTTTCAAAAGTGTCATAACGTCCATGGACACTATGACACTTTGCCAATGGACATTATGACACTTTCAAAAGTGTCATTAGGTCCATAATTACTAAAGAAGTTAAATACAAAAAATGATCTGCATACACGCAGAGAAAAACATGTTTCATTATGGTCCCAACCAAGAAAACTATTTTTAAAGTAACTAATTTAACCATAATATGGTTGTCGGTGACAATGATTTGGTTAAATGAAACATAATATGGTAAAAAAAATGTTAAAAATGGTTTTGCTGTTTTTTCTCTGGGTGTATATATTAAATATATAACGAAAACAATTTTGGGCGCTATGACATTTCTTTGATGGACGTTATGACACTTTCAAAAGTATCATAACGTCCATGGACATTATGACACTGGACGTTATGACATGTCACCATATCAATCATATTTTGTATATGTATATAAGAAGTATTAAATCTTCAAAATAGGCCAAGTCGGTCCATTACTTTCCCTCGAAATTTTGCTTTTGCCGATACATTTTTTAGGGAAGAGACAAACAATTTCGAGGACAATTTTCACAATAGGGATAAATATAAAAATTTAACCCTTGTTTCTAAAGATATCTTTTTTTCTAATAAACAAACATATAAAAATATTTACAATTATCTTATTTCGAAGACTAAGTGTAAAACGCAACGCCAACAATTTCATTAAAAGCAAAAACAAAATCAAATATATTTTATAAAATTTTATGTTGCTTTCTACAGACATTCATATTATTTTTTTTTTTTCAATTTTCAACGCCACAAAATAGAAGTATTTCAAATTTAAAAATTCAAGATGAATTTCTATAGAAAGTAACAACAAAATTATAAAATATTTTTGATTTTGTTTTTGCTTTTGCTTTCGTCACTTTTTTAGCAAAAATCATCAAAACGACACTTTGTTAATATCGGAACAAAAAATCGTCAAGATGACGATAACTCGTCAAATCTGGCAGCCCTGTTTTTATTATATTTATTTCTTTTGTTGACGTTTCGCTTTTATTTGACTGGAAATATTCCAGTATAAACAGAATTTGTTGTGTCTGTTTTCGCATTCAAATACAGAAACACTTTTATCTCATAAATCGAGAAACGATGGAATTTTTTGTTTCACACTTCATGTAAGAAATTTTACGATGCGAGAAATACAGAAGCGAGCTACTGCTGAACACTCTGTGGTGGTCAGAGTTGGTTTGACAGCGACTGTTTATATTTAATGAATCAGAAGTAAAAGCACCAGTTTTTTTTTGGAAAATGTCAAATGAAGGAGTGAAAGAAATGGCTGCTTTTCTACTTTGACTGCAGTTTTTTAAACGCTGGTTTTAAATAGGTTTCATAGATTTTGATAAAAATTAATTTTAATTTTTGAAAAAGTGAACCTTTTTTTGTTTTTGCTTTTTACTTATGCATATCAGGGATGGAAACTATGGTGCAGTAGTACTTTTTTATGCTACATTGGTGGCTATCTTTAAAGTCTTTTTTCTAAGTATATATGTATATATCAAGAGATGAGCCAGAAAATATTTAATTGTTTCCGTCAGAGTCTCAAATCTACCTTTTGTAATTGAAGTTGATAAAAAAAACTAAAGTCCATTTTCCATCCCTGATACGCATGTGTTTGCAGCGTTGCCAATAGAAGAAAGTCTCTGACAATGATGGCATTGAAATAGTCGAATTTCATGCCATTTGCTTTTGTGTTTTTACACATGCCTCTGCCAGTTTATAGTGCTGGTTCACACACGTCAAGTTTGTGACTCCGCCAGTCCATGAAGCGCACCAAACACTTAATTTCTGTGGGTGTAATGGTGTTTCGATAAAACAACGTTATGTACCCATAAAACAAAAAATGGGCTTCAAATTTTATCTTGAGAGTCAAAAATTCATTAACAAGGTTTCGTTTAAATGTACTAAATTCCCAATTCATACTATTGACAAACTGAAATTTATTGATGATGGGATAAGCTATTCATTCATACAGGCGCATTTTACCAGATCATCATCATCTTTTATAATAAGTTTGACGAATATAAACATTATTTTGATAGAAAATTTCAACCATTTGCAAGCGCTGCCCTGATGTAATTCTATTCACAAGCAATGGTCTTGTCTTGCAATTTCTGTTGCAGCAATTCTTAAGTTAATTTGTGCGTGTAATGACAGGATTGGGAGGGTTTCATGTACTCTGCAATTATGTTTTGTTTAGTTATTCTCATCAATCCAAACTAAAGCTTCGTACAGACGATGGCCAGATCTTACAATGTTGTTATTGAAATTGCCTAAAAATGTCTTGCAACTGTGTGAACATTGTAAGCTCAATTTCATCTGGAAGGTGTGTAAAATTAATGCATCTGACAATGGCACCATTGTCAGAAAAATGACAACATTGTAAGATCTGACCATTTTCTGTACGAAGCTTAAGTCTAATTTTACACTATTAAAGTTTTCTTTCAGAAAGACTGAGTTTATTGATGAGAGCGGTGAGAATAATGCATGTTCTCTTCCCTTCTCACCCATAAACTCAGACTTTGTGATAGAAAACTTTCGTAGTGTGAGCCCAGACTAAACAAAAATCAACTATCAGCTATTCAATGTCTTGTCAAATAAAGCAGTGCTGCCAACTCAAAGTTGTAAACCTTTAAAAGAAACACCCTGTATTATATTTTATCACTTTTTGCCAAGTCCTCTTTTTACAATTCATTGTATTAAAAAAAAGATATCTGAATGTATATACCTACCTACATAATGTTTTTTTTTACTTTACTGCCAGTTGCAGTTTAGTACAATAAAAAAAATCAAACGTTTTACATTTCATTTCACACTTTGTTATGAAAGAAAATAATTTATACAGATTTAGTGCGAATTTCTTTTGTCAGTTTGTGGTTTTGATACAAATTTATAGAATTTTGCTCTTTTGCTGATATTTTTTAGACTTTTTTTAGTTTTCATTATTTGCTTTTGAAAGCCGTCAAAAAAAAAAAAAAAAAAATCAAATAAATATAAAAAAAGCTTTAGAAGAATATAACCTTGATGAACACATGATGAGTTAGAAATGGAAAACAATTTTTCATATGTACGTTAAATAAAAAAAGCGAAAGAAAATAATAAATTAATGGCGTTAATTAAGTTAAAAAAGGAACAACAGAGTGGTTTTTATATGGTTACCCTAATTAGGTTTTATTAAAAGGTTACGAAACCAAACAAAAAAAAAAAAAAAAGAATGTTAAACCGGCATCATTATATATATTCTTTTATTCCAGTCCAATTGCAAAATTAAATAAGAAAGCTGAACGCTTTTTGTGCTTTTAAAAGTTTAAAGAAAATTAGTATTTTTAACAGTATTGCCAAGTTGCTATTTTTTAATTAATTTTTTTAATAACATTATTATTTTATAAAAACTCAGCATTTTATTATAATCTGTTGCATTTTTTGAGTTGTGTCTCTCTTTTTTTTCAAAGGCTAAATAAATCAACAAAAGTGATGACTTGGAGACACGTGATCTCAGGTTTCCTGCAGAGTTTTTAATATTCACTCAAATATGCTTTATACTTTTTTCATATGCTTGTTGTGTGATTTATTTGTTACCCTGCGGCCACACGTTCAAGTTGTTCTTGATAGTCTTTTACGTATACTGCTTGTCAAAATTTACATAAATTGAAAGCTGTGACGTAGTCTTCACTCAATTTGTAAGCAATTTACTTCTAAAGCTTCGTACAGACGATGGTCAGATCTTACAATGTTGTCATTAAAATTGCCTAAAAATGTCTTGCAACTGTCTGAACATTGTAAGCTCATTTTCATTTGGCAGATGTGTAAAATTAATGCATCTGACAATGGCACCATTGTCAGAAAAATGACAATATTGTAATATCTGACCATCGTCTGTACGAAGCTTAAGATGTCAACAACAACACAATTTATAAAGACAAACTTGTACTCAGCTGTTAAATTGAAAGTAAAATTGCCAAACAAATGGAAAGGTGAAATTGAAAGTAAAAGTAAAAAGTAAAAGTGTATTGCAAATTGAAAGGAATTGAAAGCAGTGTTCGAAAATAAACAGTACATTATTTAACGTTCGGCTCACACACCCAGGAACGATATCTATTTTTTTAGTGTTGTGTAGACAAACACAACCCTTAATACCGTTCGTAACTATTTTCAAGAAAGAACCGAACATTATATAATGTTCGGTTCTTCGTTAAAAAACAGAACAATTGTAGTGATACTGTAGACAAACATTATATTTTAATGTTCTATAATGTTTTTTCGTGTGTGTATTTTGTTTTTGTAAAATATGTTTGGTTTTTTTTTACCAGTCAAAAGGGACGAACATTAACGAGCCGAACCGAACACATTGAAGTTTGTGGATTTTCAAAAAAAAACCAAACGGAATTAAATGTTCACATCTTTGTGTTTTCCACAAATCTACCGAACCGAACATTAAGAAACGATATTTAGTGTTTATTTTCGAACACTGATTGAAAGGCAAAACTTGATCGTGTGGCCGCCCAGTTAGTTGATTGAAAGCTTATTTTTAACAAGTAATAAGTTGGTAATACTCAGGGATGCCAAGATTGAGATTCTTCTAAAACACAGCGAATGACGCTTGCCTCAATCGTTGTTTGAATCGTTAAAGATGTGGTTACTGATTATCTGACAAGTCTTTCAAAAAGCATGAGTCGTATGTGACTCATGTAGATATTATCTTACAACTTGTGAAATGCTCCTCTTATACTTGTTAAAAATATGATTAACAAATTTCGAAATTTTGTTTTTGTTTTAAATGTAAGTTGAACGGACGAGTAAGGCGCTCGTTTTCTATAAACACCACATAATACTGAGTCGCAATAAACCAACATCGAAAGTTGTTTGAAGAAAGATAAACAAAGAGTTTTTGTGCTGTGAAAATCCTCATTTAAATTTTTTTTAAGGAGTTACATGTCACAGCCGTGGCTAAACAAAAGCGTTACGCGTTTTTTTTCGTGCCCATACAATTTGCATGAAGCATCTCTAAATAGCGCGGGGTCAATGCTATGGCAATTTAACTATATCAGCTTAATAGCTAAGCGGAAGAAAACGTTCCACCTTCCGCTCTTGTTAAGGAACGGCTGTTAAACATTCCAAGATAAAAAACGAACGTGTCAAAAATGTAATGTTATATTAAAATTTACTAGACTCAAAACACCCTCTACAGAAAAGAAGAAGAAAGAAATATATTAAATAATCACGACTATCGTGATTAAAACGTGAACAGTTTTTTCCTCTGAAATTTTGCCTTTCCCTATACAAAAACCTACCTAAATATAAAAAAACATTTAAAGTTTTCTTTTTTTGGAGATGGAATAAAATCGTCACTTTTTAGAATATAATCAGCAAATCAGCACTTTGCTAATTTCGGAGCAAAAAATCGTCAAATATGGCAGCAACTGGCAACACTGCTCATTATTAATAACCAGGGATGGGATATTGAGATACTCTTTAAAGGCCCAAATACACTTGTTAAATGCTTGACATCAAGCTCATGTACATGTGCTTGACATTAGAACATAGATTTGCTGGATCAGCTGTCAAGCATTCATTTTGCATTTTATTTTAAAGTGACAACAGCAGGAACAAAAAATATTAAAATACGGATAAAAAGTGTTTAATTGTGATTACATACTTTTAACTGTGTTGCTTTTTAATAAATAAAAAAAAAAAATTGAAGAAAAGAAGGAGAAAATTATTAAATAACGTTTTTTTTCCTCCAAAGCATTTTTTTTTCGTCCGACATTTTTGGCGTCTATTCGGTTTGAAATCACGTTTAAAGTGTGTGGGTGCTTGAAGAGTAACGCCAATACATTCATCAAAATCAACCGTCAAGCATGCTAAATATCTAAATTTTTTGATTTTCCATCAAGCATCGTCGGCGTCACACATACAAACTCATTTTCACTAATACTACCTTAATGCTGGATGGGAATTTGACCAGTGTATTTGGTCTTTAAGGCTGTTAACAGACGCTAAAAATGTCGGATGAAAAGAAAAATATGTTTTGGAGGAAAAAAAATTTTATTTAATAATTTTCTCCTTCTTTTCTTCAATTTTTTTTTATTTATTAAGAAGCAACACAGTTAAAAGTATGTAATCACAATTAAACACTTTTTATATATATTTTAATATTTTTTGCTCCTGTTGTTGTCACTTCAAAATAAAATGCAAAATGAATGCTTGACAGCTGATTCAGCAAATGTATGTTCTAAAGTCAAGCACACGTACACGAGCTTGATGTCAAGCATTTGACAAGTGTATTTGGGCATTTACACACTATCCCACAAAGTCTTTCGTATTATATGAAAATGCTTCCCTTATCTAATTATTGTTTATAAATTTTCAAAAAACAATTACAACTTATCATGACAGGGTTGCAATTTCATAAAATACGTAAGACTTTGTGGGATAGTGTGTAACAACCTTTAATAATATATGTATATGTAAAATTGTTTTAAGTTATTGTGTTTTTTAGCTTTTTCTCACTCACTCACATGTTCCCTTAATTTATAGAATTGAGTAGTTTAACTTAACACCATAAAAAGAAAACTTAAGAAATTTTAATGAAATTATAAAAATTTTCATAGAGACCCTCAGCCTGGCCCACAATGTCGACCGCTATCGTTCGCTTGCATTTTCAACGACAAACAGCTGATTTGCGGCCCTCTAACGATTTTAAGCATGATAAGTCAAAATCAATCACTTGTGTTGTGGTTGTCGACAGAGGCATTTTGTTAAAATATTAAACAAAATTTTTCCTTACACACCAACACTTAATCTTCTTGTATTATTTTGTATAAAACAGAGTTGTATTTTTATGGCTTAATCTAAATATTTTGCCGATTTTTATTTTCAAACTATTGTTTTATTTGTGGAATTGCTGATGTGGCAATACAGTCAATTGCCAATAAATAAATGGATTACGTTAGAAATGTAAACCCGGGTCTTCACTTTGTAAAAATTATTGCTCTTCTGCAATTATTGCTTTGCGATCTGCTGTAAAACCAGTTTTCATTTATCTGATATTTCATTAAGAGAACGACAACGAGAACCTTGCTGTCGCTCGCTCAAGTTATCGATTGACATCGTAGGCCAGGCTGTTAATTTACTAATCAGAAATTTACAAAATAAATTTCAGAAATAATGCCCAACTAAGATTTTGTTTTTAAATTTGGCATCTTTTTCTGCTATGATTTAAGTTTAACTTTAAAATACTCAGGGGTGTTCTGGAAATCGAAAACGCAAAAATTTGGAAATTGTTTTTAATACGCTTTAAATGTTATATTTATTACAGAAATCTTATTAAAAAACGATGTTTAAAATTCTTGCGTTTTCGATTTCCAGAACACCCCTGACTATTTGCTTTTTATTAAAAACTTTCTGAACTGAACTCCTAAAAAAAATCTCATTAAATTATTAATCTATGTTTGCGAATTTTGTACTTTAATTCAATTTTAATTGTAATTCTGACAGCAACCCCTTCCATTTACTATGGGAAAAAACAGTTTTAGTTTTAAAACTGTTACAATTAATCTTTGTGTAAATTGTCAAAAATGTCAGTTTCCTTTAAGGAAAATCCTGTTATTAAAATCAAATTTCCATTTACGATTATACAAGAGAATAAAATAACGACAGCAAGAACTTGAACACTAGAAATAGCAAACCATGAAAGACAGTTTAGCAGCAGCAGCAGCAGCAGCAACATTGTAATCGTTCTCATCAACATCAAATCACAATTATTTTGGCAGGAATTCTTGTTGCTGATGCTCTGCAGTTGTTGTTGCTGTTGCTGTTGACATCTTAACATCCTTAAGCATTTTTATAATTTTTTGTTTTTGTTTTTGTGTTACTAGATTTTGGTGAACAATGAAAAGTCCATCATCATTGTTGATGTGAATGATGCAGCTGTTGCTGTTGGTGCTTCAGCAGTCTTATTGTCACCCACTCACTTAGCAGCTTATTCACTGGCTCACTCACTTACTTACTCATTCTATTTTCAGCATCACTCTTAGGCTTTAATGGATTATTATACCATTTAGTTTAAACGCAAGTGTCAAGTACAAGTTATATTTTAGCTATACTTCTACTCACACCCTGCAAATTAAATTGGACCACCTGATCCATTTTGATAAAATGGACTACTCCATGGACTGGTCCGATGTAATGCAAGCATGGACCATGTCATTGTTAAAACGTGTTTGTAGTGAGACGACATGTCTTCGTTTTTTAACGACATGCTTTCGTTTTTAAACGACTTCAAAACTAATCCTCTTGAGTATACCATGGAGTAGTTTTAAAACTACTCCTTAGTGGTCCAAAGGTGGGTTATATGGTCCTCTCCTAGGACATCGTAATGTTAAATAGACCAGGTTTTTTCCATACGTTTGGGTTAGTTTTGGACTAGTCCTGGTCCCTTGTGGACTACTCTATACACGCGTGTTTGGACTGGTACTATTATTTGCAGGGGAACTATTTACCACTACTATTACAGCAGTAACACAGTGAAACACTTAAGCAAAACCGCAAAAGTTTTTTTATGTTTCCCTTTCCCCCAAAAAAAGGCCCAAACTAAGTTGAATAAAAGCAGAAAAGAATTTCAAAACTACAATAGTTTCAGCACTTAGCTTTTGATGATGGTGTTGCCAAATCGTAGCAGCAGTAACATCAGCAGCAGTTGTACTTCTCACATACATTTAAGGCGTACTGCAGCATTCGAACCAACAATAAGGCTGTATAATATCTTTACTAAAAAAAGATTTATGATTTTATTTTAGCATAAATAAAATGGGGGAATAAATCCTTTAAAATACAGAAAATTACTGTTGGCAATTGTTGCGCTCAAGTTGCAACAATATACATATAAACTTTAATGTTTTTCAGGTACAACGAAATAGTTTAAGAAAAAAGTTTTTAAATTAAAAGAATCTTACGAATTTTTAAGTTCTGTTTTTATTTAATTAAGCCAAAGTATATTTATAACAAGTACATGCAAGTGATCAGCTGTTCATTTGTTGTAGACTTGCATGTACTTGGTATTAATATACTTTGACTTAAGCGATGAATGCTGGAGTCCTACAGGGAGCTTGTATATTTTTGTGATTTAATTTTAACTAGTGTTTGCGTAGTGTTCGAAATTCGACCATAAATATTTATGCTGATATGAAGAAAACATTTAAATTAAGTATATATGAATTTATATCTTTCGAGCTTTTGTTTTTTTTTTCGTATTAGTGGATTGACCAATATTATAAATATTTTAAATCATTAGGACCGTGTTTCCTAGCCGCTGGCGATTATAACGCTAAACATACCTTCTGGGGGTCGCGACTTATAACGCCAAAGGGTCGTGTTTTATTTAACACAATTTCTAAAATGGATTTAAATGTGGTAGCGAGCGGACAACCAACATATTGGCCCACTGATCATCAAAAAATACCAGATGTCATCGATTTCGGCGTAGTTAAAAACATTCCCATAGAAACGATTCATGTTGAAGCCTCTCTAGAATTATCTTCCGACCACATACCTACAATTGTTACTATAATGAACCCCAATAGAATTGTACCTCCGACTGTATACATAGCGACGACAGCTACGCAAATTAATTGGTTAAAATATAAAAAATATCTCAGTACCCATTGCACAGAAAATATTCCGCTCAGTACACCGGATTATGTAGATCGCTCTATTGACAATTTTGACAGTTTTCTGAAACTAGCTGTTCAACATTCCTGCGATACCCCCAAAAAAATTAAAAATACTAAAATATATTCTTCAGATGTCGAGCGGCTCTTGACTGAAAAAAGGAGAGTTCGAAGAGAGTGGCAACTTTACAGATCCCCGCAACTTAAGATTTTATTAAAAGAGTGCACAAAAAAGCTAAGAAAGTTACTGCAGAATCAGAAAACGGCTTCTCTAGAAAAATATCTTAAGGAACTTGATGCAACTCCACAATCTGACTACTCATTATGGCGTGCAGCTAGAAATCTAAAAAGGCCAGTTATATCTAAGCCACCATTAAGAAACTTGAATGGTAATTGGGCAAGAAACGATATTGAAAAAGGAAATCTGTATGTCAATCATTTAAAAAACGTATTTACCCCAAATATATCTCACGATATTGCGGTCGAGTTACCACCTGTTGCTGCTAGAGCAGCTGTTCCGCTAAGATTTGAGATAAGAGAAATCGAAAAGGCTATTTGTGATTTAGACCCCAAGAAGGCTCCTGGTTTTGATAAGATCAGCAACAAAATGCTTTTGGAGCTACCCAGCATACCAAAGAAAATTATTCTTTTAATTTTTAATGCTATTTTACGCCTTGAATACTATCCTCAAAAGTGGAAGGTCTCCTTAGTCACCATGATACCTAAACCTGGAAAGGATCACACAAAAGTTGAGTCATATAGGCCTATAAGCTTACTTTCTAATATATCAAAGCTGTTTGAGAAGCTGTTAGCGTCAAAATTAACCCCAATTTTAAATGAAAATAGATGTATTCCTAACCACCAATTCGGCTTTAGAAGAGAACACAGCACAATTGAGCAAACCCATCGTATAGTAAACGCAATAAGAAAAGCCTTTGAAGAAAAAAAATATTGCTCCGCTCTATTCATCGATGTTTCTCAAGCTTTTGATAAAGTCTGGCATGAAGGCTTATTACATAAATTGAAGCTCAACTTACCAGTAAACACACACAAGCTGTTAGAAAGCTACTTAGTCGGTCGAAAATTTATTATTAAAGAAGGTGATTATTTAAGCTCTCCTCAGCAAATTGACGCTGGAGTCCCTCAGGGAAGCATCCTGGGCCCACTTTTATACTTAATATATACCTCGGACATGCCAACAAACAATTACACACAAACTTCAACATTTGCTGATGATACAGCTTTTTTGAGCGTGCACGAAAACCGTCAAGAAGCATCTCGATACCTACAGGATCATATATTTCAACTCGAACTATGGTTAAAGCAATGGAGGATAGAGGTCAATGAGCAAAAATGCGTACATATAACATTCACCTTGCGTCGGGAATCATGCCCCCCTATTAAAATCAATAATCAAATAATACCTCAAAATTCGCATGTAAAATACCTCGGTATACATCTGGATCGGCGATTAACGTGGAAATGCCATATAGAGGCAAAATTAACTCAAATGAAACTAAAAGCCATTCAAATTCATTGGCTTATTGGAAGAAATTCTGTCCTTAGTCTCGATTGCAAGCTTCTACTTTACAACTCAATCATAAAGCCTATCTGGTGCTACGGTATTCAACTATGGGGCACTGCCTCGGCCTCTAATATCGAAAAAATTCAAAGGCGCCATAATAAACTTCTTCGAATAATCACAGCAGCTCCCTGGTATGTTAAAAACTCAAACATTCATAAGGATCTCAATGTGCCATTAGTTAAAACTATGATTACAAAATATGCAATAAAATATTTAAAAAGGCTTGAACAACACCCAAATCCACTAGCTCGAAATATTTTAAATCATGGCGGCCACACTCGCTTAAGAAGAAGAGACACTGCAGCACTTACCCAATTAGATGAGCGATAAACACCTTTATAAGTGAACTGAACCCGTGATGAAGAACATTTTGTCTGGCACTGGCAGGACATAAAATAACGTATTAGGTTAAGATTTGATTAATTATTGTTAGTTCATATTTAATATATGAAGATTCAATAAAAAATAATGACAAAAAAAAAAAAAAAAATATTATCTTCCACTCAAGTCCGAGAATGTTTAGTTTAGTTTTGTAACTTAAATAATATGATTTCAAAAGATTTTGTTATTCGTGCTTAATTCCCAGTTTTTATTCTTGATAAAAACACTTGAAATTTATTGTTGATGGGATAAGCTATTCCTATGCATTTCACTGGTTGCTTAGGCCAGATCATCAGGAAACTTCATCCATAAAGATTTTAGACAAACTAAAGATATTAAACCAAATAAAACTGTTAAACGTATAAGACTTATAGCAACAGTTTTACTTGTAACAATATCAAAGCTTGAACAAAATACATCAACAATAAAAAAGTGGGTTTATCTCATCTTACACTCCCCACTACAATTAGTTGAAATTCTCTGGGAATTAAGCACGAATAACAAAATCTTTTGAAATTAAAATTTTGTATTCCCAAAAATTGAAATTACTTTTTGATAATAAACAGGCAAGTGCACGGCCTAAAAAAACACTTAATTGACAACATCTTTTGTAAGTTGTTGTTTGTTTTTTATTTTGTTTTTCTTAACCTACTTACAACTACAATTAATGTTGAGAGAATTTCAACGAACATTAACGAGCCGAACCGAACACACTGAAGTTGTGGACAGGGTTGTCAGATCGATTTTGACCTTTTTCGCCAAATTCAATGTCAAAAATCGCCAAAATCGCCAAAGCCTTTATTTTTAACTTTTTGACAGTAAAATATAGATGATTTAAATTATTGAAAATATTTTTTATAAATCTTAAAAAATATATTTGTTCCAAGTCGCTAAAATCCGCCAAAAATTTTAAAAAAGTCGCCATAATATATATTCTATTTAGTTTTTATTTATAACCAAGTAAAAATTATTAGTGAAGACAAATTAGGAACATTGCACTATTAAATAGTTAATAGTAGTCTACTAAAAGCAGCAAAGAAAGAATTTTTGTGGTTAGTATTAAACAAATATTGGATATATGTATGTATGTAGTGGAGTTCTATTATATGTATATCTAAAACGCTATACACTTCAGCGCCAAAACTCCATTCTGTCTTCTTTTTTGAAATACATTGTAAGTGAATTAATTTTTTTCAACGAAGGTACAAAAGAAGTGCATCATGTAGTATTAACATTCATATAGTAAATCGTAACACCGCGTCAAGAACTGCATTCTATTTAGAAGGAGAGATTTAGTGAAGTTCGTTATTGAAAATACATTTTCAATACAGTCATTACTAGTTGGATTTAGCACCATATAATGAACAGCCAAAGCAAGTACTTTAAAATGGCACGTACCTGACGTGTCATAATAGCTAAAGACTTTTGGCCAAAACTGATTAAAATAAGATAGAATATCATTAAATTACAAACAGTCATTTTGTCCATTGTGTTCCATAAACATCCAAAAGTACGTTACGATTCATTAATATCTTTAATAACAGCGAATTTTGTTTGTGATAATAATTTGCCACATTTTATAATGGAGAAATGTTCGTAAACTTGAAAAGGGTATATTCATGCTTTATTAATTTTCTCCTGGATTTTCAATATATTCGTCAGACATTTCAACATAACATAAAAATTATTAAAATGATGTTTTATATTTGTATGCTCCTAGTGCATCAAAAACTTTTTAATGTGATTAAATTTCATTTGGGGGATGGGGTCTTTCGCAGTGGTTGAAAACTCTCTGTCTGCTATTCACTTGGGAATAGCAAGAAGCGATTCCATTGTTGAACTTCCCTAGCAGCTCACAACTTCCGGTATTAAACCAAGTATTCCCTGGTAATGTCGTACAAACACCCGTTTGTCGGCAGCTAATGTGAGAAGGCGCCGGCTTGAGTAACCTGAATGGCACGTAAATATTGGTGCGTCTCAGGTAATTAGGTGACAACCGGGAAATAAGTCACTGAAACTCAGTCACTCCAGGAAAACCTGCCTAGAGGTTTGTTGGCAGCCCCAACACTAGGATCGGGTGCATTGGCCTAATCAGTCAATCATTCCTTAACTAAATGATTACAGAAACGTTAATAAATTCAAACAATGATTAACGCCCTATGTTCCTCGTGAACATTATATTAAAGTATATACTTGTTATATTAAGGTATAAGTACTGTACATATTTAAATAAATAAAGGATATATATATAGATATATATATATATATATATATATAAATTTCATATTGTAAGTCTTTATTGTTTATGTGTTACATTATTGTACTTACTTTATTGTTTTATAATTTTTAAATAGACAATCCCTTGAAAAAGTCGACAAACAATCGACGAAACGTCGGGAACAAAATATTGTAATTAAAAATTGAATTTTGTCTACATTGAAGAAATTTAGGCCCTATTAGCTTGACAAAAATAACATTCATAAATTCATCACTCTGGCCAAAGATACAACTACAGCAATTACATAATTTAGTTTCAAATACATACTGACTATAAAAGCCTAAAATTTCATACATAAAACTACTAGAATAAAAAAAAATATAATTTTTCGTATTGAATTTAACGAGTTTCAAAACAAATGCATGGCTCACCAAAAATGGCCAACAAAATCGCCAACTATTTTAAAATATCGCCAAAAAATCGCCATGTCGTCAAATCGAATATTAGGTCGCCAATCAAGTTTGAAAATCGCCACGTTTGGCGAGAAATCGCCACATCTGACAACCCTGGTTGTGGATTTTCAAAAAAAAAAAAAAAAAAAAAACCGAACGGAATTAAATGTTCACATATTTTGTTGAGCTTGATAAAAACCGTAATATTTTTGTGTTCGAAAGATGACTAACAGGGAAATGTTATTTTTTTAATGATTTTCTACACAAACTCTATTAAGGCAGAATTAAGCTGGGATCACACGATTGCTTTATTGACGCACAATAAAGAAATTGCACCAATCAAATATTCTGAAATCACACGGTTGCCCTGTTTTATACAAATTTAATTGCGGCTAGTTGGTACAAAGTGAAATGGGTACAATAATTGCCGCAGCACATTCACACGATTGTTATTACTTGACAACTGCGAAAACAGGGGTATAATCGCCGCATTCGATACTATCGTATCGAATAAACTATCGAATGTTTTTGAATACGACAGACACTGACGTATCGAATGAAAACTCGATAAATGTAATGTCGAGTTACTCGATAACGAATGCTATTATTTCAAATTCCATAATTTTCATTCGATATTGAGTTTTATGATACCAAAATAAATAATTTCGATCAATTTTGCTCGATATCGTATGCGGTGATTAGACCCCAGCTGTTGTGGTAGCTTTTTTATTTGTTTGGAAGTTCTTGTTGGTATGTTTATTAAAAACGAAAAATTTGTTAATAGGTACTCTACAATTTTTTGTTGAATAGTTTTGTTTAAAATATAAAATAGAAAAATTTATTAAATTCCAAAAATTGTTGAACTAATTTTATATTTCGAATGTTAACGTTTGCATAGAAAATTTTTATGAAATAATAAAATTTTGTAAATTTATTAATTGAACTACCGATAACGTTTATTAAAGAGAAATCTCGGCTACTTTAACAAATTTTTTATTCTCGCTTTCAAGGTAACAAACATTTTCTTTAAAAAATATCTACGACAAATATCTGTAAAAGAAATAATACTTAGTTCTATTAAATATTTTTGATAATAATATTCGCACTTAGCAGCTACATACATAGTATGCTTGTGAACATATGTACATACATATTTGTTAATAACAAAAATTAAAACGCATCTATCTATATATATAAAAATGAAAAATGTTTGTATGTGTGTTTGTTTGTTTGTTTGTTGGCTTATAGACTCCGAAACTACTGAACCGATTTTCCTGAAATTTTTACAGTAACATCACGTCAGCCCTAAAAATAAAATAGGCTACTTATTTTTTCGATAGGGGCAGGGGAATTGGTACCCCCCATAGAATGCCAATATTAATTATCGCATATCTTAAGAGCCGCTGGACGCATTTTGCTGAACTTTTGTAGTAGGATCTTCTGAGCCCCGAAATTGAAATAAAATAGCAGCGGGGGTATTGGAATCCCCCATAGGACACCAATGTTTAACATCGCATATCTTAAGAACTGTAATAGTGAGAATGTTCAAACTTTCTAGAAGTCACTCTTATGGTATACTACACTTTTGAAAATAAAAATAAAGCGGGTAGGCGCAGGGGGGAAATACCTCTCATAGGATGCATACATTAAATATCGCTCAACTGAAGAACTATTAAAGGGAGAGCCTTCAAACGTGGTTAAAGCTACTATTATAGTAAACTATAAATTTCAATATAAAAATGGGCGGGAGAGACAGGGGAGGAGCAGTACCCCTCATAGATAGAAATATTAATAAGAGCCATTGTACGCATTTTGTTCAACTTTTGGTAGTATGATCTTCTGAGCCCCGAAATTGAAATAAAGTAGCAGCGGGGGAAGTGGTTTTCCCCATAGGACGCCAATGTTTAATATCGCATATCTTAAGAACTGTTATAGTGAGAATGTTCAAACTTTGTAAAAGTCACTCATATGGTATACTACACTATTGAAAATAAAAATAGATAGGGGAAGGCGCAGGGGGGAAATACCTCTCATAGGATGCATATATTAAATATCGCTCAACTGAAGAACTATTAAAGGGCGAGTCTTCAAACGTAGTTAAAACACTATTATGGCAAACTTTAAATTTCAATATAGTAATGGGCGGGGTAGACAGTGGAGGAGCAGTTCCCCTCATAGATAGAAATATTAATAAGAGTCGCTGCAAGTATTTTGTTGAACTTTTGGTAGTAGGATCCTCTGAGCCCCAAAATTGAAATAAAATAGCAGCGGGGAAGCGTTACGCCCTATAGGACGCCAATGCTTAATATCGGATATCCGAAAAACTGTTAAAGTGAGAATGTTCAGACTTTGTAGAAGTCACTCTTATGGTATACTACACTTTTAAAAATAAAAATTAAGCGGGTAGGCGCAGGGGAGAAATACCTTCCATAGGATGCATATATTAAATATCTCTCAATCGATAAAGTGGTTAAAGCAGTGTTGCGAAGCGCACCGGGTTAAGCTAGTAATAAATAAATACATATTTATCTTCATTACTTGCTAAAGGAAACACAAAAACGTAAAATTTATTTAAAAAAAGGCAAATATTGGCGCGTATTGTGTTGTTTGATTGCCGCACAAGATGGCAATAAATATTGGTGCATTTTTGTTATTTTTATTGACGCACGGTTGCATAGCAAATAGTCACACGATTGCCGCACCAGGGTTGCATTTGATTGGTAAAAGTAAGCACAATATTGTCCTCGATTGGTACATGAGCCAACTGGTTGTGCAGTCACACGATTGGTGTATTAAAAAGTGTGAAAATTGGTACATTGCGGCAATCGTGTGATCCCAGCTTTAGTCTTTACTTTCTGTTCTGTTACGAATCAGCTGATTTGTTTTTGTTACTAAAAAACCTGTGAAATTGATTAGTTTTTCTGTTCTGTTGCGGTTCAGTTTGTTAAAATCAAAAACTTGTTAAGTAATTGTAAGTGACAGCAAAATAAATAATAAAAAATACATATTTACATACATATATTAAAATAAACTGATTTTTGATTTTAAGAATTCATAATATTTAATTTGTTCAAATTTATGTGCATTAATGTTATTGAAATAAAACAATGGACGGTGAAAAACTAATAAATTTTTCAAAAATTACTGGTAAGTTGCTACAGAAAAAGTAACTATGTATTACAATTTCGTAACTGAACGGCACGAAACAGAACAGAAACAGAAAGTGAAGACTAACTGAGCCTTTAGCGTTTGTGTTTTCCACAAATCTACCGAACCGAACATTAAGAAACGATATTTAGTGTTTATTTTCTAACACTGCTTTAAAGTCTTAAATTTGCACACATTCTTATGGCAAACAAATTTTATTCTTCTCTCTAGACTTGAGTTAACAATATCTGCAGATGAAATAATTACCACTCCATAATACACCTGATTTACTAAGCATTAGTTACATATAAATATATATTAAGTCAAAATTTACGGGTTTTGACTTATGACGTTGCTGCAGCAAATGAGCGATATTAGCATTCAAACTACATTTTTTGGCGCCCTATGCTCCAGTTGCATTGTGAATGCAATTAAAAAGGAAATCTGTTAACCCTGGACGGTTTCTGTTTGTCGTATCGACGAAGTTCAGTTACACTTTATCATATAACTTTTTTATGTGTATTTCAATTACGCTCTTTTTTAAACAACAAAGAGTTAATTAAAAACACAAAAAGTAGAAGAACTTTTATTTTTTTGATTTTTATACCCACACCACAATAGTATAGAGGGTATAAATATTGGTCCTCGACCCACCTTAAATTATACCGATCCACTCAGAATCACTTTCTGAGTCGAATTAACGATGTCCGTCCGGCTGGCTGGCTGTCCATGTAACCTTGGTCGCAAAGTACAGGTCGCAATTTTGGAGATAATTTGATAAAATTTGGG
Source organism: Pollenia angustigena (assembly GCA_930367215.1). Taxonomy (NCBI): domain Eukaryota; kingdom Metazoa; phylum Arthropoda; class Insecta; order Diptera; family Polleniidae; genus Pollenia; species Pollenia angustigena. The sequence goes on from OV884059.1 coordinate 25,853,674, forward strand.
ACATAGGTTCTTATTGCCACAAGGACCAAATCGTAGAACCACGAGGGAAGATAGGGGGAAATTTCTTCCTCTCAGAAACTATCAAACCGATTTTAATGAAATTTAAAACATAGATAGAACCATATCTTTATGGACAATAAGCTATACAGTTCTTCAAACATAGGACCACAGGGGGAGGTAGGGGGCAATTTCTCCCTCTCACAAACTTTCAAACCGATTTTAATGAAGTTTATAAACATAGATAAATCCATATTTATATGGACATAAAAGCATGATGTGTTTTTTAATACTGTGGTGTAGGGTATCATATGGTCGGGCTTGACCGACTATACTTTCTTACTTGTTTACTTTAAAAATTGTTCCGCCTTAACTTTTTCGTCGATGCGACGAAGAGATATCTTAATACTCTAAAATGTAGAGTAACATTTCAGGGTTAAATGCGTTAGTAACGCAATTAACTAAGATTCTTCTTAGTGCGACAGTAACGCATTAAACCGAGTTATTTACTGTATTATTTATTATATGACAATGTATTTTTGTATGTTTCTATGTGTGCATATTTTCTTTATTATGTCAGCGTTCGTGTTCATTAGGAATAAAATTAAAAATAAACAAAACAACACAAACTAAACCGTAAAAACAAACTGCGTTTTGGTGTTTAATTATAAATAATCATTTAGCAAAACTAATACAGTTGTTGTCTTTGCTTATTAATTATTAGAAGAGACAAAATAAATAGATATAAACAACAAACACACATTCCTTTTTTTCAAACATTAACAAGACGACACACCATTCCAAAAAAGTCAAGCAAACACATGCTGGTTTAAAGGATTCTTCACAGCAGTGTTCCCAGTTTTGGGGATTTATGCCCAAATTGGGGATTTTTTGTGTGATTGGGGATAAAAATTCCTTGAAGAGGATTTTTTGGGGAAAAGCTCTTTTTTCGATGGGGATTTTTGGGGATAATATATTATTATAAATTTAATTTTTGCAATGGCTGGACCGATTTGGTCAAGATGTGGGTATAAATTTTAGTATTTTTTGCGGTTTTAAACTATTTCAAGAACTTGTCGAAATAGGTTTAAATATGCTTTTTGTACCAACTAAATACACACTTTAAAATAATGCAGCTTGTTGTGACAAATTTTTTCAATAATCTTAAATGTACTTTTTAAACAAACAACATGTAAAACAAAATTGTATTGGCTTAAGAATTAGATGATTATGTATTCCCTAGTTTTGGAAATGATAAATATGTATTGACGCATAATTATTTTTCTTTTGCGTTTCCCTTGTTACATACTATACATGTGTACATAGATACGTAGAACTGAAAGAATAAATAAAGGCTCAGTTAGGCGAACGTTGCTGTACCCGTAATGTACCGCACCATACTGTAAGCACGTTAGTGCACTTATAGAACGCTTAAAAACGTGTCATATGTTTTCCCATACATAAACAAAAAGTAATAGTATACATAAAACAAAACACACAGTGATGGGAATCAAAAATGTTCAAATGGTGACCGATGTGCAGAAAAGGTACCACGTGATTTAAATGGTATTAAAACAGTATTTTGTGTATGTGAAAAATGTTAATAATTTAATATTTATATTATAGATTTACAATAAATAAATTTGTATTTTATTATATATAAATTTTTAGCATACATAGATTGTAAATGTGCATACACCAAACAAGGTTTTGATACCATTTAATGCTTTGATATGTTCTACATTTCCATTGTATGTGTATATGCATTTGTTTATTTGAAACATCTAAGCATATGTATATTTGTCTATTTGGAAATATGTTGTATTGTAAGTTGATTTGTCGCAATTCCATAGATATACTGAAAAAAGTACCAAAAAAAAAGAGCAAAATTACCCGCATTCAATGTAACATACAAGCCGCCCATCACTGTCTTACAAATGTCACGTAACAACGGCATGAAATTCTATTTTATACAGATTGGTACGTTGCAACTACGGTACTTTGCATTTCGGTAAGCTTTTTTATTGGTTTTCATATAACAAAAAGCGAACAGCTGATGGATACAGTACAGATACGGTACAGCAATGTTCGCCTAACTGAGCCTTAACATTTGTTTTAATTATATTACACAAATGCATTTATTTAAAAAAATCGATGTATGCATTTTTTTTCCATTGACATAATAGATAGTATTTTTTTTTTATTTTTAAGAAAATTTGGGGATTTTTGGGGATAAGAAAATGGCTATTTTGTGGATTTTTGGGGATGAAAAATCACAAATTGGGGATAAGGCTTAACATAAAACTGGGAACTCTGCTTCACAGAGCAAAAACATGAGAGACAAATAAATGAAAAGCAGTTTAGTAAAATAAATAACAACAACAACAAGATAAAAACGAAGCTACGAAGAAAATCGTTTACAAGTTCGTAAACACAAACACACACACATTGTCATAATAATAAAACAAAAATGAGTGTTGCTTCTTGCAGCGCTTGTTTTTGTTGTTACTACTTTTTAAATAGTTTTGTTTTCATTTTGATTTTTTGACTCCTGTCAATATAGTCATCTCTTTCAGTCTTAGGTAAGTTTAGTGTAGCAAATGTTTTCACCGGCTTTTTTATGTAGTTACCGTTATAATTATTTTCCTTTACTCTTCCGTTGTGAGGTTTACAAGAATAACTGTTGGTATGCTTTTATTGTTGTTGTTTGGAATATAGTTTCTTGTTTATGGGAAATTTGCCGCACATTTCCAGTTTTTATTTATTTTATGGGAAGCGGCTCAAGTTTTTGCTGTTGTTGTTTTTGCTTGGAATTTTGTTGGACACGTGCCAATTCCAGTGCAAGAAGTATGAAGTCATACTTTTCGGAGCATTTTGTTTGTTTGGTGTAGAAGAAGTTGTGTGTGAAATTTCGTTTTTTCTTTATTTTTTGTTCTACTTTAAGCGTAAAAGGAATTTGAAAAAAAGCTTATTGGCTGAAATGCAAGTTTAAAATGCTTTTGCAAAAACAAAAAAAAAAAACTCGCAGACAGATGATGTATATTTTTTTTAGAAAAATTTCAACTTTAACGTTACAAAAGTAAAGTAATTTGCAATAAAACATATGTATGTATGTATGGATGTATGTGTGTATGTATATATATATGTGTGTATGTACATATGTATGTATGCACATATGTATGTAGATATGTACATATGTATTCATGTATCAAAATAGTCTATCATTAATAAAAAAAATATAAGCAAAAAGCTTAGATATAGAAAATGAGCGTAAAACTAATTATGAATACGAAAAAAAATTTGTTTGATGTATGTAATAAAATATTAAAGTGTTATTAAAGAAAATGATTCGCTTAATTTTTTTTTAATAAAAATTAATCAAAAGGTAAAGTTTTTGTCCGAAAATGGGTAATTGATGAACACATTTTAAGCTTCATGCCTAAATATTGTTAACATTTAGAGGTTGAAACTAAATTTTTATTCAACATCTAGAAATTTTAATTTTATATCTGAATTGAAGTCAAAATTTAAACGACTTTTCTATTAAACCGAGTAAAAATTCTTATTAGCTGGAAAACTTAGCATAATTTACGCTATTAGCATACAATTTTAAACATTTTGAAATAATTTCCAATTCCATGGTCCAATAAAATTCTTAAAATCTCTATAATTGCATTTTTGGAATTTGTTTTTTTCAAATAATTAAGGAAGTCTGATTTTATTTATTCATTAATTTTTTTTTTTAATTTACGTACATAAGGTGTCTGTGAAACGTTAGCAAAGTACTCATGGAAGTACAATTTTGACACTGTTGAGGTGAATAAAATTTCGCTAGCCCTAGGAGCAAGGTATATTAACACAAGGTTGACTCGTTAGCGGACAGGCATAAACCCCAATTGTCAAATTAGTATGTTTGAGCAAACATTTGTACAAGTATGCGTTAAATTGTTTTTTTTTTTTTTTTTATATGAAGACAATTTTGACAAGTCGGGTATTTTTATAGAGCAGCATGTCTACACTCCCAAATGAGTTTACCTTGTGTTTATGTGCCTTGCCTGGGAGCAAGTTAATTTACCATAGAACTTTCCTAGCGTACCCCTTCTTTTGGATGTACAAGGCCTGCTCGCTCCATTTCATACTCATATCTTTTTTACACACGTTGTCATTGCGGAGTAGGCCTTCCGCACTCGCTTACTTTAGGAGGTACATAAGAATGGTAACGGGATCAAAAAAAAAAAAAAAAAATAATTATTTTGCTTTTGCTTGTGCAAAAATATAACAAAGAATGTTACTCCTTCTCTACTCCCTTCTCATAGAAGCGAGTGTGGAAGGTGTATCTTATCTTTTATACCAAAGAGCCGAGGCCTTCTATAAGGCATTCTTTAACTGTTATGCCCGCAATTTCAAGAAATAGATATCTGGCTGTGTAAAGGTGTCTATGATTTTCATCATTTTAAAACGTATTTCTTACCTACGGGTTAAAGTGTATTGTATTTTATACTACCTATTTTCGCTTGTTAATTCACGTAGGTAAAATTAACGTTTAAATTACTAAAATTTAGGTACCAAATAGGTAAAGAGAACTGTTAGATAGCCACACGACTAGATATCTGTTTGTAAAAATTACGGACATTAGATAAGAATAGTAATTGAACCAAAACAATGTTTAAGCAGGCCTTTAAAAAAATATACTAAATGTACTTCTAAGCTAAAATATTATTTGAGATCTCTTCAATCGAGTTGTATGGCGATTCTTTTCTTAAAATATATTAACCATCTAACTCTTATTTTGAGGAGCCATTTGTGTCCTTTTTTCCGACTCTCACACAAAAGTATACTACACTGAAAGAATTGTCTTCGTTAAAAATTAAGAGCGTAAATATGAGATTAAATTGTCCATAACAACAATAACAACGTTGATTGAAAGTTTTTGTTTCATTACTATAATGACATTTTTATTGTCATAATGAAAATTTAAATTTATGAAGGCAATTATTGAAATATGTTGCTTTTATAGAAAAAAAATTTGATTTCATAAATTTAATGGCATATACATATAACACATTAGATGTATGAAATTATTAAATCTTACATTTGGTAATTGCACAGATCCCCTCAACTTAAGAACTTACTTAAAGAGTGTACAAAAAGACTAAGAAAGTTACTGCAGACTAAGAAAACGGCTTCTCTGGAAAAATATCTTGAGGAACTTGATGCAACCCCACAATCAAACTACTCATTATGGCGTGCAGCTAGAAATCACAAAAGGCCAGTTGTCTCTAAACCACCATTAAGAAACTTGAATGGAAGTTGGGCAAGAAATCATGTTGAAAAAGGAAATCTGTTTGTCAATCATTTAAAAAACGTATTTATCCCAAATATATCTCACGATATTGCGGTCGAGTTACCACCTGTTGCTGCTAGAGCAGCTGATCCGCTTAGATTTGAGATAAGAGAAATCGAAAAGGCTATTTGTGATTTAAACCCCAAGAAGGCTCCTGGTTTTGATAAGATCAGCAACAAAATGCTTTTGGAGCTACCCAGCATACCAAAGAAAATTATTCTTTTAATTTTTAATGCTATTTTACGCCTTGAATACTATCCTCAAAAGTGGAAGGTCTCCTTAGTCACCATGATACCTAAACCTGGAAAGGATCACACAAAAGTTGAGTCATATAGGCCTATAAGCTTACTTTCTAATATATCAAAGCTGTTTGAGAAGCTGTTAGCGTCAAAATTAACCCCAATTTTAAATGAAAATAGATGTATTCCTAACCACCAATTCGGCTTTAGAAGGGAACACAGCACAATTGAGCAAACTCATCGTATAGTAAACGCAATAAGAAGAGCCTTTGAAGAAAAAAAATATTGTTCCGCTCTCTTCATCGATGTTTCTCAAGCTTTTGATAAAGTCTGGCATGAAGGCTTATTACATAAATTGAAGCTCAACTTACCAGTAAACACACACAAGCTGTTAGAAAGCTACTTAGTCGGTCGAAAATTTATTACTAAAGAAGGTGATTATTTAAGCTCTCCTCAGAAAATTGACGCTGGAGTCCCTCAGGGAAGCATCCTGGGCCCACTTTTATACTTAATATATACCTTGGATATGCCAACAAACAACTACACACAAACTTCAACATTTGCTGATGATACAGATTTTTTGAGCGTGCACGAAAACCGTCAAGAAGCATCTCGATACCTACAGGATCATATATTTCAACTCGAACTATGGTTAAAGCAATGGAGGATAGATGTCAATGAGCAAAAATGCGTACATATAACATTCACCTTGCGTCGGGAATCATGCCCCCCCTATTAAAATCAATAATCAAATAATACCTCAAAATTCGCATGTAAAATACCTCGGTATTCATCTAGATCGCCGTTTAACGTGGAAAAGCCATATAGAGGCAAAATTAACTCAAATGAAACTAAAAGCCATCCAAATTCATTGGCTTATTGGAAGAAACTCTGTCCTTAGTCTCGACTGCAAACTTCTTCTTTACAACTCCATCTTAAAGCCAATCTGGTGCTATGGTATTCAGTTATGGGGCACTGCCTCGGCCTCTAATATCGAAAAAATTCAAAGGCGCCAAAATAAACTACTTCGAATAATCACAGCTGCCCCTTGTTAAAAACTCAAATAATCACAAGGATCTTAATGTTCCATTAGTTAAAACTATGATTAAGAAATATGCAGTAAAATACTTAAAAAGGCTCGAATTGCACCCGAACCCACTAGCACGAAATATTTTAAATGATAGCGGCCACACTCGCTTAAGAAGAAGAGACACTGCAGCACTTATCCAATTAGATGAGATAAAAGTGAACAGAACCCGCGATGAAGAAAATTTTTGTCTGGCACTGGCAGGACAAAAAATAACGTATTAGGTTAAGATTTGATTAATTATTGTAGTTCATATTTAATATATGAAGATTCAATAAATAAATAATGAAGAAAAAAAAAAAAATTTTTTTTTTAATTAATAATTAAACATTTTTTAAGGAAACTATAATTTTGTATTAATTTATGAATATAGTTATGTTTGTATAATGTTTTTTTATGTTCCCAATTAAAATTTATTGTTTAACTTGGACAAACTTAAGTTTTCATATATCCAATGAAAATTTTTAACGTAATTACGAAATCAAATGAAGTGATTTTAACGAAAATATTTCATTATAACTAAGACAATGAAAATTTTCATTTACCCAAGGAGAAAGTTTTTTATGAAATTGATTCATTAAATATATGAAGCATTTTTCTTTCAGTGTAATACTGTACTTAAGAGGGTTAAAATGTTCCATGAATATTTTCTGCTTAAAAAAGAAAAATTTAAAAATAGTATATATTTTTATTTTTAACAAAAGCTGTGGTAAATAAATCAAATCAGTGTAAGGTATTTCTGAGCTAAGCGGTATATAAGGATTTATACAAAAAAAAAAAATCTTATGTCATATTTTTAGAAAAATTAACCCTATATTTTTATTTTATGGGGTCTTTTTTGTGCTGTTTAAAAAAAAGTACTTAAAAATTTTACAAAAAGTATGCATAACATGCTCTACGAATATTTTGCAAAACAAGCAGAAAGAATTTTTCCGGACTATTGACACGAATTTCCCGCAGGGTAACGAATCTCCTCTTATCTTCCTGTCGGTAGGTTCACCTTCAATTTTCATTTGATACTTTCTCTGAGAACTTAAACGAACTAACTTACAGCCACTTTACTAACTTTAGGTTCAATAATTTCATAATTGTCCACATTGTTCCACAGAGAATGGTCTGCCATAGCAGCTTCAAACCAATATTTTACATATCGTTAGCTAAAATGCAAAAAGACGTAACTAAAAAAAATATAATTTTACAGGAGAAGCAAAAAACTTTGTAAAGTGAAAACTATAAACATGTCAGAAAAACATGCATTGATAAGTCGTCCATGAAATTCTTCAACCCATTTTTAAAGAAAACCATTTCATTATATTTTCTTAGAAAAAAAATGTGTAATTACGTCGTTTTGCATACATCAAACAAAAAAACTTGTAGTTACATCCCTTCCTTTTTTGTTAATTAAAGCGCAATTTTTGATCGCAGAAGTGTAAAATTTTGTCAAGACATGTAGTTTTATAACATTCATAATAATCAATCAAAAACTCGATTTTGAATTTTTTGTTTGTTACGTCTTTTTGCATTTCAGCTAACGATATATAAGTTCACAAAGCATTCTCAATGCGATTTTTCCTTTTGTGTGATTTAACAGCTTTTCTCATGAAACAATTGGATTTTGATGGCGTCTATCAATTTCACTATCCAACGGGCATGGTGTACTGGGGGGCTCTCTGATGAATTTAATCTGACCAAGGCTCTAAGTAATTTCTTCTTACCATCTGTATATACTAAAACGGACAAACGGTCTTATTTTGCAGTGCCCAAAAAGTTATTAAAAATCTCCCCGTCCCAGTAAACAATATCTGGATTGTCACAAGAAACAGATTGCTCAATTTCCTTAAGCACAGCTTTTCTTCCTTCAATGAGCTTGGGTCTTGTCCCAACGCCGCTGTAACAGGGAACATTAAACTAAAGGCTTCTCTATAAGAAACCTTATCGCGATCTAATGCACTAGTGACATGTTTGGAAAGTAAAGATTTCTTTACAATTGTTTCAGTCTGCACGTATTTTTGGTATTCTCTTCTTTTTAGAGATGTTAATGGCTTATACATCTCTTTTGGATGTATCAGAATGTTGAATAGGAGACATCACGTAATTTTTCAAGCTTATCAATACAATGTTTTACAAGTAACCAGAATTTAATATTTAAAAAGTAAGAAATTTAAATCATTGGGCCACCCTAATGTACTTATAAGTTTGTCATTCCGTTTTTAATTCCTTAAATATTAATCTTCGACCCTATAAAGTATAAATATTGGTTGTTATACATATATATAAAACATATGCTCCGTCCGCTAAATTTACCTATTGAAATAAATAGAAACTGGGAATTATTTCCTTCCGAAGGTAACTTTATATTATATTCAACATTTTTCATTTTTTCGAAAAAATACAATATACTAGTCTGGTAGTGTATAAAGTCATTTCTGAAAAATTGTAGGAAAAGAACTATTACAAAAAAGCTTTATAAAATACATAACTGAAATTTAGCTCATAGAATAAATTCGAAAAAATGAAAAACTATTGAAACTAAGAAAGATTGGTCCATAAATGACAAAGTTATGAACAACAAACCACGATTGCCTGTAATTTTTGCCATAGAATGAGCTGTTCTTGTTCTTTTTTCTTCATTTTAATGCTTAGACTTTTTTTTTAACGAACAAACAATTTTTTTTTAAATTCTCTTTGATAATGTGTGTTGGTTGGTGGGTGAGTGGTCTAACTGCCCCCAGTTGGTCACGTCTTTAAGACATCCTCGAAGACGGATGCACGACAATGTTAATACCTGCACAACATGTGAGGGACAGCGGGAACAAATCGTCAACGACATTTTCGAACAAGTGTCGCGAAAATCGTGCACGACACAAAGAAAGACAATGTCGCCTACTTTATCATTAACGACTTCCTGCATGACAACGTCGTCTATTTCGACGTCCACGACAAAAATTATTACAAGGTTATCTAATTCAGGCAGTTTTTTAGTATAGTTCGATTTTTAATTTCTATTATATGTTTTATATTCGACTCCTATAAGAAATCCTAAAGTTGACAGTGAAGAACTAACTGCATGTAATCCATTTTCCAGCCCGCGAATAATTTCATCATAATTTTTGGTTTAACTGTTTAGAACTAATTTGTACATTTTTTGTAGGTATTTAAATCAACAATTGAAAAAAAAGAATGTGAGACTTTTAAGAAAACCAAGTAAGTGATTGAATAGCATTCAAGAAAACTTTGTCGTCAGTAGCTTTTATACAAGACAACTTATAAGACAGTGTCACTCATACTGTCCCTCATAGAGTTTAATAGAGCACAACTTAGAAGACAATGTTGCTCATAGTGTCCCATATAAAGCTAAATAGAAGACAACTTACAAGACAACGTCGCTCAAACTGTCGTGCACGACGATTTCCTGTAAATTGTCTTCTAGAAAACATAAACAACAGGGGACACGTCGTGCATACATCATTGACGACGATGTCGTCAACGGCAATCTGGCCAACTGGGCGCCTGTTCATCTATTTTCGAACGAATTTAAGCGATCGAAGTGTTCGAAATAGATGAACAGGCAGTAAGGTTATTGATATTTTGCCACAGCCGATTATAGCACTCTAACTTGTTTTTTTCTTGGTTTTGTAAAACTAAATTTAAAATTTTAAAACTGCTGGGGAAAAAATATATTCCTGGTTTTCTTAAAAAAAATTAAAAATTTCTTTACAAAATTAAAAAAAAAAACTTCCAAACCACACAGTTTTTTATTTCTGATCTTTCTGTGTATGTAAAAAGAAAATTTTGGGGATTTGCTGGTAAAGCGAAAATGTTTGAGTTACAAAAAAAAAACTTAATATTAAATATTATTTTTTAGTCTCTGGGATTCTTGTGTAGGTTATACGGAATTCTGGAAATTTTTAGTTAAAATAAACAATTTTTTTATGGTTTTGAATAGGGCTTTTAAGCAACAATTTTTTTTATGGTTCGATTACGGATGACAACTGCACTGAAGTTGTGGTGCCAGCAGCGAAATCAGGCAACACCGTTCATGTTAAATATACAAATTTTTTTTTATTTTATATTTTAATATCAGCGGCTTTGCCAGATTTTGCAGCTGGAAACACAACTACAGTGCAGTTGCCATCCGTATTCGATCCATAAAAAAAGTTTTTGCTAAAAAGCTTTTTCAAAACCATCCGTACGTGCTGGTTCACACTCTTCAAGTTTTAGCCGTCAAGTCTTCAGTTTTTAGGAGAGAGAGGAGAAGAAATGGCATTCTCTCTTCCCTTCTTTCCTAAAGGCTCAAGACTTGACGGCTGAAACATGAACAGTGTGAACCAGCACTAATCGACCCATTAGTTTCTGGGATTTTTGTGCAAGTAAATAGGAATTCATAAAAATTTATTGGTGAAGCTTCTAAACTCGTTATTTTTTATTCAAATTTTATAAAAATTTATTTACAATGAACTCCAGAAATAATTTTTAAAATTTAGATGTTTTATTATTTTTGTTATGATTTTCTATTTAAATTTCCTAAAAAAAAAGATTTTTTTTATATTAAAAAAACTTTAATATATAAAAATTAATTCTCAAAGTTATTTTCGGGAATACAAGGTTTGGTAATAATAAGATTTCTGTATGACGTGTTAATTATTTTATAAAAATATAAATTACCCAGCAAAATCTTTACTTACCTGGTAAGTTAGCAGGTAATGTTGGAGAAAATAAACACTACTTATTTTTCGGCTGAATAACTACTTATTTTTGTTTGAGGTGTCCACAGAATTCAGTACTTACAATACACTTACTAGGAGTCAAAAAATATCTTGTTATTATTTAACAACGAGTAAGTTCAATTGTAAGTACTTACAATATACTTACTAGAAGCCAAAAAATCAGTTGTTAATATACCTAATAATTAGTTATTGAGTACGTTACCGGTAAGTAAATATTCAGTACTGAAAACAATAGAACCAATAAGTAGTCATTGAGCGGATTATTAGTAAGAAAATATTCAGTGGTGAAAATAATAGAAGGAATAAGTAGTTGCAGAGGTGATTACTAGCAAGTGCTTATTGAAGTTTTCAGAATAATGATAATTGTAATGACAACTACTTACCAGGTAACGTATAAAATAACTACCACCTATTACTAAAAATCAAAAAGTTTTTCCTGGGTAATAAAAAAAACTTAAAATACAAAATTAATTCTATTATAAAAAATATTAAATAATTATACCTATCGTGAATATACAGTAAGTCTGGGTTCACACTATGAAAGTTTTCTTTCAGGAAGTCTAAGTTTATTGGTGAGAGGGGAGAGAAGAATAGCCTGCTCTTAACCTCTCTTACATATAAAGTCAGGCTTTATGAAAGAAAACTTTTATAGTGAAAACCCAGATTAAACAAGTTTTTTTTCATTCGAAATTTTATTTTACCCCATACACTTTTGTAGGGAAAAGTGAAAAAATTTCGAGGGAAATTTTAATTAATACTCTAATAGAAAAATGCAATGATGCCCTAACATCAGAATTGTGACATCAATGTTACTACAAATAGCATCAATCATGCAAAAATTATCATCAATCCAATGACTTACGTCTTCGTACAATTTTGTCATTATTTACGTGTCATCTATTTTATGACTTATGACTTATGACTATTTTATTTTTGGCGCCCTATGCTCCAATGGGAGTTAGAGGAACACATATATATATATATTTTATGACTATAGTGACATCAGTTCGATGCCACATTTTGTATATTATTAACATTATTTTCAATGATAACAATTGTATATTAGAAGCAAAAATTAATATATTCAATTTTTTTTAAATTATTTAGTTAAATACATCAAATTTTTAAAGTACAATGATTACGAAAACCATATGGGGCATGGTGCTGGTGTCTTATTATTGAGAGTTCTACTGTAAAAAAAGGTCGTAATTCAACAAACGTGAAACAAACATATGTAAAGGCTAAGTAAATAATAATATTCTCTCACCTTGACTTAAGTCAATTCCAATGACTTTGTCTTAATGACAAACTGTCATTAAATTGATGCTAAAAGTGTCCATTCTCCGATGTTACTGCGTCATCGCACTGAGGTCAAGTTCGTAATTTCTGTGATGCCAATGTGTCATCCCATTGATGACATAATTTCATTTTTACACTGATAACACTTTGGCCAAGTGATGTTAAGGTTGACATCACCATGATGAAAAGTGTCATGAGGCCAAAAAACGAAGAAACTTGTCATAGTACTGATGTCAGAATACATCAGCATTATGACGCCTTTTCTATCAGTGTATGGGGATAAATGTTTAAAAATCTGAAAATTCAATTAGAGAGAGTTTAACAACTTCGAAGACGTTTTGAGGATATTGCCTTCTGCAGAAGCTGTTTGCAGAGGGTTTGTTTAAAATAAAAGCTTGCATTTTGTTAAATTTTTTTATTAACTTTTTAATACCGCCTTATTTTTTAAAATATCCTTTTCATTTTCTTGTTAAAACAGATTTTCTAATTTCCGTGTATTGTTCAATATTTAAATATTTTACATGGATCCCCTTAAATGAGTTTATAATTATACTCGGGTTTTTTTTTATAAACTTTTTTCTTTTGTAATTATAGTTTTAATGAAGTTCCTTTAAACTTAAGTAATAGGAGAAGCAAGGAAAAGGAAAACTTCATGCTTAGTTTCGTTCTTTATTCCCCATAATACATTTTTAGTTCTAAAAAATTCATTTGCCATTTTTAATAATCAGCTTTTTTACGGTAACAAAATTTGTAAAGAGTCTTTGCTTAACTACGGTTCATGTCGATTATATAGATTTTCTTACAAAATGTTCTGTTTTGCCTTAATGTGAGGAAAAAGGATTGAAAGAAAGAAGAACAGCAGCAAATGATGGAATAGTTTGTACGAGTGGACGGGTAATTGTAGTGAGTTGTACTTGGCGGATGGCAAATGAATGAGTAACGAGGAGTTCATGTACGTTCAGTAACCTTTTCTTTCCTTTACTACCAAAGAACACATTCATGGCGAAGAGAAGGACGATGATAAAGATGATGACGGTAATGTGGCATGCTACTTCTGTTAAAAAAAAAAAAAAAAAAATACCACGGACTATTGCCAACACAGGCTAACTTTAAAATTTTTCACATATACTAGACATAAAATAACGACAAACTGTCGTCTGTTTTTATTCAATACATATGACTAGATGTACGAGTAGTTATACGTGTTTAAATATGGTATAAACAAAACTCTAAAGGGTTTTCAATAAAATATCTTAAATACAGGGACTAAAGCGGCTCATACACTTGCAATAAAATTGTTCAATTTTACGTACTGTACAATTATATCGCCAATGTGTATGTGATATTCGATGATGGAATAATATATTGGCAGCAATTAAAAGACTTTTAATTTTTATTGCCCAAAGTAGAATGTGTTGGCAACATTGTACAATGCTGTTTATGTTATTCCTATAGGTTATGTTCACCTTTTTATTGAATGAATGAAAACAATGTGCGACTTATTGCATAATAAAAGACAAAATGGAAATAATATGGCGAACACCATATAAAATAATATTGCAAGTGTATGGGCCGCTTAAGGACTAGACTACGGCAAGACTAAATTTCAGAGTATAGACCAGACCCTAGATCAGACTAAAGATCAAACCATATGTCAGGAAATAGGCCAAATTACTGGTAGAAATGGCGTCATGACTCTGATGTATTTTGACATCAGTACTTTGACAAGTGTCTTCGTTTTTGATCCATGACAATTTTCAACATTCATTTGCCCAAATTGTCATCAGGGTCAAACATTGAAATTATGTCTTCAAAGGGATGACACATCGGAATTACAGAAGACGATTCGGAGACAGTTTAATAAAACATGTCATCAGTGCGATGACGCAGTAGCATCAGAGAAAGGACTCATTTAATGACATTTTTTCATTAAATTAAGTCAAAGTGAGGGAATATTATTATTTACTTACCCGTTACACATGTTTGTTTCACTTTTGTTCTATTCCGCCCTTTGTTTACAGAATAAGTCTTAATTATAAGACATCAGCAGAATGCCCGATATGGGTTTCGTAATCATTCTACTTTGAAAATTTGCTGTACTTAAATAAATAATTCAAGCAAATAGGATATGGGAATTTTTGCACCTTATTTTAAGTTTTAAGCATGAAAATAATGTTAAAAATACACAAAATGTGGCATAGAATTGTTGTCACTATTGTCATAGCATAGATAACGCAAAAAATATGACAAAATGTTATAATGACGTTCGTCTTTGGATTGATGTCACTCCTTGTCTCATTGATGCCTTTTGTCACAATTCTGATGCTAGGGCATCACTAATTTGAAGATGCATTTTTCTATGATTATAGATCAGAGCAGACTTAAGACCAAACTATAGATCATACTATACATCGAAATATAGCAGACTATATACCAGAATATAGACTAGATCATAAGGCATACTTTAGATCAGGCTTTAGACTAGACTTTAGTCAAAAGCCATAACTAGAATTAAAACATTTTTTGCCCTTTATCACATTTTTTGGCAAACCCTTGTTCCAACAAAACTTTATTTGTATTATTTCTTCAATTTTTTTGTTCTTTAAACTACATTTTAAAACCGAAAAATTGCTTTAGAAATTGTTGAAAATAAAAAAATAAAAAAAAAACATACGAAATAGCAAAACATTTCTCTGTTTTAAAGTTCTAAAGTTGTGTTTTGTGCTGATATTATAAAGATATAGGAAAAAATTTATAACAGCTTATGGCTTATACTATTTACGGCTTAATGCTTTTAAAAGTGCATGCAAAAACTCAAAAACACACACAAAAATTAAAAATAAAACCCAAAAGTATACTAAATATAAAAAATAAACAACTTAAAAAACAACAAAAACTTTTAAATAAACTGAAAAAAATGTTTGTGTGGCAAACAAACTTAACTGAAAAAAAAAAAAAAAAATTATTGTGTGAAAATAGTCGTATACTAAAAATGTTTAAATAGCGCCTGAAATGCGGCAACATTTTTCTTTGTTGCTTTTAAGTATTTTAAAGTATGTGTTGTTTTTTTTTTATTATTATTATTATTGTTATTCGAAAAACAACAACAAATACAAAAAGTGTGTTAGTATTGTAGTTGTAAAGTCTAAATTGCATTTTATATGTGATTCAGGTTTAAAAAAATCAATAAAAAAAAAAATGGTAAGCAAAGAAATTTAAAATGTTTGGAAATATGTATATGTCAAGATAAATTTGTCTTCAGGTCCGTTTAGTTTTAGGCCACGGAAAGAACTAAAGGATGACGAACTGGTGCACTCAAAAGAAAAATCAATCCATTCGTACTCAAATCAATCCGAAGCGTATAAATAGTACGGTGGGTACGGATTTTCTTCAATCAAGTAGAGAATGATACTTAAATTATCCATATTCGTACTTAAAATAATACGAAAATGAGATTGATTTAAGCAAAAAAAAAAAAAAAAAAAAAAAAAATTATAAAGTTGATTTTATCCCTAATTAGAAAGAAAAAATTTTTATGACTGATTAACTTACTCGTATTTCACTATACAGAATGATAAAACACCAACATCATGCCCGATATGGTTCTTACTTTAGAAACCTTATGTACATATTTAACCAAAAATATAAACTAAATGAGAATCAGGAGTTCAAATTTACTTCGTGGTACACATGCGTCTGGCCAGACCTTTTTCAATGTGTATAGAAAATCAAAACATGCGTAAGCCTAAGGGTTAAACACAACGAAAAGTTTAATCTGTTTTTACTTGATTTAATAATTTTATACTTATTGCAAGAAATTCCTGGATTGTTTTTGAAAGTAATCCAATTTAGGATTGCTTTGAGTACGTTTAAGTGTAATTCGTACTTGAATTTTTGAGTACGACTCGTAATTAAATTAATCATAAAAAACTTGATTTATCCCGAGTGTTTTTCTTTCTGTGTAGTTTCGGTTTTAGTTTAAACGGCAATTTTTGTTTTTAAATACAGTTTTATTAGCAATTTTGGTGTCAAAATTTGAGGTATCATCGGTCAAAGGAAATGGCTACAGCAAGAAAACACGAACTTTGAAAAGTAGTGGAAAATTGACCATTAAAGGCTCAGTTAGCCGGGAGTAACAGTAACGTTGCAATTCAGCTGTTTCATTGTGTTGTATGTAAAGCAATTATAAAAATTATAAATTATATAAAACGATTATAGTTAGCAGTAAGATGTAACATCTCAATCTGTAAGAAATAGATTGGTCTTACTTTTTTACGGTACGGTTAAGTTATTGTTGCTCCCGGCTAACTGAGCCTTAAGACGTAGAGTATATGTTGTTTCAACAGGATGGTGACACTTGCCACAGAGCAAGAGAAAAAATGGATCTTTTGAAAAAGAAGTTGGAAAATAGCATTATTTCTCGTAGATGAGGAGTGAATTGGCCACCATTGAATTCTTATTTTAACAGATTTGCCCGCAACAGAACAGAACGAAAAAGGGAAACAAACCACACATACAGACTTTCAATAGAACAGAAAGAAAACCTCTAATATAAAACAGAACAGAACGCACAAACTTCTTCGGCCTTAAGGTACGGCAAGTTAGTGTAGCGTACCGGTTTTTTCATGAACAGTGTACATTATATACAAATATACAAACTAGTTTTGAATTTTTGTGAATTTGTACACAAACAAAATACAGTACACTACGATTGCAATCAGAAAAAACACAAATTCTAAGTTAACGTACCGATCTTGTTTTAGCGTAAATGTAGTGTTCTTTTTGCGTACGGTACACTACTATTGTTATCAGACGAACACAAATTCTTAGGCTTCAGCATACCAGCAGTGTGCTTTTAGCGTACGCGTTCTGTACTTTTATGCGACCTCTTTTACATGCAATATCAGTCATGAAAAAAACGAAATTCAGCAAAGCTATGGGCAACAAAACACGTACCTTAATAGTTCACTACGTGCTTCCTCAAAATACATAACGAATTTTTTTGTCTTTAGTAAATACTATAATGTCGTCTAAACTAAAGACTATATTCTCGTCATAGACGTATATAGAGTAAGGGCAATAAATAGTCTTGCTTATAATCTCTTGCTCTACACTCAAGAAAAATGCATCTTCATATTGATGAAAGCACTAACATCAGAGTTTTGACATCAATGTTATTACAAATGGCATCAATATGGCGAAAAGTGACATTTATCCAATGACGAAAGTCATCATAAAATTTTGTCATATTTTATGCGTCATCCATGCTATGGCTACACTGATATCGAATCGATGCAACATTGTTTAAATTATCTAGTTAAATACACCAAATTTTCAAAGTAGAATGATTAAGAACATCATATCAGGAATGCTCCTGGTGTGTTATAATTAGGAGTTCTTCTGTAAACAAAGGGCGGAATACAACAAAAGTGAAATAAATACGTGTAACGGGTAAGTAAATAATAATAAAGTATCTCAATTTGACTTGATTCAATCCCAATGACTCAATTTAATGACAGATTGGCATAAAATTACGCCTATTAAGTCCTTACTCCGATGTTATTGAGTCATCGCTCTGATGACATTTTTTATTAAACTGACTTCAATTCATAATTTTTGTGATGCCGATGTGTCATTCCGTTGATGACATAATTTCAGCTCATGACAATTTGGTCAATTGATGTTCAGGCTGACATCACGATGATAAAAAGTATCATGGGGGTCAGAAGCAAGACACTTGTTATAGTAGTGATGTTTATCAGTGTAGTAAAGTGTATAGTGTGCTCTAAAGTCTCGTCTTTAGTAAAGATTTATTTATTTATTTATAACAAAGACTTTAGAAGTGTCTATAGTAAAGCCGTTAGGAATTCTTTTAGAATCGTTTGGCTATTTTTAAAAAGAGCACATATTGTTAAGACTAAGGAAGGCCAAACACTAACAAAATACCATAAATAAGGGAAAAATGAAAAAAAAAAAATAAAAAATATTTGTGATGTAAAAAACAGCAACATAGAACAAATATTTTGGTTATTCTTGGTTCATTCAGATAAGCTGCAAGTTATTTTCAAAACGCATTATAGCATTTTAAACTGTTTTAGTTATTGTTACTATTGTTATGTTTTCTTCGTTACTGTGTAGAAATGTTCGCTTATATGGCTAGATATCTTTTCCATTTCCTTTTCTAAAAGAGCTAAAGAAAAAATTTATAGAGTGCTAGAAAAAGTATTCAATACGAAACAAAGCCGTTTGTATTAAGACGTGAAAAAGTGCCAAAATGAAAATGGACAAAATGGCAAAACGTGTTGTAAAGTTAACAATCGTTGAGATTAAAATACAAACAACCATTACAAATATACAAAAAAGCAAAGATTACAATGGGATATTAAAGATTTTCTTTAAAAAAAAAATAAAGGAAATACACAATACAATACATAATAGCAGGATATTTTAGAAGAAAAATAATAAAAAGTTTTTGGAGAAGAAAAAAAAACTGAATTGAATATTAAAGACTTTTCCAAAAAGGAAACTTTTTATTTAATATAAAAGAAATTAGCCGGAAAGTAAAATCAATTAGGAAAAAGTTCGGAAAGAATTCTGTAGAGTTAAATCAAATAAGAAGAAGACCAAAATTGTAGGCAATTTTGTCACACAAATAACGCATTATTGATATATGTATATTGTACTGGGCAATGGATTTACATCCATTCACTGGGGGCGGATATACATCCGCCATCTTGGAGGTCGATGGGGTACAGGAGGCTGAACTAAGTCAGTGGTAGGTGGAGGGTCATACTGACTAGCAGGGTTAATCGAGTAGTCAACAGAGTGGCGTCAGCAGAGGAGAAGCGACAGATAGGCGTTAGCAGAGAAGTGTCAACAGAGAGTTGTCAGCAGAGAAGAGAATTCAAAGAGCGTGAGATAAGGAAAGCCGAAGCAAACAACAGATGCAATACAGCAGGCAGTGTGATGAAAGTTTACCGCTAGCGGATCAAACCGAAGTAGGAATGTAGCGGCTTCAAAGCAACATTTATGTATATATACACGGGCATATAAGGAGCTGAAATAAAATAAGTCGGTCTTGGTTTTTGGACTGCAAAGTGAGACGTTGTAACAGAGCCGGTAAGAATAAGAAAAAAAAAAATAAATAAAGTGAAACAATACACAGTGCTATTAATTAAGTAGGGGATCGGTAACACCAATTCCTTGATAGTTTTACAACCAGTAAAGTGAGTAGGAGTGAGTGGACTGAGATTTACATCCAGTCTGGAAGGAGGCTAGAGCACTGAGTAAGGGCTAAGCGGTAGGCATTTCTGAGGTTACACCCAGAAATCAGAGGGTCCTAGAGTAGTCTTGGATTTCCATCCAAGTTGAACGAAGGGTAGGAGTAAGAGGGCAGGAGTGGTAGGGCACTGGTTCTGTTTACAACTAGAACTCCACGAGGCAGCAGGAGCTCCGCGGGAACCTGCTATAAATCAAAAACAAACTGTGGAAAGTGTGTTAAGCAATGAAAAAAAAATAAGCAAAGAGAAAAGAAATAAAGAAAAATAAAAATCTTCAAATTTAAACAAGCGTTTCTTTCCCTTAACCAAATTTATGTAACGGACCCTGGACGCGACTGAGTTGCACCCCCGCTTCAAACCCGGAGTAACCGGAGGTTCTTTACAGGGCTGGCCAAGCACGAACTTATCTATTAAAGCCCGTTTTCGCAAATTACCGATAGCTAAAGGTAGGAATTTATCAGCCGTATAAAAAGTGTTCCATTATTTCAACTTTTCTTTAACCTAAGTTACGCGAAGAGTTAAAGGCAGGTTCATCCTACCTGTACCCATGTTCTGTAACTTTAGTGAGAACTTCTTGCATCGAAAAGATGTGAAACAAAATATTCCATCGTTTCTCGAAAAGTGAGAGAAATGTGTGTCTGTAACTCATGTCGAAAACTATCAAAAGAGATTACGTCGTTACGTTATAAATGTCATAATATTGCACTCGAAGCCGATGTGACATTGCAGACGTTCAGAACGCCAGTAACACATATCGTTGACGGCGACCAAAATTTACCAAAAATTTTAAATTTTTCAACGACGGCGGCGAAAATACAACTGTCGGCTATACCAAATTGTGTAAAGAGCGACTTTAATGTTTGTTGTTTGCAAATGATCTTTGAAGACATTCGTATATTTTATTAAAATGTTAAAAGCAAAATAATAAAACAATGAAAAATGTGCTAAGAATAAAATAATATTATTATTATTCTTTGCATTTTTAATTGTTTTTTAGTGTTAAAAATTTTTCTCGCCCCATTTTTATTCGTGAGTTTATTTGACAGTTCAAAGCGGGAACTTTTCTCACCAAAATGTTACAGACACACTTTTTCTGTAAATTGGCGAGTAATTTCCTTACGTGACAGCTTGTACTCGCCAAAAAAAGTTACAGATACATTTAAGTGAGAAAAACAGCTGTTTGTTTCAATTTATGGCATTTTTGTTTCATTCCACACATTTCAATCGAAAACTTTCTCGACGCGAGAGTTACAGAACATGGGCACTGGTATGTTAAAGTCAATTTGTAATAATGGAACAGTTTTTATACGGCTGATACGGCAGTTTTTTTAAACGCTGAATTTTGCAACATGAAATCAATTAATGGTGTTTTCTTTTCTACAAAAAATGTTACATTTTATTTATAAAAAATGCAATTAGGTGTATGTTTCTTAAAAATTTTGCTACCGTGGCTTGCTTTATTCTAAAATACTCACCCTTTTCGGGAGTAAAATTTTAAATAAACCAAATTGCATTTTTTTAAATAAAATGTCACATTTTTTTGTAGAAAAGAAAACACCATAAAATTTACGACTCACCCCCTTTGACGACGGCTGGCAGTCATTAGTCAAACATCAATCTTTAAACCAATTGTGATTCCACTTGGTGGATCGTAATTTGTTGTGAATTTTAATTTACATGTTCTTTCTTACTTATGTTTTTAATTATTTTTATCAAGAATTCTTCTTGAAGTCCAAAGTACATTTTTCTTATTTTTTTCCTTTTTCTGTTTTTCTACTTTTCTATTTTCCGTTGAGCTTGCCCGTGAAAACCTGGGTTCGAATCACAGGTCAGTCAAGGATGAACAATTTTCAGCAAATTTTGCTTGATTTCCTCATAAAAATAATTTAATAAAAATTAATTTTGATGAACTTTATTTAGCCTGATTAAAAAATATTAAAATTTGGATTAAAAAGAAAAATAATTTCATTAAAAGGGTTCCGGTATTCCTCTACTAAGAATCGGGTTTTCTAAGGGAGAGAATCAAAGGATTACTATAACAAAAAAAAAAAAAAAATTGAGGTGATCGTTATTCTCGGCAGTCTTAATATGTATTGACAAAAGCATTATTTGTGTCAAACATGTATAAAGTGTGAACTAGCCTTATTAAATGCATGCCTGCCGCGGGCGAGATGGTAAGCGACATTTTTCCCTTACAAACCTGCTGCTAGGTCGCTAGTGTATACTACAGTTTAGGCTATAGTAAAGTCTTTAGTCTAGCCTTTGCTGAAGTGTAGTCTATTGTCTTCGCTAAAGTGAAGACTGTTGTCTTGGCTATAGTCATGATTGTAGTACATAAAGACTTATTTCTTGATTGGCTAATAACTTTCTTTTTATACACTTCACTAAAGATGGAAAGGTTGTATATAAGTTTGCCATTCCGTTTGTAATTTCTACGATATTGGTCTTAGATTCTATACATATATTCCTGATTCTTACGAGAAGCAAAGCTGATTTAAAGATTCCGCCTGTCCGTCTGGGGTTTCGAAGAACCCAGAAATGACGGGGACTATGTTGTTTTATGTTTATATCAAATATGCCTTGTTAAATTCAGCCAGATCGATAAAGAAATGACGGAGATAAAAGCAGAAAACCACGATTCCCTAATATTTGTCATAAAATTCCCTGTTGTTGTACTTTTTTTTATTTTAATGTGTAGACTTTCTTTCCTGTTTTTTATACAAAACAAATACATGATTTGCCGCTTAAATAGAGAAATGTTTTTTAAATGAAAAAAAAAAAAAAAAAATATTCTTAACATTTTTTTTAATTCTGTTCGATAATGTGTGCTAGTGGGTAAAGCTGGAGGTCCATACCACGCGTTTTCGCCTCCACGCAGTGCATGCTTTTCTAACCTTACTTGCGTTCTACGTCTTAAGTTACATGCAACGCTTTTTATGCAGCAGTAGCACAAGAAAAACAAAAATGAATTTGTCAAAATCAGCTGATTTGTTCGAACGCTGCTTGTGACGCTTACAAAAGTAGAAAGTAAACCTACTTTTCGCCTCAAGGCATCTACGCTTATGTGCATGTAACTTACTACGTATAACTACACAGATTCTACTTTTTTGACAGTTGCGAATGCTGCGAAAAAGAGACCAACGCGCGGTGTGGACCTCCAGCTTAAGTGGTCTAAACACTGCAGTCGAAACCAAAAATTGTCGAAAAAAAAAAAAATTTTATGAACAACTTTTCGCTTTTTGAGTTGGTTTGACAGCGACTGTTTAAATTTAATGAATCTGAAGTAACCGTGGAACACAATTGCACCGTATGAATGTAGTAACGTACGACGTAGATACGTTGTCAAATTAAAACAAATAATATTTTATACAAAGACACACAACACCTGGCGTTAACTTAAAAGCGTATCAACGTCGTACGTCAAAATAGATCTAATTCTATATCATACGCCGGTTACGACCGTATTGTCATAGAAAAAGAAAAATGAAAAATATGAAATTAACTGCCTGGCCCATGATGTCGACAAGAACATTTCTTTCGTATATTTATATTGAAAACAAAAACAAATTTTAGTTTTTAGTTATTGTTTTCAATATAAATATGCGAAAGAAATGTTCTGGTCGACATTGTGGGCCTGGCAGAAAATTATTTTTGTTTTTTTAAATTGAATATTTAATAACAAAATAAAAAGAAAAAAAATAAAAAAATAATTTGAATAAATTTTGAATTTTTTAATATTACAGTGCACTCGCGATAATATGAATGCCCTAATATATGAACACCCCAAAATATGAACACTTATTTTCTTCCATTGCCTACTCTAAAATATGAACTTGTGCAAAAGCTTTAAAATATGAACAACATATAGTTGTATTTTTAATGGTTTTTATTTACCTACACAGTGTTAAATCAAAATCAATTTGTATTCAACGACATAATAACCTAGGGATTTCCCCAGCTATCGCCTTAAAGTTGTCTTCAGTTGCTAATCAAAATGTTTGACATACACTTTTAGTTAGTTCTCACATTAACATGGAATTCTATATACATTTTTAAATACAATTTTAACGTGAAAATTTTTTAAAGATGAATTAAAAAAAGGATAAGTTTTGAACTTTAAAAAGCAAAATCTGAAATTTTAGAACATTTAGGAAAAGGTTTTACCAATTTAGCGAATAAATTTGTTTTTTTTTTAATGTTCTAACAATACGTTTATTTGACTTTGAAAAAGAAAAATGTGCGGTCTTCCGAATACCCAAAAAATGGAAAATGCATGCACCGATGGTTTTTGAAAATAAGATACAAAAAGATCACTGTTAGCCGGCACGGAAAATATCTGGAGATTTTTAAGAGAGCGGGGCGTTTTTAAGCTGATTGAGCGAAAGAAAATCACAGACTTTTTCGCATAACTTTAAGTTTGTTTTTCTTTTTTAAAAATCAATAGTTTTTTAAATGCAATGAACAATAAATAAAACAACTTTAACATTAGAAACTTTTATTTTTATGGAAAACACGTTTTTGAGGGGAAATTAGATGCCATTCGCAAATATGAACAATCTTGCAAAAGTGAACTGGCTTTGTTTTAATTAGTTCATATTATCCCGAGTGCACTGTATTTTCAAAAACATAATGCGTTTGCGACGGCATTGTGTGTAAGTGAGGCGTGTTTCAAAATTTACGTCCTACGTTCATAAAAGCAACAGTTTTTTTTTTGGTCAATGACAACTGAAGAAATGGTAGTTTTTCTACTTTGACTGCAGTTATTCAAACGCTACACAGAAATTTTTTTTGCTAATTTTGCCCCTGCAAAAGAATTGATCATATCAATTAACGAATTTGTTTTTTCGATTCATGCCACAAAAATTTAATCAATTAAAAAATTAATTGTATAAACTAAAACATACACAACATAAGCACAAACATTTTCATTTATGTGTTGTTTTGATTAAAAAAATTAATTGCAGCAAACAACAAATTAATGTACACCAATTAATTATTTAATTGAACCATTTTTGGCAAACATATTCTCTGTGTAGTATAAAAGATTCGGCGCAGGCAAATGTATCACTTGCTTGTTCTTTTTTTAGTTCTGCGATTTTCGTTATCTTCCTAAAACTTTGTTCAAGTTATAGTTTCATTTTCCAAAATTAACAAAAATAATGAAAAAAAAACATTTATCTTCCAAAATATTGTTCCTCCCTTAAGGAACATTTTTATCATAGAAAGTTCAAAAACTATGCCAAATTGTAACAATTACTATAAATAATACAAAAAAAAAAAAAAAAACACTGAATTTTACGATTAAAAGGTTACGAAAAGACAACAACAAGATACAAACACATCTATAAAGTTTATAGTATAAACTAGTGATGTTACGAATATTCGTGTTCGTATTGGAAATGCCGAGTAATCGGCTATTTTATGACATTCGTATGCGACAAATTCAAGCGAATATTTCGGGAATACGTTTGAAAAAAATGAAAATGTTTAAAAAAAATAAAATACATAAAAGGAGGCAAATAAAAATTAAAACTTTTTGTCTTTAAGGCAAAATCAAATGAAATCAAGGCAAAATCAAATCAAACAAACGTTAGCAGTATTGTGCCGCCACAACAATAGTTTATGAAAGTTGATGTTAAACGAATTAAACAAGGTACATATATCATCTATCGTCAATTAATTGGAAAATGTAACTGAAATGCATATGATATTTAAAGAAACTCGGAGAAATATTTTCGCTATGATGTATGTAGATCTAGCTCTCCACTTAGGTTTAATAGGGACCATATTAGAACAGTGGTCTAAGTTGTGACTGGGTACTAGCATGTGGGAACTAACGTGAGAAGAATGAGTCTGAAATCCAATGACTACTGTAGAAGTTGTCATGACGACGAGGAGGAGGAAACTGTGTTTTATTTTCTATGTCAATGTCCTGGATAGAACTAAGGTCGCTTTTTCTCCTCATTAGGTAGATGAATTGGCTGAGTTCTGCAGTGACGCCTAATGAGTAACTGATCTGAAGTATGTGCATTGGCGCTGGGTATTAGAAAGGGACCACTGGTTCCCAAGTGAGGTGTCTTTTGATGGCTGCCCAAGGAACCTAACCAATACTTGTAGGACTTACTTTGTAGCGTATAATTGTACCATAAATGCTTCTCAAAAAGTTTTAGGCCCGTTTTCACAACCAACCGATAGCTAAAGGTAGGATTTTATCAGCCGTATAAAGAGTGTTCCATTATTACAACTTTACTTTCGTTCACTTTAGGTTAAAGTAAAGTTTTAATAATGGAACACTTTTTATAAGGCCAGTTAAAGTCTACTTTAAGCTATCGGTAAGTTGTGAAAGCGGGCCTTAATCTAAGAACTTTAGTGAACACTTGGGCTGCACAAAAGATCGTTTGGGTTTCGGTGCTTTAGGCCTTTACATAATAAGAAATACTAGGGTATTCAATTAATCGATGTTTTGTTTTATTCGATTAATCGCGCAAATAATTATTCGAGATAAAAATTTAATCGAATAATAATCGAACAATTTAATATTATTCGGTTATTCGAATAATTTTAGTGTTATCTAGTTTAGACGTTTAAAAATAGGACCAAAAACTATATTTTTTATAACATAAAAATTTTATTAAAAATGTAACAACAACTTAACAAAAGGTACTTTAGGTAATAAAAAACAGCATCAGCAATTTGAGTTAATCTTCTAAAATAATCTTTCAAAAAGAATAAACAGTTTAAATGTTTTATGTTTCAAACGATTTCTTTCTTTTGTTTTGATGAAACTTGATTTAGATTCATTCAATTTTTGTTGACGTTGGAGAGATTGAAGGTATAGCGTTATAGAACATATGGGCATTTCCGTCAAAAGGTCCACCGTGACCGAAAATTTAAAAGTTGTTTATTGTTAGAGAAATATTTAGATTTTACTAATTTTATAAATTTACCCATAAATTTGTTCACTTAGATGAAGAATCAGACTGCAAAGTTGTGCAAACGTAATTTCTTATTTGTGAGAATGTTTTCTTTAATATTATCTTTCTTAAAAGCGGTGATATTTGATAAAAAAATTATTCCAAAAAAATGTTCAAAGAGAAATATGTTATTCGGATTAACGGTAAATTTTTATTTTGTTTTAATCATTATTCAGTTAAATTATTATGGAAAAAATTTCACGCTCGAAATGTCAAGTATCGACTCAGATTTTGGCTTAAAAAAAATACAGAAGATTTTGGAGTCGAACCAAGACATTTTAATGTTAAATTGTTACGTAAAATTCTGAAAGTAGTTTGACTAAAAAATTGTGCCAGGTTTCGTTGAATAACGCCTTTTTATACATGGCCACAAAAACTACTTCTATTTTTTTTTTACGTTCGAACCGCTACTTCTTTTGCCATTATCTTTGATCTAGAACAGTGAAGGGCACACACATACTATCACATTTATGATTGTGTTGACGAAATAACAACAAAGCAACAGCCGAACGTACATTGTCACAGACACACAAAGAAGTTTATAGTGTACATGTGTCGACGTCGCACAAGCAGCATTTTTATTCCTATGCACGCGTACATAGGATTTGCAAATGTGCCCATCACTGATCTAGAATCGCGCCCTCCATAAACTTTAGCATAGATAACAGTGCTTTCTAAGTGCTATAATTTAAGGGTTAAGAGAATATTAAAAATATTTGTTGTTTAAAATGTTATTGCATTTTTGATGCGTACGACTGTCACGTTCAACACTTTGGAATTACCCATATCCAATTTCTCTGTTCTTTTTCATGTCTTTTCAAAAAAGGCTAGTCTTCCATAATACCACTTGAATCTCTTTATGGTTTTTTAACAATTTTAACCCTGCGGGGAAGTTTGTATCAATTGGTACAACAGTCTGGTCCTGGGAGTTGTGAAAATAGAACAAGTACAAAAAGAAAGAACTCATGACCAGTGAAACGAGAACCAATCATGTAGTTGGTTTATGAAGACCAAAAAGGTAGAAAAATTTAATAAATTACAGAACAGTCTTCACCGGTGGTGTGACACGTTGTAGTAACTGTCACTAAACACGTCCACTGAGAATAGATGTGTGACTTGTCAAATGGTGTCAATTGACCCCCTCCAATGACAACCCCATGTAAAAGTGATAGGTCTTATTCATATAAAGTGTTAGAACTAGAACCGGTCTCACGGGACTACTTTCGTGTCAGTCGGCTTCCCTCTAGGGCATAGTCTTGTTAAGGTCTGGTAGAAGGTTGTTTTTATTCGTCTCAAAAAAATCATCTTCTTCATCTAAATCATTGTGGTAAAAGTCTGTACTAAATATTCTTAAAAATAATTATTTCGAAACTCTTTGTTCTTTCAGTCTTTGTACTATTTTAAAAAAATGTTACTCGAACAAATAGTTCCCGAGTTTAGAAACAATAAAAGGGTGTTTAGAATACCGGCTTGTTTTTTTGCATAAAAGAAAAAAAAAACTAATAAGTCAGGGTTGATGATCCGTGATCCGGTTAACCGGTAACCCCGATTAACCGTGCTGGCCATAGATCAGTCTATTGTTTTTTGTTTGCAATGTTTTCAAATTGTTTGCTTCGATTAACCGTGATTACCTCTATTGAAAAATATTAGTTGAAAAATATTAGACAACCAACACTACACGACTCTTTTTAAGAAATTGTATACTTTTTTTCTTAATGTCCTATTTTTGCCTCATGTTTTTAGTAGAAAATTTATTGTATACATAGTACGTATTTAATTTAAAAATGTACATACACTTGTTGAATTAATAAAAATATTAAAAATAAAACTGTATAATCAAAATTGTTATTCGATCAACCGTGAAAATCGATTATCCGTAATGCTTCTGGTCCCGACCATCATCGACGATAATCGAGGGTCGACTGTACTCTGAAAAAAAATTTTCGATTAATCGACATAAACTATTAAAATTATTCGTTAATCGAAAATAAGCAATTTTATATTTAATCGCCCAGAATTATTCGAATAATCGAACAACCCCTAATCGTTTGAATACCCTAATAAATACATTTAGTAGTGTTAAAATTTTTTTTAAATTTATTTTAATCAACGCAAACGGAAGATATTTAAATACTATTGAAAATATCAGGAGGCGCACAAGTTCAGATTGGATTTTCGATTTGTATTCGGCGAATATTGGGGCAGTTATTCGCATTCGCTTCATATTATAAATTATAACATCACTTGTATAAGTACATACATAAAAAAAGAATAAACAAAAACCAGTTTATACTCCCAAAAACAAAACAGAAAAGTAAAACAAACATTACAAGTCTGTAGTAATTTACACAAATTTACAATAAACGTTCTGCTTAAAAATTTTATAAAGCACAGGAAACAAACATCCAAACAAACGAACAAAAAATAAATATCATGTTAAGACAAGCTAACTGCAACAATCAATACACTGTATGTGTAAAAGGGTGTGTATGTGTGTGTGTCAACACACAAACACATATTAACATACAACTGCATTATAGAAAATCCCACAACAACTTTAGAGCTTGTTTGTTGCCAACTGCATAAAAATCAAGCAACCAACCATTCAAATCATACAAAAATTACACACACAAACACACACATAAAAACCAGCACAGACTTGCTTTCACACACACGCAAACACACAAACACGCAACTTATACTTATAGAAAATAAAAAAGGACAAAAAATTAAATTTCAAAATTTATACTGCCACTATGCACGCTACACTTACACATAT
This sequence comes from Pollenia angustigena, assembly GCA_930367215.1. Lineage (NCBI taxonomy): Eukaryota > Metazoa > Arthropoda > Insecta > Diptera > Polleniidae > Pollenia > Pollenia angustigena. Next base: position 25,883,400 of record OV884059.1, read on the forward strand.
GCCTGTATTAAACACATACAAAACACTCGTAAACTAGCAAGTTCGTTTTGTATTGAGGACATCATCATTATACACTATAATAAGAATTTTCGCTAACGACCCTGCAAATAAAATTTGATCATCTGATCCATTTTGATAAAATGGACTACTCCATGGACTGTCATTGTTAAAAAGTGTTTGTAGTGAGACGACATGTCTTCGTTTGTTAACGACATGCTTTCGTTTTTAAACGATTTTAAAACTAATCCTCTTGTGTATACCATGGAGTACTTTTAAAACTACTCCTTAGTGGTCCAAAGATGGGTTATATGGTCCTCTCCTAGGACATCGTTATGGTAAATAGACCAGGTTTTTTCCATACGTTTGGGTTACTTTTGGACTAGTCATGGTGCCTTGTGGACTACTCTTTACACGCTTGTTTGGACTGGTCCTTTTTTTTTGCAGGGGAAATACACACACACACTCACTCACTCGTTTATACAAGCCAACAAACAAACATTTGAAAACACTTATACAAGTACAAGGTACAACTACATTGATGCATTTGTAGTTGTTGCAAACATGTTAGTAGTACTTAAAAGTATTTGCCATCGGTTTGTTGTCATGTGGTTTAAAGGAGGGAATGGACAGGGGCGTATAATTTTAAAAAATATAATCTATCCAATCACTGTATTGCTCACTTCAGACTTTGTTATAGGCTTGTGTATAGACTTGGCTTAACTAAAGCTGGAAAACAAATTTTGACTTTAGTATAGAAAATAGCTTTGACTTGGGACTTGTTTTTAGGCTAGATAAAAGATTCGTGTTTACGCTTCTGTTTTTTTTTGTAGTAGCCATATTATAGTCCAGTCCTTTTTGTTTTTAGACAATGTGATGGACGTTTGCTTTAATTTATATTTCATTTTATTTTGTATGATTTTAGTTCAATGTACACAGAAAGAAAAACACCCGTTATAAGTTATCCGCCGTATTCATAAACGATTATTAAATTTAACAAACGTTTGTTAAGGATAATTTGCATAGTAAATTTGTTCTTTAAACCTTTATTAAATTTTTATGAATACAGGCATAAGTTTTTTTCTGCTTAATTTAAGTACAAGTCGTATTTAAAAATTTAAGTACGGATAACACTAAAATGTTCTTAAAACAAACCTTAATGGGACTACTTGCGAAAACCAATCCGGGAATTTTTTAAAAATAATTTTAAAATTCTTAAGCCAAGTAAAAAAAAGATTAAAATTTTCGTTGGTGGTGCCACTCTGAGAGTAAAATTACAAAGTAAGCGTTTTAATCTCATATAACTTGTCAAAGTTTGTTGTTGACTACTACAACAACACCTTACACGTAGTTAAAAAATGGTTTGCTTGTTGTGTGTAGAAACAACAAAAACAACTGAACAAGTCGAAAACACATTATTTGCATGTTTAAAAAGAAAAATTGAGAACTCTTGCTTCTCATTTAGTTTATATTTTCAGTTATATCTGTACATTAAGTTGTTAAAGTAAAAACTATGTCGGGAATGATGCTGGTGTTTAATAATTGCAATTCTTTAAGGTGAACAACGGGTCGGTAAATTAATCCTAACAAAATTCTCCTTCAAATTTCACTATCGGATTATTTCAAGTACGAATTCGGGATTAAATCAAGGTTATAATAAAGGGTGGTTAAATTTCAAGGGCCGATGTTGATTTTGAATAAAACACAAGGTTAGGTTAGGTTAGAGTGGCCGGTCACAAGGACCCCGCATAGACCAAATAGGTTCCTAGCGTTACCACATTGTACGATAACCCGCAGAAGAAAGTCAGTAAAAAGGTCAGTCAGATGTGATGGTACCCAGTGTACCCCACACTCTCTTGACGAATGCCAGGAGTCTCATTAACCCAATTACAGAGATTTCCCCGAGATCTTGGAGATAATGATCTCCCAGACAGTTCGCCCTGGAACGCACGAGTGCCGGACAGTAGCATAGCAAGTGCTCTACCGTCTCCTTTTCCCCTGGTACCCCACAAAATCTACAATTGTCACTATTCCACCGCCCCGCCCTACAGGCGTATACCGCAGTCCAACAATGACCCGTCATAAAACCTATCAGAAGTCTACAGTCCCTTCTCGATAGCGACAGAAGAATTCTCGTCGACTCCGGATCGTAGGATCCCCACATTACCTTGTAACACAAATTTTTTAGAAAATTATTGTCGTTTCTTTTTATTATGATAATATTGGTATGGTTCAATTATGTATGGAACAAAATATCGGCCAAATGGCCGCCCTGACCTCGGCGGGACACCTCCATGCTATGGTCCAAATTGTCGATGACGCTGAGGCATAATTGTGGTTCTATGCCGTTAATATGCCGAATTATCTCATGCTTTAGCTCTTGAATTGTTGCTGGCTTATCGCCGTACACCTTTTCTTTTAAATAACCCCAAAGAAAGAAGTCCAACGGTGTCAAATCACATGATCTTGGCGGCCAATTGACATCGCCACTTCGTGAGATAACACGGCCATTAAATTTGTCGCGCAAAAGAGCCATTGTTTCGTATGATGTGTGGCAAGTGGCACCGTCCTGCGGAAACCATATATTGCCCACATCCATATCTTCCAATGCGGGCCATAAAAAGTTCGTTATCATCTCACGATGATATTCAAGTTAAGAAACTTGAATGGTAACTGGGCAAGAAACGATATTGAAAAAGGAAATCTGTTTGTTAGTTACTTGAAAAACGTATTTTCACCAAATATATTTCACAATATTGCGGTCGAGTTACCACCTGTTGCTGCTAGAGCAGATATTCCCCTCAGATTTGAGCTAAGAGCAATCGAAAAGGCTATTTGTGACTTAAACACTAAGAAGGCACCTGGTATTGATACCTCGCATAGCAAAGAAAATTATTCTTTTTATTTTTAATGCTATTTTACGCCTTGAATACTATCCTGAAAAATGGAAGGTTTCCTTAGTTACCATGATACCAAAGCCAGGTAAAGATCATACAAAAGTTGAGTCTTATAGGCCTATTAGCTTATTATCAAATATGTCAAAGCTGTTTGAGAAATTATTAGTTTCAAAATTAACACCGATTTTAAGTGTAAATAGATGTATTCCAAACCATCAGTTCGGATTTAGAAGAAAACACAGCACAATCGAACAGACTCATCGAATAGTAAATGCCATAAGAAAAGCATTTGAAGAAAATAAATATTGCTCAGCACTCTTCATCGATGTTTCGCAAGCTTTTGATAAAGTCTGGCATGAAGGCTTATTACATAAATTGAAGCAAAATTTTCCAGCATACACACACAAGCTGCTAGAAAGCTACTTAGTCGGTCGTCAATTTATTATTAATGAAGGAAATTTCTTAAGTTCACCTCAGCCCATTGCCGCTGGAGTCCCACAAGGCAGCATCCTGGGCCCCCTATTATACTTAATTTATACTTCGGACATGCCAACAAGCAACTATACACAAACTTCAACATTTGCAGACGATACAGCTTTTCTAAGCGTCCACGAAAATCGTTATGAAGCATCGCGTTACTTACAGCATCATATATTTCAACTAGAAATATGGTTACGACAATGGAGGATAATGGTCAATGAGTAAAAATGCGTACATATAACATTCACTTTGCGCCGGGAATCTTGCCCCCCTATTACAATCAATAATCAAATAATTCCTCAACATTCGCATGTAAAATATCTCGGTATACATCTGGATCGGCGATTAACGTGGAAATGCCATATAGAGGCAAAATTAACTCAAATGAAACTAAAAGCCATTCAAATTCATTGGCTTATTGGAAGAAATTCTGTCCTTAGTCTCGATTGCAAGCTTCTACTTTACAACTCAATCATAAAGCCTATCTGGTGCTACGGTATTCAACTATGGGGCACTGCCTCGGCCTCTAATATCGACAAAATTCAAAGGCGCCATAATAAAATTCTTCGAATAATCACAGCAGCTCCCTGGTATGTTAAAAACTCAAACATTCATAAGGATCTCAATGTGCCATTAGTTAAAACTATGATTACAAAATATGCAATAAAATATTTAAAAAGGCTTGAACAACACCCAAATCCACTAGCTCGAAATATTTTAAATCATGGCGGCCACACTCGCTTAAGAAGATGAGACACTGCAGCACTTACCCAATTAGATGAGCGATAAACACCTTTATAAGTGAACTGAACCCGTGATGAAGAACATTTTGTCTGGCACTGGCAGGACATAAAATAACGTATTAGGTTAAGATTTGATTAATTATTGTTAGTTCATATTTAATATATGAAGATTCAATAAAAAAATAAGGACAAAAAAAAAAAAAAAAAAAAAATCATCTCACGATAGCGGACACCATTCACAGTAACTGCCTGACCGGCATCATTTTGGTAAAAATACGGCCCGATGATGCCGCCAGCCCATAAACCGCACTAAACATTCACTCTTTGTGGGTGCATTGGTTTTTCGACAATTACTCTTGGACTGTCCAGCGCCCAAATGCGGCAATTCCGCTAGTAGACGAATCCACTGAGTTGAAAATGTGCCTCACCACTGAATCACGAAGTGCAGGATATGCATTTTGATTTGAACGCCCATTTTCATAATAAGCTTGAATAACTTTAACGCGTTGCTCGATTGTATATCTTTCCATGGTTCAAATTGAGTTAGTCTGAAATTGAGAATTGTTAAATGAAATGCAGAAAGAAACTTGACGTTAAGGTGTGACTCACATTCAACATCGGCCCTTAACCACCCTTTATTTGAATCAAGCGCATTTTGAGATTGATTCAATCTTAGTTTTACTTAAATCAAACTTATTTTCGAATTATTTCAAGTACGAATTCAGAATTAAATCAAGTTCATAATACTTGAATCAAGCGCATTTTGAGATTGATTCAAGCTTAGTTTTACTTAAATCAAACTCATTTTCGAATTATTTCAAGTACGAATTCGGGATTAAATAAAGATAAGTTAAGTATTTCGTACTTGACTAATCCGTTCTTGAATCGATCTTTCTGTACTTAATTCAATAAAATCCGTACTATTGAAACCGCTTCGGATTGATTTGAGCACGGACGGATTAATTTTTCTTTTCAGTGTATGTGTTATTGGGTGTGTATTTAAGTATGTGCATTTGTATTTGTATAAGTATTAGTTTTAGATGGATGGTGTTATTTAACATTTTATTACCCAAGTTATAGATAAATGTAAAACATTTTTTCACACAAATTGTTTACAATGTTGTTGGGCAAATATTTTATCATTTTCCACTCAGATTTTGTTGTTCACAATATTATTTCTTCAATTTTGTTTTATTTTTTTTTTTTTTTTGCAATATTATTTGTTTTACTTTATTATTTTCCATTTTATATTTAACACAAATTAAAAAAGTTTTTTTTTCTTGTTTTGTTTAATTTTCTATTGTCACTGCAGCAATTGTGAGGCTTAGGAGTTCTAAGTTCTTTCTCAATGTCTAACTAGTGCCATGATTTGGTACAAAAGTAAAAGAAAAAAACAAAAAATAAAAAAATAGAAAAAAATTAAATGTTAAAAAGTCAGTCTTCGATAAGTATTCTATTGTTGACTTTTGGTTGGTTTTTTTTTGCTCTTCTGTGCAAATTGCAAAAAGTTTTAAATGATTGTTGCTGGAATTCATGAATAAATTATGGAAGAGTCTATGGAAGTATTTTTTTAGTGGATTAAAGAATTTATCCCTTTTTTAAGTTTAAATAGCATTTTAATAATTGAATTTTAGTTTAAAAGCTAAAGTTATCATTATAATAAGAATAAAAACTTGATCCTTTAATTGTTATAAGAAAGATGCACAGGCTAACACACACACACACACATGTAAAGTTAAAAACAAACACATTTGCAATTAAGCAAAATCTATTACGTGAATAAATAAAACAGTTGTTTAAAAACTCTCTTACTGCTGTTATGCCTGTGGCTCTCTATTTCTCCTAGATAAATTCATGTTTTTTTTAAATGAGTTATTAAAAGTCTTCCTAAAAGTAGACTTTAAAATTTAAATTTTAGGCAAACTTATTTTTTGTTCAGTCCCAAAATGAAATTAAACTTGTTACAAAAGTTTTAATATTTTATATGTGTGTGTGTTTGGGGTTCTTGTTTGTTGGACAGCTGTGTGTGGGGATTTCTAGAATTAATTTTTGTTCTTGTATGGTTTTTAATTCAATTAAAATAATTACATGTACACTTTAAGGGGCTTAGCAACATAATATTTTTTTGTTTTGGTTTAATTTTTTGTGTTTCTTAACCTGTTTATTATCATTTTGAGCTCATGAATGGAGTGTGCTTATTTCAAGTTAAACCTTTTTTTTATGTATAGACTTTAAGTTTTTGTGATTAAAAGTGAAGTATACATTTGGGCCAAAACTTTTGTAGCATACAAATTTATGGTCGAGATAACTATAAAGTTGTGTTGGGTATGAGATTTTTTTTTTATTTAAAAGGTGTAAAAGGTTAATGTTTTAAATAAATTAATGTTAAGGAACTTTTAAACATCATGAAAAAAATTTAATACCTACTCATTAGAAAAATAAGCGAACAGGGTTTGGTCCTTTTTAAAATTAAGTCCTTTTAGGGAGTTTCGGAGCTTCTTTGTCACCCCATATATCTTCTTAACCAATAAACACAGAGAAAAAGATTTTCAGGGGTGTGCTGGAAATCGCAAACGCAAGAAGTTTAAAAGTCGTTTTTTAGTAAGATTTCTGCAATAAAAGAATTTTATGACAAATATTATACAAACATTTCTCTATTAAACTGAATTTTTTAACAAAAACTATAAAAATTTGATTAAAAGCGTATTATAAACAGCCTACAAATTCTTGCGTTTTGCGTTTGCGATTTCCAGCACACCCCCCTATACTAAATCGTTACTTACCTAAAAAATATATATATATATATAAATGTGGTACTTTTGCGAAATTCGAACATTTGAGGGGAGAAAATCGTACCTATTTTTGGTACTTTTTTTTAAAAACATTTTTCTCCATTCATTGGCATATGCATACATATTTAGTTATGGTCTACCATTACAATATTGAAATTTTTCTTACTTCAATGGGGGAAAAAGTATCAAAAAAGGGAAATACGGGAATTTAAATTTCTTTCTTTTACTTTTCCTTTCTGCATGTGGTTATTTTTGAATTTCTTATAATATTCAACTTAGAAACATAAAATTATAGGTTCTGAGTGAATGAAAACCTATAAGATGAATAATGTTGGTACTTTTTTGATCCCCAACTGGTACTTTTTGTAATTTCGTTATATTGGACCTACAAATATAAGATTAAACATGCATGGTCCTGAGTAAATAAGAATCTGTAATCAGGAGCTTATTGGTACATACTTTTTCGTTCTACAACTGGTACTTTTTGAAGTTTACGTTAATATTCGACCTAGAAAAATATAATTTTACATTTAAGGACTTGAGTGGATGAGAATCTATAACAGGAACTTTTTGGTACTTTTTTTAATTTACGTAAATATTGGTCCTAAAAAAACAAAAATTAAAAATGTTTGGATATAAGTTAATAAGAATCTGTAAGGGGGAGCTTTATGGTCTACAGCTGGTACTTTTTTAATTTTTGTTAATATTGGACCTATAAACATAAAATTAAACATGCACGTTCCAGAGTGAATGAGAATCTCTAAAGGAGATGTTTTTGGTAATTTTTCGTTCTTTAACTTTTTTAAATTTTGTTAATACTAATTTTAGAAACATAAAATTTAGCATGCAAAGTCCAGAATGATTGCGAAATTATAAGAGGGGACTTTTTGGTACATTCTTTTCTGATTTTGTGTATACTATCGAACTTACGAAACTATATCAAACATTTACGGACTTGAGTGGAAGATAACATATGGACAGGACGTGCAGAGTTCGGAGGGATTAAGAAGAGGTGAGTTTTTGGTACTTTTTTCATTTTTCAATAGGTACTACAGTTTTCTTAAATTTAAGACACGCAATGCCGAAATAATTAAATATTTCCATTATACAAAGCACAAATCAACATATCTCGATATGTCGAGACCCCTTTGCAAGAAATTATCGTATACGCCAATTTTTTTTGAAATTGAGTTTTTGATGCAATCTTGTTCTACATTCAAAGAGACGTCACCCGACAATATATAGCAGGCGAATTCCACTTCGTTGCTCCAAAAATTGAATGTATATTTTGATTTTGATATTGCAAGCGAAATCAGAGAAAAGTAGAAAAATGGCTGTCCTGTAACATTTGATTTTTGTAACATACGATAATTTCGCGCAAAGGGGTCGATATAGGAATACGAGATTTTCTAAATAAAAATAAAAAATTAAATACTGGAGAATTTTGTTAATAACTTGACACCAGCGCCATCTACCTGGTCAATATTTTATCAGGAAACTTATTTTTGCTAAATAAATATATTGAGTGAACTTCAGCCAAATCGTACCATTTATAAAAAACGACACCAACGCCATCTTTCGGGATTAAAATTAAGAGAAACCTGGCTCTTGACTAAAATAATTTATTGTCCAAGTCAGGTGTCAGCCGTTCAGCAATTCTTGAGTTTTAGGAGCACATACACGGCACAAACGTGCGTATATAGATAATGGTTATGAATTTATTATTATATGTAATATTATTTCAGCTTATATTATATGGGAAGTGCCACTCCCACTCAATCGATTTCGCCTATTTCTGGCTGTGTATCGTGTCATGCCAAGTCATTTGTTCGTACAAAAGAAATTTAAGAAAAATTAAGCGCTTAATTTGCAATTGAGATCACTGTGCAACGTCAGTTATAATCAACTATTACTTTTAGTGCCAATAAACATATTTCGCGGATTCACAAGGTGTGCTATCAAGTCATATAGGCATAATGTCCTAAAATTTTACAATAGTTTAAAAAAGTTATTGTTGTGTTTCATACAAAAAGAGTTTTTATGCCGTGTTTATTGTTTGGTCATAACTACTCAGTAGTAATCTAAATTATTCTTAATTGCTCGTTATTATTTTAAGACAAATGAATTTCTGACTACCTTGTGAATCCTCCAATTGTTATAGTAATTGATAATTATAGCAGAACTTAGTAAATTAAGCCGTAAGTCTTGAATTAAGTTTATTTTCTATAGTCTGAGTTCATACGGCTCATGCCTTATTGACAAGATTCTTCCTTTTTCTTCTTTGAACATGAATTGGCGTTGATATGATTCATGTCATGTTGACGATATGTTTTTTATTTTTTATAGACTTGCGTATGCATGTGTGCCTTTTTGATATTGAAAACAATAACAAAATTAAACAACGAATGAAAAAGCAAAACGTAAAGACAGTACATGCATCCTTGTACTCGTTTCTTTTCCCCTCGTCCCTCTCGCCTATAAAGTAGCAATCATGTCAATAAGACATGAGCCGTATGAACACAGACATAGTATAAAACCTATTTTTGAGTTTGCAAGTCTATGACGGGAGTGCACTGATTTTAAAAAAGTCTGTTTCATACTTTTAGCTTAATTTTCAGCTGTAGGTTTTGCTATAAAATTAAAATTTTGTAACCTTTTTTAACAAAAACTCCAACACTTTTTCTTCGTCACATGCCTCCAAGCCATAAAGCATTTTTTTCCCTCAAACTCTTAAAAATTTAATTTTATTGCTAAGACATGATACTTTTTCATATGAATTCTAATGTTGAAATGTAGCAAAAAAATAAAAATAATAAAAAAAGATCTACGGTATAAACTCCTTAAAAAGTGCTATCTCTAGAGATTAAAAAAAAAAAAGAATATAAATTCACATGATATTTAATATAAAAAAGAAACCATATTTATAAGGGAAAGCAAGTCAAAGAAAGCTTTTTCAAGCAGAAATTTACAAAACTAAAAAGCGAAATGCTATTTAAGCTAACAACAATGCTTATCTCAGAGATAGATAAACATACATACAAACGAATTTTGTGGCAAAGTTTAAAATATAAAAGTAAAGTACTAAAAGAAATGTGTTTGATTGTTAACAAAGCCTATAACACACACTTATATAAGCAAATAAACAAAAACTAAAGCCTACTTTAAGGTTGTGTCAAATATTTCAAGTTATTTATTTAAATACACTTTAAAGGAATTTCTTGTAATATTTAAATTTATTTGGTTTGCAAATCAATTCAGCTTGTATTTTTACCCCCTGAGTGTATCTGTGTGTGTGTGTTTTTTTTTGTAGGGTGTAATAAATTTCTAGTACTACTGCAGTACAAGTATCATTATTATTATTAAATAGTTTAGATACTTTGCAATTTTTCCCTTCTCTGTCTTCGTTTTGGCCCTTTATCATGCCAAACAGGCAATAAAATATAATAAAATATGTGACCGATTTGGCTGCTTTATAATGGCAAAAAAAAAAGAATTTATGTATATACTATTTTGCAAAGCACTACAACAAAATATTCTTCATCATCTATTGTACTTGTACTACATCTCTTTAAGAAGCAAAAAAAAAAAAAAAAAATTAAAATTGAATTTTTCCAGCTCTGCATATTTGTCATGGATTTTATAACGACTATTAAAGGTTTAACAGAAAATAAAAATGGAAAAGAAGTACAAAAATATATTAAAATTACATACCACAACATGTGTCTATAACTTCTGAGTATGTATTGCAACATTTCTGTTCTATTCTTCAATTTGTATTTGAAGGGAGAATGGAAAATACGTTTTCCATTTTATTAAAGAATTATCGACTTATGGCTGGTGTGTTAGTTTCCTAACAGCATAGGGAAGTGAAGTAGCACATTAATAATGAAATCTTTATGTGTGAGGATGGGTGACCCGTGAGGCTAATTGGTTATGAGCTTATATATCAATGCAATGGTTCCCAGTTTTATTCCTGTCAAAATCTCTGATCTGTTTACTACAACAATGATTCCCAGTTTTATTCCTGTCAAAATCTCTGGTCAATACAAAGGACTTAAGGTCTTTGTAACACTATCAATATCCTTAACATCAAGGCGTTTTCACTGGGTTTCGTGAATTCGCCTTGAAATCTTAACTGGCTTGATTTTCCTCAAACCTTGTCGATGTCACACATACAATCAAATTTTCACTAATACTACCATAGCGCTTCATGAGTAGTTTTGTTTCTACTTTATTTCTTATGATATTTGCATTGTTACTAATATTTTCATTCCTTCTGCTATTTTTTTTCTTCAGAAAAATCCCTTAGGGTTATGCTGCAGTCTTTGTAAAAAGAGATAAATATTGTGGTTTATTTGATTTTATTTCTTTTCTTGGTTTGCCATACATAACTGAAACTTTGCAAAAAACCCAAAAATTTCAAATCAATGTTTAAAATAAAATTATTTTGAATTATAGATTTAAATAAAGAAAGAAAGCCATAGCCATAGAAACAAATTTTAAAGAAAATAAAAATTTAAGCCCATAATTTCATCAACAAATCCCAAAAAAAAAATTAACTTAATAAGGTGGAATTTATACGATGACTTTCAGACATGTCTTACAAACGCTTTCGTTTTGTTCTAAGGGTAGGAGAAAAGATAGGGGTTGCCAAACAGATACGAAATAAGTTTTCATGTTTATACCCACACCACAATAGTGGAGAGGCTATTATGCATTTGTGCTGATGTGCGTAACACCTTAAAATATACGTCCTAGACTCACCTTAAATTATACCGATCGACTCAGAATCACTTTCTGAGTTGATCTAATAATGTCCGTCCAGCTGGCTGGCTGTCCAAGTAACCTTGTGCGCAAAGTACAGATCGCAATTTAGAAATAATTTAATAAAATTTGGCACATAGATTCTTATTGGCACAAGGACCAAGCCTATTGAACATGCACCAAATCGTAGGACCACGAGGGGAGATAGGGGGCAATTTCTGTCCCTCAGAAACTATCAAACCGGTTTTAATGAAATTTAAAATGTAGATAGATCCCTATTCATATAGCCATACACTTTCGAAAATTTGTTCTTAAAGACTGTGGTGTAGGGTATCATATGGTCGGGCTTGACCGACTATACTTTCTTACTTGTTTTAATATGTATTAGACCATTAGACAAAAAAAACAGACACGTTTGGAAAGACATCGTGAACATTAAAAAGGTTTTTTTGTACCATGTTCAAAAGCGAATGATAAAAACAGACACGTCTGAAAAGACATCGTGTAAATGCCCCTTAATAATAGTATTGTGCAAGGTATATAGACTCTTTAGCGGACATACATAAACCCCAATTGTCAAATTCGTGCGTATGAGCCAAAATTTGTATATGTGTGCGTTAAATTATTTTTCTTTTATATGAAGACAATTTTGACAAATCGGGTATTTTTATAGAGCAGCATGTCTACACTACCAAATAAGTCTACCTTGTGTTAATGTACCTTGGTATTGTGTTTATTTTGTTGAACCGTTTATAGTTTTTAATCCAAGTTTTGATATTTTAATTAGGCTAAAGATCATCGAATTAAATTTTCATTAAATTATTTTTATGAAGAAAAGAATTTTACAACATGAAATTAATTAAAATTCATTGATAATTTTTCATTCTTGACTGTCGCGGTCCCGAATTCAAAATTTTGATAATTACGTTTACAATTTCTGAAAAGAAATGACTGTTATAAATTTTAAATAAAATATATATCGATGTTCCACTGTAACTTTTATAGAATTTTTAATAATTTCCAAACTCCCAATTTCAGATACAAAAATACTACCAGAAATCAAAGATATTTTTGTTGTAATTATAGTTTAGAATTTTTGTTAAATAAACATTTTTTTCCCATATTCCCAAAATTTTTTTAAAAATCCCAAGTAAATTACAAAAATTCCGGAATGAATTTTGGTCATTTTGCAAAACATAAATTTAAATAAAAAACTTCGTTTAATAAATTTGAAATAAAGAGAAAGTTTTGCAATTTTTTTGAAATATTTTCAAAATTCCTAATTTTACATAAAAAATTCCTGAAAATCGACATTTTTGCAACTTTGAATTCTATAGAATTTATGTTTATATAGACACTTGGTATAATTTAAGAATAAATTAAAAAAATGCCCAAGTTAATTACAAAAACCCTAGAAACTTTAAGAATTAATATTTTCTTAAAAAAATTGCAATCCAATCCCGCCTTTATTTTGTCGGATATTGTGTTTTGATAACCAATATGCTTGTACCAAATTTGGAACCTTATAATGTTTTTGTATGGGAGGTGCCACGTCCACTTATCCAATACCGCCCAGTTTAAAAAGAGGTTGTTTAGTAATAACCCAGCTTTGTATAGCAAATTTGGTTAATATTTCTCTTACCGTTCTTAAGATATAAAAAATGTTGTGCCATGCCCACCTTTCCAAGCCCGCCCACATTTTATGGGTTATTGTGTATTAATAATCGAGATGTTTGTACCTAATTTGGAAACTTTGACTCTTTCCATTCCCCATATGAAAAGAAATCTATAATGTGTTTGCATGGGAAGTGCCACGCCCACTTCCCTAATCCCAGTCATTTTTTTAGAAAGATGCTTGTACCTTGTTTGGAAACCGTTCTGCAGATATACAGAAAAAAAGAAATAAAAATAAAACAACAACAACAAGGGATTTATAGGTAATTTTAAAGGCAGTCATGGTTTTTGCTAATATCTCAGTAATTTATGGACTGATCTGGCCGAATTTCACTAGCAAGCTTTTACGGAGTATTTGTGACATATATATATATATATATATATATATATATATATATATATATATATATATATATATTTATATATATATATAAGTATATATATATATATATAGTATATATATATATATATATATACATATATAGCAACTTAGTCGCCATCATACCTGAGGTCTTCGGAAACCCATTTCAACATACACACGGATAGACGGACCGAGGGACATCGTTAAATCAACTTCGCTTCTCATAAGAACCAAGAATATATGCATGTTTTAGGGTTTGTGATTAGTATTGTAGGAACTACAAACAGAATGACACACTTTTACCATCGGTGAAGGGCACAAACACCAACCGAAACACAAGAATTTGCCATGTATTTGCAATCTCTTTTTAATTTGATTTTAGGAATTCCCAGCTTCTTTAAAAAAATCCCAGAAATTTTATATGAAAAAGTCTTACATTACTTTAACATTTCATATCAATATTTGCAGAAAAGTCAAATTTGAAACTTTTCCTGAAGAGTATTAAAAATCCCAATTCTATTTTAAGAATTCCCATATATTTTTTTTAAAAAATGCCAAAAAAAAATTAGATATTTTAATATTTCTTATGGTAATAATCGATATCTGCAACTTTCCCCTAATATTTTAAAGTTTTCAAAGTAATAATTAGTATTATGGTTAATTTATTGAACAATTTATGGTTCTTAATCCGAATTTTTTGATATTTCGATCAGGCTAAAGTTCATTAAATTTAATTTTTATTAAATTATTTTTATGAAAAAAAGAATTTTACAACATGATATGTATCAAAATTTTCTTGATCATTTTTCGTTCTCAACTGCGCTGGGAACCGAACCCAGGTTTTTACGGACAGGTTGCCCTTACGTTTCGATTGAAACCATTCAATCTGTTCAGAGGTAATTTAAAAATTTTCAGTTTTTTTTTTAAATCCCAGAAATAAATAAAAAATAGAAATGTTTTGGTAGCTTTTTTTGGCAAAATAAAACATGAAATGAATATATCAACATTTTTGTAGATAACTTTTCAACGTAACAACATTCCCACACAAATTTAAGAGTTTCCAGTTCGACTTTTATAGTTTCTTTTATCTAAACAAAAATCCTTAAGTAAAAATTTTAATAAAGCAAAAAAATATTGTATCACTCTCTAAAATATTTAAATATGTTTAGGCACAAATCCCGCAAAATTGATAAAATGCACAATTTCTTAACAAAAATCTCTGCATTTTCTAAAAATGACTTTATTATTACTGAAAAGACATTTAAAATTTTTAATGAACTTTCATTGAAGCTACGATTTTTTTTTTATCATTTCCAATTTTATTGGGCACAAATTTGTTTAATTCCCAATTTCTTAACAAAAATCCCCGCATTTTCTAAAAATTTTTAACCGAAATCTTTCAATATTATATTTGGTATAACAATTATTTAAATAACAACTTCACTAATATTTTTCGTAAATTTCTTGAATTCGGTATTGCTTTACTAAGATCCCTAAAAAGACATCTAAACTTTTTAATGAACTTTCAATGAAGCTAAGATTTTTTTTATCATTTTCTAAAATTTCTAAATATTTTAATTTTTTTTGGGAACAAATTCCATCAAATTTTTTAAATTCCCAATTTTTTAACAAAAATCCCCTCATTTTCTAAAAATTATTACCGAAACCTTTCAATGTTATAATTGGTAAACCAATTAAAAAAAATACCCCACTAATATTTTTTCGGAAATTTGTTTGAAAATTTTTTGAATTCCTAATTGTTTAACAAAAATCCCTAAAAAATTTTGAAATATTTCCAATTTTTTTTGAGCAACAATTCCACCAAATTTTTTAAATTCATAATTTTTTTTTTAAAAATCCCCAAAAATTCTAAAAATTCCTTATTTTTTACCTAAATCTTTCTACATTAGATATGTTTGGTAAAACAACTATTTTTAAAACTTTCCCACAATTTTTTAAACAATTTCGATGATAAGCTTTTTAAATTCCTAATTTGTTTGCTAAAATCCCTTTAAAATGTGATAATTTTTGTCTGGGAATTTCTAATTTTACTCCAAAAATAAATATCTCTGAGGTAAAATTAAATTTGTATTTAAATATTGCAGGCCCCATTATTTTTTAAATTATTATTGCATTTTTCTTTCTATCAAAATTTATACCTTTACTTTTCTATGACATGTCTTTAAAAAGGATAACAGCATAATATTTACCATAAACACAGCAAAAATACCTGTCAGGCTAAAATAAAAAACTCCCCAGCACACATTGCCAGTAAAAACTCCAGACAAGTACTCGTTAAAGCAAACGAAATAAAAAATACAGCATATTTCCAGGCGAAAGAACTTTCTAATGCATAAAATACTCTAGAGTATTTTGTAAAGGAAAAGAAAAAGAAAACAAGGATTTTTTTAATGAAAAAAAAAAAATTTAACTAAAAACAAGACTATAGAGCAAAGTTTAAGTGTATGCGTGTAATGCTTCTATTCAGTTTAGTCCTTTAAAGTATGCTAAGGAATTTAATTTGTTAATCAACTTGATGTTTCCTTTTGTGTTTTCTAAAGTTGACACAATTTTCTAACGACATTTTACTGTATATCAATTTCAATTTTTAAAAATTTTAAATAGAAAAAAACTAGATACCAGCCTAAAAGTTGGCAACAGTTTTCAGTTTAGTTATATATTTTTTTTTTAAATGGTAATGTGTACGACATATTGCTAACCGATTGTTAGTTAGCTATTTTGTTTGTTTTTTTTTTTTTCAATAGTCGTCACAATGCAGTGGCAATTTTGCTGGCTGTGGAAAACAATTTGGCTCCATGCTTAAAAGCAGGCTGTAATTTAATGAACTTTTACTTAAAAAAAGGCATTTTTTCCATTTGAAAAATAAAGAATTTAAGTAGATTTTTTCAAATTGATATCTAGATGTGTTATAACATCCATCACCAAAATGAATAGTGACACAAATGTCCTTTAGTTGGAAAATCAAGGGAAAAAGCGGAGGAATAAACAGCTTATGTCCTTTTCAAAATACACAAGACGTAACAAACTGACAGTCATATTTGCTTGAATGGTTGGTTTAAATGAAATGCGAGACAAGTATTTAAAAGCAGCATGACTAACTGACTGACCAATATAACCAGCAGTTGAAATATATAGTAGTACGTATTACCACTACTACCACTATTAATTTAGCAAAAGTCGTAGTATTTGTACTAAGAGTATGTGACAAGAGTAGTTTTGCAATCAGCATGACCACATAATTAGTTTCAGATTTTCAAGGCAACACAATCAATATTACAATATGTTCAAGAGTTATAAAATAAAAGAGTATTAAATGGAAAAAGGACATAAATTGAAATTGACAAATTGAAAATAGCGAAAACCTTGTTTTTTGTACTTTTTTGAAAAACGAAAAGATTTTAAGCAAAATGTTAATGATTTTGTTTTGTAATTTAAATATACACACGATAACTAAAACTATAAGAAAAAATACACAAACGGTTTTCAGTATCCAATCCTCTGTGAGCCGTTATGATGAAGCCATTTCTTTTATTTAATTTTACAAAACGACCAATATTGAAGAACCTTTTCAGAAACTAATTAGATTGTTGACTACACTGATAGAAAAGGTGTCATACGGCTGATGTATTTTGACATCAGTACTATGTCTTCGTTTTTGACCCCATAACACTTGTCATCATTGTGATTTCACTTCGCCATCAGGTGAAATTATGTTATCATTGGGATGACACATTAGTGTTACAGAAATAACGAATCGGAGTCAGATTAATAAAAAATGTCATCAGTTCGATGACTCAGTAACATCGGAAAATTAACTAATAAGGCTTTATCTATTTTTACTTTGAGCCAACACTCAGGGGATGCCCCCTACTAAAGCAATGCATTGTGTTGGTATTAGGAAAATAGGTCATGAGGAGAAGGAAAGAGGGAGTAGTGTCTGTGGACATATAATTTGAACTTTTCCAAATTGTAGCCGACAGCGAAGACTTCTGCCATTCCACATACGGATTGTTCGAACGAGAAACGAATTTTCTCTGTAATGCGTGGACAGTCGACAACGAACGGATGTGAGCTGAACACCAACCGTGGCAATATCGATAGAACAATGACGCACAACCCACATTCCAACGATGCTCCAATTAGTGAGTTTAGCTGGATACCCTACTGTCATTGATGAGCTTCAACGCACTTCTTTGCACCCAATCCAGAAGCCTCAAGTATGTAGCTGTATTTCATTTTCATTAAATAATTAAATTAAGTCATTGGGATTGACTTAAATCAAAGTGAGAGAATATCATTATAATCTTATCCGTTACACATGTTTATTTCACTCTTGTTGTATTGTATTCCCCATTTTTTTTTTATGGAAGAACTCTAAATTATAAGACATCAGCAGCATGCACGATATGGTTTTCGTTATCATTCTACTTTGAAAATTTGAGGTTTTTAACTAAATAGTTTAACCAAATAGAATATGGGAATTTTTGCTTCTTATTTTACTTTTAAAACATGAAAATAATGTTATTAAAACAAAAATGTGACAGCAAATTGATGACACTGTAGTCATAGAATAGATGACGCTTAAAATATGACAACATTTTATGATGACGTTCCTCATTAGATTGATGTCACTTTTTGCCTGATTGAAGCCATTTGTAATCACGCGAATGTCACAATTTCGATGTTAAGGCATCATCCATATAAAGATGCAGTTTTCTATGTGTGTAGATAAGTAAAAAAAAAGTCTCTCGATAGAAAAGAGCATTTCGATTTTCGTAAAGGACCGAATTTTTTGGAACATGTTTAAAAAAGAGCACCTTTCAAATCATAGCTGAGGCGCTGAAAAGGGTACAATCCCGGTTTTGATTTTTGCCGAAGGACTAAATTTATTAAAACTTTTGCAAAAAACTGCCAGATTAGGCCGAATTGAAATCGGGAAGGCAAAATAGTGTCTTTCAGAATCGTGATTAAAATTCCAGTTTTTATACCCACACCACAATAGTGGAGAAGGTATTACCCAGCAAACACAGAAATACTCCTTATGTATTACCAAACGTATTGCTTCGAAGAAAATTATTATTGCGGCAATAATCGATTTCGTATTGCGGAAGATACTTCCTTCGGGAAGAAACGTGTCTCGATAGCAATACTCCTAAGCAATTCGAAAGCGATTCTTCTAGATGATAAATTAGCAATATTGCCAGATAACCACTTATAAGAAAATAGGACAATATCGCCAAAATATAATTGGGATGATAAAAAGAAGATTTACCATTTTTATTCACATAAAGGCACAAATTTTTATTTTAAATTAAGTTGTTTACTATAAACATGTTAATTACAGTTACGAATAATACCATTTATAATTAAAATAAAGTAAAATAATATAACTAGCAAAAATTCAGAAACAAGAAATAATCAGAATGTAATTATATTGTAACAGAAACAACAAAACACTAACTAATATGCATATTTCATATTTAATTTAATTAATAGTTATGAAAGTAAAGTAATATAAATAACAAAATTTCGAAATCACCAACCAGTCAAACATCTTCTTCAGTAATAGCATTACACAATATAGGAAACAGTTGTTTATTTGAGTTTTTTGATAGAGGAAGGGCATCTACATTAAAATCTAGTTGCACTAGGTCATCATCATAGCCACTATTTACAATTTAATTTGTGAGAGCATCCTTTAAGCCGTAATGTATATATGTACCAGATCCCATTTCAGTTGCACAGACATCTCTTGGTGTGTGTTTGAGAATTCTCACGTCTTTTGGTACTGGAACGTCTATACTTCTTAGCATTTGAAACAATTTATTCATAGCATTATTGCTTATGGAATGTTTAATGGACCAACTACTTACCTTACCTCTAATGCGCTTAAACTCTTCCAAAGGTTCTTCTAACTCTCCATCGAATTCATCAGAATCACTCAAAAATAATAAATTATTATGAACTTGATCTTGCTGTAAAGTCGAACAAACATTATCTTGATATACGCCACTTACTACCCTTGAGTTAAATATTTCTTCGTTTCCCGTAAAAATTCGTCCATAAATTTTGAAGCTTGCCTTTTGCTTAGTTCCCTAATAGCTTAAAATTCATATTCGTGGAGATTATGCTTTTTTATATTTTAATATTTTATATATATGTAAATAATTAATTAAATTTTTAAATAATTAAATTTTTTCTGTCTCAAAAACTATAAAAAGAAAGAAAATAAAAAAATTACTTTGATTATTTTCTTCTAGGTGACAATTTGGGGATATTGCTAAACTATTGCCTTAGGGGATATCTCCTATTTGTTTGCAGGGTATGCATTTGTGCTGATGTGTGTTACGCCTTAAAATATTGGTCCTAGACCCACCTTAAAGTATACCGATCGTCTTAGAATCACTTTCTGAGTCGAACTAACGATGTCCGTCCGGCTGGCAGGCTGGCTGGCTGGCTGTCCATGTAACCTTGTGCGCAAAGTACAGGTCGCAATTTTGGAGATAATTTTATGAAATTTGGGTCATCTGTTCTTATTGGCACAAGGACCAAGCCTATTAAAAATGGGATGAATCGTAGGGGGAAATTTCTTCCTCTCAGAAACTATCAAAACGATTTTAATGAAATTTAAAACATACATACAACCATATCTTTATGGACACAAAAGGGATGCATTTTTTAAAAAATAGGGCCACGAGGGGAGATAGGGTCAATTTCTGCCTCTTAAACCGATTTTAATGAAATTTAAAACATAGACAGATCCATATCTATATGGACACATTAGCTATACAGTTTTTCAAAAATAGGACCACAAGGGGAGGTAGGGGGCAATTTCTGCCTCTCACAAAATTTCAAACCGATTTTCATGAAGTTTATAAACATAGATAAATCTATATTTATATGGACACATAAGCATGATGTGTTTTTAAATACTGTGGTGTAGGGTATCATATGGTCGGGCTTGACCGACTATACTTTCTTACTTGTTTTTTTATGGGAAAGAGAAACACCAACAGGTGCCCGGGACTACTTATTTTCAAGTCATTATTTCAGTAGCGTAGGTATGGAAGTCAATATCTCAAAATATCGCTACAGGGAGATGATCCGAAGCTTTTTGTGGCGATTAAGACAGGGAGAGAATGTGTTTTTTTTGTTATTTTTTTTTTAATAAAAATTTAACATTTCTGTTGAAAAGTTTTTTGAAAGACAAAATTTTTTATATTCCTAAAATAAAAGCTAAAATCCCAGAAGAGGCCTTTTTTATTTTTAAGGTAGAAATAAAAATCTTGCGGCCATGTTCGTAAATCAAAATCACCTGAAATAGAAATCGATGGAGATTTTAAGATTGAAACAGTTGTGATTGCAGACCCATGTGTCTCAGTTAAAGAATGAAATGAAAAATGGAGTTATTAAAATAATTAAAAAAGAGTGTGTGAAGTTAAATTATTTTAAAAATGAACGTATGTTTTCCTGATTTTAAAAGTAGTTTTTGTTAAGGTATTTGGTCCTTAAAGAATGAGTTATGTAAAAGGAAATATTTGTATCAACTTTAAACACAGATAGCATTAAAAATTTGTTCAATTTCAATTTTAGGTGGTTTCCAGAACATGGCCGTTTGTCTTTAAGTTTTCAATATTTATTGAGTTTTTTATCCCTTTTAATTTTAAGGCCGCGATTGAGGATCCTGGCTTTAAGCAAGAATGTCCTTTATGTCTGTTAGAAAATTCTTCTTAATTTGCTACATCTTATTAAACTGAATATTCCCAAAATGCCGGAGTATCCGACATAGTTTTTTTTATCAGCTCACATTTTAAGTCCCTTTCTTTTAAAAAGTTCCAATTTTATTTGGTACTTCCCTTTAATTTTTTTTAAAAAACCGAAGAGTGTCTTTGTTTTCAGACTACAACTGGAGTAACTGACTTTTAGTATCTTTTTTTGTTACATAGTAAAGTGCTGCTTTAATCCCAGATCGCATTAAGTCTCGAGAGTACTCCACTGGGTACCCCAAACCCTTCAAAATTAAACTAAGTATGTACAAGAACTCTTTGCAATTATACATAATTATTAATCATATTTGTTGTTTCCATATTTTATTTCCACTCAAACCCTCCGCACAACCCCACCCACACCTACATTTAGTCAAGACTTTAAAGATTATTGTAGGATTTTGCCGTCTCTATTGGATTCCTTCTTTTTTTATTTTTATGAGTATTTAAGGGGATTATTGCTGATGAAGCACTATCGACAAATATTTATTAAAAAAAGTGTTGCCATGGTTATTAGATATGAGGTATATGTTTGTGTGTGTGTGTGTGGGTAAGTATGTTGCATGTACGTGCCTATTTTCATATTCATATACACTTTTTATGGCAGGCAGCACGTGTGTCTATTTGAGAGCAAACCTGGTCTACTTTTTTTTTTAATAGTTAATCGATTTTTGTAATGGGTTTATAGAAAAGAGCTAAATTTATTAGAACAGATGGGCTTAAGAGATGTTTTATAGTGTTTAAGTTAGTTTTGTTGGATGCTTGGTCTAACTTAAGATCGTAAAGGCGTGCTTTTTGGACCTCAGTTCCCCTTCGAAACCGTTAAAGGTTTATTCAATAGCAAAAGTTAAAAGTTTTATAAAAATGGAAAATTTCTTACATTCGTTGGACCTTTCGGCATCATTTAAAGATCTAAAGGGCTGGGAGAAAAAAATGGTCCTTCGAACATATTCATTTATATGAATATATGCCAGTGTAAGCGTGTATGCATGGGCATAAAGTATTTTTTTTTTTGATTTAAATTGTGTCGGCTTTTATTGAACTGAATGGTTGCAAAAAATATTTTTCAAATGGTTTTCATGCGAATCAATAAATTTCAATTAAATGTTTCCTTTTTTTTCTTTGTAATTTGTTGATTTATGTAGTGAAATGTGAAATAAATAAAAGGAATTGAAACGACTGGCAAACAATTTTGTAAAGGCTCGGCAATAAATGTTTGCAACAAATGAATTAAAGGTCAAAATGAATTGAAAAAGGTGATAATTGATAGCTAAAGACTTAAATATAAAAATATTCTAAAACCTTTTAGTAATTGTAGAGAGTTTTTAAAACACTTTTTTCCACAATTTTTTTTTTTTTTTATTGAGAAAAGACTTAAAAAAAAAAATGTTTTCGTTTTTATTGTTTACAGCAAAACAAGATATTAACAATATCTTTGCTAAAATCATTGGTAAAAAAAAGAAAGAAGGGAGAAAATCTGATAAAATGTCATAGTATCGGGTGATTTTTTAAGAGCTATAGGAAAAATTCATGAAATCTTTATTTGAATCGATAGTACGGATTTAATGTTTGAAGATTATTTCATGCAAATGTTGACCGTGACTGCGCCTCAAATGGTCCATCCGCTTAGTCCAATTTTGGCATACTCTTTCCAACATTTCGGCCGGTATCTCATGAATAAATGCTTCAATGTTGTCTTCCAATGCGTCAATTGAAGCGGGCATGTGTGTAAAGACATGAGCTTTAACATAGTCCCACAAAAAATAGTATAAAGGCGTTAAATCGCACGATATAGGCGGCCAATTGACCGGTCCCGAACGTGAAATAAAATGTTCACCGAACTCCCCTCTCAACAGTGTAGCCAATTTAACCATTTAGTGGCTAGATTTAGCCATTTTTCACCCTGTTTAGCCATTAAAAAATGTGTTAAGCCATTAGCCATTTTTTTTTTAGCAATTTTTCAACTTGTTTAGCCATACAATTTTTTGTCGTTTTTCTTTTAAAAGAATAATTTTTATTTTATTATAAAAATTTATAAAAGTAAAATAAAAAATTTTGAACAATTAAAAAAATTAAAACGCCTTTAATTTAAATCACAACTTTTACAAATGTTGAAAATCGCTATAAACTATGACGCAGAAACATCTTTCAAAATAAAGGAACAGTATTCCACTATTAAATTTATAAAATGGATCAACACAAACATCGCTGTTTCTTTCTGGTTGCAAGTTTTTCAATAAAGGGATGCAGGCGGTAACAAATTTTTTTTTAGAAATTTCAAATTGACTATAAAGTTGCTCTCACTTCCATGGTGTTATGCTGAAGTAGAGAGGGGGTTTAGCCAAGTAAATATCGTTAAAAGTAATTTGAGAAATAGGCTAGATTAAGCAACCGTTAATTCGATTTTATCAATTAGGTAAATATTTTTACCATAACAATACAATATTTATACCACCACCACAATAGTGGGGAGGGTACTATGCGTTTGTGCTGATGTCTGTAACACCTTAAAATATAAGTCCTTAGCCCACCTTTACTTATACCGATTAACTCAGAATCACGATGTTTGTCCGGCTGGCTGGCTGTCCATGTAAACCTTGTGCGCAAAGTACAGGTCGCAATTTAGAGATTATGTGATAAAATTTGCTACTAATCATAAATTCGGGTTTAACCGACTATACTTTCTTACTTGTTTTTTATTGTAGATCTGGACTGAAAGGTTGGGTAAATGTTGTGATTAACATTTACCTTCAAATTATTTAAAACTTATGATTATTTGAAACTAATGAGTGATTCCTATGAGATGAACAATAACGACATCGAATTTTTCGATGATTTAATTTTTTAATATTAATTTATGTTTATTCTTATTTAACAAATTGATCTTAACTCACAATTTCGTCGTAAACAACTTTAAATGAATTATTTCTGTTTTGTTATTAAATTTTAATGTGTTTTAATTTTTAGCCATTTTTTCCGTAAATTTAGCCATTTTTGGTCACCAAGTTTTGGCAACACTGCCTCTCAATAAGTCCATTGTTAAGCGTGCTGTGTGGCATGTGGCACCGTCTTGTTGAAACCACATGTCATGCAAGTCAAGCTCTTGCATTTTGGGTAAAATAAAGTTGGATATTATCTCGCTACCACACAGTTACGTTGGACAGAAGTATGGTCCAATGATGCCTCCAGCCTATAAACCGCACCAAACTGTGACTTTTTCTGGATGCATTGATAGCTCTTGCAATGCTTCTGGCTGATCTTTACTCCAAAATCGACAATTCTGCTTATTAACGTACCCATTGAGCCAAAAATGAGCTTCGTCGCTGAACACAAGAAGCGCGCGCTGAACTTTCTTAACAGAGCACGCATTTTGATAATAAAATTCAATCATTTGCAAGCGTTGTTCGTTTGTAAGATGATTCATGGTTAAATTATAGACCAAACTGAAGATGTTTGACTGTGAAACAAAACACGAAACGTGCGTCAGCTGTTTAAACCAGTGTTGCCAAAAAGATAATAGCTAAAAAATCACCCGATATAAGGCAATGCAAGGAGATTTGTTTTTTTTTAACTCAAGTATACTTTCGTATTATGTAAAGGCAAATATTAAACATTTGAATAGAATACACTATTTTCAGATTTTATGGGAGGTAAAAAGAAAACTCTTGAAGGATCTCAAAATAGCGCTAAGCGTTAAAGTTGTTTTAAAGGGACCCATAGATTTTTAATATTATTAAGTTCTTTATGGCTTTTGTTATTGTCGATTTACTCCACATAATTCATTAAGTTTAGCATAATAAAAACAAATAAATGGTGCAATATTTTATTGAACACAGTTAAAAGTAAGCAAAACTATAGAACATATGTGCGCGTTAAACAATGTTGTAAACACATTAAAAATATTCCTTTTTGCGCAATATACATAAAAAAACTACTTTTGATTTAATCCAATATATTGCTCCACCTACTTTAATGGTCAACACAGAGCCAATTAGCTTGAACAGCATGCCTTATGGTGTTTTCTTTTCTAAAAAATAATGATGCATTATAGTTGTGTAATATATTTATTAGGTTACACGAACCCTTACAAAGTGATACATTTTTCTAAACTACAATGGAACAAAATAATAGCTACGTTTTACACTCAACACTAATGTTTATTTAGCGTGTTAAACATTGAATGCAAAGTTTGTACTAAAAGCGATATTCACCACACTTGTAGCAATTTTCAACATTGAATTTTCTAAAAATTCCAATAAGCGTTAACAGCACTGATTTTCAATAATTAATGTCAGCTGTTGTTAAAAATTTTGCGACAAAAAAATTATAATAAAAGTAAAACAAATGAAAAACACACAGTTTTTATATCCATCACAATATAACTAAAAATCACAATATAACGTAAATTGTCCGCAAACACAAGAAAAAAAATACTTGCTTGCATAAAAAAGTACTTTACGCAGAGGCAAAAAAGGGTATTGTCTCACACTCAGTTATAACTGCGGGTAAGAAATGGAACAAATTTGCCATTTATTGTTGCAACATGTTCAGAAAGGAAAACGACAACTTCTCACACTTTTGCATATATTTTTAGAATGGAACAAAAACCCGCACGAATGGTAGCATATATAGAACATTATTGTCAGAAAAGAAAACACCATTAGTGAACAATAATATTGCAAATGTATGGGTTACCCTAATGGAAAAACAATCTTAAGGAAGGCTTTCCAAATAAAATTTTCGGTTCATAGTGAAGTAAAATTTGTAATTTTGTTAATTGTTACCAATCTTAGGCCAGTTTTAATTATATTCTATATTTCTCATATCGCTCTGGGGAACCAAAAAGGAAATAAAAAAGATTTGAAACCTGTGCCCATATTCTGTAACTCTCACGTCGACAAACTTTTCGATTGAAATGTGTGGAATGAAACAAAAATGTCATATATTGAAACAAACAGCTGTTTTTCTCACTAAACTGTGTCAGTAACTTTTTTGGCGAGTACTAGCTGTAACGTAAGGAAATTACTCGCCAAAATACAGAAAAAGTGTTGTAACATTTTGGTGAGAAAAGTTCCCGCTTTAAACTGTCAAATAAACGTACGTATACAAATGGGGCGAGATAACTTCAACACTACAAAACAATTAAAAATGCAAAATGCTAATTATAATAATAAAAACTTTTGGCACATTTTTATAAAATATACTTCAAAGCTCTTTGGCAAACAACAAACATTTAAATCGCACTTTACATTTTTTGGTATAGCCGGTTTTTTCGCCGCCGTCATTGAAAAATTTAAAATTTTGGTCGACGTCAACGATACGTGTTACTGGCGATCTCGACGTATTTATAACGTAACGATGTAATCTCGATTGAAAGTTTTCGACATGAGTTACAGACATACTTTTTTCACACTTTTCGAAAAACGATGGAATATTTTGTTTCATATCTTTTCGATGCGAGAAGTTCTCACTATAGTACTTAACAGAACATGGGTACTGTTTACACTTTTAAGTTGGTAAAAAAGGACTTTGGTGAAAAGAAATATAAGGAAATTGAATTGTTCAAAAATACTAGAGAATGAAAATAAGAAGAAGAAAGTATATTATTATTCGGATTTTTGTAGGAAGAATGTTTGTTAAATTAAAATATCTAGTGTTTGCCTAGTGGCATATATGAATATACATGTTTCGAGCATTTGTTTTTATTTTGTCTTAATGGATTGATTAGTCGAGGGATCAACCTCCGTCCCATTCAGTATCATTGTGGTTGTCGTTTTCGTAAACGATTGTGTCGTTTTTTGTAATAGATACAACAGCGACAACCACAATAAAGCTTTTATTAATTTAATTTTGTAAGTTCAATAATATAAAAAAAGCCAGAAAATGCCAATTGAAAATCAATGAAGTATCAAAAAGTCTCCTCTTTTCAATTGCTCTGAACTCTGCATGTTGAATTTTATGTTTCTAGGTCTAATACTAACGGAAATTCAAAAAGTACCATTTGAAAAACAAAATAGTACCAAAAAGTTCCCTTTTATAAATTCCCACCCACTCAAAACAAAGCATGTTTAAATTTATTTTTCTAGGCCCAATATTAACGAAAATCAAAAAAAAAATACCAGTTGTGAAACGAAAAGGTACCGAAATCTCCCCATTACAAATTCTTATTTACTCAGAACCATTTATGTTTAATTTTATATTTCTAGTCCGAATATTTACGAAAATTCAAAAAGTACCTGTTGAAGATCAAAAAAGTACCACTAGTTTTCATTTTATAGGTTCTCATTAACTCAGGACCCTGCACCTATAATTTTATGTTTCTAAATTCAAAAGATTATAGAAAATTATATAACTAACACATGCAGTATAGCAGAAGTAAAAGAAAGAAGTTTAATTTCCCTTATTTCCCCTTTTGGATACTTTTTTTCTCTCATTGAAGTATCAAAAATTTCAATGTTGTTGTTGGAGCCCATAATTTAATACATACGTATATTTTAATACATGGAGAAAAGTGTTTTAAAAAAGTACCAAAAATAGGTAAAATGTTCATCTCTTTAACTTTAGAATTTCGAAAAAGTACCAAAATTTTTATTTATTACGAATTTGGTTATAATCGTTATTTCTATGTTAATTGTTTTTAAAAGATAGATGGAATAAAAAAAGAAGTTCCAAGATGGCGTGATTTCGAAAAAGTACCTGATACCTGTCTACTTATTTTTCTAATGAACAACGATAAGTATTAAATTTTTTTGTATCTCTTTTTTGGTTTTAGAGATATGAGGTTACCCCCTCAGATTTTAATTAAATATATACAGGGTGTCTCGTAGCAGATTTGTATTTTTAAACTTAAATAAAAAACGTAATAGTTGACACAAAGTTTTATTAAGAGCATTGAACGATGCGGATTTTATTTTTTAAAGAGTATGTCATCCAGATGTCTTCCGTCAAGTAGAACACACTGTTCAAAACGGAGCCTTGTTTTTCGAGAATCTTCGAAAAAAATAGTCCAATTATCTCATGCGTGGATAAGGCACACCAAACAGTTACCCTGGGGCAATGCAAAGGTTTTTGATGTTTAAATCGAGGGTTGCGGGCTCTTGGAGACCAGTGACGGCAGTTTTACTTGTTCGTCGTCGCTCCAAAAAATGGGATCTACAGTGCGAAAACGCTCCAACATCGTTTCACAAAAATTTTGCGTAAATCAAAGTCACTTTCTTTCAGTTCTTGAACGATTTGAATTTTAAAGGGATGGAACTTTAGATCCTTTTTTAAAATTTCATAAATAATCTCTCTTGGAAGTCCCAGTGAGGCTGCTCTTTTCCGTATTGAAAATTCAATATTTCGGAAGTCGTTGAAGATCGACTGGGTCCTGGCCTTGCGACATTCATAGCCGAAGCAGTTGTGCGGAATCTCTGCACCCACGAACGAACTAAATTTGCACTAGGTCCATTACGTATTCGCCGAACACAGAACTTTGAACAAAATTTTTGACGAGCAATTAAGTAAGAATCATTACTCTTACAGCCTGTTCTTTGATTTCGAACGTTAACGTTCGCATAAAAAATTTAATTGAAAACAAACACAAAATTCTAAAAGTTGTTTTTGTTTTCAATGTTATTTTCTATGCGAACGTTGATGTTCGAAATCGTTAAACAGGCCGTTATAAAATGTCTTTACAGCGAAAGCGCGATGCTCACTCGACTACTGCAACATCGTGACTGACAAATACGTACAATCGATAATATAAACGGCGCCACCCTCCCACCGCACCGCTTATTACTTTTTGAAATAATCGTATTTAACCGTACGATGCATACCCAACTTATTCTACGAGAACACACACCCGGGATACGTTTGTACCTACTAGCTTATTTTGGCTTCTTCTTATGTTTAAATGGTCCAATTTAATTTTTATTTTTTTTGAAGAGTAAATAAATATTTTTTAAAAATGTTTTAGTTTTGTTTCATGCAAATATTCTACATGGTTCAAAAGATATAAGCAAAAGAGTGCATGCACGCAACTATTATTCAAGTGAGAAACAAGTGTTTTTAGTTTTTGGATATTCTAACGGTTGCTTTTTGATGTTGTTGTGCATTCGCCATAATTTAGCTGATCACCAATACCGAGTGCACAATATGTAACAATGATTCATAATTTTAATTTTTCACATAAAATAAAATAATTTAAGCACACTATAAAAGTGTTAGTTGCCTTTTATTTTGATATAAACTGGTGTGGCGCAAACGTATCCCGGGTGTGTGTTTACGTAGGTGTCGACTTTGGAAGCTCGTATCTCCTGAACCACTGATCAAATAACCTTTAAACAATTAGAAATTACTTATGTTTCCTAGATCCGAAATCGCTGTTCCTAAAGTTAAGCCGTTCTTGAGTTACAGCACTGCAAAGTTGCAAGTGGATACATTTGTACCCGGGTGTGTGTTCTAGGGTTAAACATATAAATTTGCCACCAGTCAGCCTGTATTGTGCACTTCCGTTAGTAAATCTTTATCAACTGGTTAATTCGGTTGACAAACAGAGGAGGAAAGTGTTCTAAACGGGTTTGTCTTTGCCGATTTATTTATAGATGATATTAATTTTAAAAAATATAGAGCAAAACAGGAAGTTAAGGAAAAAAATGGATAAGCAAAAAGATTTTGAAGATCTTAATTTAAAAGATTTTGGTTGTTGTGCTTAATTCCCAATTTGCACTATGCGCCCACGATTTGGCGTAAAAGCAACAAATTATTATTATATCTTAATTTTATTATTTAAACATTTTCTAGAATTTCCTAAATAAAATTAAATTAAAAAAAGATTTTCCGTGCGCATCAGCTGGAATGCCATCGGAATCGTCCACAGGTTTGCAGAGATGTTAAGCAGCTGTGAATAACACGAAATAAGAAGTTTCGGACCATTGCACACATTTTTTGAGAGGAAAGTCTCTGATTAAATATCCGAGTTGCCAATGATCCTTAGAAGGTTGTGGTGAGCAGGTGGAGCCAACAAATTACCACCTACAAGTGGATGGGTAAAAATGTAGTGTCTGGTATGCTTAAGCCGGTATCATACTCGGAATCACCTGTATGTCTTAAACAAACTCGAACATAGAACATTTGCGGCGTTCTATTTCACACTGAAACTAGAAGTAGGGGTTTATTTATTTAAAGTCACCTTAAAAAAGTCATTAGGTTACAAATGACCTAAAAATAAGTTTTTATTTCCGAAACAAGATTAATGATTAGGGAAATTTAAAAATTTTTCAAATAGCACCTTTAAATAGTCATTAGCTAACGAATGATCTAAAACTACGCATTTATTTCCACAACTTATTATTTCTTTTAATTAGAAAATTTCTTTTTCGTCCTTTTCCTTTCAATTTTAAGGTCTATTTAAGATTTTTTAAGTGACTTTTTTAAATTTGTTTTTCTTTCGTCTTAACTTCAATTCCTGTTGACCTTTTTCCAAGTTTTCAGTGTTTATTTTATGATTTTTTGTATTTTGGTTTGTGGTTTTTGTAAGATTGTATTAATTGGTTAATTAACTATAATTAAATCTTTTCTTTATCGATTGTGTACACTTTGGTAAACGCCTTAAACAAACCATGAAATTAAATAAATATATACTAGCATACTTTTAGGCAGAGAATAATAAACATGTTTTTATTCTTATAAATTGTGTGTTAAAACTAGATTATTATTTTTTCTTCGTATTCTTCTTATTAAATAAATGTTTTGTTTTGAGAAATTTCTAAAGTTTTGTTTTGGTTTTAATTTTTTTTTTTAGCAAAAATTATAATAGATTTTCCATTTAATAACAGATTCATTTTAGGCCTATTTTTTCAATAAGAGTGAAAGAGAAAGTTTTTATTTAAAATTTATATTATTTACAATGACTTTCAAGGTCAGTTCTCTTATAAAAAGCATGCCATCCATTTGTGTTGTTGTTTTAATAATTTGCGTAAGTGTTTGGCTGTGTGTGTAGAAGTGAGTAAACCCAACAAACACGAAGTAAAACATTCGATATGAAATGACTTTATGATTTTTTATCAAGCACAATTCTCAAAAACAATTTTCAATTGTTTGATTTTAACATTTGAATTCAAATTGATAATGATTTGAATATAAGCATTTGACTTTTAAATAAAAACATTTGATATTTTGTTTTTAATTCTCTAAGCTAATCCCGCAAAGCTCTACGCTTGTCTGCAGGAAAGAAACCAGAGTATCTGGTTATAATTGTTATCAAATGTTATTCTCAAATCAAAAATAAACTTGACAATTAATTAATTTGTTCATGTTCTTGTATGTGGCGAATACGTGTTGATGTTCATGTTCTGATTGACCACAACTATTGTTGTTGTGCGTTTTGTTGTATACAGAAAATACATTGTATGGCCAACATCATGGCGCACATGGATGCTAAGACGAATGTTAAGGCAACGATGGCAGCACATGGACGAAACATGAACATGAACAGTCTACACGAGTAAAATTCATGTGCGACATGCTGTTCTTACCAAGTTGATGGATGGTGGAGACGGGTAGTAAAGAAAAATTAATGGGAACATTAAAAATAGCGATTAAAGTGCTTTACAATCATGGAAAATTTACATTTAAAGTGAAATATAAGTACAAATTATTTGTGAGTAATAAATTAATTAGAATGAGCAAGAATGCGATTTCCAATTAAACGGGAAAGAAATAATAGTTTGTTGTGCGATCAAGTATTTCGTCTTTCCAAGAATTTGAGGACGAAAAGAACGATTTTTTATCTTTCAGCTGCAGCTATACGCAGAGAAAAATATTTTTCAATATGGTCACCTCCAACAAAACTACTTTTACAAAAATTTTTAAACATGTTATGGCGGATTTAACCTTTTTATTGTCACCGGCAACCATATTATGGTTAAATTTCTTCATGATGGAGGACTAACTTAACCATAATATGGTTGCCCGTGACAATAGTATTAGTAAATCAACTATAATATGTTTAACATTTTTCGTTAAAAATAGCTAGCATATTAAAAAATATTTTTTCTCCGAGTGTATGATGCAGAATGTTTAACTGACAGTTTATTTAAATAAATAATGAATTTAAATTAAAAAAAATATATATTTTCACTACCATTTAACCCGCTATTTCGTCAGCGTCTCCTTTTTCTTCGTGGACCTATAATTTTGTGTTTCTGAGTTCAATATTATAGAAAATTAAAAAAGTACCACTCGTAGAACACAAAAGGAAATGAAAGAAAGTTAATTTCCCGTATTATCCTTTTTGCAGCTTGAATTTTATGTTTCTAGGTCCAATACTTACGGAAATTCAAAAAGTACCAGTTAAAGAACACAAAAGTACCAAAAAGTTCCCTCATAGATTCGTTTCCACTCAGGACATTGCATGTTGAATTTTATTTTTTAGGTTCCAATATTTACGATAATTAAAAAAATACCAGTTGTAGAACCCTATTTTCCTATTTTCCATTTTGGTACTATTTTCCCCCCATTAAAGTACCAAAAATTGCAGTATTGTAGTGGGGGCCCATCATTTAGTACGAATATCTAAATGAATGAAGAAAAATGTGTTGGAAAAAAAGTACCCAAAATAAGTACGATTTTCACCCCTTAAACGTTCGAATTTCGAAAAAGTACTAAGTTTCGAATGTTGTATACACTTTATTTCTAGGTTTATTGGTTCAAAAGATAGATGGTGTGAAAAAAGTGTCAAAATTCAGGTTTTACCCGTTTTCTCCCTAAAATAGCCGAATTTCAAAAAAGTACCATACACCTGTCCGCTTATTTTTCTAAAGAACAAAGATAAGCATTGCAGTTTTTTTATCTCTTTTAGTTTTTGAGATATAAGGTTATCGAATTTACCCGATTTTACCCTTTTTACCCCCTAAACATTAGAATTTCCAAAAATCCCGTCTTAGTGGATCGACTTGGGGAGAAACCCACCTCCGGTCTGAATTTCAAGTTTTTAGCTGCAGGCGTTAAGGATGTACGATGATGAATCAGTCAGTAACGTTACAATTTTATATACAAAGATTATGTTTTGCATTGTATTACAATTCATATTTGAAAAACCTTTGAGAATAACATTTGAAAGCAAGTTGAAAAAATATATTTTTCTAATCTAAATTTTAAAATAATTTCCCCTTTTTTTTTAAGAAAAAGCTGAGATTTTCAAATGTGTTTCAAATCATTTTCAAACCTTTGTCCTTTGAAAAAAGATTTACTTTCAAATCATTTGCAATTTAATATCACACCTGCTTGTTTGTTGGGAAATTGTCTGTTTTTAATGTATGTATTAGTCTTGTATGCTGTTGTTGTATTTACAGTTTCTGGCTTATTTACTTTTTTGCGTCTTATTGTTGTTTGTTTTATTTAGTATATTTGTTGTCATTAAATGTGATTTATTAATAGCAGACAGTGGTGACACGCACAAAGCAAAAAACAAAAAAAAAAACAAAAAAAAAACAAAAATTAATAAATAAAATGCAAAATAAAGTATGTAATTTGGTATTATTTTTTGCTGCTCCATTTTACAAAGCATACCTTTAGGCTATAAACATAAATAATTAAGCCGCATTATTAATATTAACTAAACAGCTTAGAACCACATTTTAAGTAAATGATGTTGTTTTGTTTAACTAAAATATAATTTCCTGTTGCAAAAAATACAAAAAGATTAGGGAAAAGTAAGGTAAAGTAAAATGAATGTAAAAATAAATATGAAAATGTATTATTATAATAAGCAACCAAAATTAGAACACCCATTTGGAAATGTATAACAAAAGGATTTATGTGTTGAGTCTGGACTTTATTCTACCTTCCTGTCTGGGCCTTACACTAGTCTAGTAATGGATTAAAGTCTAGTTCTAAGTCTTAAATATTGAATAATCTCTAGTCTAAACTACAGTATAGTCTTCAGTAAGGATAATATTTTATCTTTGGCCTGACCTTTAATCTAGTCTTTAGCTTAGACAATATTTTTGTATCTAGAATATATTTGTGTTTATAGTCGCGGCTTTTATCGGTATTAATCGTTTGGCTGGGCTAGAGAAAGCTTATAGTCGGGAAACCGAAAAATTCTTTGGCCATCATTAATGGAGGGCAAAAGAATGAAAAACATTATGGCAGAAGTTAAGTTTATTTCTTGAAACAGATAAAGAAACATATGGACTAAGAAATAAAATATTAAATCTGAGTAGAATGCTTACAAAAAAATGGGATTTTACGCATTTTATTAAATAAAAAAAGCAAGAGAGCTATATTCGGCTATGCCGATTCTTATATACCCTTCACAATGGTGCGATAATTACAGACATTTATATAATACCATTCTTTAGATATAAATAAATCAACTTTGCGCCACGGCCACTTGTCCAACTCCGACCACATTTTGTCGGATGTTGTGCATTGATAACCGTTCTCCAAATATACAGAAATCTATAACGACTTTTTCAGAAATTGCCACGTCCACTTGTCCAATCTCTGCCAAATTTTGTCGGTTGTTGTGTATTCATAGCCAAGATGCTTTACCAGATTTGGCAACCTTGGCTTTTGCCGTTCTCCAAATATACAGACATCTATAACGTCTTTTTCAGAAATTGCCACGTCCACTTGTCCAATCTCTGCCAAATTTTGTCGGATGTTCTGTATTTATAGCCAAGATGCTTTGCCAGATTTGGAAACTTTGGCTCTTGCCGTTCTACAGATATACAGAAATCTATAACGTCTTTTTCTGAAATTGCCACGCCCACTTGTTCAATCTCTCCCAAATTTTGTTGGATGTTCTGTATTCATAGCCAAGATGCTTTACCAGATTTGGCAACCTTGGCTTTTGCCGTTCTCCAAATATACAGACATCTATAACGTCTTTTTCCGAAATTGCCACGCCCACTTGTTCAATCTCTCCCAAATTTTGTCGGATGTTCTGTATTCAAAGCCAAGATGCTTTACCAGATTTGGAAACTTTGGCTCTTGCCGTTCTACAGATACACAGAAATCTATAACATCTTTGAATGGAATGTGCCACGCCCACTTGTCCAAACTTTGTATGTTGTTGTGTATTGATAGCCAAGATGCTTGTACCTACTTTGGAAACTTTGGTTCTTGCCTTTCTACAGATAAACATAAAAATAAAATAAAAAAACAACAACAACAAGGGATTGTTGAGTAAAACTAGAGGCCGTCATGGTTTTTAGCTCATACCTCAAACAATTTCGGAATATATGCGACATAATTATAGAACTACTAAGTCCGCATCATATCTGGGGCCTTTGGAAAACCTATTTCAACGGACACACGGACAGACGATGTCCGTTAAATCAGTTTTGCTCTTCATAAAGATCAATATTGTAGAAACTACAAACGGAATGACAAACCTATATATACCCTTTTACCCTCGAGGAATGGTATAAAAAGTACTTTTAAGTACTTTTTTTCATCTTTTTAAAATTCTTTAAAAGGGCATTCTTTTTTCTAAAAAGTGTTTAAATAAAAAACTGTTTAAAAATATGACAGATTAGATTTTTTTCAAAAAAGTACCTTTTAACGTCTAAATTTGAATATGTTGACAAAGTACCTAAATTTTAGCAAAAAATCTTTAACAAAAAAATCTTCTGATTTATAAAAACAGTCAAGAAATATCCTATTATTGATTTAAAAAAATTCCCTTTCCACTACTAATAAGTCAGCTCATAATTGGTTTGGCGCATATGCCAAAAAATCGTAATGGAGAAAAACGACAATGAAGGTTAACATTCAAGTTTTCTGAAAATAAACCCGATAAATAAATTTTGTATTTTCACCACTGCTTCTTTTATATCGCTCCTTTATTGCCAACAAGAAATCAAACTTGGCAAAATGCGGTTATAGTAATCAAAATGCACCTTTATATACAGATTTAATATAATATATTTTGCTATAACTTCGGTTCAGTTCGAGATATAAGGCTGATTTTTGTTTGTTTTAGTTACTTAAGTTACATATAAAGAAGGTATAAAGGAACACTACCTTCTTTATATGTAACTTAAGTAACTAAAAATTTTTGCTTTTTTTGAGATATGACTATGTTGCAATAAATGAGCGATATGTTTTGAAGAAAAATGTAAATTTTTTTGAACGTTCATTAACGAATTTAGAAGTTAATAGAATTTTATTGAAAATGAAAGCTATTGCTTTATGCCGCATACGCTACTTTTTTAAATTTGCTTTTAAAAAGTAGCTTTTGTGCTGCATACGTACACTTGCTGCTGTGTATTGTTGTTGTTGTTGTTGTTGTTGTCATTTTATTTTGCTTTTGCTTTAACTAATTGTTTTTCTTACAGCAATGAAGCAAAGCAAGACTGACATTTATTTTGTACGTTTTTGTATGAGGAATATAATCGCCAAACAGTGGCGTGTAGGGCAAACCAATACTTAATAAACTTTAAAGTAGTTGATATGGAGCAAAATTAATGTTATTTATCTTACAAACCATAAAAAAGTTCGTGAGACATATCTAGCTCAATTTTTGTTTTTAATGGTCGGTAGGTCAAACCAGCAATGAACTGACGAACTACTAAATCTTTAATTTTTTAAATCTTTAGGATATCAGTTGATTACTTTGGCTTAAAAAATATCCTTAAATCTAAAATTTTGTATAAAAATTAAGGTCCTAAATTTGTAAAACGGAAACGCAACGTCAAAAATTATATTGAAAGCAAAAACAAAATCGAAAATAATTCATTTCAATTTTGTTGTTGTTTTCTATAGAAGTGTTTATTGAATTTTGACAAATTTTTGACATTGTTTTTGCTTTCAATGTTATTTTTAGCATTGCAAATTTATGGCCTAGTTTTCTTGGTTCAAAAGTATGTTAATTGCTGTGCTGAAAGAATATGCTTTTTCCCATGACTTCTAATTAAGTCATGGCAATGATGTAAAAATTTTTATGCCATTATTTTAATAAAACAACTCAATATTTTTTATTTTTATCTTTTTTTTTTATCATAAACCACTACTTTAACAAGATTATTATCAACTAAAAGAAAAAATTTCTTATAAGAACTCTGACAAAGAAAAAATATTTTGTGTAAAGAAGAAAAACTGCTCAAAAAGCAGAATCATTAATTATTCGAAAATTCCCAGAAAATTATTATTTAATGAGTATGAAAAAAAAACTTAACTTAAACCAAATAAATATTTAGAGTTTAATCACTTAAATATATAAAAATAATATAAACAAATATAAATTCTAAAAATATTAAAATACTAAAAACTGAAACTGCTAATAAGTTAAGACTTTTGCCATAAATTTTATTTCTAAATGTCAAAGGGAATCTCAAACGTTTCTGGTAGAAGTTTTTGTTGAAACTTTTTATTTGCTCTTTTAACTTTTTAGCTAAATATTGATTTTATTGTATATTATTTAAAAAAAAAAAATAAAACGTAAAATACCAGCAGTTTTCTTTTCTTTATCAAAAATCATCATCAAAAAAAAAAAAAAAAAAAATATATTATAATACAAAGCAAAAATATTTTTTAAAACAAACTTTGCATGTTTCTTTCTGCCAAAAGGAAACGGAAGTCTTTAAAGTGTCTTAAACACACATACACACACACATATACTTACAGTTCAACGTAAAATAAATCAGCCGTTGTTTGTTGGTGTTTAGGTAAATGTGCGTGTTTTTTGTGAGCGAGAGAGTATCAAAAGCAAAATATGGTTTTACAAAACCTTAAGCAAATTTTGAAACTTTTGTAATAAATAATTAACTTTTTTATTGTTATTAGTATTTGTTTTGTATTAAAATATCAATAACAATAATAATTATAATCATGTGCAGGCAGCCGCAAAATGAAAGTTAAAAAGAGATTTATGAAGAATTAAGTCAGCGTTCTTTGTTTTGGGGATTTTTCCCCAAAAATGGGATTCTTATTTTGTATTTGGGAATAAAAAAATTTCTGAAAATCCCGAGGAAATTTTTGGACCAGACTGAAAATTTAATGAGGCGTTTACGGATGGCAATTCAACTTCAGTTAAGTTGCCAGCAGCGAAATCAAGCAACGCCGCTCAAGCTAAAATATACAAAGAATTTTTCTTATTTTATATTAAAACATGAGCAGCATTGCCTGATTTCGCTGCTGGCACCTCAACTTCAGTTCAGTTGCCATCCGTAAAGGACCCATAGTAAGTATTTTTTTTTGGTCAGAAGTTTTTGTTTTTCATATACAGACGCTGGTGGTTCGAAATATTTCAAGAGCTGCAGCAATAGTTTTAAATATGCTTTTTGTACCAACAAATAACGCTTGTGTTGAATAAGTCTGTTCAAAAATGAAAACGAAAATTCACAACAGCATGAGCTATTAGAAGCTCTTCTTAGAATAAAAACACATTTCAAAAATCATTCAGTTGGCTGTGACAAAATTATTCCATTTATCGAATGCCAACACTTTTTGATAAGCCACATGTAAAACAAAATTGCATTGGCTGATAAATCATAAGATTTTAATTATGAAATTTTTGATATGATTAACAGTGATGCATAATTATTTATCTTGTGTGTTTTTTATGTTACTCTTTTTATATAGGCACTTTCACTATGTTGAACGTGACTGTCGTACACATTTAAAGTTAAAAAATTTCAAAATAAAACGAATTAACGGAATAGCGGAATAGCTCTTATAATTGGTGCTATTCCTCATTTTGATAATTTTTTACGCTTTCAAGACAACTGTAAAAACAAAAAGTGGTTTTTACGGTCAAACAATTCAAATGGCGATTTCTGTGAAACCTGAGGCAATATTTTAATGCGCGCAAATTTAGAATGTTATGCACTTATGCGAACTAAAAAGGGTTTTGATTTTACCCAAAAATGTGATATAATTTTATTTTGATTTAGTTTAAAGCACTGTCGCATGTGAATAGTCGCACGCGACATTTTTTGCCATCATTATATTTATGTTGTTACTGTTTCATAAATAAATAATTTGGATAAAAAATATAATTTTAAATTTTTTACGATGTCGCACGTGACCAACTTTATATACATAAGTACCAAGATCAAAAGTCTCCTTATTTTTCAGTTAGATTTCTTTTACTTTATTTCTATTCGACGCACTGATAGCAAATGTCGTTTTTCAATGTCGCACGTGACAAAAAAAAATATATTGCAGTTATTTGCAATCGCAAAGTGTCTTGTGCATTCTTTTTTGTACTCTTTGTATCCTTCGAAAGAGTTTAGACAGAAAAAGTCCGTGCATAATGTCTCTCTTTCAGAACTTTTGTGAAAATAAAACGTGCAATTGAAGTATCCAAATGAGTTGCATTCATAAATCTCGAAATAGGATAGGTATAAACACAGAAAAAATGTTTGGCAAAAATGGTTCAATTAAATAATTAATTGGTGTACATTCATTTTTTCGATTAATTTTTTGTTTGCTGCAATTAATTTTTTTAATCAAAACACATAAATGAAAATGTTTGTGCATATGTTGTGTATTTTTAAGTGTATACAATTAATTTTTTAATTGATTAAATTTTTGTGGCATGACACGAAAATACAAATTCGTTAATTGATATGATCAATTCTTTTGCAGGGGCAAAATTAGCAAAAAATTTAACTGTCTGGACGCATCATTTAACTAAAGTCG
The DNA here is from genome assembly GCA_930367215.1 of Pollenia angustigena. Classification (NCBI taxonomy): domain Eukaryota; kingdom Metazoa; phylum Arthropoda; class Insecta; order Diptera; family Polleniidae; genus Pollenia; species Pollenia angustigena. The sequence goes on from OV884059.1 coordinate 25,923,531, forward strand.
ATTTTCTATTTTTTCTGTGAATAAATATAAAATTGTTTTACATCAATTAAATTTGATAGCTTCCCTGTGAAAGTCTTCTCAAGAATTTCGTTTTGTTTTTTCGGTGGACCTATTGGTGGAAATCTACACATCGCACTGGTTCCTCTAAAGGGGGTTAACTTAAAAAATTTAAAATTTTCAGTAGATAAAAAAGTGTTTCTTTTTTATATGTACTCCTATACTACAAAGGGATACAATTATATTTTTTTTTTTTGGCAAAATACAAGAGAAATTTATCAAGGATTTTTACAGTGCGTAGATATGACCACTGTACATCGATTTCTTGCAAAAAGTAAAAATTAAAAAAGTTTGAGTTGACCCTCTTGAGGATACCAGTGCGATATGTAGAACTTGATTTATAATAAATGTTTGCATATTTTCCCTTTGACATAATATTATTTTATTTTCAAGGATCTGTGGAGATTTTAGCAATAAGAAAATAGCAATTTTGATGATTTTGAGGGATGGAAAATTGCAAATTGGGATTAAGATATAAAATAAAACTGGGAACTCTGCATGAAGTTAATATTTATCAAAAAAATTGGCTATAAAAGATGTACAAATTATTGGCTTCAATAAATGAGCCGTTTATTTTGAAAGTGGCATAAGTCATTTCGGTTTTTAAGTTAGATATTTAAGGGTTTGCGTTTTAACACGTTTAAAAATATGGATGCTAACTTTCGAGAAGATTCACTTGTATTTGATACATCATGATAATGATATTTTTCTCAGTATTATTATTATTATTATTTATTATTATTATTTATTACTATTATTTATTATTAACTCGATTTTTTTTGAAAAAGTGACTAATGCCACTTTCAAAATAAACGGCTCAAATGTAAGTAAATGAAACCAAAACTCAAAAAAGTACTTGTACAATTTAAAAAGTTTTTGTACCCCTTATTCATAAAGAACAGGTTAATAAAAGGTTTATTAGACATTATAAACCTTGAACAAAACTGTTTTAATTTTAATGAACAAGGCCGTAAGTATTTAAACACGGAAATAAGCTCATACAAAATAAAATACTATTTTCCAAAAAGTACTTATCCAATAATACAAACTTTCAATAGAAAAATATTTAGTATTAACAGACAAAAAGCCAACATAGGAAATAATAAATACTTTAAAAAAATGCTTTTTCTACTACTACATATTTTATAAATATTTGAAACATACAAAAATATCCATTTTTTTTAAATTTACTAATGAATATAAGACACTTTTTCTATAACTATAAAAGAAAATGCTTTAAAGTACATATTTTTAAATCAAAAAGGGTTAAATATACAGTTTTATATAAATATGGACAACAGTTATATGAAAAATGCCAGAATATAAATATTCGTAAAAAAGGTACTTTCTGAAAAGTTACTTTTTAATAAAGTACTTTTTTTAAATAAAAGAAATTTATTTTTAAGACAGAAAAGTCAAAAATTATATAATACTTTGCCCAATATAAGTTAAAATAGCATAATAGTGTTTTTTCAAAATAGTAGTTTTTACTACTTTTTTTAATAATGCCTTAAGAATTCAAAATCTTTGGTCTAAACTTGTGTGTATACAATATTTTAAAAGGAAGTTTTTTTTATAAATTTTATTTTAACTGGTAATGTACTTTTTTGAAAAAGTACTTTTCTACTACTCTTTTAAAAGTTTATAAAAAAATAATTTTTAAGGGGGAAACCAAAACTATATAATATTTTACCTAAAATAAGTTAAAAAAGCATAAAAGTGTTTTTTCAAAATAGTAGTTTTTTTACTACTATCTTGAAAAAAATAGTACCTTAAAAATTAAAAATTTTTGGTCTAACTTAAGTTTGAAAAGAGTAATAGTAAAAAGTTTTTTTTTGTTCATTTTATTTTAACTGGTAAGGTACTTTTTTGAAAAAAGTACTTTTATACTACTTTTTTAAAAGCTTATAAAAAAATAGTTTTTAGGCGGGAAACCAGAAGTATATAATATTTTACCTTAAATAAGTTAAATACCATAAAAATGTTTTTTTCAAAATAGTAGTAGTTTTTATACTACTATTTTTAATAATGCCTTAAAAATTCACAATTTTTGGTCTAAACTTGTTTGAAAACAATATTTAAAAAGAGTAATAGTAAAAATTTTTTTTATACATTTTATTTTAACTGGTAAGGTACTTTTCTACTACTTTTTTTAAAGTTTATAAAAAATAGTTTTTAGGCGGGAAACCAGAATTATATAATATTTTACCTAAAATAAGTTAAAATACCATAAAAATGTTTTTTTTAAATAGTAGTAGTTTTTTTGTTACTATTTTTAATAATGCCTTAAAAATTAAAAATTTTTGGTCTTAACTTGCTTGAAAACAATATTTAAAAAGAGTAATAGTAAAAAGTTTTTTTATACATTTTATTTTAACTGGTAATTTATTTTTTTTGAAAAAAGTAATCTTCTACTACTTTTTTAAAAGTTTATAAAATAATAATTTTTAAGCGGGAAACCAAAACTATGTAATATTTTACCCAAAATTAATTCAAATTGCATAATAATGTTTTTTCAAAATAGTAGTTTTTTTTACTACAATTTTTAATAATGCCTTAAAAATTCAAAATTTTTGGTCTAAACTTTTATTTTAAAAGTTAAAAAAAAAAAAATGTTTAAGGGGGAAACCAAAACTATATAATATTTTACCCAAAATAAGTTAAAATGGCATAATAGTGTTTTTTCAAAATAGTAGTAGTTTTTTTCTACTCTTTTTCATAATGCCTTAAAAATTAAAAATTTTTGGTCTAAACTTGTTGGAAAACAATATTTTGAAAGAGTAATAGTAAAAAGCTTTTTTATACATTTAAATTTAACTGGTAAGGTACTTTTTTGAAAAAGCACTTCTCTACTACTTTTAAAAAAGCTTTAAAAAATTTTTTTTGAGCGGGAAACCAAAATTATATAATATTTTACCCAAAATAAGTAAAAAAAGCATAATAATTTTTTTTCAAAATAGTAGTTTTTTTACTACTATTTTTAAAAATGCCTTAAAAATTCAAAATTTTTGGTCTAAACTTATATTTTAAAAGGGTAATATTAAAAAGTTTTTTTTTATACATTTTATTTTAACTGGTAAGGTTCTTTTTTGAAAAAGTACTTTTCTATATACTACTTTTTTAAAAGTTTTTTAAAAAATGTATTTTTAAGCGAAAACCCCTTTTTTCTACAGACAAAATAAATCAAATGAGTGGCTTTTAAATCTTGTAACTAAGAAAGTCTTACTTATTAGAAGTTTGGTTAATAGACGTTTTTTTCAAGCAATAGTTATGAAATTAAATTAACTTAAGAATTTTTAGAAAAAAAAGAAAAGTAGTAAAAAGGACCACAAAAATTATTTTTTAAGTTTTTTTTTGGTTTTATTTTAAAATCTTTTTATTTTTTGCTATTAAAATCTTCAGTTTATTTTTCTTTGAATCATCAAGAAACATTTTTTGTCGCTGTTTTTGTTGTGTGATAAATTTTCAGTTTTAAAATGTCATATACTTCCCTTCATGGTTTTTTATGAGACTTTTTCGTTTTAGGTTTTTTTCCCTTAATTTTTTTTTTTTTGCAATATTTTGCCAAAAATATCTTTTTATTTGTTATGTGTGTGGTATGTGGTTTTTTCTGGGTAGTTTGCTTATGAAAAAACATGTCGAATATTTCAGTTGATTTCTCCCTCATTTTATTTGCAAAGGGTCTGCGATTTAAAAAAAAAAAAATTAAATGAAAAATATGATGATGATGGTTTTTCACATCAAGATTTTTTTTATATTAAATGAATATAAAAAGAATAAAGAAAAAAAATTATGGAAAAAATAACCAAACATTTTACAAGGACATGCTAAATTAATGATAAAATGCATTAAATTAATTTCTTGCTATATTTTATAGTATATAGCATACCTTAAGGCGTTTTTATAAAAAAAAATTAATTTAAATATGGTTGTTATGGGAAAGAGAGGAAGAGAAAAAAAAATAAAAGGAAATATAAAGTAATAAAGCCTTTTGAGTTTTATTTTAGGAAAAATAACTACTTTTCCTTTTTGTTTTTATATAAAACAAAGAGTTGTTAAGATCTAAAATATTTAAAGTCTACTTTTAGTTGCTACTTTTTTTTAATATTTAACAAATTATGTATGTAAATTATGTAATTGTATGAAATTATGTAAAAAAATGTTAATCTCTACAGTTTTTTTTATATTAGTTTTAATAAAAATTTTGTTTGAAGTTTTGAGTTTTTTTGAACACTTAGTGCCGGTTCACACACGTCAAGTTTAACTCGTCAAGTCTTGAGTTTTTAGGAGAGAGAGGAAAAGATATGGCATCCTCTTTTCCCTTCTCTCCTAAAAGCTCAAGACTTGACGAGTAAAACTTGACGTGTGTGAACCGGCACTTACCAATTTTTGCCTGAAAATATGTGATACTATTTAAAAATTTCCTGCTGCCTGGAAATTCATGTTGATATTTGAAAAAAGACGATTATATAAAAAATAAATGTTATCAAATACAACGACAACTTCAAATATGGAAATTGTGTAAATATTTTAAACACAAACACTTAAATTCGTTACGCAGCGCAACAAAAGGTTTTTGCAGGCAACAATTTTTAATAAATTACATGACATGACGTTTTGTAAAATACTTGAAACAATTACAACAAAACAAACATGAAAAATTTAAAAAAGAAAATGTTTAAAAACAAGATAGAAAAATTAACAATTTATAGACTTTTTAAGGCATTAACAACGAGTTACTCTGACCTTTTTAGAAAACTTCAGTTGAAATATTTTCAAGAATACAAAAGAAGCCTTTAGAAAATTTAAAACGAAAGAACACTGTCTTGACTTTAAACATCTTTTGCTAAAATGTCTAATGATTCTTTATTACTTAATTTGGAAAAGTACCTGGGAAAATCAATCTAAAATTTTTTATCTACTTTATATATGTTTAATAAACAACCCTGGAGCCAAAATATTTAAAATGTCATCTTAAAAAAGTCCAAGGTTCATTTTTAGGAGGGTACATCGAGCACTTTTTTTGGTGAGTCGCTCTAATGTTTATATATGTATATAAAAAGAAGTATACACGTCGATGTCACCACAAACTGCGAAAACGGGTAGACCGATTTCAACAAAAACGTTGGGGTACGTTAGGGATATTCTGTATATGGTTTATGTAAAGTTTGCGTGAAATCAGCTCAGTGGTTCCGGAGATATGGCATTTAGATTTTCCTATATATTCCCATACAAATATCAACAAAATGCCCTTCATTTTGAACTCCTTCGAAACGGCTTAACTGATTTTTATGAAATTTTGTATATGTTTTTGTTAGGTATGAGAATAGATCGTAGAGTATATTTTATATCGCTAGAGGACGCAAAATAGGGCATAAGCTCCCCCTTCCTATATCGTCTTAGCTAATCAACCTGTTTTCTTAAAATTTGGCATGCAGGCACTGTAACATCTGAAAGAAAATAGGGAATAGGGCGTGAAATAGGGCAAGAGGAGTAAAAGCTCCCCCTCCCTATATCTGCTTAACAAATCGACCGATTTTCGTAAAATTTTGCAGGAAAATAGTGTAACATCTGAAAAGACCTATAGCCTCAAATTTGTATTATTTAGGGCGTGAAATAGGGCAATAGCGGTAAAAGCTCCCCCTCCCCAATCGTTTAAACAAATCAACCGGGTTTCTAAAAATTTGCCATGCAGACACTGTACATCTGAAAGGAAATAGGGAATAGGATGTGAAATAGGACAAGAAGGGTAAAAGCTTCCCCTTCCAATATCTTCTTGAAATTTTGCAGCCAAATATTGTTACAGCTGGAAAGTACTATAGCCTATAGTTTTTATTATTTAGGGCGTGAAACAGGAGGGGTAAAAGCTCCCTTCCCTATATCTTCTAAGCTAATTACCCGGTTTTCTTAAAATTTGGCATGCAGACACTGTAAGATCTGAAAGAGAAAGGGCTTGAAATAGGTCAAGAGGAGTCAAAGCTCCCCCTCCCTATATTTTCTTAGCTAATCAACTGATTTTCTTGAAATTTGGCGGGCAAATAGTGTAACATCTGGAAAGAACTATAGCCTATAATTTTTATTATCATCTTAACTAATCAACGGGTTTTCTTAAAATTTGGCATGCAGACACTGTAACATCTGAAAGAAATAAGTTATATGGCAAAACAACATTTGCCGGGCCAGCTAGTAGCCTTATAAAGTTAAACTCTGTCATGACTTCCAAGCACTACTTCAAATCTCAAAAGAATCTAAATTATATTAAAAGAAAAACTTCCATTAAAAAAAATGACTAAAAATTTAACTTGCAGCAGACACACTTTTACTAAAATTATTTTTAAACTTCACAATTTAATCAAAGAATATTTAAAGCCTAAAAAAATCTAAAAATCTAATATAAACTATTGAAAATCTTATATACTTAACCCTTAATTATAATATTTTTTGCACAAAAGCCTGTTAAGAGTACTTTGGAAACAACACAAATAAATTCCATTGCCTATATTGCGGCTTAAAGTAGCAACCTAAAATGTCATTTAGCGAAATAAACAAACATTTAACATTTCGTAATAGGTCTATCGAGCTCTTTATACAAAAAGAAAAAAGATGCTAGCGTGTTTTCATACTTGATTTTTTTTTTTTTCATTTACAACTTGATTTATATTTCTTTAGCATTAATATACAAAGTATAATATATTTAGCTCCTTAAAGTAGGCACTTGTATTAACAAGTGCATTACAAAAACATTGTATTTATAAGTATGCCATAATATTTGGTTGAAAAACGACAAAAGAGCAGGAAAAAAGTAAAAAAGGAGAGTATGAAATAAATGAAAAAGTATGAAGTACGAAAGAAAAACGAAAATTCGTGTAAAAACAGCGATCAATAAGGTGTTTGAAGTATAAATTTTGTTAACGATTTCGAAATAGAGAAAAAACACAATCATAAAAGAAAATTGAAAATGATTTATTTATTTTGTCTTTATAAAAAAAATTGGCTTTAATAAAAGTTAATTTTAATCATAAGACAAAGAACATCGTAAAAATCAAATGCTAAAGCAAATGAATGTAAATGTTTCTTTCAGAAAGTTAGAGAAATTGAAATTAATGGGCTTCTTAGAAATTTATACAGACTTTTAAAGTAAAAAATTTTCAATGGGATTAAGAGATGAAAACAAACAGAAAACTAATAAATAAAATATAAACTTTTCTTATCTATATAAAACAAACAGTTAAGTAGACTTTCCTCCTCTGGTTGTTCACCGATTTAAACAGAAAATACACTATTTAAGAGGTACTAATTTTCAAAAGTGCCCAAAATATCTTGTATTAAATTCTGAGCGGGTAAAAAGGGTAAAAACGGATAACAAGGGCTAAATTCTGTAACCTCACATCTCCACAACTGAAAGAGAACCAAAAAAATTTAATACTTATCATCGGACAAGTGTCTGGTACTTTTTTTTTAATTCGGGCCTTTTGGGTATTAAATGGGTATAACCTACATTTTGGAACTTCTTCATCACCCCATCTATCTTTTAAACTAATAAACATAGAAATAAAGATTATACCAAATTTGTAACTTATCTTAAAAATGTTAATATAAATTTGGTACTTTTTCTACATTCGAATGTTTAATGGGTGAAAATCGTACCTTTTTTTGGTACTTTTTTTACAAAACATTTTTCTCCATGTATTGGGATGTACGTATTAAGTTATAGGCTCCAACAACAACATTGAAATTTTTGATACTTCAATGGGGAGAAAGTTGAGCCAAAAGTGGAAATATGTGAAATTAAATTTCTTTCTTTTACTTTTCGATTCTGCATGTGGTAATTTTTGAAATTGGAAACATAAAATTATAGGTCCAGCCAGGATCCTGAGTGACAACTTATAAGATGAAAAATGTTGGCAATGTTTTTGTTCTTCAGCTGGTACTTTTTGAGTTTTCGTTAATATTGGGACTAGATATATTAAATTAAACATGCATGGTTCTGAATAAATGAGAATGCGTAAGGGCACTTTTTGGTACTTTTTCTTTCCACAACTGGCACTTTATTTAATTTTCGTTAGTTTCTATTGGACCAAGAAATATCAAATTAACATGCAATGTCCTGAGTGGGTGGGAACCTATAAAATGGGTACTTTTTGGTACTTTTTCATTCTTCAACTGGTACTTTTTTTCGTCATTATTGCAATGCCCTAAGTGGATGAGAATCTATAAGAGAGATCTTTTTTGTTCTTCAGCTGGTACTTTTTGTTTTCGTTAATATTGGTTCTAAAAACACAAAATTGTGGCTTATAACCCAAAAGTCGCCGAAAGGAATATCCTACTAAGGCGCAGATTTTTTTCCACTTGTGGTAGAGTTTGGTCTGATAGAGGATTATCCCGAAGTTCTGTTGCTACTGGCTGGTATTTCACCAAAAGCAGCGAAGGTGCGATATCTTCAGCTCCTAAACAGGGTGAAAGGATATAATTTTGCTGAATTTTACACTCAAATCGCTAGCTGCTTGTGGTGGTTGTGTTCAAACAAGGGGCGGTTGGTAAACGCATGGTTTTTCAACCATTGGCTAAGTCCACCTTACGATTATTGCAACACGGAAGGTGCTCGAACAAATATGTACTTCTAATTGACTGATAGGCATATTGAAGCCGTTCTGATGTAGGGATTTACAATTCCATAATTCTTAAGTAAATTGCATTTTTTTGGAAACAGCCCTAGATCAACTTTTAGAATGTGCCTTAGCGATGTTCTGGAGATTCCCAATTGGGCAGCATGTCGACGAGTAGACTCAAATGAATCCGTGTGCACACTTTCTCATACAAAACACACAACTTCTTCAGTACGTATAGGTCTTTACCTGATGAGCTATTGTTCTCAAAACGGAGAATGAAGCAGGTTCTTATCCTATTTACTTTGGCAGCTGGCTTGCAGTTTCAACATGTTGACGGTATTTTCTTTGTAGTGTAGCAATCAATCGTCCGGAAACATAATAAAGTGTAACAATTTTCTTCACTTAAATTTACAATTTCTTACAATTAAAAACTGTTATAATAAAAACTTTACTAGTATCAGTCAAAGTTGGACCACCCTGTTTTTATAATTCGTTAAAGCGTTACCGAAAATTACCAATTTTCATCCATTTCTCTTGCAAACGTCAAAAAATATATTTCTGTGGCATTTTGGTTACATACAGTCTACAACTGACATGAAATGCTTAACATTAACACTAAAATGATGTTAGTGTTAAGTATAGACTCATCATGTTAGAGGTTTTCTCATGTTATAACACGGTTGTTAATGTAAATGTTTTAACAACGCTTTTATAACATCATGTTATAACAGCAAATCATGTCAGTTGTAGACGGAGAGTTAAAAAAAATTTAAGTCAAATTTAAAAAGTTGAAAAGAAGTTGTTAATCATAAGAATTTTCATTCAAAAAACATTTTTTCCTCTTACCCTAACCAAAAAAAAAAAAAAAAATTCAGTGTACATATTTATCAAATATGAAAAATTGGGAATTTAACACGTCATACAGAAATTTTATTAATAATAAATTTTGTATTCCCAAAAATAACTTTGACATTTTTGTTTACGTTTTAAAAATTTTGTATTATAAACGAAATTTTTCTTTAATTTTGGTCTATTTTATTATTTAATAAAAATGATTTTTTCACCGAGCTTTTATCAAAAACTTTTTGCTATCTTATCTCGACTTAAGATGTTTTGTCAAAATGCCACAGATTTAAAGTTAAAGCTTAAAGATAAAAGGTTCTTTTTGAAATTTTAAAGTAAAAACTTAATAATTTCTTTTCAGAATAGAAAAAAGTCCCTTTATCGAAAATTAGATCGGTCAAGCAGTTACAGTGAATGGTGTTCGATATCGCAAGATAATAACGGACTTCTTGTGGCCAAAAATTGGGGATATGGACTTAGACGATATGTGGTTCTTACAAAATGGTGTCACTGGCTACACAGCCAGCGATGCAATAATTCTTTTTGGCAAGAAATTAGCGTGTTTTCTCACATCGTGGCGCTGTTAATTGGCGGTTACGATCATGTGATTAGACACCGTACAAAGAAAAAATTGTTCGTCAATAAGCCAATTCAAGAGCTTAAGGATGATATAATTCGGCACATTCATGACATTGAAGTTCAATTATGTCTCAGAGTCATTGAAAATATGGGCCATCGGATAGAGGTATTCCATCGTGGCCATCGTGGCGAGCATTTGGCCGACATTTTGTTTCACACGTAATTGTCATGGATCCTTCTATCATAATAAAAAATATTAAGTTAATTCTTTGAAAACTTTTTGTTTTAGTTACAATTTGGTTGGAACACCCTTAAGATCAGATCAAACATCATTTATCTCTCTCTCTCCCTCTCTCTCTCTCTCTTGTACATTTTTCTTCTTGACAACCGGAGCCTAATGCCCGTAATTTCTACAAAAAGAAAGCTGGCCGTGTTAGTACCTAAGAGTTATATTTACCTATATCAATTTTTATTTGGCCTACGTGCTTTTACCTTCAGTTTTTCTTTAAAATATGACAGCCTTTACACCATAGATTTCTACACACAGAAAAAAATACCAATGTTAAAATAACATGGCGAAATGTTGTTTGAGAATCATGGTAAATTTCTGCAAAAGTATGCCCTTTATTTAAATTTATCATTATTTCATATTAATTTTAAATGAAAAATATTAAAATAATCTTAAATCACGTTTATTTAATATTATTCACTGTGAAAATAACATTGTTCAATATTGAATCCATAAAAACCTGTTTTATATTAAAATCAAAAGTTTATCTTGTTAAATTAACATGCATACACACTTAAGTGTGTACATCTTTTTATTTTCATGTTTAAAATATGTTATAAAAAAAAGACAATTCCCGTATTCTTTTAATTAAAATAATTTAGTTAAATAGTACATCAAGTTTTCAAAGTATAATGATGACGAAAACGATATCGGGCCATTCTGCTGATGCTTCTGTTAACAAAGGAGATACAAAATAAGTGAAACATGTGTAACAGGGGTAAGTGTTTTAAATTATTCTTAAATAAATGCATATGTTGTCTTCACACTGTTATATCACACTCCAACCAATTTGATTCTACATGAAATTCACGTTGTTTCAACTTTAAATAACTTTCATTCAACGTGATTCGGATTGTTATTTCAATATTAATTACATTTTGCTCTAACTTTACTGCAATGTTAAATTAACATGAATTATAGTTATTTTAAAAGAAAAAAATGTTGTTCGCAAGTTATTGTAAAATCATGTTAAATTAATATGAAACAACAATGAAGCAAAATCACTACTGAAAAATGTAAAATCAACCTTGTTTTGAACGAATTTACATTGATTTTTTTCTGTGTGTATGCACAGCTAGATTTCTTTTTGTAAAAATTGCGGGCATAAAAAACAGGAAGAGAATATAATAAGATCTACAATGCTCAGCTATATTCTCACAGCCGTTTCTAATCAAAAGCGGCACGCGTTTTCTAGTTGCCAAAAATTGTCATGCCCATACAATACGTATGAATAGCGCGGCATTAACGATTTGCAATTGGAAAATCTGATTTTGACAGCGTGTAAAATAGTGAAGTTGGCCGCTATTGTTGTAAAATAATGGCAATTTACAGCTGTTAAATGATCGTGATCTTGCTTTTGCTTGTTTTTTTACTTAAGTCTTTCTTTCTCTTTTAAGGTACAATAAGCGTTGGGTTCTTAACCTTTCTTCAGTTCCTTATTTAAGACGTAAAGCTTATTCTTTTATTTTATAATACTTTTTCTTAAGGTTTAGTGATTTATTCCTGTTAATAGCTGGCCGCAGTTAACAGCTGTCAAAACAAATGATTTTTTTAAAAAAAATTTAACCTCTTAATTTTATACGAGTTTGCGCTTGAAACTTTTTTAGAAATGAGAAATTCAGACAGTCACATGTTTGATAAGAGCACTGCAGTATAAAAAAAGCTTCGACCTGGTAGTAAATGCCAAAAGCTATTTAACAAATTTTAGTATTAAGCGAACTGTGAGCTTACAAAGGCAGAACCCAAAAAAAGTTAAAACCAACCATTTGAAGCCGGTTAAAAAAGGCCAAAAAACGCATGTTGTCCAACCTCTTTATTAAAAGAAATTAAATTTGTAAAAAGAATGTTAAACTTATAATGAAAAGTTTTAGAAATTTTTAAAGCAAAAGTGTTTGAAATCTTTAAAAAAAATACTTTAAAAAAAAAACACTGAAACAGCCTATAGAAGAAAAAAAAAAACGAAAGAAAAATCTTGAATGATTGAACCTTCATAGAGATTCCAATGAAAAAATCAATATCCGTCTAAAGTTTATTTCGGTTTCAAGCAATTAAGAACAGAAAAACAAAATTTTTTTGAAAATTTTCCTTGAAAAGTGAACAAAATTAAAAAAAATTCCAAACTAATTGAATTTAAACTGAAAAATTTTAAAAACCTAATAAAAAACTTTGAATATTATTCAAGTTAAAAAAAAAAAACTAAAGTCCATTTTCGTGTTTAGAGCTTAAGACATCATTATTTAAATATTGAAAAATATAAAAATAAATAACAATTGCCTAAAAACGCTAAAATATACGTATAATAAAAAAACCAAATGCTTTTTTCTTCTCCATCCATTGTAAAATTTGTTAAGAATTATTAACAAAAATATCAATATTGCAACTTAAAAAATATTATAAAAATTTAATTATTATTAAACAAATATATAATCCAAAACCCCAGCTTAAAAGGTAAATATTAAAAAAGAAATTCTAATTTATATTATAAAAAAAGCCTAATTTTCTTTCTATAATATATTTAAAAGAAGAAAATTTTTCTTAAATTGTTGTTGCTTTATTTTTTCTTTCTTTCTATACAATTTTAGTATAGTATACTCCTTTTTTGTATAAGAAAAATATCCAACGAAAAAACACATATAAAACACTCCTAACCCAATGCGGCTTTTAACCCAAACTTATTTTACTTTTCCTTAAACACCTCCCTACGTAATCCCCTTGCTCTCTTACTCTTACAAACTTACACTTTTGTAATGCATATACATACTTTACTTCAATTGATGTAAAGGAATTACATGAATGTCATTATTTCTTAGTTAAAAAGTAAGCTTTTACCCTCCCCCCAGAAAAACACTACAACAGACCTCTAACAGCAGGTGTTTTCAAATGTGTTCAACTGGCTCTCCCGTTCAGTTAGGAAAAAAACAAAAAAAAAAAATTCAGAAAATCAGCTGTTTTAAAAATAAATTTTTTCCGAAAACTCAAGAAAAATCAATATTTTTTTTTTTGTTGTTGAGAGAATATGTAACAAAAAACAGATGGTTTGGTTGAAACAATGACTTGCAAAGTTGAAAATGACAGTTAGAAGGAAAGAGCAATATTTAAATAGAAATGTATAAGAAAACCCAAAAAAAAAGAGAATTTACTCATACAACCCCTAAACAAAAAACAGCTGTTAATCTACTAATACATACAGCTAACAGCTGAGTTCTATTAATAGTCTCCCAATCTCTCGCTTTATCCTTCTTTAAAAAGAGAGCAATTCACTTTAATTAAGAAAATCTATTTTGAAATAAAAATGTGAAAGAAATGTGGGTTGGTCTTGTTCAAGCAAAAACAAAAAAAAAAAGCCGGGTTTGTTGTTGCTTCTCTCTTATAGAATGTGATGAGAGTTAGTGTTAAAAAGAGAACTAGACATATAACTTACCGGTTAACGTTATTTTTTTTGGTTAAAGAGAAAATATATACTCCTTGAAAATTTTGTATTTTTAACCTTAAAAACCGACAGCAGAATAGTTTTTGTGGCTTGACTAAAATAAATACGAAATATAGCAAAGATTCTAGAATGAACTGTATCAGGAAATACTGGGGTCTAATCACCGCAAACGATATCGTGCAAAGTTGATTAAAATTATTTATTTTGGTATCATGAAACTCGATATCGAATGAAATGTATTGAATTTGAAATAATATCATTCGATATCGAGTAACTCGACATTACGTTTATCGAGTTTTCATTCGATACGTCAGTGTCTATCGTATGCAAAAAAAATCTATAGTTTATTCGATACGATAGTATCGAATGCGGTGATTAGACCCCAGGTTAAACTAGATTTTAAATTAACTGTAAGAATATATTTAAAAGTATGTAAAGTCTAGACTCTAGACTATAGTAAACACTAGACTATTAATTACCCTTAGGTATCTAATTTGTCTAATGCTATCTTCTATATATATAAAAGAGTTGCGTGAGTGACTGACTCATTCATTATCGCCCAGCCCAAACCGCTGACCCTAGAAACTTGAAATTTGGACTAGCGATTGGTCACTCCCCAAATCGATCCACTAAGACGGGATTTTTCGAAATTCGAATGTTTAGGGGGTACAAAAAGGCAACCTTATATCTCCAAAACTAAAAGAGATGCAAAATAAATGTAATACTTATCGTTGTTCTTTAGAAAAATATGCGGACAGGTTTCTGGTACTTTGGTGTAAACGGGTAAAATCTTTGTTTTAGTACTTTTTTGCCACCCCATCTGTCTTTTGAACCAATAAACATAGAAACAAAGTTAATGCCACATTCGAAATTTATCAAAAAATACGAATATGAATTTGGTACTTATTTCGAAATTCGAACAATTAAGGAGTGAAAATCGTAACTATTTTTGGTACTTTTTTACAAAACATTTTCCTCCATTCATTGACATATTCGTACTAAATTATGGGCTGCCACTACAATACTGAAATTTTTGATACTTTAATGGGGGAAAAATATAGTACCCAAAGAAGGAAATACGGGAAATTTGATATTTTTCTTTAACTTTTTGGTTTAAACAAGTTTAAACCTAGAAAAATAAACTTTGGCATAAAAATATGTCCACGAAGAAAAAGGAGACGCTAACGAAGTAGCGGGTATATGCTAGTATATACTCTATAAACTAGACTATAAAGCGGATTTTGAAGTAAATTGTAATAAATATTGTTACATTACTGCCTTTCAATAACGTTTTGGTTTTTTTCCTTTAACAACCGTACTTTACAGCTTTTATTCACATTATTGTGATCAACACACTTCAATGTTTATAATTTTCTCCGCGTGATGCATTCTTATCTTCACAAAGTTTGAGCTTAGAATAATCTTATGCCATCTCTTGCGATTTTATTTATACTCTAGCCCAGATGGGCAAACGTTGGCATAGAACGTTCGAGCTCTGACGTCTAGATGGCTCTAGAACGTACGACCCCTAACGTCTATTTTACTAATTAAACTTATGCATTATAAATTGTGCATTATCTATATGGCTTAATTAATTGAGTTATAATGCATCATAAGCTAAGGCATACTTTAAGGTATTACAATAAATTAAGTTATCTAAAACGAACATTCCAGTATTTACAGTGGGGTTGAAGTACAATTATGCATATCTGTACATTGATTTTTACACTAGAAGTGTGCATAGCTAATAGGAATGGGCAAAAATATCGATATATCAAAATATCGATATTTAAAAAAAAAATAATCGATATATATTGCCGATATTTAAAATACCGATATATCGATGTATGTATTTAAAAATTGGCATCACTGCAAGCATCATATGTTTTTTAAAATCTATATAATATGAAGATCTATAACTCCTCGTCTACAACTGATATGATTTGCTGTTATAACATGGTTATAAAAGCGTTGTTAAAACATTTGCATTAACAACCGTGTTATAACATGAGAAAACCTCTAACATGATGAGTCTATACTTAACACTCAGTCTGTGTTCATACGGCTCATGTCTTATTGACATGATTGCTACTTAACATGTTGTCTACAACTGACATGACATGCTTAACTGACATGACATGCTTAACATTAACACTAATATGATGTTATTTATAATACGTTCGATATATCGATACATCGATATTTTTGAAATAATAAATATCAATACTCTTAAAAAATATCGATTCGATATATATCGATATATTTTTTCAATTTGCCCATCCCTAATAACTAATACAATAACAATTTAAACTAATAAAATAACTAATCAATACAAGAAAAATCAACTAAGAAATTAATCTAATCAAAAAGTAATTTAAATTTTTGGGAATACAAAATTTTTAATTTCAAAAGATTTTGTTATTCGTGCTTAATTCCCAGTTTTTATTCTTGACAAAAACACTTGAAATTTATTGTTGATGGGATAAGCTATTCCTATGCATTTCACTGGTTGCTTAGGCCAGATCATCAGGAAACTAAAAATTGAAATTACTTTTTGATTTTATGTACATATTTAACTAAAAATATAAACTAAATAGGAATTTTTGCTGTTTATATAACTCTTTATAAACACGAAAATAATGTATGTTTCTGTTCTGTCGTTTTTGTTGTTTCTACACAAAACAAGCAAATAATTTTTACCTACTTGTGTGGTGTTCAACTACTTGTGTGGTCTACAACAAAATGCAACGCTGAGCAGGGTTACCGTTGGAAATTTTCGAAAAAGGTCACAAAAAGTGGATTTTTCCAGAAAAAAGGGTAAAAAAGGGTATTTCAATAAAGAAAGGGTCTAGTGTTTTAAAAGCAGTATTTCCCATTTTAATAAATATTATAGGACCAAGTTATTTTTAAGCAAACAAAAAATATTTATTTCAGGTAGGCGTGCTTAAAAAACTTAATTTTTAAATGGAACGCCCTTTCCTGTTTTTAACACCTGCCAAAAAGTTTGTTCTTCATAATAAAAACAAATTTTTTTAATAGTTTAATAGTTCGCCAATTTAGCCCTCTTCGGGATTGAAGCGATCTTTTCCTGTAAGTTCTCTGATTCTTTAAAGTTTTAACGATTTGTCATAAATTTTTAAGTAATGCTAGGTTCACATTTGGGGTTTTAAACGCGTTTAAGCAAAATGTTGATTAAGTTAATCAAAGCCGTTCGCACTTCATTTGAGATGATTAAGATGACAGATGATTAAGAAAAAAAAAACACAACAAACAAATTTATATTTATTTAAAGTATTAAAAGCGGATAAAAACTTTTATAAAGTTATCAGAAGATTATTTTAATCATTTTAATGATGAAATTGTGAAAATTTATGAATTATTTAAGGAAAAAACTAAAAACATTAAGCAGAAATCGTGGCCGGTTATACACGATCATGTTGGCGATTCTACATTATACTCAGTTTAAGGTATGTTCAGTCGATTCTATGTGGTTTATGAAGTGATTTAGTTGTAATCATGTCAATTTAAAGTGATTTACAAATCACTTCAATGTATGGGTAATCATCTCGATTTTGAAGTGATTAGAGCTTAATCACGTTCGAGCTGCTTAAACGCGTTTAAGAACCCAAGTGTGAACATAGTATAAGACTCGTACCTAAAGTAAGTAAAAAAAACTTTATATATACCGAGTGTTGTTGTTGTTGTATGTGTATCATAGACTATACTGTATTCTATGTTTTTGTCCAAAAAAAAAAGGCTAGAATATAAGCTAGACCAATAGTTATACTAATAAAGACGATAAGATTAAGCTGGGATCACACGATTGCCGCAAATGCGCCAATATGGGACAATTTTGATTGTGCTTTATTGACGCACAATAAAGAAATTGCACCAATCAAATATTCTGAAATCACACGATTGCCCTGTTTTATACAAATTAAATTGCCGCTAGTTGGTACAAAGCGAAATGGGTACAATAATTGCCGCAGCACAGTCACACGATTGTTCTTACTTGACAACTATGAAAACAGCTGTTGTGGTACCTTTTATACAATTTTTTGTTGAATAGTTTTATTTGAAATATTTTAAGAAAAATGTATGAAATTCCAAAAATGAACAGTCTGTTCAACAATTTCGAATGTTAACGTAATAGAAAATTTGTATGAAATAATAAAATTTAAATAATATTATTTAAATATCGGTAACTAAATTCTGCAACTTTATTAATTTAACTACCGATATCGATTAGTAAAGAAAAATCTCGGATACTTTAACAAATTTTTTATTCTCGTTTTCAAGTTAACAAACATTTTCTTTAAGAAATATCAACGACAAATATCTGTAAAATAAATAATAATTAGTTTTATTTATTAAAATGCATAATAAATAAATACATATTTATCTTCATTACTTGCTAAAGGAAACATAAAAACGTAAAATTTATCAAAAAAAAGCCAAAAATTGGCGCGTATTGTGTTGTTTGATTGCCGCACAAGAAGACAATAAATATTGGTGCATTTTTGTTATTTTTATTGACGCGCGGTTGCATAGCAAACAGTCACACGATTGCCGCACTAGGGTTGCATTTGATTGGT
The DNA here is from genome assembly GCA_930367215.1 of Pollenia angustigena. Classification (NCBI taxonomy): domain Eukaryota; kingdom Metazoa; phylum Arthropoda; class Insecta; order Diptera; family Polleniidae; genus Pollenia; species Pollenia angustigena. The sequence goes on from OV884059.1 coordinate 25,941,933, forward strand.
AAAAGTAAGCACAATATTGTCCTCGATTGGTACATGAGCCAATTGGTTGTGCAGTCAGACGATTGGTGTATTTAAAAGTGTGAAAATTGGTGTATTGCGGCAATCGTGTGATCCCAGCTTTAGACTGTTAACAAGAGAATATATAAAATTAAACTATAGTAGTTATGTTGGCTTAAACCGTGAAAAAGAGCATGGTGTTAAGAATACGCATACTAAAGCATAGGTTTTTAATCTAGACATAGATGTTTAAAACTAGACTAGATTCTAACATAGGCTAGATTGTAGCATAGTCTACGCCTGGCCCATTCAATATCTCCATTTTTAAACCAAAATGTTTACTTTAATAATAATTTGTTATATTTCCCTGATTCATTATGAAAAATATCATAATGACAACATACTGTCTACCACAGATGGGGGTAGTGCAATTAATATTGATTTCAATCAGCATTGCACTATCACTTAATAAAACTGCAAACAAATTAGCTTGCACTTTTTATTTTTAACGGCTAACCTTCCGACTTAGTATTTAAATCCTTAAAACTAGGGAATACATTTATCATAAAGCGAATCCCCAAAAATATAAAATAAAAACCCCCAAAGCAAAAATTTTCTAAGACCCCATTATTGGAAACTTATATTACAATGATATAAGTTCCCACTTAAATAATGAAACAGAGAAGCTTTAGTTAGCAAAGTCGATAGAGCAGAACATCCTGAGGTTCAACTCGAATGAGTGAAGAAAAAAAAATTTGCAATATACTAATTATTGCTTTTTTTTAAATCAAAAAATTTTTTTTTGAGTGCAAAATTTTTTAACATCACTATAACTCATGTTTAGTGAGGCTGCTAAATTTCCGTTCATCACTTAACATCAACAAAATTATTGCTATAATTTTGTACCATACTGATAGAAAAGGCGTCACAACGCTTATGTATTTTGACATCAGTACTATGACAAGTGTCTTCATTTTTCACCCCATAACACTTTTCATCATTGTGATGTCAGCCTTAACATCACTTGTCCAAATTGTCCTTAGGTAAAATAATGTCATCAATGGGATGACACATCGACATCACAGAAATGATGAATCGGACTCATTTTAAAAAAAATTTCATCAGAGTGATGACTTAGTAGCATCGGAGGAATGCCTCATTAGACCCAATTTAATGACAAACTGTCATTAGGTACAGATGTTTGTTTTAATTTTGTAGTATTATTTATAGTATGACGTTTGTCATTGGATTGATGTCACTTTTTGCCTCATTGATGCCATTTGTAATAGCATTGATATCACTATTCTGATTTTAAGGCATTATAAATATGAAGATGCATTTTTCTGTGAGTCCAGCACTAACTTTGAATTGAAACTGTAAAATTAGTGCACTACCCCCATCTATGCTAACTACACAATACTGTATCCATAAAACACTCGTTTTCGTAACTTTTATTAAATTGTTTGTTTTGAAAAACCTACAAAATTGCTTGTCTCATGTTGGGCACGCTTTTCTCTTAAAACAATAAAACAATAAGACTGGTCCTTCCTTTTGTAATTTAACATTTTATATTGCCCAACGCCGACTAAACTGATTAAATGTACAAAACGTTTTTTTTTGTAGTTTTCAATGGATTTTTTTTTTTAAACAAACAACTTTAATGACACAATATCACAAAAGAAATGGGGAATAAACAGAAAGACCATAAATCCAAATGCCCGTAATACACATTGCCATGTGAAGCACAAAAAAAAAGGAAGACAAAAACCAGGGGCACCCCAAGTTACAAAAAAAAAAAAAAATCATGCAACCAAACGACCAACCCTTAATTCAATAATTCAACAAAAATAACGTCATCAATCGTTTGTAAAGTGCAATGAATTGTTCGATAAAATATTCAGAAATTTACACATGAAACGATATTCATAGTTGGGGTTGCACTTTATGCATTGAAAGCTTTCATGATGACTGCAGGGAGAGTGTGGGAGTGTAATGACTTTTAAGTCTTTAGTTGATATTCAAAGAGTAAATGAATCGTATTAAAATTTTAGCTGGTGTTTTTAAGCCACAAGCATAATTTAACAAAAAAAAAAATGAGGGTTGAAAATATTTAAACGTTTTAGGGATAAAACGAATAATTTTTATTATTTGTAAAATATGTACATAAGACATTGAGTGTGGCTGAAAACTAAATAATAAATAAGACTATTGACCAAACTATTACCTAGACTTTAAACAAAACTATAGTATTTAGATGTAATATAACATATAGACCAACACAAAACCAAACCGTACACTGAAAGAAAATCGCTTCATTGCTGGAATGAAACCATGAAAATGTTCATTCCTGATACTCAACTGCTCATTGCAGTAATGAAATTTTCATTAATACTAAAAATACTTCCAAAAAGGGAATTCTCTTACATTTCGTTGTACCATTAATGATGCGAAACGCGTTACATTCGGGCTATGTAAAACTTTGGTGTATGATTTGAGTTAAAAATCCATACAGTAAAATATACAAATTAACTTTTTCATTAACAATCCAGTAAAAACTTCGCCTACTTTTTCAAAATGAATAGCTTCTTTCACTCACTATTTAGTAGCTTTCTTCTATAACTACTCCTATAACAACTTCCATAACTTTTGGGACATCCCTTGTAAAATTCATTGGTTCTTTCAGTAAAATTGTAAGTAGTGCTTTTATTTTTTACTGATTACTTAACACATTACTTTGTAGGCGAAGTTTTTACTGGAAATGTTTTTTATTTTCTTCCCTAAATTTTCCCGCGAATCTGTAAGCTTGTCTGCAGGAGAACAGAGTCCTGGCGGGAATCGAACCTTCAGCCCTGGCACTGATAGACTAGCTCACTACAAGCTTGTCTACCGGGGCACTCACTATGCAACAAATTTGAAGTTTTGTCATGAACTTTGATGAGCGAAGTTGATTTAACGATATCCGTCTGTCCTCGTGTTTGCGGGATGGGACAAATTGGCGTGGCACAAAGTTGATTTATTTATATCTGAGCGGTGCACTGTGTCACGAGGGTGGCCAAAAATGGTTAAAGTCAATGTTAGAATTTGAACGTTTTTTTTTTTTATTTATTTTTTTTAACACTCTAGTTAGATGATATCTAAAATATCATCTTAAAATGTTTACAAATTGTAAAGGTATAGTGGTTCAAAGTTAAGATTTGTTTACAGCATACGAAATTTATGGAAAAATCCCAAATTTAATGTTTATTTATAATACTAAGAATTTGAGTATTTGAATATAACGGCTACCAAAATTTATAACAGGGTTGTAAGTGATGCTTCAGATACCGTTAGATATGTCAGATACCGTTAGAAAAAAATAGTGGTGAGGCATTGTCAAGATTTTTCAGCAACCGTGAACTTTCGTAGAGAATTTAAAAGAAAGTAGAAATAACACTTTTCCTGTTTTTTTGTATTTTTTAGCTGCAAGTATGTATTTTAATATATTTAAAGTTCAGCTGCCCGATATTGCCCGAATTCTTTTTGTGATTGTTTTTTAGTGTCAACCTCGTTGCGGATTCGCACTATTTTTCAACTGTGGCTAGAGATAAACCAAAACAGACCCTGCGATGTTATGCGTTATGTTAAAGATTTTGTAGAAAATCATTTTAAACGAGTATTATTAGAAAGGGAACAACAGAAAATAAGGCTTACTCTTTTAAAATTTTCTAACAATTGGTCTAAATATCATCGCATGAGAGATAGATTTGAAACTGAGTTGAGTGACTGGCTAGATAGCGAATTATTTGGTGAATTCATTTGTAATGTAAGTTTCCGTATAAAGTTTTGGTTTTGCAATAAAACTAAATTATGTTATACTATATTAGGAAGCAAATAGAAGTGGTAGAGGTCGACCGAATTTTTTATTTGGGTTGTATGGGAGGTGGGCGTGCTGCTTGTCCGATTTTTTTGAAAATTGGAAATATGTTAAAATATTAATAAATATATTCACATGCAAACTGTCGCTCTTATCTGATTACTAATTTCCAAGTTTTAACAATTTTTAAATTTAGGTTGTATGGGAGGTGGGCGTGGCACTTGTTAGACTTTCTCCAAATTTCGCATAAATACTTCTTTTCCTAAGAAAAACATTCATGCAAAATTTCACCTCCCTACTCTAGCTGCTTCTATTTTTGGCCACCCGTTGTATGAAATCGCGACACAGTGCGGTGTTTATATAACTTTTTGTTATTATCGCACCATAGTGAAGGGTACATAAGAAAATAGCCGAACATAGCACTCTTACTTGTTTTTAAAAACCGCAAACTTCAATGAATAATTTTAGAAATTACAGTTTTAAATACCGATATGGTAAAACTTTAACCTTTCCTAAAATAAAATTTCGATAGATCTTTTTAAGTGCAGACACACGCACATCTTTTTTTTTGGCCTCCTCTACCAGAATCTATTGTCGGAATGCCGATATTATGGACAAAGTTCGAAATTGTTTTAATTTGCAATGATTATTAATATTCACTGAAAAGACAAATCAATCCATCCGTACTCAAATCAAGACGAAGCGGTGTCAATAGTGCGGTAAGAACGGATTTCCTTAAATCAAATACAGAATGCTTCATTCAAGTAGTACTTATACAAGTGCTCCATATTTAGAAAACGAAACGAGATTAATATAAACACAACTAAGATGAAGTTAACCTCAAACTGTGCTTGATCCAAGAATTTTTAAGTTGGCTTAATCCGTGGGCCTGTTTCTGGCAGTCTTGATCGAGTACTTTCTCGATTTGAAAACAATTTTATATCTAATTATTTCAGTCAATACTGAACGAATCGGAATTGTTTTTTTAGTGCTGCAAAGCAGTAATTTGAGTTTTACAATACTGAAAAAATAATTCAGATTCGTTCAGTATTGACTGAAAGAATTAGATATAAAATTGCTTTGGAATCGAGAAAGACTCGATCGCGACTGCCAGATGCTTCAGTGATAGAGAGAATGTTATTATTTTCTTACCCGTTACATAAATTTGTTTCACTATTGTTGTATTGTATTTCCCTATTTTATTAGCAGGCGAACTCTTAATAATAAGACATCAGCAGCATGCCCGATATGGTTTCGTAATCATTCTAAATTTGATCCATTTAACTTTAATCAAATAGAATATGGGAATTATTATTTTACTTTTTGAGCATGAAAATAATCTATGTTTTTCTTCTTGTAGTGTTGTTGTTGTTTTTACACAAAACAAGCAAATTGTTGTTTATCTTCCTTTGTAGTGTTGTTGTTGTTTCTATATACAACTGTTACAGGCACACGCGTAGCCACGCATAATGGTTTTTGAATATTGCAAAATTTCGGATTATTTTAAGTACTTCTAAACAGGGTTTAAAAAACTACGTCGAATCCAAAAACTGTCGAACAAAAAACGAAAATTTGGGTACAACTTTTCGCTTTTTGAGTTGGAATAGCAGCGACTGTTTACATTTAATGAATCAGAAGTAAAAGCAACAATTTTCTTTTGGATAATGGCAAATGAAGAAGTGGAAGAAATTGCAGTTTTGCCACTTTGACTGCAGTTTTTTAAACGCTGCTTTTTAATGTTATTCGTACTTAAAAAAACTTCAATGTAGTTCGAGTTTTTGCTTTCTGTGTTGCATTGTAGAATTTATGGCATAGAATTAATGACAAAATTTCATTGTATTTATGACAATTTTAAACTTAATGAAACGATTTTCGTAGCGGTAATGACGCGCTACGTTGGCTCAAAAATAGACAAACTTTATTGCAGAACTTTTAAAAATCGTTACGCTTACGAAGGTTTTTTTTTTTATTAGTGTATCATATACTAAAGAGCCTTAATTGGGGATTAAGCTTCAGTGTAGGCTGTACACCATATAATTGCCTTAACCTTAGACCAAATTACTGATTATACTATGGCCCAAACTATAGCTTTTAGACTACGAGCTATGCTATTGCCAAGTATTGTGTAGGCTTGTTTATGTGTAGTTTATATTTTAGCCTAGACTTTGATGTATTTCTAAAAATAATTATAATTGAGTTTTTTAATGTTTGCGTGATTCAATTTTAATAATTTCATAATAAATTAATAATTTTTCATAGGTGTGTATGTATGTATTTTGAAAATAACTTTAAGTTATTTGACAACCTCAATCATATGTTGTCAGACTTTCTGATTACGGTAATTTTTTTTTTTTTTTTTGTTATTTTTCCAACTTTCCAATACTACAACACCAAAAACTCTTTTTGCTAAGATTTATTATAAATGAATATACTTTATACATACATATGTATGTACATCATATGTTTGTATGTATACCGTATATGAGTTTCACATTTCCATAAACTTTACTCTAAATTCCAGTTGAGCAATTAAACTCTAAATGCACTTTTTCAACTGGTTTTTTCTCTCCCATTTTGTTTTGTCTTCCACACTTTGGAAGTTTGCCGATTTCCATAAACTGGAAATTGCGTAATTTTTCTTTATTTCCAAGATTTTGTTGTTGCATTGTTCGTTGTTTCGAACACAAAACATCGTTGCAAATCGTTTTTTGTGTTCTCTTTTTTTTCTGCATAAAAATCCTGTCGTGTTGGTTTTCTAAAAGAAATCAGTTGTTCTGCAGATGTTGAAAGATTTACTTGGCCGTTTATTAAAATTAACAAAAGTGTTTTTAAGCGTTTGAGGAAAATTTATAAAAAAAAACTCCAAAAATAGTTGAAAATTTATATTGAAAAATTGTTGAAAAGCTTTTGTAAAATTTTAAGACTTAAAAAAAAACAATTTAAAACACTTCCAAAAAGGACTTAAAAATCAACAATTTGTTAAGTGTTCTCCAAATTAAAAAAAAGGTAATATTTAAAAATATTTTTTTTTTAAGATTTTGTTAATAATTTTTAATTCAAAAAACCAAAGACTTAAAAAAATAAGTTGAAATTCGTAGAAACTGTTGTTGTTTTTGCAGCACATTTTGTTGCAATGTTTATTCTATTTATTCACTGATTATATAAACAGCAAGTTGACTTCTTTAGATTTTTTTCTTCTTAGTCTTAAACTCGACAAATAAACTATTTTCAAAAATTGCATTTAATTAAAAATATTTTATACGGCATTATTAAATTTTAAGAATAAAGTATAAGTTTGTCGTCTTCAAATGCTATTTTTCTTGGCTTAGCAGTTTTCACATCTGCTATTATTATTATTTTTTTATTTCTAATTGTTTAAAATTTCTGGCACTTATAGTGCAAACAGGACATTTTGGCTTAAAAACGTCTGGCAACTTTGAACTCCCGAAAAACCGATATTTTTTTAAGGATTTCTTTTTAATAAATTAGTGTCAGTTTTAAAATAAAAATCAAAATTTGTTAAGCTTAGGGCCATTATTACAACTTGAAGTTAGCTAAAGTTAAGATTAAATTGACAGATAATAATGTGTTATCTGTCAAAAAGCGCCTGTTAACTGTCGGATAACAGCTAACGCCAAGTTATAATAATGGCCCTTAGAAAGAACAAAAAAAAAATTCTTTTTAAAAAAGTTAAATCTGGCAACCTTGAATTCCAGCAAACCGTTGACATATTTTCAGAAAATTTTCGTCAATGAACTAGCGTGCGTTTTGAAAAACTAATTGCAGTTAAAAAAAAAATAACAAGAAGTTCCTTTTCACATAAAACAATATGGCAAAATTAGAAACTAATCAATCGATGTCTCCTAGAATTTGCTTTTGGTAAATGAAATCTTAAAGTTCTTCTGAATGTTTAACAATATTTTTTGAAAATTTTGTAGATTTGCCAAAAAAAAGTTTATTAATAACAAGAAATTGCTCCAAAACAGTTTAAATGGCAACTTTGGTTTAAAAAAAGAGCAAAAATTTAAACAAATTTCTTACAAATTTTGACCCATGTTATAAACAATACATTATTTTGTTGCCAGTTGTTACATTTTATTTTTCGAAATCGCCTTTCAAAGAATTTTCTTTTCAAATAGCGCAATCTGGTAACATTGATTATTATAAACTCAAATTTGTAACACATTTAGCTTTAAGCAAAAAAAAAAAAAAAAAAAAAAAAATGACTTTTTTACATTTTCTTACTATTTTTTGTAGATTTTAAATTTTTTGCTTAAAATATAGCAATAACAAGAAACTACCAAAGTATGACAATGCTGGCTTAGGATTATAATAATTAAAAAATATTGTTTTGCCTGAAATTTTTTCCTTTCTAAGTATCTAGAAATAAAATTTAATGATTGTTATTGAATACTTATGGGTCGAATACGGATGACGACTAAACTGAAGTTGAGTTGTCAGCAGCGAAATAAGGCAACGCCGCTCATTTTTAAATATAAAATAAAAAATAAGAAGATTTCGTATATTTTAACAGGAGCGGCTGTGCCTAATTTCGCCGTTGGCAGCTCAAGTCTGAACTTGTGTTGCTATCCGTAATCGACATATTAGTTATAGGTTATAGTCAGCAACTCTGGCAACTCTGACTAGGAAAAATGAATCTTTTAAATTTTAGAAATTTGTTGGTATTAAAAAAAATTAAGTCACATTTAGTAGATTTTTCAAAAAATTCATTACAGTTACTACAATCTGGTAACTCTGTTTCTGAGCAATAGATATAAGGCTATTTTTTCGACTAAAATGTGTCTTTTACTTTTTAGATCAAAGATAATTTTCGGCAATTTTAACTAATTTTGCTAAATGTATTAGTTTTTAGAGAACATATTTTACAGTGTGGTAACTCCGGTCGAGTAAATAAATTTTCCCCCCAAAATTTTCTGTTTAACTCTTAGATATCTCCAGGTTACTGTGATTTCGTCCATTTTTCTTTATTAAATTTTTGAGAATTTAAACACTTATGTTTAAAAATAATCAGTCTGGCTACGTTTGCTTTTACAAAAATTAGCAAACTGGAAGATCCGGCTTATGGACTCCTTTTCAGGGTTATAAAACCAGCAGTCGAAACCAAAATTTGTCAAACAAAAAATGAACAACTTTTCGATTTTTGAACTGGTTTGATATCGACTGTTTACCTTTAATAAATCAGAAAGTAAAAGCAACGGTTTTTTTTTTTTTTTTTGGCCAATGACAAATAAAGAAGCAGAAGAAATGTCAGTTTTTCTATCCTGACGGCAGTTTTTTAACGTTGCTACATTTTAGAGTTTGACAATGTTAAAGATTTTTTTTTTTTTTTATAAAATATAAAAGATATAAAAAATCTATTGGCCCCTTTAAAAACAAATCAGACATATTTATTTGCAAAGCTTAAGAATGTTAAGCAGTATGGCAACCCCCCTGTTTAATTTACTTTTAGATTTCTTTAAAGGAAATAGTATTCAATATTTAATGAAAATCTTAAAGTTTTTGTTAAAAAATTTCATAATTAAAGAAATTGCCAGCTGTCATTCTATGTGATTCTATTTAAAATAAAAATGTAGAATCAATTGTGCTTTTTTTTGGAATTGGAATTTGAAAACTGCAAAATTTAAAGTTTATCTGGCAACTTTTTATTAAACAAATATGAAAAACTATTCATTCAATTATGTTTAGTGCCGGTTCACACACGTCAATTATTACTCTTGAGTTTTTAGGAGAAGAAATGGCATTTTCTTTTCCCCTCTCTCCTAAAAACTCAAGACTTGACGAGTCATAATTGACGTGTGTGAACCGGCACTTATATTAAAATTCTTTTTTTTTACATTTTTGTAAGAATTTAATTTGAAAATGTTTTATATTTTCCATAAACTAAGTAAAAAACCTGAAACTACTACAAACTCTTTATTCCATTGCCATCTGTTTTGTAAATAAATAAGTATTTTTTTAAAACTTACCACATTTTAGGACCAAAGGGAAATTTCAGGTCCTGAAAAGAAAGAAAAGTTTTCGTTAGCCTTTTACGAGAAAAAAATTTATAAAAAATGCTCATCACATCATGTTCAAACTTTTGTTCAAGCAATTTTCAAACGAGCAACTTAAAATGCCGCTTTAGAGAAGACGAAAAGAACTTTGAGATTTAAAAAATTATTTGTATAAGAAATTCTATTTGAAATCATTTGAAGGAAATTTTTATTGCCGGCAGGCTTTTCAGCAATTCACAAATTTTTTTTATTTTATTCTGTTTAATAGTCTACAATTACTTTCTATAGTTATCCCTTAGTCTGGGTTCACACTATGAAAGTTTTATTTTAGAAATTCTAAGTTTATTGGTGAAAAGGGAAGAGAGATAAGAATTGAATATTCTCTTTCCCCTTCACCAGTAATTTCAGACTTTCCGAAAAAAAACTTTCTTAGTGTGAACCAAGACTTACGATTTTATTTAAAGCGGCTTCCATTGAACCAATTTTTGTTGTATAAAAGTAAAAATTAGCCAACTTTAGTTGAAGCAACTTAAGTTGCAGCAATTATTTCAACGAATAATTTTATTGTTAGCGAATTTACAACATGAGTTTTAAAGCATTTTAGTTGAATATACCAAAAGAAAGATGATTTTCTGCGAAGACAATTGTAGCTCTTCTTATTAAAGCATCTTGAGTTGGAGCTTTTTTAACTGTAGCAACTTTTGTTACTGTTTGTTGTTTGTTTAATTGACTAAAAGAGGAGCATTTTTGTCAATTTTATTAAGTACGCGGATACCCTAAATGGGAGCTATCTTTGTTGCTGCTAAATTGCAATTATTTTAAGTCCTCGTCCATATTATGAAACATTTGCTGCAAAACTTTCTTCAATTTTTTTTTCGTGTCCATACGATGAAACTTTTCTTCTTCTTCGTTTCGATAACAAAGTCTCAAAAACTATTTGTTCAAGAAAAAAAACAATTTTCCATACATCCTTCACTTTTCACTACCAAAATGAAATGTTTCGCAGCAAATTTTACATAATGTGGACGGGGAAATAAAGAAAGTTTAAAACATTAAGGCAACTTTTAACACATTTGATTTATTACTTGAGATAAAGCGATTTTCCTTAAGTCCTCGTCCATATTATGAAACATTTGCTGTGAAACATCGAGTTTGAAGATGAAAGGGGAAAGACGAATGGAAAAGTGTACTTTGTTTCACGTACAAGCAGTTTTTGTGAGTTTTTTAAATGCTGCAAAACAAAAGATTTATTGTATGGACTCGTGCTGCAGTTTCAAAAGAAAATTGAAGAAAGTTTCTGCAGCTAATGTTTCATAATACTGACGAGGACTTAATAATAAATTTGCAGCAATTTTTGCTGCGGCCAAGTTCCAAGTTAAAGTGTAAGGAAATTCTTTTAAATATCCTCAATAAAGACAACTTTGCAATAGTTCATTTTATTGAATCAACTTTAGTTGCAGCAACTTAAATTGCAGCATTATTAGTTGCAGTAACTTTTGTTGCTTCGAATTTAGTATAATTAATATCCAATTTAAGGCGGAAAAAGGCTTTGTGGCCTTAATTTTGATGAGCTGCCAATTTATTTTGGAATTATTTACCGAAATTTCATAAAACTCATTTTGATTGAATGTCTTACTTTCTGCTCCAATTGCGGCAAACGCCGCAACAATTAAACAAATTTCAAGTGTATAATAAATTTTTTAAAATTGTTTTTGCAAAATAAAATTATGTAGAATTATTTTTTTAAGCCATTTTTTTCTGTTTTCTTTTTAAAAGAAGAAGTTGTATAATAAAAAAACACACACATACACATACAGGGCGACTTTTGTGTGTGTGTGAGAGAATTTGTTTGCGTTTATTTTACCGTTACATGACTTGTATAACCCAATATCCTTTCATGTCTACAACATGGCTCCATTTAGGCGGCTAGCGGTATTGTTTTTTACTTTGATGTTGTTGTCTTTTGTTGCTGTTGTTTTCTTAAGTTCGACAGTGTGTTTGTGTGTGTTAAAATTTTTATTATAAAATCTAACAACAAAAAGCTTATTGGGAAAAGCAGCTGTTGTTTTTCTTTTGATTCTCTCTTGATTTTTTTTTTTTTTTTTTGTATTTTTTATTGTTATTATTTTTGGCTTTTAGCCAAACACGAACTTTTAAGAAAAACCAACGACCACTACAAGAGTCGTGTTAATGTGTCCAAAACAAAAACAATTGCAAATTACGAACAAGTTAGTGCATGCTTATAATATATTCCAAAGAATGGAACAAGCAACAACAACGAAATATTGGAAGGAAACAAAAAAGCACATGCTTTTTAGTGGAAGTAAAAGAAAAAGAGGAAAGCAAAAATAAGGATAAGCCTTCTTAGACTCGAGCAGACATGAACAACAGCTTTGAAATAAAAATTTAGTCTTCGTCGAGCTTTCAAAACGTGTGCAACTATAAAAAACCAATTCAAAAGGATTTGAAAAATAAAGAAATATTAAAGCCAGTATATTATTATTATTGAAAAACTAAAGTGGAAATTAAAATAAAATGGTAATAAAAATTATAATAAAAAAAAATTTAATAACAAATAAATTATAAAGAAGTAAAATTTAAAGAAATTTGTTTAAATGTATAAAGAAATTGAATAAATAAAAATAACTTTAAGAAGTTTAAAATACAAATGAAATTTTAAAAAATGAAATGAATTTAACATTTTTCAAAAAAAAAAAAAAAAAAAAAAATAGGAAACATTTTTTAAGAAATTTAAACATTTTTTTTAAATGTTTATAAACTAAATTTCTGTAAACTTTAATTAAAAAAATAAATTATCGAGAATTCATATTAGAGAAAATAATTATTTTAATTAAAGTGTTTTACGCCAAATAACTAGAATTTATAAATATTTTTAAAAAACAAAGTTTTTTTATACAAATTCTAAATAAATTTAAGCCGACATTTTACTTGGGGTTTTCACGGAAGGCGGATTATCAGGTTATATGGTTATGTGGTTATATTATATATAAATTTGGTCCTGTGGTTCCTAAAAGCTACAAAATATATTTAAAACAAATTTTAATAAATATATTTTGTTGTTGTTAGTATAACTAGAAAACCGTATAACCCGATAACCAGCCCTCCGTGAACCACCCAAATTAATAACAAAAAAAAAAATATACATATATATATTTTTTTTAACTTATTTAACAACTTAAACACGATATAAAAAATTTTTTTTATATAAAAACTTTAAAATCTAAACCGATAATTACAAAAATTGCAAAAGCAAAAGAAAATGTTACATTAAGAAAAAAAGTACGAATCCGTTTATTTTTTAGTTAAACCAAGAAAATCGTAAAAAAAATCGTTTCTTTAAGCCAAAAATCAATACAAATTAAGACACAAAAAAAAAGAGAAAACTACATTGAAGTAGAAAAAAATGTCTGGAGTATGCCTCACTTTCTTTGTATAATAAAAGAAAAACTTTAAATGTTCCATTAGAAAAAAAGAACAACTTAAAAAACTCCCTTTTTTCTTTCCAAAAAAAAAACTCCATTTTCAAACACCTTTCTTGGTTGTTCTTTATAACTCTCACTGAAATGAGTTTATTTTCATTGAAAATGTCCTGTTTATCAAATACAAACGAATGAAAACAGCAATTAAATTAACGGTTAAATACAAAAACACTAGGAGATGTTCCAATAGAAGAGAACTTGTAGTGGAAGAAAAGTTTACATACATACTATGTAAGTGTGTAAGTATGTACACACGGTCTCTTTTATGCAACTCCGTTATAAATGCAGGCATAAGTGAGTAACTTTAGTCAAAGCTTCTTCTTCTTCTTCTTGTTCTTCTTTTTTGATTTAAAACTAGTATCTTATGGGAGTTATTGTTGTAGTTGTTATTGCTGTTCATATACTCACTCCTAAAAATATATGAGTAAGAAAGAAGTCATTTATTGTTATTGTTGTTATATATTGACTAAAACAGTTATGTATATCGTGCTCGTGTTTATATTTTTATTATTATTGTTGCCAGAGTTGCAGTGCAGGGAGTTTTATAATAGCGGAGTTTTATAGAGAATATACTCCGTTTATTCAATTTTGTTGTTGTTGTTATTGCTGATATTTGTTGGTTTTTTTCAATGGTGGTGGAGTATGTTAGTGTTCGTTCTATTGATTCTTCTTTTGTGATCCTTTTTATATTTTAAGTTTAATATGTATTATACAATACGTTTTTTCCTTGCTTTTTATAATCGTTATCCATGTACATACACATATGTATTCGTATTCATGTATAAAACTTGAAAAAAAAGGAATTGTCGCAACAACAACTACACTAAACAGCAAAGAAAAAAAACAACAAAACTCCAATAAAATGGAAGTTGAATAAAGTATATAGAAAATGAGTTTAAATTGGATTTATATATTGAGTTTTGATGGTAAAAGAAGTGTCAGTTAAATTTTTTACGCCGACGGGTGCGGTCCTTTTTTTATAATAAAAAAAAAAATTATATATTAATCCTATAAAAGAATCCTTATAAAACACACAATCAAGTTACCAATCAAGTGTTTTCTTATAAGAAAAAATAGTTTCTATAGAAAAAAATGTAAGCAAATAACAAAAAGAACAAATAAGAAACACAATAACTAAAAAGGACTATTTCTGCAAAAATAAACATTAAAGAAAAAAATCTATTTCTTCAAAATCATTTAAATAAAAAAAGGACTATTTTGGTTTTAAATAATCAAGAATAATTAAAAAATATTGCTTTTATAAAAAATTAAGAAATTTTGTTTTAAAATCAGGATCTCTTTTAAACAAAAACTATAAAAAACTTTTAAAAAAATTTGTTATTTTTATAAACAGTACCCAAAAAAAAGAAAAAAAAAAAAATAAAAAATTATTTAATTAAAAAATTTGTGATAAAAATTTAAAAGTCAATTAAATTTGCACTAGTAAACAAATGAATAGTATCAATTAAACGTTTTATTCACTTGATTAAACATTTAATTAACTTGATTAAACTTTAAATTTAATTGATTAAAGTTTTAATCAAAACTGATTTTATTTTTGATTAAAAAAAATTTTAAATAATACCAGTTAAACGGCAAAACTTTTAAAATTTTAATTTAAAAATATACTGACATATTCGGCCTTATTGTGTGAGGCGTTGTCGTTAACGATTGAGTCGGTTTTTGTAACAGCTTCAAGAACAAAGATTTTGTTATCAACTTATTTAATTATTTATTTATGTTTGAAATTCGTTTTTCATGTCAAATAAAAATAGGATTAAACTACGTTCACAATCAAAAAAACATTTTCATTTGGTGTTCATAATAGAGCAATAATTTCTTTTGCAACCACACACATTTTGCATCAAGAAACCGTTCGAAAATTTTAGCCACAACAATATTATGCATTTATTTTTATTTTTGTAAACATTTTGTTAAAATTTTCATTCAAAACTAAATAAAATTATTTTAAACGTCAGAAACAATTTCATACAAATCGTTGCTGAAGTTCTACACCATTTTTCATTTAAAATGAGAAAATTCAAGATGAAATTGAGAAAATTCCAATTGAAATTGAGAATTTCAATTTGATATTAAGAAAATTCCAATTGAAAACGAGAAATTCAATTTGATATTGAGAAAATTCCAAATGAAATTGAGAATTTAAATTTGAAATTGAGAAAATTCCAAATGAAAATGAGAATTTTAATTTGAAATTGAGAAAATTCCAAATGAAATTGAGAAAATTCCAAATGAAATTGAGAAAATTCCAAATAAAATTGAGAAATTTTAATTTTTCTTTGATAAAATTGAATTCTCTATATAATTTTTATTATACTTATTCAACAAACATACATAACTAACAAGGATCGAAAAATATGAAAATAAATACAAATCGCAGTATTATTGACCAACAGGCATATCTTCCAGATCCAGAGCAGATTGGTAAAACGATGAAGTATGTTGTATGGCTCTACTGCAATCTCCAGTAGTTATACATGTGTTAGAAGCATTAATCATCTGTTCTAAAAAGACAAGCCTCTGTTCTCCTACATGGGTGGGAATTACGTTCGGTACATTCATCGCTGTTGTTACCGTACTTTTTATTTTTGACCAAATAATTTCAATGGGGTTAAGCATCAGTGAATAGAAGCTCAATCGCAGGAGCGTAGCTGGAGAGTTGTCAGAAATAATTTGTAGCCGACTGTGGCATTGAGCATTGTCACATACCAATACGAGGATCTGGATGCCTGTTGGTCAATAATACTGCGATTTTTATTTACAGCCAGTTCATGGATTTCGAACGTCATCGTTCGCATAGAAAATTACATTAAAAACAAAAACAAACTTCGAACAATGTCCGAATTTTGTTTTTGTTTTAAATGTAATTTTCTATGCGAACGATGACGTTCGATATCGTTAAACAGGCAGTTAGTTTAATTTTTTTCGATCCTTGTTAGTTATGTATGTTTGTAGAATGAATATAATAAAATTATATAGATAATTCAATTTTATCAAGGAAAAATTAAAATTTCTCAATTTCATTTGGAATTTTTTCAATTTCAAATTTAAACTTCCCAATTTCATTTGGAATTTTCTCAATTTCAAATTGAAATTCTCAATTTCATTTGGAATTTTCTCAATTTCAAATTGATATTCTCAATCAATTGGAATTTTCTCAATTTCATTTGGAAATTTCTCAATTTCAAATTGAAATTCTCATTTTCATTTGGAATTTTCTCATTTTCAATGAAAAATGGTGTAGTTGACTCAACTTTAGTTACATTTTTAAAAAAAATTTAGTTACATTTTTGTTCTAAAAATGAAAGGAAAATATATGAAATACTTTGGGAAGAAAAAAGATAGAAGAAAAAACGAAATTGTTTTTTTGATTGTGAACGTAGCTTTATATGAAAAACTATAAATATTTAAAAATTAATTGATATTTTAAAAGCATCGGTAAAATTAGCCATAAGGGCCATTATTCCAACTTGTCTTTAGTAAAAGGCAGGATTTTGTCGGACGTATGTATAACAAGAAATTTATTATTTCAACTTAACTTTACCCTACCCGATAAGTAGAACTGCCTTTGGTTTATAGCAAAATGGTAATAGTGAAAAACTTTTAATATGGGGTACAAAATCCTGCCTTTAACTATCGGCAAGTTGTAATATGGGCCTAAAGGACTTAAAATAGTGCATTAAAAAAATATTGTTGAACATTTTTGGATTATAATAAAACATTTTTTAAAATTGACACAGGATTTAAACTCATTTTTGTATTTATAAGTCTCTTGTTGATCAAGTGAGAAATATTTTTTTTTAATATAAAACAAAATTCTGTAAAAAGTTTGGTTTGCTTGGAGCATAGGGAACTGGAACTTTTTGTTTGCAGAGGTGTACGTAGTCTGCTTGTCATTAACTTGGGAGAGACCAGAAATTATTCCTCTGCTGACTTTCCAAGCTGCTCACTACTTCCGGTCATAGGCCAAGTAGATTCCGGGCAATGGCTTTTTTCACTTCCGCTGAAAGTTAGAGTGAGAAGGCGAACATTCATGTAGTCTGAATGGTCAAAATGTATCATGACGTTTCAGGCAAGTAGGTAAACGATTTTTATATGTTTGCTAAAGCATGACTGCAATGTGGTTTTGGTCGCACAGATAGCAGCCCTATCACAAATCTATGAAAGGAGGGCTAGAAACCCACCTAAAATTTTGAAATTTAGACTAAATTTTCAGATAACAAACTAAACTTCTGTCGATTTTTTGCTATATATTTGCTGGTTTCTTTCAATACCATGCTTTATATGCTCATAAGCTGATTTCGAAATAAACACAAGGGTACGGCACGTTAGTGTACCATACCGTATTTTTCTATGAGCAGTAACAAACGCATTCTATAAAAAAAACAGTCCACAAATTCTTTTTTGTGTTTGTGAACTTGTACACAAGCAAAATGCGGTTAATAACGATTGTCAGCTAAAGGCCACAAATACTTTAACAACGTACTGAACTCGTTTTAGTGTGCGTGTAGTGTTTTATTGTATTTTCATGTGACTGTTTCAAAGGCAATATCATTCATGGAAAAAACCCATATGCAGCAACTATCAAAAAGTAATTTCAATTTGTATGGTTAGCAAAACATGAACATTAAAAGTTCTGTATTTCAAAGCGAACGCATATCACTAAGAAATACAGCACGCGTACGCTTTAAATAACCACTACACTAAAACATGCTTAAACATGAGATGTAACTTATCAGAGTATTTGTGTTCGCTAGATTAAAATCAAATGGACAAACACAAAAAAAAAGTTTTAAGCTTCTTTGACAATGGCAGCAACATTTATACTTGGCGTTCACAATAAATCAAAAATTTTTTTCACTACTAATTAACTTTTTAATTAAGAAACCGTTGGCAATTATTTTCCAGAACAATATAACGTATTTATTAGTATTTATACCCACACCACAATAGTGGAGAGGGTATTATGCATTTGTGCTGATGTATGTAACGCCTTAAAATATTGGTCCTAGACCCACCTTAAAGTATACCGATCGTCTTAGAATCACTTTCTGAGTCGAACTAACGATGTCTGTCCGGCTGGCAGGCTGGCTGGCTGGCTGTCCATGTAACCTTGTGCGCAAAGTACAGGTCACAATTTTGGAGATAATTTTATGAAATTTGGGTCATAGGTTCTTATTGGCACAAGGACCAAGCCTATTGAAATGGGGCAATTTCTGCCTCTCAAACCGATTTTAATGAAATGTGTCTATAGGGACACATTAGCTATACAGTTTTTCAAAAATAGGAACCCAAGGGGAGGTAGGGGGCAATTTCTGCCTCTCACAAACTTTCACACCAATTTTCATGAAGTTTATAAACATAGATAAATCCATATTTATATGGACATAAACGCATGATGTGTTTTTAAATACTGTGTTGTAGGGTATCATATGGTCGGGCTTGACATACTGTACTTTCTTACTTGTTTTAAAACATTTTGTTAAAATTTTTTATTCAAAACTAAATAAAATTATTGTAAACGTAATTTTCAATTTCAGACAAAATGTTGCTGAAGTAAAAGTAGACTCAACTTTTAAAAAAAAAAAACTTTAGTTCCAATTTTGTTCGAAATATTAAAGGAAAATATATGAAATACTTTGGAAAAAAATAAGATGGAAGAAAAAACGAAAATGTTGCTGCCATTGTGAATCATGCCTCAGAGTTTGTTTTAAGAAAAATTTCACTACGTTAGTGTACAGTTTTAGTTCGAACTCTGTTTATAGAGCATCATCATAAAAACTTGCGTATACTGGTGTTCTATAGTCAGGAATATCCTAAACAAACCGAAGTTTTATCGGTAATAGAGATAGTGATTTGTTTATATTAGAGCCCATATGTTTTAAACGTAAAATTTTAATGGAACTGTGAAGAGCTTTTAGGACTAAGAAAATTTTAGAAAGAAAAAGTGTGTTAAAAAGACACTTTTAAGGTGGGGCATACACTATCGATCATGAGTGGCAGTTTTGCTTAAATTTTCGCTTGAACGAAAGTGTGTGTGTGTGGCCCTTAATATTTGACTGCAGTTTTGCTCAAATTTTCGCCTGATCGATAGTGTGCGTGGCCGCTAATTTTTGACTGCAGTTTTGCTCAAATTTTCGCTTGAACGAAAGTGTGTGTGTGGCCGCTAATTATTGACAGCAGTTTTGCTCAAATTTTCGCCTGATCGATAGTGTGTGTGGCCGCTAATTATTGACAGCAGTTTTGCTCAAATTTTCGCTTGCTCTATAGTGTGTGTGGCCGCTAATTTTTTACTGCAGTTTTGCTCAAATTTTCACTTGCTCGATAGTGTGTGTGGCCGCTAATTTTTGACTGCAGTTTTGCTCAAATTTTCGCCTGATCGATAGTGTGTGTGGCCGCTAATGTTTGACTGCAGTTTTGCTCAAATTTTCGCTTTCTCGATAGTGTGTATGGCCGCTAATTTTTGACTACAGTTTTGCTCAAATTTTCGCTTGCTCGATAGAGTGTGTCGCCGCTAATCTTTGACTACAGTTTTGCTCAAATTTTCGCCTGATCGATAGTGTGTGTGGCCGCTAATTCTGACTATCAATTAAGTTCGAAAGTGTGTTAACCGCTTAAGGGTATTACAATATTTTCCTAAAGGCAGTACTTTCTTAAAAAAGCATCTTTAAGTTAAAAGACATGATTAATCCTGCTTGATTAAAAAACTATCTTATATTTAAGTTTTTAATTTTCAAAAGTGCTTTATTAGATCGTTCGTAATATATTTTTCTTTCTCTTGTTCCCTAAAATAGCCCCTAAAGCCATTATCCACATACATTTTTTATGTCCTAAAAAGTCCTTTTTTACTTTAATTATAACACCCACACGATTATGCCTTTAAGCATTCTCCACAAAAAAAAAAAAAAGAAAAGAGTTTTTACTTTTTTAAATAATAAAATATCTAGTTGTTTTTGGTTAAGTTTCCTGCCAAAAAGGTCAAAAATTATTTGGAAAATACAAAAAGAAGAAAAAAGTTATACAACACAAGACAGCACTTAAAATTGACGACAGGCTGACGCGTGTGTTTTTGGTTAAACAGAAATAAGTAAGAAATAAAAAAAGCATCTA
This sequence comes from Pollenia angustigena, assembly GCA_930367215.1. NCBI lineage: Eukaryota > Metazoa > Arthropoda > Insecta > Diptera > Polleniidae > Pollenia > Pollenia angustigena. The sequence goes on from OV884059.1 coordinate 25,962,428, forward strand.
GAAAGGAAAATAAAAAAAGCAAACGAGTATGAAATGTAGCCGGTGGATGTTGATTGTTCCAAACACTTTTTACAAGACGGCTGGAAAAGTTTCTAGTTTTTTTTCTACTTATATTTTGTTTTAAACAAAACTAAAGGAAAATGTATATTTAAAGTAAAATGATGTAAAGACAACACAGATAAAGAAAAAAAACTAAAAGTATAAAAATAAATATAAAACAAAAAAAAAATCGCAAAAAAAAAAATAAAAAAAAAGTTCAGGTTACTTCGAAAAGGGCAATAAAAATTTGGCCATATATATAAAAAAAGAACTTATATAAATAAATGGATGAGTAATGGAATAAAAACAGTTTGACAAAACAAATGCCAAATGAAGCTTAATTCTTGAACTTTCTAAAAAGTTTTTTTGCCTATAAAAACTAATTTTTTTAAAAACGATTTACTTTATAAAACATAATTTATTAACAATTTTTGTAAACATACATATTTCATAAGATTGAGTTGAAGATTAACAACTTTACCAAAATTTCATAGCATAATTTTAGGCTAGGAAATAGTTTCTCCTTTTTTAATGTTTATTGCATATTTTAAGGCTTAACGCAACCAAAATCTTGGCAAGTTAGAAAAATTAAAAGAAAAAACTAACTTTCCTTGAGAAATTCATTTATTTGACGTAGTTATCGTTTCTTTTTTAAATTCTGGCTGATATCCTACATATAAGGGTTGATTATTGCCTTTTAAAAGCAAAAATTCTTATCCTGTTTAAAAGGTTTATAGCCGGTTTTAAGGCTTATCAAATTAAAAAATCTAAAGGTCGTCTATTTTTAATAAGCAAGATTTTTTAAAAAAATATTTTTACATTTCATTACAATTTTCTAAAGTTCTACAAGTTTATCAAAAAGTTTATTGCCTATTTTTAGGCGAAACTGAAAAATATCGTTTGGGACTTAAGCATTTGATATGAAAATTAAAAGAAACTAAATTTTTTGTCGATAATTCTTTTAATTTTAAATATTTTCCGTTAATACTTTAATAAAACTCTTAAAATCGGTAAAAATTTTGATATTAATGATTTTTATTGAGCCTAAGTAGCCTAATTTTAGGCTTTACAAAGCAAATATTCCCAACAGACCCTAAAAAAGCCAACTTTTTGCAGTAAAATACTTTTAGTTTTTATTATTTCCCTTTAACATTAAAAAAAAATCTTGTAGGAATGCGAAATTTTCTGCATTAACTAAAAGTCTATTGCCTATCTTTAGGGTTAAAGATATAAAAAGTCTGGCCATGCCCATAGATCTTAAAAATTTAAAATTTGTAGTGTAATTTTAAATTATGTTTAATTTCTTCAACATTTTTTTAATATCTGAAATTTATAACTGCATTAAAACTGACTGCATACTTTTAGGTTAATAAAAAAAATCATGTTTTTCTAAAGGAAATTCAAAAAATTTCTATAAATTTTCTTAAATAAAGCATAAATCATTAATGTATTTCGTTAAATTATATGACTTAATTTAACATCCCTATTCAAATTCGAGAAAATATAAAAGCAAAACTGAACTGATGTGTTGGGACATTCATGTTTTTTGTTTTTTTGTACAGACAAGCCCTTGTTTGTCCTATGGCCATAAAAATAAAACACAAAATTTCATCCATCAATGTCTGAACACATCATCAACAACATATAAAAATAACAATAATAATAACAAAAATATACAAAAAACCAAAATCTTAAGAAGACAGAATAGCAAAAAAGAAAAATTTAAGAAAAATTAAAAAAAAATTCAAGAAAATGAGAAAAAAAAAACTTTAAACACACAAGAAATCACCAACTAGAAAATATTTTGCCTAAAAGCACATAGAGAAATTTTAGGCAATAATAGGAGGTTATAAGCAGCTTTTTAAAATTGAAAAATAAAAAATTAAATCGTTAAAATTTTCTTATTGATAAAACGATTTTAAGAAAATTTAAAATGCTTGATTTTTAATTAAATGGTTTTATAAAGACTGGTCCAAGCAAAACGCACGATGTTAATTTTAAAAACCAAACAAAAAGGTTTACATAGAGTTATCTTAATATGTTTTATTATGAAAGAAGGATCTATGACAATTTTGTGTGAAACAAAATATCGATCAAAGGCTCGCCACGGCTTCGGTGGCTCTATTCTATGGTCTGAGACAAAATTTAGGTTCAATGTCGTTTATGTGCCGAATTATCTCATCCTTTAGTTCTTAAATAGTGCTTGGCTTATTGGCGTACACTTTTTCTTTTAAATATCCCCAAAGAAAGAAGTCCAATAGTGTCAAATCACATGATCGTGGTGGCTTATTAAAATCGCCACGACGTGAGATAACATGGCCATTGAATTTCTAGCGCAAAAGAGCCATTGTTTCGTTGGCTGTAAAGCAAGTTGCACCATCCTGTTGGAACTGCATATCGTCCGGGTCCATATCCTCAATTTCCGGCCATAAGTAGTCCATTAATCTCGCGATATCAAACAACAACATACCCGATAACCGCATGGCCAACCTGATTTTCGGTGAAGTGTGCCCCGTCGCTGAAGATGATTTTATTTGTAAAGTCACCATTGACTTTTGTCTGTTCAATTTAACATTCGGTGTATTGACGACGCTTGAAATAGTCATTAGGCTTCAGCTCTTGAGTCAATTGAACTGCTTGGCCAACCTGATTTTCAAAGAAGTATGACCCGATGACGCCGCCAGTCTATAAACCATACCAAACAGTCACTCATTGTGGATGCATTGGCTTTTTAACAAACACTCGTGGATTCTCATTTGCCGCAATTCCGCTTGTTAATGAATCCACTGAGGTTGATAACGGGGGTTGCTTTAAAACCATGGTAGATAAGGCCATGATGGCATTATTGCTCAATTGAATGGGAGATAAAGCCATAATGGCCTTATTGCCCAATCATTGAGAGGTAAGGTCATATGTAAAATTTTGCGAAATGAGAGATATAGCCATATTTTTTTTTTTCGCAAATGAGAGATAAAGCCATATTTTTCAGAAAATTGTTATGCATGGTGTAAACATTCTGTAAAAGCGAAAATCCTTAGTTATCATTGAAAAACATTTTTTTTTATTCTTGTGGCGCACGCAGGAAAACTATATTCAGCGAAGCCACCTGCCGCGTCCTACTGGAAGAAAAAACCCCTAAGCACGGCCGCAGGTGTCACGCAGAAAAACTTTAGTATGCGAAGTCAAATTTCAATACTTAACCTTAGTGTCTCCGGAACTGAAATGAGAGATAAAGCCATTTTCTAATATTGCTAATGTGAGCTAAGGCCATGATGGCTTTATCTCCCATTCAAATGAAAAAAAAAAACAAAAAAGGCTTTATCTCCCTATTGAGTGAGAGCTAAAGCCATCATGGCCTTTTCTACCATGGTATTAAAGCACCCCCCCCGTTGATAATGCTGACCAAAAAAAAATTTCGTTCAGACAATTAAATTATTTACTAATTTTGCCCCTGTATGTATATTCGAATCGTGATACACAAATTTAGTCAATTAAAAAATGAATTGCATAAACTAAAAAAATACACAACATACGCCCAAACAATTAAATTTATGTGTTTTTGATTAAAAAAATTAATTGCAACAAACAAAAAATTAATTGAAAAAATTAAATATTTCATTGAAAATTTTTTTTTTTTAATTTTTTCTGTGTGTGTTCCTCTCATGGTTTAATTCTTAAACACTGAAACGAAGAAATCTAAAATTAAGTTGGGCAAAAAACTTGACGTTTAGGTATGGCTTACAATAAACATCGTGCATTATGTTGGGACTTCCCTTTAATTTTTTTTTTTAAGCAAAGAAATTGTGTGAGATTTTAAAAATTTTGATATTCTTTTATAAACTGGCTTATTTTATTACATTTTTGTATGTATTTTTAACTAATTTTCTTATTTTATACTTTTATTTAAATTTCAATAATTTCCCTTATTTCTCTCAGTGTACATATTTATTTTTTGCTTGAAACTTTAAACCAAGTGTCGTCGGTGATATTATTTCCTTTTAGTTCTTTACTACACTTTACAATATCTTATTTTTTTTGTTTTGGAAACAATCCAAATTCGTAATAATCGAATAAATAAAAAAGAAATTTTTTAAAGCAAATTTCAACTCCAGTTGCTAATTTTGCGGTTAAAAATAAACAAACTGGGGGGGAAAAACTGCCAGCGACAAAATAAAACAACCCAAACAAAATCTGCACACAAAAACATTGAAAAAAATAAGAAAAAAGGAAAAAAATAAAGTTGTTAAAAAAAAAACACCCAACTACATTGACTGACTCCCTCTCCCTCCCTTTATTTCGAGCAAAAAAAAAAAAAAATTATACAAATAGTGTATGACTCATTAGAGAACAACATGTAAATAGGAGTAAATAAGCAAAGACACACACACACACACTTGTAAAAGTATTGTGCATGAATAAAAGTGCGAGCACGAGTAAAAGAACAACGAGCACGACGCACATTGGTTCAAGTTCATAGAACGAGCGGCAAAAAATAGAAGCAGTTGTCGAAGGATAATGAAACTTGGCACATAGACATTTTTTGTTTGAATCAAGAAAAAATGGAAAAATCAAAATGATCCGCCCACTTTTACGACCACCTCCCATACAAGGTAAAAATTAAATTTTGACCTACGGCATGGTTTTTTGGCACATAAAATTTTTAAACACTCTTAATCATTTGTGTAAAATTTGAAAAATATCCGCCCACTTTTTCGCCCACTTCCCATACAACTTGTATTGAAGAAGTGGCATAGCTCCCTTGATTTTTAATGCACCAACTCAATTTTCACAAAAAATAAATATTATAACTGGAGAATGTGCTGCTAAAAATCTGTACCTGATCCACCCACTTTTACGCCCACCTCCCATACAAAGTGAAAATTAAATTTTTACCTACGGCATGGTTTTTTGGCACATAACATTTTTAAACAATTTTTATCATTTGTGTGAAATTTGAAAAATATCCGCCCACTTCCCACACAACTTGTATTGAAAAAGTGGCATAACTGCCTTGATTTTTTATGCATCAACTCAATTTTCACAAAAAATAAATATTATAATTGTAGAATGGATTCCTGAAAACATATACCTGTTTCGCCCAATTTTACGCCCACCTCCCATAGAAACAACATGAATATGTAACTTTTTAACATCGTTATCATACTCCAATTTTTTGATTAGGCAGCTTTGAGCGAAATCTATTTATAAATGGGTCTGAAGACAATTAAAGATTATGCATTACGTCTCCATTAGTGGCTAAACGTCCAATTCCTTCGCGAATGATGTAATCTATAGGCTCTATAGTCTTTATTCCTCGCTTCCTGCGCTTCCTCGGACAGCATAGCTGATACAATTAATCAATTAGAATGTAAAAAATAAAAATAAAATCAGTGAATAAGAGCCTTTAGATAGAGACATACCTATTGGTAGAATAGCTTCTGCTATAATTTTGCTACAATGCACCAAATCTTATGCACAGTTACAGGCATGTAGTACCAGCCATGAACGAAAATTCATGTTTTGTTACTTTATCATTTTATAGTTTTTACTGTTTTTTTTTTTTTTTTGGAAAGAAGCAGGTAGGAGCAGCTGAATTTTTTTTTAACTTTTAGCTGAGACTTCAACCTGTAATTTGACATCTTTTGTTAAACAGCGCTCCACAGCGCTAGAAAGATGCAGTCCACTGAAGTTGATGAACATTGAAATTTTGATGTTGTTTATATTTTGTTCTACGAAATTTTTTATATGGCACTTTTTCAAACTTTTTTTAATACAAATCTCATCTTTAACAATTGCTATCATTTGCTGCAAGACCGGCATAACTCAAAAAAATCAATTTCGAGATAAACGCATTTAAAATTTTTGATTTGCTCTAACTACTTAGAAAAAAAGAAAACACATTCTCTTCAAACTGGGAAAGTATAAAACATATAAAGATGAATTTAATACACAATATAAAGAAAAACAAAGCGAACAATTCTGCATCTTTAACTCCAAAATTTCATTTTTTGAGTTATGCCGGTCTTGCAGCAAATGAGCGATATGTACAAAAAAAGTCAAAAGGTTTACTGTGATTGTACCAAAAGATTGAACATACAGGAAATTTGCATGCCATTTCAAACAAGCGAACATAGTATATGAACTTTGAGCGTGTCTCTCCAAACAAATAATGAATATATCAGGCTTATATTTCGGAATCATTAAATTCAGATATCTGACAACAAAATACCAAAAAATTATCCAAATCGGCGAACATGAAAAAAATGAATTGATGCCGCTCTTGAACCAATGTGCGACGAGGTGAAGCGATTACTTGAAGCACATACCCTGCAAATAATAGGACCAGTCCAAGCACGCGTGTAATGAGTAATCCACAAGGGACCAGGACTAGTCCTAAAGTAGCCCAAACGTATAGAAAAAACATGGTCTATTTAACATTTCGATGTCCTAGGAGAGGACCATATAACTAACCTTTGGACCACTTAGGAGTAGTTTTAAAACTACTCCATGTTATACTCAAGAGGATTACTTTGGAAGTCGTTTAAAAAGAAAGCATGTCTTTAAAAAAAGAAGACATGTCGTCTCATTACAAACACTTTTTAACAATGACATGGTCCATGCTTGCATTACATCGGACCAGTCCATGGAGTAGTCCATTTTATCAAAATGGATCAGGTGGTCCAATTTTATTTGCAGGGTACAAGTGAAACTAGTATTCCTTTGTTTGCATGAGTTTGTTAGTGTGTGTGTTTTTTTTTTTTCTTGAAAAACGAAAGAGCTGTATAGTACAACAAACAACATTGTCAACTCTAGAATACAAAACTAGAAGAGAAATTATAATTTGGCAATGTAAATAATGGAATGTTTTAGTTAGATTTGTATAAACAATTTTGTTATTTATTTTAACAGTTTTTATAAAACAATGCATAGGAGAAGGTTTCCTCCATGTGGTTTTCTCTATTTTTCTAAGCAAATTACTAAAAGTCTGCCTTTAGTTTTTATTTGGTATAAAAACGGCGTCATTTCTCTTTGTAATTTAAAGCATTTTTGGAGACTTTTTATGTTTTTTTTTTTGCTTTTTGTGTAACTTTGTTTTTATTATTTTTATTGGTGGTGTTGTAGTTTTTACAACATTTTCGTTGTTTGCCAAATTGCATTATTTTTATATCTAAGCTGAAAGTAAAATTATAGTGCTGGAAGAACATTAAAAAAAAAAAACGGAAAAACATAAATTATTGCTTTTAAAGTCATGCGACATTTAGCAGTTTCAAAAAGTACTAAAAATAGAAAGTGTATTTAAAGTTTTTCTTTAGAGGGTTAAGTCATTTTGAATTGATGCTTAGTTTTTTTAAGATTTTAAGGATGTTTTTTTTATGACGCATTTTAAGTAATAATTTGAAAAGGAAGGGGACAATGACTAGTTAAAATCTAAATAAAAAAATAATTGGGCAGAAATTTATGATTTAAAAAAAAATTGTTATAAAAACTTTAAAGATGTAAAGATATGTTCACAACCTATTAAATATTTGACGTCCTAAAAATTATTTGCTTTTGCAAAACATTTTTAGCTATTATCTTTTTGGCAACACTGGTTTAAACAGTGTCAAACATCCTCAGTTTGGTCTATAATTTAACCATGAATCGTCTTACAAACGAACAACGCTTGCAAATTATTGAATTTTATTATCAAAATGCGTGCTCTGTTAAGAAAGTTCATCGCGCGCTTCCTGTATTCAGCGACGAAGGTAATTTTTGGCTCAATGGGAAGATCAGCCAAAAGCATTGCAAGAGCTACCAATGCATCCAGAAAAAGTCACAGTTTGGTGCGTTTTATGGGCTGGTGGCATCATTGGACCGTACTTCTTCAAAGATGATGCGAATCGTAACGTAACTGTAAATGGTGAGTGAGATGATATCCAAATTTTTATGTCCATGTGTGGCATACACAGTACGCTGAACAATGGACTTACTTAGAGGCGAGTTCGGTGAACATTTTCTTTCACGTTCGGGACAGGTCAATTGGCCGCCTAGATCGTGCGATTTAACGCCTTTAGACTATTTTTTGTGGGGCTATGTTAAAGCTCATGTCTATACACACATGACCGTTTCAATTGACGCATTGGAAGACAACATTAAAGCATTTATTCATGAGATACCGGCCGAACTGTTAGAAAGAGTATGCCAAAATTGGACTAAGCGGATGGACCATTTGAGGCGCAGTCACGGTCAACATTTGCATGAAATAATCTACAAACATTAAATTATATCGACCGTACTATCGATTCAAATAAAGATTTCATGAATTTTTCTGAATTTTATGTGTTTTTTTTAAACCTTCCTATAGCGCTTATAAAATCACCCATTACAATTATCTTGCTACAAATAAAGTTTAATAAGAAAGTGTTAAAACTAAAGCTAAAGTTTGATCAATTTACTGGTCACGTTTTTTTTGTTTGAGTTTTACGTCAAATATTTGTTAGGGCTGATGAACATACCTTAAAACAGGAAAAATCTCAAAAATAAATGTATTTCGCTTAATAAACGTTGCAAATTAAAATAAGATTACAAACATTTTTTTTAAAAATAAACTTTTAAGAAAAAAATTCAAAAGAACAATTCGTCGGCTTAGAGTGTAAACCTGCCAAATCCACTTTTTAAGTAAATTGAGATTTTAATGCCGTATGGTAGAGAAAGATATGCCTCGACAAAATTGCTTAAAAATCATGGAATACTACAAATTTTTATATTTTTACCAGGCTTTCAAATTCATCAAATTTAAATTTCATTAAATTATTTAAAAGATTTCTTGACATCCTTGACTGGTCCAGGGATCGTAACCACAATACTAATCATTGTTAATCAGCTTCGCGTTGTGCTGATAAAGTCAACAAAAAAAAGAAGGACAAAAAAGAAAGGAAAAAAAGGTGCGCTTTGGACTTCAAACAGAATTTTGGACAAAAAGTATAAAAAAACAGAAGTAAAGGAAAAGTAAGGGTCTGAACACAATGTAACGATAATTTATTGCGGTGCGGTTTTTCATACGATTTTGAAGTAAAAAAGCCGCAGTGCGGAACGGCATAAAATTAAAATCTATTTTATTTTCATTGCTGACTTTCTTTCTCTCTCAACAAAGCGAATTTAATTCGCCTTGTCTCTTAATTTTTGATACTCGTTCTCTTTCTGATGTTGCCATAGTTTTTGAATAATTGGCTATGTTCACAACATTATTGAAAACAAACAACATGATAAAAATGTGTGCACAAATAAATTAATAAAAATTTAAACAAAAAATGACAACTATTTCCGTCGCCATCTTCCGTTTTATTATGTTTATTTTTCTCTCTCGCAACGAGAAATCGCACCGCACCGCAAACATTGTGTTAAGACTGTAATTGAAAATAGATAATCATTCACAATAACAAATTTCGATCCATCAAGTAAAACACCATTTGGTTCAAAGATTGATGTTTGTCTTTTGACTGCCAGCCGTCGTCAATGGCGGTGTGGGTAAAACGGCGAAGGTTCCTGAAGAGATAGTGTGCTCACTATCGAAACATGTGAAATCAACCTGTCCCTGAGTTCTATAATTATAAGTGCTGATCGACCTTTTTTGATTACTCTTAATAGCATTAACTTAATGTAAATAAAAGAATATTTATTTCATTTTCAATAAAAATAAATCTTTTTATGTTGAAAAATTCCTTTGTCCCAATTTCCACAATGCAAGTCTTATTGATAAACTTATCACATTTTCTTCTTTGAATCAGCTTCGGCGTTTTCACGAGTCAAGTCTTATTATTTATCCGTTATTCCATTTGTATGAAAGTATATGTGCGTTTTTACATTTCGCACATACAACACACACAAAAAATCACACACGCTACGAAATTAACTTTGTACAACGAAATTAAATATGAAAGATAATTGTCAAAATAGACCTGCTGAAAATTACGAATGATAAAACAAAACGCATTTGACGAGTACAGCAAGCTGAGTACTCGTTTCTTTTCCCCTCGTCACTCTCGCCTACAAAGTAGCATGCTGGTCAATAAGACTTGCATTATGGAAATTGGGACTTTCTTCATAAAAATAATTTAATGAACATTAAATTTCATGAACTTATTAGATTTGAAAGCTAGTGTTTCTAACAGTAAAAATTTTAAAAAGGTTTATTGAAAATAGTCAGCAATATTTTTAAAAACGAATTGATTTTGAGTTTTGGTTTTTTCCAAAAAAAATTTTAAAGTTTGAAGACTATTACTGTTTATCGAAGAGGTTTTTGGAAACTCTGGACAAGCCGATAGCGGTTATACAACGCGCAATGATTTTCAAAACTTTCTAAAATTATTGCATACAGTAGGGATGTTACATTTTAAAAAAAGCTATCATATACTTTATGAAGCCAATAATTGTAGCTTAAATCTCAGAAAAAAAAAATAAATTTCTTAAAATAACTAAAACAGATTAAAATGTAAGGAAAATTACAAAACGTTACTTGTTAAACCACTTATGTTTTGTGTCGCATTCTAAAACGCAACTGTGTGTAGAATTTTACAATGTAATCCGACCCAAAGTGCACGATGCGTACACAATAATCCAAAAATGCATCGTTAAACTGGGTGATACATTTGTGACTTTGTCTGCGCATTATGATGTTTTGCGTATTATGATGTTTTGGAACAAAGCCGTAGTCTTGAAATTTTTTCCTGAAAATGTATTATGAACTATGACATCCCTACAGATAATATTGGACTACGTGGTCCATTGAGGCTTAAATGGACTACTCACAACATCGTCCAATGTACTGTAGTATGGACCATGTTATAAGAAATTAACATGCAGTGCTGCCAACAACTGCATGATGTATACTTTTCTATAGTTTACAGTATTACACATTAGTAGCCCTGATGGTGTCCGTTATTAATTGTTTATTTAAAAGTGAACGTTTGTGAAATTTGTGGAAAAAGGTAAAAAAATTAAAAATACCAAGTAAATATTTTTAATAATAGCAATAATAGACTACAATATACACCATAAAAGGCGATTAGTAAAAAGTGAAAAATGCTTAAACTACCCCTTAGTGTACTCCATACTGTAGTAACATGGAGTACTTTTAAAACTAACCCACTTTAGTACTCCATGGAGTAGTTTAGGGACTACTTCGGTGGGTTATATGGTCCCCTCCTAGGACATCGTAATGTTAAATGGACCAACTTTTACCCATTTATTTGGAGTAGTTTTGGAGTACTCCTACTCCTTTATGGACTACTCTTTGCATGCATGTATGGACGAGTCTCGTTATCTGCAGGGATAGTCGTACTTTAATGCTGGGTTTTTTAGATCTCAGTTAAACTAGGTTTAGGTAATCTGACAAGAGTTTTTTTTGTTGCTATTATAGAAAACTTTAACGGAAGAGCTTAGTTTTCCTTTAAATGTTGGTCTTTAATGAAATAATAAAAAAAATCAACTTTCGCCGTAAAATCGAGTTTCAGACTACGTTAAACAAAGTAAAGTTTTAGTACACATCTCGAAAACCCAGCCTAAAAAATTTAATTAATTTTTTATATATTTTTTTATTTTAAATTTTTATACTTAATTGTTTTTATTTTTATTCTTTCTTTGCAGATATACAAATTTTAAATGAACTCTAGCAGCCAGTACTTTAAAAAAAAAGCAACAACCCAAAAGGATTTTTAATTTAAAGTTAAACAAAAAAACCTAATGCCAGCAGCAAAATAAAAAGCAAAATTTAAATTAAAAAAACCAAAAAAACATTAAAATTATTAAAATAAAAATAATATTAAAAAAAAGTAAAACATTTTAAAATATTATTCAAAATATTAGAGCCTAAGAAGTCCAAACAAAAGTATATAAAAATAAAATATATTTAACAAAAAACCAAATGTTTAAAATAATTTAAATAAAAACAAATCACGCCATTTACAACAAGAAATAAAAAAAAGAAAAAAAAAACATTAACACAAATTATTACAAACAAACTCACTCAGATATTTAAGAATTAAACAAAAACCAAAGAAAAAACTATTTAAGATTTTAAATGAAAATTTGGCACTTAAAAGACATGTTATCAAACCTCTAACTGATTAAAAGCGAACAACCCCTCTAGAAAATTTAAAGGGGAACAAAAAAATTAAAAAAACAAACTCAATATTCAACGTCGTCTCTTTCAAAAGTCTAAAAGACGACCAAACGACGCCAAACACGACATTCAGCAGAGTCGAAAGTCTAGTCAAGTGTAGAAAACGAAGTGTGAGCGAATTTTGAAGTGCAACATTTTGTAGCAACCAGCAGCAGCGTGCAAAACAGTCTGCATTACAATTTGCTACAGATCATACCGCGCACTCACTCACTGACTCACTCCAAACAAGACAAAGAAAAAGAGTTTTTAAAATTGTTTTATTTTAATTATTATATTTAATAAATTTAAAATTATCCATTAAAGAAATTGCTTTAAAGAAAATCTAATTTTCTCAAGTGTGTACAAATTTTTTCTGCAAAAAGTAAAAAACAAAAAAAAAAAAAACATTAAGACTGATATGGTTTGAAATATTGTTAGCAAATTTCCACAAAATAAAATTTCATAGAAATTATTTAAAAAAAAAAATTGTAAAATTTTTTAAAAGTTTTACAATTCTTTAAAACAAAAGTTAAAAAAAACCGAACAACAAAAACGCCTTAGAAATTTACAGAAAAAAAGGTTCCTGTTTGAAAATTTCTTAGACTTTAAAAATAACAAACGTTCAATTTGATATTTCCTTAAAAAAAGAAACGCGAGAAGTTGTTCTAAACTAAACTGTGATGAGTGATTTAGTTAAGATGAACGGTCAGGGAGCTCTTGAAACTCCCGAGGACCATGGTTTGGCTCAAGCAGCCTTGAATGGTGTAGAGGCAAATGCTGTTGCAGAGGCCTCTACTACGGCTGCTGGTGTAAATGGGGGCGGTGATGTTGCTGGTACTGGTGCAGAGACTGGCACGGCTGCTGGTTCTTTAAAGGCTGTTGAATCGGCTATTTCTTGTTCTTCTATGGCTGGAGATGATGCCGGCACCGATGCTGGTGCCAGCTCTATACCGCCATCTGAGGCTGGCGGTCGTCCTCCATTGGACACTGCCTGTTCGGATGGTGGCGGCCCTTCAAGTTTGGTTGGTGGTATGGTTGGACCACCCAGTCCTTTAACCGGTTGCTATTTGCTTATCATTTTGGGTGAACCGCACTCCGAGGAGCATAAAGATAATATTTTGCAACATTTATTGAAAGGTAAGTACCGCCAAACTTTTATTATCTTTATAGTTTAAAAAAAATAAATAATCAAATCACTTTCGAAAGCTTAAGTTTTCAAATAAATCTAAAATTTTAGGGTTAAAGCATTTGCCATCTAAAAAAATCAGAATATATCGCACACTTAATCATAAACAGGCTAAAGTCAAACTTCAAAAATGTTTAAGAAAGGCAGAAAATAGGCTTCACAAGTATTATTGCAATTGAGTTCAACAACTGAAAGAAGAAAAATAAAAAAGACGGTGACGCAAACGACATTTTCGTGGTCGCTGTACGGAAAAAATAAAAATTGATTTAAATTGTAGAATTTGTCATATTTATTTAAAAATTAATTAAATTTTAGGTAGTTAACAAATTAATAGTATCAATTAAACGTTTAATTCACTTAATTAAACGTCATGAAAAAATTTTAGGGTTAAAGCATTTGCCATCTAAAAAAATCAGAATATATCGCACACTTAATCATAAACAGGTCTAAGTTAAACTTCAAAAATGTTTAAGAAAGGCAGAAAATAGGCTTCACAAGTATTATTGCAATTGAGTTCAACAACTGAAAAAAGAAAAATAAAAAAGACGGTGACGCAAACGACATTTTCGTGGTCGCTGTACGGAAAAAATAAAAATTGATTTAAATTGTAGAATTTGTCATATTTATTTAAAAATTAATTAAATTTGAGGTAGTTAACAAATTAATAGTATCAATTAAACGTTTAATTCACTTGATTAAACGCCATGAAAAAATTTTAGGGTTAAAGCATTTGCCATCTAAAAAAATCAGAATATATCGCACACTTAATCATAAACAGGTCTAAATCAAACTTCAAAAATGTTTAAGAAAGGCAGAAAATAGGCTTCACAAGTATTATTGCAATTGAGTTCAACAACTGAAAGAAGAAAAATAAAAAAGACGGTGACGCAAACGACATTTTCCTGGTCGCTGTACGGAAAAAATAAAAATTGATTTAAATTGTAGAATTTGTCATATTTATTTAAAAATTAATTAAATTTGAGGTAGTTAACAAATTAATAGTATCAATTAAACGTTTAATTCACTTGATTAAACGTTTAATTAACTTGATTAAAAGTGTAATTCACTTGATTAAACGTTTAATCCACTTGATTAAATTTTTAATTAAAATTTATTTTACTTTCGATTAATGCTTTAATAAATAAATTTGATTTTTGGACTGATTTATGAAAAACAAAACGATTTTGAGACATTTGGATATGTGCCTGTTTAGGATTCAGTGTGCGATAATATTATAAATATATAGAAAGTTGTTTTACTTTATAATCTGGAAGACTTTAAGCCGAAATATATTAAAAGTCACCCAAAAACTCAGCATATAAAAAACAATGGTATAAATCTTGGAGACAAATTTATGTTTCAGCGAAATATCAACAACAAAGAAAATATAAAAAAAAAACAATTAATAAATAGAAACTGGGAATTATTTCCTTCCGAAGGTTATTTTTTTTAATTTTTTTTAAAGTAATATTTAACATTTTTTAGAAATTAAAAACAAAATTTCAAAAAAATATAAACATTTTAATTTGCTTATATTGATGGCAGATTGTAAAAGAGTTACACAAAATTTATGTTGTATACTTTAGGGATATTTTAAAAAAAAGTTAATAAAAGCACTCTTCTAGGAGCCAAAAATAGTTATACTAAAGCAAAACAGTTTTATTAGTTGTATACTTTTGTTAAAGATTTCTTTTTCCTGTAGCATACTTTAGGGCTCTTAAGCTAGTGTATATAAAAGGCAGCCTATTTCATATCTTTAAAACTTTAATAAATACAAAATTATCTTTTTTAACGATATTATATAATACAAAATAATTATTTAGTTTTTTTAACCCAAACGGTTCTTTTTGTTTAACTTAAAGCATTTTTTTTTTTTTTTTTGCAATGTAGTTCAATGTTACACTCAAAATACCAGAAAATAACTCATAGCGAAAATGATATGACCAATTGCCTGCAAGAATTGAAGCAAAAATTAAACAAAAAAACAAATATTTTCTTAATAAAGCAACAAACAGTAATAGAAAACAAGATAGAAAACAATTAAATACCAAAAAAACCTCTGCTTCTTCAAAGCTGACGAGTCGTCAGCTGCCTTTTGAAAAAAAAAAAAAAAAAATGTACAGCAAACCACAATACAAGCAGCACGCGACATTAATTATTCAAGCGTTAAGTTTAGCGTTTTTTTCTTTTCTTTTTATTTCAAACATGTCTATTTCGCTGTTTCTTATTGTAATATATTTATATATTTAGGCGTTGAAATTGTAGTACTTTTCTTTTACATTCTTTTTTTTTTTTTGTTTTTGTTACAAGAAATGTGTAGATTAGTTAAGAAAAAAAATGATACTTGATTTATTCTTTCATTAAAAAAAAGCAAGCCATGATAATTGTTTAATAATTGTTTTAAGTGCTTTTCACATGACGACAGCACTGGTGTTGCCAAGAGCATTTAATGTTTATAATTTTTTTTTTAAATAATCAAACATTTTGTAGCATTTAAAACAATAGCTGAATCTTTTCTTTTAATTCTTTAGTTCAGTTATAGTTTGTCGATGTTGAATTCAGTGAAGAAAACTACATTTCATTTGACTTTATTTAGACTTCTTTACGTATTTTTTTTAATTCTACCCAAACCACAGTTATTGGAGGAGGGTATATTGCGTTTGTTCTGATGTATGTAACACCTTTAAGTAAGCCGATCGACTCATAATCACGATCAACCGATGTCCGTCCATTAGGCTGGCTGATGTCCATGTAAAACTCTTGCGCAAATTACAGGTCGCAATTTTGGAGATAATTTGATGAAACTTAGTACATTTCTTAGTCACATGTACCAAACCATCATACTCCCTATACAAGCTTCCTTTCGGTATAAAGTCTTTGCCCATAGCTCCCATTCAAATACTACTACACCCAGAGAAAAAACATGTTTAAATATGGTCACCTCGAACAAAACTATTTTTAAAGGAAATTTTAAACATATTATGATTCGTTTAACAATATTATTGTTACCGACAACCATATTATGGTTGAATTAGTCCCCCATCAAGAAGCCACAACAATATTATGGTTGTCTCCGAACATGTTTTGGTTAAAAATAACTAAAACATGTTTAACACTTATAATAGCATGGTTAGTTTTCAACCATAGCATGTTGCTCTTTAAAAAGGAGGAAAATACTCTTGCTAATTTTAAAACAAATTATTGTCACATTTTAACGTAACATGTTTAGAGGCTAATTTAACCATAATATGTTTGTAGGTGACTATAACATTGTTATATTTAACATAATATGTTTCAAATTGCCTTTTAAAATAGTTTTGTTGGAGGTGAACATATTTAAACATGTTTTTTCTCTGCGTGTAGCTTTGAATGCCATAACTTCCTTATAAATGTTGGCATTGACATAAAAATAGGCCAAAATAGCTCTTACGACAGCTTTCATGTCATGAGAAAATTTCGTGCTGGGAGCACGGCTGTCAGATTTGACGATTTATCGTCATTTCGACGATTTCGGGATCCAAAAATGGGCCATTGACGATTAGACGATTTACACCTTAAATTGGACGATTTTTCATATGACAAGTTGCCTACTAATTTTCATAAATTTTTAGTACCATTTTTTTAACAACTTCTTGGATACCTTCGTTTATTTGTTTGACACTCAATGGCCCGTTTAAGCAATTCATAATACAAAAATAAATATAATAAATTTCACTTCAGATTCTGGTAATATATCCATTTCTCAAGAATATTCACATGTATTACGAAAAGAAAAGTACGGCAATTA
Source organism: Pollenia angustigena (assembly GCA_930367215.1). Lineage (NCBI taxonomy): Eukaryota > Metazoa > Arthropoda > Insecta > Diptera > Polleniidae > Pollenia > Pollenia angustigena. The sequence continues at coordinate 25,979,579 of OV884059.1, forward strand.
TGAATGAAAAATTATATCTGGCAAATGTCCACCACAAGCACGCTGTTAGATGTCGATTCTGTCATCAAAGCTTTTAATCACTTTTTGACAAAATGGCGGGCCTTTTCGTTAATCACATCAGGGATTTTGAGTTTTAAGGCTGCAATCGATTTGATTGGCTCCATATAGACTCTGTCCTTAACATAGCCACACAAGAAATAATCCAGTGGTGTAAATCACACGTTTTGGCTGGCCAATTAACAGCGGATGTTCGTAAAATTATGCGAGCGGGTTGCCAATGCATCTACACGAATACGCCAGAAAACTAAACATCAAAACTATCATGTTGTTGGCGTTGCCACAATTAAAAAAACAGTTCTTGTAGTTTTTTTTGGATTATTAAAATCCTCAATTTTTAATATTTAAAAAACGCTTGCCGGTCTTATTTAAGTTGGTCTGTAAAAGAAGTTTAAACCTGCATTTATAGCCAATACGTGTGAGAATACACTAAAAGAATTATGCTTCATAAATCTAATGAATCAATTTCATTAAATTTTTTTCATTAATTCAATGAAAAATTTCATTGCGGTAATGAAATTTTACAAATATAAGGAAACAATTTCGTTAATACTACGAAATTGAGTTTCGTAATTTCGTCATCATTTTCTATTAAATTAATGACAACTTAATATCTCTTTCAAAAGAAAAATTCAACTTATTGTTACATAATTTCAATAGGTTTTTTATAATTAAAATGAACTATTAATTAAAATATTTAAATATTTTTAAGTTAATGAAAAAAAGGAGACTTTTGTAACTTTATATTTTCCGTGATAAATGTCACTAAAACAATGAAAACAAGATATGATTCTTTAACTTTAAAAAACTTATAACTAAAAAATTTTCTTCCTATAACTGTTGTAAAAACGTTTTTTTAACTTAATTTTTAGCGGTAGATTGTAAATTTAAATGTTTCATAAAATTAATGAAAAAAAATTCATTACGCCAACGAAATTCTGATTTTAGCTAAATGTAAGAAAAATATAGAGGTAAAAAAAAAAACAACGCAAAAACATTCTGTTTTCTTTAATTGTTAATTTAAATTCACAAAATTTACGCACTAGTACAAGCCAGAAAAATGGAAAGAAGGCAGATTAAGGTCGCCGCGGTCTGGAAAATGAGTTTAGTAAAATTTACTTAAAGCTTAGCTTATGAAAGTAGAACATAACATGATGTAAACGAAATATAAAAACGAAATAAAATTAATAAAACTTGATGATTTGAAACAGGAATAAAAAAAAAACAAAAAAAAAAAAAAAATCGCAACAACTCAAAACGCACATTGAAAAAATGGATAAAATAAATTCAAACTTTCATTAAAATATAAAAACATTTATATTTTAATAATAAAAAATTTCTTTAAACGTTTGACATTAAAATAATGAAACTTTTTCATTGATTTTATGAAACATTTCATTAACGGGGGGCTAATGTAACATTCTTCTTTAATCCAATGAAGGGTTACATATGCTGACTTTTAATGTATTTTTTTCATTGCATTAATGTCAAAATTCATTGGATCTGTGAAGAAAATTCTTTCAGTGTAGCGGTTTTATTTTTAACGATATTTTGAGACAAGAAATACATAGAATGTATGATTTTTTTTTTATTTCAAATAACACAAACGGAAAATAGTTAAAATTTTTCAAAAATAACCAAACTTAGTGTTTTTTACAATGACGATTTTTGAGATGTTTGAAGTTATTCAATTGATCGATTTTGACGTTTTTTTGTTGCAAAATTTGCGACTTTCGACACATTTTATCTGGCAGCTATGGCTAGGAGGTCCAAAATTAACCCTAACATAAGCCGCCCTTCTAAAATTAAGGCAAAAACTCGCATATAGATAAAAATATCTTTAATAATATTCGGCACAAAGAACTTTAACATGAACCTTAACCTCATTATATAATTTTGTTATGGCAGGTCCATAATTGTCCATGGGCCCCAAATAGGATACACTTTCGATATTTTGTTTTTAAATACTATGGTGTAGGTCATATCATATGATCGGGCTCGACCGACTATGTTTTCTTACTTGTTTTTTTTTCAATATTTATTGTTTATTCCAGCGGCAAATTGTGAGATTTTAATCTAATTGTGGTTTAAAACAAAAAATATTTTGTAATTAAAGTTAATTTTTTTCATCATTTCTGTTTTAAAATTGTGATTGTTTATGATTATTTTTCTTTCTTTCTGGTAGACAATTAAATATTTAATGCAATTTATGGCTATTTTTTTTTTTTTAACAATTTGTTCATAACTATTGTAATAAAATGACAGAAAAGAAAATCATAAAATAATAAGTAAATAAAAGATTGAAACACATTTAAAATCAATGACAATTTAACACAGATTTATTATTTTTAATTAAAAAGAAATTAAAAAAATTGTTTGAAAATCAATTTTTAAAGATAAAATTTAAATTAAGTAAAAACAAAGTATACAAGTGCCCAAGAGATTCGAAAAGCATATTTCAAAGATGCTCTGAAAAGGACTTTAAGGATTCACAGCTAAAAGCATATTTTTTTTAAATTTATTAAAAGTTTTACAACTGAATTAAATCCTTTTTTTACTAAAGTTTAAAAAATGTTCTTTAAAAATTTTAAATTTTAGAAAAAAAAAAAAAAAAAAAATATTAAAGCCGTGTTCACATAACCCCTTGAATCGTTGTGTCTATTATTTGTTCTATAAAAAACCAATAGTGAACTAGGTAATTAAATAAAACATACAACTAATACAACGATACAAGGGGTTTTGTGAATGCGTTCAATAATAATATTTCGAAAATTTTCAATTTGCTAACAACAACTATTGGGCTGCGTTTTTGAGACGTGGATTAAGTTTAAACTTAGTTTAACGTAGTGTTCAACTCGGATATTTTCGGCTAAATGTAAGTTTTTTTATTATTTCCTTAAAGACCAAAATTTTAAACAAAATTAAGCTTTTCCGTCAAAATTATGTATACAAACTTGCTAATGGCGATACAAATAAATCAGTTTTCAGATTTTCTAAGCCCAGTTTAACTCAGATCTCATAATCCAGCCTTAATTTTTTAAACATAAAATCATATTTCTAGCTTGTTTTATTAAAAAATAATTAAAGAGGATCCCGAAATTAAAGCCAGATTTGAGTTTAAAAGAAACACACAGTTTTAATTCTTTTCTCTTAGGCTTGCCAACACTTAACTGCACAAATGGCGACAAATTCAAATCTTGCGTTAATTTTGGGAAACCCTTTAGAAGCAAGCAAAAACACAAAAAGAGATCGATATAACCTATTGATATATTAAAATCTAAAGCATACATTCTGAAAAGTTCTAGGCTATCAAAGTTTTTCTTGGGATTCAAAAATTAATTATCAAGGTTTCGTTATAAAGTGCTAAATTCCCATTTCATACTACTGACAAACTGAAGTTTATTGTTGATGGGATAAGCTATTCCTATGCGCATTTAACTGGTTGCTAAGGCCAGATCGTCAGGAAACTTCATCCAAAGATTTTAGAACAACTAAAGATATTATACAAATAAAACTGTTAAGCGAATAAGAATTATAAGCCCCAGGCTGCTTAAAAATTTTTTTATTTAAAGCATACTTTTAGGAAGGTTTAAGCAATTTCATCATATTTTAAGGCTCTAATTATAGCAATTTTATATTTAAGACTTCATAATGGCAAAGTATTTTAGTTTTAATAAAACATGATTATTTAACACATTGAATGCCACCTCGTACATTTTCGTAGAACCACGAACAGTTTTTTTCTGTACGACACTAGAGGAAATTTAATGTGTTTTTTTTTAAAGAAGCCTTTACTGAATAAAAAGAAGAAAAAAAGCGACGTTCGTTTTTGTACCTTCGTGATTTTAAGAAATGCATGTCTGTCATGCAGTACGACAAAAAAAAAAACTGTTATAAAATAAAAAGAACACAGTAAAATCGATTAGGGATATTTTAGGAGTCGCTTTTATCACTTGTTTCATCATTTCGTCAGCTCATTATTGGTTTGACCTACCGACCCTTTCAAAAAAATTAAGCTAGGTATGGAGTGCATTAACTTAGTTTTGTGTTGCTCTACACGCCACCATTTGGCCAATCCAGCAAATTCCTCATACGTACAAGATAAATTTCATGTCAATAAAATGTCAACAACTCATAAACAGCAAGCAGTAGGTATATCTATGCAGCACAAAAAAGTTTCTTTTAATAAATAAATTTAGAAAAGTGGAGTATGCGGCACAAAACGATAATTTTTAATTTCAATTTAATACTATTTACTTTTAAGTTCTCAAATGAACGTTCTCAAAAGTTTAAATTTTTCTTCAAAATATATGCCAGAAGCAAAAACTCCCATCGGGTATATTTTCAAAATACTTCATGCAAACATTCATTATCAGTTTTCTTCATTACGACTTTTTGGTATATGCGCCAAACCAATAATAAGCTGACGATTTATTAAAAAAAAAAAAAATTTGGCTTTTGTGGTTACACATTATAAGACTTTCTTTGTTACATGATTTATAAGCGATTCGCAATGATTCATTTGAAAGTTTGAGAGGTGAAAGGCTTCCTGGCAGGGCTTTCATCAAACTTAATGTGTTAAATAAATTTTAAGCCTACTTTCAGGATTTTTAGAAAATTGTCTATAGAAACATAAAACATGTCTTTTTAAAGAAAATATAAGCAAAATTTAAAACATATTTTTAGGTAAAAGTGTATATCAAATTACACTGGTTTACAAATGTAAAACAGTCAGTCGTTCAGCAGGTATTTTTAAAAAACTGGTAAAATGAGGAAAAGAAAAATGTTTCACCACTTCTATATTCTTGCATTCGATTTAGAAGTGAATTTTTAGTTCTCTTATGAAGTTTTAAGAAATTTTGACAATTCTAAATAAAACAAAAAACGTTTTAAAGTCGGAAAGTTTACATTTGTAAACTGTCAGCTGTTTGAGGGCTATAATATATTCTCTAAAATTCAAAGCATATTTCTAGGCTTTTGCAAATTATTTTTAAAGAGAAATATAATAAAAAAAGTTAGGCATATTTTTAGGTAAACTGAATAATTATACATTCTTTAAAATCTAAAGAATATTTCTTGGCTTTTGCAAATTATTTTTTAAGTGAAATAAAATTAAAATTTTAGGCATATTTTTAGGTAAAATAAATAATTTAAAATTCCTTAAAATATAAAGCATATTTCTTGGCTTTTGCAAATTATTTTTAAAGAGAAATATAATAAAAAAAAAGTAAGGCATATTTTTAGGTAAACTGAATAATTATACATTCTTTAAAATCTAAAGAATATTTCTTGGCTTTTGCAAATTTTTTTTTAAGTGAAATAAAATTAAAATTTTAGGCATATTTTTAGGTAAAATAAATAATTTAAAATTCCTTAAAATCTAAAGCATATTTCTTGGCTTTTGCAAATTATTTTTAAAGAGAAATATAATAAAAAAAAAGTAAGGCATATTTTTAGGTAAACTGAATAATTATACATTCTTTAAAATCTAAAGAATATTTCTTGGCTTTTGCAAATTTTTTTTTAAGTGAAATAAAATGAAAATTTTAGGCATATTTTTAGGTAAAATAAATAATTTAAAATTCCTTAAAATCTAAAGCATATTTCTTGGCTTTTGCAAATTATTTTTTAAGAGAAATATAATAAAAAAAAGTAAGGCATATTTTTAGGTAAACTGAATAATTAGAAATTCTTTAAAATCTAAAGCATATTTCTTGGCTTTTGCATAATATTTCAATAAAACTTAAAAATTTATTCGAAAGTTAAATGTTATCTAAAGGCTGTTTTTTTAGAATAAATTAAAAAGTCTACTTTTCGGCAAAATTTTGACGTTTTGGTTTTTTATTGATTTTAAATTTTATTTTTTTTAATTTTCTGCATACTTAAAATGGTTTTTCTGGGCGTTTCCTCTTGTTTATATGCAAATCTGCTAAAAAAAAAAGTAGACTTTTACTTTTTTTGGTTTGGCTTAATAAATATCTTTAACTAAATCCAAAAGAAAAAAAAAGTTAAAATGAAGTGATACAGAAAAATATCTTCTTAACATGCAAATATCGCAGTAATTGGCTTTTTAAAAAAATTTTTTTCTTTTTTTGAAAAAATAATAGAAAATGTAATTTTTGCTTAAACATCAACTTAGCCACACAACATGCAGTTAACGTGTCTTAATACCGTTCGTTCGTTGTGCCATTTAATGAACAAATATTTGGCCGTATAGAAAATGTTTCGTGTTTAGCCCAAAACTAAAATTTTTTTTTATTTTTTTCTCTAAATATTTACAATATATTTTTTTTTTTGTTGGTATTAAAAGGCATATGTAGTATGTACTGGCAATTAGAAAGGCAAAAACGTCGTATGATTTTAACCCTGATGACTCTTTTTTTTGTAATTGCCCAATAGACCATGAGGACTTTTAGGGAAAATGTCATAAAATATTCAAAAAATACGTGACTAAAGCTTAAAATGTATTTTTTATTGGGATTTTTTTCCGACCATTTTTGCAGGCTGCTGCTGGCTTAAAGGACAAAAATATTTTGTAAATTTTGTCACATATGGCGAAAAGTCTTGGATATTTGTTTTGCCGAAAAGTATGCTAAACTAAACTTGGGTATTAAATAGTAACTGTATTATTTTGACATGGGTGGTAAACATTATTTTTAATTTCGGGGAAAATGTTATGCATGAGTAGGCTTAAAACATATATAAAACGAAGAATACTTAAATTTTCTTAATAACAAGTAAGATGCTTTATTCCGAGTCTTTAACCCTTTACGGCGGCATGTTGTATTTCTGCAACATACCCTTAAAGTAAGTGTAAAAATATTATATATGGTAGCATAGCAATTTAAGGCGATGTTGCAGTTTGGCATTCTTGCGGTTTAAAAACTATAAGTTTTCTAAGCAGCTACAAGTTTGTATTTATTTCATTTAAGTGACACGTGTGTTGTGTTGTGCGCTCTTTGAATTCATTTTCAAAAAATTATTTCTTTACGTAATAGCAATATTTGGCTATTGAAATTTGTTTGAGTGAAAGGTAAGAGGATATGTTTCAATTACTAATTTTTTTTCGCAAAACTAATTCCGTTTACGTTTTATTCTGATTTTGGCTTGTTGTATATATGCAACATTGCCTATTGAGGTGTATTATTTTACTATTTTTTCACCATCGTGAATGATTTTTCTTTAGTATCAAAATGAGCCGTAAATTGCGTAATGTAGCTCCCAAGGACCTAGAAATGTTTCTATGACAATGGGAATATAGTGAAGATGGCCTTTATTTTTCTGATAACGATGTAGAAAGTGCCGGCTCAACACGTTCCACCGAAAGATGTCAGGTTGGACCAATACGGGCACTGGCCAGTTTGCGTCAATAAACGCATGAGATGCAAATTTTCAGAACGCAAAGGCTATACGCAGACATCTTGCGAAAAATGCGGGGTTAGTCTGTGCTACAATAAGCTTTAAAAATTTTCATATTCTTAATTTCAACTTCATTTTTGGAGCTACGGCTGCAATGTTGTATTTCTGCAACATATAATTTTTTTTTAATTAATTTTTTTTATTAATTTTTCCATTAATAGTAGCCAATTTGCAACCTATTAACTAAAAACTAACAGAATTGGCGTTCTTGCTCGGTTAAGGGTTACCACCCTTTATCTACCACTCTCTAACACACATTATCAAACAGAATAAAAAAAAAAAAAACACAACAAGGGATTTGCGAGTAAATAATAGAGTCAGTTGTAGTTTTTTGCTCACATCTTAGGAATTTGTGGATCACTCTAGCTGAATTTTGATAGTGAAAAATGGCGGACTATATGTCCTATAAAAATTTAACACCCTTCGGAAAACCCATTTAAACAAACAGATCACTTTCTCTACGCATAAGGACCCAGAATATATAAACTTTATAGGCTCTAACATCGATATTGTAGAAATTACAAGCTAATAAACTTACATTTGATCACGTTTTCCAACTGGGGTGAATGGTATAATCAAACTATGAGTCCAATGATGAATACAAATTCCCCGGGAGTTTTTCCTTTTCCCATTTTTACAATTGAGCTTAAATAGGGAAAAATTAAAGCAGGGAAACACTCAAGTGGAGGTTTTACACACAATTGGGTTGCATATTTCTAGGCAGTTATTTAAATTACAATTTCTAGCATACTTTTGGGATATATTAAAATTTATTAAAGAAAAAGAAGATAGAACTAAAACTAAACAAAAATAAATTACCGACTTTCTTTAAATACTCTTAAAATTATTTTAAAAAAAATGCTGCATACTTTATGGAAACTGAATGCTGAGAAATCTTTTTTTGAAATGTTAAATATTGCGCTTTTTTAAACTCTGATAAATTTATTTGCCTATTTCAAGAATAAACAGATACAATTTTGATTTTTACACTTTGATAAAAAAATAATAATTGTCTAAAATCTTTATGGATGAAGTTTCCTGATGATCTGGCCTAAGCAACCAGTGAAATGCATAGGAATAGCTTATCCCATCAACAATAAATTTCAAGTGTTTTTGTCAAGAATAAAAACTGGGAATTAAGCACGAATAGCAAAATCTTTTGAAATTTAATAAAACAATTAAATTAGCAACACTAAAAATAAAGAAATATTTCATTAAAATATAACCGGAAAAAATTTTTGATGGGCTTTGGGCATCAACCACATTTTTTAATATAATAATAGCGAAATCTCACATTCTGCAATCAAATTAATTATTTTTCGCTTTGTAAGCAAAAACTAATGGTAAAAACAAAAAAAACACACAAACTCTTTGTTGGCCTAAAATAATCAAATTTAAATTATGTAGCATATTTTCAGGATGAAAATATTAAAATGTTGTTAAAGTTCCTCGGAAGTTTCCAATAAAAACTAAATAACTAAATTAAAATTTAGTTTCTAAATAACGATTTTTTACCCTTGAAGAAAATATTTTTTAACATTCGTACAAAATTATCAAAGTAATTTTCGTGGAAATACAAAATTTAAATTTAAACGATTTTGCTTACAAAATTCTAAGCCTTTAAATAAAAGAAATCTTTAGCAAAGTTTTTCGTTTTTCTTAGAAAATCGTTTATGTATATGTCTTTACCTTTCTCTGTAAAAACAAACGGAAAAGGCTCTTCTTGCTTCCATTTAAGTTTTAATGTTTATGCATGTGCTTGTGCTTATGAAAACTAAAGTATGCTTTGATTTTAATCCTACTTTATAAGCAAAAGCAGCAAAGCAAACAATTCAAACAATAAAGGAGAAAACAACAAACAAGTTCTCTTGTTTTTGTTTTTTTTACAAATACTTCATTAATTCATTTAATTGCTTATGAATTTATAATAACGCTTGTTTTCTGTTTTCTGTTCTCTGTTTGATGTACAATGATCCAGAATACTTCAACACAACACAAGACAAACAACTGAATACTTGAATCTCGTGACAACAATATTTACCCAAAAGGCAAAAAGTAATCAAAGACTAGCTGCCTGCCTGCCTGCCTGCCTGCTGGTATACAATCATGTATTAACATGTTTTGCAAAAAATATTGGTTGTTTTTACATTTTTCTACAACGCCCCTAAAAGTATGCCAGCTATGAAGGAGAGAACAAATTGCCACTTGCTTGCTGCAAGGTTATAAGTGATTTCCTGCTTGAAACATGTTTATTTAGCAATATTGGTGTTTGTCTTGTATGTATGTGTTTGTGTGTGTGATGTTGTTAGTTTCCTGTTAATTTTTTAATAATGAATCCATAAATCAATTATTTTGTCAATGATTAAATTGCAGATTTTCATATTTTGTCCTTTGCAAAGCTAAAAAATATTGTAATGAAAAATTAAAATTTTAATTTATTATTAAAAAAAAACTCAGGCTTCCTAAATGAACATTTTTATGTAAAATGATCATATAAACACTTATGTGTAATTGGCTTTTTATATTAAAAAATATGTTGAGTAGCTTTTGATGAGAATTCAAAAAAAAAAAAAAAAAAAAAACAAATAGTAATTAAATATCTCTGAAAAACTTGTTAAAATGTTTGCGGTTTAAGTTGTGTTTTTAATATAATTTTAATATTAAAAATATAATCATTTAAAAACGTTAAGCGGAGTTCAATCAATATCAATTAAATGTGTAATGAAAAATATAAAATTAGTGTATACTTTTAGGGCAAATAGGAAGAGAAATCAGGGAAACGATTGTAAATTTAATTAAATATGTAGATTGTTTAAAAATTCAATTGCAATGTAAATATTATTTAAATGGAATCAAATGGAAATTGTCATAGCTTGCTTAAAAGTATGCTGTACTTTTTATATATGTATAAATTCCTCTGCTTTAACGTAGAAGGGCAAAAATATAGAATATTTTTAGGTGAGTTAAAAGTTTAGACGATTTGTGTAAAGTTTAATGTTTAATTTTTAAATCAATTCTCTTAAAGCATACTTTTAGGACAAACTTTTTTGCATCTGAAATTTTTATACAAAACAATATCATATATTAAAGTAAGTTAAAACCACACACACAGTTTTTATAGGGTCAGATACTTAAGAAAGCATAATTTTAGGAAGTCTAAACCAATTTTGTAGTAAATTTTTCCGGCTCTGAAATTTGTATACAAAACTGAAGCATTTATTTAGGTCAGTAAAAACCACAGTCTGTTTCTGTAAGGGCAGATATTAAGCTAGAGAATACTTTTAGGACATATTGTGTAGTATATTTTATCCGACTCTGAAATTTGTATACAAAACTTAAGCATATATTTAGGTAAGATAAAAGCACATACAGTTTTTGTTAGACCAGATACTAAACTAAAGCATGCTTTTAGGATGAGCTTTAAACAACTTTTGTAGTATTTTTTCGGCTTTGTAATTTTGATACAAAACTGAAGCATATATTAAGGTAAGTTAAAAGTACATACTGTGTTTGTAAGGTCAGATATTCAACTAAAGCATACTTATGGGACGAATTTTAAACATGTTTTGCAGAATATTTTTTCGGCTCTAAAATTTCAATACAAAACTGTATAATTTTTTTAGGCGAGTTAAAAGCACAGCCTGTTTGGAGATTAAACTAAGGCATACTTTTAGGAAAAATTTTTAACACATTTTTTAGAATATTTTTTCAGGCTGTAAAATTTTTATTCAAAACTAAAGCTTAACTTTATTTCAGTTAAAAGAAGTGACTCTCTACTTACTTCCAAGCAAAAAATTGATTTCGTTTCAAAAGAATTGCTTATATTTTGAGTTAAAATGTGAGTTAATCTAATTAATCCTCTGTTTATCTGGTACCATGTTTTTATTGAATTCCAATACATTTAAATTAAAGAAAATTAAATATCTTTAAGAAATCCCAAAGACATATTTTTTCATTTAATGCGAAAAGTTACCGGTTCTAATAAAATTGTAAGAAATGACTCGACATTACGACCACTGCTTAACTTGATTTTTATTTCCTCACCGTTTTTTATTAGCTCTCCCTTTAAATTGCATGTTTGTTTTTTATAAAAACCCATAATAATAACAAAAAAATTACTTGTAATTATAGAAACACACAAAGAATTAAATCAAACAGGGTGCGTTTACCACATTTTAAATAAAATTAACAGTATAACAACACAACATATTTTACCCCAAACATACACTTATTTAAACACGCTCTTAACATAAAATTAACGGTAAAATCACCACCCACCCGCTCTTGACACCGCAAGTGAATTATTCTTTTTCTTGTTTGAGGTCAGAGAACAAGTGACCACTGCAATATTACGACATGAAATGTGAGGATGTATTCTAACCTCTGAAAGAAAGAGAGAGAGAGAGAGAGAGAGAGAGTGACAGAAGAAGAGAGCCAAAGAGTTTTTTATTGGTATAGACTTTACTTTCAATGTAATTATATCCTTTTTAGCAAAACTAGAAATTAAAAATTAGCAAAACTTATTAGCCTTAACTTTGTAGCATGCTTTTAGGAAAAGAACTTAGTCAAGCAATTTATTTTTTTTTGCAAAAGTAACAAAAATTTAACCACAAATCATCTTTTTTGAAAACTTTTTTTCACATAATTTTAATTAAATGTAATTCTAGACTTTAGTTTGATTAAGGTGTTGTCGTTTTGGTTTACAATTTCTATATTATTTGTGTTTGAGTTTTTTTTTTTTTTGTTTGCAACGAATTTGTTTACTATTTAGGTTTAAGTAAGATTGTAAATTTCCTTTGTAGACACAAGGTAATTAATATCAAATATCCGTTTTGATGAAAAAACAAAATTCGAGAAAAATTTTTTATATTTTAAGAAACAAATTAGAATACCTGGAATTATTAAAATATGTAAAAAATTAATTTGTTTCACATATCGCTCATTTGCTGCAAGACCGGCATAACTCAAAAAATGAAATTTTTGAGTTAGAGACGCAGAATTGTTCGCTTTGTTTTTCATTATACTGTGTATTAAATTCATTTTTATATCTTTATACTTTCCCAGTTTGAAGAGAACGTGTCTTCTTTTGTTCTAAGTTGTTAAAACAAATCAGAAACTTTAAATGCGTTTATCTCGAAATGGATTTTTTTGAGTTATGCCGGTCTTGCAGCAAATGAGCGATATATAAATTGAAATAAGAAATAGGAAATAAGAAAAATTGTATAGACATAAAATTTAAATGAGTCAGAATATTTCAATAAACTTTTAAGCCAGTGATAACCAAGACCCGAACTAACCAAGTTTCGAACGCACGCACACAAAGATATTATGTACTTGTGTGCGGTCGCAGAGACTGATGATAGTCTGATGTTTTGAAACGAACAAAGTTGTTGTATACATGTGAATTGCCGACCGTGTCTGTGTGAAAAATACGATTATTGACTGACTTGCGAGCCTATGGAGTGGCTATCACTGTTTTAAACCATAAAATGAAAAAAACATAACATACTTTTGGGATATAATCAGTTGAGAATAGTTTAAAAGTCTTTTTTTTAAACAGAAAGTTGTATAAATACCGTTCTTTAGATATAAATAAAACTATTTTGTGCTCCTCCTACTTCCCGCCTATATTTATTCGTATATTGTGTATTACCAAATTTCTTGTACCTAATTCGAAAGCTTTGACTCTTGCCGTTCTCCAGATATACAGAAATCTATAATGACTTCGTACGTGAGGTGCCACGCCCATTTCTCCAATCCCGTCCATATTTTTAAAGAGGTTGTATGTTAAAAATCCAACTATTCGTACCAAACTTGGACAATATTTCTCTTAGCGTTCTTTAGATATAAAAAACAACTATTTTGTGCTACGCCCACTTCACCAATCCTGCTCACATTTAATGGGATATTATGTATTGATAACCAAGACGCTTGTATCTTATTTGAAAACTTTGGCTCTTGCCGTTCTCCAGATAGACAGAAGAAGGAATAACAAAAAACAACAAAAACAAGAGATATATGTGTAAAATTAGAAGCAGTAGTGGGTTTTTGGCCATATCTGAATCATTTATGAATCGATTTGGCTTAATTTCAATAGCAAACTATTTATTTATAAGCTTATCTGATATAAATATAAACCAAACAAGTTCCCATCCTATCTGGTGTCTTCGGAAAACCCTATCAACAGACGGACGGACAGACGCTCAACCTAACTTGAACTGGGGTCTAATTACCGCATACGATATCGAGCAAAATTTATCGAAATTTTTTATTTTGGTATTATGACTCTCGATATCGAATAAAATGTATCGTAATTTTAGGCCCCTGGTCTTTCCATAAGGATATAGAATATATCGTCGGTCTCATGTAGAAAGGCCCTAAATCGATTTTTTCGAAATTGAGCTTTTTTAGTGATTCCAATACATTTCCCACAAATACAACTCGTCACAAAAATTTTATACAAAAGCATCAAAAATGTCAGTTTAACAAGCAATTGAAGAAGCCATTTTACATTATGATACATACAGTTTCTATTATGTTTTTGCCTTCTCCGGTAAAGTTGCATTTATGTGAGTTAGGGCCTTTCTACATGAGACCAAAGATATACACTTTTTTACTTTCGGTGAAGGTTATAATAACAAAATTTAAAAAAATATTTATGTATATATCGTTGGTTTATTTAGAAAGGCCCTAACATGATTCTTTCGAAATGGAGATTTTTAGTGCTTCCAATACATTTCACACCTCGTCACAAAAATGTAATGCAATTGTACCAAAACTAACGGTTTCACAAGCGGTTGTATATTTTGATATATTAATTTTTGATTTGTTTTTACCTTTTTCTGTACAGTTGCAATTACGTGAGTAAGGGCCTTTCTACATGTCACCAACGATGTATTTATAATTCATAAAAAATATTTTATGTTTAAAAAAGGTTTCTTCAACAAATTTTCATAGAAGATTCATTTTTAAAAGTGTAGCATGTTTTAGGGCAAACTTTAGTTTAAATAAAATGGGCAAACTTTATTCTAATAGTTGTCTACTTTAAGGAATATTCTTCACAATTCATTGAATTTTATTAGAAACTGTCGCAACGAAACTTAAATTTATTTGTTTTAAAGATTGTGGCGTAGTTATTAAGGGTGCTCCAACCAAAATGCACGATGTTAATTGTAAATAAAGCAAAAAGTTTTCAGGTCGCCACGGCTTTGGTGACATACCTCTATCCGATGGTCCATGTGAATTATCTTAATATATTTTATTATGATAGAAGGGTCTGTGGCAATTATGTGTGAAACAAAATATCGGCATACCTCTATGCGATGGTCCCTATTTTCAATGACTCTGAGACATAATTGCGGTTATCAGCGCAAAAGGGGTGTACAGACTCCTTATTATGAGATAATGAGGAGTTAAAACTCAGCCTTATTCCAGTTGTCGTTGTAGTAATCGCTCGTATCGTTTTTTGTAAGAGACTAAAGTAACACACAACCAGTGTTCTTTAATCTCTTACACAAAACGACTTGATCGATTACGACAACGACAACCGGAATAAGGCTGGCTACCTTTGCACTATAGTACTTAGTTGTAACGGCCCGTGCAAAAACTATGTTTCTATCACCATCTGTTTTGGATACAAACAGTTGGCTTACCCGACTATTGCACTGTAAAGAACAGTAAAAAGAACATATCTTACACCAGTACCGTAACCAAATTAAATTGTGGGTTACACCCCTTCTGCGCTGATAGCCTCAACTGAGGTTCAATGTCTTTTTAACATCCCTTAAAGAAACAAGTCGAACGGTGTTGAATCAGATGATCGTGGCGGTCAATAAACATCGCCACGACGTGAGATAACACGGCCATTGAATTTCGTTGGCTGGGTAGCAAGTGGAACCACATATCGTTCGGGTCTATATCCTCAATTTCTGGCCGCAAGAAGTTCGTTATCATCTCGCGATAGTGAACACTATTTATGGCAACTGCTTGGCTGACCTCTCTTGCGAAGAAGTACAGCCCGATGTGATGCCGCTCATAAACTCCACTAAACAGTCACTCTTTGCGGATGCATAGGCTTTCCAACAATCACTCGTGGATTCTCATTTGCCCAAATTCGGCGATTCTGCTTATAAACGAATCCACTGAGGTCGATTGTGCTTACCAAAAAAATCACGATGTGCACAAAATTCATTTTGATTTGAACGCCCATTTTCGTAAAAGTCTTTAACAACTTTACCGAGCTGCTTAATTGCTTACCTCTTTATGGTTGAATTTGTCAAACCCTGAAACAATGAAATGTCAAATTAAGTTGGGCAAAAAACTAAACATCGTGCATTATTGTTGGACCACCCTTTAGAAGCGTTTTTATTTTAAAAGAAACATATTTTCTAGTTAATTTGTTTTCTCTTTTTCTTTTAATAAAATATAATTTTATAGACTTCTTTTAAAATTTTTTCTTAATAAAGCATGCTTTTAGGCGTTTTTTTAAACTGAATTTTATTGGTATTTAAATTATATATATATAAATGCATACTTTCAGGGGTTTTTTTAATTAGAGACCAGTTTCAGGATTTTTTTTTAATTTTATTTAATTGTAAATACCTGCTGCTTTCTTTTAGTATTTTTGACATTAAAATTTATTGTTTTTTTTTTTTTTTTGGTAAAAAAGTATAGCATTCTCTAAGGCGAGTTTTAGTTCTTAAAAAGCAAGTGAATGCTAAATTTATTTTTATCGTGAATAAAATTTTCCTTTTAAAGTTTCATTCCTTTTCCTTAAAAAATCAATGGGGAAAAGCTAAATTGCCAGGGAAAAAACTATTCACTAAAGGGATGAATATTTAATAAAGTTTGCATTTTATCAATAAGTTTTTTTTATTATTTTTTTTTTTTTTTTTTTTTTGGATTATGTTTATGACTTTTGAAATTTATTTTCTCTTTAGTTTGAAATGTTTTTCCTATTCTTTTTCTTTTACATTTTTTAACCCAATTACAAAACAGTTTTAGTTACTTTTTTAAAAAAAAAAAACTTTGCGTGATTTTGGCAACTGCCGTAATAAATTAAATTTTATACATTTTACCACTTTAAAAAGAAGACCAAATTAAATTGCAAATACATTTTTTCCTTTCTACAAATCTTACATAAAATAAATGATAATATATTAGTGTGTTTAAGGGGAGTGTTACAAAAATATATGAGAGTTTTCTTTTTATTATTGTATGTGAAAAAGAAAAAAAAAAAAGTTATTTAATACTATCAAATCATCTAGATGACATGAGCATGTCATGTCAAGATACAAACAAGATGACTGTGACTGGCTCAAGACAAAATGTTAATGATGAATATTTAAGATACGATTTCAATAGAGTCATGAATAAAATCTTTGTGCTGCAAAAACACTAAAGGAAATTTTAATAAGGTTTGGTGGTTTAGAGGAACTTTTCTATTTGCATGATTTTGTTTTAATGATCTCTAGTGTATTTTATGCCTTGTTTGGTTGGGTTTTTTTTTTCTTTTTTTTTTTATAAATTTTAGCTGAGAAAGCAATAAATGAATTTCTTTTATGCTGATAATTCTCCAGTTTCCAAAGTGTCTGTATCGTTTTTGAGTAGTAGTTAGAAACACTATTTTGCTTGACTAAGGAAAACTGGAATAAAAAACAACTTTGCAAAATTTTCTATTGTAAAAATGTATGGTGTTTATAAAAATATATTTTTATTTGTAACAAGAGAATTATTTATCTGATTTCAATAAAAATTGCTTAGTATAAACATATCAAGAAAATGAGATAACATTTTAGCAAAGAAAATTTACAGTAAAAACTTTAAAAACAGACAGAATGACAACCAGGCGTCTAATAAACTTTAAATAAACATTTATTTTAGCCTTCACTGTTTTTTTTTTTATAGAATTCCAGCACAATAACTTTTATATTAAAACGTTTCTAAATGTTTGGCTTGGAATTACGTTGTTTAGCTGCCAAAAAATATGCAACAAAATCCTTTATATAAAGTAACATTTGCTATTGAGCTCTTAAAATTATGCTATAAAAATGATATTGTTGATAATGTACCGCAGAAAAAAAAAATTAAATAAAAATTACATGAAATCATAAAACATTTTTCATATAGATTTCGGTTTGCTTTCATTTTACAAAATATAAATTTTTATAAGCTTTTTATTTAATGAAAAAAAGAAACCTGATGCTGGTTGGGCTGTTCTTATTTCTGTTGCTAGCATTTAGGGATTATGTGGTTGTACATTTTTTTTTCAATTTATAATTTAATTAAAATTTTTCTCTCTTGGATTCAATTTTTAATATAAAATATGGCTAATGAAATAAAAAAAAAAAATAAATAAAATAGCAGTAATAAAAATATTTTAGACAAATTAAATTTTTAATCGAAATTAAGCAGCTTTTAGTTTTGCAACATTGTCGGGATTTTGGTGGTTTATTTAATAGTTTATAAAATATTTTTAGACAAAAACCCAGCAATTATGCAGCAATACAAAATAAATTAACCAAGAAAAGCAATAAATCACATGATATACATAAATACACAAACGAAAGAGCCTACTTTTAGGCTAACAACAAAAATAATGAACCAAAATTATAAATTAAAAGATACAGCGGGTTTTAAATCTGGTGTTTTCTTTTCTAAATAAAATCTATTTAAGGGCAATAAAGTTGAATTAAAAAAAAATTTTTCATATTTTTGATAAAAAATTTTCGAATGTAACTTAAAAGGTGATCCAACCAAAACGCACGATGTTAATTGTAAATAAAACAAAAAGTTTTCTGACAATTATCTTAATATTTTTTTAACATGTAAGAAGGATCTTTGACAATTATGTGTGAAGCAAAATATCGGCCAAATGCTCGCCACGGCTTCGGTTGCATACCTCTATGCGATAATCCATATTTTCAATGACTGAGACATAATTAAGGTTCAATGTCGTTAATGTATCGATCTTTTCTATTAAAAATCCTCAAAATAAGAGGTTCTGCAATGTCAAATCACATCATCGTGGCGGCCCACTAACAACGCCACGACGTCAGATAACAGGGCCATTGACTTTTTCGCGCAATAGAGCCATTGTTTCGTAAGCTGTGTGACAAGTGGCAACGTCCACCACATATCGTCCAACATTCCTCAATTTCTGTCTACAATATATCTGTTATCATCTCGCGATAGCGAACACCATTCATGGTAACTGCTTGGCCAATCTGATTTTCAAAGAAGTGTGCCTCGCCGCTAAAGATGTTTTCTTTGTAAAGTCACCATTGACTTCTGTCTGTTCAACCAAACATGCAGTGTATTGATGGTGCTTAAAATGGTCATTAGGCTGCAGCTCTTGAGTCAATTGAAATGCTTGTTCAACCTGATTTTCGAAGAAGCTCGACCCGATGACGACGCAAGCCCATAAACTGCACCAAACATTCCTTTTTTGTGAATGCATCGGCTTTTTAACAATCACTTGTGGATTCTTATTTGCACAGAATGCGGCAATTCTGCTTGTTCACGAATCTACGCATCGAATCACAAAGTGCATGAAATGCATTTTGATTTAAACGCCCATTTTCGTAAAAGGCTTTAATAATCTTAACGCGCTGCTAAATTTCCATGGTTGAATTTTCAAACTTTGAAACAAAGAAAAGTCAAATTAAGTTGGGCAAAAAACATGACTTTAAGGTGTGACACACAATTAACATCCCGCATTATGGGTGGACCACCCTTTATTATTATATTATAATTTTTAATATTTAAAAACGTTGACAATTTTAGAGTAAAATTTTTATTTTAAAATAAATAAAAGTAAAAAATGTTGCCTATTTTAAGGCCTGGTTCTGAAAATTTAAATCGTTCTCTTTACATTAGCATACAAATCTTTAATTAGAAAATACTGTCTATTTTAGGCATAATTTTTAAATTAAAAACATTAGCCTATTTTTAGGATTCTTATATAATTTTTAAATTAAAAACATTTGCCTATTTTTAGGGTTCTTATGTAATTTTTAAATTAAAAACATTTGCCTATTTTTAGGGTTCATACAAAATATACAGAGCAATGTGTATGAAGTAGTCTTGAATAATTAAAAATAATGATTTTATAATTTTGTAGCTCTCTAAGTTAAATTTTATTATATAAAAAGCCAAAAAATCGTGGCCTACTTTTAGCCTTCCATTAATATCTGACTAACATTGAAACTAGAAACGAAACAGCATTTTTCTTTTAATTAATTTCTACGACCCCAATAATATTAAAATAAACATTTTAAAATTTCTAGCAGGCTAAATATTCAAAGACATTTTACCATTCAGCCATTGGGCTTTTAGGTTTTAACCTAAAATGAAATATGAAATAAATATTTTAAAATAATTTTGTAAATCAACCTAAAGTGAATTAAAAGTAAAAAATGTCTACATTTCAGGTCTTCATTTTTCATTTCATTACTAAATAATTTGTTATAATGTGTTATACATATATTTCATTTTCTCATCATTTATTATTTATAGCAAGCTTTTAGGTGGATACACAAAAAAAAAAAGTTTTTTTTTTATTTATTTTCGTATGCAAGTGTATGTTGTAAAAGTTAAATGAAGTTGTAAAACGAAAGTTAAATTGAATGTAAATAAAAGTTTAAATGAAATTTAAATGAAATGAGATCAAATATGATAAGTGAACTTGTTTGAAATGGAAAATTAATGTAAAGCATATATTTAGGTTAATAATAAAACAAATCTATACTAAAGGAACGTTAAAAACCTATTAAAATAATAAAAAAACAATGTTTGAAGATATAATTTAAAAAAAATTCACATCTTTAAGGCAAAAGAACTGGGCAGTAGGGTGTCCCAAAATTTTTTTTTGTCAGAGGCTCAAGCATAATTTGAAAGCTTATAGGGTCCAGTATTTTTGAATTTTTTTTAGATTTTTAGGAAGAGGTTTAGAGGTCGCGCAAATCAAGTCTTTGTTACAAATCTGGTTTTTCGGCTTTTTTTCAAACTTGACTCACAACTTTGTCAATAACCACGTTCTTTTAATTTTTTGACCGAATATTTCTAAAGAAAATTTCCCAAACTTTATTTCCATATGCAAAAACTTTAAGTTCCGGCAATATTTTTGTCCATTACGATTCCACATATTAAGTTCTTTTGTAATTTTTTAACAAATTCTGTAAAAAACGGTTTATTGCTTTTCAAATTTATATGAAAGGTATAAAAACTAGTGACGCGATTTTGAATACCGATAAGTTCTTAACAATTAAGGAAAACAAAAATGGAATTTTGTCCTACAGTTTCCGAGTTACATTATTTTTATAGTTTGAACCTTAAAAATGGTGATACTTTTTTCGTTATAATTGTTGTATATTTCCATTTATTTTTATAGTAACGTTTTAACTGTCATTAACTTCTGACATTTATTGATCTTAACCGTTACACGCTGTCATTTTCACTTTCTATTTTATGTGTGCTCCAGGAGCTATCAATCGGGCTCGCTGGATAATGAAAATTATCTATTCTTTGAAAATATGCATTTTCCGAAACCAGTTGCATTCTTATATAGACAAATCAAGAGTTGAGGGCTTGCTTGAATTTAGTTCATTTATTTTAAGAATAAATATCAAATATTGGTACCTCTGCCAGTGCCCTCGATACGCTCCTCCTAATGATCTGAGCCAATTAAAGGAATTGGATAGTTATAAAATTATTAATTTATAAAGCCGTTGCAAAAGCCTCGCTTAAAACTTTTCTAGGTCTTCAGTGGTACTTTACTCCAAAATTGGCTGCCCCAGCGTTTTTTGATGAACGTATCGACACCAAAACTTAGCACTTAATGACAAAAAAAAACTTGCAGATCCTCCATGCAGCGATTATGAAGTAGCAAATGTTACTTTAACAGAAGAAAACTTTAGAAATAAAGAAATTCAACAATTCATTTCAAAAGCCAGTCTAACTTTTTTGAAGCTTGCAATATTTCAATCGATTTTTAAAAAATAGATCCAGAGAATTGGAAAGCCAAAAAGTCATTTCAAAAGCAAAGAAAAAAGTTCAACAACTACAAGTGGTAAATGATGTGGCAGAACGAGGTGTGGTTTTGACTAATACTTATATTAATGTTACAACTTCTGAAACTGATTACCAGAATTTATTTCAAGGATAGAACGACATCGCAAGAACCGCAATAAATGATTTTTCACAGAGCAAAAGAAAAGTTTTTTTTTTTTGTTGATTGGGTAAGATTGGTGAACTGGCAAACAGCTTATAATAACATATACTGGGTATAAAGATAAAAACGGGTATAACTCAGGAACGGTAAGAACAAATTTAAAAATTGTTCATTCATATTCAAACTGCATCATTACCCTACAAGAATAGTGACGGTCATTTGACCTATCATATGACCGACATTGCTGATACAGATGTCGGTCATCGCGTAGAACAAAGTTTCTATCATTTTCTTAAGGCCAACGTGAAAAAAATGACCTGAACTTTTGTGTACGTGTGATTTTGCATCCTTCTTTAACCTATGAATTTTGTGGTAGATAAAACATATATCTGATCTGTTTACTCTTATACTCTTAACATATCAGTACTGATGTATGAACCGGACACAGCTGACTAGTCAGTACTGATGCATATACCGGTCCCAGCTGACTAGTCAGTACTGATGTATATATTCGTCACTACTGACGTATTTTTAGCTTAAATAAAACACGATTAATTTTATTAAATTCTCACACATATTTTTGTTTTTTATTTTAAATAAAATTCAATATTTGTTCGTTTTACAAAATAAATTAAATAAATAAATAATTATTTTTTGTCCTATGTGGTAATTTAAATTTTATAAAGCTTTTTTGCAATGGTCCCAACTTCAATATTTCACTTGGGTTTTGCTTAAGTCAACCTTTGGTTAGCTTTGATGCTATAGATAAGTACATATACTAAGGAATGATCCTACACTACCAGAATATCTCATAGTTTCATTAGAATCATTCCTAAGTATATGTTTACATCTATAGCATCAATGTTAACCAAAGGTTGGCTTTAGCAAAAACCAAGTGAAATATTTAAAGAATGGGAATATTGCAAAAAGGCTTAATAAAACAGGGACCGATACAGTTATTCCTCCTTTCATAAACGTCAGATGATAACAGTTTTTTTTATTAAATATTAAACGTTGCTCGTAACCAATAGTTTTATTAAAAAGTTATTGGTTTTTGCAAAACGTTTGGCTAGATCAAGCACCATTTAACTGCTTCTAAATATCATTGTACAATTCTGCTACATATTGTATCCATTCGAAACGTTTGCTTTGTTTAGTTTTTACTAAAAACTTTTTAGACCATAAAGAGTGTCTGATTCCTCACAATTGTAAAGAGCACACACTAAAGAGGTTACTGTGCGATCAAGAAGTGCTAGATTTGTGTTTTTCGCTACAATTTGCAAAATACTGTAAAATACAAAAAAAGACGACTTAATTTTGTTTAAAAACAAATTTTCATGATAACATACCTCTGAATATCGTATATCCAACTCTGGCTCCTTATAATGCAACCAAATCAAGTTGACTGCTGTACGTATGCGTTTACACCATTCACTGCAGGTGGAAGAATTAACACGGAAAAATGTTTTCGCCTCTAATCATAATATGACGATTATCCAACTGAACATCGGTGCTGAAAGTATTGAGAATACTTTCAGCACCGCCAGCAGGAGCCAAACCAATTAATTCCCAGTAATCTACATGCAATTCGTGTCCACCTGGTGCATAAAACAAATAAATGAGTTTCTACAATATTGTTCACGAAACGAAACTTACCGATTTGCCTTCTGGCACAGGTTTTAGTGTACCAAACATTGTAAAAATCCGTAATGTAAATAAAAAATTAAACCTTTGCCTTGACGTCTTAAACGATGTGTCCATCCATAGATTTTAACGTTTCTGTTAATTTTCGACACATTCAAATATGCACCTGGCCAACTGGGATCTTCGGATATGAGTATTTTTGGCTTCATCCAAATTTTGTTTAGGCTTTTCCGCATCTTCAGCTTCGCGTTTTTCTTTTTCGCATTTTTTTAACTTACTTACCCAAATCCTTTGGATTTTCTTTATTTATTTTAATAATTTAATAATTATTAAAATATTTTGCAGTATTTAATTTAAACAATTCACAAATTTTCACAAATATTAGCCAGTATGTATAACAAAAATTAAAAAAAAATTGACATTTTTGTGGTGTTTTCAGTTGTTCTACTCTAACATATATGTTAGAGTGGTACAACTAATGTAAAATTGTTGCAAGTGTGTTAGTAAAAATTTTTTTATTTTTAGTTTAGGTCATCCATTTCTTGTAGGGTAGTTTTTCTCGTTTTTATTTAAACTTAAAAAGTTGTAAAGCGTTATTACAAAATTTTTGAAAAAATTACGTACAATTGAAATTAAGGGTATCTAAATGAGTAAACTCATCACAAAAACTTATAATTTTTTCACACAGGAATAAAGCTTGGATACTTTTCTTTCAAACTGTTTCCTCAGGAGTGAAGAAACTCGTGGTATTAACCAAGTTATGAGTAAAGTTAAAAAAAGGCCGAAAACTCCTTTTTTTATGAAAACTCCATTTGCGCGACCTTTTAAAGTATTCCGAAAATTAAAAAAAAAAAAAAACCAAAAATACTTTACCCTATAAGCTTTTAAATTTTAATTGAGCACCTAAGAAAATCAGAAAAAAAATTTTTTTGGGACACCCTAATGCCCATATGTGAAATTTTTATTTGTTAAAAAAGTTTTCTTATTTTTAAGTTAAAAAAAACTAAATAGTTTGGCTTGAAATGGATAATTTTTTTCTAAGTTTAAACTTAATCCACATCTCAAAAACCCGGCCTAAAAAGAGAATTTTTTACATTGAAAATGTTGAAAAATGTTACCTACATATTTTCAGGAGTGTTGACTTTTTAAGACAAATTGTTAAAAGTGGAAATACATATTGAAAATTCTAAATATTTAAGGAAAATGGGCAGAATCGTAGGACCACGAAGGAAGATAGGGGGAAATTTCTGCCTCTGACAAACTTTCAAACCGATTTAAATGAAATTTAAATCATAGAAAGAAATATATTTATATGGACACATAAGTTATGTAGTTTTTCAAAAATAGGACCACAAGGGAAGGTGGGGTGCAATTTCTGCCTCTCATAAACTTTCAACCCGATTTTAATGGAGTTTATAAGCATAGATAAATCCATATTTATATGGACACATAAGCATGATGTATTTTTAAATACTGTGGTGTAGGGTCCCTTCAGGAAATTTGTGTCAATTGGTCCAACAGACTGGTCCTGGGAGTTGTGAAAATAGAACAGGTGCAAAAAGAAAAAACTCATGACCAGTGAAAGGAGAACCAATCGGTAGAAAAAGTAATGAATTACAGTACAGTCTTCACCGTTGGTTTGATACATTTTTTTGGGACTTTCTAAGATTTGGCTCTTGAATTTAATTCTATGATTTGTTTTATTGAAATAATGGGTGCGTTCGTAAATGCATCACTGCGCTGCATCAGTGATTTCAAATGGTTATATATTTATCACTGAAGTAAATGCGGATAAAAAAATTGTGAAATACTCCACAAAATTTATATGTAGTCACACAATAAAAAAAATTAAAATTATTCTTTTATCGCCATTAAAAAAAGTTTGCTTTTCTGATGCAGCGCAGTGATGCATTTACGAACGCACCCAATACTACATCGTATTGAAATAATACTAAATTTTAGTAACTGTCACTAAACACGTCCATTGAGAATAGATTTGTGACTGGTCAAATGGTGCAATTGACCCCCTCCAATGACAACCCAAAAACCTATCACCGGACTACTTTGGTGTCAGTTCGCTTCCCTCTAGGGGTATCATATGGTCGGGCCTGACCGACTATACTTTCTTACTTGTTAAATTTAATTTTTTTTATTTTAATGAAGACAGGAATTTTACAACATAAAATTAAATACAATTTATTGATAATTTTTTATTCTTGACTGAGCTGAGAATCGAACCAGGGTTTTATTAAAAAAGTTTGCCTATTTTAAGGCTAAATTAATATCAATAAAAAACTTGAAAATGTTGTTCTTTTTAAGGCAAAAGTAAAAAGTGAGATGTTTTGGAACATTTAGGTCCTAATTATGTAAAGCGCAACGCAACGCCGAAGAATTACATTGAAAGCAAAAACAAAGTCATACATTTTTTTAAATATAAATTTCAAACGCCTCATAACTTGTGGCGTTGAAAATTTTAAAACGGTACATGAATTTCTGTAGAAAGCAACAACAAAATTGCAAAATATTTATGACTTTGTTTTTGCTTTCAATGTAATTCTTTGCCGTTGCGCTGCGTTTTTTATAATAAGTGCCTTAGGATATTTTAAGTTTTGTTTTCAATTCAAAAAGCTTGCCTAATTTTAGGCTAAATTTTATTATTGAAATTATTAACTTTTGTTGGATAATGAAAAGTAAATTTTTCACATTGAAAATGTTAATAAAAGTAACCAATTTTTAGAAATTATGCTTTTTTTAACTGTTTGTTTTTGAATTTAAAATAAAAATTTGAGATTGGGAGTTTTTATTGAAACAACAACAACAAGAAATTAAATTTGTTTCAGGTTTCAATATAAATTTCTAAACGAAAATGATGAAACAGAACTGGGGCTGAACGACGTTTTACATACAGTTTGACATAAAATTATGCCAGAGAATGCGGTCGAGAAATAAAATCAATTTTATTTTGAGGACGTTTTTTCTAATGCTCTCACATATATACACTTATTCTCTTAACAATGCTACCATACTTTCATTCAATTTCATAAATTTTGTAAACAAAGAAAAATAAGAACAAAAGAAAACGAAAGAAATGAGAGAGAATTTGAAGTTACTGCCAACGTTTTAATTATGGGCCTCACAATTTTTGCCTGAAGTTGAAGACTCAGTTCTGTTTCATCATAAAGTTTTAAATTTAGTTTAAAGAACAGTTAGTAAGACTAATTTCTCTCAGTTATTTAAGTTAAAAAATTTTAATATTTTTTTATTTTTAAATAATTTTTATTAATTTTTAAAAAAAAATTTATTTAATTTTAAAAAACATTTTGTTTATTTTTAAAAAAATTTTATTTATTTTTAAAAAATTTTTTATTTATTTTTAAAAAACATTTTGTTTATTTTTAAAAAAAATTTTTTTTTTTTTTTGAAAAAAAATTTCATTTATTTTTAAAAAAAATTTTATTTATTTTTAAAAAAATTTTTATTTATTTTTAAAAAACATTTTGTTTATTTTTAAAAAAATTTTATTTATTTTTAAAAAAATTTTATTTATTTTTAAAAAAATTTTATTTATTTTTAAAAAATTTTTTTAAAAGTATTTTATTTTATTTATTTTTAAAAAAATTTTAATTTCGAACCACCAGTACTACTGGTTAAAGATTGATGTTTGACTGTTGGCATAACGGGCACTGCAGTGGTGCAGTGGGTAGAACTCAAAAATGTTCCGACGATAGAATGTGGTGATTCTTGAAACATGAAAAGATCAACCCGGTTCGATTCCCAGTTCAGCCAGGAAAAATTATCAATAAATTTAAAAAAAAATTACAAGTTGTAAAAATTACTTCCCTCAAGTGAAAAAAGTTTAATGAAAAATTTAATTTGATGAACTTAAGCCTAATTAAAAGAATATCAAAAATTAAAATTTTTATTTATTTTTAAAAAAAAATTTGTTTATTTTTAAAAAAATTTTATATATTTTTAAAAAAAATTTTATTTATTTTTAAAAAAAATTTTTTTTTATTTAAAAAAAAAAACTTTATTTATGTTTAAAAAAAATTTTATTTATTTTAAAAAATGTTTATGTAAAAAAATCTGATATAAGCTAGTATACTGGAAAATGTATATTTTTAAATTTTAAGACCGTCGTTGTCTATTGAAAGTATAGCCTATTATAGGGCTACAAAGGTTTTAGTTAAAATTGTTGTCTACTTTAGGGCAACATTTGTAAACTTAAATTTTTCGTACTTATTATAAAAAAAATCGGGCTTATCCCTTTTCCATCTCCTTGTAATTTTTAAAAATTATTTTATTTCCAACATTTTCTTTTTAAACCAGTTTTTGCTGTGCTTAACATTTGTTTAAATGTTACAAACATTGGATTATGACTTAAGTCTTTAAAAAAACATACACAAATAGAGAAAGCACCTGCTGC
This sequence comes from Pollenia angustigena, assembly GCA_930367215.1. Lineage (NCBI taxonomy): Eukaryota > Metazoa > Arthropoda > Insecta > Diptera > Polleniidae > Pollenia > Pollenia angustigena. Next base: position 26,007,295 of record OV884059.1, read on the forward strand.
TACAGACAGCACCTCATTATAAAAGACACAAAAAAATTAATAAAAATAAAATTAAATATTAGCCTTTTTGTATTACTTATTTGAAAAAAAAAATCTAAGAACAACGGAACACAGCTGTTGGCTTTTTGATAGCCAAACACCTGAAATTAATTACCCCATAAATCTTTTCCACATTGAACTGTCCAAGTGATTGATTTTGGTTATACAGCAACTTGTCAAATAAAAATTAACTTAAAGGTTGTAAAAGTATATTGTTAACATGGCAGCGGCAAAGAAAATTATTAGGCCTGTCTAAAAATATGAGTTATAAAGTGACAAATTACTGTGTATTTTGAATGAATAACATCTTCAAAGGTTTTGTCTGATTGACTTAAGCTAAAGTATACTTTTGGGCACATAAACTGTGGGTGGCTTTTTTTTTTTTGATATTTCATTTGTTTTATTTTATTTGTTAATTACAAGAAAATAAAAATAAAAAGTAATTTAGATGTTTACGGGGGTAGTTACATGACAGTATCTCAAGGTTGTATTAATTGTGTTGTGTATTAAGTAAAAAAAAAAAAAATGTTCTCTGTGGCAAGGGATAATCGATATAAGAAACAAAAGAAGAGAAATAAAAAAAAGAAATAATATTAACTAACGTTAAGAATTTCTTTTGAGAATCAAACATTAAATTGACGTAAACAATTTCGCAGAAGACGTTGTTTTTTATAAGACTAAAAATAAGCAAAAGGAAAGAGAAATTTATTTAAAAAAAGTAGATAGTCCTTAAAAGTATGCTACAAAGTTAAATAATAATTAAATTGAAATTGTACTATTAACCAATTTTATAAAAAACTTTACAACTTTAAAGACTTAGGCTGGGTTTTTGAGATCTAAGTTAAACTAGGTTTAGTTAATCTGAAAACAGTTTGTATAATGTTGGACTTTAATAAAATAATAAAAAAAATCACATATCAGCGGAAAATCCGCGTTTTAGAATTCGTTAGACTAATTTCAAACTTAATCCACATCTGAAACACAAGAAATTGCAGTTAAAGGAAACAGAAATTCAATAAAAAAACAGATAACCCTTAAAAGTATGCTACAAAGCTAAAAAATAATTAAATTGAAATTAAAACAGTAATATAAACCAATTTTATGAAAAACTTAACAACTTTAAGGACTTAGGCTGGTTTTTGAGATCTCAGTTAAACTAGGTTTAGCTAATCTGAAAACAGTTTGTATACAAAATTTTGACGGCAAATTTTAATTTTGCTTAAAATGTTGGACTTTAATGAAATAATAAAAAATATCACAAATCACCGGAAAGCCTTCGTTAGATTAATTTCAATCTTAATCCACATCTGAAAAACTTGTTAGTCTACTTTTAGGAGACCAAAGCAAGATTTTAAAATTTGGGAGTTGGAAAATCGTAATTTTATTCACAAAATGCTGCTTTAAAAAAAATAAATTTTTAAACTATTGCATACTTAAGGGCGTTTGTTAGATAAACTTTAACAGACTCTATGATTTTGATTAATTTTTTTAGAAATTTTAAAACCAAATTGTAAACTCGTTTATTTATTTTTAACTATTTTCATTGTGCTACAAAAAGTTTAAGCCACTGTTTTCTTCTTCTAAACGACGTTCATTGACTCCAGAAACCTAATTGCAATTTTTTTTTAAAAACAAAGAAAAGTTCTTCGCTGGTACCCACAATAAAAATTGTCGATCCTTATTCCACATGGCTGCCGCACCGAGCACAATTTACAATCATTGACCTCTGACCTAAACACAATTGTTAATATCAACTGTTTAAAAAAAAATGGATGGTTTTATTATTCATATTTTTTTCTTGTTTGCCTGTAAAATTATAGTTTTTGTTTTAAGACTGAATAATAAAAAAAAAACAAGAAATATAAAAAGCTATAAATTTTTTTATAGTACTGCATGACATGCCATGTCTTATTGTCTTGTAGGAAAAAAAACAGCTGAAAAATATATTGTTAAAAAAAACTACACAACAATGAGTCAGATTTTCGACAAAAAAAGGAGTAAAATGTTAAATGAAACCAAAAAAAAAATAAAAAAAATGAAAGAAATACTGCAATTGCTGCAGTATTATGTAGTTACAGAAACAAGCGAAGTTTATTTCCTGTTTCCTGTTTTTTCTTATAGTAAAAAATATACAGATGTAGATAAATTTTGTATTTCATACTGTAAACGACCAGAAAATGAAGGAACGAGAACGTTAAAGGGAGAAAAATGACTAAGGAATTTTAAAAAGAAATGAGGTGGGGTTAGAACTTAAAAAAAATTAGCGTAATGTTTTAGATTTTCCTTTAAAACTTTAAATAAAATGTAAAACATACTTTACGATATCTGTAAAAAAGAGAATTTTTTAAATAACGCCCATAAGTGTGCTTTTGAAACTGATATATTATTTCTACTTTCACATTATGAGATATTATTCGGTTTAAATTTAATTTTTTATCATTTGATAGAAATTTTAACTTACAATTTTTATGGCTATTTTAATAGCGACTAAAAGTATGCTTTAGAAACTAAAATATCCACCTTAATCGTGGTTGGCGAATTTAACATACGCCTGCGACTGTTTGGTAATAGATTAAAGGAAATAACTGCATGTTCTCTTTAATCTATTACCAAACATACGCAGGCGTATTTTAAATTCGCCAAAGAAGTTAAGGGTAATTATTTCTGCTATAACGTTATTGCATGTTTACCTTCTGAACTCTATTAAAATTTTTTCGAATGTAATTTTCAGGTGTAATTTTGTGGTTACACATTTTAGGACTTTCTTTGTTGCAAGATTTCTAAGCGATTCATAATGATTCATTTATTCTGTTTTATTTTTTTTTTAGCAATTGATTGGAATTGATAACTCCTAAAAGTATGCTTTAAGAAATGAAATATCAGTCTGATTACAGTCGTTAGCGTCAACTTAGGCGTCGTTTTTTGTAGTAGATTTTAGAACACAGGTTCTGTATTACTTAATGCCCCTATTCTGTTTCACGACTCAACTCAGTTAAGCTGAAATTTAAACAACTGCTAGTGATGAGTTTAAAATTGTTAATGTTTTTGTTAACCACACTAACACAGAGTTGTTAACAATACCACAGCCCGACAAAATTAAAAAAGATTTATTTTGGGTGCGCTGAGTTCAAAACTGTAATCAGTTTGTCTCTATCAGCTCTAGTTTTCATGATATAGCTTTTTTATACCCTCCACTTATGACCTCCAATTACGAATTACCCGAAATTTTTTTTTTCCAATTTTTTTCTTTTTATCAAAATTTTTTATTTACTGTTATAGTTATTGCCAAAAAAAAAAAAAAAATTCCAAATTTGTTTAAGTATATTTTTTATTTTAATAAATCTGTATGAAACAGTTTTACTTCTTTTTATTTTTTTAAATTCCTATGGAAAAGTTTTACTTTTTAAATACTTAAACAAATTATTTTTTTTTTTTTTTTTGCAATAACTATAACAGTAAATAAAAAATTTTGATAAAAAAAAAAAAAAAAATTGGGTAATTGGTAATTGGAGGTCATAAGTGGAGGGTATAAAAAACTAGAGCTGATAGAGACAAACTGATTACAGTTTTGAACTCAGCGCACCCAAATTAACTAAAATCAGTTGATAAATTCAAAGAAGCCTGTGGCCTGTGTAATACAAATCTGCAAAATTTTAACTAAACAAGAGTTGAGTTTTAAACCGTAATAGAGACATTCATATATAACAACAAACGACACAGACGTTTACGCTAACGCCAGCCGTTATCAGGCTGATTTTATATTTTCCTTTTGTTTTCTGGTAGTATTTTTGCTCTTTAGTTTATTTTTTTGTAAAACATTGAATAGGAATTTAAAGAATTTCCGGCTTATTTTTATAACGCCTAAAAGTATAATTAAAAAAAACTAAAATATTTTTTCGCTTAAACGTTTGGGCATATTTTCTTTTGGAATTCAAGTAGTTTTATTTTATTTTATTTAATTGTTTTAACATTTAATTGGAATTAGTATTGTGGTAATTTTGTTGAACTATTTATGGTTTTTAATCCAAATTTTTAATATTTTTATTTAGGCTTAAAAGTTCATCCAATTAAATTTTCATTAAATTATTTTTATGAAGAAAGAAATTAACCAACATGAAAATTAATTAAAATTGTTATTGATAATCTTTCATTCTTGGCCGTGGCCGGGGCTCGAACCCTGGCCGGCAGGTTACCATGACATGTTTCGATCGCAACCACTCGATCTCTTCAGATGGATTTGCCGTCTTACACTCGCAGCCATCGACGACTGCTGACGTCAATAGTCAAACATCAATCCTTAAACCAAATTGTATTTTAACCTTTGGTAGACCGAAATTTGCTTTTCTGAATGATTATCCATTTTAATTGATTTAACATGTTTTTTCCTTACTTCTGTTTCCTCGTACTTTTGTCAAGAAATCTTCTTGAAGTCCAAAGTACATTTGTGTCTATCTTTTTTTTCTGTTGATCCTTTTCAGCACAACTTGGAGGACAAATAAACACATAGAGCTCGTGCCTTAGCTTTTGATAAAAATTAAATTTGATGAACTTAAGCCTTAGTAAAAATATTAAAAATTTAATTGGAATTTAGAAAAACTTTTGGCTATTTACTGATAACTCCTAAAAGTTTGCTTTAAAAACTGAAATATTATTTCTGCTTTAAGGTTATTGCAGATTTTCCTTTTGATTTCTGGTAGTATTCTTGCTGTTTTATTTACTTTTTTTCTAAAACTTTAAATAGAAATATTAAGTTTTTCTAGCTACGTTTTTAACGCCTAGAAGTATGATTTACAAACTGAAATTTTATGTGGGAAAGAAAAATTATTTTACTTTATCTTAATGAGTTCTGGTAGTCTAACAGGTTTCATTAACTATTTTTTTAAACAATTTAAAGCGTAAATTTTTTCTTAATGTTTGTCTAAAAGTTTGCCTTAAAAATGTCGCTGTTACAAAATCTGCGACTTTTTCAAAAGTTCTTACTAAAAAAAAAGTTTTTTACTAAAAAAAAAAAACAAAAATAAAGTTTGTGTCCAAAACATTTCCTATTTTTTTTTTTTAGCAAATTTTACAATTTTTATGTTTCCCGAACATAAAAATTAATTAAAAAAATTGTTAAAGAACAAAAGGCTTGAAAACCAAAAGTGTCAAAAACACATTTTGTATATTTTTGTCTGCTTGTTTAAATAACAAATTTGCCTTTACACTTAAGTTTAAAACCGTGAAAACAACATTTAAAAACTTAATTGTTTTAAATGTTATTTTCTTGTTAATAAAGCAATGTTTTCTTTCCTCTGTCAAATTGTAAAAGTTATTGGTATTTAAACGGTCTATTCTTAAAATTTGTTTATTGAAAAACCATAAAAACACATTATTTAACCCATAATTTTTCTTTCGTTAACACTAACGAGTTTTGTTAAACATTTTATTGCCTATTTAAGGGCTTAACCAAACAAAATAATGCTTTATGTGTTGTACAACAAACACCTACAAAGGGAAACAAAACGATCAATAAATTTTTATTTTTTTTTTTTTACTTTTAATGCAAAATAAAAAAAAAGAAATAAAACGAAAAAACATTTCTTTAAAAAACCCCTCAAAGAGAACAACCGGAAATAAAAGAAAAATTAGAAAAAAAGAAAAAAAAAAACAAACTACAAACAAATTGTAAAATCGTATTAAAATCTAATAAACAAATAATCCAATTTAAAATTTGTATCAAATAAACTGATGCAAAAAAAAAACAAACATAAAAAGTGGTTACTTAACAAAAACATAAAAGCTAAATTGAAATTGTATAAATTCAACACTTTAGTACAAAATAATGACAAGTATTCTTTAAAAAAACATGAGTTTATTTCAGTTAATTAACAGAAAATGAATGAAAGAAACAAGTACTAACCTTAATTATCAGCAAACAATTGAAGATTAAACATGTTTTTTAAAAAAGAAGAATTTAAGACAACTTTAAAAGAAAAAAAAACTTTTCGAAATGATCTTTAACTCTTAAAATTTCAATATATAGAGAAAAACTTCCCTACTTTTAGGAGCAAAATACTTAGAAACTCTTTAAACTATTAAAAATTAAACATTCAGAAAAAGATTTCATCATTTAGAGAAAAACTTGCCTATTTTTAGGAGCAAAATACCTAGAAACTCTTTAAAATATCAAAAATTAAACATTCAGAAAAAGATTTCAATATTAAGAGAAAAACTTGCCTACTTTTAGGAGCAAAATACTTAGAAACTCTTTAAACTATTAAACTATTAAAAATTTTAAAAAACATTTAGAGATATAATAACTTACTTTTTGAAGAAGAATTTTGTATAAAAATTCCGAAAGTTTGAGATCTTCAAAGAAACACTCTTTAATAAGAAAAATCTCATCAAGAAAATCATGCTTCTAAACCTACTTTGGAGTAAAAAAATGAAGCACTTAATGAAAGAATATTGCAACAACGGAAGTTAAGGCCCAACCACAATGTGCTTAAGTTGGCTTAATCGAATGAGCGAATACATGTAAATTATTTGAGGCAAACCATATTGAACTTAAGGAAACTTTTTGCTAGGTTTAATTAAACTGTCATTTGCTTAAGAAAGGTGCGAATCTAATCGCACATTCCGTACGGAATCAAATGTTTTTTTATTTTGTTTTCGTTTTCTTAAATACATTTGAGAGACTTTTTGTTAATTTTTGACAGTAGGTTAAGCAAGGCTTTGCATATTATGGTTGAGACTTTAGTAATAATTTTTCAGAAAAAATACGTTTTAAATAAAGGAGAAAACTAATAAAATTTTCAGTTGCCTACTTTTAGGAACAAAATCGTCTAAAATATCAATAATCGAGAAAAAAACTTAAATAAGGTTTGAAAAAACTTCCACCAAAATGATGTTTAATTAGTAGAATCGCTTATGTAATGATTTTTGTTGCCTATTTTAAGGAACAAATGTAACATAACACTGTTTTAAATATGAAACCTTATAAGATGGTCTACAACAAATTTTTAAACAAGAGAAATTAAAAATTAAGAATTTAGTTGCCTACTTTAAGGACAAACATTTTCTAAAATAATAATTTTAAAGAGAAAACTTTCACAAAAATTATATTTAACTGGTAGAATTATGCGAATATTTTCGTTGTCTATATAAAGGAGCAATTGTAACATAATAGAGGTTGCATAGTAAATATTTTTCTTGCTTTTATTAAGGAGCAAATCTTGCATAAAAGTGTTTGCATAGGAGAGGAACGCCTATAAAATAGACTTACAAAAACCTTTTAAATAATAAAAATTTAGTTTTCAGTTGCCTACTTTTAGGATTAATATCTTCTAAAATATCAATTTTAGATAGAAAACTTACTTGTGGTCTTAATAAACTTTCATAAAAATTATCTTTAACTAGTAAAATTATGAGTAGATTTTTGTTGCCTATTTTAAGGAGCTAATATAGCTTTTTAATAATAGAAATTAAGTTTTCTGTTGCCTACTTTTTGGATTCAAACTTAGAAGGAAAACTTAAATGAGGTCTTAATAGACTTTCACAAAATATTCATCTCTAACTATACAAATTGTTTATGTAAAGAAGAACATATAACATAAGAGTGTTTAAATACGAAATCCTTTAAAACGGACTTACAAGAATTATAACTTAGTTAAATAAAACTTTTAATAAGAAAATGTGTTGCCTAGCTTTGAGGCTGCTGCTTACATTTTTGTCGGATTTAAGGCTTTTACTTAAATTTCTTAAAAGTTAAACCAAATTTTATTGAATACTTTTACCCCCGTATTCATAAACGATTATTAAATTTAACAAAAGTTTATTAAAGATAATTTTCATAGTAAATTTGTTTATTAAACCTTTTTAAATTAAAAAAATTTTATGTATACAGGTTTTAGTATTTAACTGACTTTTCATTTCAGTTTTATATTTTAATCTAAAAAATTTAATGTTTTCTTTTCAAATCAATTTCAATTTTAAGTGCTGCATTAAAATTAATTTACTACTATTGCAGCTAATAAACTAAAAAGTCAACAGTTAAACTAATTAGATAGAAATCCTGCTGGGCAAATAAAACCGTTGAAAGGAAATCAAAAAAAAAAAATTGAGAAAATCCAAATGCGAAAGAACGGAAAAAACCCAAGGGAAGGCTTTGAATACAGAGTTCAATAAAAACAAAACCTCGTACATGTGTTAGAGGTTACCCCTTCAAAACAATATAGAGACAAACATAAAACAAAAGAACGCTTGAATGTGTAAGGAATAGATAAACAAATTGCTGAAAAGTACGTGGTTTAAATGCTTATTAGATTTAAAGAGGATTAATACTGATAAAGTACTCTAAAGCAATTTTAAACCCAAACAGATAAACACAGCAGCAGTTAAGCTGCCAAAAGGGAAGAAAAACAGACAGAAAGAGAACCATTACTTAAGCTTAAGGTTAAAAATTATCTAGCACAGTTAAAATAAACAAATAAAAAAAAAAGAAAATATTGTAGCATAACTTTTTATTTAACTTGCCTTACATTTTTATTTATGTAGTCAAATACATAAATTAAAAACGTTTAATCCAGAAAAAATATTGCAATTTCTTTAGAATAAAGCAAAATTTCGTTTATTTTCTTTAACACTTAAACAAAAAGAAAATATTTCTTGGGCTTACTTGAGCATTAATCAAGCTAACTATAAAATTTATTGGTAAACCAAAAGAACAGAATAACATTTTTAAAAAAATTAATACGGAAAAGTGAACAAAATTTTGGTAAATAAAGAAAACTAAACCATATTTTAGGGCAAGTTACAAAAAACTCTGGATTCTTAAACTTTTACTAACGATTTTCGTGGGTAGGAGCACTCCAATTAGTCTAAGAAATATTGTTTTTTCTTGAAAGAAGTGTAAAAGAAAGAACAAAAAAAAAATTAAAAGGATTTTAATTTTGCAGTTTTGTGTGCATCTTAAATGTTTATGAAACGCATTAAGGTATGCTTTTTATTTTACAATGCAAAATATACTTTCAAAAATAAAGACTACTTTCAGGCACTTTCAGTTTAAAATAAAGAAGTTTTTTAAGAGAATTTCTTATATTTTGTCTAAAATCAGTAGACACATTTATTAAAGTGAAACTTTTATTAAGCGCCTAAAAGTCTACCCAATACTTTTTTGTACTTCACACATACATATCGTCTATTTTAGAAAAATGTTCTATTCATCAATCTTATCAAGTCTAATCCAATTTTGTATTATTTTGCCAGAAACTATTTAAGCGGAAATTTATTTTACCTTCACCGTTTATTTAGAACCTTAAATTGTACTTTACATTTTCCTTCAATAAAACGGAAATTTTTGCTTCATTTCTTTAAGCATATTTCACTTTTATTCTTCTATCTCTGAGTTTTATAACCCTCTTTTCTGAGAGCGCTCTAAAGAAATATGTTGTGGCTATTTTATGTTCATTTACATTTATATTTCAACAACATTTTACTGCATGTTCATGCATGCAATATAGTTTATGGCCACAATAAAAAAAAGTAAGAAAATATTTTAGTTTTTTTTTTATTTAACTGTAAACGTCTGCCAGTTTATGGATGTTTATGGGAATTTTATTGTACGAGGGTAGTTTGAAAAGTTTCTAAATTAGACTTTTATTTCACTTAAGTGCGTTGTAACTTTAAAAACATTCCTCTTTGGCAAAAAAACAAACTTTTCATTTGCGTGTGTAATTCTTCTATGCAATTTTGTAGCACAGTTCTCTGTTTAAGGCCATCATTATGCATAAAAAGCTACACATCACATAAATTCCGTGATGTTTTAATTCAATTTTCTTTCAGTTAAAAATAGCGGCGTTTCCAAGCCCATAAACCAAACATTTATGCAATAACTTAAAGAGCATACCACCATTCTCCTCTTCTCCTTGCTATATGCATTACATTTCGCTGTAAAAACCTTCATGAAATAACTCGCCACAGCAGCTAAAGCTATTAACTCAATTAAATAGCTAGATTCTAGTACTAATAGAAGAGCAAAGAAATAGCAAATTATTGCTGCAAATATCACTGAATGATATAAAAACGAAAACAGTATGACTAAACAGAAAAAAGGATAATAAATTACATGGAGTGTTGTGCTATAAAGTTTAAGGAAATAATTAAAAGAAGAGGATTACATTTTTAATAAGTAAAAAGGAAAGACACGCCTTTAAAAAAACATGCATATAGCCCTAGTAATTTGAAAGGGAATATAAAAAACTTAGCATAATTTAAGGAAATAACAATAAAATCTTTTAAAAACTCTCTTTAGATTGACTTAATAATGAAGCCTTAAATAAAAATAGCTGCATACATTTAGGAAAATTAAATACAATTAAGCTTAAATAACTTTTTTGGAAACTTTTTTTTACAAAATTCTAATAATAATAAAAAAAATTACAGAATGTTTTTAGGGTTAATTAAAGCAAAATTTGGTTTTTCTATTTAGCAAAAATTTTCTTTAAAAAGTTAATACTTGTTGTTCTAGAGGTAATGCTAGTTCTCCAAACAATTGTACCTACTAACGGGCATTTAAAAATAATTAAATATATATATGTTCCTTTAACTCCCACTAGGGCGCCAAAAATAATTAAATAACTATACATTTTTAAAAATTCCCTTTAAATATATTAAACATTTTTTTTTGTTGCAAATCAAAAGCATACTTCTTAGAACTTAAAACATTAATTATGTTAAAATTAGTTTCGTTTATTAGTAAACTGTTAAAAATATTCATCATTTTCTTGAAATATGTCCCTGTTTATAAATATTAACAACTACTGCCTACTTTTAGGTATCTTTGAACACAAAATGTTGACTAAAATTATTACAACTTTAATTAATAAAGAACTTTAAGCCAAAATCAGTAAAAATATATTTAATTGTTTTTATTTAAAATAAAACTTGAAATCTAAAGCATACTTTTAGGAGGATTAACATTTTATTACCTTAAAATTTATTTTATTTAATCAAAGATTGATTTTTTTTAATTTTATACTTTCAAAACTTAAAATATTTGCCTTCTTCTTACCAATTTTACAACATTTAAAACTATTGGGGGCTTTGAAAACAGAAATTGCTTACAATTTTTATTCACAAAAAATAGTTAAACGCAATTTCCTTAAAAAACTGCCAATTCTTATAAAATTCCAATACAATTTACTTAGAAATAAATATCTTGAATTGAGGAATAAAAAATAAAAAGTTGAAGTAAGTCTTTTTTTAAGGCCCCTTTAATAAAAACTTTACTAAAATTTTCCTTAATTTTCCCTTTCCAATTTTCAAGTAAGCCATTTGTTCTTACTTTTAAAATATTATTGCCTAATTTTGATTACTTTCCTCACTTACTTTTTATCGAAACAGTATAATCAATTAACTTGAATGCCATTCCAAATAAAAAAAAAAAAAAAAATGCCATCTGCTTCATTCCACTTTCTTAAGGGACTCTTAATTTTATACGTTTTTCTCTAAGGGATTTCATATCCAAAAAAATTCACTATAAAAGAAGCACCATGTTTTTTAAGGCATTTCGAGCGCTTAATGGAAGTGAACAAGAAATAAAACTTCATTTGCTTGAGACACTAGAGAATTGTATGTTAAATAAAAGCTTTGTGAAATTAATGTAGCATACTTTCAAGGGGCTGTGCAAAAAAGAGAGAGTGATGATAATATACCTGAATAAGGAAAATGATTAGAAAAAAATGATTGAGGAAAAAAAGAATAAGTTCATTTTTCTGTAAGCCAAATTAGATTTAAAAAAAACTGTAGCATACTTAAAGGTGCAAAGAAGAACAAAAACAAGAATTTTATTACAATTTTATTTAACTTTAAATAAGTAAATAAAATAAATAAATAAATAAATAAATAAATTTAAATTCATACTAATTTTAAAAAGAATAAATTTCGATACAAAAAAAGACAACTTTGCAAAAACCAAAGTTTAGCTTAAGCAAAAAAGTATGTTAAATATTGAAGGAATAGAACTAATGCAAGAAAGTTTTATAAATTTAAATTTGATTCATTGAACACATTCACAAATAAAAAATTGTTAATAGTTTTAATATATATAACTTATTAAAAGGAATAATTCTCACATAATATTTGTTTATTTTAAAAGTGTTGCCTACTTTTGGGATATATAACATTAAAATAAACTATTATTTATTATGATAATTTGTTAAATGGAAACTTTGTTCCGGTTAATTAAAAGAAATAAATATCAAAATGTTATTTACTTTTTAATATGTTGCATACTTTAAGGTATATGAGAAATATTTTAAAGGTTCTGGTAAAAATACATTATTTTGAAGACAGTTTTTTGGAGATATTTTTTTTTTTTATAAAATATTTATTTTTCAAGGAAAGTAAAAACCCTTTACCTTTATAAAGAAGACTTTTAAGGACAAGTATTTAAAACCTTTTTGTTAATTTAGAGAAAAACAAACTTCTTTTTATGTTTTTTCTACATTTCTTTTAAGTCTTTTACAATGTTTGTTAGAGAGAAAAAAAAAACAAATTTACATAAATCTATTTGCCTAATAACTGGAAGGAAGATACAACTTGTTTGCCGTATAACAAACTTAAGTTCTTAAAGACACCCATTCAAAGACAAGAAGTTTTATATTTAATTGGTTTCCATATGGTTACTCTAAGTACACCCAGTGCCATTTTTTTCTTTAAACAACCAACTAACGTCACTTTTTAATATTATTTTATAAAAATAAAACTAAATTTAAAATCTATTTTGCCATAGAACTCGGAATTTTCTTAATAAATATTTATAAAAGACTTGCTGCTGCCAGTTGCTGATGGCTGCCTGTCCCCAACGTCTTTTTGTGTTTTATTGTACTTGGCTGTTCAACTTGAAATTGAGTTTAGAAAACACATGCTGTCTTTTAATGGCATTTCGTATAAAGTGAAATTGTTTTACGATGAAAAACTGTATATGAATAGAAAATATTAAACGAGCAGGAAAAGTTGTTTAAAAGGAAGTGTTTTTGAACAAGCGCCAAAAAATTGTTTTTTTATTCTGTGTTGGGAAACAAAGTTTTTGCTTCTACTGCACTGTTTAATGTTGTCATACTTCATTTAGCATGTCATCATTGTGTCAGACAGGCTGCAGTTGTTGTGCACTTTAGTGTTATCGAAATTTTATGCGAAAAATATTCAAATGATATTTTTAGTTATTGCACTGCAGTGTTTGCAAGACTTGCAAGAGAAAATATTTATTGGTTGAAAGGAAATTTAGAGTTCTTCAAAATAAAATTTTACATTTTCTTTAAACACAAACCTAAAAGTAGGCTATAGGTTTTGATCATTATATTTCTTTAAAATTAACTTAAAAGCAGGCAATGGATTGCTATTCAAATTATTCTTTAAACAAGCTATAGACTTTAATTATTCAAAACTTCTTTCCAATTAACCTAAAAGTAGGCCATCGATTTTAAACAATTTGTTAATTTCAATCAAGTTGGCATTTAATAATCTTTTAATTTACTATAACTTGCTAAGCCCTCATTTAAATTGCAAATATTTATCTCACAAAATTTAAAGCATGAGGTTCTAAAAATTTACTCGTTTCCTTCGTTTGTCATTCCATAAAAAACACAAATATTTTGCCTTTTCTTTCATTTTCTTATCTTAACTATTACATAATTTTCCACTTTATTAAACACCTTGATTGTTTCCTTTAAAATGCATTTGTGTAAAATTTTGCTTCCAAAACTAATTTCTTAAACAAAACTCTAGGACTGGCAGTCATTGCGATAAATTCAGCAAAAATAGAAGAAGAAACCATTTACTTACCATGTCATTAAAGATAACAAGGCATAAATGCTAAGAATGTCTGCATAATTTTCTTGCGAAAATATCAAAAACATTTCTACTTCATTGCATATTTTTATGGCTAGAAATACTTAATAGACAATTGTCTAGAGTATTGTTGAAAGGCAGAAGAATATAGAGAACAAAAAAAAAAAAAAAAAAAACGGAAATTTTACAAATGTTGTGAATATTTAATGTGAGAAGAATTCTCTCATTTCAAATGTTTTGCAAAAAAACAAGCGTAGGAGCCTTAAGATAGGCAATGGATTTTTCTATAAGTGTGATAAAAAATTCAATATTAACTTTAAAGATAGGCAATGGATTTTACTAGAAAGCCAAAAGTTTGGTGAAAATTCAATATTAACTTTAAAAAATATTAAGACATTTAGATTAAACTTAATTAAGAAAAGGTGTTGCCTACTTTTAGGGGTTTAAACTATTTTTAATTAAATTTATGAAAAAAACCTAAAAAGTTTTTATAGATCATCAAAATTGTTCTTAGAACTTTATAATAAATTTTAAAAAATCTATAAAAAATGCTAAATACTTTTGGGGGTCAATTAACTACAAAAACTATTCTCTTTTTTTAATATAATAAAATTGACATTGAATTAAAAAAAAATTAAAAAAAGTGTTGCCTACTTTTAGGAGTTTAATATATTTTTTTATTAAATTAATGAAAAAATAAACCTAAAAACTTTTTATACATCTTCAAAATTGTTCTTAGAACTTTATAATTAATTTTAAAAAAATCTATAAAAAATGCTGCATACTTTTGGGGGTAAATTAACTATGAAAACTATTCTCTTTTTTTAATATAATAAAATTATACATTTATGTAGTTTCTTTAAGACTTGACTTTTGTTACCTGTTTTCATGCTTTTTTAATAACTCTTTTTAAGAAAGGAAAGCGCAAAAGGCCTTAATTAAAATATTTTAAGCCAAACGAAGCAATAAAATAAACTTTTCTTGTTCACAGGCAAAACAAAATTGAAATTCTTTTCAGCATTTTTTTTTTAATAAAAACATTTTCTAAATATTTACTTTTTGTGTTTAGTTTTCCTTTTTTGCCCAGTGAAACTGTTTTGGAGATTTATTGCTAACGTTTTCATTTTACACCTTTTTGCATTTAAATTTTGCTTTGAAAAAAAAAATTTTATTAAAATGTTTGCAAAAATCTTTAATATCACAATTTCTTCTAGATGAAATATTGAGCATTTTTTTTATTGCAGCCTTGTTGTATACTTTATAAAAAAAGGAAAATTTGCATATCATATCAAGATTTTTTTCTCTTTACATTTTGTTTACCACACACACACACACATTCGTTTGCATGAATCGATAGTGTTTGTGAAAGTACTTGAACGTGTTTTAGTATCGGTAACCGAGAAATATTACAAAAAATGCCACTTGAAGTCATAAGATGTATAAAAACGGAGGAGAAAAAATATAAAAACTATTAAATAGTTTTTAAAACCTACTCATACTTATTCGAGTACTTTGTAAAGGACGGCAAGAAAGATTGAATTTGAAAGAGAGGGAGAGAGTGAGAGTGAGAAATCCAAATATGTAACTTAAATAAATTGTAGGATAAAATACATACTCATATTTGTATTAAGAACTTAAAAAAAGATATAGATTTCATTTAAGAAGGTGTGTTAAATAAGCAGTAAAAGCTTGATTACAAAAAATAACTTTATTGAAATGCTACTTTAAGATTATGTAGCATATAAGAAATATTTCAAATTATGGTGAAATTCAGAGCATACATTTAGGCTATGAGGAATCAGAAGAACTTTAAACTAAGTGAACATAAAGAATAAAGTAAAAAATTATACTTTGAGGTTTTTGAGAATTTTTAAAGATTTAAGGATAAATTGGATCATAAAAAAAGAAATGTTTTATCTCTAATAAAAAAAAAACTCTGGAAATATTTGAACATTGAGAGATCTTTAAGGCTTTGAAGAAAGGTTAGGTTAGGTTCAATGGGAAGTCGACATGAGCATGGCTTACGTAAGACCTTAAAACGGTCCCTTTGTGATACTCTGGGCCATAAACCAGAGTCACGCAATTGTTCAACAGATTATTCTCCAGACATCACTGCAGCCTCGGAACATTTAGGCTCCCTGCAGAAAAATTAGATCGACCCTAGTCCTACATTAGATAGTGCATCTAAGCACAGTAATTCTGGTCTGCTAAAATGTCTCATCCTTACAACCCCAAAGCCGGGTCATTGACAGAGCAAGTGAAGCACCGCTTGCTTTTCATCCCCCTCGCATCGGTCCCTATCAATCAGCGAGCTGTAATGATCAATATCACCGTCCTAATATATGAACCTACATGTTTCGCGGGTATTCCCCGCCAGGTCATAGAGTCATGGCTATCGAGCAGGTACTCTCACCCTGTCATCTCTCCTGAGCCTTCCTGTACGACATACGTTTAATGAGAGAGAGAGCCATCGGATCAATTAAGGCAAACAACGAATTTGTCATGCAAGCGACAGCCTTGTTTGTCCAGGCTGTCTGCAGTTTGGTTTCCCAGGCAGTCAGGCTGTGAAGAAAGTGTTTAGTCTAATTTTTTTACAATTTTAAACAACTGTAGCCTGTGTCAAGGCTTTTTGAGATGTTTTTAGTTATTAAGAAATTTTACGCAATATTAAGAATTTAATGTCATACTTTTAGGATTAGAAGATTGTTTTTTGGTGTCCCATGCCATGTCTAGATACAATATTTTTCAAAAAATGTGCCTTGAAAAAGTCAAGTAATTTTTTCAAATATTGCCTACATTTGATCAATAATATTTCCTATTTTCATGATCTTTCAAATCATGTTCATTTAATCTTTGCTATCTAAGTACCACATTTATAAATTGTCTATTTCTAGGCACTTAAATTAAAATTTTAAATAAATTAACCAATTATAATTCAGTTTTAATTGACCTTTTATAATAATATTTTGATTATTTTTAATTTTAAGCTCCAGGTCTCTTTTTTATATAAAAAATATTAATTTATTTAATTATTTTTTCGATATTTCGCTAACCTTTGGTTAGCATCCTCAGGAAATTAATTGAGGATGCTAACCAAAGGTTAGCGAAATATCGAAAAAATAATTAAATAAATTAATATTTTTTATATAAAAAAGAGACCTGGAGCTTAAAATTAAAAATAATCAAAATAAATTAACCAATTTTATAGGCAATGAATTATATTTATATTTATTTTAACACAGTTATCTATTAAAAAATGCATAAAATTACTCTACACTAATTTTCTTTCCTTATATTCTTTATACTTATTTTAAATTTAATTTCCTGTGACATTTAACTAACAGCTTCTCAGTCAAACATCCATCAGCATTCCCATTCAATTACATATAATGTTACAAGAAATCAAAGATAGATAGATAGAAAGCTTGAAAGAGGGAGAATGTCAATAAAGAAAACTATAGCATACTTGAAGGCTTGAATATTTCTTTTTTTCCCCATCAAACGACATTGATTTAATTTCTATCACATTTTTTTTTAATGCAAATTCCATTAAAATCATTATTTTTACCTCCACATAATGTTAAGTAAAAATCATTTTTATATATAATTTTGGCAAAAAAAAAATAATTTACCAAAAATTACATGACACTTAACAAGAAAGTGGAAAAATCACTCAATTTGTTTAAAAAGAAAAATTGCTTTTAAATTTAATTAGTTTTCATTTTGACACGGGTTAAAAAGGAAAGCACACACACGCAAGACAACAAAAAACCTGAAGAATGCTTTAATAAAATGATAAAGAAAATAATTATATAAAATTTTGCAAATAAGAAAATTTGTATAATAAGAATTAATTAAAAACCACACTTGTTTAAGGTAAAAAAGGTTAGAATAGCATTAGTATTAAAAAAAATTGAAAAGCAAATAATTTTCAAAAAGTAATTTTGTAAAAGAAGGGATATTTTTTGAATCTCTGAAATGTTACAAAAAGTGACAGTTTTTACTAAAGCTTTAAGAAATTGTGTTCAAAATCCAAGAAATTTGCAAAAACTGCTATAAACATAAAATTTCCCTCTAAAGGAAATTTTTCTAAGTAATGAAATTTTAACAAAAAAAATTATAGTTTCCGTGTAAATTTTAAGAATTTTAATAAAAATCAAAAAATCTCCCAGAAATTTTAATAAAATAAAATTTCCCTTGAAAGGAAATTTTTTTAAACCAAGGAAATTTCACCAAAAATTAATTTTTAGATTGAACTTTGAAGATTTCTCAATAAAAATTATAAAATTTGATCATAAATTTACTTAAAGATAAGTATTCCTTTTAAATTTTAGCTATTCAAAAAATATCCCTATAAGGCAATTTTTATTCAAAAAGTATTTTGAATAGAAATTTTCTAAAAGAGACAGTTATAACTTAATCTTTAAGAAATAATGTTAAAATTTGCAAAAACTGCTATAAAAATAAAATTTCCCTCTAAAGGAAATTTCTCTAAGCAATGGAATTTTAGCAAAAAATGTATAGTTGCCGTGGAAATTTTAAGAATTTTAATAAAAATTAAAAAAATCTCCTAGAAATTTTAACAAAATAAAATTTCCCTTAAAAGGAAATTTTTTTAAACCAAGGAAATTTCACCAAAAATAAATTTTTAGATTGAACTTTACAAAATTTGTAACTAAATTTACTTAAAAATAATTATTCCTTTAAAATTTCAGATATTCCAAAGACATCCCTTTTAGGCAATTTAATTCAAAAAGTATTTTGAATAAATATTTTTTTTAAGTGACAGTTTTAACTTTATCTTAAGAAATTATATTAAAACTCAAAAACAATTGCAAAAACTGTTTAAACATAAAATTTCCCTTTTTAGGAAATTTCTCTAAGCAATAGAAATTTTACCGAAAATTATTAAAAATTAAGTAAAAACTTTCAGATATTTTCACAAAATAAAATATCCCTTAAAAGGATATTTTTAAGCCCGGGAAATTTTAGCAAAAATGAATTTTTGGTTTGAAATTTAAGAGTTCTCAATGAAAAATATAAAATTTCAATATAAATTAACTTTAAAATAAGTATTCACTATAGGGAAATTTTACAAAAACCGAACATTTCCTTTAAACAAAATTGTTTAAAAAGCTTTCTGTTAAATAACGGTTTAAAATTCTAAAATTTTTTATTAAAGGGAAATTTTTTAGAAATCATAAAATTTGTAAAAAAATTTAAACAAAGGGAGTTTTACAAAAGCTTTAAATATTTGGAATAAAAACATAAAATTATCTTAAATTTTAAAATTAGGGAATTTTATGAAAGTTTTGAGTTTTGGTTTAAAATTTAGAATTTGTTTTGAAAGTCATAAAGCCTACAAAATTTCTTAAATTCCCTTTTAGGAAAATTTTTGGAAATTTAAAAAATAGAAACTTTACAATTTCTATTGTTTTAATCAGATTTTGTAAGAAATACTACAAAAAAGTCGTGGAGCCTACAGAAACCCTTTTAGGGAAATTTTTGGAAATTAAGAAAAACAGCTCCGTGCAATAACTCCCAGAGGCAATAAGTCCCAGTGCAATACCTCCCAATGAATTAAATCCCAAAATAAATGAAATAAGTCCCAAACTGGAAAAAAGAAATAAATCCCAAAAAAATTAAATAATTTTCAAGTCTTAAATGAAACAAGCCCCAGCTTTTGGGAGTTATTTCATAATGAAATAACTCCTAAAGACATTAATGAAATAACTTCCAAAAACAGTCCATCGAAAAGAAATGAAATAAGACCCAAAAAAATGAAACAATTTCCAAAGAAATTTATTATATATGTATTCGTTTTACTTGAATATTTACATATTAGGTTATCAAAAAACTAACATTGAGTCCTCGACATTTTGACAACAAATGGGGCATTTTATTATATCCTGACCTCCTGCAATGGCAACTGCCTGCAGTTTAAGCACGCCGGGTACAAGGATTACCTCCTCTATGGTATAAAAAACATCGGCTTTGCTAACTAAAGCAAACACCGGCTTCGCTAGCTAAATCTTCTCTGCATAGGCGGCATTTGGCCGGGCGCAAGGATTTTATACTCTATGGTATATCAAACACCGGCTTCGCTAACTAAAGCTTCACTGCATAGCCGGTAACCATAAGACACTGCAATTGCAATTAGCAAAATTTTCTTCTTTGATAAACTTAAGTCATTGTATTCAAATAGTTTGAAATATCCCGTTATAAATACCTTTTAAAATTTTAAACAATTTTAAGAAATTGCAAATAATTGATAATGAAAAAACTTCCACAAAAAATGAAATAACTCCCACAGCAAATGAAATAATACCGAAAAGCAAAATAAAATGAAATAACTTCCACGTTAATTTTTTCGGGGACTTATTTCATTTGGATTTTATTTCATTATGAAATAACTCCCAGGCAAAAAATGAAATAACTTTCATAATGAAATTACTCCCACATTTGTATGAAAAATTTTTGGGTCTAAATTCATTTTTTTCTTGGGACTTATTGCACCTGGGAGTTATTGCACGGAGCCAGAAAAACAAACATAATAGAAATTTTATAATTTCTTTTGTTTTATTCAGATTTTCTTATAAATACTATAAAAAAAAATTACTTAGTATTTAGTATCCTATTCAAAAACAAAAAGTAAAGCATACTTTTAGGCCCTATATAATATATTATTTATATAATAAAATCTAAAAACTATAGTAGTTCTTTTCAATATTTAAATTAAATATTTTTCTTTGATTTAATTCCAAACTTAATTTTATTAAGTTAAAGTTTTAAAAAAATTTGTGTTCTAGTCCATGTGTAGCATATTCTTAAGACAGTTTTAAGACTTTATTTTTTAAATGTCACAAAGTATTTTTGTTTCTTTTAAAAAGAGTTCCTTTAACTGTCAGAATGTCTCTTTATTTTTGGGTAAAAACTTTTTTATTAAGCAAATGACAAAAGTTCTAAGAAATTAAGTATACTTTAAGAACACTTAAGCACTGGTATACAAAACAAGTATGTATTTAGAAAATCAAACAACTGTGTTTTTGAATAACTAGGGTTATTAGATGGGAACATTTTTAATTAAAAAAAATATAGCTTAAAATTTCAAGAGCAGAATTATTAGGAGTGCAGATTAAATAGAGAAAGATTTTTTATAATTCTAAGCATTTAATTTGCATTTTGCAATTTGAATTGATTTAGTTTTAAACTTTTTTAATACATAATCTTTATAAAAAGCTAAACTTTTTCCATAATGCATTTCTATAGCATACTTAAACGTTCTTTGTAGAACAAGAAAAAAACTAGTTTTTTTTTAAAGTGGAAAGTGTTTCTAAGGAAAAAAAAGTGGGTTTCATTTTCTTAATGGTAAATATTTTATATTTATAGTGCATTTTGTTGATTGAGTAAAAATCTGTGTTGCATACATTTGTGCACAGGAAAAAAATCTTAGAAAGAAAAAAAAAATGAATTAAACATTTTTCAATACACATTTTAAGTTGAAAAGTTATAAAAGAAAGTTAGTAGTCAAAATCGAATATATATGTATATATGTTTAGCTTGTAAAGTTAATAAATTAGAGCATATTTTGAGGCAATTCCCAATAATTGAAAATGTAATTGGTTGTTTAACAAAAGCCTTTTAAACAAAACATTAGTTTAACTTTGTAATATTTAAGGTTTTCTGTTTGATTAATATTTTAAAAATTGTTGCCTATTTTAAGGAACTTGAAAACAAAATTCTTTAAATTATTTACCATTTCTTTTTTTTTTTGTCATTCAGAAAAAATAATGATACATTTTCTACTTTTTTTTATTTATATGGTTTCCATATTTTTGTTTTAGTTATGAAAACATTTTTATTTTATTTCACATTTTGACTCGCCACCTTAAAGTATGCTGTAACATTTTTATTCTCACTTAATGATTTATTACAAACACAAAAATTCAAGCAAGCCATATAAGGCCATTTGTTGCAGCTGGAAATATTTCCATGTATGTATGTGAAACTGTTAATGTGTTTCAGTGTTGAAAAGAGTCTTTGTGTATGTGTAAGTTTTTATAAAAAATTTTCATATTTTATTTATTTATTCAGCAAGTGTATGTTCACATTTCGTACATTTTATTATGCGTATGACACGTTTCATCCACAAGTTTGTTTGCATTTCATCTTTTTATATTTATCTGCTGTTGTTTTTTTTCTTTGCCTCTTTCCTTTCCTGAGTATATAAATTATATTTTCCAATGCTATTACCACCTTCTGCTGCTGCTCGTCTTTAAACATTTAGAGCCCGGCAAACTTTTAATTTTTCCTAGAAATTGAGCTGTTTGCATGGCTTGAACTGTAAATGTTATTTTCATCTTGGTGAGTTGAGGCAGAAAATTGTTGGCTGAAATCTACTGCAGGTCTGAAAACCTCATAGTTAAAGGTGTATAAAATGGCCAGTAAATGAAAGCAGAAAAAAAAATGAAATGAACTTTAACGTGAATTTAGTGAAGGTTATTTTCTGTATACAAAATCTGCATATTTATCGTATAAAAGAACACATTTTAAATCACATAAACTCACACAGTTTTATTGTTGGTTATTGAAGGCAAAAATAATTTAACCTTTAGTTGCTTAAATTTGTCTTCTTTTGAATATACGAATTCTGTTTTATAGAAGAAGATCATGCAAACTGATTTTTTAAGGAAAAATTGCTTAAAAGAATATAGATTTCCTAAATGTAAAGCATAATTTTAGGTGTAGTGATTCTTAGCTAAAACTTAAAATTTCTTTAATGCAAAGCATACTTCTAGGAGTTACGTTTTTTTTACAAATTTAAGACAAACCACTTTTCTGGTTTAAAAACATCTTAAACGATTTAATAAAGCATACTTTTAGGAACTTTTTTTTTAATAAAAAAAGTTTTAATTTCTAGCTAGAAAAAATAATTAGCTCTACTTTAAGGTACTTCTGGTAAAAAAACGATATAAACTTTCTTCTATTTCAAAATTTGCATTAATAGATGCTTGTTCTTATCCACAAATATTATAAAGCATAATTTGAACAGCTTTTGCTCGAACTCGCTTTTCATTTCTCGGTACTTAAAACAACTAGCATAATTTTAGGAACCTTAATTAAAAACACTTCATCTTAAAAAAAATCTTTTCAAATGTTATGCTAATTTAAAGCCATTTTGCTTAAAAACCTTTTTAGTCCTTTTAAATTTCGCTTTCCTATCTTAAATATTTTAACTTTTAGTTAGTTAAATTACCAAAAATAAAACAAGTATCCTTATTAACACATTATGGGCTTGTTTAAGAGCAGTGTCGTTAATTTAAGCGACGATTAAATTAATAGCCTAATTTTTGGCTAAAAAATACACAACAAGGCCTGAATTTCTAAGCAAAAGTCATGGAATTTTCTTTTAACCAATACAATAAAAGGAAAAGAATTTACGGAATTTATTTTTTAGAAAAAAGTGTCTACTTTGTGGGACGAATTTAAAGGGAAACAAAACATTTAGAAATGTAAAGCCTACTTAAAGGTGTTATATATTATATAAGTTATATAAGAACTAATAGCCCTTTTCAAGGTAGAACTTTAAACTCTTTAAAAATGCATTTCGTAGCCTGCTTTAAGGAGTTTTACATTATCAAAAATAATTCAGAAATTTATAGCCTTCTCTAAAGGTGTTCAATGGTTATTTTTTACATGTTAATACGTATGTATACATATCGCCCATTTGCTGCAAGAACGGCATAACTCAAAAAAATCAATTTCGAGATAAATGCATTTAAAGTTTTTGATTTGCTCTAACTACTTCGAAAAAAGAAGACACATTCTCTTCAAACCGGGAAGGTATAAAAGATACAAAGATGAATTTAATACACAATATAAAGCGAACAGTTCTGCATCTCTAACTCCAAAATTTCATTTTTTTGAGATATGCCGGTCTTGCAGCAAATGAGCGATATATTAAAAAATGCAAAGGATGTGAAGCCAATTGCAAGCGGGATATTAAATTATAAAACAAAAAAGTAATTTAAAGCCTACTTTAGGGCCTTGGAGAATAACTTTTATGCAGTATATTAATAAAGCTTTGCAATTAAAATGCTTATAAATAAAAACAAAATCTTAAGTTTTACATAACTTTATTTAAGTTATCAAAATCTAAAAATACGAATTTGCCAAACATAATTCCATTTATCTCTTTATTTCTTCCTCCAAAAAGTATGCTTTTTTTTAATTTAAGCTACAAATCTGCTTACTAACTAATTTATTAAATAATATTTTCACCACCAAAGCAATTTGTGAAGAAACATATTATTTAATTGCGTTTTTGTTTAACATAAATTTTGGCTTCGTTAAAAAAAATCCTTATGAAAGTATTGTAGATACAAAATCTACTACAACTTTTCTATTTTTTTTTTCTTTAGGTTTTTTTCAATCTTCTTCATTTCATTTTTGTGTTAGTAAAGGAAAAAACAAAAAAAAAAAATAGATTGCCTCCTTGAACAGCAGATATATTAAAGTGGAGTATATTCCGAAAGAAAAATAATTGAACGAGGAGTAGGAAAAAAGAACTTTGCAAATTAGTTGTATTATATAATTTCAACATTCTATTATTGAAGTAGAACTTTTGGCGTTTGTTTGTACTTTTTTTTTTTTTTTTTTGTTGTACACTTCGCTTGTAAAATGTAAATTTCATTTTATTTGTTGTTTATCTTTGCCAGAGAATGTGCAGCACGTCCTAGAACTCGTGTCATTGGTAAACAAGAAAAGCTAATTTTTCAATTTTCTCTGCTAGAACAGCAGTTTAACAAGCTAAAAAATTCATGGCACTTAAATTGTGATGGAGAAGGGGGGCCAAAAGGGAAATAATCAAACAAATTTAGAGAAATCTCCAAACAGGACTAGCATTGAAATTAAATAGGCCTTTTGCTTCAAAGTTTTCCTCAAAATTACAAGTCTTAAGATTTTAAAAAAGTAGCTTTTTCGTAACGGTTTTTAAAAAGTAATTATTCTGAAAAAAATAATTTTTTAAAAGTAACCAAAGTTCCTTTTTTAAAATGAGTATTTCATTAAATTAGTACTTTTTGAAGTTAGTCATTTTTTGAAAATAGTACTTTTTTAGCGTTTAAGAAACATTTTTCCACTTCTTCCGTTTTTATTTCTAATTTATTAAATGTAAACAGTCACTGTCAAACCAACTCAAAAAGCGAAATGTTGCACACAAATTTTCGTTTTTTTTGGATGACAGGTTTTGGTCTCGACTGCAGGTTTTTAAGGATTAGTACTTTTCAAAATGAATATGTTTTTAAATTAGCAATTCTTCTAAATAAGTACATTTTAAGGTACGAACATACTTTATTTAAAAAGGTACTTTTTTAAATTCTTACTTTTTAAAAGAGTACTTTTTAAAATTAGTCCTTTTGTAAAAATAGTAATTTTTTTTTAAGATAAGTACGTTTTAAAACGAATATTTTTATATTAGAAGTTTTTCTTAATAAGTACTTTTAAAAAAAAGGTACTTCTGAAAATTGAATTTTTTTTTTTTGCATTTTTAAAAATTACACTTTTTTCAAAATTGTACTTTTTTCAAAATGGTACTTTTTTCAAAATGGTACTTTAATAAAATGGTACTTTTTTAAATTATGTTTTATATGATTAGCTTTAAAAAATAAGTACATTTTCAAAATTGGAAAATTATACTGATGTCGAATATCTTATTTTATGTTCAATTCTTGCTTTAAATTTTAAAATTTACTTTGCTAAATGATTTTTTTTTTAATTTTTGCTTTTTAAATTAGTCCTTTTGTAAAAATAGTAATTTTTTTTAAAGATAAGTACTTTTTAAAACGAATATTTTTTATATTAGACCTTTTTCTTAATAAGTACTTTTTAAAGTTAGTACTTTAAAAAAAGGTACTTTTGAAAATCCTTACATTTTTTTAATGAGTGCTTTGTTAAAAATTATACTTTTTAAAAAATGGTACTTTTTGAAAACGTGGTACTTTTTTAAATTATGTTTCATATGATAAGCTTTAAAAAATAAGTACATTTTCAAAATTGGACAATTATACTGATGTCGAATATCTTATTTCATGTTCAATTCTTGCTTAAAATTTTAAATTTACTTTGCTAAATGATTTTTTTTTTAATAATTGCTTTTTAAATTAGTCCTTTTGTAAAAATAGTAATTTTTTTTTAAAGATAAGTACTTTTTAAAACGAATATTTTTTATTTTAGAACTTTTTCTTAATAAGTACTTTTTAAAGTTAGTACTTTAAAAAAGAGGTACTTTTGAAAATTCTTACATTTTTTAAATCAGTGCTTTGTTAAAAATTATACTTTTTAAAAAATGGTACTTTTTGAAAACGTGGTACTTTTTTAAAATGGTACTTTTTTAAATTATGTTTCATATGATAAGCTTTAAAAAATAAGTACATTTTCAAAATTGGACAATTATACTGATGTCGAATATCTTATTTCATGTTCAATTCTTGCTTAAAATTTTAAATTTACTTTGCTAAATGATTTTTTTTTTAATAATTGCTTTTTAAATTAGTCCTTTTGTAAAAATAGTAATTTTTTTTTAAAGATAAGTACTTTTTAAAACGAATATTTTTTATATTAGAACTTTTTCTTAATAAATACTTTTAAAAAAAAAGTACTTTTGAAAACTTTTACTTTTTTTCCATAAGTGCTTTTTTAAAAATGGTACTTTCTTAAAATTGGTACTTTTTTAAAATGTTACTTTTTTAAATTATGTTTTATGATGTTAAATATTTTATTTTATTTTTTCCAATGTTTTGCTTTTAACCAAATTTACTACTTTTTTATACACTACTACTTTTCTCAAATGTACTATTTGCTTAATTAAGTACTTCTTACAGGTTTAATTCTTTTTTCCAATATTTTTAGTAAACTTTTCAAATTGACTACATTTTTATAAGCTTACTACTTTTTTAATTCTTTTGTTTGGGCCTAATTTTGTTAAAAAGGTCCTTTTTTCCTTTATTTTTATTCTCTCCAGCCTTTTCTCTGTTTTGAGCAAACAACTACAATCAATTTTAAACACAAACAATGTTGACAACAACAACAAAAAAAAATTTTTTTAATGAAAAGTCGGTCAAACGGAAATTTCAATTTTGTTTTTGTTGTTTCCACTGTTAACACCAGAGCCAGAAAACTCTTCTGCCACAGCAGAGCTGCAAAATTTGGTGTGATTTAAATGAAATGCAAAATAAAATTGAAAAACTGTAATGAAAAAAAAAAAATTATAAAAAATATAAAAAAATTTTGTATCTAGGAAGTGTTGAAGGGAATTGTTGAAAAATATGGATGAACGGGAAAGTGATTTGATTAAAAAAAAAATTAAATTAAATATTTGTTTTGAACAAATATATTAAAAAAAAACCAAAAACTTTTTTTTTAAATGATTAATATTTAACAATTTGTTTTCTTGTTTTTTCATCTTTTTACAGGTATGTGGTGGACAGAGAAAAATATTTGAAATAAATTTTTTCATTATGTTTCAAGACAAAAAAAGGTAAAATAAATTAGTTTAACAATTGTGACAGAGATACTTAAAGCAGAAATGAACACAAAATTCAATTTTTAAACAAAATTTTGAGAGAAGAGTGTAAATTAAAAATTTTTCCAAAATAAAAAACCAAAAATCTGCCAAGATGAAGATTTAAAATCTATTTTAGTACTTTTTTCAGAAGGCTGCCTTATTTTGCTTTAAATTCCTCCAATTTAAAACATTAAACTTGGTTTTAAGTTTAATTTTTTTTAATTTTATTCACTGCCTGTTTTTCAAAATAAAATACAAATTTTCGCTTGGGAATTTATATTCAAACAACAATAAAAAAAAGGCAGTTAATCTAAAGTAAAATTTCTCATTTTAACTTTTAAATCTCTTTAAAAAACTTGAATTTGATTTTTTCCCCTTATCTTGTTTTTGGTAAATCGTTAAATATAATGTTGCTGAAAAAAATCCCATAAAAACCAACAAATTGTCAAATTATCTGCAACAGAAATTGCTGAAAATGTTGAAAAAAAACTTTTATTTCAAAAACAGTTTTACAAAACTTCAAAAGATTAAACTAAACCATAATGAGGTTTGAAAATCTAAAGCACAAAAAAAGTTAAATTTAAAGAGATTTAAATAAAAAACACGGTTTATGTAAAAGAAAACCCAGGAAAAATGGTCAAAATGGGAAATGAGTAATTGAGATTATTTTTTTTAGCAATAAATAAAATCTTCTTAACTTTTAAAGAAAATAAAGAATATATAACAGATTTCTTGAAATTTTGTTATAGTTATAACCAGGGAAACCAGAAATATGCTCTAAAAAACACGTTTGATTCGCATTAAATATGCAGTAAAAACTGGAAAATATGCCCTGAAAATGTTAAAAATATACCCTAAAAATCAGAAAATACTAATTTGAAGACAAAATATTCAGGAAAATTTGAAAAAAACCCGTAAAAATATTAATGCTTAAGCCCATATTAGGTTAAAATGCATACAAGAGATGTTTGCGCCGAATATTATTTAGATATTACTACCCGTCTCCACCATCCATCAACTTGGTAAGAACAGCATTTCGCACATGACTTCTACTCGTGTAGACTGTTCATTTTCATGTTTCGTCCATGTGCTGCCATCGTTGCCTAAAGATTCGTCTTAGCATCCATGTGCGCCATGATGTTGGCCATACAATGTATTTTCTGTATACAACCAAACGCACAACAACAAAAATTGTGGTCAATCAGAATATGAACATCAACACGTATTCGCCACATACAAGAACATGAACAAATTAATACCGTGGCTCTGTCGGTGTTATGGTCATGTCATGTTCTCATCGAAAGCGCATGGAGACGTGGGGTTAACATCCATATGGGTTTTTGTCTTAAAGGGATTTTAGGTACGGTCGCTAAATTGTTAACAAAGGTTAACATTTAAAGGAAGTTAAAGATATTTAAGGATGGGAGCTTTAAACAAATTTGAAACGATTCGAAAATAATTTAATTTAAAGTAAAATATTTTTTGGGCGGATTAAATTTAAATACCAACATAATTAGATGGCTTACAGACACAAAGAGCCTTATTTGGAAAGAAGTTTTTATGAGGAATATTTAAAATTATCGACCGATTCTCACTATTTACACAGACCTCGTCCATTTTGATCAAATTATCTACAAAATTGGAACTTGTACTTTACGCACAAGGTTAACGCGGACAGACAACCAGACAGACAGACGGATGGGCATCTTTAGATCACTTTAAAAAGTGATTTTGAGTCGATCGGTATACTAAAAGATTGGCCTACATTTCTATGTATTATACACATCGCATAACGTTTATCCTTAATAACATTCTGTTTTGCCTTACAATTTGAGAGTAAAAATTAAATGTAGACGGCGAAGTTGAAGTAACAGAATTTCGAAAAAAATTTATTTTCTGCGAAAGCTCCATAAGCATCTAAAAAAATTTAACATGTATCAAAATATGCCCTAAAAAGGCAAAATATGCACTTTAAACTTAAAATATGCTGCAAAAATGCTCGTTTAACCAAATTATGCACAAAAATGCTGCAAACGGTGAAATATGCAAAAATAAGCACTAACCTATCGATTCCAAAATTCATAAAAGGCTCTGAAACGGATAAATATATTGTTTGTGCCTTCATTGGTCGCACAAGGAAAAACATGCAATTGCATAATTCTGGTTTCCCTGGTTATAACGAAGTTTTTAAAACTAGAAATTAATTAATTTTAATCAGACGTCTTGTAGCACTTTTAGCCAATAATATTAATATGATCTTTAATTTAATTTTATTAATAAAATTATTAAAAATTTTTTAGAAATTATTATTAACTGTTCGAACATTTACTGTTTTAATATTTTATTTAATTAAGCAAAACAAAAATTATAAAAAATTGGTTAAGACTGACGTTTGAGTACAGATTGGCATCTGCCGCAGTGGCATAATCAGTAGAACTGCAAAGAATTCTGATGATAGGAATGTGGTTATTCTCATAAGATGTAAATTCGACACTAGTTCGATGCCCCGTTACGTCAAGAATGAAAATGATCAAAACTATTTTAATTAATTTCATGTTTTAAAAATGCCTTTCCTTTTTTACTAAACAGGTTAAATTTATTTAAATCAGTGTTTAAAAAACTGCAGTCGAAACCAAAAACTGTCGAACAACCCTGGAAATAAAGCGACTAGTCCATACACGCATGTAAAATATAGCCCATAAGGGACTAGGACTAGACCAACGGTAACCCCAATATATGGAAAAACATGGTCTATTTAACATTACGATGTCCGAGGGTAGGACCATATAACCCAGCTTTGCATTACAAAGGAGTAGTCGTAAAACTACTCTTTGGTATACTCCAGAGGATTAGCTTTGAAAACGTTTAAAAACAAAAATATGCTGTTAAAACATGAAGACATGTCGTTTCACTTTGAACTCTTTTCAACAATGACATGGTCTATGCTTGCATTACATTCGACCAGTCCGGGGAGTAGTCCATTTTATCAAAATGGAGTAGTCCAATGTTTTCAAAATATTTAGAATTTGAGACTCGATAACGCCTTAATTTCTAGAAATTTTTCTTCAAACTGTAACGTTTAATATAAAATAAAGTGTTTTTATTATATTATTTTTAAAAAATTTTTAAAATTCTTTACTTAAGCCATAGATATAACCAGCTTTCCTTAATCAGTCCAAAAATAATATTGTTACGTTTTTCCTTTAATAAACGCGTTTGAGTTCTTTTAATTGCAAATCCGAATAAAAACACACACTTATTCAACTTAACAAACTTTATTGAAATTAATTATTTTGTTCACAATTGTTAGTTACGAACAGAACCGTTTTTCAAAACAGACTAAACTAATTTTACATGAGTCACCCCTTTTTATATTTCATAATTATTTCTAGATTTTTCCTGAACCTTCCCGTAAAAACTATTTATTATGTTCTATAACCATTTCTAGAAATTACTGGGAAATTTATATAGGAATTATTTTTAAAATAACAGTTGTGTTGAAAATTAAACATGACAATTTTAAGTAACATAAAACTATAACTTACAAGATAACTTATAACTATAACTATAAATAATTCTTAGATAATTTCAGGGTTTAAAATGCTATCGCCATATTAGCAAAAGCAGCCAAATTTTGACTTTTTCCTATTAAAAAAAAAATCAAAATTAAAAAGCCGACAAGTTCCACTGCTAAAAAAGCCCACACTTTTCAAAAGCAGCAGCAAAATAAACACACAAAATAATTGGCACTGGCTTTTTTCAGCTTTTGCTTTTTTAACAATTTGATGGAACTCAAAAAGCAACGGCAATTACTTTTATGTTGTAGAAAAAAATAGGTAGGAAAAAGAATGAAACAAACAGCTTCTGTCAAACAGCCGCCAAATCAAAAACCAATGCATGCTAATAGCCGCAAAATAGGAGATAAAAGCAGCAAAAAAGGTTGCAAAGGCACATGATTGCGAAAAAAAATACTCGACGACGACAAGTGATATTTTTCATGCAAAACAAACACAACAAGAATTTTTTATTTGTTTGGCGAGCAACAACAACATTACTACAACATTACTGAAGAAAGGCAAAAATTTATTTTTCCTCATCACCATGAAAAAAAACCATGTTGCTTGTACACTGATCAGTATTTTTTCGTTGTAATCTGCCTTTTTGCAGAGCTAATAGCGCTGCTCAGACTGCTTTTAGCACACACTTCAGCTGCTTTTCATTTTATTGAATCGGCTTTTTGTTATTACCAGCCAGAGAAGAATTTTTGTTCTTTGAATTTTAGATTTTTTTTTTGGTTTGTCTTTTTTTAACTAGCTCTTCTTTCAGGAAAAAGTAAAAAAGCAAAAGGCGAAATAATTTTTTTTAGCTTTTGCTTTTTATGTGGTTGTCCATTTTTGTCGCTGGCTGGTAAAAAAGCAGTTGTCAGAAAATAAAAATATACAAAATAGGAGATTTGCTTTTTTGCACAAACGAAAAACAAAACATTGGCTGTTGGAAAAAAAATTACAAATTTCAATAGCAGTGGCAAAAGCAAAAATAAAAAGCATTCAGCTGATGGATGCTTTTAAACCCTGGATAATTTAACTTTCGTAACAATATTAATCATACGCCTTGTAAATTTCTTTTAAATCTTGAATTTAATGGGCAATTGAACTTAAAATCGCTAAAAATATATAATTAACAATAAATTTAGTTTAAAAAACTGCTTAAATATTTGATTAATTTAACCATTCGAAAAATTTTGAAAATCTTTCGAGTTTAATTCCAAGCAAAGTTTATATTTATAACACACTAAAGCGTACGATACTTAATTTGCCAAAACTTTCTTTAAATTAATTCTTATAGCTTTAATTATGTTAAATATTTAAGACTTAATTCCGTTTAAATCCCCTAAATAGTTTTAAATGAATAGGAAATTGATTTCTTAGCTCTTCATAGTGTATGATTGATATTAAATTAATCTTGTTTAGAAGTGTCTAAAAAACATCTTGTTTGAATTTGTTTTAAAAATCTTAATTCGATTTAGCATTTATTGCCATTTAAATCCCTTTCATGGCTTTAAAATCAATCTAAATGAACTTTTTAGTACTTCATAGCGTATGATTAATATTTATTTAATTTTATTAAGAGGTAGCTTTAGATTTTGATTTATAACTTTTTTGGTTTTAAAACGATTTTCAACTAATTTGCATATTTAAGTTCGCAAGACCAAAGGGCACAATGAGGACATTTACTGAACCAACTTAAGATAAAGTTTAGGATTTTATCAGGCATAAAAAAACTTAAACAAATTAAGAAAAACTTTATTTTTAAAAATATGAAAATTTGTTTATGATTTCTAATAAATTGTTTATGATTTTTTTTTTTTTTAATTTATAAAAACATAAATTCAAAACTTACCTTTGGCTTAAAGAAACTTAATAATTTCATCGAATCTGCAAGATAAAATTAAAAAAAAAACCAAAATTAAAAATTTTAAATATTTATTTAAAAATCACTTGAATTCAAATCAGATGCTTTTAAAATCACACATGTAATTTTGTGGTGTTCTAAAAGTCGCAACGTTTTTGGATTTCTCGGGGGGCCTTCGGTTATATCAAATCACAACGAAAAACACAACAACGGAACACTACAATATCACACGTTGATTTTTGAAATCACGTGATTTGAATTAAAGTTTTTTTTTAGAACAGGGTTGTTATTGTGCCTTTACTCTTTTATTCAGTAAATGATGGCATTGTCTTAATAATAATTTATTATTTATTAAACTGTCTCTTGCAAGAGTCAAGTTTCTAGTTTTCCCCATAAAACAACCCGTATTATTAAATAAAATTTCTAAAATACATGTATCTATCTAATGTGATTAATTACGTAAGATTTCATGTAGATGGTTTTGCCAAATGTATAACAGGATTTAATGTTGATTTTTGTGGTTAAAACTGGGGGGAAAAGTTCGAAACATAATGATGATAATGATGATGTTGAGAGTGATAAATGATATGGCCAAGAATTCAAAATGTTACCAAGCAATTAATATTCTCTTGCTTCTAAATACCTTTTTTTTTTGAGGAAATAGCAAAGTGTTGAAGAGTTTTATTTGTCATTTAGAGTTCAGAAACATTTGAAGTGTAATTAATTATTGTGGGTTTAAACAATTTTTAAAGAAATAGAAACTGAACTATAGTTAGATGATTTGGTTGAAAATTAGAAGACTAGAAGAATATAAAAGCCATTAGAATTGGTAAAATCTTTAGGCTTCCTTATCTTATCTTCTAGTTTGTTTTAAAAGTAAAGTTAATAATTTAAAAGCTTATTAAAATTTTAGAAGAAAACAACTTGTTTTAATGTAGTAATTTGGCATTTTTTTAAATAATAAATGTTGTTGTTTAGAAATTAAAAAGAAATAAAAATTTTTGTTTACTCTGGCGTATGATTAATATTAATTTCAAATATTTTCAGGTAACAATACAATTTTCTAAATAATTCGTTTACTATTAAAAGCAATCAGAACAAATTTTTTTGTTGACAGAAAGCAGAGATTCTGAAGATATTTAAGAACTATTTTTAGAATCCTTACTCGACTTAAGATATATTTTTTGAGACTAAATCTCAGACTAGTAAAAATTTGGGTTTATTTCATATATTTTTTTATAATTTTTTTTGCAATTAAACAAATAGAATAACATTTTAAGCATACAGTTTTTTAAAGATTCTAAAATATGTGTTTTTTTTAATCTTTTTCATTAATTTATACTCTTTTTCTTCATTAAGTACCAAACACTTTTCATAATAATGATTAGACAAACTTGGGGTTTGCTATCGTTTAACTAGAAATGCTTGACATACATTTCTAAAATAACAATATTTTTAAGACATAAGAAACAGCAACCAAACCTCAACTTATAAAACAACTAGAATCCACAACACCATCTTGTGCATTGAAAGCTTTTGTTTTAAACAAGATAAAGGCTCAAATGCGTTTAATATAATACAAGAGAAATCAGGAGCAAGAGGAGAGAGAAGGAGGTCAGGACAGCGTACAGTGTATTATAATAATGAGACTAATAGCAAACAGCATAAATAAACAAGAAATTATCAAGAAACAGTAGAAACTCGTAGAATAAGACAATAGTTTTCATTCAAAATATATAAAAAATCTTTATAATTTTTAAACAATATTTTCTAGTTTAAAGACAGTAGATTTCAGCTCATTGTAAAAATTTTTATTGTTTTTGTTCTCTTAGACAATAAAACATTAAAGTGATTGTGCTGAGATAAAGTTAACAACAGCGTTTGAGTAAAAGAGAAAGACAGAGAGGGAGCAGGAGGCCGAGATGAGGAAAACAATGGCGTTTTAAAAAAGGGACTGCTTAAACACGCCATAACGTATAAAAGTAGTTGGAATATTAAGACCAGAACATTCATTATTTTTTTTACTCTGAATTAATTGTTGTAAAGATGAGATAATCGAAGCCAACTATAGTAAAAAAACACATTTAAATATTTAATAACTGTTAAAATGATTTAAAAAAAAATTAATAGTACAAAAAGGGATAAAAAATACAAATCTAAAATAAGTTAATAATTAAAAGAAAAGTAATATTTAAAAAAAAATTAAAACATAATTTTTTTTTTCAATTCACCAAAACTAAAAAATGGTGTCCAAATTTGAGGTATCACCGGTCAATGGAAATCGAAACAGGGACATGATCCAAAGCTTTTTGTAGCGTTAAATATATGATAAACTTGCCACACAGCAAGAGAAGCAATGAATATTTTGAAAGAAATCTCTAAAATTGCATTATTTCTCGTAGAGGAGGAGTAACACAGTGCAACACGAAAAAAGTAACCATATACGGACACCACAACGTGATAAAAGACCAAAAAAAAGACCCGTGCCTCCCAGTTTTGCCCAAAGTCATGCACTTTTTCTTTTATGGGCCCCCAAAGATTTGGGGCCTCAGTGGCATTTTTGCAAAAAGTGATCATTTTCTCAGGCTCATATCTTGCAAACCGTTTCGGAATTTTGATTTACCCTCTGAGACAAAGTTTTAGCTCTTATCATAAAGAGTAAAAATTGTGAACACATAAAATCAGAAAAACATCATCTTCAAGTTCAAAACAGCAAAAAACTTAAAAAAATTCGATTTTTTTACCTTTTTCCCCTGCTCAGGTCTATAGGTAGCAAACCGTTTAAAATTCAAGGAAACAATCAACCACAAATATGTACCTAAGATCTCAATAAACAACTTTCTGGAGCATATAAACTTCCTAAGAATGATACTTAACACCGTTTAGTTAGCGCTTATGTAGCCACAAAATTGAAAAATTTCCGAAAAATTTTGTAATTTTATTTTTTATACCCAGAAAAGGCTAGAGTTGCACCCAAATCCACTAGCACGAAATATTTTAAATGATAGCGGCCACTCTCGCCTAAGAAGAAGAGACACTGCAGCACTTACCCATTAAGATGAGCGATAAACACCTACATATGTGAACAGAACCCGTGATGAAGAAAATTTTTGTCTGGCACTGGCAGGACATAAAATAAAGCATTAGGTTAAGATTTGATTAATTATTGTTAGTTCATATTTAATATATGAAGATTCAATAAATAAAGAATGAAAAAAAAAAAAAAAAAAAAAAAATTTTTATACCCAAACCACAATAGTGGAGAAGGTATTATGCATTTGTGCTGATGTGTGTAACGCCTTAAAATATTGGCCCTAGACCCACCTTAAAGTATACCGATCGTCTAAGAATCACTTTCTGAGTCGAACTAACGATGTCCGTCCGGCTGGCTGGCAGGCTGGCTGGCTGGCAGGCTGGCTGGCAGGCTGGCTGGCAGGCTGGCAGGCTGGCTGGCAGGCTGGCTGGCTGTCCATTGTGCGCAAAGTACAGGTCGCAATTTTGGAGATAATTTGATGAAATTTGGGTCATAGGTTCTTATTGGCACAAGGAAAATGGGCTGAATCGTAGGACCACGAGGGAAGATAGGGGGAAATTTTTTCCTCTCAGAAACTATCAAACCGATTTGAAATGAATTTCAAACATACATAGAACCATATCTATATGGACACAAAATGTATGCATTTTTTAAAAAATAGGACCACGAAGGGATATAGGGGCAATTTCTGCCTCTCAAACCGATTTTAATGAAATTTAAAACATAGATAGATCCATATCTATAGGGACACATTAGCTATACAGTTTTTTAAAAAAAAGGACCACAAGGGAGATAGGGGGCAATTTCTGCCTCTCACAAACTTTCAAACCGATTTTCATGAAGTTTATAAACATAGATAAATCTATATTTATATGGACACATAAGCATGATGTGTTTTTAAATACTGTGGTGTAGGGTATCATATGGTCGGGCTTGACCGACTATACTTTCTTCCTTGTTTTTCTTGACATCAACATTGAGGTACTATGCTATCTATAACCATACGTGATAAAAGACGAAAAAATAAAAGACCCGTGTCTCCCAGTTTTGCTCAAAGTCATGCACTTTTTCTTTTATGGGCCCCCATAGATTTGTGGCCTCGGTGTCATTTTTGCAAAAAAGTGATAATTTTTTCACTCTCATATCTTGCAAACTGTTCGGAGTCTGAGACAAAGTTGTAGATCTTGCCATTAAGAACTATACACGATATAAGTCTGAGCTTGAAATCTTGATATTTGACACCGTTAGGCTATTTTTTGTGGGGTTTTTTGAAATCAAGAGCTTGAAAACAACATTATCGAGCAGATATCAACCATTGACAACAGTTTATTGAAAAACATGATTGAGAATTTTAGTCAAAGATAGAGAGCCAGCGGAGCCAGTATGGGGGAAGGGGGAGGGGAACCGGAATCTACTTGCAAATAAACTGAAATAATAATTAATAAGATTTTGTTTGTCGCGCTTAATTCCCAATTTTTATTCTTGATAAAACACTGAAATTTATTGTTGGAGGATAAGCTGGTTTCTATACGCATTTGACTGGTTGCTTAGGCCAGATTATCAGGAAACCTTCTACCAAGAAATTTTAGAAAAACCAAAGATATTTGCAAACAAAACTGCAGAGTGAATGAGAATTGCAAACACACAAAAAGTGTTATTTACAACGATATCAAAGCTAAAACAAAAACCAACAACAAACAGTGAGTTTATCTGTTCTAACATTCCTCACTACAATTGTTTGCAATTCTCCCAACATTAATTGTAGTTGTAAGTAGGTTAAGACAAAAACAAAACTAAAACAATTTGCTTTATTGTATTCGCAAGAAAATGAAAATGAACCAAGTTGCCCGTTCAGTTTTTTTAAGCCGTGCACTTGCTAATTTATTTCTCATTATATAAGGAGATTTAGAAGATTTAAAAAAAACATTTTTTTTTTTCTATTAAAAGTAAAATGATAACTCAATTTTTGGACACCCTACATAATGAAATCTTTGTGAAAATCTGAATTTGAACAAAATCTTTATTTTTTCTTATCTATTTTTCAACATTTTGGAAAAATTTCTGCTAGATTCTGAACTTAAATTTTACTCCTAACATTGAGAATTTTTAAAATTCATCTTGGCGTATGATTAATATTAATTTAAATAAAATTTTGCAAAATGCTTACAATTTTTACATTGACAAAACAATATTAATAATTAATTAGCGTTGTGGTTATTTTGTTTAACTATTTATAGTTTTCAATCCAAATTTTTAATATTTTGAATTAGGCTTAAGTTCATCAAATTTAATTTTCATTAAATTACTTTTTTTTACGAGAAAACAGAATTAAGGAAAAAAACATGTAAAATCAATTAAATGGATAATCATTCAGAAAATCAAGTTACGATCTACCAAAGGTTAAAATACAATTTGGTTTAAGGACTGATGTTTGACTATTGACGTCAGCAGTCGTCGATGGCTGCGAGTGTAAGACGGCAAATCCATCTGAAGAGATCGAGTGGTTGCGATCGAAACATGTCATGGTAACCTGCCGGCCAGGGTTCGAGCCCCGGCCACGGTCAAGAATGAATAATTATCAATAGCAGTTTTAATTTATTTTCATGTTGTAAAATTCCTTTCTTCATAAAAATAATTTAATGAAAATTAAATTTGATGAACTTAAGCCTAATAAAAAACAAGTAAGAGTGCTATATTCGGCTGTGCCCTTCACCATTGTGCGAGCAAAATACAGAGCAACAGAGGGACATCACATGGTTAAATCAAGTTCTCTCCTCATAAGGACCCAGAATATATATACTTTATAGGCTCTTAGATCAATATTGGTAAAATAACAAACGGAATGACAAACTTATATATACCCTTTTCCACCTGAGGTGAAGGGTATAAAAAGAGTAATTTTTGAGATTTCAGTATTTTGATTATAACTCAGCCATTTTTTAACCGATTTGACAGATTAATATACCGACGTGTTTAAGAAGAAATTTTCCAGTTAGTTGGGTTATAAATCTTGGACTCGGGAAGTTCTATGGTTTCGTATCTGAACCGATTTTTCCGGGTTTTTCAGAAAATAATTTTTACTACAGATTTCCGATCTTCTGATATGCCAGGGATATCCATAGGTCATATAACAGTCCAAAAAATCAGGTTTTAATAAAATGTTTGATATTTTTTGTACGGGAGATACCACGCCCACTTCTCCGTTCCCGCCCACATTTTGTGGGATGCTGTGTATTGATAACCTAAATGTGTGTACCTAATTTGAAAGCTTTGGCTCTTGCCGTTCTCTCCAGATATACAGAAAAAAGTAATAAAAATACCACAAAAACAAGGGATTTTTCGGGAAAATTAGAGGTAGTCGTGGTTTTTTGCTCATATCTCAGTCATTTGTGGTCCGATCTTTCTGAATTTCAATAGCAAACAATTCCGGACTATATGTGACATAAATGTATAATAAGCTGGCCCCCATCATATATGGGGTCTTCGGAAAATCCATTTCAACGGACAGACGGACAGGCGGACAGACGGACATGGTTAAATCAAGTTTTCTCCTCATAAGGACCCAAAATATATATACTTTATAGGGTCTTAGATCAATATTGTAGAAATTACAAACGGAATGACAAACTTATATATACCCTTTTCCACCTGAGGTGAAGGGTATAATATTAAAAATATTAATAATTTTAATACTTTTAAATAGAAAACACCTTAAACTACATTTTCAGCAATTATTTCACTTATATTTTCCTTATGTTTAACAATAAAATCCAGCTCAAAGTAAAATTAATAGAATTTTTTTTTCAATTTTAAAATTTTTTGCAACTTTTTTGTTAGAAAAAGCAGAAAAAAAACTTTTGCTAATTGTTATTTTACTTAAACCGGTTTTTATGTGTTTTAATAAATTTCAAGATTGAAAAAATTTGTTTAGGCGTAAAAGTTTTTAGAATAAGAAAATTCGCTAAAATAGTTTTTTAAAAGTAAAAACAATCATTATGTACCAAAAACAAAAATCTTGTTAGTTATTAATTAACGTCAAATATTTCACAAAATAACCAAAAACTAAATTGCTGGTTTAGCGAAAAAGAAAACCAAACAAAATTTTCTTAAAGAACGAAAGTTCTTTGGAAAAAGTTTTCTTTAAGGATATTTTTTCCTCCAAGTAAACTTTCTTTTCAAAAAAGAAACTTGTTTCTAACAAAAACTTGCATAACTGGATTTATTTTTAGAAAAATCACTTAAGGTTGTTTTAACTATTTTGCTGGCTAACGTGGGTTTATTACAAGCTATTATTTTCAGCTTAAAAGCAAAACTTTTTTTTCTTCGTTAGCCATTCGAGCAACTATACAACAAATTTCCAAAAAATAAATCTTAGCAGCATGACTTTGCTTAAATTACAAGTCATTAAAAATTACTAAGAGTAACCAAGTTTTCGTTTAGCTGTAAAACAAAAGAAAAATGCTGAAAAAAATCATACTGACTTTTAGTACAAAATTATGAAAAACTGCTTAATAAGGGACTTATTTTAATGACCTACACAGGTTAAAAAAATTATAAATTACGTTTTTTTTTATAAAAAAAAAACAATTAAAAAAATATAAAACACTTACTGCCGCATTCATAAAAAATAAAATAAGTTTGAAATGTGTTTTAAGGCAAAATGTTCATAAAAATTTTTCTTAAAACACAATTCAAATCTATTCTATTTTTCATGAATACGGCACTTAAAAAACAACTCGATTATCAAGCCAAAATAGACGGAAGGACATTTTTAAAAACAATGGTTTTTTCGGAATTTTTTCCCCTCAATTTGAAGACGCAGTTGTTGCTTAAAAGAATCATTTAAAAAAGAGCCTGACAAAAGGACATGCTGTATTTTGTTTACAACTCTAAAGCCATAATTCCTTTTGCTAAAACTATTTCTATTCCCATCAAATTCTTCAAATGGATCAAAAGCAATAAGGCTTTTATAATTTTTTGGACAACATGGCGTATGATTAATATTTAATCAGATTTGTTCAGATGTGCCTGATGATTTTGTTTTAGAACTTTTTTGTTACTAAAGCGATTTCAATCTTTTTTTTTTTTTGGAATATATTAAAAAAGACTTTAGCAGATATTTAGAAAGAATTTTGTATAAGAAAAAAGTTTCAATTATGGAAACTTAAATAAATTAGAAAAATTGTTCTTAATAAAAAATACAAAAACATTTTTATTTATTTTATATTGCTATAGTTTAAGACACTTTTTCAGTATTTATTTATAAGTTTTAGTAATTGATTGAAATTTTTAAATATTGAATTTTATGTTCTAAGTCCCAATTTTATTACTTGAAAATCCTTCGCTTTATATTTATTTGTTTTTCCAAACAAAATACAAATCAAATATTTCAATATTTATTAGTAAACAAATCATTTGCCTATACAATTTCCAAACAAATGGCTTTTGATTTATTGAAAGATTAAATGCAAATAAAATAAAATTTATAAATTTTTTATAAATAATTGGCAGTTTTCATTTGTTTATTTTTTTTTTTATATAGAATTATTTAATATTTTCTACATATTTGTTTAGTTGTTTTGTAAATAAAATAAATTTCAGAGAAAAACTAGCAAAAAGTTGCGTTGCAGTACTCTGTTTATTTGTTTATACAAACATCAAAATAATTTCACTTACAACACTCTCTTTCACACTCTCCCTCCCCCTGCATAAATATTTATGTTTATAAGTGAGTGAGTGTTTGCTTGTTTATTTATTTTCCGGAAACAAACTCTTCTTTTTCACCAGCATTTAGGTTTGTGTTAGTGTGTACATAAATAAATATACTTTGCAGTTTTTGTTTTTTTAAAGAAAATATTTGAAAT
This sequence comes from Pollenia angustigena, assembly GCA_930367215.1. NCBI lineage: Eukaryota > Metazoa > Arthropoda > Insecta > Diptera > Polleniidae > Pollenia > Pollenia angustigena. The sequence goes on from OV884059.1 coordinate 26,049,038, forward strand.
ACAATCCTTGACATATGACAGTTTGACAGTTGACAATACATTGTTTGCTTAAAATAAATCAACATATTTTAAAATTTTAGTTTTTTTCCACTATATTTGTTACATTTTTCTTTTTTTGTAGTTTTATTTTAATTTTCTAAAACAAATCCATTTGCATAGAGTTTTTTGTTTAAACAAAAAGAAAATAAATATTAGAAAAATTGTATAAAAATTGAAAATTAATTTATTAAGCTTCAAAAACAAAAACAAGAATAAACAAGTAAAAGTTCTATATTCGGCTATGCCGAATCTTTGACACCCTCCACCGACAGTACGAATGTTTAAGGATGTATGATCTGTATGATGTCTATTTATTATAATTATCTTAAACTGTGACGATTTGTTATTATTTATGGTTTTAGGCGACTAAACTGTTTTCCGGTAGTAGGGTTTATATGGGGCCTAAGGTAAATTATGGACCGATCGTCACGAAATTTCACAATGTTATTTTTAGTCCAAAAAAAACTGTGACGTACCAAATTTTGTTACGCTAGCGTTATTTTTTACGGTTTTAGGAGTACTAAACTGTTTTCCGGGAGTAGTGTTTATATGGGGCTTAGGGTAAATTATGGACGGATCTTCACGAAATTTAACAGCGTGATTTCCAGTCTAATAAAACAAATTTTTGCGAAATCTTATCTCATTCCGTGCCTTGTTCCACCATTTATGTTGTTTTTTGTAACAAAAATATCAATTTTTTAGGTGGTGGTTCCACATTTTGATTCATAGCTCTGGTCCTACTGAACCGATTTTGCTGGAGTTCAATCCCAAACTGCTTAGGATAACTACAAGCAATTTGGCACCAAGTTTGTTCATTTGTTTTGAGTTGTTCGAAAGTGAGCGTGTTTTCAACAGACGGACAGACGGACAGACAGACGGACATGGCTAAATCGACTAAGAATTACTCAAGGACCCAGAATATATATACTTTATGGGGTCTGAGATGAATAATAAAAAAGTTTCACACGAAATAACAAACTTCATATACCCTCTTCACAACTAATTGTGGTGGAGGGTATAACAAGTAAGAGTGCTATATTCGGCTATGCCGAATCTTATATACCCTTCACCATGATGAGATAAGAACAAAAAGTTATATACATAAATAACGTTCTTTAGATAGGTATAAATAAATATTTATTAAGCCACGCCAACTTTTCATTTCGTCATGCCGAAGAATATATAAAAACAAAAATTTATATATGTACCTAAGCCCGTTTTCTCTTTTGCCAAAGTTGATATTTGAAAATCGTTTTATAATCTTAAAATCGTTTTTTAGAACATAAAAAAATTAAATGAAAAAAAATGAAAAAAAATTCTTTTTGGGATTCGAACTGGCAATATCATCCGTCTCAGGATGATATTGCCAGTTAACAACTCGGCTACGAATGCTTTTACTAAAGAAGCGTTAAATTAAAATATATTGAGTCTATGAGTTTGTTTCTTTATTTGAGTGGCATATCATATACATGCATTAATGTGTATGTGTATGCATAAAATTAAACACATTACAAATAAAATCCGCCACTTGTAGTGAAGGGTATAAAAAAGCAACAAAAAAAAACACATTACCAACACTGTAATACCATAGCCACTATATGACCGTAGAAACCAAAATTGAATTGGTTTGTATGGTTTGTTTATGTCGTTTTGATAATATAGAGTTGGTATGGTAATGTCACGTCTAATTGGACCTTTAAAGGGAAAAATTTGAGGCAGTCGTGGTTTTTACTCATATCTCAGCCATTTGTGAAACGATTTTGCTGAATTTCAATACCAAACAATTCCGGACCATATGTGACATAAATGTATAATAACCTGGCCCCCATCATATATGGGGTCTTCGGAAAATCCATTTCAACGGACAGACGGACAGACAGACATCGTTAAATCTACTTCGCTCCTCATAAAGGCCCAGAATATATATACTTTATATGGTCTAAAATCAATAAAAAAAAATTACAAACGGAATGACAAACTTATATATACCCTTTTCACCACCTGTGGTGAAGGGTATAACAACAGTCTGTATGCAAAGTTCACACTCTACTTAATAAAACAGATTTTTTTTTAAATCCTTTAACCCTCTAATGCTTAAGTCCGCCTCTAGGCGGGGTAGCATAAAACCGTTATAAAATTTTTATTTTTGACAATATTTCATTAATAAATAATTCTAGATGTGAATCAAGGCTTATTTTATCACAACCTTTTCATTCTTTGGCAACACTCTTACGAGTTTAGCAAAAAATACATTGTCATCTTGAATTTGAGCGAAAACGGTCATTTTTAATTCTTTGTGAAAAAAGTTAACATTGTGCATCGGAAAAATTATACTTCAAAGCTTTAGATCGAGCCGAAAAAATTACTGGTGCGTATCTAAACGTTCAATTGAAATGTATATTAAGTTTTCATTTTGAAAAATATAATCGCTGCTGGATATGGATGTTTTTACTGAGCCCGTCTGGAGGCGGGCTTGGGCATTAGCATAGAAGATGCCGGGAAGTGCATTAATATTGTGAATAGAAAAAATAATATTTAAAAGCTTTAGATCGTGCCGAAAAAATCACTGGTGGGTATCGAAACGTTTAATTGAAATAAATATTAAGTTTTTATTATAAAAAAAAATAATAGCTGCTTAGTATGGATGTTTCTTCTGAACCCGTCTGGAGGCGGACTGGGGAATTACACAGAAAATGCCGGGATGTTAATGAAAAACGTATCTTAAAATTTTACAATAATGCCCAACTCCGCCTCAAGGCGGACTTTAAAGTTTGACCCCTTACAGGTCAGCGAGTACTCAAAGGAAAAAACTGAAGTCAGATTCATGTTTCTCACCCTAAAATTATCTAAGTATGATTTTTTTAAGGCAAACAAAAAATGTGGCATTAGAGGGTTAAATAGTTTAACCTCCACTTTCTTCAAGTTACGTTATAGTTAACTATCAGTTACAGCTGTCAAAACATATTGTTAACTGGAAGTTAAAGTAATAGTTAATTTTAACTGAACTGGGGGGTAAATATTATACGGAATTGAAATTTGTACATCAGAAAGCGTATGATTAATATCAATACATCTAGAAGTCTAGAGGTGGTCCCTCATTTTTTTAACACTTTTGTGTTTGTAATAAATGCGTTTCAATTGTATTGAATATATTAAAAAAGCCACATCATTGTGCAAATCAAGCGACAGTTTGTTTAAAAAAATAAAATTTTTTTTTGGACTTAAAAATTTACAGATTAAAAATAATACCAAAAAAGGAAAAAAATTATAAAGAAGAAGGAATAACGGATAGACTTGTCTATCAAAATACATTAAAAAGCTTTCAGAATTTATTCTTTCTTCTAGTACGGCTTTGGTTACTTGAAAATCACCTACTATTTAATAGTTTAAGGCCCGTTTATTGCAATATTCCACTAAAGACTTTTAATAATAAAATGTGTGGATTTTCTTGTTTTTTTAAATAAAAACAATAGATTCTGTGCGCACTAGTGGCAGTAACTCAGGAAAAGTGTATGCTCTGCTTTAAAGAAAGTAAAAGGTTGTCCAAAATTGAGGTATAATTTTAATTTTGATGAAAAAGGAGTTTTTTTTTTTTGATATTAAAAATGCTTTTATTTTAGTTTATTACAAATAGGTTCCGGTTAAAAATTAAAAGTTTCTTATGGCGGTCAAGTGATTAAAGGCTCAGTTAGTCTTTACTTTATGTTTCTGTTCTGTTCCGTGCCGTTCTGTTACGAAATTGTAATAGTTACTTTTTCTGTAGTAACTAATCAGCCATTTATGACAAATTTATTACTTTTGCACCGTCCATTGTTTTATTTCAATAGCTTTAATGCACATAAATTTAAAGAAATTGAATTTTGTGAATTCTAAAAATCAAAACAAAGTTTTTTTCAATATAAATATGTGTTTTTTATTATTTACTTTGCTGTCACCCTCAATTACTTAACAAGTTTTTGATTTTAACAAACTGAACCGCAACAGAACAGAAAAACTAATCAATTTTATAGCTTTTTTAATAACAAAAACAAATCAGCTGATTCGTAACAGAACAGAAAGTAAAGACTAATTCTGCCTTAACGATGCTGGCTCGACAGGCTCCCAATCTTTTACCAAAATTCTCAATCACTCTTTTCAATAAATGATTGATAACTGCTAAATAATGTTGTTTTTAAGCTCTTGAACTGTAGTAGGATTATTTTGCTGTACACTTTTGATATCAAAAATCCCCCAAATAGTAGTCTTAAGGTGTCAAATCGCACGATCTTAATGGCCAATTCACACATTATCTACGAGAAATAATGCGAATTTCGAAATTTTCTTTCATAAGGTCCATTGTTTCTCCTGCCTTGTGGCAAGTGACATCATCAAGTTAAAACTACATATTCTCTGTGTCTAAATCATATATTTTCCGCCACAAGAATCTTCGAATCTCCCTCTCCCTGTAGCGCTTTCGATTGATCGATTATACCTAGAATTTGTACGCCCGTAACAAACCAAACTTTTAAACAACGTCTGAAAACCAGACGGATGGACAAGCACTTTGTTTTATTTATGGTTATAAGTTTCAAGCTGTTAATCTGCTTTACACTTCAAATTTCAGATTTTTTTATATACAAATTTTTTTTTATATATAAAAGCTACAACAAATTTAAATTTATTGTTTAGGGGAGCGTATGATTAATATTTATTTCGTTTCAAAAAACAGGTGGCTTTACATTTTCGTTCATAACTTTGTTATTTCTAAAGGGATTTGAAAACTACTCAATACAGAAAATAACAAGACTTAAGGAAATATATAACACAGATTTTGCTGAAAGATTTAAGATTTCAGAAAGATTAAGATTTGATTTGGTTTTAAAAAATTACTTTAAAAAAATTTGCTAAAAATTTTTTTATGAAAAGAATATTGCAATTAATTTTCTTCCAAAGTTTTCTAAAATGTCTTAAAATATTTTTTAGACATATTTTTTCTTAAAGTAAAATTGGTCCGTTTTTTTATTTTCTTGAAATTTGCCTTAAACGTTTCTAAGACGAATAAATAATTACCGATTTATTTTCTTTCTTTCTTTATTTTTTCTGCATAAATTCTATGCACAGTTTCTGCTCATTATTTTACAATTCCTTAAAGCTATAAAAGCAAAATTTCTCTGAAAAAAAAGTTGTATCAAGTAAAAATTGCCTTTAACCAAAAAAAAAGAAAACTCTTTAAAATTTCTGCAAGCCAACGGTTTGTTTTTATATGTACAGTAATATAAAAAAGTAATGAAAAGCTTGAAAACTTAACGAAGACAAATACTAAAAATAAAGACAGATTTAACACCTCCTAAGGTTAAAAAGGCAGAAAAATAAAAGTGTAAGAAATATTAAAAAAAAAATGGAATCAAAGAAGGACAAAACTTAAAAATACCTTACAAAATATATATAAAATTAAGAAGGATTTAAGGGGTGTCATGAGGTGTTCTGTAAAATTTTTCCTAATGAAGTTTTCCTTACCGTTTTCTTTAAGTTTGTTTGAAATTTGTTTTTAAATTCTGCTTTTAAAGTAAAAAGCATATCATTTATGTTAAGAATATGCAAAACCTTAAGTTTTTTTGTTTCAAATTCATGCTATTTTCCACTAAAGTAACTCAAACGATTTAGAAGTTTTAAAAGTTTTATTTTGTTAAACACTAGTGCGTATGATTATTATTAATTGCAAAATATTATAGAGGTTGCTAGTTATCAATGGCTTTAACTTCTTAACGGTTTAAGCCTTTAAAATAATTTTTACTTAAATAGAATTCTCAAGTCTTAAGCATTAATTTTTAAGGACCCTAAATTTTCTAAGAGACCTAGAAATTTCTAAGGTTTTTAAATTAAGGCAAATGAGAGATTTATGTTCAAGAGAAAAAAAAAACATTACAAGTTTCAAATTTTTTTAAGGTAAATATTGAAAGAATAAAACTATTAAAGTATGAAAGCTTTATAAATTGTAATTTGCCTTAGAATACACATTTGAATCAATATAAAAATTTTTTCTAAGGATTTTTAAGAAATAAAACCAAGTTTAAGTAGTCTATACCCAGCGGTAACTCGAATGAGTAAAGAGGCCTAATAGAAGGCCTTATTTAGCAGTAACAAGCAGTCAGAAGCCCTTCTCGCTGCATTCCATACTTATTTATTTTTTACACAGGTTGTCATTGGGCGCAAGGCCTTCCACACTTCCTTTAAAAACAACTTCGATCCCTTCCCAAAGAAGGGAGTAAGGAAGGTCACTAAAAATAAAAAGTAAATAAAACTGAACACCTTCCTTTCTCCCTTCTCAAAGAAGGGAGTAGCGAATGTGTACTGAATATTTCAGAAGGTCTTTTAAAAAGAAGTTTATACCTTCTAGAAGGCATACTTCTGAAGGCAGGATATCATGCGAAGCGAATCTTTTAGAAAGGAGTATAGAGGCCTTCAAAAAGGCCTGCCATTTACGGTTCTTTCAATATTTACCGCTGGGTATATATAAAACAGAATGTGTGTATGTATGTATTTATGTATGTAACGTATGGACTCCAAAACGGGTGCGCCTATTTTGATGAAATGTTCAGGGAATCTTCAGAATATTCAGGCAGGTGACACTGTGAAGTCTGATTTTTGATTTTCGGTCTGCGGGCGGAGGGGCGTCGCAAAGTCAAATTTTCATATTGCACCACCAATGACATCTATATAATTGTGACGATTTTTTCTTTAAAATTATCGCCATGGTCCAACTTGGATATATACGAAAAGAAAATTTTGCCCCGCCCACTTTGGCGTCCACTTTTTTCGAATTAGCTAAAATCAGAAAACGGCTCCATCGATTTGACAAATTTTTCTTTCAAATGTTCGTATTAATCCATTTTGAGTTTTCATAGAAAGAAAAATTTACCACTCCTACTTTTACGCCCACTTTTTCTATTAAGCGCATAACTTGAGAACGGCTTGACCGATTTAGACGATGTTTTCTTTAAATCATCGCCATGGTCCAACTTAGGCTTTTACGGAGAGAAAATTTTGACCAGCCCACTTTAACGTACACTTTTTTCGATTAACCTAAAATCAGAAAACGGCTCCATCGATTTGACTAATTTTTCTTTCAAATGCTCGTATCTTTTTAACGTATTTTAAAAAGCGAACACAAATATTTTTCCTAATTTGGATAGGACAACGTCTGTCGGGTCAGCTAGTACCTTATAAATTAAGAAACATTTAAACCATTTTCTGAAAAAATATATTCTCAATTTCACTTAAAATTTTTCATTTTAAACTATTAAAACCTTTTAAAGAACTTATTTTCAATAACCAAAGAAACCTAATGGGAGTTTTTTTTTTTAAAAGATGTTCTTTAAAGAACCCTTACTAAACCTTTAAAACACGTGCCTTCTTGAAGAATATTTTTTTGCTCAACTTCCCCCATTATTTACATAAAATTCTTAGTTTTACCCCAGAGTTTAATTTTAATCTTAACGATAAGGCAATAAATATGTTTATTAGCTTGGGTTTGTTGTGCATACGTGAAAGTCATGGTCATAAAAGGACGACGAGTAAAATATTTAACATTTATTAAAAAAAAAAAACAAACATTAAAACGAAAATATATTTAAATATTTACGCAAATGAATACAAAATTATATTAAAGTTCGCACAAAAGTCAAATAAAATTTAATAAAAATTTAAAAAAAAAACGTTATAAAGTATTGAGTTTAGAAAGAAAATTGAAAAAAATTAATATAAAGGAAATTATGTGCCCCCTTTTTCATAAAAAAACAGGTTTGTAAAAGTTTTACAAAACAAATTTGCATTGTAAACTCTTTAAGTAAACCTTAATTATTTATTATGAATAAGTTCTAAAGTATTTTGTAAAATATTAAAAATTAATATTCATCATACGCATCTTAAGAAAAGTTTTGGTTTTTAAAGAAAATTATTGAAATTAAAGCTGATTTAACTATTTTTTTTTTTGCATAATCTGTTAGATTTAATATATTTTTATCGTAATCAAACAATTCAACCAAATTATGTCTCCGTTAGTTCTAAAATATCCCCTTTCGGGTTCAAAACCTTTAAGTCAAATTTATAATTTCTTGTTATTTCGACGTCTTTTCTTAACTTCTCAAAACTCTTTAAGTTCGATTAACATCTTCTATTCACACCCAAGTTTTATATAGACAATTCAACCGATAAGGCCACCGAAATAAAAAAAATTATAAGTTCTTGAAAATACCTTGTTTTAGCATATTTTCACAGGGAAACAATCAAATTTAATTAATGTAAAAATAATTAATATTTATTTTTAACCTATATCGAGATTTATGAATGCAAAGTCGAACAAGTGCTACTATTCTTACTTGGATATTTCAATTGCACGTTTTGTTTTAGAAAAGTTTTTAAAGAGAGACATAATGCATTGACTTTTTCTCTCTTAACTCTTTCGGAGGGTACAAAGATATTTTAGGAATTTTCCTCATTTAGTTTCGAGGCACTGATAGCAAAAGTTATTTATCAATGTCGCACGTGACATTCAAATATGAGATAATACAAACAAAAATAACAGTTAATTGCAATCGTCAAAAATGAATGTATATATATATGCTTTTTGGCGATTACAAATAACTGTAATTTTTATTTCTATAATCTCATATTTTGATGTCACGTGCGACATTGAAAACAATGTCTTATGCATTCTTTTTTGACGATTGAAAGTAGTTTTTTTTCTTTGTTATCTCCTTTTTCCTATCTCATATTTCGGTGTCACGTGCGACATTGAAAAATATTATTTGCTAACAGTGCGTCTAAATTAAATGCAGAAACCTCCTGAAATATAGAGAACAAGCAGAGATTTTTTATTAAATTTAAATCAAAGAAACTTTACTGGAAAATAAGCAGACTTGTGATCTTATATAAAGTTGGTCACGTGCGATATCGTAAGTGTAAAAATTAAAAATTGGAAAGTTATTTTTATTTATAATTAATTTATTTATGTTAATACATACACACTTTTACTTGAAAACACACCTGTGTAAACGCACTGGTTTTTTTGAAACATATTGTGTTGCTGCAGTGCAGTCCTTGGTTGTAGTTTTTTATTTATAATTTATTTTAATTTAATAAGCTTGAGGTCTACTAATTATTATAAAATTATTTATTTTATTTTACCCAATATTTTCAGCCCAATTATGAATAAAAATTTCCCGGGAGTTTTCTCCCTTCTCCCAATTTTCCTATGTAAATTCAATTGTAAAAATGGGAAAAGGTAAAAACTCCCGGGGAATTTTTATTCATAATTGGGCTGTTTGTCAAGCCTTTGTTGGGCTTCAGGGAAAATAACAATTTGAAATTTTTAATAATTTTTAATAAATTACAATTTTTTATGATTTTATAGCGAAATGAAAGTAACAAGTAAAAGAATATGCTTATGGAAATTATTATTCTTTTTTAAATTTTAAAAGTCCTTATTAGAAGAAAGAATCACATAAACATTTAAACTTACGTACATACGTACAAAGTATGTGTGTAGATATAAATGTATCTTTGCATTATCTGGCACGTGTTCGAAATTCGGCCACCGGGCGAATTTTTGTGCATTGAATACTTCTGTTTCTTTAAAAACATTTTAACTTAGCTCGTTTTTATATAATTCGTATAAAAAAAGAGAAACAACATAAATAAAATGATGGCAAAAAATGTCCTGTGCGCAGGGCTGCCAGATTTGACGATTTATTGTCATTTTGACGATTTTTTGTTCCGAAATTAGCAAAGTGCCGATTTGCTGATTTTTTTCTAAAAAGTGACGATTTTTTGAGTCTCCAAAGTCTGGATAAAACATAACATTTCCTGACCATTTCGTTTTTAAATCTTGGAATGTTGGACGGCGGAACGTTTTCTTTCGCTTAGCAAAGAGTGTCAACGTTGTGTCACGAACAGTAGTGATAGCTTTCTTGTTAAAAAGACCCACAAGATATAAATTAAAATAAAGATAAAAACGCTAGACTGACCAAAAATAGCTAAATTGCCATTATTAATTAACAATAGCGGCAAACTTCTTTAGTAGTGAAGATGTCATAATCGGTTTTTCCAATTCCACAGCGTTCAGGCCGCTCTATTCAAAAACTAGAAAACGCGTGCCGCTTTTGTTTAGATACGTCTCTAATATGCAAATATTAAGATTTCCAGAGTACAAAAACAACAATGTTACACTTTGTTTATCTTTCTTTAAACCATCATCGAATGAACCTTTTACGGCCTTCTGTAAAAATCATATTTTCAACAATTATGCTTGCCGTCATTTAACGGGTTGTAAGAGAATATCTCCATAAGTCTCATACGATTCTTGACATGAAATTCCCGTTAGATTATCTTTGCCCACGTCTTAAACGATTCCCACAACGATTGAAGAAGCGTCTTTCGCTGTGCTATGGAAGAATCTCACTCGTGTTACAGATTTTCCCGAGTGAGGAATCTTATACGATTAAAAAATGCGGTCATCGACGATTAAAAACGCTCTTCATGAGACTCCCAGTAGCTCTTACACGATTGAAAATGCTAGCGAGGTATGAAGTTATTATGTTTTTGTTTGAATGTTTTTTTTATAAAAATCGAACAAAAATTGTTTAAAAAACAAAATTTTAAGTTGTCCGATTTTTTTGACGATTTTCGGAAACAATAAAGACGATTTGTATATTTTTTCTCAGGAAACTGACGATTTTCTCACAAATTTATTTGGCAGCCCTGCTTGTGCGACAGGTCACATGCGACAAAGATTAAAACTATCTTTAAAAAAGTATAAATAATTTTTAGGTAAAATTAAAACCATTTTAAAGAGACATTAGCGCATAATATACTAAAATTAATCGCAATAAAATATTGCTTAAGGTTTCGATGAAATCGGCATTTGAAATGCTGGCCTTTTCTTTTTTCATCACATGTGAATGTCTTGTTTTTTGAAAGTGTCTTGAAAACAATCGCAATGAACAAAAGCACCAATTATAGGGCTAATTAAGGGCTATAAGTTAAATCTATTGTCAAAATCCGTTTATTTTTCACTTTAAATGTGAACGATGGTCACGTTCAACATGATGGAAATGCCCAAAATAATAACATTTGAATACTTATTTGTTAAATCTTCCTTAAAATACAATTTTAATCGTAGCATCAAATTTTAAAATAGAATTGCATTGAGATCATTTAGAGTTAACGAGTTTTCCATAATTTTCCTTTAATTAAATGTTACTTTTTGTATCAACACTTAAGTTTTTCTTGAGTATTGCGGTCTAAAGGAAAGTTGGCTCAAAACAGAATACGAGCTTTCATGCCACAACAAAAAAGAACAGCATTTAAATGAACAAGTTTGTGTTTTTGACGGGGTAAATATTTAGAAAATCTTTGTGTAAAACTAAATAAATGAAAATTAAATATAAACATTTCAAGGAACAAGAGTTTGTTATTAAATATTTGAAAAAAATTTATTGGTTTTTTTTAATTTTATTGTTTTTCCAAAATTTTATTGTTTCAAATTTAAGATTACAAAATTTTAACTTTAAAACTCTTATCAAAGTTATTTTCGGGAATACAAAATTTATTATTAATAAGATCTCTTAGTTATGGATACAACACATGGGTATTTCCGCAGGAAAGTCTACTTTTTTGTCACGTTACGCCACCAAGCATTTTAAATTGTTTCCTGAAGAAAAATGTATATAGATATCTATTAAATTAAGTGAGAGATAGGAAAAAATTTAGCAAGATGGATCATAATACAAGATTAATTGTTTGGTGGCGTAACGTGGCACTTATGTGTCCATATACAACTTTAAAGAATAGGTACCATTTTTATTATTTCGAAGCTGTTTTGAGCAAATTTTTAAGCCCAAAATTCTAAATTATTCTTACTTGAAATGGTAAACTTCTAAAGCTTCGAGTCAAATTACACAATTTGGAAGTTAAATTTCTAAGCTCAAAAATTTATCCTCTAATCCTACAAATTCTGAATAGAAAAAGTTGCGCAATCGAAAGTAATTTGTTTATAGAAGAAATCACCCAAGCAATATTTTCAGAGGAAAAAAACTGCTCTAATCCAACCAATTCTTAATAGAAAAAGTTGCTTAACTTTAAGTTTTTCTTTTATGTTTTATAGAAAAAAATTGTTCTGATAATTTAAAAATTTTTTCTTAACAAAAGTTTTCTCTATTCCATGTTTTTTTTTTTTTTGTTTCTTAGAAAGACAGTTACTTTAATCTAACAAGCAACTTTTCTGTACAAAAAGTTTCTCTGATCCCAGCGAAACGTTTTATTGTTTATTTTCCCTTTTAATTTTCAGCTTTACATGTTTTCAAAATCTGAAAATTCCCTTAACAAATTAAGCAAAAGATTCATTGCAGCACAAGACTCACAACAAATGGAATACGAAAAGTAAAATAACAAACATGTATCAATAATTTTTACACTTAATTTTATTTTCATTTCATACACATTTCCATACGTTTTTCTTTATTTTTCATAAGCTCCTTTCGAATCTGAGTGTAGCATTTTTGTCTTCAATCCCTTGGCTTTAATTTGTTATGTGTCTCGTTGTTGTTGTTGTTGTTGTTGTTGTTGTTCGGCAAGCCAAGTAATATTCATTAGCTTTTGTTGGACAGGTAGGACTTTGAAAAAGAACGTACGAGCAGGAGTAGGAGTAGGCAGTACACATGCTTGAGTAGAAAATTATATTCTCCAAGTCACATGAATAATTTATAAAATGCTAAAGGAATAAGAAATTATGTAGCAGTTGTATAGCATTATTAAACTCGCTTACAAAAAAAAGATATTGTTACTACCACATAAAATAAGAGACATAAATGTGGGCAATTTGGTTGAAGGAGGAACACATGAGTGGCGTTCTCAAGCATATAAGAATATTGCTAGCTTTCCTTTCCTAAGACTTTTCCAAACAGCAGAATCTATTAAAATATACCTGTTTGTGTATGACAAGATCTTGGATGTTAAAGGATTTGTTGTGCCACATAATGCACATTGAGGCAAACATTCTAACAAAGAAAAAACAATATCTGTGGTGTCTGTTTCAAAACTGAGTCGTTTACAATACCTTCCGTACCTCTTCTTAGCTGCCTTTCAGGTTTCCTTTTTATTATTAGTTTCTTTCGTTTGCTCAGTAAGAAAAAGAAGGCTGTGTTTTAGTTAGATTTATATTTATTATGCATTTGGCTCCTACGTATATAAAAGTTTGCTATGTCTGCTTATTTTATATGCCTTCATATATGCTCATTAAGAGATCTTTTTATGCCTGGAAAATTATTATTCTTATTATGTTTATTATAATGTTTTACTTACACTTTTGCTTGTTTTTTTTTTAATTCAACCAAGAGGCACGTAAACTTTCAAACTGAGAAACAGACAACTAAATTAAAAAGCTTAAGCATAAACATGTTGTTTTATTGAAGCTTGAATCCTTAAATGTATATAAAGTAAAAATAATTATAGAGAGCATCATGTCTGATATTTATTACATGCAATTGTAAAAAAAATCTTATGCCATTAAAATTTTGTAGGAAGCAGACGTATGATTAATATAAATTATAAAGAAGTCTTTGGCGTATAAATATTATGAATACTAATAGTAGATTAGTCATACGTAGCCGTGTCAGTTACGTTTTTATTTAACTAAAACAACACTTTCAAAGAAATAACTATTCCAAAAACATTCAGATACAAAATGGGGCTCTAATCTAAGCAAATATAACGAAATGTTTCTGAAATCCAAACCACTTATACATACGAAAAATTTGTCTTATCTAAGCCACTTTTTTGTTCCAAAATCTGCTCTAATCCCAGAAACTTTTCTATAAATCAAATTGATCTAATACAAACAATATTTCTATTCAACAAGCTGCTGTATTCCAAAAACCTTTCTTAAGAAAAAAAAACCTTTATTTATTGAATTCAAGCAAGGGTAGATAAGTTTAGGTTTAAAAACTGATGCGAAGTCAACTTCACACCCTCACCCACAGACCAATATGGTCGATTGTGACGGCTTAGTTAGTGTTAGATAGGAGAATAGGAGAAATAAAGAGTGAAAGCAAAGAATAAAGAAAGTAGTGGAGGATAAAAATCGGACAAAACATGCAAGAACAACCCTTATAAACGGAAAACTGCCCTAGATGTACCCACTCCCCATTCCCACAGTCTAGTGCTGCACAGTCTACTGCTGTACAGTCTCCTGCTTCACAGCCAGGTCATTCCTATTACGAATCCCGCCAGATTTTTGAGTTCGCAGCCCGAGAAATCTCCCAATTTGCAGAGTAATCTATTACCCAGCCATCTCAACCTGCAGCTCTGCAGCCTGGGACAACGACACAGAATTTGCTTAGCTGTCTCCAACTCCTCTTGGTGCCAGATCCCATTCGCACTGCCATCCTGCCTATCATGCAGTGGCCCGTAATAATACCTATTATGGTCCAGACGCAGACCCTTCACCTGCCCAGCAGCGAATTCGAATCGGACTTCTTTAGTACCGACTACAGCGCACGTGATACCTGCAGTCCGTGCGGTTCCATCAGGCTCGAATGTATTCTCTTCTTCCAAAATAAAAGCCCATTGTAGGTCTGATCGCCTCCAAATTGTCAGGATCCTTGATTTCCAAGCTCAGTCTCATTAGAAATCTCATTGCCGGTGGGTGATGTTGTAGTGACCCGTTACCCAGCACAGCCTCACCACTTAATTCCCTAAGATTTCTCCTAGAGACCTCGTGCATTCATCCACTAGCCTGGAGTTCACATAAAAGCCCATCAAGGCCCTAAACGCCGCCTGGCTTTTGCCATATACAGTGACCTAACTCCTCGGCCTTTTTCCCTAAGCTTATCCAGCGAAGTCCCTGGCGGGAATCGAACCCGCAACCCCCTCTTTGATAGACTAGCTCACTACCAGCTAGCCTACCGGGGCACACTATCCGAAGATACCCAGAACCTCCTACTGAAATACACTGCAGTCGTCAGAAAGTCAATATGACCTTCTTATGCCCAGATCCACAATACAGACCCCCATACCCAGGCCACTCATAAACGAGCCATCAGTATACAATCTGCCCTGACCTGACTAGTTCTCCCTAGACGGCAATATTAACTCTGGCAAAAGCCCAAATCCAAGCAACATTTCTTTAGAAATACTTGTCTTAAACCAGGAAACTTTTCTTTTGAAAAAAAATCGCTGTAATCTACTTCTAATTTTACCAACTTTTTATAGAAAATGTTGCTCTATTTAAGACAAAAGAGTTGATTCGTTTAAACAACTATTTTGTGGAGCATGTTATGCTGTTGAGACAAATTTTTTATAATAAAACTTGCTGTTTTTTTTTTCTTCAGTAAATATGACGTTTTTTCTTAAGTTTATTTTTTAAATACTCTTTTGCTTTTTCTCTAAAATCTTTCTTTTTATATTTGCTTCTACATTATTGTTTATTTACCTTGCATTTTAAATCCTGTGTTTATTTTTTTGGCATTCCCTAGCACTTTCAAAGAAAATCCTATTAGCTGAGATTCAATAACGCCCTCTACACCACTTTGTGGTATTAAAACGAAATAAGATTTTATCTAACATTTTCGCAACAAGAAACAACTAAAATTAAAAGAGATAACATAACAATTTAGTAACCAAAGAAGAAAAAAAAAAGTAAAACTTAAATCCTCTTTCTAAGCTAAACACACACACACACACAAATAGAAGTAGAAATACAACATAAAATGTATTATTTAAGGATTAAATTGTTTATATTACCACTCTAACAACAGTAGAGAGCAATAAAATAGCTCATAAAATTAACAAAAGATTTAGCTTAAAGTGTTGCCAAATAGTACTAATATTTAAGGGCGCCTTTAAGAACATGATGATTTGCTGTAAATACCACACCACACAATTACACATGTAATTTCATGTTTTCGTCACTTTTCCACTACAAATGTAAAATTATGTGTTAGTTGGTATTTACAGAAAAGCTTTACAGCAATATCCTGGTAACAATAGTGTACAACAATAGTGGTATTAGAGAGGTAGAGGATTTTGTTTTATTCTTGAGCAAATATTTTTGTATTCATGTGTTAATTATTTGTGTTGTTTTTTCTCTGCTTTATCATTATCATATCCTAATTAATTGTTTCATTTTCAAGAAATTTCATATGTTGACATTTGTTATTATAATAATTTTTGTTTCTCTAATAAAAACGTGTGTACTCATTCGTTACTGTTATAAGCTCTTTGAAGAGGAAGCTCTTAATAATGTCACATTCAAAAGAAAGTAATGAAAATATCTATAAATGAAAGAAGGCGTTTTTTTAATTATAGTACACAATAATAAAAAAAATTATGTTAGAGAAGTTAACGGTTTGAGAGTAATTAGTAGAAAAAGAAGAGAGTTAACCGATAAAAAAAAGGAAACAAAAGTTGCTCTCTGAGATCTGTAGTATTATAAACAGTGTTCAAGAAATAAACGGAACATTATTTAGTGTACGTCTTACACACCCAGAAAGGATATCTATTGTTTGGTGTTTGTGTATACGAACTTAACCATTAATACTGTTCGTTACAATTTTCAAGAAAGTAACGAAGATTATATAGTGTTCTGTTCTTCATTATAAAACAGAACAATTGTAGTGGTCCTGTAGACATACATTGTATTTTAATGTTTTAAAGGGTTTCTTATTTGCATTGACAAAGAAATAAGCCAACAAAAAATTTTAGCAACAACCACAGCAGGAATAGCTAGTGTGTATATGTATTTTTTGTTATTTTTTTTTTGTAAAAAATTTTTGATATTTTTTTTTACCAGCCATATGGGTGCTAAGCACAACTGAATCGAATATACATTAATGTGCTGATCCAAACACAACGAAGTTTGTGGTAGAAAAAAACAGAACGCAATTAAAAAGTTGGAAAAAAATGTTGTCAATCGTACAAATTTTCATTAAAAAAGGAGTTTTGTTTACGATTTTTAAGTTTTGTATTATAAACGAAATTTTTCTTTAATTTTGGTTTATTTTATTATTTGATAAAAATGATTTTTTCAGCGGGTTTTTTTAAAAAGCTTTTTTGCTATCTTATCTCGACTTAAGATGTTTTGTCAAAATGCCACAGAAATGATCTCATCTTTTTGTGGAGTTGGATAATCACAGTATTATTTTTGTATTCAAAGATCACAGAAACGTTATTGTTTTTAATGAGTTAATACACAAACACTATCAGAAACGTTATTGTTTTCAATGAGTTACAGCCCGTTCATGGATTTTTTGTTTTAAATTTCCTATGCGTTTTAAATGTAATTTTCTATGCAAACGATGACGTTTGATATCGTTAAACAGGCAGTTAATAAACAAACACTATTAGTGTTTGTATTTTCCACAATTAATGTTTATTTGCGAACACTTTTTGATATTTTTTTTTTACATTAAGCTGTTCTGATTCTACCAATTCCTACCAAAGAAATGCTGTTTTTAGAGGGAATTTTATCCAACGAAATCGGTTTTTGCTAAGCAATTTTTAACTAGAAAAAAGCTTTAAGTTTAAAAAAAATTTTTATAAAGAACAAATTGCTTTGTTAAAGACAGCGTTTATATAAAGACGTTGCTCTGTTGAAGATAATTATGCATAGAAATACGAGTTTAGGCGATTTTTGAATTGTGAAAGTAGTCTGATATAAAAAACTTGCTCTGTTTAAAGTAAATTTAAGCCCAGATTTTACTGTTTCTTTTTTCAAATATAATAAAGGGTGGTCCAACTATAATGCACGGTTTTAATTGTGAGTCACGCCTTAAAGTCAAGCTTTTTGCCCAACCTAATTTGACATTTCTTTGTTTCAGTGTTTGACAAATTCAGAAGTGAATTCACCATTCAAAGAAGATCATCTTTAGCGCCGAGGCACACTGTTTGGTGCGGTTTATGGGCTGCCGTACTTTTTCGAAAATGAGGTCGGCCAAACAGTTACCGTGAATGGTGTTTGCTATCGCGAGATGATAACGGACTTCTTGTAACCATAAATTGAGGATATGGACCTGGATGATATGTTGTTCCAACAGGATGGTGCCAATTGCCACACAGCCAACGAAACAATGGCTCTTTTGCGCTAGAAATTCAATGACCGTGTTATCACATTTGGCGACATTAATTGGACGCCACGATCATGTGATTTGACACCGTTGGACTTCTTTCTTTAAGGATATTTGAAAGAAAATAGAATAGCCAAGAACAATTCAAGAGCTAAAAAATTAGATAATTCAGCATATTAACGACATTGAATCTCAATTATTTCTCAGATTCATTGAAAAAATGGACAGTCAAATAGAAGTATGCCACCGAAACCGTGGCGAGCATTTGTTTCATACATAATTTTCATAGATTCTTCTATCATAATAAAAAAAATTAAGATAATTATCTGAAAATTTTTTGTTTTATTTACAATTAACATAGTCCGTTTTGATTGGACCACCCTTTGAAATAATCTATAAATATGATTTTTATAAATTAAAAAATTTCGAACAAATATAAAATTCTACGAAAGCAAATAAAACTTTTGCCAGTGTCTAAAACAAAAGCAAAAAATAAAATCGATATTGAAGAAATTACCTGTCAAAATGAGATATGTCAGTTGAATAAATTTAAAAGGACTAAAATAATAGAAAAAAAGTGGAAAACTTTTTCAATTATTTAGCCAAAAAAAAATATATAAAAATAAATACATACAAACATACATAAATTTATAATATTTTTTTTTTTTTTTTGTTAGCTTTTTTATACTTTTTTACTTTCACAACAATAATTTGCCAATATTAATTTGGATTTCTTTTCTTTTGTTCCTTTCATCCGTGTCACTTGCAGGTTTTCTCTCATGGGACGTAGCTGATTGTCATGTCGATTTGGAAGAGGAACTGAATACAATAACACAACATGCTCCTGAAGGAGAGGAAGCGCGTCACGGTAAGTCAAATTAAAATATTTTGTTCATTAGCAAATCTTTAACCTGAATTTGACTAAATATCAGAAAAACGACAATTAAGAACGTAATAGTGAGAATAAAGTAAGCGTATCACATAATAAAAAATAACTAGAAAAAGTTG
Source organism: Pollenia angustigena (assembly GCA_930367215.1). Classification (NCBI taxonomy): domain Eukaryota; kingdom Metazoa; phylum Arthropoda; class Insecta; order Diptera; family Polleniidae; genus Pollenia; species Pollenia angustigena. Next base: position 26,068,183 of record OV884059.1, read on the forward strand.
CGCAAAGTTTTTCTTAATGGCACATAACTAAGGCTACTTTACACTATTAAACTTTGCATTAATACATGTCAAAATCTCAAGTAATATTTGAAAGTGTGATAGTGTGAATGCAATGTGTTATGAAAACGACAAGTAGCACAAAAAAATTGATATTCTTATGGGATTTGTTTGTTGAAATTTTTCTTAGCAATATAGTACTTTTGCATTTTAACAAAATCATGTTCAAGTGTGATGGTGTGAACTGTAATGTTAAATTTGACTTTTAGACAGTCGCAACAAAACTCATTAGTTTTCTATCTCACAAAGTATTATGGAATACATAACACTTGTGTAATAGGATAAAGTACGCTTTAACGATATTCGTATTTGGGATGATTTTCACAATATCCCTAACAAAATTCCGTACCCTTGCTGAACAATTTTTAAAAAAATTCAAGTTTCAAGGAAATATTTATTTTCACACTCTAAGCAACTTCGTCCATAAAATGGTTGATTTTCAAGGAATTTATAAAAAATTCCGTACCCTGGCTGAATAATTTTAAAATTTTTAAGTTTTTTAATCAAAGAAAAAATTTTTTCACATTATAAACAATATTGTACATAAAATGGATGATTTTCAAAGAATTCATAAAAAATCCGTGCCCTGGCTAAACAATTTTTCAAAAATTTTAAGTTTTATTAATCAAGGAAATTTTGTTCACACTTTAAGCAAAATTGTCCGTAAAATAAAAAATTAATGATTTTTAAAGAATTCACTAAAAATTCCGTACCCTGGCTGAAAAATTTTTCAAAAATTTTAAGTTTTATTCTAAGCAACATTGTCCATAAAATAAAAATAAAGCTAAACTCACTGTTTATTGTTGGTGTTTTGTTTAAGCTTTGATATTGGTACAAGTAAGACTTATTCGCTTTAAGGGTTTGATTTGCATAATATTTTTGGCTTTTCTAAAAAATGAATGATTTTTAAATAGTACTTCACTAAAAATTCCGTACCCTGGCTAAACAATATTAAAAACATTTAAGACATTGTTCATAAAATACAAAATGGATGATTTTCAAAGAATTCATAAAAAATTCCGTACCCTGGCTGAAAAATTTTTCAAAAACTTTAAATTTCATTAACTAAGGAAATAATTTTTTTGACATTCTTAGCAACATTGTACATAAAATGGATGATTTTTAAAGAATTCTTACAAAAATTCCATACCCTGGATGAAAAACAAATGAACAATTTTCAAATATTTTAAGTTTTTTTTACACTCTAAGCAATGCTGTTCATAAAATGGACGATTTTCAAGGAATTTTTCAAAAATTCCAAACCCTGGCAGATAAATTTTAAGTTCCCTGGCCAAACAACTTTTCAAAGAAATAATTTTTTTGACACTCTTAGCAACATTGTACATAAAAAGGATGATTTTTAAAGAATTCTTACAAAAATTCCATACCCTGGATGAAAAATTTTTTTAAAAAATTTAAGTTTTACTAATCAAGGAAATATTTTTTTTCATATCCTAAGCAACTTTGTCCATAAAATGGCTGAATAATTTAAAAAAATTTTAAGTTTTCAAAGAAAAAATTTTTCACATTATAAGCAACATTGTACATTAAATGGATGATTTTCGAAGAATTCATAAAAAAAATCCGTGCCCTGGCTGAACAATTTTTCAAAAATTTCAAGTTTTATTAATCAAGGAAATATTTTTTTTCACACTCTAAGGAACCTCGTCCATAAAATGGTTGATTTTCTACGAATTTAAGAAAAAATTCCTTACCCTGGCTAAACAATTTTTTAAAAAATTTGAGTTTCATTAACCAAGGAAATAATTTTTTCACATTCTAAGCAACAATATACATAAATGGATAATTTTCAAAAAAATCTTAAAAAAATTTCGTACCCTGGCCAAACAATTTTAAAAAAATTTTTACTTTAAAAACGTCATTCTTATTAAACACTTTAAGCATCATTACCCACAATATTTATTATTTTGACAGAATGGATCTTTAATTTCGTACCCTGGCTAAACATTTTTTTTCACAATTTCAACATGTTTTAATCTAAAAAATTATTTATATTTAAGAAATATTATGAATAAATTTATCAAAAATTCCGTAACCTGGTTGAACAATTTAAGCTTTAAAATTTAAAAAAAAAATTCTTAGTGAAATCTTTAATTATCTTAAATAAGCAAAAGCTTCCGTACCCTGTATTAAGAAAAAAGGAAAAGTTTTAACTTTTTAGCTTACAAACCTTTAATAAGTGTTGCATAAAATTAATGTTAGAAATCAAACAACCATAAATGAATGAAATAAAACATTTTTATACCGTTTTTGTGCATTAAACTGCTGGCACTTTAATTAACAATGAACAATTCGACTCAGGGTTTTCTTTTTTTTATAAAAATTCTAGTATAAATTATAGCTTAACATTATTAATAAAATAAAAAACTATAATGACTTGCCACACAACATGACTTTTATAATAGTGAATAAAAAAAAAAAATTATTTATAATAGAAAATTTGCATGTTTTAAAAACATTTTCGTACTTGATATATGAACATGCCATTTGCACCTGGATGTAAAATTTTAATTTGACAACAGCTACGACAACAAGAACAAAGTATTTGCTCCTGATGCTTTTTTTTTTTGCTAACGAAATAGGTTCACTAACACCCACAAAAATTCTAACATTTCGACATGTATGTACGTTACCATGTATGTATGTTTTCTGGTATTTTATAAATTTTACGATGTTGTTTGTATTTTATTTGGGCTAATTCAGATTGTAAGGATGCATTTGTTAGAGAACTTTAATATGTCAATGTGTTTACCTTAAAAAAACGTTTCTACATAAATGCAAATTTACTTTAATAAGCTTTTCATTGTGTTGGCTTGCAGGAGAATTTTTTTTTTTTAAGTACTTTTTAATGGCCGTGTTTTTTGCCAGTTTCTTTAGTGCTCTTTTTAGTGTTGAGTCGAAAGGCACATTTTCTAACCCCTCATATGAGTTATTATATAATTATTTCTTTCTGTTGGGGTTTTTAAGTCACACAAGTGTAAAATTTGTTTAGTTGTTGTAATTATTATTTAAATTGCATACAGGAAGTTTTTGATTTAGTTGGAAAAGAGAGAGAGAAAAAATGTACTTGAATTTACGAATTATGTTGAGCATGAAATTAAGTTTTTTTTTTTTAAATAAAATTGTATTTTGTATTCAAATTATAACACAACTTTATAACTATAAATTTATGTAGTTTTTTTAAAAACGGGCCCTGACTTAAAAGCAATTAACAGTTTAAGGAAACCCGCTTTACGAAAAATCTAACTTAAATAGATCTACTATTTTTAATTGTTTCTAATTATTTTCATGGTTTTTGCCACAATTAAAAGTAACTAGATAACAAACAAACAAAAAAATCAGGGAAACAGAAACGTTTCCAGGAAAAAAATTCCCATTAAAGCAACCCAACCACAAAATACAAAAGGTTGATAATGATGACATACAACAATGATTGTCTAAAGCCCTCAGGAATCCAAGCAATTTATAGTAACAACTTTATCCTCTTTTATGAAAACGGAAGTAAAAAGTAACAAAAATAAAAATAATGAAAAGTTCAACATGTTTGCAGACATCTGTCAATATATTATCAACACTCGTTACGCTTCTATGAACAATTAATGTGTTTTAAAATATAAATTTTTTTTTTTATCAAAAAACAAAAAAAAAAGAAGTAAATTCATCTACCAGGAATACAATGCAGTCATTGCTCATCATACTCATCAACATCATTTAATGTTAACGTGCGAACTTGAATCAGAACAAGGATTTCCTTTTAGAGCAAAACAGAACAGCCAAAAAAAAAAACACGCAGCAACACATTGAATGCCTCATTCTGTGGCATGACACGTTTGTTGATTAAAACAAAATGCTAGGAAAAAGTTTTACAAAAAAAAATTAAAACGGTATACAAATCTGTTAAGTGAATAACTTGGTTTTAACTTATGCAAATTTCCATACTGTCAATTAAAACGACAAAAACGTAAAAAAGATGAAAAAAACGCAAGGTTTATTCACAAATCCGGCCATGAGTCCCTTGTCTTTTTGCGTTCATTGGGTGTGTCATTTTAATTTAAGCCGAGCAATTAAATACGAAATGTAATGAAAATTAATGATAAAAAAATAACAACATCATTATGATACAAGTTGATAATAAAAAGTAGTGATTTTGATTTTTCTAAATACTCTTTGGCGTAGGAGAAATAATAATTAAACAGGTTATATGAAAACTATACAAAGAAAAAGAAGAAATTCAAACGATTAAAATAAAAAAATATAAAGTATTTGGGACCCTGACTATTCTATTTAAAAAAATATTTTTACTTTCTTTCAACTTAAAAGGCTTATTTTATACATATTCGGTTAAAAAACTGAAAAATGAAACAGAAAATCCTAACCCTGACTACAAACATTCTACATCAATAAGAAAAGTTCGTAAAAATGTTGAGTAACCAAACTTAAACGTTTTCTTTTGATAATTTTTTACAAAAATTTTACGTTTTATAAGCACCGTCTGGAATTTTTAAATTTTCAAAAAATAAAATTTATTACAACTTTCCTAACAAAAAAAAAAAAAAAAAACTTTTGAAATATTTTCTTTACCACGATTTAAACGTTTTAGGTTATAAAATTTCATATTTTCCATAAAATATACATATATCATTTTCCGAACCCTGACTTTCAGTATTAGAATTATTCATAAAATAATCTTAAAACATTTTCCAAACCCTGACTTTCAATATTTTATTCAATTAAGAAAAAATCTTAAACTTAAAACTATATTTCTATTGATAAATTTCCATTAGAACTATAAAATTAACGGATTCTGACCAAAATTGTTAAAAAAATTCTTAAATATTTATTAAAGTTTTCTTTCGAAACCTGATCAACTGATTTTTTTAAAAATTTTGAATTTCATGAAATCTTTAGCTATAAATTACATAAAAAACTTGTTTTTATCGTTAAAAACTCTATATACTCCGAACCCTGACCAACTTAATTTTTACATTTTACGGTTTTTTACCATATTTTACAATTTTTTAACGAAAATCTTGTGAGGATTAACATATAAAACTTCTATTTAACCATGAATTCCTAGCCCTGGTGAACAAAAGTTTCACAATTTTAAGCTTTTTCGTATAAAAAAAAGATTGAATATTGTAGTAAAATTGTAAATTGTAAATTCGGATAACTTGATTGTAAATTTAACAATTATTTTAATAATGTGGCGCCTCGTTTTTTAAACATTTACAATAAAAAATGTTTGCAGGGTACGTGGAGCACAAAAAATTGTGTATTAATATGTTTGTTCATAAACATATTTGAACAACTTTTATAAATCTTTTAAGTATGCAAGGTAAATGGTTGGGTTTTATTTTTTTTATCCAGCTTCGTTGCCGTTGTTAATTTACAAAGTCAAAAATTAATTAGTTGCGTGTTTTTCTTAATGCTAAAGTTATTTATCACAAATTTCTTTAATTTTATCAAAAGAAAAACTTTACGAGCATAAACAACCGAAAGAGTACAATTATCGTTAAGGGATGAGTAAAACAAAGAAACTACTAACTACTAATCTATTAGTTTAAATAAATAATTGGAAAATTCCAGTCAGGCTTCGGACTTGAAATTTTTAAAAATGATTTAAAACTTTGATTAAAAAAAAGTGGTATAATTAAATATTTTTTTTAAGTACTTCTTAGAATATATTTTTTAAAATAAGTATACTTTTTTTAAATTCCAAAAGTTGTTTTTCTTGTACGTTCTCTTTATAAATATTAAATAAATTTAAAAATCTTTTTTATTGAAGGAACAAAAAAGGATTTAGAGCTTGAAGCAAAACTGTAGAAATATATTTTATCTTTTATTTTTTTATTTTTGTTTAACAAAAAGGTGGACATTTTTAAACACCCCTGAAGCAATTCAAGCTGAAAAGAAAGGAAAACTTTAGAAGAGCTATGACTAAAGAAAGACGGAAAGCAAATCAGAAAATAAAAAACAATAGTTAAGAATTAATGAGAAAGAATAAAAAAACAAATCCAAAAAGAATACATTTTATTCCATTTTAATTTAGACAAAATAACAGAAAAAGGCAATTCAATTGGAAAAAAAACTAAATATGTAAATACGAAATAAAATTGATTGGAGAATATTTGTTTGTGAATTTTATTTAAAGTTTAAAGGAAAAAAAGAAATTAAAGTTGAGTAAAAATTTTCTCCTTAATTGCTTCAAGAAGAAAAGTTCATAAAGCAAAAATAGTTCTTCCCCATTCAAAGTTATTTTTAAAGAAATTTTGTTAACATTTGTTAACAACAGTAATGATATCAACAGCAACAACATAAATATGTTGCATTCAAAGTTGAAAACTAGTCAACAACTGTTTTATATGTATATATGGATGTACAACTCCTGGTAGATATTTATGTTCTTCAATTTAGTACGAAAAATGTAGTATAAATAGTAGTAGAACACTCGTAAACATACTTGCAAATGTATGTGAATGGGAGAACAATAGAGAGAAAACTAGAGTATATTTGTTAAATAAATTTATGTAGGCTCTTATTTACAACATAATTGTAAATGTGAATTGTATGCAAATGAGGCATATTTCATTTGCATACACAAATAAATTACAAAAACACACTTCGAGACACAATAACCCCTTAGAAAAGATAAATTGATAATATAAAATGTTGAAAAAGATTAAAAATATACTTTAAATTTAAACAAATTTTAAAATATTTCAAAAAAAATTATCTTTTTTAACAAATGTTAAAAGAGCTTCTTTTTTTTTTTTGATAAAACTTTTTTAATAACGAAGCCTGACCTGATCATTTGAAACAATTCTATTTCTATCCTATTTTTTTTCAAGTTTTGTTCAAAAAATCAAATTCAAATTTGATTTATTTATAAATCTAAATAAATTTCGGACCCTGACTTTAAAAACTTTTGAAGAGATTAACTGTTTTAAGAAGTATTATACTCCAAATGTCCATAGGAATCCTAATTTTTATTTAAAGTAATTTTTAAAATTAAATTTCCTATTTAATCTTAACCCTTCTGCATCCCTTGGATATGTGCCCTTCCTATGATCCTTTGGGTCAATATGACCCAACAATAAAATGTTAACAGCATTTCATATTTAAGTGTAATAAAAACAAAAGCGATTCTATTGATTATTTGACCGAAAAAATTATTGATCGATGATTCTGAATGAAGATGAACTCAATGCAATAGAAAACAAATTTTAAAGTGGAATTAAACTTGCAATATCGCATGTTGGGTCATATTGACCCAAAGGATATTAAATGTGTGTAAATCGTGTTTTTTGGAGGGGGAAGGAAAAACTAAAATTTTATTATTTTCATTTAAATTTATTATTTTTGTCCCTGTAATGGATAAATTGAAGTTTCACGTCCATATCTTATATTTAAAGGGACAAATTTTGCGTTTGAAAACCAAAATTGAGTCAAATTGACCCAAGGAGTGCAGAAGGGTTAAGAACTCCGAACCCTGATCATGAAATGTCTTCAGAAAAATATAAATTTTTTAAAAAATTATTATTTTATTGCCAATTAGAGTAAAAATTCTTTAAAAAAAATATAATTCCTATGCAAAACTAAACATATTTTGAACCCTGACTTTATAAAAATTTATTTTATTTTTAATATTGCAACATGTGCAATTTGAAAATTGCATTACATTATTAATTCGAAAATTACATTTCTATCGAAATCTTAAAAATTCCAAGCCCTGACCATAAAAAGTCTTTAAAAATATATAAATATTTTTTTAAAAATTATTAGTTTTATTGGCAATTATACCGAAAATTCTTAAAAAAAATATAATTCCTACCTAAAGGTGCTATGTACTGCCAAATTTTCCATCTGTAAAAGTTGTACACATCGTGTGATACATATGAAACTTTGCATGTGTAAAATACATATGGAAATACATATGTAAATTTTTCGATTAGAACACGCTCTATTTTGCTGTGGTAAACATAAACAAAACAGCTGGTTTGTTTTGAAACGTAAACAAAAGTCAGCTTTTGTTTACATTTATAGGTTATGTCATAAGGAAAAACATAAGCAGGTGTGATAGCAAAAATTATGAATCGTATGTAAAATGGAAATTTTGACATACATATGGAATTACATATGGGAAAGAAAAGTGACAGTACATATGGGCACTTCCACAGAACAGCTCTCTTTTTGTCACGTCACGTCACCTAGCAATTATTCTTGTATTTTAGAACCACGTTGTTCAAATTTTTCTTCTCTTTCACTAAACAAAAACCTAGTTGCGCTCTACACCCAAATGCAAAAAAGTAAATAATATTTTCATTATTCTTTGAGAAACAATTAAAAATGGTTGGTGACGTTACGTGACAAAAAGTAGACATTTCTGTGGAAATACCAATATGTAAAATACATCCCGTCTGATAGCACCTTAAAACTAGCATATTTTGAACCCTGACTATAATATTTTTTTCATATTTTAAATATTTCAACATCATCAATTTAAACATTTTTTTATTTTTATTATTTCACCATTATCAATTTGAAAATTACATTACAATGTCAATATTAAAATTTCCGAACCCTGACTATAAAAATTTACCAATAAAGTTTAATTTTTTTTATTTTTTATTTTTATTACCAATTTTATTAAAAACTCTTATAAAAAATTTACTTCCTACGAAACATATTGCAAACCCTGAATAAAGGAGTTTTTTTAAAAATGTTTGTTAAAAGAAATTGAATTTAATTTTTAATTAAAACTTAATTTTCACATAAACCTAAACAAAAAACTAAGCCCTGACCATAACATTTTTTTAAAAAAAATTTAATTGTTTTGAATAAATAAATGTTTTGATTGCAAGCAAATCTTACGAACCCTGACTTAAATTTTTTCAAAGTTATAATTTCTTGCAACAAATATTTATTTTTGTTTTAAATTATTTGCATAATTTCCTAAAAAAAAACCCAAATTCTAATTAAAACTCCTAAACCTGACTGAATTAATCCTTGAAAATATAACCCTGATATATATTGTTTTTTTAAATACAAAATTTAATTTTATTGCATTTACTCTTATATAATATTTTTATCTGTATTATTTTTTTAAATTATTAATACACACGAAATTTATGAATTAATTGAAACTTCCGAACCCTGTCCACATAATTTTTTAAGACAACTAAACTTAAAAAAAAATTTTATATTACATGCAAATAAATTTCCGGGCTACACAGGAAAATTCTCCAAAATCAATCAAAACTAAAATCAGTTTTATCAAAGTTATTTTTGGGAACACAAAATTTATTATTAATAAGATTTCTGTGTGACGTGCTAAGTTCCCAAGTTTTCATATTTGATAAAAACACTGAGATTTATTGTTGAGGAAAAGCTAGCTTCTATGCGCATTTCACTGGGTGCTTAGGCCAGCTCATCAGGAAACCTTTTCCAAAGATTTTAGAAAACCCAAAAATATTATACAAATAAAACCCTAAAGCGAATAAGTCTTACTTGTACCAATATCAAAGCTTAAACAAAACACCAACAATAAACAGAGCACACAGAGGCGTCACGAGACAGAAAATATTGTATTTTTTCTGTCTTTTTTTCTTCGAAAGCTGCCCTTTTTGCATTTTTGTTTTGATTACGCAATTTGCGTTGATAGTAGCGGCTTGTTTTTACACATTGCCACTTCCCTACCAAAAAATGTGTTCTTTCTCTTTCTTCGAAAGCTGCCCTCGCAAATGATTTAGACCTTTTTCATACGACACTTTTATCATCTCTGCATGCTTTGTGCCTTTTATGCACCAATTGTCTTTGGGGCAGCTTTTTTTTGAAAAAGTTTTATATGAAACACAAAAAGTATTTATTGATGTGCAAATTGAAAGCGAAGCTGAAGTAAACGGGACTACAGATTTTTTTTTTTTTTTTTTTTTTGTAATATCTTGTAATTTACCGTTAGAAATGAGAAATTTGCTATTAAAATTGTTGTTGTACACTTGAAACCAGTGCATGAAAGGGATAAGTAAATTAAACGTTTAATTCACTTGATTTATTAAATCATGTTAATTTTTATTTGTTTACTGGTGCAAATTTAATTAATTTTTTAATTAGTATCTGTGTAAAAAACATACAAAATTTATAAAATACATACAGCCATGTTCTGAAAATCGCACGATTTGAAATCGCAAAACGCCAGATTTATTTTATGGTGTTCTGAAACTCGTGCGTTTTGGTTGCGATCTGCCACAGTTTCTAAAAGTTCCCTTTAGCATTCTTTTGAAGTTTGAAGTTGCCAAATTTCTTGCGATTGCGATTAACAGTAAACGTATTTTGCAATTTCAAGTCAAATCGCAAATGTTTAGCGTTTTGCGATTGTCAGAACATGCCCGATAAATGCAAACTTCCGCACCCTGACCAAACAATTTTTTTTAATGAGCAATTTTTTTTTAATTTTTCCCACTAAAAGCGTTTAAAACTTTAAACCCTGTCTAAATTCGTTTAGAAAATTTTAAAGTTTTGCTAAACTTTTCTTAAAAAGGGCATATTTTGTACCCTTTTGTTCCTCTTTTTAGTATTTTTCCGCCCTTTTTTAAGAATCAACATCATTGAAAGGACTCTTTAATATTTTGTTTTGAAAACCCCTTAATAAATATATTTTAATTTAAAGTTCTTTTTATGTTGCTTTCAAAGGATTAATTTTTTTTTTTTTTTATTTTAAATAAACAATAGATTTTTTTTATATTTTACTGTAACAACAAATAAATCATGTTCACATACATGTCTCTGCATTGAAAACAAAGAAAGTCTTTTACTACAAGATAATAGAAAATATTTTAGTGACACTTCAAAAGGATTTTTTTCTAATTTAGTCTTATTTTTGAAATAGAAATACAATAACAATAAATAATGTCTTGTAACATGCAGAAACATGAACAAATTTGTGCTTAATTTGCCAACCTTTGTAATGTAGAAGTATAGAAGACATGTCGTACTTGATTATAAAGAGGGTATTAACTCACGAGTTTTATTTTTTCACTTTTTGAAATAACTTAATAATGTAGGTAGGTAGGTTCGGAAATGCACGTTAGTAAAAGTATCACAGCAAATGGCTGTTCGAAAATACTTAACAAAAGCAGATGATACGCATACTAATTCTTAACACGCATTACAGAAATGACAAATGCATATTGTGTCAAAAATGTAATCAAAGTGCTCAGCAAAAAAGCATCGGCATCAGCTGATTTAAATGAGCTGCCCAGTGAAGCAATGCCGAATTAACCCTTAAAAAAGGCTGCGATTAGCATAAACAAGCCAAAAAATATGCTACATATTTAAAGAATAATTCTAATGGATGATTTTTAAGAGCTATAGAAAAGTTTAAAAAAAACACAGAAAATTCAGAAAAATGCATGAAATCTTTATTTGAATCGATAGTACGGTCCATATAATTTAATGTTTGAATTTCATGCAAATGTTGACCGTGACTGCGCCTCAAATGGTCCAACCGCTTAGACCAATTTTGGCATACTCTTTCCAACATTTCGGCCGGTATCTCATGAATAAATGCTTCAATGTTGCCTTCCAATGCGTCAATTGAAGCGGGCATGTGTGTATGTACATGAGCCTTAACATAGCCCCACAAAAAATAGTCAAAAGGCGTTAAATCGCACGATCTAGGCGACCATTGACCGGTCCCAAATGTGAAATTAAATGTTCACCCAACTCGCCTCTCAATAAGTCCATTGCTGTGTGGCATGTGGCATGTGGCACCGTCTTGTTGAAACCACATGTCATGCAAATCAAGCTCTTGCATTTTGGGCAAAAAAAAAGTTGGATATCATCTCACGGTAGCGCTCACCATTCACAGTTACATTACGATTCGCATCGTCTTTGATGAAGTACGGTCCAATGATGCCACCAGCCCATAAGCCGCACCAAACTGTGACTTTTTCTGGATGCATTGGTAGCTCTTGCAATCGACAATTCTGCTTATTAACGTACCGAATGGCAACTTCAGTGGGTCGATTAAACTGACCATAAAATGGAAGAAGCGCGCGATGAACTTTCTTAACAGAGCACGCGTTTTGATAATAAAATTCAATAATTTACAAGCGTTGTTCGTTTGTAAGGCGATTCATGGTTAAATTGTAGACCAAACTGAAAATGTTTGACAATGAAACAAAACACGAAACGTGCGTCAGCTGTTTAAGCCAGTGTTGCCAAAAAGATAATAGTTAAAAAATCACCCGATATAATTTTTGTTAATAATAAAGTTATTTAAAAAGAAAATGACAATCAGCAAAGGGCGAATCCAGGTGACCTAGTTGAGCACTAGTATATTAATAAAATAAATTGGGTTTGGAAGACGTACCGACAGAGCATTTATTACGTGACCTTCATTGCATTAAAGGCTTGGATCCGCTCTTGCAAACAGAACAGTAAGTTTTAGATAAAACAGGTTTAAAACAATAAAAAAAACATAAAGCACAATTTTGTTACAGTTAAATTCTATTTTGAAATAACTCACAATATAAACTTATTAATTATAGCAAGCAGTTTCAAGTGCCTTAAAGTAGGCTGCAAATTTTACAAAGCCGCTTTAATTTACTTTTAATCAAATTATTTTCATCTAAAACCAATTTGGTTATAATAGCCTAAAAGTAGGCAATTATTTATTCATACTTTAACAAGCCTTAAAATAGACAAACGTGATAAAAAAAAAAAAAAGAACTATAAATCTTGTTAAGTTAAGAGTATTTTTTTTTTTTATTTTCATGTAGAAAGTTTCTCTATTTTTATGAAAAAAAAAATTATGTATTTATCTTCTTCACAAAACAACTGATTAAATTAAACTGTCTACGATATTTATTAGACGATGAAATGTGAATAGATGATGTATTAGATGTATTTATTTTGAAATTTAATTATAATGATTGACAATACCATAAATTGTTGAGTATGTATACATTTTCATTAAGGGTTTTATTGTAGACTGTTAATACATTGATATCTATATACTTAAGTCATATATTTGTACATATATACTCACAGGACGCCTACATCCTTTTATATACTAAGAATAATAAACATAAAGGCATAAAATTAATTACATATTAGATTAGTAATGGCTTTTAAATAATAGATACTTTGTGAAAGAGTAATTACTTTCAAGAAAGCTCTAATCAAATCGAGTTAGGGAAAGAAAAGGCGGAAAAAATCTTGGAGCCTTAAATAATGAATGTAACCTTTGGCACGTAACAAGCTGAATAAAAGGTAGACAAGTTAAATGAAATATTGCAGAAGACATTATGAGAAAAATAAAAAGCAGATAAAAAGATTTTCAAAAAAATTAAAGAAATGTAGTTAGACTTGTTTAATATTTGAATTTATGTAAAGGGTGTTTCAACCAAAACGCACAATTTTAATTGTAAATAAAACAAAAAGTTTTCAAAGAAGTATCCTGATATTTTTTATTATTATAAAAGGATCTATGACAATTATGTGTTAAACAAAATATCGGACAAATGCTCGCCACAGCTTCGGTGGCATACCTCTATCCGATGGTCCAAATTTTCAATGACTCTGAGACATAATTAAAGTTCAATATAGTTAATGTGCCGAATTATCTTATCCTTTAGCTCTTGAATTGTGCTTGGCTTATTGGCGTTCACTTTTTCTTTCAAATATCCTTAAATAAAAAAGTCCAACGACGCCAAACCACGTGATTGTGGCGGCCAATTTACAGCGCCACGACGTGAAATAACACGGCCATTGAATTTCTCTCGCAAAAGAGAAATTGTTTCGTTGGCTGAGTGGCCAGTGGCACCATCCTGTTGTAGCCACATATCATCCAGATTCATATCCTCAATTTCTGGCCACAAGAAGTCCGTTATCATCTCGCGATAGCGGACACCATTTACTGTAACAGCTTGGCCGAGTTCATTTTCGAAAAAGCACGGCCCGATAACGCATCCAGCCCATAAGCCACACCAAACAGTCGCTCTTTGTAGATGCATCGGCCTTTCAACAATCACTCGTGGATTCTCATGTTACCAAATGCAGCAGTTCTGCTTGTTGACGAATCCACTGAAGGGAAAGTGTGCCTCGTCGCTGAAGATGAGTTTCTTTGTAAAGTCACCATTAACCTTTGTCTGTTCAACCAACTATTCGCCGTATTGACAACGCTGTGTACCTCTCCATTGTTGAATCTGCCAAACACTGAAACAAAGAAATGTCAAACTAAGTTGGCTTAAAAACTTGACGTTTAAGTGTGACTCACAGTTACCATCGTGCATTATGGTTGGACCACCCTTTTAAAAAAAATATTTGCAGTTCAAATCCCCATTAGAATTGCTGCTTAGTCTATCAGTGCGAGGGTTGCGGGTTCGATTCCCGCCAGATCCTCTGATCAATTTCACTACAACGGACTTTAGGTCGACGTTACTATTGCTTGCTAAATTAATTTTGAATAGAATCTATAATAATTGTATTTGTAAAATTTATTAATAAATAAATGTTTGAATTATTCCAAATCTTGATCAACAAAAAAATTTGTTAATATTTATCTAAGATGCCATAAAGTATACATATTCTGGGTCCTTTAGTAATTCAAGGTAGCCATGTTCTTCTTTCTGTCCGTTTGTCTGGTTGTCTGTTTGCTAAAATTACGCCCACTTCCGAAATACTCAACAGTAAAGAACAATTTTGGTGTCAAATTATTTCCAGTTTTCCTAAACAGTTTGGGATTGAAATTTTTTCTAGTTCTCCTAAGCAGCTTGAAAGCAAAATCGGATTAGAATGAAGAAAGTTATTGAGCCAAATGTTGTGAAAAACTACCCTTAAAAATTTATGTTTCTAAAAAAATAGACTACACAAATTCGTTCTATATGACTAGAGTCATATTACAAAATGACGTGAAAATAAGCCCCATATAAAGTCCCTAAAAAACTCCTAAAATCGGAAAGAGTTTTAATACTACGAGGTCAGATTTTTTAAGATTGCTTTATAACAATAATTAGTATTGTGGTTATTTTGTTGAACTATTTATGGTTTTTAATCCAAATTTTTAATATTTTTAATTAGGCTTAAGTTCATGAAATTTAATTTTTATTAAATTATTTTTATGAAGAAAGGAATTTTTACAACATGAAAATTTATTAAAATTGTTATTGATAATCGTTCATTCTTGACGTGGCTCGGGCTCGAACCCTGGCCGGCAGGTTACCATGACATGTTTCGATCGCAACCACTCGATCTCCTCAGATGGATTTGCCGTCTTACACGCTTTATAACTTAAAGATTCCATATTAATTCCACTTCTAAAATATTCTTATATCGGCGGATGTTATCAGAGATTCGGCTAAGCCGAATATGGCACTTTTACCTATTGTTTATTAGTTCCTTAAGAAAAAATTTTAATACAAACAGAGTTTGCCTCGTAAAACAGTTTTCAAATTTCCCCACCCTGTATGTAAATACTTCAATAAACAATCAATAATCTTTTATTTCTGTTCATAAAAGAATACTAATCGAATTTTTTTACCATAAAATATGTTTCCCTAGCCATTGTTTTCATGTTTAATTTATGTTTATTTTTTTTTAGTTATTATAAGATATAATTAAAACATTTTTAATAATTTTTCAATACGTTTGCCAACGATAATTATTCAATACGAGTATTGAAATGAAAAATCCTTGATTTCTTTTTTACTCTGTAAACATTTCATTTCATATTTAAATAATCTTTAAAAAATGTTTGGTTTTTATACCCTACACCATCAATATCAAATCAATGAATGAGGATATACTAAGTTTGTAATTTCGTGAGAAACTTTTTTATTATTCATCTTAGGCCCCATTTATGGCTCCTGTCCGTCTGTTGAAAACACGCTCACTTTCGAAAAACTTAAAAGAAAAGAACTCAAAAGAAATTGCTCTGGGGCTATCCTACGCAGTTTGGAATTGAAATCCAGCAAAATCGGTTTATTGGAATAAGAGTTCTGAATCCAAATGTGGAACTACCACCCTAAAAAATTTATCATTTTGTTACAAAAACTCAAAAAAATGGTGGTGATATGAGATTTGGCACAAATTCGTTTTATATTACTAGAAATCATATTGCTTAATTTCGTGAAGATCGGTCCATAATTTACCATATGACCCATATAAAGCCTACCCTAGGAAAATATTTTTTTACGCCTTAAACTTTAACAAATAATGACATTGTAATAAAATTAGGTACGTCACAGTTTTAAAGGACGAAAAAACAGACGGAAACAGAATTATATTGTGGTATAATTCAATCCAATTTAGCTTCGTATGACAAAAAAGAATATCGGGTGATTTTTTAGCTATTATCTTTTTGGCAACACTGGTTCAAACAGCTGACGCACGTTTCGTGTTTTGTTTCACTGTCAAACATCTTCAGTTTGGTCTATAATTTAACCATGAATCGTCTTACAAACGAACAACACTTGCAAATTATTGAATTTTATTATCAAAATGGGTGCTCTGTTAAGAAAGTTCATCGCGCGCTTCTTCCATTGTATGGTCAGTTCATTTTTGGGTCAATGGGTACGTTAATAAGCAGAATTGTCGATTTTGGAGTGAAGATCAGCCAGAGGCATTGCAAGAGCTACCAATGCATCCAGAAAAAGTCACAGTTTGGTGCGGTTTATGGGCTGGTGGTATCATTGGACCGTACTTCTTTAAAGATGAAGCGAATCGTAACGTAACTGTGAATGGTGAGCGCTACCATGAGATGATATCCAACTTTTTTTTGTAGCTTTCATCTATAACTACATCTATAACAACTTCTATAACTACTTTTTTCTGGATGTATGTAGGTAAAAAAAATAATGGCTTACTTTTGAATACGTTCATTTTTGGACATCCCTTGCAAAATTCATTGGTTCTTTCAGTAGAATTGTAAGAAGTGCTCTTATGTTTTTCTGATTATTCAACACATTATATTGTAGGAGAAGTTTTTACTGGGTATATGACTAGAAATAAAAACATAAAGCTTTCTGATTGTCAATCAATAATGTAACATAGCTAGGTCTTAACTGCGACGAATTTTAATACTGATGTCCTATATGGGGTCTATAGATTAATTAATAATTTTTAGGTCACATATAGTTCCCACGCCTGAAATATTCTATTTATCGGTGGAGGGTATCAAAGATTCGGCACAGCCGTTTTGTTTTTTTTTTTTAATTTTGCTTCAAAATCATTAATTGTAAAATACGAGTAAAACAGAGAATTGCAAAGTAATAAAAAATATCTATTGTCTTTATTAAGATTTTGTTTATCGTAGCTTTAAATTAAAAGAAGAGGGGAAAAAACAATAGTTTTATTCATGGTCATAAAGCATAAAATTTTATAGACCATAATTGTGCTAATGTAGTAGTAAAATAGACACAAACATAAATTAGAAGGACCTAGAAATATATTTGAATTCAAATGTCCCCTTAATAATCATCAGCCTGTAATAATTACCTTGACAATAATAAACAAAAAAGAATTTAGAAAAAAAAAACTAAAAAGTTTAAAGAGAAGAATGCTGAAGAAAAGTTTAAAAAATTAAGGAAACATTTTGTGATTTAAAAAGCAATTAAATAAACGGTTAAGCGCTTGCTTAATACCGTGTTCAGATATGCAACTTAATAGAGTGTTGCGCAATAAATGCCATTATTAAGCTCAATTATCCATATAAAATTTCAATTTAGTTATTGTTCAATCAATACGAAATTGTTATAAAATTGAGTTAAATTAAAATGCAACACTGTCACAAGTGTGTTTAGTAAGCAAAACACAACGCACTACACAAAATGTTTTGACATTTGGCAACAGAAATGTCGACAAAACTAAGGTATATTCAATAGGTTTGCGCAAAAGCCAGATGGTTATTTTGTTTATTCTTTAAAGATGTCAAAAGTGGTATAAAAATTTTGCTTGATTTAAGTGCTAATTGAATTAGCTAAATAGTGTATGTGTGAACAGAAAGATAATTTTGTCAATAAGCCGAATATTAACGCAATAAAAAATGTTTATCACCGTATAAGGCGAAAAAATAGCGTCGACTTAATTAAAATCATTTGAAATAATAAAAACAATTTTGTACTATCAAAAGTTATTGAGGAAATGATCGGTTATCCGATTATTTAGTTAAATGGGTACCGATAACTTTTTTAAAATACGCACTTTTTTAATTTACAAACCTCTAAAATGAGTTATAAAAGTTTAGAAAAGAGTAAAAACCCGTTAGAAAAAACTAAGCAAACATTTTATGACTTAAAAAGTAATCAAATAACCGGTTAACCGATTGCTTAAGGCGAGAAAATAGGTTTAACTTAATTTAAATCCCTTTAAATAATGAAAAAAAAATTTTAATAATCAAAAATTATTGAGAAAATAATCGGCTATCCGCTTATTTAGTTAAATAGGTACCGACTACTTTTACAAAATACACACTTTTTTGAGTCATAACCCTATACAATGGGTTAAAAAACTTGAAAATAGAGCAAACAATATTAAAAATTCAGGAAACTTTTAAAATACAGTAAAATATCCGGTAAACCGCTTGTTTATTTTAACATAAACTTTATTAAACTCCCATTAAAATAAAAAATAAAAGCAATTTATTATTATCAAAAATTGTTAAGAAAAAAAAAACGGTTACCCGCTTATTAAGTTAAATGGGTACCGGTTACATTTACAAAAAAATTCACACTTTAACATTAACTTAATTAAAATCCCATTAAAGTAAAAAATAAAAACAATATAATATTATCAATAATTATTAAGAGAATAACCGGTTACCCACTTATTTAGTTAAATGGGTAACGGTTACTTTTACAAAAAATTCACACTTTTTATAGTTGCAAATCTATAAAATGAGTAATTAAAGCTTAGAAAAAGGGGAAAAACTTTTAAAAAAATAAGAAAAGTTTTATGATATTTAAAATTATTAAGAAAAAAACCGGTTACCCGCTTATTAAGTTAAATGGGTACCGGTTACTTTTACAAAAAAATTCACACTTCAACATTAACTTATTTTAAATCACATTAAAATAAAAACAAAATTATTAAGAGAATAACCGGTAACCCGCTTATTTAGTTAAATGGGTAACGGTTACTTTTACAAAAAATTCACACTTTTTATAGTTGCAAATCTATAAAATGAGTAACTAAAGCTTAGAAAAATGGGGAAAGAGGTTTAAAAATTAGTAAAAGTTTTATGATATTAAAAATTATTAAGAGAAAAACCGGTTACCCACTTATTAAGTTATATGGGTACCCGTTACTTTTACGAAATTCACACTTTTTTTTATTTACAAATCTGTAAAATGAGAGTTTAGAATGAGAGTTTAGAAAACAGCAAAAAAACAAGTAAAACAAATGAGGAATCGTTTTATGATATAAAATAGTCGGTTAACCGCTTGTTTAAGGTGAAATAAATAGCATTTACTTAATTAAAATCCCATTAAATAATAACAAGTAAGAGTGCTATATTCGGCTGTGCCGAATCTTATATACCCTTCACCATTGTGCGAGCAGAATACAGAGCAACTAGACAAAAACTAAATAAATTTTACATACCTATACATACATATTTACAATACTTAAAACTTCATTATAAATAAAATTTAAAAAGCGAAAACTGATAAATATTTTTTTAAATCGTTTTTAGAACATAAAAAAAATATAAAAATATTAAAAAATAAAATTTTCTTTTTAAAAAACCAAGATTCAAACCAGGAAGTCGTGGTTTTTTGCTCAGATCTCCGTCATTTTTGGACCGATCTGGCTGAATTTCAATAGCAAACTTAAACGGAGTATATGTGACATAAATATACATCAACCTAGTCCACATCATTTCTGGGGTTTTCGGAAAACCCATTTCAACATACACACGGACAGACGGACAACCGGATTTGAACTTCGCTTTTCATAAGGACCCAGAATATATATACTTTATAGGGTGTAGGATCAATATTGTGGAACATACAAACGGAATGACAAAGTTATATGTACCCTCTTACCTTCGGTGAAGGGTATAAAAACAACATAATTGTATCATAAATTAGTAAGAAAATAACCGCCTACCCGCTTATTTGTTTAAATGGGTACCGGTTACTTTAGCAAAAATACTCGACAACGGTTATTCATTTAAAATTTCTTAAACAATTGTAATTTATAGTTTTTGTAATTCAAGAAATTTTTATAATTATGTGTACTGAAATTGCGTTCCAAAAAAAAATTAGTACTAAGTAACTTATTTTATATTATTTACGTTCAGGTTATAACTTTTATTTTTAATTCATAAACTTTTAAACACTTGCTTAAGTTAATTTTTAAGTGTTTTTTTTTTTGTTTATTTGTACCAAGTAACCAATTAAAATTTCATTTAGTACCTTTTAAAAGTTCATTGTTTTTGTATTTATTTTTATTTCCCTCTCAAAAGTTTGACTTTAACCTCAATGTTTTCAAACAACTCAAGTTTAAATGTTATTATAAATATGTTCTAAATATATTCAGTTTTAATTAACAAAAACTATTTGGTGTTTTGATATTTTTAGTAGCTATTGTTGGAAAACTACAAATATTTTATTTTGTATTCGTTTGAAAACATCAACAATGCCTTTGGGTGTTTTTAAAAAACACTTTGAGTTGGTCAACAAAATGTGTAAATTTTCCCAACTAATTTGTTTTAAGTTTTTTAATAAAACACTCTGCGGTTTGGTTAAAATAGTTTAAAAAAAAAATAGTCAATAATATGAAGCAGAAAATTTTTATTTAATCTTTCGCAACTGGCAAAATATTCAAAGGATATTAGTAAACTTGAGGACCAATTTGAATTGAGAGAAGTATTTTGAAAAACAATTATATTGGTTACCTCCAAAAGAGAGTATCACATTTTGCCTTAACATTTTTTTTATCGATAATCCTTCTTAAGAATAAAGAGCTTTTCTTCAGAGCTACCCAAAATTCTAATTTACAGTTTATATCTATCAAAGACACTATCAGACTTTGCTCTAAACTTGAATACCGTTAAAAAAAAAGGTCCCTTTTAAATCTTTAAACATTTTTTTCGATATTCCTCTTTAAAAACTATCAAAAATTGTCCAAATGCATTTGCAGATCTACAACTTTTCCTTTGTCTCAAACATCCTTCCGTTTTGCACTGTAATCTGCCACTAGGACAAAAAACCTGACCTGAAATAAAAAAATACTCCACCCAATCCACCAGATACTAAAAAAATTTTCATGACTTTTAATAAAAACCAAAAGCATCCAAAAAAATTTACTTAGAAATCTCGATTTGCGAACCACAAACGACGCAAAATTGAAAACATAAACATAAAACAGATATTGTGTAGCATACTTTTAGGTCAGAGGATATTTATAAACCAGCACGCACACATTAGCTAAAACATACATATATGTATGTATGTACACATTTACAAACGCCTACAACGATTCATTTTTATATGTACGAATATTGTGTTGTTATGTCTGCGGTCACAAATTTATGGTTGGCAAAAGAAATTTAGGACATTTTTGTTTGTTAGAGTAGAAAAAAAAATCATAAATTATTTGTTTTAACAAAACACATACTGGCAACACATGTGTTATAACAAAACATTTTTGGTAGTGGTTTTTTTAATTCTTCTTTTTATTTGAAAGTGCTTTAAAGCCGAAAAAAATAATAAATTTCAGAATGATAATAAAAACTGTTAAAAGATTTTAAAAATAAATTAAATCATACTTTGCGGCTTTCATATTTTTATAGCTTTACAAAGCACACATTTAGAGGCTTTTAAACTATTGTCTAAAACTCTAACATTTGTCTTTTTCCTCCAATTTTTTTTTTTTTCTTTTTAGGCGAGCGACTCATTCAATATGCTAGTGAAAATCTAGTTACTGAGGTATTAATACATCCTCAATATAACACTCTTATACAATGCATGCGCAATATGCTCAGCAGTTTTACTCGTCATCGTCATATAATCCATGCTGGTTATACATTCTCAGGCAATGGTTCCTGGATACTACAGGTACTTCCTTCAAAAACATCTGCGTTTGTTATGCATTTTTTTATTTCATTTATGTTTTTGTATCTTCTATAGGATGGAACCTTTTCGGTTGGCGATTTTTCTGAAGCATTTCAAGAGCATGATGTACAAAGAGTTATACGCGCCTACGCAGACACCATAACAATGAATATACATTGTGCTGATAATGGTCTGTGGCATACGTTGCCCGATAAAAGCTTTGCTCGTCTATGTAAAATACGCATCAATCCAATTGATGTATTGGACACCAGCAGTGAGAGCATTAATGCTTTTATTGGTAATTTTAACTTAATCGCATTTTTCTCTAAACCACCCAATTTATAACTAATATAAACATTATAGATTATCTTGCTCCCATGTTGGTACCTACCTCCATACGTGAACTACTTGAGACCTCGGATGTTGTTGGCAATATACGTTTTACACATCCCACTTTATATGTCTTCCCCGGCGGTCAAGGCGATGCTGCCCTATTTGGCATAAATGGTTTTAATATGTTGGGTAAGTTTTAGTTACATTATTTTTAGAGGTTTTTCCCTTTAACTCATTAATTTTTGTTTTAATGTTTTTTAGTGGATGGTGGCTTTAATCGTAAGGCCTGTTTCTGGGATTTTGTGAGACACCTTGACCGCTTGGATGCTGTCCTAATGACACGCTTAAACAACTCCAATATTCAGGGTCTAAGTTCAGTGGTAGAACGTAAACGCGATGCCCATGTCTATCCTCAAATTGGTCACTTCTTTTGCAATGTTCCTGATCGCAAGAGTGGTTTACCTAGTCCCGATGGCGATAAGGATCGTAATCCTTTACTAGTGGATCTTTTTGAAAGAGGCCACAATCTAGTCAGTGATCTAAAGTCATTGGACCTTAAGCCACAAAACTGTTTTCGTGCTCCAGAGCCTATCAATCTTTATCACAAAGTTGGTCATGGTACATTGGACATGTATGTCATTAGTCCTTCCCGAGACTCCAAAGAAGTGAAGGAATTTATGCAGAAATGGCATTCAGGTGATCAGCGATTATTTGCTTCTCGTGACTCGAGGGATTTCAATTTTCCCTTGCAAAACTTGGTATCCATATGTGCTCTGCTAGTTTGGCAGCCAGCAAATCCTGATGATTCCATAACACGTATACTCTTCCCCGGCAGCACTCCAGACTTTAAAGTTCAAGAAGGTCTGGAAAAACTTAAACATTTGGAATTTATGAGACATTCTACTTGCACTGCTAAATCTATAGCACCTGCCATACAAACTGTGGTGACCACACGCAAAACTCTTAAGTCCGCTTTAGAGCCAGCAGCACCCATCACTACCAAACCCTCAAAATTCATGCCTGTAGCGGCTGCTGCTGTTGCAGTGCAACAAGACAACAAAATGAAAGAAGCTGCTGTAGCCTCTTCGGCCGACGAAGACAAATTCGAAAAAATTTATCAGGAAGAAGAAAAGCACTTACCTCTCAAGAAGAAGGAAGACTCTGTGGAGACTGATGAACAAGCTGTTGAGACCGGAGATGAAGCTCTACCAGAACATACAGCTGACACCACCAGTAAAGATGGAGATCAAGTTGATGGTGAACAGGTAGAAGACAATAAAGCAACTACTGAGAAAAAGGTAGAAGTTGTTATAGTCAAGCCGCAACCTCAAGTCTTACCTTCCGCTAAAGAAATTATTGAAACCGCTGAACCCATAAAACCAGCCGCCAAAATTGCTAAAGCCAAGGCTGAGAAACCAAGAGCTGAGGTTAAGCCTTTGGTAAGATCCCGCATTGATACAAGACCACCCAAGTCCTTGGAACGAAAAGTAGTTAAAAAGGATATGGCAGAAAAGAAGAGCTCTCCCACAGCAACACCACGCAAACAAGATGTCTCCAAACCTGCTACCAGAGAGGTAAAATCAAGGATTATGTCCAGAGCTGCCAAGGCAAGTCCTAGCAGCACTCCAGCCAAAAGCACTAAAGAGGCCAACAATCGGAAGGTTTTGGAATCAAAACAACAAACTATTAGACAGATTTCAACTACTACCTCAAAACGTATCACATCTACAACGGCCGCCGAAAGAAAAGCTGCCGAGCCACGCAAACCAATATCCCGTCGTCCTAGAGGAGCTTCACCTTCAAAACGTGCCCCTGGCAGTCCTATAAAGGCTGCCAAACCAAAGGCAGCTGACATTAAAAAAGCCAGACTAGAAAAGGGTGGCACCACCGACTCTAGCTTAGTATCAACACCTTCAGCTGATGAACAAGCCGCTGCTAAGAAACTACAAGATTTAACTGCTTCCCAAGAGCTAGATGCCGAAAAGCAACGTGAACTCGATGATCTTAAAGAGGAACAAGAAGTGGTAAGGGAAATTGAAGCAGTTTTCAGTCGCGACGAAATGAAACGACAACAACAAATTAAGGCTGAAATCAGAGAAGTTCCTAAGCAAGACAGCACCACAGAAGTCGACGAGGAAGATGAATATTTGATTATAGAAAAAGAAGAAGTAACCGAAGACTCAATGGTAGAAAGCAGCATGACTAAAGAAGAAGAGATTCAAAAGCACCAGCGCGATTCACAGGAATCTGAAAAGAAACGCAAGAAGAGCGCTGAGGAAGAAATCGAAGCGGCCATAGCCAAGGTTGAAGCTGAGGAACGCAAAGCTAGATTAGAATCAGCTGCCTCGGCCGAAAGAAAAGAAGATGAAGAAGTCGCTGAGGAGGCAGAAGAAGCCGAGGAAGCAGCTGAAAATGAACCCGATGAGGTCGAAGAGGATAAAGAAACATCACCCGTTAAAACTGAAATTAAAGCTGAAGTCCAAGACATTATTACTGCAGCCAAGGACATTGTTAAATCGAAAACAGATGAACAGTTGGCTAAAACAGATGAGGAGCTCTCTTCCATGACGCCCGAAGAAAAAATTAGCAGTGCTAAGAAAACTTCAGACACTAAGGATGATTTAGTGGGAATACCCATTGAACACATACCTGCCAATTTGCAAGAAAGTCTTCCTGAAGAGAAATTCTCCGCAACTATTGAATCTGGAGCCACTACCGCCCCAACTCTTCCTGAAGACGAACATATTCCATTAGATGAAATAAAGGAAGATCTTGTTATTGAAGAGAAATATGTTAAAGAAGAAACAAAAGAAATTGAAGCAGTTTTAGCCAAAGCTACCATTACAGCTATACCACCAACCGAACCCAGAGTCGAACCAAAAGAAGATACCATTCAAAAGGTAACAGTTGGCCAAGCTACCGCTGAACGTGTTCTACCAATGAAAATGACCTTTGATGCTCAACAGAATCTAATGCGAGATGTTGTTAAAACTCCAGATGAAGTGGCTGATTTGCCAGTTCACGAGGAAGCAGATTTAGGAGTATACGAAAAAGAAACTCAAGAAAGTGGTAAAACAATTTCACAAAAGGAAGAACTGGCTAAAGAGGAAAAAGAAACGGAAGAAAAGGAAACTGAGGAAAAAGAGATCGAAGAAAAAGAAGTTGAGAAGCCAGCTGAAGAACAGCTTAAAGAAATTATTGAAAAAGAAAAAACTCCTTCACCTACAGAAATGGTTGCTTCACCAATAGAAAAAGCACCAACTCCCAAAGACAAACTTTTATCCCCATCAGGAGAAGAAGCCGCAAAAGAAAAGATTGATGAACATTTGGAAGAGCAGCCTTTATCTGCTCCTGCACTTCCTACAGATGAAACTAAAAAACTTGTTGAAAGCCAATTGGAACCTGCAAAGATTTTAGAAATTAAGGAAAAGAAAAAATCAATAAGTTCACCAGATGAAAAGGAAACCAGTGATATAACCTCCGAAGACGAAATACCTGCTCAAATGCCAACAACCAAAGCAACCGAAAAACCAAAAGAACGAGACGACACAGTCTCAGTAGATAGTCCTCCTACTATAGAAGAAGCTATTGAAGTAGAAATTCAAAAATCACTTCAAGGCAGTCGCAAGGCCTCAGTAGAATCAAAAGGTGTCGAGGAAAGAAGAAAATCTTCTGTGTCGGTCCTTGAAAGCAAAAAAGATGAAAAATCACCTACTGAATCACAAGAACCTTCACGACCAGAGTCTGTTGCAGAAGAAGAAAAAGATAAAAAATCAACAACAGCACCACAAGAAACTTCACGAAAAGCCTCTATTGCAGAAAGCGAAAAAGACGAAAAATCACATGAGGAATCTAAGGAACCCTCACGACCATCATCAGCCGTTGAAAGCGAAACAGATAAGAAACTAGTTGAAGAATTAGAAGCTCCTCGTAAACCATCAATAGCCGAAAGCAAGAAAGATGAAAAATCACCTGCAGAGTCCAAGGAAACTTCCAAGCCAGCATCCGTAGCTGCTAGTGAAAAGGATAAGTTTTCACCTGTTGAGTCGAAAGAACCATCACGTAAACCATCAATTGCAGAAATCAAGAGAGAATCACCTGAAGAATCTAAGGAATCATCACGACCATCATCAGCCGTTGAAAGCGAAACAGATAAGAAACTAGTTGAAGAATTAGAAGCTCCTCGTAAACCATCAATAGCCGAAAGCAAGAAAGATGAAAAATCACCTGCAGAGTCCAAGGAAACTTCCAAGCCAGCATCCGTAGCTGCTAGTGAAAAGGATAAGTTTTCACCTGTTGAGTCGAAAGAACCATCACGAAAACCATCAATTGCAGAAAGCAAGAGAGAATCACCTGAAGAATCTAAGGAACCATCACGACCATCATCAGTCATTGAAAGCGAAATTGATAAGGAAACAGTTGAAGAATTAGAAGCACCTCGTAAACCATCAATAGCCGAAAGCAAGAAAGATGAAATATCACCTGCAGAGTCCAAGGAAACTTCCAAGCCAGCATCCGTAGCTGCTAGCGAAAAGGATAAGTTTTCACCTGTTGAGTCGAAAGAACCATCCCGTAAACCATCAATTGCAGAAAGCAAGAGAGAATCACCTGAAGAATCTAAGGAATCATCACGACCATCATCAGCCGTTGAAAGCGAAACAGATAAGAAACTAGTTGAAGAATTAGAAGCTCCTCGTAAACCATCAATAGCCGAAAGCAAGAAAGATGAAAAATCACCTGCAGAGTCCAAGGAAACTTCCAAGCCAGCATCCGTAGCTGCTAGCGAAAAGGATAAGTTTTCACCTGCTGAGTCGAAAGAACCATCACGTAAACCATCACTTACAGAAGAAAAAGCACCTGAAGAATCTAAGGAACCATCAAAACCATCCTCAGTCGTTGAAGGCGAAACAGATAAGAAATCAGTTGATGAATTAGAAGCTTTTCGTAAGCCATCAGTAGGCGAAAGCACGAAAGATGAAAAACCACCTGCAGAGTCCATTGAACTTTCCCAGCCAGCATCCGCAACTGCCAGTGAAAAGGACAAGTCTTCTCCTGTTGAATCGAAAGAATCATCACGTAAACCATCAATTGCAGAAAGCAAGAGAGAATCACCTGAAGAATTTCAAGAACCATCATCAGCTGTTGAAAGCGAAATTGACAAGGAATCAGTTAAAGAATTAGAAGCTCTTCGTAAACCATCAATAGCTGAAAGCAAGAAAGATGAAAAATCCCCTGTAGAGTCCAAGGAAACTTCCCAGCCAGCATCCGTCGCTACTAGTGAAAAGGATAAGTCTTCACCTATTGCGTCGAAAGAACCATCTCGTAAGCCATCAATTGCAGAAGAAAAATCAGCTGAAGAATCTAAGGAACCATCACGACCATCATCAGCCGTTGAAAGTGAAATTGATAAGGAATCAGTTAAAGTATTAGAAGCTCTTCGTAAACCATCAATAGTTGAAAGCAAGAAAGATGAAAAATCACCTGCAGAGTCCAAAGAAACTTCCCAGCCAGCATCCGTCGCTGCTAGTGAAAAGGATAAGCATTCACCTGTTGAATCGAAAGAACCATCACGAAAACCATCAATTGCAGAAGAAAAATCAGCTGCAGAATCAAAGGAACCATCACGACCATCTTCAGTCGCTGAAAGCGAAATAGATAAGAAATTAATTGAAGAATTAGAAACTCTCCGTAAACCATCAGTATCTGAAAGCAAGAAAGATGAAAAATCACCTGCAGAGTCCAAGGAAACTTCCACGCCAGCATCTGTAGCTGCTAGTGAAAAGGATAAGTCGTCACCTGTTGAATCGAAAGAACCATCTCGCAAGCCATCAATTGCAGAAAGCAAAAGAGAATCACCTGAAGAAAGCGAAATTGATAAGGAATCAGTTAAAGAATTTGAAGCCCTTCGTAAACCATCAATAGCTGAAACCAAGAAAGATGAAAAATCACCAGCAGAGTCCAAGGAAGCTTCCATGCCAGCATCTGTAGGTGCTAGTGAAAAGGACAAATCTTCACCTGTTGAATCGAAAGAACCATCACGAAAACCATCAATTGCAGAAGAAAAATCAGCTGCAGAATCAAAGGAACTATCACGACCATCTTCAGTCGTTGAAAGCGAAATAGATAAGAAATTAATTGAAGAATTAGAAGCTCTCCGTAAACCATCAGTATCTGAAAGCAAGAAAGATGAAAAATCACCTGCAGAGTCCAAGGAAACTTCCACGCCAGCATCTGTAGCTGCTAGTGAAAAGGATAAGTCGTCACCTGTTGAATCGAAAGAACCATCTCGCAAGCCATCAATTGCAGAAAGCAAAAGAGAATCACCTGAAGAAAGCGAAATTGATAAGGAATCAGTTAAAGAATTTGGAGCTCTTCGTAAACCATCAATAGCTGAAACCAAGAAAGATGAAAAATCACCTGCAGAGTCCAAGGAAGCTGCTAGTGAAAAGGCCAAATCCTTACCCGTTGATTCGAAAGAACCATTACGAAAACCATCAATTGCAGAAGAAAACTCAGCTGAAGAATCAAAGGAACCATCACGACCATCTTCAGTTGTTGAAAGCGAAACAGATAAGAAATTAGTTGAAGAATTAGAAGCTCTCCGTAAACCATCAGTATCCGAAAGCAAGAAAGATGAAAAATCACCTTCAGAGTCCAAAGAAACTTCCACGCCAG
Source organism: Pollenia angustigena (assembly GCA_930367215.1). Classification (NCBI taxonomy): domain Eukaryota; kingdom Metazoa; phylum Arthropoda; class Insecta; order Diptera; family Polleniidae; genus Pollenia; species Pollenia angustigena. The sequence goes on from OV884059.1 coordinate 26,097,324, forward strand.
CATCTGTAGCTGCTAGTGAAAAGGATAAGTCTTCACCTGTGGAATCGAAAGAATCATCTCGCAAGCCATCAATTGCAGAAAGCAAGAGAGAATCACATGAAGAAAGCGAAATTGATATGGAATCAGTTAAAGAATTTGAAGCTCTTCGTAAACCATCAATAGCTGAAACCAAGAAAGATGAAAAATCACCTGCAGAGCCCAAGGAACCTTCCAAGCCAGCATCCGTAGCTGCTAGTGAAAAGGACAAATCTTCTCCTGTTGAATCGAAAGAAACATCAAGAAAACCATCAATTGCAGAAGAAATATCAGCTGATGAATCAAAGGAACCATCATCGCCCGTTGAAAGCGAAACAGATAAGAAGTCAGCTGAAGAATTAGAAGCTCTTCGTAAGCCATCAATAGCTGAAAGCAAAAAAGATGATAAATCGCCTGCAGAGTCCAAGGAAACTTCTCAGCCAGCATCCGTAGCTGCAAGTGAAAAGGATAAATCTTCACCTGTTGAATCGAAAGAACCATCACGAAAACCATCAATTGCAGAAAGCAAGAGAGAATCACCTGAAGAATCTAAAGAACCATCACGACCATCATCAGTCGTTGAAAGCGAAATTGATAAGGAAACAGTTAAAGAACTAGAAGCTCTTCGTAAACCATCAATAGCTGTAAGCAAGGAAGATGAAAAATCACCTGCAGAATCCAAGGAATTTTCCCAGCCAGCATCCGTAGCTGCTAGTGAAAAGGATAAATCTTCACCTGTTGAATCGAAAGAACCATCACGTAAACCATCAATTGCAGAAAGCAAGATACAATCACCTGAAGAATCTAAGGGACCATCACGACCATCATCAGTAGTTGAAAGCGAAATTGATAAAGAAACAGTTAAAGAACTAGAAGCTCTTCGTAAAACATCAATAGCTGTAAGCAAGGAAGATAAAAAATCACCTGCAGAATCCAAGGAAACTTCCCAGCCAGCATCCGTAGCTGCTAGTGAAAAGGATAAGAGTTCACCTGTGGAATCGAAAGAACCATCTCGCAAGCCATCAATTTCAGAAAGCAAGAGAGAATCACCTGAAGAAAGCGAAATTGATAAGGAATCAGTTAAAGAATTTGAAGCTCTTCGTAAACCATCAATAGCTGAAACCAAGAAAGATGAAAAATCACCTGCAGAGTCCAAGGAAGCTTCCATGCCAGCATCCGTAGCTGCTAGTGAAAAGGACAAATCTTCTCATGTTGAATCGAAAGAAACATCAAGAAAACCATCAATTGCAGAAGAAATATCAGCTGATGAATCAAAGGAACCATCATCGCCCGTTGAAAGCGAAACAGATAAGAAGTCAGCTGAAGAATTAGAAGCTCTTCGTAAGCCATCAATAGCTGAAAGCAAAAAAGATGATAAATCGCCTGCAGAGTCCAAGGAAACTTCCCAGCCAGCATCCGTAGCTGCAAGTGAAAAGGATAAATCTTCACCTGTTGAATCGAAAGAACCATCACGAAAACCATCAATTGCAGAAAGCAAGAGACAATCACCTGAAGAATCTAAGGAACCATCTCGACCATCATCATTAGTTGAAAGCGAAATTGATAAAGAAACAGTTAAAGAATTAGAAGCTCTTCGTAAACCATCAATAGCTGTAAGGAAGGAAGATGAAAAATCACCTGCAGAATCCAAGGAAGCTTCCATGCCAGCATCCGTAGCTGCTAGTGAAAAGGACAAATCTTCTCCTGTTGAATCGAAAGAAACATCAAGAAAACCATCAATTGCAGAAGAAATATCAGCTGATGAATCAAAGGAACCATCATCGCCCGTTGAAAGCGAAACAGATAAGAAGTCAGCTGAAGAATTAGAAGCTATTCGTAAGCCATCAATAGCTGAAAGCAAAAAAGATGATAAATCGCCTGCAGAGTCCAAGGAAACCTCCCAGCCAGCATCCGTAGCTGCAAGTGAAAAGGACAAATCTTCACCTGTTGAATTGAAAGAACCATCACGAAAACCATCAATTGCAGAAGCAAAATCAGCAGAAGAATCTAAGGAACCATCACGACCATCATCAGCCCTTGAAAGCGAAACAGATAACAAATCAGCTGAAGAATTAGAATCTCTTCGTAAGCCATCGATAGCTGAAAGCAAAAAAGATGAAAAATCGCCTGCAGGGTCCAAGGAAACTTCCAAGCCAGCCTCAGAAGCCGTTAGTGAAAAGGACAAATCTTCACCTGTTGAATCGAAAGAACCATCACGAAAACCATCAATTGCAGAAGCAAAATCAGCAGAAGAATCTAAGGAACCATCACGACCATCATCAGCCCTTGAAAGCGAAACAGATAAAAAATCAGCTGAAGAATTAGAATCTCTTCGTAAGCCATCGATGGCTGAAAGCAAAAAAGATGAAAAATCGCCTGCAGGGTCCAAGGAAGCTTCCAAGCCAGCCTCAGAAGCGGCTAGTGAAAAGGACAAATCTTCACCTGTTGAATCGAAAGAACCATCACGAAAACCATCAATTGCAGAAGAAAAATCAGCTGAAGAATCTAAGGAACCATCACCAGCCGTTGAAAGCGAAACAGATAAGAAATCAACTGAAGAATTAGAAGCTCCTCGTAAGCCATCGATAGCTGAAAGCAAAAAATATGAAAAATCGCCTGCAGAGTCCAAGGAAACTTCTCAGCCAGCATCCGTAGCTGCAAGTGAAAAGGATAAATCTTCACCTGTTGAATCGAAAGAACCATCACGAAAACCATCAATTGCAGAAGAAAAATCAGCTGAAGAATCTCAGCAACCATTACGACTATCACCAGCCGTTGAAAGCGAAACAGATAAGAAATCAGCTGAAGAATTAGAAGCTCTTCGTAAGCCATCGATAGCTGAAAGCAAAAAAGATGATAAATCGCCTGCAGAGTCCAAGGAAAGTTCCAAGCCAGCATCCGTAGCCGCTAGTGAAAAGGACAAATCTTCACCTATTGATTCGAAAGAACCATCTCGAAAACCATCAATTGCAGAGGAAAAATCAGCTGAAGAATCTAAAGAACCATCACGATCACTATCATCAACCGTCGAAAGCGAAACAGATAAGAAATCCGCTGAAGAATTAGAATCTCTGCGTAAGCCATCAGTAGCCGAAAGCAAGAAAGATGAAATATTACCTGCAGAGTCAAAGGAAACTTCCCAGCCAGCATCAGTTGATGCTAGTGAAAAGGATAAGTCTTCACCTATTGAATCGAAAGAACCATCACGTAAACCATCAACAGCAGAGCGAAAATCACCCGAAGAATCTAAGGAACCTTCACGACCATCATCGGCCGTTGAAAGCGAAACAGATAAGAAATCAGCTGAAGAATTAGAAGTTCTTCGTAAGCCATCGATAGCTGAAAGCAAAAAAGGTGAAAAATCGCCTGCAGAGTCCAAGGAAACTTCCCAGCCAGCATCAGTAGCTGCTAGTGAAAAGGATAAGTCTTCACCTGGTGAATCGAAAGAACCATCACGTAAACCATCAACAGCAGAGGAAAAATCACCCGAAGAATCTAAGGAACCATCAGGACCAGCATCCATAGCTGCAAGTGAAAAGGATAAATCGTCACCTGTTGAATCGAAAGAACCATCACGAAAACCATCAATTGCAGAAGAAAAATTAGCTGAAGAAGCTAAGGAATCATCAGCCGTTGAAAGCGAAACAGATAAGAAATCAGCTGAAGAATTAGAAGCTCTTCGTAAGCCATCAGTAGCCGAAAGCAAGATATATGAAATATTACCTGCAAAGTCAAAGGAAACTTCCCAGCCAGCATCAGTAGCTGCTAGTGAAAAGGATAAGTCTTCACCTGGAGAATCGAAAGAACCATCTCGAAAACCATCAATTGCAGAAGAAAAATCAGCTGAAGAATCTAAGGAACCATTACGACCATCATCGGCCGTTGAAAGCGAAGCAGATAAGAAATCAGCTGAAGAAGAAGAAGTTCTTCGTAAGCCATCGATAGCTGAAAGTAAAAAAGATGAAAAATCACCTTCAGAGTCCAAGGAAACTTCCCAGCCAGCATCTGTAGCTGCTAGTGAAAAGGATAAGTCTTCACCGGTTGAATCAAAAGAAGCATCTCGCAAGCCATCAGTTGCAGAGAGCAAAAAAGAATCACCTGAAGAATCCAAGGAACCCTCTCGACCAGAATCTGTTGCTAAAAGTGAAAAAGATATGAAATCTGCCGACGATTCTCAAGATGTTTTACGTAAAGAATCAGATTCAGAAATTAAATCAAGCGACAAATCACCTGCAGAATCGAAGGAAATTTCGCGATCAGTATCAGTAACTGAAAGTGAAATAGAAAAGAAATCCCTTGAAGCTGTAGATGTTTCCCGAAAAACATCAATTTCCGAAAGCACGAAAGATATAAAATCACCAGCAGAACCCAAAGAACCTCTAATACCTGTTACAGATGATATCAAAGAAAGTACAGAGCAACTCACTATTGAACTTAAGGTAAAAACAGAAACTATACAATTACCAACATCATCCAGCCCTATTGATGTTGCCGAAGAAGTTTTCCCAGTAAAACCTAAAAAAGAAACTCAAACTACCAAAACTGATACTGATTCTACACCTATTGACGAAGTTTTAAAACTTCCTGAAGAATTTGGAAGCAGCAAAGTTGAAACTGAAGTTGATACAGTTAAGGAAGATACAAAAACATCTAAAGAATCATCTCGACCTCAATCAGAAGCTGCATCTCCTAAAGAACCCGGAGAAGTATCACCCTTACAAATTAAAACTGTTTCTTCACCTGTAGATGAAGCTATGAAAGAATTACCAGAAACAATTAAGGACAAAAAAGAGCTACTTGTTATTGATATTAAATCCACTGCACAGGAAGGCCAACTACCTACATCATCCAGTCCAGTAGACGTTGCTGAAGGTGATTTTAAACAAGAAACAAAAGATCCAATATCCGATTTACAAAAGGAAACCCAGTTTGCTGTTACTGAAACCATATCCTCACCTATTGATGTAGCTTCAGAGCTCGAGAAGGTTATTGAGAAGGAGTTTGTTAAAGTTGAAGCTAAATTAACTGAACAAGATTCTAAATCCGATTATATACAAAAAATTGAAGAATCAACTACAGAAAAAATTGAAGAAGCCAAAACAGAGTCTAAAGGAGTATTTGGTACAATAACCGGTTTCGTTAAAGATGTCAAAGACATTTTCGGCAAGGAAGCTGAAGCTTTAGTTGAACAGGTTTCCGAGTGTGCAGAAGAAGTTAAACTGTCTGTTGAAAAACTAGCAACCGATGTCCAGGAAGATATTGTCAAAACTGAAACTGGTACAACATTAGAGGAAGATTTTAAGGAAACAACAGAGGACACTTTACTTTCGACTACAGAAAAGTTTGACATAAAAACTACTGACAAAAGCATAGAACAATGCATTGAATCCACAGAAATTCAAGAACTTAAAGAATCTGCCCATGCCTTACTAGATGTTTCACAAAAAATGGATGAATTAAGACATTCCTCTGAACTTTTATCTAAATCGGTCACAGATTCAGTGACAGAAAAAGTAATGGCAACTGAAACACTCACAGAATTTGATACAAAAGCTATAATAGCCGATGTAAAGGAAATTAAAGAATCCCTAAAAGAAAAAATAGAAGAAACTACTATCCAAAAAGCTGCTGAAACTGTTGAAGAAATAAAAAAGGATGTTTCGGAAACTGCCAGCCAAAAAATCACAGAATTAAAGGAGGAAAAGGACAGGCTCACTAGAGTTGTAGAAGCCGAAACGTTAACTGATCTTAAGGAGACTTCATTTGAGGTTGCCAAGGACTTGACAGAGTCCATTTCCAAGCAAACCGATGAATTCGCTAAAGATACTACAGCAACTATTGAGGATGTCAAGGTGGCCGGAAAATCATTAGTTGATGATTTCAAAGATGAAATAACCTCGACTTTAACTGCAATTACTAAATTTATAGATACAAGCGTTAGCGTGGCCGCTCATGATAAAACACTCGATGATGAACAGAAAGAGGATGTTGTTGAGAAAATTATCAAAAAATCGGTAACAACTTTAGTGCAAGAAGCGCCAACAAAAGCAGACGATGTTAGCTTTTCCTCAGAACTAAGAGAAACCCATATAACAACTATGGATTCCCCTGAATTGAAAATTACAATTACCGAACGAGATGAGGTAGCCATTTTACATGACATTAAGGAAGAGGAAGAAGAACATCAACGAACTTCACCTTCCGCAAAAGTTGGTAAGACATTGAGTGAACCTTTGCCAGTAAGACCTATTTCGCCAAGAGAGGAAGAAGTCTTTAAGATTGTGGCTGATGTTGCCAAAGTTTTAAAATCTGAAAAGGACATTACTGAAATAATACCCGATTTTGATGAAAAGGAACTAGAAGAAAAACTTAAATCTTCAGATGAATTGGAAGCCGAAGCGGCAACGGTACAAAGGATGTTAGTTACTGCCAGTAGTGAGGATGGCGGCGAAGAAATTGAAATTTGCGCCAAAGGCTCAATACAATTTACTCCAGCTACAATAGCAGAAGGATTTTCGGAAAAAGAAAGGCTCATCTTGGAGAAGGTACCCACAACAGAAGTTGAATCCGAAAAATCATCCCCCGATTTAAAATCTTCAGGACCTGTGTCAATCGAAGAAAAGGATAAGTTAGAAGTTTCTGAAAAAATGCAATTAAAAGAACTTAAGGGTAAGGATACTGTAGATGATTCTACCTCTAGCATAAATTTGGAATGGAGAAGAGAGTCGGCCTTTAGTACTTACAGTGAAAAAGATTTGACACGTGATGAAGATACTTTTGATGATAAGCAAGACTTCCCATCTAGTCCACTGGAAGATAAAACCATATCAGGTGCTAGAGAAGATGTCCAAACTAAATCTGAAAGCCAAAAAACTGATAAAACGCCATCATCACTAGCGGAAACATCTCGTCCTGAATCTGCTTCAAGCCAAAAACAAGAATCGAGGAGAGAGTCAATATCAACAGCAGGAATCCAGAAATATGATAAATCTCCCACTGCATCTGTGGCAAGTATCACAAGCTTAAAAGGCGAAGTAAGTAAAATACCATCTGTTGAAGAATCAAAAATGGCTAAAACTACAGCTGAGGATAAAAAGGAAGATAAGGAACCATCACGCCGAGAATCTGTTGAAAGTCACATTAGTTCAAAAGCTAAATCTGAAAAAGAACCATCACGAAAAGAATCAATAACTTCAAGTACAGAAGCCAAACCAGAAGCTAGACGTGAGTCTCTAATATCAACAGCAGAAAGTAAAAAGGATGAAAAATCACCAGTTACCGAAGAAAAGGAAGCTTCACGTCCCGAGTCCGTAATAAGTTCCAAGAGTGAAGCTGAAAAGGAACTATCACGGAAAGAATCACTAATTTCAACTACAGAAGACAAACCTGAATCTAGACGTGAGTCCCTCCTTTCAACAGCAGAAAGTAAGAAGGATGAAAAATCACCAGTTACCGAAGAAAAGGAAACTTCACGTCCCGAGTCTGTAATAAGTTCCAAGAGTGAAGCTGAAAAGGAACCATCACGGAAAGAATCAGCAATTTCAACTACAGAAGACAAACCTGTATCTAGACGTGAGTCTCTCATTTCAACAGCAGAAAGTAAAAAGGATGAAAAATCGCCAGTTACCGAAGAAAAGGAAACTTCACGTCCCGGGTCTGTAATAAGTTCCAAGAGTGAAACTGAAAAGGAACCATCACGGAAACAATCACTTATTTCAACTACAGAAGACAAACCTGAATCTAGACGTGAGTCTCTCCTTTCAACAGCAGAAAGTAAAAAGGATGAAAAATCACCAGTTACCGAAGAAAAGGAAACTTCACGTCCGGAGTCTGTAATTAGTTCCAAAAGTGAAGCTCAAAAGGAACTATCACGCAAAGAATCACTAATTTCTACTACAGAAGACAAACCTGAATCTAGACGTGAGTCTCTCCTATCAACATTAGATAGTAAAAAGGATGAAAAATCACCAGTTACCGAAGAAAAGGAAGCTTCACGTCCCGAGTCTGTAATAAGTTCCAAAAGTGAAGCTGAAAAGGAACCATCACGGAAAGAATCACTAATTTCAACTACAGAAGACAAACCTGAATCTAGACGTGAGTCTCTCCTTTCAACAGCAGAAAGTAAGAAGGATGAAAAATCACCAGTTACCGAAGAAAAGGAAACTTCACGTCCCGAGTTCGCAAAAAGTTCCAAGAGTGAAGCTGAAAAGGAACCATCACGGAAAGAATCAGTAATTTCAATTACAGAAGACAAACCTGAATCTAGACGTGAGTCTCTCCTATCAACAGCAGAAAGTAAAAAAGATGAAAAATCCCCAGTTACCGAAGAAAAGGAAGCTTCACGTCCCGAGTCTGTAATAAGTTCAATGAGTGAAGCTGAAAAAGAACCATCACGCAAAGACTCACTCATTTCAACAACAGAAGACCAACCTGAATCTAGACGTGAGTCTCTCCTATCAACATCAGAAAGTAAAAAGGATGAAAAATCACCAGTTACTGAAGAAAAAGAAGCTTCACGTCCCGAGTCTGTAATAAGTTCCAAGAGTGAAGCTGAAAAGCAACCATCACGGAAAGAATCAGTAATTTCAACTACAGAAGACAAACCTGAATCTAGACGTGAGTCCCTCCTTTCAACAGCAGAAAGTAAGAAGGATGAAAAATCACCAGTTACCGAAGAAAAGGAAACTTCACGTCCCGAGTCTGTAATTAGTTCCAAGAGTGAAGCTGAAAAGGAACCATCACGGAAAGAATCACTCATTTCAACTACAGAAGACAAACCTGAATCTAGACGTGAGTCTCTCATTTCAACAGCAGAAAGTAAAAAGGATGAAAAATCACCAGTTACTGAAGAAAAAGAAGCTTCACGTCCCGAGTCTGTAATAAGTTCCAAGAGTGAAGCTGAAAAGGAACCATCACGCAAAGAAGCACTCATTTCAACAACAGAAGACAAACCTGAATCTAGACATGAGACTCTCCTATCAACAGCAGAAAGTAAAAAGGATGAAAAATCACCAGTTATCGAAGAAAAGGAAGATTCACGACCCGAGTCTGTATTAAGTTCCAAGAGTGAAGCGGAAAAGGAACCATCACGCAAAGAATCACTCATTTCAACAACAGAAGACAAACCTGAATCTAGACGTGAGTCTCTCCTATCAACAACAGAAAGTAAGAAGGATGAAAAATCACCAGTTACCGAAGAAAAGGAAGCTTTACGTCCCGAGTCTGTAATAAGTTCCAAGAGTGAAGCTGAAAAGGAACCATCACGGAAAGAATCAGTAATTTCAACTACAGAAGACAAACCTGAATCTAGACGTGAGTCCCTCCTTTCAACAGCAGAAAGTAAGAAGGATGAAAAATCACCAGTTACCGAAGAAAAGGAAACTTCACGTCCCGAGTCTGTAATTAGTTCCAAGAGTGAAGCTGAAAAGGAACCATCACGGAAAGAATCACTCATTTCAACTACAGAAGACAAACCTGAATCTAGACGTGAGTCTCTCATTTCAACAGCAGAAAGTAAAAAGGATGAAAAATCGCCAGTTACCGAAGAAAAGGAAACTTCACGTCCCGAGTCTGTAATAAGTTCAAAGAGTGAAACTGAAAAGGAACCATCACGGAAAGAATCACTTATTTCAACTACAGAAGACAAACCTGAATCTAGACGTGAGTCTCTCCTTTCAACAGCAGAAAGTAAAAAGGATGAAAAATCACCAGTTACCGAAGAAAAGGAAACTTCACGTCCGGAGTCTGTAATTAGTTCCAAAAGTGAAGCTGAAAAGGAACCATCACGCAAAGAATCACTAATTTCAACTACAGAAGACAAACCTGAATCTAGACGTGAGTCTCTCCTATCAACATTAGAAAGTAAAAAGGATGAAAAATCACCAGTTACCGAAGAAAAGGAAGCTTCACGTCCCGAGTCTGTAATTAGTTCCAAAAGTGAAGCTGAAAAGGAACCATCACGCAAAGAATCACTCATTTCAACAACAGAAGACAAACCTGAATCTAGACGTGAGTCTCTCCTATCAACAACAGAAAGTAAGAAGGATGAAAAATCACCAGTTACCGAAGAAAAGGAAGCTTCACGTCCCGAGTCTGTAATAAGTTCCAAGAGTGAAGCTGAAAAGGAACCATCACGCAAAGAATCACTCATTTCAACAACAGAAGACATACCTGAATCTAGACGTGAGTCTCTCCTATCAACAACAGAAAGTAAGAAGGATGAAAAATCACCAGTTACCGAAGAAAAGGAAGCTTCACGTCCCGAGTCTGTAATAAGTTCCAAGAGTGAAGCTGAAAAGGAACCATTACGCAAAGAATCACTCATTTCAACAACAGAAGACAAACCTGAATCTAGACGTGAGTCTCTCCTATCAACAACAGAAAGTAAGAAGGATGAAAAATCACCAGTTACCGAAGAAAGGGAAGCTTCACGTCCCGAGTCTGTAATAAGTTCCAAGAGTGAAGCTGAAAAGGAACCATCACGCAAAGAATCACTCATTTCAACAACAGAAGACAAACCTGAATCTAGACGTGAGTCTCTCCTATCAACAACAGAAAGTAAGAAGGATGAAAAATCACCAGTTTCCGAAGAAAAGGAAGCTTCACGTCCCGAGTCTGTAATAAGTTCCAAGAGTGAAGCTGAAAAGGAACCATCACGCAAAGAATCACTTATTTCAACAACAGAAGACCAACCTGAACCTAGACGTGAGTCTGTTCTATCAACAGCTGATAGTAAAAAGGATGCAAAATCCCCAGTTATCGAAGAAAAGGAAGCTTCACGTCCCGAATCTGCAATAAGTGCCAAGAGTGAAGCTGAAAAGGAACCATCACGCAAAGAATCACTCATTTCAACAACAGAAGACAAACCTGAATCTAGACGTGAGTCTGTTCTATCAACAGCTGATATTAAAAAAGATACAAAAGCCCCAGTTAGCAAAGAAAAAGAAGCTTCACGTCCCGAGTCTGCAACAAGTTCCAAGAGCGAAGCTGAAAAGGAACCATCACGCAAAGACTCACTCATTTCAACAACAGTAGACCAACCTGAATCTAGACGTGAGTCTCTCCTATCAACAGCAGAAAGTAAAAAGGATGAAAAATCACCAGTTACTGAAGAAAAAGAAGCTTCACGTCCCGAATCTGTTATTAGTTCCAAGAGTGAAGTTGAAAAGGAACCATCACGCAAAGAATCACTTATTTCAACTACAGAAGACAAAACAGAGTCTAGACGTGAGTCTGTTCTATCAGCAGCTGATAGTAAAAAGGAAGAAAAATCTCCAGTTACCGAAGAAAAGGAAGCTTCACGTCCCGAGTCTGTAATAAGTTCCAAGAGTGAAGCTGAAAAGGAATCACTAATTTCAACTACAGAAGACAAACCTGAATCTAAGCATGAGTCTCTCCTATCAACAGCAGAAAGTAAAAAGGATGAAAAATCACCAGCTACTGAAGAAAAAGAAGCTTCACGTCCCGAATCTGTTATTAGTTCCAAGAGTGAAGCCGAAAAGGAACCATCACGCAAAGAATCACTAATTTCAACTACAGAAGACAAAGCAGAGTCTAGGCGTGCGTCTGTTCTATCAGCAGCTGATAGTAAAAAGGAAGAAAAATCTCCAGTTACCGAAGAAAAGGAAGCTTCACGTCCCGAGTCTGTAATAAGTTCCAAGAGTGAAGCTGAAAAGGAATCAACACGCAAAGAATCAATTATTTCTATTGCAGAAGATAAATCAGAGTCTAGACGTGAGTCCGCAGAAAGCAAAAAAGATGAAAAACCTTCTACCACTGAAGATATTAAATCTTCACGTCCAGAGTCTGTGACCAGTCCTATATGTTTAAAGAGCGAAGCCGAAAAAGAGTCAGTGATTACTGAAGAAAAGCCTCAATCAAGACGCGAGTCTGTTCTTTCGACAGCTGACAGTAAAAAAGAGGAATCACCAGTCGTCGAACAAAAAGAACTTTCACGTACAGAATCTGTTTTAAGCCAAATCAGTTCGCCAACTGAAGCTGAACCTTCACGTAAAGGATATCTTATTTCAATAACAGAAGATAAATATAGCTTAGAAACAAAGATTGACGATAAAAAATTAAGCGAACAGAAAGATATATCACGTTCAGCTTCTGTTGCGATTCATACGAGCTTAAAGAGTGACAGTGAAAAACATGAACAAGAAAGGACAGAAAAGGAAGAACAAAAAATTATTGAATTGGGAAAAGAATCAGCCATTTCAGCTGTTGAAGAGAAGTTAGATTCAAAAAGTAAATCTCAATTATCTACCACCGAAAGTCGAAAAGATGAAAAATCTCCCACACAAGAAACATTCCTGCCAGAAACTGGGTCAAACAAAGAAACAATAGTTTCAACTTCTGAAGAAAGCAAAAAGGAATCCTTGATTATAACTACCCAAGAATCCCACGAATTAAGCCGTGAATCTTTGATGTCTTCTAAGGAAAGCAAAAAGTATGATAAGCCGCATATAATAGAGGATAAGCATTTATCAGGATCAGTACCTGTGGTCAGCCATATTACTTCTAAGAGTGACGCCGTTAAAGAAAAAACCGTTGATAGCAAATCAAAGGACAAAGAAGAAACTTTCAGTACTTCCAAAGTTCATGTAGAAAAGCAAGAATCTGTTACTTCTACCACCGATGTTAAAAAAGAAATCCAAGAAACACTTTCTGAAGATAAACACGAATCCCGACAAGAATCTTTGGTATCGGAAACAGCAAGTATTAAAGAAGAAATTTTAGCCGCAGTAGGCCATGTTTCTTCTAAGAAAGATGCTTTAAAGCAAACTGGAAAACAGGCAACTGTTAAAACTCATACCGAAATAATTACCACCCAAGTTACAAGCAAATCTGATGACAAATCTGCATCATTTTCCGAAGAAAAAGATAATCAAGTGAAAGTTACCGAAACCGTTAAGACCACAGTCGTTGAAAAACCAGTACAAATCACAACGACAACAGAAACATTAACCACAGCTTCCACTTCCAAACAAACTGCCCAAGAAGCATCAGATGCTACAACTAAAGAGAGCAAAACTATTGTCACAGAAGCAACAAAACTATTAAGTTCTCAGTTAATCGATTCACTGCAAGAAGAGGACTCTCGCAGCGAATCTGTTAGTAGCAGCGTAAAAGTTGAAGATGGTTCATTACGTGAATCTTTATCTGAAAAAGAGGTATCCCGATCAACAGAGACCAAAGAAACTTTGGATAAAGCCGAACTTTTTACACACACCGAAGATTCTCAAGCTTATTCGGAAGAATGTTCTTCAGAGTCTATTGTTAGCGAAATTCAGACATCTGCAATGAGCAAAGCCGAAAAGGCCGAGACCAGCAAAATGTCTTCTACATCCGACACATCGGTTAAAGAGAGTCTTAAGCAAACGGTCGAAGAATTTTTGGCAACCGAAAAGATTATTTCCACTAAAGAAATAATGAGCACCTTCGATACCATTAGCAAAGCTAAGATTGCCTCCACAGAATCACGTCGCGAGTCGGCTCTTAGTCAGACCAGCGAAGGACGCCAAACACACAGCGACCAGGAAGATGATGATGAAGACTATGAAGCTACCACTCACATGAAAGAAGGTCGTTCAAAGTCAATAGCCAGCATAATGACAACCAGCATTTATAAACCCGCCCAAGAAGTGAAAGTTAGCGAAACCTTGGCAGAGGAACTAGATGAATTTGTCATCAAACAAGCTACAACGCAAGCGAAAACTCAAGCTTCTAAAGAATCAATGACGCTAGCTCACTCATATGAACATGAATTGGCGGACCGTAAGACACCACCAACAGCCCCTGTTAGTCCTAGTGTTATAAAAACTACAATTAGTGGTGTGGATGCAGCTTCAGCCGCATCTACAATGGCCACAACAAAAACTATTATAACAGATACAGCTAGCAGTACAACAACACAGAGTGGGCCCTTGTCACCACGAGATATCAGTGGCAAATCAAGTCCAGGAGGTTTAACTTCCGAAAGCCAATCCATACCTACACCCATGGGCCGAGAATCATTAACGGAGACTCCTGAATCTTCACCAAAGCCAACTTCGCCTTTCCCTCGGGTAACCAAAGAAGATCTTAAATCAGCTGCCTCTTTCAGCACAGAACAAGCAGCCTCATTCAGTACAGAAAAAGTCGAAAAGACTGCTTCTGTGTTCTCTACATCCGAACAACAAGAAACTTCCAGTGTCTCCTCGCTGATAAAACAACAATCTGGCGAATTACCTGATTTACATGAAGTCAGAGGTTTAGAAAAAACGGCTGGATTAAGTGGCAGCACGGAAAAGATCATTACTACCACTATAACCACAGTTACAAAGGTTATCTCTGCTGACGGCAAGGAAATTGTGACTGAAGAAAAGACAATCACAACAACTGATTCAACAGATCCCGAGGGCGAGAAAGTCACAGTAACAACGACACGCACTACAAGTGAAAGTGACAAAAGTGATGTCATGCTGCCCAAAGAAGTTTCAATGTTACGTAGTATGTACCGTTCATCAACACCGGGCAGTGATGACGGTGTTGCCTACCTTAGTGACGATGAGGTTCCTGCCTCTCCCAGAAGTATCTCTTCTTCACACGGTGCCAGCTATGATTTACAGAGATCTGGATCTGGCATCAGCAAAAAGTCCGACTTTGATTTGGACGAAAGCCAAGATGATATACCTCCTCAATACGGAAGCGAAGAACTTTCGGCGGCTCGTTCAATTGCCGCTACAACAGGTTTTCCACACAAAATTGCCGATCCCATGAGCACTTCATTCTATGGAGCACTGCCAGACACATTCGATACCAAACCTTCACAACCAATCAACATACAGGGTTCTTCCAAACATCTACAAACCTTTACGGAATCACCCATTTCTCAGTCATCTGGTTCGGTAGAAAGCACCACAACCCAACCACTCAAATTCATAGAAGAGGCTGATATAGCGTTCGAACAAGCCCTCAAAGAACATGTGCAATTAAGAGGTGCCGATGTTATGTCTTCGGTCACAGCCAAATATTCCTATTCACCATCGAAATCCGAAGAAGTCGAACAAACTGTAGCCAGTGCGGAAAAACCCAAATTCCCGTTGGGCAGCGTCCAAAAGTCACGTTTCACCGAAGGTGTTTGCGAGAAAGAAGGAGAAACTACAATTGTAACCACAACTACCACTACTGTGACTACAGCACAAGGTGATGATGCAACAGCCAGCAGTAGAACCACAACGACTGAAACCTCAACCACTTCCTCAACTTCAACTGTAGATGATAAGCTCAAAGAATGGGGTAAACCTTTGGGCTTGCCCTCACCTGCTCCTATGGCTGCCGAGAGTGATGTACGCACTACACCCAAAAAAGAAAGACGTCTGGTAGCCACCAAGACAAGACTTAATAATGAAAAGAACTTACGCAAACGTTCCGAATCCCCAAACAAAGCTAAGAAGCCTACCCCCGTGTATGTGGATCTTACCTATGTACCTCACAATGGCAACTCCTACTACTCGCATGTCGAATTCTTTAAGAGGGTGAGAGCACGCTATTATGTTTTTTCGGGAACCGAGCCCAGTCGTCAAGTGTACGATGCCCTTTTAGAGGCAAAACAAACATGGGAAGATAAAGAATTAGGTAAGAAATTTTCAAATATTGAAATTTTTTTTACTTTAATAATTTACTTTGTTGTTACAGAGGTAACTATCATCCCTACCTACGACACCGACGTTTTAGGATATTGGGTTGCTGAAAATGAAGAACTTTTAGCCAAATACCGCATTGACTTGTCACCCTCAGCGTCGCGCTGCACCATCAATTTACAAGATCACGAAACCTCTTGCTCAGCTTACCGTTTAGAGTTCTAGGCCACGGGGATGTTCGTAGCGTTTTCGGATAATTAAGTTTCCCTATATTTTTTTAGACTTACAGAGTAAATAAGACGTCATAACCAGCTAAGAAAATTTCTAGAAATGTTTTCACAATTCAATTTTTAACTCTAAAGCTAAAAAACAAGCTTAAGGCTTTTTGAAAAAGCTTAAGATTAAATAAATAAGCTTTAAAGCTTTTGAGATAGAAAAAAAACACTTAAAAAACTTACACTCACAGAAAAAAGTTATAAAATAAAAGCTCTTAAGCTCTTACTCATAATAAATACTCTAACACAGACTAGAAAAAAGGAGATGATGAAGATAAAGAAAAAGCTCTTGGGTTTAAAACAGATATGGCGGAGTCTATTATGATAACAGCTTTTTTTTAAGCTAATGTCATTTTGTTAATTATCAAAGCCGCTTATTTGTTTAACAAACCAAAGTTTTTCTGAAAAGAAAACTATTATTTTTTATAAAATAAAAAACGAATCAATACTTAGAAGAAAACTTAAAAAGAAGATAAGAAATTGAAAACTATTTTCATGTAGAATTTAGCAACAAAAACAAAAAATTAAGTATTTGTTTTCAAACTCATTTTAAATGTTAAAAAGAAAAGAAAAACTAATTTATTAAAACAGAAAATTCACTGCAAAATTAATTTAGGAAAAATAAAAAAATAGGCGAGCTAAAAAAAATATTTATTGAAAAATATCCAGGTGAAGACATATTGTATTTAAATACGAAAGAATAAAAAAAAGAACTAAATGCAAAAACCAACCTCAAAATAAATATATTTAAATCAAATCAAAAAACAAACTGGTTAAATTTCTATAGATTAAAAAACGTAAAGAAATAAATAAATAAATAAATGTTTTTAAATGTGAAAGTATTATAACTTTAGAAAGAAATCATTCATACATACCTTAACTTCTAACTGATATTAATTTCTGAAAAGAAAATAAAAACGAAAACAAATTAATAATTATACATTATTTTAAATTAAAAAACAAAAACAATAACTATGTAAACAAAATGCAAAGTTTATGATATTATTGAAAATAATTAAACATAATGTTTTTTTGGCTTAAGGAATACAAAAATAAAAAGCTTTAAAATA
The DNA here is from genome assembly GCA_930367215.1 of Pollenia angustigena. Lineage (NCBI taxonomy): Eukaryota > Metazoa > Arthropoda > Insecta > Diptera > Polleniidae > Pollenia > Pollenia angustigena. Next base: position 26,114,310 of record OV884059.1, read on the forward strand.
AAACTTGAAATTTTCAAACAGCAGAACAATTTAAACAAAACTTTCTCTTCAATATTTAAATGAAAAAAAAAAAAAAAATAAACAAATTTGGAACATACAAGAGTTTGTATAAGACTTGTTATAACAGTTGCCAAAATATTTTTTCAAACGAAAAAGTATAATTTTCGACCGACACTTTACGTTTTGCAGTTATTCGTCTTATGGCTAATAAATCAATGAATGTTTAAACGCTGGTTTAGTTGAACTAAACTTAAATTTATATGTAGTCCATATATTGTATATGGTTTAAGAAATAATAATGTGGCAGCACTACGATAAATGTTGCCAAATTCTTATGGTTTGTATTGCTATTCTAAACGCCAAATTTTATGCGTTTAGAGATGGTTTAAATGTTTACTTATTTGCAGATTTGCTGGTTTAAACAAATTCTAAACAAAAAAGAGAGCTTAACTTGCACTAATTTAATAGCTCTTAATGGGTTTAAGTTATTTCAAAGAAATTTTTCTAACAAATATTAAGCGGAATTGTTTTTAAAGAAGTTCGAATAACTTTGAAAATAATATCGAAAAAAAGGTTTTTCGATCTAGATATAAAAATCATTTTAAAACAAACTTCTGATCCTTCGATCCACATACTTTTCAAAGGCTTTTGAAACATTCCTTTTTACATGCAGGCCTGTCTTGTGGTATAACAGTTTATAAAGTAAAAAAAAAACTTCTGATCCGTTGAACTTGTGTTGCAGCAGAGCTAAAGCTAAAGAAATTTGAGTGAAAACGGCATTTAAATTTGACATTTTCCTCAAGAATCTTAATAAAAACTTGTTCTGAATCTTGAAACCTTTGATAAGATTGATCCTAAACATAAGATCTCGTTTTGGAAAATATTTGACCTTGTCATTGCCCTAGACACCAATATTAAAAGCTTTAAATTAGCTCTTATACTAAAATCATAAAATTTAAAATCTTAGCAATTAGAGAGTTTGAATTGAATAATAAAAAAAGCTAGAAATTGTCGTTTGAAAGGTGGCCCAAAAACTTCTATAACATACATCAAAAACAGGCGGTATAAGAGTTATCTAACAGTTTGTATAAGTCATTAACTTTCTATTCAAATGATGCATTAAAATCCCAGGCATCAGTTAAATAAAATTGATTAAATTGATTTTAAATTACTCTTTCAAAAAACTGACTGTATATATCAGTTGTATAAGACATTGCAACAGACTCTTGATGAGAGTTGTTAATAAATTAATATCAGATTAAAAATAAGTATAACAGATGGCAAAGGACTTGGAATAAATCTATATAAACTGTTTCACACCAGTGTGTTTAGAAAGTTTTGGTAAAAAAATCAATCTATTTCTTTATAACAATTACAATAAAAATTTTCCTTTTTTAAAATTGGCAGTATTAAAATTTGTATATGAGTGTTTATTAAAGTATAACAGTGTTATAATAGTTTTTATAGAGTATATTCAATTCAGCAATTTATTTTAGATTATTCCATACAAAAATTATGAACTTTTCGTCGACTTTTAAACGTGTATTAAAATGTTATTTTATAAAGTTTCTTGAATTCTTGTGTATAACAGTTAAAAGTTTACAAGAGTTGTGAAGAATAATAAATAAAACACAAGAGTATTTTTTATAAGAGTTTGTAAAAGGGTAGGTATTGAGTTTTTATAAGAGTTGGTTGGCTTTTTAAAGTTTTTTTAATATAAAAAAAAATGTTCTTTGTACGACAGGTTATTTTGTGCAACCATCATCTAATTATAACAGTTATTAAACAAAAAAATGGCGTTTGAGGACATAATGTTTGTTCTCATTGTACTGTAAAACTAATTCAAGTAAATAAGTGACGTAGGTATAAAACAGTTCAAGTACAAGTTTGTATAAAAGTTGGTATAAGACTTGTTATAACAGTCACAGAAAGACTTTTTCTTACAAAATAATTAAATTTTCGTCAGATACTTTAGTGTGTATAACAGTTTTTATAACAGTGACAATTTAGCACTTTAAAAGCTTTTTACCAAAATTCTTTAAAATATTCTTTGACTTTTTGTCTATTATATAAGATATAAGACTTTGCATTTTGTTTAGATTTTTTTTTAATGATTTTATTTTAAACAAAAATGTAACAAATGAAAATGGTATTATTACTAAGTAAAATATGTGTCGTTAAAATACTTTATTATAAAAACAATAATAATATTAAAAAAAAAAAATATGTAATAATAAAGAGCCTCTCTAAAAGAAGCCATTTTGAAATGAATGCATAATTAAAACTGATATATAAATTTTTACAATTAAAAAGTATACAAAAATTTTTTAATATAAAAATTTATTTTTTTTTTTTAAATATTTTAAGTTTATCACTTAATTTTAAATTAAATTACTAATAAATTTCAGTTCCTTATTTTTTTTTTTTAATTAAGTTTTTCATTTAATTACATATAATTTGTTTTTAATTTTTCAATAAAAATTTTACAAAATCCAAGCTTTTTTTAATTATTTATAATATTGTAAAAGTTAGACTGAAGAGAAAAAAGTTTAAGAAAAAAGAGAATTGTTTAGAAGAGGTATAAAGCTTTTTTTTAATATTCTAATGATTGATTTAAAGCTTGAAAACAAGCTTTCAATTAAACGATATATGCAATAAGGTTTAGAAGCTTTTAAATATTTTATGATATACAATTTTTTTAATGAAAGCTTTGTGAGAAACTAAGCCTAATAGGGCCCATACACAATACCATCATGATTGTACAATCAACTGATTGTGCCAGCTGATAGACCGTGTATGAGCTTGTGGTGTGATTGTACCAGCTGATGGTGCTTTATCAAAAATAGTTTGATATATTGTTATTCATTACAACCTTTTCCACACAATTTTTGGTAAAAAATGAATTTTGTGTGCTTCAAGCTGAATTGCACAATCACATGATTGTACAATCATGATGGTATTGTGTATGGGCCCTATAAGAACTATTGAAAGCTTTATAACTGCATAATTATTCAAAAGCTTTTGAAGAAAAGCTTTTTTTAAAGAATTTATAAAATTAATTTTGAAAAACAAAAGCTTTTTTTACAAAAGCTTTATATTAAATGATGAGAGTAATAAAGCATTCAGAGGCTGTATAGCATATTGATTAAAAAAATCTTTTTAAGCAAAAATAATTAGGAAACAGAATTTTACAGGTTATAAAAAATATGTTTAACAGATTGCTAATAAAAAAAAGCTATCTGCGGAAGTTTTATTTTAAATAAAAAGCTTATGGGAAAACGAAATGACATTTTGAATGGATACAGGCAAATTTCGGTATAATGTATGTATATGAAAATTTTTAAAAACAAGCTTTTTCGAACAAAAGCATTATATCTAAATAATGTAAAAAATTGATTTTGTTTAGAAAAGCTTTTTGGGACAATTTTAAGTGAGCTTTAAAGTTTTTATAGATTTTAAAGGAGATGGAATATAAAAAAAAACAGATGTTTTAGAGAAAAACAAAAAAAAATTTTTTGGCATAAAGAGATTTTACATCTGAATGCTTATAAAAAAGCTTCTTGGAACAGTATAGTTTTAAATAATCTAAAATAGAAAACTATGTCAATATGTTTTGTAAAAGCTAAATGAGTATAGGAAAAAAATATATATCAAAAAAAAAAAGAAAAACTTTTTTAAATATATGAAAGTACTTCCTTTAAACAATTCTTAATTTCTTAAGCTTTTTTGATTCTTATAGATTATGAACAATAATTTCTTATAATTTCCAATTAAACCTTTAAACAAAATGGAGTGTGGGCCAGAGTTAAACGAAAAAGAGAATTAGAAGTTCTTAAAGAAACCGAGAGAAAGAGAGAGCGTTAAAGCTTTTTACGGCTGTAGGAATTGTAGGTAGAAATTATACACTGTTACAAATAATATGGTATAATTTAACACAGGAATAAAAAATAAAACTAAGAAAAATGATTTAAAGCGATAAGGAATAATTAAAAAAACAGGAAATATTTATAAAAAACATTTTTATAGTAGAAAAAAAAAGAAAATAAAAGAAATTTTATTTTTCTTTTACCAAACACAACCAAAGAAAAAATTAAAACTTTTTTACTTTTTCATTAAAAATGTCACCCTCAAAAGAAAAAAAAACACATAACATTTTTACTAGAAACCAGAAACAAAAATGGAAATAAATATTAAATATCAATTAAAAAGAAAAATTAAGCTTCTTTAAAAATTTGTTTTTTTTAATAAAATAAACAAAACACTTCATAAAATATTTAAATACAAAAGAAAAAGCAGAAAACTCAAGCTTTTTATTAATAAATAATTTTTTTTTTTTTTTTGCAGTTTACAAAGGCATCATACATAAATATTTAGGTAAACAATTATGGAAAAATATTTAAGAAAACAAAAAAATCAACAAATTAAATAAAACTTATATGGAAAAAAGCAAACTGGTTACCGTCCCAGTACAGTATTTAGAACAACTCAAGATAAAAAGTATACTTTTTTTTAAACTAAAACAACAAATACAATGTTTTTTAGCTCAAAATGTGATAATTTATTTTTTAAAAGCGCCATAAACAAAAATTAAAATTAAAACAAAAACGTACTTAAAAAATTATATTTTGCAAATTAAAAATGAAAAGGAATTTTATGGGGTAGAAGAGAACTTTGGGTTTATATTTTTATAATAATTTGCATAATAATAGGAAATATATAGAATTATGGTTTGGTTTTTAAATTTTTGTTTCGAAAAAAGGGTAAAATTCAAAAAAAAATAAGTAAATTAAGCGAAAACTATTGACTCAAATAGAAAATGTTAAAAAAAACGCTTGTAGTTTCTATTGTGTTTTAGTATTCAGTTCATACAAAAAATAAATGCAAATACCTTTTATTTATTTCGCATTAACGCTTTCATTGTGTTCCATCGATTTCTAAGCAAGGATTATTAAAATCTTCTTTTAAAAACAAAAATTCAAGCAAAATATTTCATATTAAAAAAAATTGCTAAGTAAAATTTTATTTCTATCGCTTTTACGCTTTTATTGTTTTTAAGCGATTATTTTAAGATTCCTTAAGCAAATACTATACAAATTTCCTTTTCAAAACAAAATGTGAAGTCAAAATAATAAATTTTGAGAAAAAAAAATTTTGTTGTCGCTTTAACGCTATCATTGTGTTTCAGCGAGTTTTAAATTTTCTAACCAAATATTTTTAAAAATCAAAATTTAAGGCAAAATATTTTAATATAACAAATTTTAAAAGAAAAATTGTATTGTACAATTCAAAACTTAAAAGTTCATTTGGTACTATTTCCAAATTTTTCAAACCTACATTTTATAATTTATATAAAATGGCAACTCGTATTTACTGTCCAACGTATATAAGCGGAGATTAGCAAATAGTCTTGCGAAAATGCAAAATTTCGTAGCTTTTTTATGAAATCTTAGGGAAACTAAATTTTTTGTTGTTGAATTTATCAAAACAGCTATGATATTTTGTATTTGCTCTTTTGCAAGAACATTTCTACCAAAAACTGAACTCCGCTATTGTGAATAGATTTTTGCACTTGTTCATTGAACGATTGCTTATGCCACATTCACATTTAGTATCAGCGGCAGCATATAAGCGTGCATTTTCTGATGATATTGACAAGTTTTTAAAAGATAAAAGAAACCAGCTCTGCAAAAGTTCTACATGATAGAAAAGCCGATTATTTTGGAACGTATTCATAATATTTTCAAATATTCGTCAGCAAGATGGTTGTCACGTCAAGAAGTAATCAACAGAATTTTGGAACAGTTTGAGCCCACTCCATTATTATTATAATCCGAATTGTTCTGAAGGAGATTTTACAAGCGCTAAATTTAATTTTATTATATTCGGACTTTCTTCTCCTTGGAAATGCAATCCGAAGATGCTTGTATGCATATATTTTTAGAACGCTTAAAAGTTTTATTTGCGTTTAAAATTCGAGATTGCATTTTCAGAAATATTCGTCAATTTTCCACAAAAAGACGATAAATGCTAAAAAGTGTATGAAAACGCTCTCTGGCGACAATTAAAACTAAATGGATTTCTCGACGATAAAAACCGCATGATACAGGTCTGGCTAGAGAAATTACAATTTGATTGCTTATTGAAATAAATAATAGAAATTGGTTTTTGTTTTAAATGTAATTTTCTATGCGAACGTTAACGTGTGACATCGTGGGCCTGGCTGTAAATTTAAGGCAAAATATTTTAATATTACAAATTTTTAAAGAAATATTGTTGTCGTTAACGCTTTCATTGTGTTTCACACAGAAAATAAATAAAAATTGTGATATTAATTAAAAAAAATTAATTAAGTTTGCACCAGTAAGCAATTTAATAGTATCAATTAAACGTTTAATTCACTTAATTAAATATTTAATTCACTTGATTAAATATGTAATTAAATCTGATTTTATTTTTGATTAATGCTTTAATTGTTGAACAATTTTATGGAATTTTTTTCTGTGATTATTTTCAATAACTTTTCGTAAATTTTTTTCTAAATTTGTGTATTTATTTTTCCCGAAACACACTTTTAACTCTCAAGACGACAAGTGCTTAGAAAACGCAAAGTGCCGGTTCACACACGTCAAGTTTGTCTCTTCAAGTCTTGATCTTTTAGGAGAGAAGGGAAAAGAGAATGCCATTTCTTTTCCCCTCTCTCCCAAGAACTCAAGACTTGACGAGTCAAACTTGACGTGTGTGGACCGGCAATAAGCGAAATTTTAGCCGTTTTAGCGATTTTTTATCTTTAAAATTGGATATTTTACTTATTTTTAGGATCTTACCCTTTTTAATTAAATTAGTTTTTATAAAATATTGGTTTTTTTTATTATTTAAGAAAATGAGGCGAAGATAATTTTTTTTTTAATAATTAAACAAAAAAAAAATAAACAGATATTAAAAATTTATTAATAACTTTAAGAAGTAATGAATTTAGTAACAGAGAAAAAAAACAAACTATTTATGATTGTTAAACATAATATTAAAAAAAAGAAAATAAAACTAAAAAAATTATTTATAAAAGAAAACAAAAAAACAAACATAAAAAGCAAATATATTAAATTTTAAAAAAACAAGTCTTAATAAAAAAGTAAATGGGGAGAAAATCCATTAAAAGAAAATAATTTAAGCCGCATTTTATTTATATTTGCAAGACGTATCAATCAATGTCTTTTAAATGTTATTAACAAAATAAATAAAATTAAAACAAGTATTTACACAATTTTTAATTTGCTTTAAAGAAAAAAATATTGAAAATATTGTTAAACATAATTTTTTGTTTCAAAATAAGCAAAAGTTTTTTAGTTGTTAAACATATTTTAGCTTAAAATATTTATAAAAAATCAAAAAAGAAATCTCTTTAAAACGCCTAAAGAACCTTAATTAGTTGTTTATTCATTTCTAATGCCTTATAATCCCTTCAAATTTTAAAAATGATAAAAACTAATAATTATTTGTTAAAACAAACTTAAAAGCTTTTAAAAGAACCCCTTAAAAGAAAAATTATTATATAATATTTTGAGTAATAAAAAGCAAGAAAACTTAAAAAATTATAATATAAAAATACCAAAAAAAAAAAAAAAAATCTCCTCAAATTAAAATTTTAAAAATCCAAAAACACAAATAAAAAAATTGCAATTATTATGAGAAAAAGTATAAAAAAAACCAAATAAAAAAATGAATTCAAAATATATATCTTGAAAAAAAGAAAGAACAAAAATCAATTTAAATTACATATTATAAAAAATCCAAATCCAAAAAAAAAAAAATAAACAACAAGCTTATCTCAAGAAAAACCAAAAATCCATTATATTTCAATAATTAATAAAAATGACAAAAAAAAAAACAACAACAATGTATTTATGTGAAAAATACGAATTTTATTTCAAAAAGTTTTCGGTTAATTATCGAATAAAGGCCTCGTTACTCTTACGTAAACGTTGCGGATTAGCTGTTTTGTTTTGCTTTCAAAACTTGTGTTTTTTTTCTGTTAGGACCAGCACTTGGGGGATGACCCCCTACTAATGCATTGCATTAGGTTGGAACTAGGAAAATAGGTTGTGGGAAGTAGGATAGAGGGAGTAGTGTTTGTGAACATTCTATTTGAACTTAATCATGTTGTAAGTGAGAGGGAAGACTTCTGCAGGAAGGTTATTCCACATACGAACTGTCCGAGTAAAAAACGAATTCTCTCTGTAATGCGTTGTACGATTCACCTGCCAATCGACCACATAAGGATGGGCTCTTGAGGAAAAACGTGTATTACGAAGAAACGTACGGGTTTCGGGAACCAGATCCCTAATTTCGTCAGAACACATCCCACTGTAGTAACGATAAAACAAGGAAATACAACCCACATTGCGACGGTGCTCAAGGGAGTCAATAGAATTTTATACCCTACTGTCACCAATGAGAACCTTCGCCCTCTCCTGCACGCGTACGAGAAGCTCCAAAATAGACTTTGAAGCACCGGCCCACACATGAGAGTTGTATTCCATACGCGGTCGGATATATGTGGTATAAATAGTAAGGAAATCAGATGGAGTGAAGTATATCCTACACCGTCTTAAAAAACCGATGCACTTGAATGCTTCTTTCGACACCTTGAATATATGTCCTGTCCATCGGACATCACATCAAGGGATTCTGATTCCTCAATAATTATACCACCCATATATACAGATGAGGCACCTTGATTTGTCGCGCGTTTATGCGTCAGCACGCAACATTGGGGTTTTCGGGCATTAAGATCGACCCTATTCGCACGACCCCATTCCGAGATTATGTCAAGGTCTTGGCCAAGCGTATCATTCATATTATGCCTCATAGCACCGATATCGGATACGCTTGGTCTGCATTCGAATGAGTACGAGTGGCAAAGGTTGCTGTCATCTGCAAAAGAGTAGATAGGGTTGGAAGTTTGACAAAGGAGATCATTTAGAAAGATAAGAAATGGAGTAGGAATAGAGTAGGAGTATAAATATGTACACAGAAAATAATTTTGCACCAGCAAAAGCATTAATCAAAAATAAAATCAGTTTTGATTAAGCGAATTAAACGTTTAATCAAGTGAATTAAACTTTTAATTAAGTGTATTAAACGTTTAATTGACAATATTAATTTGCACCAGTTAACAAATTAATAGTATCAATTAAACGTTTAATTTACTTGATTAAACGTTTAATTCATTTGATTAGACGTTTAATTCACTTGATTAAATTTTTAACTAAAACTGGGAGCAAATTATGGCAGTCGTGATCGAATACTTTTTCGATTCGACAGCAATGTTATTTGTTATTCTTTCTGTCCATACTAAACGGATCGAAACTATTTTTTTAGTGTTGTAAAGCATTTATTTAGTTTTCACAAAATAAAAACGAATCGGTCAGTATCGACTGAAATAAAATTGCTTTCGAATCGAAAAAGTATTCGATCACGACTGCCATAATTTGTCCACTGATTTTATTTTTGATTAATGCTTTTACTGGTGCAACGATGATGCCTTATGGATGAATCTGATATAATTAAAAATTTTCTCCGGGTTTTAAGTATTAACTGTTTGTTGGTCACCCAAACCATGACCGTCTTCATTAAACAAGATCTTTTGTGGAACACTTGAATAAATTGTTGGAGAGCGTTGCAACATTTGAACAAAGACTCTCCATAAATGTGGTTTCAAGCTCTTTGTATTGTGCTCACAGTCTGGATATGCATATAATTATCCGATGAACCTGATATCGGCGTCATCGTCAAATCGACCTGTCTGTCAACGTGAGTTCGATCCCCTGGTAACGCTGTGATACTAAAGTATCAATTTTGCCCTTTTTCGACGGTCTTGATACCTTTTTTAAATTATACTTTTGTATCATTTTCACCTATTTTGTGACACTTTTGGACCCATTTTGGAAATAGCACTCACATATTGTTTTTTTGACAACAATGCTGAACGTTAGTGCTAAAAAAATGTTCTCGAAATAAGCGAAGATGGAGGAATGGACTTCAAGTGAAGATTTAATACCAAAATATAGAACGCACATTCCTAAAAACTAGTAAGTACTCGTAAAAAGTTTTGTGTTTAAAGATTTTTTTCGGCTTCTAAATTAGATTTTCGATAGTAAAGTACAACTTAAATTACGATTTCCATAATAGCAAGCATAGCTCATATACATATTTGTTATTTATTGAATAACTTATGGTGGTTTCATTTCAAAACAAAATGTGACATATTATTTAAAAAAATGCAATTAGGTGTTCGTTTCTTAAAAATTGTTTGCTCTTTTAAATAGTAGCAACTTTTATGCTAAAAAATTCACCCTTAATAATGGCATAATCAATGCCATTTCGCCCCCTTTAAAATCGACAATGTTAAGAGTGCCCTCTAAAATAGGGGACTTCGGTTTATGTATTATAAGAACGGCGAAGATTGCCTCAAAATGTCTAATATTTATCAAACATCGTTAAATCTTTAAAGAATCACAGAACTTGCAGGTAACAATCGCTTCAATTGCGAACAGAGCTTAAATTCGCGAACGATTGCAAAATTTGAAACAAAACCTAAAAATTATTTGAAATCGCTAAATCCGTAAAAAAAATTTCGGAATATAACATAAAAAGTATTAAAAAGTGAGCTTTAATGATGAAGAACAAACTTTTTGTCATGTGTTAAAAACAGGAAAGGGCTTTTTATAAATGAAACAAAAATATTTTTTGTTTGTTTAAAAAAAACTTGGTGTTAATTTATTTATTAAAATGGGAAATACTGCTTTTAAAAATCCGGACCCTTTTTTTTATTGAAATACCCTTTTTTGAACCCTTTTTCTGGAAAATCCCCTTTATGTGACCCTTTTCGAAAATTTCCAACGGTAACCCTGCTGGTCAGTTAGTCTGTGTTCATACGGCTCTTGTCTTATTGACATGATTGCTACTTTATAGGCGAGAGGAACGAGGGGAAAAGAAACGTGTACACAGATGCATGTACTGTCTTTACGTTTTGCTTTTTCATTTCATAAAAAGAAAAAGCTTATTCCCTGAGAAACTAAAGTGTAGCGTCCAACTTCTCTGATTCCAAGTTCGATACATATTCGACCTATAAATTACCTGAAAATTCAAATTGTGCAGGCAAGCTAAGTCTGAGTTCATACGGCTCTTATTGACAAGATTCTTCCTTTTTCTTCTTTGAACATGAATTGGCGTTCAAACGATTCATGTCATGTTGACTACATGTGCTTTTTTGATATTGAAAACAATAACAAAATTAAGCAACGAATGAGAAAGCAAAACGTAAAGACAGTTAACTTAAAAAAGTTTTATTTTTTGGTTTAAAAACAATAACTTGAAAAGAGCAAAATTGAACAAAATCATTAAATTTATAATGAAGTTTGAAATTTTGTCCACTATAACTCTGCCATTTAATGACTCATCTCTTCAAACGACCCATGGTTATTTAATAAATTTTATAACCTCTCAATAAAAAGAAAGAAATACATAGTCCGTTCAAAATTGTTGAAGATATTTGCATTTCAGTCACATCATCTTTTTTAAAATCACAAATAACGGTTATTTTGGAATATCTCAAAAGCTGTTATACTTTTGACAATTCTGACTTCATATTCGGATTCAGGGGAAAGTTTTACATAAAAATTTGCTGTCAGAATTATTTGGTCAGGACTTTATTGAAAATTTGTCACGTAGTGTAATCACAAGGCACAGAATGCGAAGATATGTGAAAATTTCGGAGTTATTTTTTAATTTGGTTTTTTCTGGATTAAATATTCATGTTAAAGAAAACTAATAGAGAGCAACATTATTCATAATATATAGCCCTAGAATATTTGTAAATAAGGTTTTTCTCTAAAATAAATATTACGGAAGTTATCAACAATTAAAGCGACCCATAGTGCGTTTTTATCTCTTAACACTACAGTTCGTGAAAAAACGTTAACGCTATGCTTAGGTATGGCATATCAGCGTAAAAGCTAAGCGAAAGAAACATTCTGCCCTCTTGCTCCTGCTAAGTACGACTGTTCCAAGATTAAAAAACGAACCTGTCAGAAAATTTAATGTTTTATTCAGACTTTTGAGACTAAAAAAAAACGTTACTTTTAAGAAACAAAATCAGCAAATTTGGAAAAGTAAATTAAAGTTGATACGGTCGTTTGTTTCAAATCGCCGTTCTAGTGTTGTTAAATTATTATTGTTTAATAAAGGAAACTTTGTTTGAATTGATTTTTCAACAAATACACTTAAACAAAACGTTTAAATCAGTGTTCGAAAATAAACAGTACATTATTTAACGTTCGGCTCACACACCCAAGAACGATATCTATTTTTTTAGTAATTGTGTAGACATACACAACCCTTAATACCGCTCGTAACTATTTTCAAGAAAGAACCGAACATTATACAATGTTCGGTTCTTCGTTAAAAAACAGAACAATTGTAGTGATACTGTAGACAAACATTATATTTTAATGTTCTATAATGTTTTTTTCGTGTGTGTATTTTGTTTTTGTAAAAAATGTTTGGTTTTTTTTTACCAGCCAAAAGGGACGAACATTAACGAGCCGAACCGAACACATTGAAGTTTGTGGATTTTCAAAAAAACCGAACGGATTTAAATGTTCACATCTTTTGTTGAGTTTGATAAAAACAGTAATATTTTTGTGTTCGAAAGCTGACTAACAGGGAAACGTTATTTTTTTAATGATTTTCTACACAAACACTATTAGCGTTTGTGTTTTCCACAAATCTACCGAACCGATATTTAGTGTTTATTTTCGTTTAGTGTTTATTTTCTTTTCTTTTATGAAAAACTGTTTACAAATTAAAAAAATAGAAGTATTTTTGTTTGAGCTTTTAAAAATCTTGAAAAAAAACACATTTTTTCTCGATTCTTGAATAGCAATACAAATTCTTGTATATCAAGAAAAACCAAGACCGCCTGGCAAGCCTACTGAGCATATTCGAAAACTCTTAAAAACAATTCCCAATTTTTCTCATTCCTTTTAAAGTTATTAAAAAAAAAACTATAATTTATTCTTACCCATTAATTATCCTAATTCATATGAAATTTTCACTTAAAGCTTTTGTCATTTTCATGAAATTATAAACCCAAACTCAGTTACATCATGGACAAGAACTTGCAAACACTTCTTACAATTTGCTCCGTATTTGGCATTTATCTGCAGAACAGAAAGTATTGTGGTCACAATGGGTGACATATATTTAGTGTCTATATAATACTGTTAATGACTATACTGTTCCTTAACTGTGTATTGGGTATAATGACAACTCAGATAATAAATGAATTTATTATATCATGGGTTGTCTCAACCATTGTATTCATCTCGCAAATGTTAACGCATTTCTTTATAATGTACGAGGCTTTAACCAAACATAAAGCTCATACGGATTTCTTACGGCTGCTCCAAGATATTGTTGTGTATTTTAAGATATTTTTAAAAATTGATGTTAAAAAGTCTACAATTGTTGAAGAATTACGTTTGAATTTTATTGTTTTGACTTCGATTTCTATGATCGGTTTAATTGTGTTTACCTTGAACTTTCTATTTGACTATGATGCCGGATACTTTTGGTGGGCTTTACCGGCCATTTTGGCCATACGTTTTCGTTTTATACAACTTATTATTTATGTGAAGATTTTGAAGTTTTATGTTTTAAGTCTTAATAAAAAATTAAATCAGGTGGTTTCTTTAAAAACTGAAAATTCTAAACAGTTATTGGATATAGATTATAGATACTTGCAGTCTATAGAAGTTATGAAAAATATCAGAAAAATATATTCGTCCATATATGAAGCTTCAACTTATATGAATGAATTTGCCCAGGTTTCATTGTTTGCCGCAAGTGCTTCGCAATGTTTGGATTTTACCTGCCATATATATTGGACTCTATTGACCATGGACAAGCTGCTACCCTTTAATAGTACTATATCTTCAGTAGCTACTGTACTACCTTTAGCCTTATTTACATTTCAATTTTGCTGTAGCTGTCAAGTAATCAAGGAAGAGGTACTTATATTTGTATACATAGCACCCATTTTATGATCAATTTTATTACAGGGTGGTCGTACCTCATTACTTTTATCCCGTTTGTTATGCAGTGGCACTTATCCTTTAGTTAACAAAACTTATAAGAATCTTCTACATGATTTTTCTTTGCAACTAATGCATCAACGCATAGAATTTACCGGCAATCGTTTCTTTACTTTTGATTTAAACTTTATATTTGCGGTAAGTTTCATTGAAAAAGCTTTTAAGACATCGCTGATGTTTAATATGTGATTTTTTTCGCTTTACAGATTTGTGCTTTAATTGCTACTCATTTAATTATACTAATACAATTTACTCAGAATGATAGTAGTCATTATTTAAACAAAACAAGTGCTGAAACAGTTTAAAAGCTTTAAGGGGGGATAAACTACCTTATTCATATTTTTTTTTTTTATAAATTTAATAGAAAATCAAAAGCAGTGGCACTTCTCCTTAAGTTGGCAATCGTTTTTTACTATTGATTTAAACTTTATATTTGCGGTAAGTTTCATTGAAAAGGCTTTTAAGACATCGCTGATGTTTAATATGTGATTTTTTCGCTTTACAGATTTGTGCTTTAATTGCTACTCATTTAATTATACTAATACAATTTACTCAGAATGATAGGAGTCATTATTTAAACAAAACAAGTGCTGAAACAATTTAAAAGCTTGAAGGGGGGATAAACTACCTTATTCATATTTTTTATAAATTTAATAGAAAATCAAAAGCAGTGGCACTTCTCCTTTAGTTGGCAATCGTTTCTTTACTTTTGATTTAAACTTTATATTTGCGGTAAGTTTCATTGAAAAAGCTTTTAAGACATCGCTGATGTTTAATATGTGATTTATTCGCTTAACAGATTTGTGCTTTAATTGCTACTCATTTAATTATACTAATACAATTTACTCAGAATGATAGTAGTCATTATTTAAACAAAACAAGTGCTGAAACAATTTAAAAGCTTGAAGGGGGGATAAACTACCTTATTCATATTTTTTATAAATTTAATAGAAAATCAAAAGCAGTGGCACTTCTCCTTTAGTTGGCAATCGTTTTTTACTATTGATTTAAACTTTATATTTGCAGTAAGTTTCATTGAAAAAGCTTTTAAGACTTTATAGATTTTTAATATGTGTTTTTTCGCTTTACAGATTTGTGCTTTAATTGATACTCATTGAATTATTATAATACAATTAAGTAAGCATGTTAGAAGTCACAATTTAAATAAAACAACTGCTGAAACATTTTAAAAGATTTAACGGAAGAATAAATCCCTTATTGGAAATTTTTTTATACCCTCCAACACAATTAGTTTTGAAGAGGGTATATTAAGTTTGTCATTCCGTGTAAAAGTTTTTTATTATTCATCTCAGACCCCATAAAGTATATATATTCTGGGTCCTTGAGTAATTCTAAGTTGATTTAGCCATGTCCGTCTGTCTGTCCGTCTGTTGAAAACACGCTCACTTTCGAACAACTTAAAAGAAATGAACAAACTTGGTGCCAAATTGTTTGTAGTTATCCTAAGCAGTTTGGGATTGAAACCCAGCAAAATAGGTTCAGTAGGACCAGAGCTATGAATCAAAATGTGGAACCACCACCTAAAAAAATTGATAATTTTGTTACAAAAAATAACATAAATGCTGGAACAAGGCACGGAATGAGATAAGATTTTGAATTATTTGACTGGACATCAGGCTGTAAAATTTCGTGAAAATTTGTCCATAATTTACCCTAAGCCCCATATAAACACTACTCCCGGAAAACAGTTTAGTACGCCTTAAACCGTAAAAAATAACGCTATCGTAACAAAATTTGGTACGTCATAGTTTAATAGGACTATAAATGATACTATGAAATTTCGTGAAGATCGGTACATAATTTACCCTAGGGCCCATAGAAACCCTACTCCCGGAAAACAGTTTAGTACGCCTAAAACCGTAAAAAATAATGCAGTCATAACAAGTTTTGGCTCGTCATAGTTTTATAGGACTATAAATGATACTATGAAATTTCGTGAAGATCGGTACATAATTTACCCTAGGCCCCATAGAAACCCTACTCCCGGAAAACAGTTTAGTACACCTAAAACCATAATTAATAATGCTATCATAACAGAAATTGGTATGTCACAGTTTTAAAGGACTAGAAATCACGCTGTGAAATTTTGTGATGATCGGTCCATAATTTACCCTAGGCCCCATATAAACCCTACTACCGGAAAACAGTTTAGTCGCCTAAAACCATAATAAATAACAAATTGTCACAGTTTAAGATAATATTAATAAATATACATCATACAGATATTACTCCTTAAACATTCGATCTGTCGGTGGAGGGTATCAAAGATTCGGCAAACTCGTTTTGTTAATATCTTAAAAGCTTAAAATATTTGTATTGCACTTATTCTTATTTTCTGTGAAAATAAGTTGAATATACCTTTTAAAAATCTTAAATTTTTTTTACGAATAAAAGTGATATTAATGAGGCCTTTAAGCTTTAAAATCTTAAGTGAAATTATTTAAAATATAGTTTATAACATGAAAATTAAAATACTTACTTTATATTAACAGAAAAATTTTTATTAACAGAAAGCTCTTATTTGTCAATCATAAAAGCTTTGATTTAAAAAAAAAAATTTCTATATAATTCATACTAAAAAGATTTTTTTAGACAAAAGCTTTTTGAAAAGAACATTTTTATATACAAATTTTAAAAGATTAGATTTGAAAGAATAAGCTCAGAACATATTCTATACATTTAAAAGAATAAGAAAGAGCTTGATAAGGCTTAAAGCTTTAAAAGTAGCCTTAAGCCTTTCAGAAAAAGCTTTATTTTAAACTTTAAGAGGTTTGAAAGCTAAAAACTATATATAAAAAAAGCTTAAGCTAAAGAGACTTTTTATAAGAAAGAAAAATACTAAAGGCTCATAAATCAGTGCAAGTTAAATTTTTTTTTTGCATTTTGATTTGAACGGCCACTTTCGTAAAAGGCTTCAACAATCTTAGCGCGCTACTCAATTGTCTACCTCTCCATGGTTGAATTTGTCAAACACTGATAAAAAAGAAATGTCAAATAACGTTGGACAAAAAACTTGACGTTAAGGTGTGACTCACAAATAACATCGTGCATTATGGTTTTACAACCCTTTGTGTCGAAGAAAAATTCTTTTACCTCAAACAAAGCTCCAAAAACTGTTCACTTAATTTTTGGAATTGCAAAAAAAAGCTAAACTTTACCAGGATTCACCTAACAGGTATGCATCGACCCAGCTGATCTTTTGTAAATGAACTTAAGGTATGTTTACACTTAACAAATGTTTGACGATTAACCCTTCGTCTTACTCATGAGTCTGGCCAGACCTTTTTCGATTTAAAATGTTATTTTAGTATATTTAAAACACAGGTAAAGACTTGAAATTTCAGATACCCTTTTAGAATTTAGTGTACTTTTAAAAGTTATAAAAATATATCCTGGAAAAGATATATAAGGAAACTTATTCGAATATTTTACTACACACCTCACAGTCGTTGCAAATGGGGTCTGGCCAGACCCATATATATTTTGTATAGAACATGCCGTATTTTTAACTCTCTTTCTTGTTGTTTTTAATTTTTTTTTTTTAGTAGCTCCATCTAGTTCTCAATTTGAAAAAAAAACCAATAAGCACAGTAACTAGTAACTCAAGTTAAGAAGCTGGTTTTTAAATGTGAAGAGTGGAGGCTAATGACTTAGAACAAATAAAGCTGCTGAGGAAGGTTATGAAATTCAACCGTTCAGAGCTGAACAGAATGATGTTGTGTATTACTGAAAATAATTTGGTCATAAAACCAAATACAAAATCGTTTGCTTCTAAGACGATGAAGAAGAAACGCATGTAAAGACTTGTCAACAATACTCTGCCCATGATTAATTCTATGGTAAAGATTGACCAAAATGGAATAAACAGCAACTTAATGCTGGTATATGTTGCGTCAAAATAATATGCGTTTTGGAGTTGGGCCCATGGAACAAGGCTCTATTCCAATTGACGCGCTAGAAAAGGAACAATGTTTGAAAATTTCCAAACGGAATATTCATATACTCCAAAAAATGTTTTGTTCAAAGTGTTCAGATTGTCAGCAACATGCAAAAATTAAAATTACATGTTTCAGTTGCTAAGGAAATCCATAATGCTAATACATTTATTTTATTTCTCTCTTTTATTACGAATAAAATAGTATTGCATAATATAAACATGCTATATATATACCCTTATAAATATTTTGATAGGTCAAAATATGTTAATTTGTACATTATAAAAAAAAAAAAATATGAATATGTTCGCATACTATTTCACATAATGAATTTCATATTTTATTTAAATTATAAATGTCTATAATATAAAATTTAGTTAAAAAAAATTTGGTTTTATTTATTCAAAATTTGGTTGGATCTGGCTAGACTCATGCGACCGAGGGTTAATCCCAAAAAACCGTGACCACTTTTTTTAACGATTTTTTTTTTTATTTTATTTCTAAAATAAATTGTAGTAATATCTAATTTATAAAATGTTTTTTGATGTTTTATTAAGTGACCATGACTTTAGTTTATTCTACATGAATGTGCCTTGTTAATAACTTAAAATGTAAATAATACTCATAGTCACACAACTTTTTCCTCCAGCCAATACTTTTCTTTTAACTCTGTTAAAAATAAAATGTATGTTTTTTCGTTTTTCCTCAGCACTTTATAAACAACTTGAAATAATAGTGGTATTCACACCGAGCTTGCTAGTTTGTTAGTCGTTAATCGTTACTTTTTTACACGCATTTTGTTTGTGTATACTTAACGCGCTACCGGATTAACATTTAACAAATTAACGACGCGGCACCACTGATAAAATATTTGTTAGTTGGTAACTCACAATCAGATGTTGCAGTTTCTAAATAAATATAATAATTAAGTCATTTGTGATACATTTCTTAAAAAAATATTTGTGTTTTGGAAATTTTTGTGTACATTGAGAGTAAGTATGTTAATTAAATGATTTTTTTATTTTAAAGTCACCAGACTAATAAAGTTTTAAAAAGGCGGTCGTTCACAGTTGGTAACTTTAACAAATTTACAAACGACCGAGTTACAAAGTTCGGTGTGAATTCCACTAATATTTCTATTACAATTACAATTTTAAGAGTTCAATCAAACAAAAAAAAAATAATAATTAAAACTAAATATTAAGCTCTTAAACATCCAAGCTGATTAAACTTGACAATGATGTTAATAAAAAATATACATTAAATGCTCGACAGCAACTATAATAATAAAAGAACTAAATGATTGATTTGACAAATATGGGGAGTGGGGTATCTAAAGATTACCAACAACAAAAAATCTAAACAATATGAAAAATTTATACGAAGCATGCAAGTAAGTTTGATGTTGAATAAAATAATGTCAGTTTTCTTTAAACCGTTATACGCTTAACAAATCCTCTCGAATATCAATAAGTAACGGTAAATAAAATAAAGAGGAAAGCCTCGCAAAATTACCTCTTATCAATAAATTAAAGCATTAATTAAGTATAAAAAATTTATCGTGTCTACTTATTTTAGTTATGCACTACTGAAACTGAATACACCGAGAGAAAAAGTGTTAATAAATAGTTTTAAAGAAATAATGGGTCGATTAAGGATAGCAACACAACTGATTCCAGTTAAAGTTTTTAATGCAACGAGATTTATGGCTCAATTATGGATGCAAGTGAACTGAAGCTGAGTTGCCAGCAGTGAAATTAGGCAACGATGCTCACGTTAAAATATAAAAAAAAAATGTTTGCATATTTTAACATGAGCGGCGTTGCCTGATTTCGCTGCTGGCAACTCAACTTCAGTTCAGTGGTCATCTATAATTGAGCCATAAATCTCGTTGCATTTAAAACTTTAACTGGAATCAAAAACTGGGCCAAAAAAACTTCATTTAAATCTAAATATATAAAACTGGAAAATGTTTATATGTTTGTTTGTTTGTTGGCTTATAGACTCCTAAACTACTGAGCCGATTTTCCTGAAATTTTTACAGTAACATCAAGTGAGCCCTAAAAATAAAATAGGCTACTTATTTTTTCGATAGGGGCAGGGGAATCGGTACCCCCATTGGATGCCAATACTAAATATCGCATATCTTAAGAGCCGCAGCACGCATTTTGTTGAACTTTTCGTAGTAGGATCTTCTGAGCTCCAAAATTGAAATAAAATAGCAGCGGGGGAAGTGGTACCCGCCATAGGACGCCAATGGGTTATATCGCATATCTTAAGAACTGTTATAGTGAGAATGTTCAAACTTTGCAGAAGTCACTCTTATGGTATACTACACTTTTGAAAATAAAAATAAAGCGGGTAGGCGTAGGGGGGAAATACCTCCCATAGGATGCATATATTAAATATCGCTCAACTGAAGAACTATTATAGGGTGTCTTCAAACGTAGTTAAAGCTACTATTATGGTAAACTATCAAATTCAATATAGAAATGGGTGGGGTAGACAGAGGAGGAGCAGTACCCTTCATAGATAGAAATATTAATAAGAGCCGCTGCACGCATTTAGTTAAACTTTTGGAAGTAGGATCTTCTGAGCCCCAAAATTGAAATAAAATAGCAGCGGGGGAAGTGTTACCCCCCATAGGACGGCAATGTTTAATTTCGCATATCATAAGAACTGTTATAGTAAGAATGTTCAAACTTTGTAGAAGTCACTCTTTTCATGTTGTATAATTCCTTTCTTCATAAAAATAATTTAATAAAAATTAAATTTCATGAACTTAAGCCTAATTAAAAATATTAAAAAAATTTGGATTAAAAACCATAAATAGTTCAACAAAATAACCACAATACTAATTATTGTTAAAGCTAAGGCACGAGCTCTATGTGTACATTTGTCCTTCAAGTTGTGCTGAAAAAGGTCAACAGAAAAGAGAAAGACAAAGTGAAAAAACAAAAAAAAATGTACTTGGACTTCAAGAAAAATTCTTGACGAAAGTACGGAAAAAAAAAAAAAAAAAAAAAAAAAAAAGAAAAAAAAAGAAAAAAAAAAAAAAAAAAAAAAAAGGAAAAAAAAAAAAAAAAACAGAAGTAAAGGAAAAAACATGTAAAATCAATTAAAATGGATAATCATTCAGGAAAGCAAATTTCGATCTACCAAATGTTAAAATACAATTTGGTTTAAGGATTGATGTTTGACTAGTGACGTCAGCAGTCGTCGATGGCTGCGAGTGTAAGACGGCAAATCCATCTGAGGAGATCGAGTGGTTGCGATCGAAACATGTCATGGTAACCTGCCGGCCAGGGTTCGAGCCCGAGCCACGTCAAGAATGAAAGATTATCAATAACAATTTAAAATTGATTTTCATGTTGTATAATTCCTTTCTTCATAAAAATAATTTAATAAAAATTAAATTTCATGAACTTAAGCCTAATTAAAAATATTAAAAAAATTTGGATTAAAAACCATAAATAGTTCAACAAAATAACCACAATACTAATTATTTGTTTGAATTGTTTACTTAAGTGTTGTTATTGACACAACGTTAAAATACTTTACAGTGTTGTAAACGTTTTCAATATAAGACCACCTTGTATGAATTCTCCTTTCAAAAAATGTTTTTAAGAAATCCATAATGTTCTATTTATTTTAAACCTTAGATTGCCTAAAGAAATGAATATCTTGGAAACAGTTTCGGGCTTACACTTTTTATATCAAATAGCAAATTTAATGCCGAGCCATATAGATTGCAAGGCATGGACTTTGAAAGGATCACGGCTATTGGAAATTTATAGCATAATTGTTATTTTGGCCTCTGTGGTTTTTACACTTTATGGCCTATTTACGGATGACGATTTTATCAAGACGAGTGATAATGATGTCGGTCAAACAGTGGATTTTATACAAATGGTTGGAATACGCGTTGCTCATATAGTATCCATAGCTGAAGCTTTGATTAAAAGAGAAGAGCAAAAAAGAATGTATGAAGAAGTAAAGGAAATTGATCGTATATTTGAACGTTCTCTTAATGTGGATGTGGATAATAAGTAAGCAAGGAAAAACTCTTTTTTATTGTTAATTACATCTTCTGTTAGTTTTTTTAATTGCCACTGTATACTTAAAAGCTTTTTTTTACTTCCAAAAACCATTTTTTTCTTTTTATTTCATTTTATCTTAGAACATTTCGCCGCACCAACATACAGCGATTTGTAATAATGGCTTTCGTGTATTTAACCGCAGAATTCTTTATTTTAATTTCCAAACTAGTGTCCCAGGAACAAAACTTTATACTCTTCTGGATATTCTATCTTATGCCTTTGCTAATATGCGGCATAAGATATTTTCAAATGTTCATCAGTATGTGTACACTAAAACATAGATTTGATTTGTTGGTAAATGTTTTAAGCGGAATAAATCTAAAAAAATATAAATGTGAATTCAAGGAAGTGGATGTTATGGACAATAACAGTCCCGGTTTACCGTTTAATCCCAACCATATATTTACTTTACTGGAATCTTCCATTTTAAAGAAGCGAAGATGTGATATGGAAAATCATGAATTGAAGAAATTACTTATTGTACGTGATCTCTACAATCGTTTGTTCAATTTAAGTGAAATTTTAAACAGTTATTTTGGTGTATCCATGTTAATCAATGTCGGAAATGATTTCATTTCGATTACATCAAATTGTTATTGGATTTTTTATAATTTTCAAGATTTCCATTCAACGAGAAATGATTTTTTGCTTATAGCCGGCAGTGCTGTTTGGTTCATACCACATTTGGTGAATGTTTTAGTGCTGGCAATACTGTGTGAGAGAACGGTGCAAACTGTAAGTTCTTAAAACTCTATTATATGCAATTAACAGTTATTGTACCCTTCATCACAGGTGGAAAGGATATATTAAAAAATTTAAGTAGAACATATAAGGTCCTCATGAGGAACGAAGTTGATTTAACGATGTCCGTCTGTCTGTTGAAATGGGTTTTCCGAAGACCGCAGATATGATGGGGAATTGGATGGTATATATTTATGTCACCTTTTAGCCTATAAATCCCTTATTGTTGTTGTTGTTTTTCTGTATATCTGGAGTAGGGAATGAGCCAAAGTTTCCAAATTAGTTACAAACATCTTGGTTAT
Organism: Pollenia angustigena; assembly: GCA_930367215.1. Taxonomy (NCBI): domain Eukaryota; kingdom Metazoa; phylum Arthropoda; class Insecta; order Diptera; family Polleniidae; genus Pollenia; species Pollenia angustigena. Next base: position 26,137,562 of record OV884059.1, read on the forward strand.
CAATAAACAACATTCTACAAACTGTGGGGGGGATTGGAGATATAGGCGTGTCACAAAATAGATTTATTTATATCTAAAGAACGGTATTTATATCACTTTCTTATCTTATCGCACCACGGTGAAAGGTACATAAGATTCGGCACTCTTACTTGTTCGGAGTTAATTTTGTTCCTTTTTTTCTTTTGTTAAATTCCAGACTAATAAAATTGCTTTGCTTTTACATCGCATGGATATCGATATTTTAAATGATAATCATAATATGGTGGTAAGTAGGAAACTAATCGCAAATAGTTTTTAAAATATTTATCAACTCTCTGAAACATGTCGTCTATAATATTTCATTACAGTAGGTAACAAATATAAGAAATAAAAAAACGCCACAGAAATTTTTTTTATTAGCTTTTGTTTCTTTTAAGCAATTATTAATCTTATAAAAATTTTAACTCTTATAAGAAATTTGATTCTTATAAAAGTTTAAACTATACTGTAAGAAAACAAAAACTTGTGATTTAAAACGTGCTTTCAAATGTAAACCTGTTCCAACGTTGGTGAGATAATAAACTCGATCAATAGACTTAAAAACAATGAGTCACCAGGTTTAGGCGGAACCTCTGCTATATTATTAAAAGCAAAATCTTATACAAGCGCCAAAATAATCTACCCAATCATCCGCATCTTTTAAGAAAATTAAAGTTCGGGAGATCTTACGAACCCAAATAATTTGCTTGGTATGGTCAACAAGGTCATTGCCCAAATAATCGCGTAACAAATCCATGCCAGGATGTCACCAGCACTGAGACAGGAACAGACGGGATTCAGACCCCACAAATCCACTATCAACCATAAAAACCGACTCCAGTCTATATTTGCTTTATCGATTTCGAAAAAGCCTTCCAAGCGTGATTTGAAATGCACTACGATGCAAAAACGTCCCGCTTAAACTTATTTCACTTATTAGGTGCCTTTACCACAATGCCAGCTGTCGAATTTACCATTGTAAAGCGTTAAGCAGGACGGTAAAAGTGGAAATCGGTGCTCGCTAAGGTTGTGTTCTATTACCACTTCTATTTAACATAGTCTTGGGCAAAGTTCCTAAGAGTGCCCTACAAAACGGAAAGGGAATTACTTGCCTATTAGCTCACAGCTTCTCAGATCTTGCATCAAATCTGCAAAATATAACAAAAACAACAGATGCGGCTGGACTTAAGCTTAACACTGTTAAAATCAAAACACTGCGAGTTAATGCGAAGTCTCAGATATTATTTTCAATGAGAAATAATCAAGTATAATATAATATATCAGCCAGTTCCAAAAATGGCAGGTCAAGTGAAGACATAGACAACCGTGTACAGAAAGCGCAACAAACAAACTTTCAGTCGTTTAAAACCCATTTATAATTCGTCTTCGCTCTCTCAGCGCCCAAAGTTAACAATCTTTAACCCGAATGCCATTCCCCACTCTCCTTTACGGTTACGAGACATGGAACGACATGCAGAAAATCCAAGGGTTTGTAAATCAATGTCTTCGCAGGATATTGCGGATATTCTGGCCTAGAGTAGTGCCCAACAACAGGCTTTGAGAACAATCCAACCAACAACTCATGGCCACAGAAATGAAAAGACGTAAATGAAATAGAATTGAATCCACCAGGAAGTCAAAGAAGACAAATCGATGTAGAAGTGGCCGGAATGGGTAAAACCTAAGCCGAAGTTAGAGCGTTGGCACAAGACAGGATTGTGTTCAACCAATTTATTGAGAAATCTATGCTCTTTATGGGATCAATGGGAACATATGTCAATATATATATATAAATGCACACACTTATGGCCACTTTCTCAATGTATCGACAAACTGTCTGTTACTTAATGTCAACATAAATTTATTAAACCGATAAACTGTCCGTTAACGATTTTGGGTTTCTCAAAATAACGACAAAAAACAAAGTTTTCAACTGGCAACGCCTCTTAAAATACATGTAAAAGTTGGGAGTCAGCTGATTGAATTTATCTGTACGGCAAATAAAAGGAAAATAAATAATTGGCAGATGAGTGCCGGTTAGCTTTGCGATAAAATCTAAGCAAATTAGACATTGAGAAAACCAAATTTCTTTAATGTGCAGTTTTTCGTTGGGAAAAAAGATAATCGCCTAATGAGAAAATGGCCATAAGTTGGATAAATAAATTATGCAGCAATTAGAGTATTGCCGTTTAAAAAAAATGTCTTATAAAAAATATTTCTTGTATAAGTTTTTTGTATAAAAAGCTTTTTTTGTACAGAATACTTTTTATATTGGCACATACGAAAAAAATACGATGATTATGAAATATTTACTTAAAAGCGGTTTTTTCTTTTATGAGATGTTCTTATATCCATTATCTACTGTATAAGCGTTTTACTTTACTTAAGACTACTTCTCTTTATACTTTAACAATAAAAATTTAATTAACGAGGACAGCCCTGCTGCTGTAAAAGTTCTAAATTCAAAGGATGTAAAGTCACAACGTTTATTTGAATACTAGTGTACTCGAGTATCTTTAAAATTAAGTGTTACTTGAACTATGAACGTCGTGAATCGTCTGGTCACAAAGAAAACAAAGTTTGCTTATGTCTTCTAGAAATAGTCGGATATATTCTTACTACATTTCAAATAATTAAGCGCTCCGATTTGTATTGTCACTCTCTTAATTTTTTTTTTTTTTCTTTCTTATAGATTCAGCAATTCTCGTTGCAATTGTTGCATCAGAAAATGTCTATAACTGCTGCTGGGTTTTTCAGTATCGACTGTACGCTTCTTTACACGGTAAGTATGACTCAAAAATATTTCTTAAAGTAATAATCCCCTTGTTAAATATTTCCAGATTGTAGGAGCTACAACGACGTATCTTATTATTCTCATACAATTTCATATGAGTGAAGCTAAAACCTTACCCTAAGTTAAAAAAAAAAACTACCAATTCACTAAACAATATACAAAATGACAGCCTTTAAGACAAACTCAAATTAGAAAGAAGTGAGAAAGTAAAGCCCGAACATTTGATACATGCTTCATCAAAGTATATACAGAAACATTTTCCAGAGTGAACCCTATTTGAGACACGCCTTAAAGTGATTTCGGAAAGGAAGTTTGTTTGAAACATATTGTCAATACTGGACCTACCAGTATAAAATTTACCATGAAATAGTAGCGATCATAAAAGTTGTCTTTCCCAAATGTTATATCAATCTCAACATTTATATAACATCATTTAATGCTTTTTTTGGAGTGCTATTTGTATTGGTGCTATGGTCAAATATGGACCGACTTTAAAAAATGTTTGGTTAGACCTCTTAGGCTTTATATTTATGACAATTTATACGTATGTACCGAGTTTCATCAAATTATCTTCAAAATTGCCACCTGTACTTTGCACACAAGGTTACATTAACAGGCCACCAGTCAGCCAGACGGACGGACAACGTTAGATCGACTCACAAAGTGATTCTATGTCGATCGGTATGTATACAACTAAACGGTGGTATAACAACACTCTCTTACAAAAAAATTTAAATAATAAATATAATATATTCAACATTTTTAATTTTTCGAATTTATTCTATGAGCTAAATTTCAGTTATGTATTTTATAAAGCTTTTTTGTAATAGTTCTATTCCTTCAATTTTTCAGAAATGACTTTATACGCTACCAGACTATTATATTGTATTTTCTTTTTACATTTTACCTTAGCCTCCCTTTGGAAAGCAATGAGGTATATTGAATGTAAAAAGAAAATACACTATAATAGTCTGGTAGTGTATAAAGTCATTTCTGAAAAATTGAAGGAATAGAACTATTACAAAAAAGCTTTGTAAAATACATAACTGAAATTTAGCTCATAGAATAAATTCGAAAAATTAAAAATGTTGAATATAATATAAAGTAACCTTCGGAAGGAAATGATTCCCAGTTTCTAATAAATATAATAATAAAAAAATTTTGATATTTTAAATGGTTTAAGAGAATTTTATGTAGTCTTCGTTCCGAACAATATTTTTGTCCGGATAATAATTTCAAAAATTTTTTCCGCAAAAGCAAAGCTACCATAAGGTTTACAGATGAAAACAATAATACAAGCTACAGGGAGATGATACGAAGCTTTTTGCGGCGAACAATTTATGATTTAGATCTAGAGTATATGTGGTTTCACTAGAATGGTGCCACTTGCCACACACCAAGAGCAACAATGGAACTTTTGAAAGAAAATATTGAAAATAGCATTATTTCTCGTCGAGAACGAGTGAATTGGCCACCAAGTTCTTGCGATTTGACACTTTTAGACTATTTTTTGTGGGGTTTTTTTTAAATCGAAATGGGTTAAGCATTTATTCCACAACAGTTCAAGAGCTTAAAAACAACATTATCGAGCAGATGTCAACTATTGACAACAGTTTATTGAAAAGCGTGATTGGAATTTTCGTAAAAGGTTGGGAGCCAGCCGAGTCAGTAGAGGGGGACGGACACTACCTTTAATTTTTAACCGGAACGAATTTGTTATAAACTAAATTATTTTTATATTGAATCTTTCTTGTCGAAAATTACAATATGTATTCAAAGCTTAATCCTAATTTGAACTGTATCAGATCCCGATCAAGGTAGTTGGGATGGACCATTAGCTTATCTATGTATTTGACTGAATACATTTTAATTTCCTCCTGAATAGTAGGGAAGTTAAGATCTCTGCAGATAATGTCATTACGTATATACCAGGGGGCGCGGAAGATTTGACGTAATATCCTGTTTGATGCGCATGCAGTACCCCATAATTGGAAACCATATGTCCATATTGGATTTATGATAAACTTGTATAAGAGAACTTTATTGTCTAAGGACAAGTTTGAGTTTCGACCGAGGAGCTAATTTTGTTGAGCTGATTTAAGTTTCATAGCGGTTATTTTCGCTTCAATATTAAGAGACCATGTCAAGCGTCTATCTATATACAATCCCAAGTACTTTACATTATTTTCTACCGGAACAGAGGTGCTACCTTTTTTTCAGCTGGGCACGTTTGTCTTGTACGCGTGAAAGTTAAGTGAGCGAATTTAGCTGGGTTAGCCTGAATTTTCCATTTTTCTAGCCAGGCCTCTAGTTCATTGATGTGGGACTGTAGATGCTGCAATGCAACTATTGGATCCTGATTAACACTTATTAATGCTGTGTCGTCTGCAAACGTAGCAGTTTGAATGCTCGGGCTGTGTATATTATAGCGACCCCTAACCGCGAAAATAACGTAAGCGCCAAAAATCAAATTTTACAGGAAAGAGCTTTTTTAATTTAATTAATTTAAATTTTGTATGAAATTTGTCGCTAACAATAAAATTGTGTTTGCTATAAAGTCGTAACGGTACCTTATTTGATCATGGCATTTAAGTAGATGATGGAAGTGTTGCCAATTAAGACATTTATTAAAAAAAACGAAAATTGAAAATCATGTCGCTTACGTTATTTTCGCGGTTAGGGCTAGCTATACAGTAGCGGTTACCCAATAAAAAATTTTATCATTTTGCGAAGCACTAATGGTACATTTAAAAAAATAAACGCACAATTATGCGCTACGCAATAAGACATACAGAAATGCAGTAAAGTAAGTGAAAGAACTCTCAACAACTTTAATAAAAAAAAATATAACATTTAAAGTGCTACGGCATTCCCTTACTACGAAGCAGGTTTGTAAGGGAGAGCATCAAAAATAACTGTAAAAAAACATTCAGTGTATTAAGCTGATCGTTACATTCAACAATTTTTATATGCGCTGAATAACGTGCTTATTGTGTCAAAAATGTATTGCTTCAAAGTGGGAACTCGCCATATAAAATTCATGTCTTCCGTAAGCGCAATGGTAAGCGAAACTTTTATGTTTCTCCCTTACAAACCTGCTTCGTTGGAAGCTCCATTTTTTATTGGGTAGCTATACAGTAGCGGCCCTAATATGCTGCCTTGAGGGACACCAGCAGATATTTTATTGGGGAGTATTTATTTTTTGATCTTATCATGAATGTTCGTTAGATAGCTCTTAAAGCCTAGATTACACTATCTCACAAGTCTTACGTATTCCATAATACTTTGTGAGATTGAAATCTAATGTAAAATGACAGTTTGTGTTCACACCATCACACAAAGTATAAACACTCACACATGAAATAAAATGCAACCCTGATCCAATGAAAAGTATTATTGTTTAGAAATTTTCCAAAAAACGATGAAGTCATATGGGATGTCAAACTTTTTTCATAATACTTGTCATTTTCGTGACACATTGCATTCACACTATCACACTTTGTCATATTTCTTGAGTTTTTGACATGTATTAATACAAAGTATAATAGTATAATCTAGCCTTAAGGAGTTTGTGTGTCATCATGCCAAGCTTTGTCGAATGCTTAGGAAATGTATATTAACCATTCTGAGCAGTATTCCTTTTTCTCAAACGCTATCAAATTTGGGTAACAATTCTATGCACTTGTTCGATTGTACCATTTCTTGCTCGGAATCCGAACTGATGATCTGGAATTATTGCGTGTTCATTTAGATAGGGAGTTACACTTAAAACGAATATTTTTTGAATAGCTTTGAAAAGATTGACAGTAAGCTGATTTGTCTGTACGACTAGCGTCTTTTCCTGACTTAGGAATTATGACAATTGTAGAGGTCTTCCAAGAGCATGGGAAGTAACCAACTCGTAATATCGCATTTAAGATGAGCAGCAAATTCTTAAAGCAGGCGCAGGTAAGTTTCTGATCATTGAGCCTGTGATGCGATCAGGTCCGAGAAATTTTCTAATGTTGACATTTCTATCGCTGTTTTTACTTGGGTTAATTTTAATTTTATTGTATCGTTTACTGTATCGGGAATAATTGGACGACAGGAACAAGTATGTGCATCATATGGCGTGAAAACTTTTTCCAAGTGGCTTGCAAAGGCGTTTATTTTTTCATTTGAAATAAAAATATTTTTAATATCCCAAAAAAAACTCTTTTTTTTATTAAAATAAAAATGATGCCTAAATTTCTGGACACCCTTTATAAGAAACATAAAGTGTTTTTTCAATAAGAAACTATTTTGCTAATCATTGTATTTAAAATCTTTACGAATTGGACTATATTTTCTTTTCCACAACGAGTTGGTTTTTAATATTTCGAATCAGTTCTTTTAAATCGTCTAGTTAAGATGCAACTCGTATACAAAGTGTTGCAAATTTCCTTGAGAAACACTTTTTATATAAATGGATTTCTAACAATATCTCGTTTACCTTGGCTTTCGAGTTTAATAAGAATCTGCTACATGACATGGTTGGCTTTGGTAGTATTCGGTATGTTCTATTGGCATATGAATGGAGGCGATACCTCTGTGGGTGGTCTAGTGGGCATTGCCTCATTTGTGTTCAACGGCTCTGTTAACATTATAATTATATTGGAAACAATTGTAAAATCCAAGTATTTCGATAAACTGATCCAGCTGCAACAAGAAGTAGATGAATTATTGGACAACCATTTGGATACCAATGTAGAGAAAAATATGAATTACGGTCGTTTAAGCACACGTATAATACTAATATTAATATGCCAGTTGATTTGTGATGCTTTGAAAGTGTGGATAAATGGTATATCAAAAATAAGTCCAGTTTTTTGGTATCTGCTACCAATAACTATAAATCTACGTATACGTTATGTACAAATTATTGTGACCATAATGACTTTAAATCGTAGAATCTTAATACTCAGAGATGTTGTACGGGCAGTGGCTAAAGCAAATGAACCGAAATCAATATTTGTTAGTGACATATGGACGCCTTATGATCCCAAGGTTTATGAGAAAATTAATTACATGCGTTTTCATTTTTCGATATCGTTTGCAACTGTTATTGGACTTTTACGGCTGTTTATAAGAAACAGGTATTTCACAAGTATGTAATGAATGGAGCTAATTCGTTTTCTTTGGCTAGTTTGGTCTATGGGTTATTCTACTTTACGGATGCAAGTGTTAAAAATGTGAGTATTAAATCAAATATTAAACTTACTAATAATATATTTTTAAGAAGATTAGTAGAAATTTTTGTAAATGCGTTAAAAAATTTTAGTTCATAAAATTATAAAACTATTTATCCCTTTCTGCTTATACAGCCCCCTCTGCCATATTGCTAGTTCACATACGTCAAGTTTGACTCGTCAAGTCTTAAGTACGTGTGTGAACCGGCCCTTATTTACATACTTAAAGCGGCCCATACACTTGCCATATAATTTTTACATTTATTATATTGTACAATTATATCGTCAATGTGTATGTGATATTCGAAGTTGTCACAATATATTGGAAACAATCAAAAGACTTTTGGTTTTTATTGCACAACGAAAAGAGAATTTAATGTGTTAGAAATAGGTTATGTTTTTTTCTGTTAGGACCGGCGCTCAGAGGATGACCCCTACTAATGCATTGCATTGTGTTGGAACAATGAAAATAGGTTATGGGAAGGAGGATAGAGGGGGTAGTGTTTGTGAACATTCGACTTGAACTTATTCATGTTGTAAGTGAGAGGGAAGACTTCAGCAGGAAGGTTACTCCACATAAAAACAGTCCGTCTAAAAAACGAATTCTCCCTGTAATGCGTTGTACGATTCACCTGCCAATCGACCACAAAAGGATGGGCTCATGAGGAAAAACGTGCATTACGAACAAACGTACGGGTTTCGGGAACCAGTCCCTAATTTCTTCAGAACACATCCCATTGTATAACGATAAAACAGGCGAATACAACCCACATTGCGACGGTGCTCATGGGAGTCAATATAATTGGATACCCTACTATCACCAATGAGAACCTTCGCCCTCTTCTGCACGCGGTCGAGAAGCTCCAAAATAGTCTTTGAAGCAACGGCCCATACATGAGAGTCGTATTCCATACACAGTCGGATATAGGTGGTATAAATAGTAAGGCGCTCAGATGGAGTGAAGTATATCCAACACCGTCTTAAAACCCCGAGGCACTTGAATGCTTCTTTCGACACCTTGAATATATGTTCTGTCCATCGTACATCACATTGTATCCTCATGCCCAGATCATCAAGGGATTCCGATTCCTCAATAGCTATACCACCCATATATACAGATCTGCGCGCTCAGATCTAGGTGCCAACTGTCAACTCACAACATTGGGTTTTTCGGGAATGAAAATCGACCCTATTTGCACGACCTCATACCGAGAATATGTCAAGGTCTCCGCCAAGTATATCATTTATATTCTGCCTCATAGCACTGACATCGGACACTCTGGCCTGCATTCGAAAGAGTACGAATGGCAAAGGTTGCTGTCATCTGCAATAGAGTATATAGGGTTGGAATTTTGTCATTAAGAAAAATAAGAAATAGAGTAGGAGAGAGAACGGAGCCTTGCGGCACCCCTGAATGAATCTTGAACTAGTTTGACGTAACCCCATTTATAACATCGTATAGTGCGATCTCTGAGAAAACTCGATATAAATCGAGAGAAATTATTACCGATACCAAATGCAACAAGACTTGACAAGAGTGCTCTATATTGAACGAAAGTTGAGCTATATTGAAACCATTGTGGCACTTATTGAATAATATAAGGCAAAATGGAAATAATATGGTGAATAGCATATATGTATATTCAATAATATTGTATAATGGATGGGGCGCTTAATTCATTAGAAAAATTTGTATTTTATGTAGGTATTTTTCTCCTGTCTTGTTGACCTGTGGTTTAGAATACATATAATAACTACTTACATCGAATTGAAAATAAACTTATTATCTGGCCTCGTTTAAAATATCCTCGTCATCTTCTAATGTATTTACTAAAAGTTCAAATTCAATTAGCAACTTTAGTTAATCCATTAAGTCAATCATACAACTCAACATGATTCGACATTTTTTAGAAAGCAAAGCCTAAAAAAACCTTTAAATACATTAGACTTTCATTCACTTAGTTTAAAACTTTCGCCATGGTTTTACAGGTTTTCAAAACAATACTCTCCTATCACAATAGTGGGGTGTATAAAACTGCGATACTTTTGATGTATTTGGGATTGTGGACATTTGGCATATCATCCTTTACCAATAACTATAGAACCTACAAAATATTTGTTTTACTATGGTGCTGTCAAATAGCCAGGTCTACTTATCTGGCTATTATCTATGATGTATTTGGTCAAGAGCACAATTTGAATAAACTAGTAAGTGTTATACTGTATGTCACTCATATGTTGGGTCATCTAACTGTGTTGGCAGAATCGTGCGGAATTGCTCAACAACGTTTCAAATTATTTAACCAGTTTGCCAATATAAGTAATCATATGAAAGAGGTGTTGAAAGAACCTCAATATTGCCGTTTCTCTGCAGGAAGACTAAGTAGAATTGTTATAATTGTTCTAGTGTTTTTGGGCATCGGTCATGGTATAATAATGTGGACTACCTTTAAGACTAAATCTGCTGCCAGTCTTTTATACTGGCGCTCCTTGCTTAGTTATTTAGCTTTGGAATTCAAAACATTGGAATTTTTGGTTGGTCTTGTGCAATTGAATTATTATATAATTATAATACGCGAAACCATGAACGAAATGGGAGAACGTAATCTTAAAAGAGTTTTTAAAACTTTAAATAAAACTCCTAAGGCAGATGTTTTATTTGTAATCCCACTTAATGAGGAGCAGGAGGATGAAAAGCTATTGGAAATGCTTAAAAATTCCTACAATGAAGTTTATGCAACATTTCAAATTTACAATGAGTCTTATGGCTGGTCTTTATTAGCCTCTACGGCTGTGTATTTTGTAGACTTTGTTTGTAATTCTTATTGGATTCTATTGGCCGTTTTAAGTCAGGGTAGAGACTATTTTTGCCTTTTACAAAATGCTGCCTTTGCCCTGTTGGCTTTTGTTTTACTTTCTATATCTTGTTGGTACGCAGGAGAATGTCATCATGAGGTAAATGGCATTAACAAAAATTTTTTTGTATAACACATTACTCCTTATTTACTTACAGGGAATATTTTTTGAATAGCTTTGAAAAGATTGACAGTAAGCTGATTTGTCTGTACGACTAGCGTCTTTTCCTGACTTAGGAATTATGACAATTGTAGAGGTCTTCCAAGAGCATGGGAAGTAACCAACTCGTAATATCGCATTTAAGATGAGCAGCAAATTCTTAAAGCAGGCGCAGGTAAGTTTCTGATCATTGAGCCTGTGATGCGATCAGGTCCGAGAAATTTTCTAATGTTGACATTTCTATCGCTGTTTTTACTTGGGTTAATTTTAATTTTATTGTATCGTTTACTGTATCGGGAATAATTGGACGACAGGAACAAGTATGTGCATCATATGGCGTGAAAACTTTTTCCAAGTGGCTTGCAAAGGCGTTTATTTTTTCATTTGAAATAAAAATATTTTTAATATCCCAAAAAAAACTCTTTTTTTTATTAAAATAAAAATGATGCCTAAATTTCTGGACACCCTTTATAAGAAACATAAAGTGTTTTTTCAATAAGAAACTATTTTGCTAATCATTGTATTTAAAATCTTTACGAATTGGACTATATTTTCTTTTCCACAACGAGTTGGTTTTTAATATTTCGAATCAGTTCTTTTAAATCGTCTAGTTAAGATGCAACTCGTATACAAAGTGTTGCAAATTTCCTTGAGAAACACTTTTTATATAAATGGATTTCTAACAATATCTCGTTTACCTTGGCTTTCGAGTTTAATAAGAATCTGCTACATGACATGGTTGGCTTTGGTAGTATTCGGTATGTTCTATTGGCATATGAATGGAGGCGATACCTCTGTGGGTGGTCTAGTGGGCATTGCCTCATTTGTGTTCAACGGCTCTGTTAACATTATAATTATATTGGAAACAATTGTAAAATCCAAGTATTTCGATAAACTGATCCAGCTGCAACAAGAAGTAGATGAATTATTGGACAACCATTTGGATACCAATGTAGAGAAAAATATGAATTACGGTCGTTTAAGCACACGTATAATACTAATATTAATATGCCAGTTGATTTGTGATGCTTTGAAAGTGTGGATAAATGGTATATCAAAAATAAGTCCAGTTTTTTGGTATCTGCTACCAATAACTATAAATCTACGTATACGTTATGTACAAATTATTGTGACCATAATGACTTTAAATCGTAGAATCTTAATACTCAGAGATGTTGTACGGGCAGTGGCTAAAGCAAATGAACCGAAATCAATATTTGTTAGTGACATATGGACGCCTTATGATCCCAAGGTTTATGAGAAAATTAATTACATGCGTTTGGTATATATGCGAATGTGGGAAATCTATATGAGTTTTAATAATTTATATAGTTGGTCTTTATTGTTTCTATTTATGTCATCATTTTTCGATATCGTTTGCAACTGTTATTGGACTTTTACGGCTGTTTATAAGAAACAGGTATTTCACAAGTATGTTATGAATGGAGCTAATTCGTTTTCTTTGGCTAGTTTGGTCTATGGGTTATTCTACTTTACGGATGCAAGTGTTAAAAATGTGAGTATTAAATCAAATATTAAACTTACTAATAATATATTTTTAAGAAGATTAGTAGAAATTTTTGTAAATGCGTTAAAAAATTTTAGTTCATAAAATTATAAAACTATTTATCCCTTTCTGCTTATACAGCCCCCTCTGCCATATTGCTAGTTCACATACGTCAAGTTTGACTCGTCAAGTCTTAAGTACGTGTGTGAACCGGCCCTTATTTACATACTTAAAGCGGCCCATACACTTGCCATATAATTTTTACATTTATTATATTGTACAATTATATCGTCAATGTGTATGTGATATTCGAAGTTGTCACAATATATTTGAAACAATCAAAAGACTTTTGGTTTTTATTGCACAACGAAAAGAGAATTTAATGTGTTAGAAATAGGTTATGTTTTTTTCTGTTAGGACCGGCGCTCAGAGGATGACCCCTACTAATGCATTGCATTGTGTTGGAACAATGAAAATAGGTTATGGGAAGGAGGATAGAGGGGGTAGTGTTTGTGAACATTCGACTTGAACTTATTCATGTTGTAAGTGAGAGGGAAGACTTCAGCAGGAAGGTTACTCCACATAAAAACAGTCCGTCTAAAAAACGAATTCTCCCTGTAATGCGTTGTACGATTCACCTGCCAATCGACCACAAAAGGATGGGCTCATGAGGAAAAACGTGCATTACGAACAAACGTACGGGTTTCGGGAACCAGTCCCTAATTTCTTCAGAACACATCCCATTGTATAACGATAAAACAGGCGAATACAACCCACATTGCGACGGTGCTCATGGGAGTCAATATAATTGGATACCCTACTATCACCAATGAGAACCTTCGCCCTCTTCTGCACGCGGTCGAGAAGCTCCAAAATAGTCTTTGAAGCAACGGCCCATACATGAGAGTCGTATTCCATACACAGTCGGATATAGGTGGTATAAATAGTAAGGCGCTCAGATGGAGTGAAGTATATCCAACACCGTTTTAAAACCCCGAGGCACTTGAATGCTTCTTTCGACACCTTGAATATATGTTCTGTCCATCGTACATCACATTGTATCCTCATGCCCAGATCATCAAGGGATTCCGATTCCTCAATAGCTATACCACCCATATATACAGATCTGCGCGCTCAGATCTAGGTGCCAACTGTCAACTCACAACATTGGGTTTTTCGGGAATGAAAATCGACCCTATTTGCATGACCTCATACCGAGAATATGTCAAGGTCTCCGCCAAGTATATCATTTATATTCTGCCTCATAGCACTGACATCGGACACTCTGGCCTGCATTCGAAAGAGTACGAATGGCAAAGGTTGCTGTCATCTGCAATAGAGTATATAGGGTTGGAATTTTGTCATTAAGAAAAATAAGAAATAGAGTAGGAGAGAGAACGGAGCCTTGCGGCACCCCTGAATGAATCTTGAACTAGTTTGACGTAACCCCATTTATAACATCGTATAGTGCGATCTCTGAGAAAACTCGATATAAATCGAGAGAAATTATTACCGATACCAAATGCAACAAGACTTGACAAGAGTGCTCTATATTGAACGAAAGTTGAGCTATATTGAAACCATTGTGGCACTTATTGAATAATATAAGGCAAAATGGAAATAATATGGTGAATAGCATATATGTATATTCAATAATATTGTATAATGGATGGGGCGCTTAATTCATTAGAAAAATTTGTATTTTATGTAGGTATTTTTCTCCTGTCTTGTTGACCTGTGGTTTAGAATACATATAATAACTACTTACATCGAATTGAAAATAAACTTATTATCTGGCCTCGTTTAAAATATCCTCGTCATCTTCTAATGTATTTACTAAAAGTTCAAATTCAATTAGCAACTTTAGTTAATCCATTAAGTCAATCATACAACTCAACATGATTCGACATTTTTTAGAAAGCAAAGCCTAAAAAAACCTTTAAATACATTAGACTTTCATTCACTTAGTTTAAAACTTTCGCCATGGTTTTACAGGTTTTCAAAACAATACTCTCCTATCACAATAGTGGGGTGTATAAAACTGCGATACTTTTGATGTATTTGGGATTGTGGACATTTGGCATATCATCCTTTACCAATAACTATAGAACCTACAAAATATTTGTTTTACTATGGTGCTGTCAAATAGCCAGGTCTACTTATCTGGCTATTATCTATGATGTATTTGGTCAAGAGCACAATTTGAATAAACTAGTAAGTGTTATACTGTATGTCACTCATATGTTGGGTCATCTAACTGTGTTGGCAGAATCGTGCGGAATTGCTCAACAACGTTTCAAATTATTTAACCAGTTTGCCAATATAAGTAATCATATGAAAGAGGTGTTGAAAGAACCTCAATATTGCCGTTTCTCTGCAGGAAGACTAAGTAGAATTGTTATAATTGTTCTAGTGTTTTTGGGCATCGGTCATGGTATAATAATGTGGACTACCTTTAAGACTAAATCTGCTGCCAGTCTTTTATACTGGCGCTCCTTGCTTAGTTATTTAGCTTTGGAATTCAAAACATTGGAATTTTTGGTTGGTCTTGTGCAATTGAATTATTATATAATTATAATACGCGAAACCATGAACGAAATGGGAGAACGTAATCTTAAAAGAGTTTTTAAAACTTTAAATAAAACTCCTAAGGCAGATGTTTTATTTGTAATCCCACTTAATGAGGAGCAGGAGGATGAAAAGCTATTGGAAATGCTTAAAAATTCCTACAATGAAGTTTATGCAACATTTCAAATTTACAATGAGTCTTATGGCTGGTCTTTATTAGCCTCTACGGCTGTGTATTTTGTAGACTTTGTTTGTAATTCTTATTGGATTCTATTGGCCGTTTTAAGTCAGGGTAGAGACTATTTTTGCCTTTTACAAAATGCTGCCTTTGCCCTGTTGGCTTTTGTTTTACTTTCTATATCTTGTTGGTACGCAGGAGAATGTCATCATGAGGTAAATGGCATTAACAAAAATTTTTTTGTATAACACATTACTCCTTATTTACTTTACAGGGTCGCTATATCGGTTGTTTGATCTCGAAACTGGTTAAACCTTTGGGCAATAAGTACTACAATGATTTGGTTAGCGAATTTTCGGTACAAACTCTACATCAACGTTTTGTTATAACAGCAAAGGAATTTTTTAGTCTCAATTTAAGTCTGTTGGGAAGTGTAAGTATTAATTTAAGTAATTTTAGAAAAAAACTTTTAATGAAGTCTTAATTCTTTTTATCGTGAAAATAAAAGTTTATTTAAAAAATTTTTTAAATTATATTTCTTATAAAAACTTCAGATGGTTGCTGCAATTGTTACATACTTAGTTATTCTAATACAATTTATGTTCACCGAAAAAAGTAACAATGAAAGTAGATTGATGACCAAGTTTTCTCTAGCATCGAATATTTCCCAAGTCTTGGAGAGTGCGAAGAACATTTAAAATGCCGATTTTAATTCTGTACTAAAAAAACACCACTAATAATAAACAAAATGAAAAAAACTTTATGCAATTATGAATTTTAATTTCAAAGAAACAACATATATGTAAGTCAAAAGCCTTAAATTAAACATGAAGTGCCAAATTAAGGTATTCGATATCGATCGAAATTTTTATATATATGTACATATGTATATATTCTAATGATATCCATCAATTTTATTTACCCAAGTTTGTTGTACTTAGGGTTCTTCCTCTTTTTCCCGGACACTTTGCTCTTTTTTTGTGTATCTGTCTTCGGAAAAAATTAGTGTCCGGGTAAGTCCTAGTTTTTAGGACTAATTGTTTAGCCAAACATTTGAAACGTCTAGTTATAAGTTCAAACAACTTTTTGTTGTCCAATTTTTTTCACATTCTGACAGAATAATCCTAGAACGCTTTCGTACCATGGCCGTCCTGGCTTGGGAAGAATAGCCAAAAACGGCGAAATGTTTACAAAAACGTTTTTTGCTAATAATCTGATGAATTTGACGTCACAATCTTTCCTCACAAAGAATAGATAAGATTACATGGGTGTCTCCTTACCACCAAACGGACAACCTGATTGATCACATCGCCATTAGCAGCGCATGGCGTACATCTTTTCTCGATGTACGGACTGCTCGAGTGACCATCATCTTCTCATAGCAACCATTCAACTTAAAGTTGCAGCGGAATGAAAATAAAACTTGCTCATTAAAAATTCGACGTTCAACTGCTGTCAAATCCAAACATTAAAACTGGCTATACACAAGCCTTGAGATGCTCCTTATCAAATAACGATATTTCCCTTAGTGAAATTATAAACACAAAGAACATTTTTTGCAATGTAGCAGCAAATCAGATTGGTAACTTAAATTCAGAACAAAATAAATGGATAACAGTTGACACCTGGAATGTCATCAACAACAGAAAGGACATAAAAGCACAATTAAACACTGCAAAGGCCCGAACGGAGAAGTCTAGACTTCAAGCCAATTATAAATTAATCGACAAAGCAGTTAAGCGTAGTGCTCGGACAGACAAATGTCGATGGATAGAGAGCAAGCCGCAGCCGAAATTAACAGAAGTCACGATCTGAACAAAATCGCCAGGAATTTTTTAAACAGAAAATTTTTATCATCAAAACCTTTGAAAATCCGCATAACCTCGAAATCTGCCCAACTTGGTATTTGTGTAAAACTCTACTCTGGTATACTGTCAGTGGATAGTGGTTCTTCATAACCATTATGCTTCTGCGACAGCAACATCGAACGAAACAATATAACAACAGCTGCTGCCGCAACTAGTGAAAAAGCAAACGCAATTCTAAGACTCAAGCAGCACAAGGCCCCAGGATCTAATAATATCAACCCTGAACTACTGAAAGCCGAACGTCTCGTCGCAGTGGCGAAAGGGTAAAACTGCAAAGAAATCTGATGATGAGTATGTAGTTGTCTTCGAAACATGTACGTTCGACCAGAGTTCAATCCCCCGTTTAGGCATAAACAAAAATGATCAATAAATTTTAATTCATTTTCTGTTGTAAAATTCCTTTCTTCATAAAAATAATTAAAGAAAATTAAATTTATGAACTTGAGCCTCATTTATCAATGTTTTAAGCATCCTCGGGTAAGAATATGAGAATAAAATTTTAAAGTAGCGATTTATATTATATGTATTCCTTTGTATCCCTACTTAATATAGGATGTTTTGGTAAACATTTTTTGGAATCTTTAAGTGCTGGTGTTGAGCTTTTAGGAAAGAAGGGAAAAGATAATCACTTTTATTTTCCTCTCTTCCCAAAAAACTGAAGACTTGACGACAGGGAGTATGAACCAGCACTAACACAAGCGATGTATAGCTGGCTTGTAGTAGATTGTTGTGTATTCTGCACAAGTTCTTTATTGAATGAATTCTTTTTACTTAAAAAGATTTATATATAACTAATTATTATGTAGTAAAATATTTCAAGAATGTTAATACAGTTAGAGTATAACCAGTTTAGAGTAAATAGTATGTATGCACGTAAATACGTAAATATAATTTGTACAACTGTTATTCTCAGTATGTACTTTAAATATTAACATCACTCTTTAATAATATAACATATGATATGGGTGTTTACATTTGATAAGACAGCACCATCTATTGATATTCCAATACACCAAATATTCCGAATGAGTTAAAAACTAAAAGCCTTATTTTTTAAACAGACATAATTATAAAGGCAAGTACTTAAGCCAGGAGATTATACTTGAACCACTATGCTTTACTTAACATATATTTATTTGACCCAAATACAGTGGAACCTAACTACTACTACATTTCATAAAGGTGTAAGAAGAAAAGTGTAATGTATATAAATAAGTAAATTAAGCTATGCGAGTCAGCGCCTAGAATTAAAGATATGTCAATGAAGTTTCTAAAACAGGAACAATCCCCCAAAAGCAGCGCTTTTTGCTTTTTATAAAGGGTGGTTACATTTTAAGGGCCGATGTTGATTTTGAATAAAACACAAATTATTTAGGATTGGTATGATTAAATTATGTATGGACAAAATATCGGCCAAATGGCCCCGCAATTTTCGATGACGCTGAGGCATAATCGAGGTTCTATGCCGTTAATGGTCCGAATTATCTCATCATTTAGCTCATGAATTGTTGCTGGCTCATCGACGTATACCTTTTCTTTCAAATAACCCCATAGAAAGAAGTCCAACGGTATCAAATCACATGATCTTGGCGGCTAATTGGCATCGCCACAACATGAGATAACATGGCCATTGAATTTGTCGCGCAAAAGAGCCATTGTTTCGTTTGATGTGTGGCAAGTGGCACCGTCCTGCGGAAACCATATATTGTCCACATCCATATCTTCCAATTCGGGCCATAAAAATTTCGTTATAATCTCACGATAGCGAACACCATTCACAGCAACTGCCTGACCGGCCTCATTTTGGAAAAAAAGGGCCAAAGGATGCCGCCAGCCCATAAACCAAACAGTCACTTATTGTGGGTGCATTGGTTTTTTGGCAATCCTTCTTAGATTATCATTCGCCCAAATACGGCAATTCTGCTTATTGACGAATCCACTGAGGTGAAAACGTGCCTCGTCATTGAATCACGAAGTGCACGATATGCATTTTGATTTGAACGCCCATTTTCATAAAGAGCCTGAATAACTTTAACGCCTTGCTCGATTGTAAATTCATGCGGTTCCATCATATCGCATATCGATGTTCATGGCTTGACAATGGCTTCATATCTTGGTGTCTTTTTAATCCGACATAAAATTCGAGCCACTTATGCCATCTCGAATCCTTCACCCAAATGTCCAATTTTTTGTACCCCTCAAAATGAAGCCCATTTTTCTTTTTCACTCTTTCTTTTCCGAGATGGCATAAGTGGCGAAGGAAGGCCATTGTCTGTTCACTTTTATAGGTGTTTATCGCTAATCTAATTGGATAAGTGCTGCAGTGTCTCTTCTTCTTAAGCGAGTGTGGCCGCTATCATTTAAAATATTTCGTGCTAGTGGGTTCGGGTGAAATTCGAGCCTTTTTAAGTATTTTACTGCATATTTCGTAATCATAGTTTTAACTAATAGAACATTAAGATTCTTGTGAATATTTGAGTTTTTAACATACCGAGGGGTAGCTGTGATTATTCGAAATAGTTTATTTTGGCGCCTTTGAATATTTTCAATATATAAACAACAAAAAGGGGGCGTGTTTTAGACACTTCATGACTGTGACCGACACAACTTTTTTTTGTATGAAGACCAACCCGCTCTTCTATATTTTTTTTCATTGTGACGTGATATTTGTACGAAAAAATGTAAAAAAATTAAAAGAAGAACACAAATTTGTAAAAAGGTTTTTATATTTGGAGAGTACTGAAGTAGCACTACAATAAAAAAAATTACAACAATCCAATTTGAAGGTATAAGCAAAAATTTGCGTAAGAGTGACGTTAAAAAAATCAGAAGTGGATTTTGACTTGCATTACAAAATTGCATAAGTCTGCGAATTGAACAAGACATTTTGTATAAAACCTTTTTTTTAGTAAGCTTTGGACTTATATAGATTTATTTTCGAAGTTGTCAAGTTAAAAATCTTAGCTCGCTTAAAAGTACATATAAGCATTTCTAGTGAAAAGTCTACTTTTGTAATGTAAGGCCAGAAAGCAAATAAGCTTGTATTTAAAGGTCATGTTGTTAAAATGTTGTCCCTTTTGTCACTAAATGTAGAGCTAATTGCGCTTTACACTAAAATATAAAAAAGTAAGTTTTACATTTACAATTTTTTAAGAAACAATTAAGACTACTTCTGGCGTTACGTTACAAAAAGTAGACTTTTCGCACTTTTATTTACTTTTTTTTCGCTTCCTGGGAATAGATTAAGATTTTAAATATAAACAGACTGCAATAATAAATGAATTGAATTAATAAAAATAAAAAAATCTTATTTTGATTCAGCACGCTTAATGCTAGGAACACAACTGAGACGATCGAGGAATTTTTGACCGCGAATATTTATCGCCAAAAATAAAACATATTTGTGTATACGAAAATACACACAGTCATGGCGTCGGCCGAAATTCGTCATACGAGGCGACTTTGCAATAGACGACGATCAAATCAGTACCTGGTGACCATGTTTGATTTTAGTTTTCAAGTATTTTTTTTTTTTTATATACTAAGTTACATTTTTACTTTAATAATTGTTTTTTATTAGATAGATAGATAACTATAAGTTTTCAATTGTGTTTTTGTTAATGTTTGTGTTTTTAAAGTAATTTTTTTTTTATATGGTCACACTATTTCTCTCTCTTTACACAAACAGCAAACAACTTTCTTAATAAGTAAAGCTGTTAGTTATTCGTCGTTATTGTCCCAATAAAAAATTGAGCTTCGAGCGAAGCAGGTTTGTAAGGGAGAAATGTAAGAGTTTCGCTTACCATTGCGCTTACGGAAGACATGAATTTTATATGGCGAGTTCCCACTTTGAAGCAATACATTTTTGACACATAAAGCGCATTATTCAGCGCATAAAAAAATGGTTGGATGTAACAGTTATTTTTTAGTATTCTCCCTTACAAACCTGCTTCGTAGTAAGGGAATGCCGTAGCACTTGAAATTTTATTTATTTTTTATAAAAATTGTTAAGAGTTATTTCACTTACTTTACTGCATTTCTGTATGTCTTATTGCGTAGCGCATAATTGTGCGCTTATTTTTTTAAATGTACCATTAGTGCTTCGCAAAATGATAAAATTTTTTATTGGGGTGTTTCATACGGCGTATTTACTCTGCGAATGTTTACAAAAAAATTCGTCGTTTAGGGCGAAATTCGTCGTTCGTCCCAGTTGTGTTCCTAGCATAAGTCAACTGAAATCACATATCAATGTTCTTGCTCCAGATTTTTTTTGTTTTTTGCGGAAAACAAATTAAAACAGTCGCTGCTAAAAATCAACGCGTCTTAGCTAAAAAACAAATTAAAACAGTCGCTGCCACAGCAAGAAAAACGAATGGCTACTTAGCTAATGATTTCTGATTAGAATTTTTTTACAAGGGATATAAGTTTGCAGCATGGGAAGAGGAACCACACCTGTGTGTGAACGTCAAGTTCAAGAAGAAGAAATATATTGGCTGTTGATACATATACAAATACATAATAAAATGACTAGATTTTGTACAATTTAAGATTAATTATACAATTTTAAAAAATGTTGATAATTTATTATGTTTCGATTGTATGTAGTTCTATTCCAAATTTTTTGGAATAGATCATTATTTGTTCTTACTTTCGCAAACCGCTTTAACTTGAATTATATACGATAATGTTGTTTAAATAGTTTGGGTTTTAAGCATCCATAATCAAAACCAAAGTACTTACCTAAATAATACTTTTAAAACGCCTTTCTGTTTGTCATATCAATTTAATTGTAAAACTTAACCAGCCGGGGCAGCAGGGAAACACAAGAACAACTTATGGGTCGATGGGACGACGTAACTGATGCCGATAATGTTAAAAAATAAAATAAAACAATGTTATTTTTTAACATGAGCGGCGTTGCCTAATTTCGCTGCTGGCAACGCAACTTCAGTTATGTTGCTATCCGTAATCGACCCATTAGATGTAAAATTGCTTAAATTAAAAAATTATTATATTCACACTCAAAACAATATTTCAGACTTTAAATAACTACATCATTGGTGTCCAGCCCATACCACAATTGTGGAAATAATTCACACACTAAAATTCTGGAACTAACTCACTCGCATGTACATTTTATGTTACATTTTCACTAATAACTATAAATTACTACTTTATTTAATAGAGTTTTATCATTTGCTTAACACTTTTATTAACTTGCAATTCTTTTATTCTTGCAATTTAATTAATTTACGTCTTAAAATTCCACGTGATCCCATCAAAGTTCTTTTAATAACTAAAGAAGGAAAGTAAGAACAAGCATGGAATAAAAACCAACTGCATGTTAACAATTACAAAATAAGTATGTTACCAGAGAGAAGTGGGTTGCTCATTGAGAAAATATGAGCAATAATTAAGAGAACAAATTCTTACGGCAAATTTTATCAAGTTTTACTGGCAGTTAATGTATGTAATAGTTGTTTACAACTGAACTTGTTAAAATTTACAGCTATTGTATTTATTACTAAATGCGTGATAATAAGTTTGTTTCAAGGCGAATTCATGTAAACGGTGGTGATAATGCAATAACAGGAACAACAATAAATTACAATATTTATTTGACCCAAATACAGTAGAACCTAACTACAACTACATTTCATAAAGGTGTAAGAAGAAAAGTGTAATGTATATAAATAAGTACATTAAGCTATGCGAGTCAGCGCCTAGAATTAAAGATATGTCAATGAAGTTTCTAAAACAGGAACACGCCCCCAAAAGCAGCGCTTTTTGCTTTTTATTAAGGGTGGTTACATTTTAAGGGCCGATGTTGATTTTGAATAAAACACAAATTATTTAGGATTTTATTGCCACTTCTTTTTATTGTGATAATCTTGGTATGATTAAATTATGTATGGACAAAATATCTGCCAAATGGCCCCGCAATTTTCGATGACGCTGAGGCATAATTGAGGTTCTATGCCGTTAATGGTCCGAATTATCTCATCATTTAGCTCATGAATTGTTGCTGGCTCATCGACGTATACCTTTTCTTTCAAATAACCCCATAGAAAGAAGTCCAACGGTATCAAATCACATGATCTTGGCGGCTAATTGGCATCGCCACAACATGAGATAACATGGCCATTGAATCTGTCGCGCAAAAGAGCCATTGTTTCGTTTGATGTGTGGCAAGTGGCACCGTCCTGCGGAAACCATATATTGTCCACATCCAAATCTTCCAATTCGGGTCATAAAAATTTCGTTATCATCTCACGATAGCGAACACCATTCACAGTAACTGCCTGACCGGCCTCATTTTGGAAAAAAAAGGGCCCGAGGATGCCGCCAGCCCATAAACCAAACAGTCACTCATTGTGGGTGCATTGGTTTTTTGACAATCGTTCTTAGATTATCATTCGCCCAAATACGGCAATTCTGCTTATTGACGAATCCACTGAGGTGAAAATGTGCCTCGTCATTGAATCACGAAGTGCACGATATGCATTTTGACGCCTTGCTCGATTGTAAATTCATGCGGTTTCATCATATCGCATATCGATGTTCATGGCTTGACAATGGCTTCATATCTTGGTGTCTTTTTAATCCGACATAAAATTCGAGCCACTTATGCCATCTCGAATCCTTCACCCAAATGTCCAATTTTTTGTACCCCTCAAAATTAAGCCCATTTTTCTTTTTCACTCTTTCTTTTCCGAGATGGCATAAGTGGCGAAGGAAGGCCATTGTCTGTTCACTTTTATTGGTGTTTATCGCTCATCTAATTGGATAAGTGCTGCAGTGTCTCTTCTTCTTAAGCGAGTGTGGCCGCTATCATTTGAAATATTTCGTGCTAGTGGGTTCGGGTGAAATTCGAGCCTTTTTAAGTATTTTACTGCATATTTCGTAATCATAGTTTTAACTAATAGAACATTAAGATCCTTGTGAATATTTGAATTTTTAACATACCAAGGGGCAGCTGTGATTATTCGAAGTAGTTTATTTTGGCGCCTTTGAATATTTTCAATATATAAACAACAAAAAGGGGGCGTGTTTTAGACACTTCATGACTGTGATCGACACAACTTTTTTTTGTATGAAGACCAACCCGCTCTTCTATAATTTTTTTCATTGTGACGTGATATTTGTACGAAAAAAATGTAAAAAAATTAAAAGAAGAACACAAATTTGTAAAAAGGTTTTTATATTTGGAGAGTTCTGAAGTAGCACTACAATAAAAAAAAATTACAACAATCCAATTTGAAGGTATAAGCAAAAATTTGCGTTAGAGTGACGTTACAAAAATCAGAAGTGGATTTTGACTTGCATTACAAAATTGCATAAGTCTTCGAAAACAAGACATTTTGTATAAAACCTTTTTTTAGTAAGCTTTGGACTTATATAGATTTATTTTCGAAGTTATCAAGTTAAAAATCTTAGCTCGCTTAAAAGTACATATAAGCATTTCTAGTGAAAAGTCTACTTTTGTAATGTAAGGCCAGAAAGCAAATAAGCTTGTATTTAAAGGTCATGTTGTTAAAACGTTGTCCCTTTTGTCACTAAATGTAGAGCTTATTGCGCTTTACACTAAAATATAAAAAAGTATGTTTTACATTTACAATTTTTTAAGAAACAATTAAGACTACTTCTGGCGTTGCGTTACAAAAAGTAGACTTTTCGCACTTTTATTTACTTTTTTTTCGCTTCCTGGGAATAGATTAAGATTTTAAATATAAACAGACTGCAATAATAAATGAATTGAATTAATAAAAATAAAAAAATCTTATTTTGATTCAGCACGCGTAATGCTAGGAACACAACTAAGACGATCGAGGAATTTTTGGCCGCGAATATTTATCGCCAAAAATAAAACATATTTGTGTATACGAAAATACACACAGTCATGGCGTCGGCCGAAATTCGTCATACGAGGCGACTTTGCAATAGATTAATTTCTATTTTATACGCCGGCGAACGACGATCAAATCAGTACCTGGTGACCATGTTTGATTTTAGTTTTCAAGTATTTTTTTTTTTTTATATACTAAGTTACATTTTTACTTTAATAATTGTTTTTTATTAGATAGATAGATAGATAACTATAAGTTTTCAATTGTGTTTTTGTTAATGTTTGTGTTTTTAAAGTAATTTTTTTTTTTATATGGTCACACTATTTCTCTCTCTTTACACAAACAGCAAACAACTTTCTTAATAAGTAAAGCTGTTAGTTATTCGATGTTATTGTGTTTCATACGGCGAATTTACTCTGCGAATTTTTACAAAAAAATTCGTCGTTTAGAGCGAAATTCGTCGTTCGTCCCAGTTGTGTTCCTAGCATAAGTCAACTGAAATCACATATCAATGTTCTTGCTCCAGACTGTTTTTATTTTTTGCGGAACAGTGAACAGCTAAAAATCAACGCGTCTTAGCTAAAAACAAATTAAAACAGTCGTTGCCACAGCAAGAAAAACGAATGGCTACTTAGCTAATGTCAAAACCAAATAAATGGCAAAACTAACTTCTTAGAACAAAGAACTGCCATTTCTGATTAGAATTTTTTACAAGGGATATAAATTTGCAGCATAGGAAGAGGAGACCACACCTGTGTGTGAACGTCAAGTTCAAGAAGAAGAAATATATTGGCTGTTGATACATATACAAATACATAATAAAATGACTAGATTTTGTACAATTTAAGATTAATTATACAATTTAAAAAAATGTTGATAATTTATTATGTTTCGATTGTATGTATGTATGTATGTATGTAGTTCTATTCCAAATTTTTTGGAATAGGTCATTATTTGTTCTTACTTTCGCAAACCGCTTTAACTTGAATTATATACGATAATGTTGTTTAAATAGTTTGGGTTTTAAGCACTTACCTAAATAATACTTTTAAAACGCCTTTCTGTTTGTCATATCAAATTTTATTGTAAAACTTAACCAGCCGCGGCAGCCGGGAAACACAAGAACAACTTATGGGTCGATGGGACGACGTAACTGATGCCGATAATGTTAAAAAATAAAATAAAAAAAATTTATTTTTTAACATAAGCGGCGTTGCCTTATTTCGCTGCTGGCAACTCAACTTCAGTTATGTTGCTATCCGTAATCGACCCATTAGATGTAAAATTGCTTAAATTAAAAAATTATTATATTCACACTCAAAGCAATATTTCAGACTTTAAATAACTACATAGATACATACATACGTATGTACATATGTATGTATTCTTTTCCAAAGCATTTTCTGTACAACAATAAAATTCTGGAACTAACTCACTCGCATGTACATTTTATGTTACATTTTCACTAATAACTATAAATTACTACTTTATTTAATAGAGTTTTATCCTTTTCTTAACACTTTTATTAACTTTTCTTGCAATTTAATTAATTTACGTCTTAAAATTCCACGTGATCCCATCAAAGTTCTTTTAATAACTAAAGAAGGAAAGTAAAAACAAGCATGGAATAAAAACCAACTGCATGTTAACAATTACAAAATAAGTATGTTACCAGAGAGAAGTGGGTTGCTCATTGAGAAAATATGAGCAATAATTAAGAGAACAAATTCTTACGGCAAATTTTATCAAGTTTCACTGGCAGTTAAAGTATGTATGTATGTAATAGTTATTTACAACTGAACTTGTTAAAATTTACCGTTATTGTATTTATTACTAAATGGGTGATAATAAGTTTGTTTCAAGGCGAATTCATGTAAACGGTGGTGATAATGCAATAACAGGAACAACAATAAAAAACAACAGTGACAACTATATAACAGATTTTAATGAAATTAAAAACATAGATAGTTTTCCACTTATATGGACCCATTAGCTATACTTTTTATGATTGGTAAAAATAAGCACAATATTGTCCTCGATTGGTACATCTGCCATTTGGTTGTGTAGTCACACGATTGGGGTATTAAAAAGTTTGAAAATTGGTGCATGGCGGTGATCCCAGCTTAAGAATTTGAAGGTATAAGCAAAAATTTGCGTTAGAGTGACGTTACAAAAATCAGAAGTGGATTTTGACTTACATTACAAAATTGCATAAGTCTGCGAATTGAACAAGACATATAAAACCTTTTTTAGTGAGCTTTGGACTTATATAGATTTATTTTCGAAGTTATCAAGTTAAAAATCTTAGCTCGCTTAAAAGTACATATAAGCATTTCTAGTGAAAAGTCTACTTTTGTAATGTAAGGCCAGAAAGCAAATAAGCTTGTATTTAAAGGTCATATTGTTAAAATGTTGTCCCTTTTGTCACTAAATGTAGAGCTAATTGCGCTTTACACTAAAATATAAAAAAGTAAGTTTTACATTTACAATTTTTTAAGAAACAATTAAGACTACTTCTGGCGTTGCGTTACAAAAAGTAGACTTTTCGCACTTTTACTTACTTTTTTTTCGCTTCCTGGGAATAGATTAAGATTTTAAATATAAACAGACTGCAATAATAAATCAATTGAATTAATTAAAATAAAAAAATCTTATTTTGATTCAGCACGCTTAATGCTAGGAACCCAACTGAGACGATCGACGAATTTTTGGCCGCGAATATTTATCGCCAAAAATAAAACATATTTGTGTATACGAAAATACACACAGTCATGGCGTCGGCCGAAATTCGTCTTACGAGGCGACTTTGCAATAGATTAATTTCTATTTTATACGCCGGCGAACGACGATCAAATCAGTACCTGGTGACCATGTTTGATTTTAGTTTTCAAGTATTTTTTTTTTTATATACTAAGTTACATTTTTACTTTAATAATTGTTTTTTATTAGATAGATAGATAACTATAAGTTTTCAATTGTGTTTTTGTTAATGTTTGTGTTTTTAAAGTAAATTTTTTTTTTTATATGGTCACACTATTTCTCTCTCTTTACACAAACAGCAAACAACTTTCTTAATAAGTAAAGCTGTTAGTTATTCGTCGTTATTGTGTTTCATACGGCGAATTTACTCTGCGAATTTTTACAAAAAAATTCGTCGCTTAGGGCGAAATTCTTCGTTCGTCCCAGTTGTGTTCCTAGCATAAGTCAACTGAAATCACATATCAATGTTCTTGCTCCAGATTTTTTTTGTTTTTTGCGGAACAGTGAACAGCTAAAAATCAACGCGTCTTAGCTAAAAACAAATTAAAACAGTCGCTGCCACAGCAAGAAAAACTAATGGCTACTTAGCTAATGTCAAAACCAAATAAATGGCAAAACTAACTTCTTAGAACAAAGAACTGCCATTTCTGATTAGAATTTTTTTACAAGGGATATAAGTTTGCAGCATGGGAAGAGGAACCACACCTGTGTGTGAACGTCAAGTTGAAGAAGAAGAAATATATTGGCTGTTGATACATATACAAATACATAATAAAATGACTAGATTTTGTACAATTTAAGATTAATTATACAATTTTAAAAAATGTTGATAATTTATTATGTTTCGATTGTATGTAGTTCTATTCCAAAATTTTTGGAATAGGTCATTATTTGTTCTTACTTTCGCAAACCGCTTTAACTTGAATTATATACGATAATGTTGTTTAAATAGTTTGGGTTTTAAGCATCCATAATCAAAGCAAAAGTACTTACCTAAATAATACTTTTAAAACGCCTTTCTGTTTGTCATATCAAATTTAATTGTAAAACTTAACCAGCCGCGGCAGCCGGGAAACACAAGAACAACTTATGGGTCGATGGGACGACGTAACTGATGCCGATAATGTTAAAAAATAAAATAAAAAAATTTTATTTTTTAACATAAGCGGCGTTGCCTAATTTCGCTGCTGGCAACTCAACTTCAGTTATGTTGCTATCCGTAATCGACCCATTTGATGTAAAATTGCTTAAATTAAAAAATTATTATATTCACACTCAAAGCAATATTTCAGACTTTTAATAACTACATGTATGTACATACATATCTATATATATAAAATTGTAACGTTACTGACTGACTCACTGACTCACTGATTCATCATCGCACAGCCTAAACGCCTGAAGCTAGACACTTGAAATTTGGACCAGAGATTGGTCACTCCCCAAATCGATCCACTAAGACGGGATTTTTGGAAATTCGAATGTTTAGGGGGTAAAAAAGGGTAAAAACGGGAAAATTCGGTAACCTTATATCTCCAAAACTAAAAGAGATACAAAAAAAATTTAATACCTATCGTAGTTCTTTAGAAAAATAAGCGGACAGGTGTCTGGTACTTTTTTGAAATTCGGCCCTATTTGGGAGTAAACGTGTAAAATCTGAATTTTAGTACTTTTTTGACACCCCATCTATCTTTTGAACCAATAAACACAGAAACAAAGTTAATACCGCATTCGAAACTTATCAAAAAAATACGAATATGAATTTGGTACTTTTTCGAAATTCGAACATTTAAGGGGTAAAAATCGTAATTATTTTTGGTACTTTTTTTAAAAAACATTTTTCTCCATTTTTTGAAATATTCGTACTAAATTATGGGCTGCCACTATAATACTGAAATTTTTTATACTTTAATGGGGTGAAAAATAGTACCAAAAAGGGGGAATACAGGAAATTTGATATTTTACTTAACTTTTTGGTATTTTTTAAATTATCGTTATGTTGGACCTAAAAACATAAGATTCAACATGCAATGTCGTGAGTGGATAAGAATCTATGACGGAACTTTTTGGTACTTTTTTGTTCTTTAACTGGTAGGTACTTTTTGAATTTCCTTTAGTATTGGACCTAGAAACATAAAATTCAATATGCAATGTCCTGGGTGGATGAGAATCTATAAGAATGAACTTTTTGGTACTTTTTTATTCTTTGATTGGTACTTTTTGAATTTCACTTGGTATTGGACCTAGAAAGATAAACATGCAAGGCCCTGAGTGAATGAGAAAATAAGTTTTGGCATGCAGATATGTCCACGAAGAAAAAGGAGACGCCAACGAAGTAGCGGGTTAAATGCTAGTGTTAGTATATATGTATTCTTTTCCAAAGCATTTTCTGTACAACAATAAAATTCTGGAACTAACTCACTCGCATGTACATTTTATGTTACATTTTCACTAATAACTATAAATTACTACTTTATTTAATAGAGTTTTATCCTTTTCTTAACACTTTTATTAACTTTTCTTGCAATTTAATTAATTTACGTCTTAAAATTCCACGTGATCCCATCAAAGTTCTTTTAATAACTAAAGAAGGAAAGTAAAAACAAGCATGGAATAAAAACCAAATGCATGTTAACAATTACAAAATAAGTATGTTACCAGAGAGAAGTGGGTTGCTCATTGAGAAAATATGAGCAATAATTAAGAGAACAAATTCTTACGGCAAATTTTATCAAGTTTTACTGGCAGTTAATGTATGTAATAGTTGTTTACAACTGAACTTGTTAAAATTTACAGCTATTGTATTTATTACTAAATGCGTGATAATAAGTTTGTTTCAAGGCGAATTCATGTAAACGGTGGTGATAATGCAATAACAGGAACAACAATAAAAAACAACAGTGACAACTATATTACAGATTTTAATGAAATTAAAAACATAGATAGTTTTCCACTTACTATATGGACCCATTAGCTATACTTTTTATGAAAGATAGGACCACGAGGGGAGGTAGGAGCCAATTTCTGCCTCTCCAAACTATCAAACAGATTCTGATGAAATTTAAAACATAGTTATGTTCCTAACTATATGGATACATTACACACAGAAAAAAATCAAGTTAAAAACGTAGAAAACAAAATTAATTTAAAAATTTTCGGTGGTGATTTTGCTTCATACGTTTTTCATGTTAATTCAACCTGATTTTACAATAACTGAGAACCACATTTTTTTCTTTTGAAATAACTATAATTCATGTTAATTTAACATTGCAGTAAAGTTAGAGCAAAATGTAATTTATGTATGTATATTGAAATAACAATCGGAATCACGTTGAATGAAAGTTATTTCAAGTTGAAACAACGTGAATTTCATGTAGAATCAAATTGGTTTGAGTGTGTTTTAACAGTGTGAAGAAGCTTCTGAGACAACATATGCATTTATTTAATGGCGATTTCTTTTCTGAGAAATATGTTGCATAAATGTTACATGCTCTACACAAAAGAGATAGAGCATGTAACATTTATGCAACATATTTCTCAGAAAAAAAAACGCCATAAGAATAATTCAAAACACTTACCCCTGTAACACATGTTTCACTTATTTTGTATTCTCCTTTGTTAACAGAAGCATCAGCAGAATCGCCCGATATGGTTTTCGTCATCATTCTACTTTGAAAACTTGATGTACTATTTAACTAAATAATTTTAATTAAAAGAATACGGGAATTGTCTTCTTTTTATAACATATATTAAAAATGAAAATAAAAAATGTACATACTTAAGTATGTATGCATGTTAATTTAACAAGATAAACTTTTGATTTTAATATAAAACAGGTTTTCATGGATTCAATATTGAATCCATATTTATTTATATTTTAATATTTTTTTATTGTATTTTTTTAACAGTGAATAATATTAAATAAACGTAATTTAAGGTTATTTTAATATTTTTCATTTAAAATTAATATGAAATAATGATTAATTTAAATAAAAGACATACTTTTGCTGAAATTTACTATGATTCTCAATCAACATTTTTCCATGTTAATTTTACATTGGTATTTTTTTCTGTGTGTAGCTATGCATCTTTTTGAAAAATAGGACCACGAGGGGAGTTAGAGGCAATTTCTGTCTCTCCGAAACTATCTAACATATTGTAATGAAAATAACTGTTTTATGTGTCTATATAAAAACATTAGCTATATTAAATAGGACACGAGGGTGGTAGGCGGCAATTTCTGCCACTCTGAAACTATCAAACATATTTTAATGAAATTTAAAAATTAGGACCACAAGGGGAGGTAGGCGGAACTTTCTGACTCTACGACACAACAAAACAGAGTTTTATGAAATTTTAAACATAGAAAGATCCCTGTTTTTTTAAATGGACTACAAGAAGAGGTGATCGTATTAGCGCACGCCGGGTATACCCTAGTTTTATATTAAAGCGGACTTCCTAAAATACATTTTAAAAAGGTCAATCTAACTAAAGAAGTTTTACTGGAGGTATGTCATTAAACAGGGCTAACATTTTAAATAGGTGTAGCTTATCAACCAACTAATAAAGCTTTCTGATCTTAACTAAGTGATAAATTTTGAACACGAATATTTAAGTTTGTGAGCTTAAAATCTCATAAATCAAATGAAATCATTATTGTTTTAAATTATACTATTTTTGGCAGCGTTATATCGAAGACATTTTGAGAATATTGCATTTTAATATGGATTTTCCTAAATAAGTTTCTAATAGGTTAAGTGACAAAATAATTATTTTTTAATAGGCAGGATTACTTATTTTTAAAATTTTGTTTTGGATTATCAAAATTCATGATAATAAAAACTTGTATGCAAAATATCAAGAAATTTAAATTTAAAATAACATGCAAATTTACAGTTTATAACTCTTTTTTAGTGGAAAACCGTTTCATATCCACAATCGTGATGTCATTTAAAACATTTTTCCACTACGCAAGCGGCTTTTAAAACGTTATTCCAATTTACAAAATCATTAAATTGTATAATTTTTTTAGTAACTTACAACGTTCTTCCACTAGTTGACTGTTTGTATGTCATTTTGAAGTCGTTAAGGTGCATAATTTTGGGTGATTTGAGGTTTAAACAATGTAAGAGGTAACGATTTTTAACGTTTATTTAACGATTATTTGCAAAAAAAAAAACAGATTTTGTAAAAAGTGGCTCTTACAACGTTATTCGCGGCTGTGCTTCAATTATTAAAATAAATTTTGTACACCATTTAAAAGTTATTCTTAAGCACTTTAAAATTAAATATGTTTTCTTTGAATACGAGCATAAACGTGAAAGATGTTACAATGTAATTAATTTTCAAATTTTAAAGTTCTATTGCTTGCAAACTTGTAATTTTGGGGTTTTCATTGACTGAGCATGAAAAATATGGTAATATTAAAGTCTTTAAAATATGTATTTCGTAAAGACATGGATCGGGGTAAATCGGGGAAGACTGGAAGTAGCCAAGGGCTAGTAGATTCCAGGACTTTAAGCATATTTCCGGTTTCCCTGATCATCAGTAAACTTTAAACTAACTGATTTTCCGAAATAGCATTATTGCTCTTGTTTTTTCACCTGAAGAAAGCTGCCGTACTTAATACCAGTTTCGTTGCTTTTTGAAAACGTTATTTATGAGTTGAGTTGCCAGCAGTATAATTAGGCAACGCCGCTCATATTAAAATATACAAATTTTTCTTTTTTTATTTTACATTTTAATATGGCGGCGTTGCCTGAATTCGTTCAATCGTCATCCGTAAACGACCCATTAGATTGTATTGACATTCATAAACGACCTACATATATTATATTTCACCATCTTTCTAAAATATTTTTAGCCACTAAACATAAATAAAAACTTTTTGATATTATTTTGTCTTCTTCTTGGTTTTTTTTTTTTTTGCTGACAGCTTGTAAGCTCAGAATTTCTTTGGCGCATATGCCAAAAAGTCGGAGTGGAGAAACGACAAAGAAGATTTACATGAAGATTTCTCAAAATGTACCCGATAGAATTTGTTTATATTTTTACCACTGCTTCCGGTATATGTTTTGAAGAAAAATGTAAATTTTTGCGCACTTTCATGAATAAAGTTAGAATTTAATAGTATTTTTTTGAAAATTAAAAATATTGTTTTGTGACGCTACGCACTTTTCTAAAAAAAATTAAAAAAGTGGCTTTTTGTGCTGCATACGTATACTTACTGCGTGAGTGACTGACTCATTCATCATCGTACAGCCTAAACGCCTGAAGCTAAAGACTTGAAATTTGGACCAGAGGTGGATCTCTCCCCAAATCGATCCACTAAGACGGGATTTTTAAAAATTCGAATGTTTTGGGGGTAAAAAGGGTAAATTCGGAAACCTTTTATCTCCAAAACTAAAAGAGATACAAAAAACTGTAAAACATATCGTTGCTCTTTTGAAAAATAAGTGGACAGGTGTGTGGTACTTTTTTTTAAATTCGGCTCTTTTAGGGTGAAAACGGTTAAAACCTGAGTTTTGGTACGTTTTTGTCAGCCCATCTATCTTTTGATCCAATAAACCTTGAAATAAAGTTTATACCAGATTCGAAACTTATCAAAAAAAATACGAATACAAGTTTGGTACTTTTTCGAAATTCGAACGTTTAAGGGGTGAAAATCGTAACTATTTTTGGTACTTTTTTACAAAACATTTTGCATTTTGCAATTTTTCATACTATAATGGGGGGAAAAAATAGTACCAAAATGGGAAATTTAATTTAATATCCAGGTGTGTGGTACTTTTTTGAAATTCGGCTCTTTTAGGGTGAAAACGGGTAAAACCTGAATATTGGTACGTTTTTGTCAGCCCATCTTTCTTTTGATCCAATAAACCTTGAAATAAAGTTTATACCACATTCGAAACTTATCAAAAAAAATACGAATACAAGTTTGGTACTTTTTCGAAATTCGAACGTTTAAGGGGTGAAAACCGTAACTATTTCGGTACTTTTTTACAAACAATTTTTGATAGGGGGAAAAAATAGTACCAAAATGGGAAATGCGGGACATTTAATATCTTTCCTAACCGTTTTGGTTCTACAACCAGCGTTACCGTTGTGATACTAAAGTATCAATTTGACCCTTTTTCGACGGTCTTGATACCATTTATGACCCTTTTTTTAAATTATACTTTTGTATCATTTTCACCTATTTTGTGACACTTTTTGACCCTTTTTTGGAAATAGCACTCACATTTTGTTTTTTGTCAACAACGCTGGACGTTAGTGCTCAAAAATGTTTTCGAAATAAGCGGAGATGGAGAAATGGACTTCAAGTGAAGATTTAATACCAAAATATAGAACGCAAATTCCAAAAAACCAGTTAGTATTCGTAAATAGATTTGTGTTAAGAGATTTTGTACGACTTCTAAATTAGATTTTCGATAGTAAAGTACAAATTAAAGTACGATTTCCCTTATAGCAAAAATAACTCATATACATATTTGTTAAGTTTTATTTATTGAATAACTTGTGGTGATTTCTTTTCAAAAACAATGTGACATTTTATTAAAAAATGCAATTAGGTGTTCGTTTCTTATAAATGTTTTGCTCTCTTATAGAGTAGCAAGTTTTATGCTAAAAACTTCATCCTTAATAATGTCATAAGGCATTGAACTTTTTGCCCCCTTTAAAATCGACAATATTAAGAGTGCCCTGTAAAAAAGGTGACATCGGTTTATGTATGGGACCATTTTTAAAACGGCGAGGATTGCCTCAAAGAGCAAGAAAGCTTCGCAAAAATTTAGAAACTCGAAAAATTTTGCAAAAATAGCGCTATTAAATTGATTAAAAATCCCTAAAACTAACAGGAATGAAAAAAATTCAGTTAAAATTGCTGAAATTCACAAATATTTGGTAACAGCGGTAAGCTTTAAAGAATCACAAAGCTTGCAGGAAAAAATTCGCCAACGATTGCAAAATTGGAAACAAAGCCAAAAACTTATTTTAAATCGCTAAATAGGTAAAAAAAAATTTCGGAATATAACATAAAAAGTATTAAAAAAAATTTGCTATAATCATGAAGAACAAACTTTTGGTCAAGTGTTAAAAACAGGAAAGGGCGTTCCATAAACAAATTAAGTTTTTTAAGCACTGCCTACCTGAAATAAATATTTTTTGTTTGTTTATAAAAAAACTTGGTCTGGGAAATAATGCTTTTAAAAATGTTGACCCTTTTTTTTATTGAAATACCCTTTTTTTACCCCTTTTTCTGGAAAATCCCCTTTTTGTGACCCTTTTCGAAATTTTCCAAAGGTAACCCTGTCTACAACTGGTATTTTTTAATAATCGTTAATATTTGACCTCAAAACATAAAATTCAACATGCAATATCCTGAATAAATGCTTTATATCTCAGAAACCCCAAAAAATTTCGCGAAACAGATTTTGGATTTAAAAAGGGGGTATTCAAAATATATGTATATACTAAAGGGCTGCGCAAAATATTCTTAATGTTCTACTTCACACAACTATCAATTATATTATTTCACTGTAAACATACATAGCAAAACAAACATAACAACACATTACTTCCACCAAAACAAAACAAGCATAACTTGAAAAGTTTTTCTCTTCTGCTTTGTTAGTGCTTGTATTATCAAAACAAACAGAATATCAACACAACAACAGACAATGAAATAAAGAAACGGTAAATTATAGTAAAAGCATCGAGTGCACTAGAACATTAAAAAAAAATAAAAAAATTGATATTTTTGAATTATTTCCTAAATGTACATATATTTTATTTTAGTCGACCTTTATTATTATATTATGTATAACTAAATTATCAAGCTTGAGGTCTTGTTTTATTTTCATATAAAACTTTAAACTTTTATTTAACCAATATTTCTAATTCTAGTTAAATAATTATTAATATTTTGTTGCTATCAATTTTCCCAAAAAATTGTGAAACACACCATTAGATTTTATTTTTTATATCTATGAAAATAATGAATTCTTCTTAATTTTATTTAAATATTAGACCTAAGTACCTTTATACGTATGTAAATAATAAACAATAAATTTTTGCAAATAAAAATTAATATTACATATAAACTTTATTAAGCTTTTTCATATTCATTACAAAACGAAAATGTTTCTCACTTTGCAATTCTCTTTGGTATATGTTTACAATCAAAACATTCAAACATGCTTGGAATGTTCTATTTCTGTTTTAATGTTCTACTTCATCTTTGTTCTAATTCAGCTTTATTTTAGTTCAGCATTGTTCTAGTGCAGTTTTGTTCTATTCTTCTATATTTTGATCGTAAAACAAAACAATTGTTTTTGGAAGTACATATGTGTTTTGTAATGAGAGAGTAATAAACACACACTATCTAAATTCAATGAAATTGCTTGTAAGCAATATTTCTTGTGCTTGTGCATCTCTTTAGTATATACCCCATACCTAACTCAATTTTTTTTAAAAATGTTCGATAGGTCAAACCAATTCTGAGCTAACGAGCTGTGTTGTGCTTTCTTTTTTTTAGGGTAACCATAACAATTGTTGCCACCAATAGCAAACTGTTACAAAACAGATAGTTTCAAGATCTATCTATCAATATAAAAATGAATCCCTTTTTCCCTTGGTCACGGCATCACGTGTGAATGGCTGGACCGATTTCACTAATTCTTCTACGAAATTTGGATAGGGGCAGTGGAATTAGTACCCCCATTGGATGCCAAAATTAAATATCGCCGCTGCACGCATTTTGTTGAACTTTTGGTAGTAGGATCTTCTGAGCCCTAAAATTGATACAAAATAGCAGCCGGGGAAGTGGTTCCCCAAATATCTTAAGGACTGTTATAGTGAGTATGTTCAAACTTTGAAGAAGTCACTCTTATGGTATGCTACACTATCGAAAATAAAAATAAAGCGAGTAAGCGCAGGGGGGGAAATACCTCCCATACTGAAGAACTATTAAAGGGAAAGTCTTCAAACTTGGTTAAAGCTACTATTATGGTAAACTATAAATTTTAATATAGAAATGGGCGGGGTAGACAGAGGAGGAGCAGTACCCCTCATAGATAGAAATATAGACCCTAAATTTGTAAAACGCAAACGCAACGCCAAAAATTATGTTGAAAGCAAAAACAAAATCGTAAATATTTCATAATTTTGTTGTTGTTTTCTATAGAAATTTATATTGAATTTTTAAATTTTAAACGCTGCATATCTTGTGGCGTTGATAATTTTAAAACGCAATATGTATTTCTGTAGAAAGCAACAACAAAATTTTGACAAATTTTTAACATTGTTTTTGCTTTCAATGTTATTTTTAGCATTGCGTTTGCGTTTTACAAATTTAGGGCCATAAATAAGAGCCGCTGCACGCATTTTGTTCAACTTTTCGTAGTAGGATCTTCTGGGGCTCAGAAATTTAAATAAATTAGCAGCGGAGGAAGTGGTACCCCCCATAGGACGCCAATGTTAAATATCGCATATCTTAAGAACTGTTATAGTGAGAATGTTCAAACTTTGCAGAAGTCACTCTTATAGTATACTACACTTTTGAAAATAAAAATAAAGCGGGTAGGCACAGGGGGGAAATACCTCCCATAGAATGCATATATAAAATATCTCTCAACTGAAGAAGTGGTTAAATCAGTGTAGCGAAGCGCACCGGGTTAAGCTAGTAAATAAATAAAACAAGTTTTTTTCTTTCTAAATCAAATGTTCAAGTATTTATTTTTTATAATTTTTATTGTGATACAATTTTCAATAATTTCATTTTTTACTCGTAAATTTTTTTTTTCTTTATATTCTTTTTGTATAATTATATTTTGTATATTTTTTGTATTTATTTAATATTTTTTTTTATATAAATATAATTATTTTTTGTTTCATTTATATTGTTCAATAATTTTTTTTTTTTTTTTTTTTTTTGTTTTAATTTTTAAACTCCTTATTTTCTTCAAACTGTTAAAAAATTTATTAAAGAAAAACACAAATTTTTTGTAAATAAAATTTCAAAGAATTGAAAAAAAACAATTACATATTTTAATAAATAGTAATACAAATTAACATAAAAATTAATTAAGAATATAAACTTAAGTTTAAACATTAAAAAAGAAATATATACACAACCAAAACATACAAAATTAAAAATAGATCACGTTTTTTTTTTTTTTGTTTTATTAACATAAATTTTTAAAAATTACAAAATGGTTTTAATGAAGAGATTTTCATTTTTAAAAAGAGTTAAAGGCAAAAAATCTTATTATAAAAAATAAATTGTTAAAAAATCTTTGGCACAGTATGTGACTTTTTAAAACAGAAATATCATTTAAAAGTGTTTAATTGAAACTTTCGCTTAATTTAAAATTATTTTTTCTTGTTTTCTTAGACAAACTGATATGTTTTTTTATTTGTTTCGTAATTTTAATGATTTATTTTGTGTGAATGAAATGAAGTTTTTTCAAGCTTAAGAATGATTTGTTATTGGAATGTGTGTGAGATGTTTTTATGTTTAAAACAAATTAGTGGTGATGTTTTTTTTTTAGTTTAATAATACCTGTAATATTGAAATGTGCTGTAAGAAAACGAAAAAACAAAAAATTTATAAAACATTTAATAAAATTATAAAAAGCTTTAAAGCTAAGCTGGCATATTTTAGAAACTTAAACAAAAAAAGCTTTTCTGAAATTGTTTTTTTTCACAAATTTTAGGCTTTTTGACAAAATTTCTAATTTTAAAAATTAAATTTTTTTTAATAAAAGCTTTAAAAAAAATTATAAAAATTATGTTTTTAATATAAAAATTTTAGAATTCTTGTTAAAAACTTATAAAATCTTAGGTTATTTCGATAATATACGAAAATTTTATAATTTTTTTTGTTTTTTTGCAACTACTTTTTAAAATGCAACAGATACTTTTTTTATATATATTTTAATATATTCCTATAACTTTTGTGCTAAAATCGTTTAATTATATTAACCATATGGATTAACTTTAACAATACTACTTGTTGATCAAAAAATTCTTTAGTCAAAGTATAAATAATAAAAACCAAATTTATATTTGTTAATAGCGGTTTTCACCCTTTGTGTTAATTGTACATTTCTGTTTTATTTAATACGATTTTGTATTGCAAAACATGAGTTTGTTTTTTTCGTATGTATTGTAAATTAATGAGTCTGCTGAGTGAGAGAAAGAAAGAGATAGAGTTTCGTCAATAGTTTTATTCTGGTAAATTCAACACACGCGTTTACTAGAGGGGACAAATTACGGCATTCGATACTTATCGAAATTACAATACAATTTTAATGGAAATTTCGATCGATATCGAATGCCGTAATTTGCCCCCAGATCCTTGTTTTATTTTTCAGCCACAGTGTAGTAAATTTTAGTCTAATACATTTTGTTGTTGCAGTATTGTAAATGTTAGTTAGTATTTTAACTACATACGTAAATAAGATCAACAACAAGGCGAATTCATTTTGTAGGTGGCATTGAAAGCACAGTTGT
Source organism: Pollenia angustigena (assembly GCA_930367215.1). Classification (NCBI taxonomy): domain Eukaryota; kingdom Metazoa; phylum Arthropoda; class Insecta; order Diptera; family Polleniidae; genus Pollenia; species Pollenia angustigena. The sequence continues at coordinate 26,177,837 of OV884059.1, forward strand.
TCTACCTTTTTTTCGTATTTAGAGAGAGGAATGTGAAAAGTTGCTTGTGCTTTTGGCATATCGACCAACGATAGCAACAAACAAGTAAGAGTGCTATATTCGGCTATGCCGAATCTTTATATACCCTTCACCATGATGAGATAAGAACAAAAAGTTATATACATAAATAACGTTCTTTAGATATGTAGAAATAATTATTAATTGAGCCACGCCAACTTTTCATTTCGTCATGCCGAAGAATATAAAAAAAAATATGTGTACCTAAGCCCGCTTCCTCTTTTGCCAAAGTTGATGTTTGAAATTCGTTTTATAATCTTAAAATCGTTTTTTAAAACATAAAAAAATTAAATTAAAAAAATGAAAAAAAATTTTTTTTTGGGATTCGAACTGGCAATATCATCAGTCCCAGGAGATAATGATAATGTCACGCCTAATTGGACCTTTAAAGGAAAACATTTGAGGCAGTCGTGGTTTTTTACTCATATCTCAGCCATTTGTGAACCGATCTTGCTGAATTTTAATAGCAAACAATTCCGGACCATATGTGACATAAATGTATAATAACCTGGCCCCATCATATATGGGGTCTTCGGAAAATCCATTTCAACGGACAGACGGACATCGTTAAATCAACTTCGCTCCTAATAAGGACCCAGAATATATAAACTTTATAGGGTCTAACATCAATATTATAGAAATTACAAACGGAATGACAAACTTATATATGGCTATTTCCAAAAAAACGTCAACCACAAAAAATGGAAAAATTTTTCTTTTCAAGATTTATTTAGAGAATTGCTTATATTTTTTTGATTCGAAAAAAAAGATAAATGGTAAACGAAGTACTACAACTTTTAGCACATACTTGTGTATATTAGAAAATATGCATTTGGAACAACAATACTCTAATCTAAGGCGTATTTATGATCTGAAAAACATTTTTTATTAAGTTTCTTATATAAAGGATTATAAATAAATAAAAAAATTTTAAATCATGGTGGAAAAATTGTCCCGTTTACAATGTCCCGTTTACAATTTCTTTAACAATTTATTTAAAAAAATGTAATTCATATTTTATTTTGAAATCGAAACCATTTTTAGGGCACATTAGTACGCAACATTTTAAAATTAATCCCAATAAAATATTGTGTCAGGTTTCGCAGAAGCCACTGTTTAAACGGTTACCCCTTAAAACCCACTTCCGTTTTTTGTCCCGTTTACAATCACTGGTTTTTTGCAATTATCTCGGAAACCACGACAGTAAGCGAAAATTTTATTTGCGGATATCAAAGAGCTAATTGAGAGTTAAAAGAATCATTAATTTAAAAAATGAAAATCAGGTTGTTTTTTACAGTTTTGTCAATATAAACGTGTGCGAATGTCCCGTTTACAATCTTGGAAGTGCCCATATACCCTTTTCACCACCTGTGGTGAAGGGTATAATAAAATACAATGTTGTGTTTTTGGTGTTGTAGTATCGCTGCCACCGCTACCATGAATTCGCCTTGATAAATAAGGCTTACAAGAGTAATTTGCTACAAAGAGTGAAAACAGCTAATGTTATAGAACATTTGATTAATGATGGCTACATTCCAGTAAAAACTACATAAATATAGTAAACAAATCTCTTGGGAATTAAAATAAAACAGCTGAATAGCATTAAACTTAAGAGCTAATTTTGTTAAACTGCTAGCTAGCGTTTTTCTTCTAATATAAATTTGGTTTGGTAGGGAGATATTTTTTAAAAGGTCTTTAAAAATATTTTTTTTTTTTATAAATAAAAGGAATAGTTAAATATATTTTAAGTGTTATAAAAAGTGTTTGGAAGTAAAGTCTATTTGTTTAAAGAAATAGTAAAAGTTTTAAGAAATTGAAAGTATGTAAATATAAAATAATAAAAACTGTAAGATTTTTGAAGTTTACGTTAAACAAAAACAAGACTGGAAGCTCCAATAATTTAACAAGTTTTATAAAAAATTTTTTTTCTTTTTCATATTTTTTAATTAAGGCTTAGTTTTTTCAATAAATCAAGGCTGTTTTTTAAGACCTTTTTTCTTTCATTTTAATTTTTTATATCTTTTTTTATTTTTAGTATTTTTTTTTTAATATAATAATATTTAAGTAACATTTAATTTTTAAAATATTTCTTTGTGTGTCTCTTTAAGTCCATAAAACTTTGTCAAATTGTGTTTTTAAGGTTGTATTTTTAAAAATTTCACTCGTTTTTTATGGTTTTTATTAATTTTTTGTTTTTTTTTTAAGATTTTAGTGTTCTATAGGGTTTGGTAAAGTTTATTAAGTCTATTTAAAAGTATTGTTTAGTTAATAACAGCTAACATTGTTATTTAAATAGTAAATACATATTAAGGAAGTTAAGTGATTTATTAATTAAACAAAAATAAAGTTAAAAACAATAAATTCGATTTAAACGAATTTTATATTACACCCTCCACCAAAATATTACATAAAATTTCTAAGTCCGACTAATTTATTCAATTACAAAAGAAGGTTTGTTTCGTTTAAGCTGTATGAAAACGAGAAGTTTCGATAAAACAATTCTAGACGATTTCATTTAGGAAGCTAAGTTAGTAGCCACTTAACTGCTCTATAGGATGGGCATTGGCGCTGGGTATCACAAAGGGACCACTGAAAGACCCAAGTGAGCTGTCTCTCTATAGCTGACCATGGAACTTAACCTAAATAACCACAAAATATCTTAAGCAAACTTCATGTGATTTGTGTTTTCCGCCATGAAGAAGTGCACCGCTAAAAATTTATACATATATTTCGTGTTTGACTTTTCCAACTCTGATTGACAAAAAAAAACATCAGTTTCTTTGTGATTTTTGCTAATAATGGAAAAGTGCCAGCTTTATGGAGCGATAAGAAGTCAAAAAACAAACGGTGATTGACGTATTTATTTGTACGTCTTCTTTAAAACTACTAGCATATGACACTCACACACAAGCACTTATTGAAAGAGTTTATTTGATCGTCTCAAGATTAGCGCTACCGCTGTTTTACTAAAGTATAAGTACATTTTACACTTTTTTGAAGCCGTTTCTGGTTTTTCCGGCCCTTTTTAATGAACCCTTTTCTATCTAGTAGTACATTTTAGTAAATTCAATTTTTTTTTTTTTATATAATTGCTTCATCTTTTATTGGAATTATTTATTAACTTATTTATTTATTTAACTTCACAGTTGGTTTTGTTAAAAAAAAATTCGTATTGAAGGCAAATATAGTGGCAAATAAAAAAATGAAAATGTTGTGCAGTGTAGACACTTCGTTGACAATCAGTCGACAAAACTGGTGACTTGGAGACACATGCATCTTTTTTTCTAATAAGCCAACATATAAAAATATTTAAAATGATCTTATTTCGAAGACTAAGGGGCTTTTAGTGAAAAACGCAACGAAACGTCAACAATTTCATTGAAAGCAAAAACAAAATCGAAAATCTATATATATAAAAAGAAGTGTACATTTTGATTGTCACTCCATAACTCGAGAACGGCTCGACCGATTGCCATAAAATTTTTAGGGAAGGTACAGGGAGGAGTGATGATGGTTAGTTGATTTTGAAATCCAAAATCGGGGCAGGGGAATTGGTACCCCCCATAGGATGCCAATATTTAATATCGCATATCTTAAGACCCGCTGCACGCATTTTGTTGAACTTTTGGTAGTAGGATCTTCTAAGCCCCAAAATTTAAATAAAACAGTAGCGGGGGAAGTGGTTCCCCCCATAGGACGCCAATGTTTAATATAGCATATCTTAAGAACTGTTACAGTGAGAATGTTCAAACTTTGTAGAAGTCACTCTTATGGTATACTACTCTATTGAGAATAAAAATAAAGCGGTAGGCGCAGGGGGGAAATACCTCCCATAGGATGCATATATTAAATATAGCTCAACTGAAGAACTATTTAAGGGACAGCCTTCAAACGTGGTTAAAGCTACTATTATGGTAAAATGAAAATTTCAATATAAAAATGGGCGGGGTTGACAGGGGAGGAGCAGTACCCCTCATAGATAGAAATATAATTAAGAGCCGCTGCATGCATTTTGTTGAACTTTTGATAGTAGGATCTTCAGAGCCCCAAAACTGAAATAAAATAGTAGCGGGGGAAGTGTTACCCCCAAAAGGACACCAATGTTTAATATCGCATATCTTAAGAACTGTTATAGTGAGAATGTTCAAACTTTGTAGAAGTCACTCTTATGGTATACTACACTATTGAAAATAAAAATAAAGCGGGTAGGCGCAGGGGGGGAAATACCTCCCATAGGATGCATATATTAAATATCACTCAACTGAAGAACTATTAAAGGGAGAGTCTTCAAACGTGGTTAAAGCTACTATTATGGTTAACTTTAAATTTCAATATAAAAATGGGCGGGGTTGACAGAGAAGGAGCAATACCCCTCATAGATAGAAATATAATTAAGAGCCACTGCACGGATTTTGTTAAACTTTTGATAGTAGGATCTTCAGAGCCCCAAAACTGAAATAAAATAGCAGCGGGGGAAGTGTTACCCCCCATGGGACACCAATGTTTAATATCGCATATCTTAAGAACTGTTAAGTGAGAATGTTCAAACTTTGTAAAAGTCACTCTTATGGTATGCTACACTTTTGAAAATAAAAATAAAGCCGGTAGGCACAGGGGGAAATACCTCCCATAGGATGCATATATTAAGTATCTCTCAACTGAAGAAGTGGTTAAAGCAGTGTAGCGAAGCGCACGGGTTAAGCTAGTATTTTATAAATTTGTTGTAACTTTCTACAGAAATTCATATTGTTTTTTCAATTTTCAACGCCACAAAATATTTCTACAGAAAGTAACAACAAAATTATAAAATATTTTTGATTTTGTTTTGGCTTTCGTCACTTTTTTAGAAAAAATCATTAAATCGGCACTTTGCTAATTTCGGAACAAAAAATCGTCAAAATGACAATAACTCGTCAAATCTGGCAGCCCTGTTTTTATTATATTTATTTCTTTTGGTGCGTTTCGCTTTTATTTGACACAGGCCCTAAATTTGTAAAACGCAAACGCAATGCCAAAAAAGCATTGAAAGCAAAAACAATGTTAAAAATTTGTCAAAATTTTGTTGTTGCTTTCTACAGAAATACATATTGCGTTTTAAAATTATCAACGCCACAAGAAATGCAGCGTTTAAAATTTAAAAATTCAATATACATTTCTATAGAAAACAACAACAAAATTATGAAATATTTTCGATTTTGTTTTTGCTTTCAATATAATTTTTGGCGTTGTGTTTGCGTTTTACAAATTTAGGGCCTTAATTACTGGAAATATTCCAGTCAAAACAGAATCTGTGTTGTCTGTTTTCGCATACAAATGCAGAAACACTTTTTTCTCACAAATCGAGAAACGATGGAATTTTTTTGTTTCACACTTCGTGTAAGAAATTTTACGATGCGGAGAATACAGAAACGAGCTACAGGTTTCCTTCCGGGAAAGTACAAATTAAAAGCACTATTTGCCTAATTACATAACTTTTATACTAGGGATTCCAAACGGGAAATCCCGAATCCCGAAATCCCGGGATTTTTCGGAATTGATTTTTGTTAATCCCGGGATTTTTAATATATCAACTTTTGTGTACAAAAATGTTCGTTTTTATTGAATTTTTATACTCTATACAAAAAAAAAATTACTAAAAATTATATTTCAGTTGTATTTTTTATTTTTATAATTCTTATTTTTCTTTTTAAAAACATATGTTATCCAGAAATCCCGGAATTTCGGGATCGGGATTTCAAAATCTCGAATCCCGGTATTTTCTTAAATCAATCCCGATTGGCATCCCTATTATATACATATCTGTTATTTTTATACGTACATATATACCCTACTAGCATTTGGAAGATGGTTTTATCAAAAATCACCTTACTTAGTCATCTCGAGTACTTTTGATGATTAAAAACTGATTAATCACTTGCGCGCTTGAAAAAAGACTTGAAAATGATTCGTTCTTATGCTTAAACAGTAATTTATTGAAAATGCAATAACAAAGCATACAGCAATCGAAAATGGATCATACAGGTGTTTAAAATATGACTGTTTTGACTTTAAAACTTATATAAATTTATTTCAATATTATTCAAAAATCTGACAAATTAAATTTTAGCAATTATTAATACAAATTATGTTCATGACTTCTCTTAAATTTGCATTTTTTATTTAAAACGTATTTAATAAATAAATACATATTTACTTTTTTACTAAAATTTCTTTAACTTTCATTTGTGTCGTCGCAATACTTTCTGTTGACTACAACAGAGTCAATTCTACTCAAAGCCACACAGAGGGGTATTTTGCCAATCTGGCCGGACATTCCTTTTTTTAGTTTATATTACTTTTTAAAAATTATAGATCTCGGGGCAGATCTATGAAATTTGGCAGAAATATGTGTTATGGTCATAGGCTAGTAGAGCTCGTAAATAATTCGCAAACGATTAGAATTAGGACTGAAAAATGAGTAGAAAAAGACTCTGAGACGATCAGAAATATGACTAAAAAATTAGTCGAAAAAGACTCAAAAACAATCAGAAATACGACTAAAAAATGACTCGAAAAAGACTCGCAAATAATTAGAAATACGGCTAAAAAATGAGTCACAATTGAGTCGAAACTTATCAGAAAAGCGGGTAATAAAAGACTCCTCAAGAAGAGTCCCGGATAGGGTACCATTTTCTCCCGAGAAAACAATCATTTATGATTAGAAAATGAGCTCATATATGCCTAATTTAATCGCGCAAAAGAGTCATAAATGACTCAAATATTTATTATTTTATTTTTAATAAGATTTCTATAAGACGTGATTTTATTTGTTGAATCCCTGCTAGCATTTGGAAGATCGTTTTTTCAAAAATCATCGGTATGAGTCTTTTTTGAGTACTTTTGGTGCTTAAAAACTGATTAATCACTTGCACGCTTAAAAATCGACATAAAAATGACTCGCGCTTAAAGGTGGTTGATTTAAAATTCAATAACAAAAACTATTAAAAAAAAAGAGTCGAAAATGTCTCTAAATTAATAAAAAAAAGAATCATATGTAACTCTTCCAGAAGAGTCTCTGGTAGGGTATCATTTTCTCCCGATTCTTCTTCTGGTATTTTAATGGCGCTGAAGAGTCAAAAAAGACTCGAATATGATTTAAAATTTCAAAAATGCTTGCTGGGATAACTTTAAATATTTATAAAAAAAAAATGAAGTTAATTTGCATGAAATAATCTTTTTTTTTTTTTTTTGTTTATAAAAACCCCGGTATTATTTGTTTCTTTAAAAAGCCCTTTCTGCGAGCCCTTTATTAGAAAAAATAGCTTATAAAACCCCTGACCCTTTTTTACTTTAGAATACCCTTTTAGTGGCCCCTTCTTTTTGTAAAATCGACTTTTCGTAACAAATATCCAACGGCAACGCTGCTCCAGAGCGTTTTAAACCTGCTTATTTTCACAAGCAAAAAGGATGCCATAATTTTAGTTATCTACATAAAATCCCCAAAATCGATGTTTGGTTTGTGGTCAGTGGTGGAAATTGTTATTGGATTGTGGTTAAAAATCAAGAAAAATCCCCTTATGCCGTAAAAGTGAAAGTATACATTAGTTAACCAACACATTAAGCACAGAAAAATTAAACTTTAACTTTTTTTTTTGCATAAGCGAGAAAATTATTCAAAGAAAACATTATTATAAATTTATATGAAAACCAATCAAAAAAAAATTGAGTGCTTCTCACACAAATTTTACTACAAATATTCCTTAATTGTTATTTGGTAAAATAAATGAAAATAATAACAGGCTTTGGGTGTTACTCTTAAAAAAAAAAAGGGAAACCCCCCAAATATTACATAAAACGTATAATTTTTAGTAAAAATTGTTAAAATGTCATGTCTTTTTTTTCTATTTAATAAGAAAAACTTAAGTTTAAAACTGTGTGCAAATATAAAAAATACTTCGTAGTTAAGTTAAAATTGTTAGTATTAATAATATTTTTGGGAAATTATATTATAAAATGTAATTGATCCTTTAAGTTCGCTTAAAATTTGTTAATGTCTTTTCCTTTTTTATTGTTATTTTCAGTTAGTAAAATATACTTTAGACTTACTTAACATTGGCTGTTGCAGAGGGAGTAGCCGATAAAGCCATCTTCGATAAGGTGGCTAAGGAACGTTTTTGAAAGGTTTGGTTATTACCGCTTGCTTCATTTGTATCGGAAAATAGTTTGCGAAAGCTAAAAAAACAAAATAAAAAAATCTTCTTCCTTTAATTAAAAAAAAATAAAAAACTTACAATTTACGAATACCAGATTCATTAGATTTCTTCCAAGGAGCATCATCGGGTTCAAAGGGTAAAGGACCTTGTACAGGAGCATCATGTTCAGGAGGTCTAAAAAAATAAATAAAAAATGAAATAATCCAAGAATTTTATTTATCTACATTTTTTTTAACTTACGTTCCATTATGTTCTCCTTGATTCTCATCTTCATCGCCACCTTCAGCACCCACACCATCATCTTCCTCATCATCATCGGAACTCGAATCGTTTGCTGTTATTTCTGTAGGTTTTAAAGCTCTCAATTCTTCATTTAAATTGTCAATTGTTGTTAACAATTCATCACGTTCATTGATCAGTTCTTTCAATTCAAGTGTAGTATAACGTGGACGATTTGGATCGTTGGGATCATTTTCGTGGGACATGTATAAATCTTCGTTATCTTTTTCAGCCAAACCCAAACGTTTGCGTAAACTATTAATTTCGCGACATTGGTCTTGTAGCTGTGCCAAAAAGTCAGCACGCTCTTCACACAAAGTTTTTACTTGCGTCTGTAGCATAGTGCAACGACGACGTGTATCACGTCCTGATGATTTCAAACGGTCCATTTGTATGGTCATCTAAAAAAAATAACAAATGTGGAGATTTTCAACCATTTTTATTAAACAAACAAAATTTGACATTATTTCAAATTAATTTTTTCAAAAACTATCATTTAACTCGCTGCTTTGTTAGCGTCTCCCAATCTTTCATGGACATAATTATATGGCAAAGCTTAGGTTTTAACTAAAAAGCAGCAACATTTTTCATATTATATAATTTTATGTTTCTAAGTTCAATATAATAGAAAACTCACAAAGTACCACATTATTTGACATTATTTCAAATTCATTTTTTCAAAAACTATCATTTAACTCGCTGCTTTGTTAGCGTCTCCCAATCTTTCATGGACATATTTTTATGGCAAAGCTTAGGTTTTAACTAAAAAGCAGCAACATTTTTCATATTACATATATAATTTTATGTTTCTAAGCTCAATATAATAGAAAACTCACAAAGTACCACATGTAAAACGGAAAAGTAAAAGTATGAATTTAATTTCCCATACTTCCCCTTTTTTATACGTTTTCCTCTCCATTAAAGTATCAAAAATTTAATATTGTAGTGGACGCCTATAATTTGATATGTAATATATGTCAATGAATAGAGAAAAATGTTACAAAAAGTTACGATTGTGATATAACTTTTATTTATTGATTTATAGATTTAATTTGTTATGTTCAATAATATACAAAATAAATCAGAAAGTACCAATTGAAGAAGAAAAAAGTACCAAAAAGTCTTCCCTTATATTGTTTTATTCATTCTCGACCCTGCATGGTAGATGCCACTTCCACTTAAAATTTTCACATGTTTATTGATTTAATTTTGTATGTACAATAAAATAAAAAATAAATCAGAAAGTACCAATTGAAGAACAAAAAAGTACCAAAAATCTTCTCTTATAGTTTTTCACTCATTCTATACCCTGCATGTTATTTGAAAAAAGTTTTTCTAAATTAAAACTGTAACAAATTTGTATACCAACGGTAGTTTGTCAATTTGTTAAAGTTACCAACTGCGACTTCCCCCTTTTTAAAACTTTGTTAGTCTGGTAACTTTCGTAGTAAAACTGATTTATTGTTTTGACACAATTTATTATTCTGGAAAATATAAATAAAGCATGCCACGAGAGTGTATTTTTTTAGAAATGTATCACAAATGACTTTTTTATTATATTTATTTAGAAACTGCAACAGCTGATTGTGAGTTAATTTGTTAAATGTTTGTCCGGTAGCGCGTTAAATATACAAAAACAAAATGCGTGTAAAAAAAACGGTCAACGACTAACAAACTAACAAGCTTGGTGTGAGTACTATTCCACGGATAATTACCTCGACAAAAATGCCAATATTTTTGGGTAATTATGCGGGGTAAGCATTTAAACGAATACGCTTAACTACCTCGTTGAGGTAATAATAATTCGGTTAACTACCTCATTGAGGTAATTAAGCGAATTCGTTTAAATACCTCAGTGAGGTAATTAGACGTATTTATTTACAAGATAACTTAACTTTGATGTATGAAAAAATTTAAGAAAGGAATTTTTACATGTATCAGCTTAATCTTAAGAGATAGCAATAAAAAACAATGGGATTTGTTGTCTTAAATTTTGTCTGTAGTGCTTTCTGAGATATCCTGTCATATCCTACTACTACACATGGAAGACGTAAATATGCAATTGCATGGTTTTTCTTGTGCGACTAATGAAAGCAGAAACAATATATTTATGCGTTTAGAGCTTTTAATGAATTTTGGTATCGATTTGTTTGTAAATAATTTCCATATTGTAGCCATTGCTGCATTTTTATTGCACACATAAAAAAATTGCTTAAAATTCTGGTTAACAGATGAGTTTTCTGTTGCCTTAATATCGCCACCTACATTAAATTTTCACAGTACAATTTTAAGCCATAGCAAGTTTTTGTTGAAGATAAATGTTTTTCGCAACTTATAACATAGAAACCTAGACGCATCGTTTAGTAAACGATCGAATCAGAAACACTTGTTTAGGTAATCTTTTCGTGTCCGTCCGTCCGTCCATCCATCTTGCTGGTTGTATGTCCATGTAAACCTTGTGCGAAAAGTTAAGGTAGCAGTTTTTAGATAATTTGATAAAATTGGGTAAATACGTTTAATTGTCATAAAAACGAAACATAGTCCCCATGCAAACTTCAAAGTTTAATCTCTTTAAGACAAAATATCTTATAAATTTGTTGTATCTAGATTATATATATGTAACTCTTATATGAATCTTGATCGCATAACATAACTTTTAATGCAAATATTTAATCAAGCCACATTTTGTTTTTTAGGCATATCTTTTAAAAAAAAATTTTAGTGCATATTTTCAAATTATTAACATGTAAAACTTGGTTACATTACTTGCTGTGTTTTTGTCAAATAGTACTGAGGCAATTAAACGAATGAAATTTAGGTATAATTTTGTTTTGGGAGTTAAATTTTTAAGGCAATTATCCGAATCGGGTAATTAAGCGTATGGCAATTAAACGTGGATTTTTGTCTAAAAAATGGAAGAAAAAAATCGGGGATTTAAAACTCGAGGTAAATAAGCGTGAAAGGCATTTAAGCGTGGGGTAATTAACCGGGTTATACTGTACCACTAATCTATGTATTATTGTGGGGTCCCTTACAAAAAGTTTTGCTTCTTATTTACTTGGTTCAACACATCAGACGTCGACGAATAGTAAAAAACATTAGAGTGAAGATGTCTTCGTCGTCAATCATCCAAAGATAAAGAGGCACTTTATTCTAGGCTGCTTTTATCTTTTATAGTGCAAGGCAAACAAATGTTATTGATATCCATCACAATATTGTGGAAAATGTTGTAAGTCCGATTCTTTAAATATTAAATTTATGTTATGTAAAACATCAAAATATTAAATGACCTTATAAACCTTTTACGATTTGCATTCAGAGCAATCATGGTTGGTGAATTTTATAAGGAAAATAATTGTAAAACTAATTGTTTTTAATAGAAAATTTCTATGCTAACGTTAACGTTCGAAATCATTTAACAGGCAGTAAGTTTTTTTTTATATTTTATATTAATTGAATTTAAATTCTGTGTATACATTTTCTTACGTAGCCCCAAAAAGCGTTTTAGCTTGTCTACAGGAAGTAGTTTCAGATATCGGGCATTTTTGAGTATCAATTAGCTTTACAAAATCAAATATGAAAACCAGGAAAACTGCGGTTATTTTTTGTCGGTCCCGCGACAATTGTGTATACGTACCGGAACGAGTCGGAGCATAATTACATCGACCAAATATTGTCAACCCAGCACAAGTCGAGCTGGTTCAATAACAACAACAAAGGTTATTTTGTACATATACATACATATGTATGTTCAAGAAATCGAAATGTTGTGAAATTGAAATCGAACGAGATTTTAATTTCAATTATTTACAAAAATGAGGTTTTAACACAAAAATTGTGTTAGCACTGTAAAAATATAATTCAGCTTACCTAAAATAAAGATTAAAAAAAGTAAAAAGATCTACGCAACTAAACTTTTATTCAAACCTACTTAATAAATATCATATTAAGCTACCACTTCCTTCTAACAAAGTTTTCAAAATTATTCATTTTCTTTAATATACTTTTTCTTTAACTTACATGTTCAATTTCCGTGTATTTACTTTGTAATTCTCGTTCTTTTTCCTTCAATTCATCTCGTTGTCTATAGATTTGCTCCTTAAGCCTCTGTAACACTTGTGTATCACTCAAAGCACTATGCAACTCATTATTGGTAATGCTAATAATACTCTCGGTCAAACTGGCACCCAGGCCAGAAGACTGAGCTGATGATGATTGCAAGTCCTGAGTTTGTTTAACCAATCTTTTGTTTTCCTCCTGCAAAGAGGAAACTAAATCGGCCAAGTCATTTGTTTCCGTACGCCATTGTTCCTCTATCATTTCCAATTCTTTTTCAAAACGCCGCCGAAATTCTGCCTTTTCGGATTTTTCACTTTCCAGTTGAGAAATTTTGTCTTTTAACTCTTGTATGGTGACATTTTCACGTTCGTTTTTTGTAGCCAAAGCCTCCAACAATTCTAAAGTGTTAATAATTTTGGGCATAAGGCCGGTGGCAGCCTCCGTGCCAAAGTGATCTATGATTTTCTCATATTCTTTGCCTATATCTGAGGCCAAGTCATAAACATCTACCACACCAATATCATCGATTGCATCCAGCACCATTTCGCCCATTTCATTGAAATGAAAACCTGGCATACGGTAAGAGGTTACTACGTTTTATTTGTAGTATGATCTAATCAACAGACCACTTAAAACAAGACAGCCCCCTTTCACTTACTACTGCTGTTTTGCCAGGTGATTATGATGCGGCGTCGCTTGAGGTTACACACACTATTTTTTTTTTTTTTTTTGTTGTATGGACAATTGTTAGTTATTATTTATTTAACACTAATATCTAAACACCAAAAAGTCCTCTCCCTATGTATACGTTGTACGTACAGTTAATGGCAGGTGCTGCACAAATCGACTCCTACACAGCTTTTTTTGTGTATAACGTTAACGAGGAAAACCAGAAAAACTATTTTTTCTTGCACTGATTGTTCTTAAACTTTTTGGACCAACACTTTACTTCTTTTCTTTAAAAAGTTACAACTCTTTAATTAAACGTAATTAATTTAAGTTTATAATAAAATTGACGGTTTTTAAAGGTTGGAATTGTTTTAGACAGCACCTTTTTTAATAAATTTTACTGAAATGCATTTAAAAAAAGAAAATTTTGCAAAATTACAATATCTTCTGTATATTCACACAAGCGATGCACGAAAAAAGTTAAAATGAGTAATAGAAAAAGGCATTCAAAGAGTAGGTAAGAAAAATATAAAAGAAGAGAATGGTTAAAAGAAAAGCAGAAAACAAAACATATGGTCAGGAATGCCAGACTATTTTGATTAGAAACATGACGATATCTTTCAAAAATATCAGCATTCTCGGCCCTTTAAATAAATCGGCAAATTAAAAATATCTATTTGTGCTGGTTCACACAGGTCAAGTTTACTTGAACAGTTTTATTTAAATTTTCTTTTGAACTTGCGTTCACGTTCATGCACTAAATTAATTTTTGTTTTCTTTTCCTTCAACTTTGTAGCTTTTTATTATATTACGGATGAAAAAAGAAAAGAAAAATACAAAAATGACTTGGTACGGTCAAGTATGTACCCCTTTCCATTCTCTTTACCCCTCTCTCCTAAAAGCTCGTGACTTGAAGAGTCAAACTTGACCTGTGTGAACCAGCACTTTAACTTCCCGTCAACAAATGACATGATTTGCTGTTATAGCATGATGTTATATAAGATTTGTTGAAACATTTGCATTAACAACCGTGTTATAACATGAGAAAACTTCTAACATGATGAGTCTATACTTAACACTAACATCATATTAGTGTTAATGTTGAGCATTTAACGTCAGTTGAGACTGTATGTAAGCTATAATTAAACTTATTTTCCATACGATAAACAACAATTCAGCATTAACTAATGATTATTACTTAAAAATAACATAAGATCAATAAAAATAAACGTTATACAAAAAAATTGTGGTTAATTAATATAATTGATGTATATATGTATACTAGCTGACCTGGCAAACGTTGTTTTGCCATATAACTTATTTCTATTAAATATTTGGGTTGTTATATAAAAAAAAAAAAAATAACGAATGTATTGTAAGTGTATGGGGATGGGATCTATATCAGAAAGAGGAATGAAGCGTTCGGCGATGAAAACAAACATTAACAGTTTATTTCTGCTCGTTAAATATTTAAAAACTTAATATTACATAATATTAAATGATTTAATAAATAAATTCAGGGTTTAAAATGCTATCGCCATATTAGCAAAAGCAGCCAAATTTTGCCTTTTTCCTTTAAAAAAAAAAATAAAAAATAAAAAGCCGACAAGTTCCACTGCTAAAAAAGCCCACACTTTTCAAAAGCAGCAGCAAAATAAACACACTGTTTTTGAAAAGTAACCTTTTAATGGACACTGCTTTTTCCAACTATTGCTTTTTTAACAATAGCAAAAATTTCTTATTTGATGGAACTCAAAAAGCAACGGCAATAACTTTTCTGTTGTAGGAGAAAATATGTAGGAAAGAGAATGAAACAAAAAGATTCTGTCAAACAGCCGCCAAATCAAAAACCACTGCATGCTAATAGCCGCAAAATAGGAGATCGACGAAGACAAGTGATATTTTTCATGCAAAACAAATACAACAAGAATTTGTTTTTGTTTCTATACAATAAAAAATCCAACTGACACTTTGGCTGGTTGCCTTTACTAAAAATATTAAAAAAAAAAACCAAAATACACACACATTTCGTGCTATAGTCATGCAAACTGTCGAGCAACAACAACATTACTGAAGAAACGCAAAAATTTATTTTTCCTCACCACCATGAAAAAAACCATGTTGCTTGTACACTGATCAGTATTTTTTCGTTGTAATCTGCCTTTTTGCAGAGCTAATAGCTCTGCTCAGACTGCTTATAGCACACACTTCAGCGGCTTTTTGTTATTACCAGCCAGAGAAGAATTTTTGTTCTTTGAATTTTAGATTTTTTTTTTGGTTTGTCTTTTTTAACTAGCTCTTCTTTCAGGAAAAATTAAAAAAGCAAAAGTCGAAATAATTTTTTTTAGCTTTTGCTTTTTATGTGGTTGTCCATTTTTGTCGCTGGCTGGTAAAAAAGCAGTTGTCAGAAAATAAAAATATTCAAAATAGGAGATTTGCTTTTTTGCACAAACGAAAAACAAAACATTGGCTATTGGAAAAAAATTAAAAATTTCAAAAGCAGTGGCAAAAGCAAAAATAAAAAGCAGCCAGCTGATGGATGCTTTTAAGCCCTGAATAAATTAAAGCTAAACATAAAAAAGTAATGTATTTCTATCCTAAAGTATGAAAATTAAACAAAGATAATCAATATTCATTATGAAAAAAAAAGAGTTAGCCTTTTTTCCTTTATTTGGATTAAGTATTTTCCTTCTTTATAGTTCAATATTTTTCAAATGCGGTGTTGGGTTAAACACACGTTGCAAACACTGTATATAACAAGGCGAATTGACTAGAAGGTGAGGTCAACTCTACAACAACACTGCTTCTGTGGTCGGGTTGTCAAAAATTTTGCTAGTAAAAAAAATAGGTTTGTTTACATAAAAAACTAGTTTGTATACAAACTTTGACAACTCGACCACCGAAAAAAAACACCATATGTTGACTTGACCCCACCTTCTAGTCAATTCGCCTTGGTATATAATATTAAATAAATTTAACTTAGTCCCCATTTACACGAGGGACATTTCTTGCCGGACAGACGAAGTTTGACGGCGAGGGGTCGAAAAGGTAGAGTGTGTAGTACATGACTATCTGTACTGGACATTTTTTCATTTCTCTTACTTTTCGTAGTTTACATACAAGTATTAATTTCTGTCTGACTTCTAATGTTTCATATGTAAACGCTTCGGGTAAGATTAAAAGAGAATTCAAAAAATGTCCGGCAAGAAATGTCCCTAGTGTAAATTGGGACTAAATAGGGACTTTTCCTGCCGGACATTTTTTGAATTCTCTTTTAATCTTACCTGAAACATTAGAAGTCAGACAGAAATTAATACTTGTATGTAGACTACGAAAAGTAAGAAAGAGAAATGAAAAAATGTCTGGTACAGATAGTCATGTACTACACACTCTACATTTTTGACCCCTCGCCATCAAACTTCGTCTGTCCGGCAAGAAATTTCCCTAGTATAAATTGGGACTTAGTTTTTCAGTTTCTCTTTTTAACACACAGTCTACAACAGACATGAAATGCTTAACATTAACAGTAATATGATCATCATTTGAGAGGTTTTCTCATGTTATAACATGGTTTTTAATGCAAATGTTTAAACAACGCTTTTATAACATCATGTTGTAACAGCAAATCATGTCTGTTGCAGACGTGGAGTAATGTAAAAAGTATTCCAGTTTTGTCTAAAATTAAAAAGATACCATTTTTAGTGTTTATCAAAAAACCGGCACTGATAAATTAGAGGCAAAAATGGGCAAATCATTAGCTCATTATTGGTTTGGCGCATATCATGGTAATTTCAATGGTCGTTGAAGCTAAGAGATGCCATATTAGCAAAATAAAAACACTTAGTAAGTCATGTCCAGACTTGAAATTTTTGTTGCTGCAATTCATCAAAATTCCTCTTTGAAATTGCATTAGTGTATAGATTTGACATCATCCAGACTTGCAATTTTTGTTGCAGCAATTCTTGAGTATATTGGTGAGAGGGTTGAGAAGTTTGGGTAGGGGTACTCAGTTTGATGTACTCTGCAATTCTTTTATGATCGGAATATAAATTAAAATATAACGTTTAGAAAAAGTTGGCTCTTAATTGTATCTAAACCTTGTTCGAAATCTTATAAAAACAAATTTTTATATTAGCTAGCTTTTACTCGTGACTTCGTTCACGTGAAAATTAGAGTAACATTTAAAGAAAAGGGGTTATCCAATACAAAATTTACAGAATTTTTTTTTATTAGTTTTCTACATCGATACTTATTTCAAGTTAAAATATTTCTATAAACAAAAACCTGTATACAAACAGTCCCAAAAGTACGAATTTTTACACTGTCTGCCCTCAAATATACTAGATTTCTTGCCACCTTTATGTTAAATAACATACTTTGCAAGTTCGAGAAAAATTATTTTGAAAAAAAATTAACAAAAACTACCGTTTTGCTCCAAAAATAAACTTATTTGTTTGCTGCATTTATGCTAAAAAAAACCAATGTTTAAAGCATGTGCAAAATTATTTTTAAAAGAATGTGTTTACAAAAAGTACGAACTTTTTCCCAGTTTTTCCCCTTAAATGTACTATATGTTAAGGAACATAGGTTTCCAGCATGGTCCAAATAGTAGGTCTGCTCGAAACGCCTGATGATTTTTTGCAGAGTTGTTTTTGACATGTCTACCATTTTTTACACAAACAATTTCTTTTGTTCTTGACATCTTTATCATTTATTACACAAACAAAATGCGTGTTGTTTTTTTCTATTGTTGGATTACAAATTGGGCCATGATTTCAAGTTTGCGCAAAATTATTTTGGAAAACAGCGTGTCTAATAAGTACCAGAAGTACGAAATTTTACCCTGTTTTGCCCCTTAAATGTAATTTCTTTGTTTGATGTCTTTATTCTAAAGAACAAGGTTTAAATTTTATTCAAAATTATTTCGCAAAAACGTGTTTATAAAAAGAACCAAAAAGTACACATATTTACCTTGTTTTTTTGATTCTTATTTTTTTTTTTTTGCTAAATCTTCTGATTCTAAAGTTTTGAAATTATAAAACATACGTTTCTCTTTTCATTTATCGTTACTTTAATTTAAAAAAGAAGTATCCAGCATATAGCTTGATGCCTCAAACTTGAACAAAAAGAATATATGGATAAACTTATGTTTAGTTTTCGAACTTTAAGATGTAAAGAAAATATCCTACATTTCTTATAGTTTTAAAAATATCCATAAGCTTTTATATGTATTCTTTTTTTATCAAGTTTTATGGCTCAAATTCAAAAAATTGTTTATGTTAATTCCCTGCAAATAAAATTGGACCACCTGATCCATTTTGATAAAATGGACTACTCCATGGACTGGTCCGATGTAATGCAAACATGGACCATGTCGTTGTTAAAAAGTGTTTGTAGTGAGACGACATGTCTTCGCTTTTTAAGGACATGCTTTCGTTTTTAAACGACTTCAAAACTAATCTCCTTGAGTATACCATGGAGTAGTTTTAAAACTACTCCTTAGTAGTCCAAAGGTGGGTTATATGGCCCTCTCCTAGGACATCGTAATGTTAAATAGACCAGGTTTTTTTCATACGTTTGGGTTAGTTTTGACTAGTCCTGGTCCCTTGTGGACTACTCTTTACACTAGAGTTGGGCAAAATCGTTCCTTTTGTGGAATCGTTCCGACCGATCCGAAAGATCAAAGGAACTAGGTCGTTCCTTGCGTTCATCGTTCCGGTTTTTACTTTGAACAATGAATGAACGAGGAACGAAAAAACTTCTCTGTCGTTCGTTAAAACGTCAACAATCAAATATTTGTTATTGTTTGTTTTTATGTGTGGCGTAATAACTACCTACATAAGAATTATGTATTTTTTAAAATGTTTGTGAAAAATAATTACAAATAAAATGAGTGGTATATTGCTAAAGTATATTGCTTTGGATCACATTAGTAATTGATTTAATTAGAAATTTTTTATATGTCACGACAAAAATACACAAAAGTCGGCAACATTGATCAATACACAAAAAATAACCCTACAAAAATACATGTGATCATCCAACGGATTGCAATTGCGGAACGAGGAACGACAAAAAATGAACTATTGAAAAAGTCCGCACCGTTCCTTTTTGGGAATCGTTCAATGGAACTAGGTCGTTCCGGAATGACACAACTCTACTTTACACGCGTGTTTGGACTGGTCCTATTATTTGCAGGGTTACGCCTTTTCTAAATTAAATTAACGACATGTATATGTTCATGTGTATGTATGTACGTGTTGCTGAGAATTACCAGTTGCTAATTTATAAAGTTTACATAGAAATGCTACATCGCGTTTTTTAGTACAAAAAAGATACCTAAAATATAACCAGAAGCATACAATGTGCATATATTATTAATTTTATTATAAAAAACTTGTAATTTTTATATTTTTTAGTACGTATAGTAGCTTTATTATGATTAACATGCATATTTTTTTATTACACATAATAAGCAAAAACATTTTTGAAGGTTTTTTCTCAAATGCAAATTTTCACTGAATGAGGATTTCCTCAGAAATTTTCTGGCACCACTGGTTGGGGATAAGTAATAAAATTTAACTGGGTACTCTGCGTATTAGTACTTTTTGAGTACTCATTTTTACTGCCGTGCGTTTTTATTAGAGTAGAAAAAATATTTTTTTGTCTAATTACTTGCAGTTCTACATAATTTCTAAAAATAATTTGTAATTATACGCAAATTTCGATTTGAAAAACATAACAGAAGTTAAATATACTGTTGTTAAGAAACAAAATGTCAAAAATTAACAAAACCCTGCTTTGGGAGTGGTAAAATACAGTCAAATAAAAAACAGTTGTGTATAAAGTGCCAGTTTATACAAATAAAAAAAAGTATATATTTATGTGTATAACTTTGTATCGATAACATGAATTAAAGTGATCCCCTATCAAGTATTCTTTAAACTCCTTTATAAGCAGTCACAAATCTTTGCATTAAAAGCTTAAATAAAAATATTGAATTATATTGGTTTTATTTTGAAGTTGGTAAAAAAATGCTTAAAATCGATAAAAACCTAGATGGCTCACCAGCCATTATGGAGCCATACGATTCTTTAACCTTCTACAAGGTAAGCTGGATTTACTACTCGTAGTTACTTTATATATGTGCATCTTGTAAATGTATTGTGTTTGTTAACACATATTATGCATTTTTTATAACAATTTCAATTTGTTGGTTGAAAATTACGTTTTAGTAATAGTTTGTTGTTATCATTTATACCTAATCCTTTGTTTTAAAAGCTGGTCAAACAACAATTCTAGCTGTGACGACTGATAAGCTTTATTTGTGTATGTACTTAAATGTAGGTTTTGCAAATGATAAGCTTGTATACAAAGTTCATTATCATGAGTTTGTTATTGAATTAAAAGGCATATTTTGATTATATGTAAACAAAGAGGCGCGGCTTGAGTATTGTAGAATAAATTCATTGTATTGATATTCAATAAATAAAAAAATCAATAAGCTGTAGATCTTAAGAAATAGTTTTTCTATAAAACTTTTAATAAAAAAGTAGTGGGTAGTTTTTTCTCCAGTAAATTTAAAGTTAGAACTAGAACGAATTAATTTTACAGGTGGCGTTAAATATTTAGTTAAGCTACTTTTTCTTACTTAGAGTAGACTTGTCACCTTTTGAATTTTCCAAAACTGGACACCGTCATAAAGAAATCAAACATATTCGTTTGTAATTATAAACTTATTTTACGTATTAAAACAACAATATTTATATATTTATATTGTGTAAAATTTAGACTCATTTACATCTGCCAGTGTTTTCAAAGTAAAACAAAGCCTTCCAGGCCAAAATATAAGAATGTATAACATAGTTATAACATAAATCTAAGATACAGACCTTATTCAAAAATTAAACCTAAATAAACAATGAAAAGAGAAAAAAAAAAACATTTTGGCTCCCTAGCCACTAAGACGTTCTTAAGTTAAATTTGAATGTAAATAACAAAAAAGAAATAACTCCCATCATACAGCGATGCTAAAATCTCCTTGTAAAAACTCAATCGCACTTGTTCAACAATAGTGTATTAACTCGAAATGTTTTTTTCACTTCTGGGAGGAAATCGACACGTTATATACATTGTACATATCTACCCGCTGTTAAAATATCATGAAATTTGTCTATTTTTTTGGATTGAAACGGTTGGTTTTAAAATTCTTTTTAATATGCCTTTAGTGTAAAATTAAAAATTATTTGCTTCTACTGAAAATTTTGAAATTTTGAGTTTTGTTGAACGAGTGCGGTATGTGAAATTTTTCTATTTAATTTTTGTCAAATCACAAAAAGGTACGAAATATTTAAGTATTACTTAGCTATTGTGTCTTTTGAATAATTAAGTGGTTCTAAAATAAGTTTTCGTCCATATTATGGAACATTTGCTGCAGAAACTTTAGTTCTCTTTTCTCGCAGCAAATGTTTCCAGCTGCTCTGTTTTTGTTTCTTGATTTTTGGTGTATTTTACGTTTCATCCCCGCATTAGATAGCGACGTGGCGTAGCATAATTGTACCGCGTTCGAGTTCGTGCGGTTTCAGCATAAACAATATGCAATCATTCATTACCAACAAATTTTAACCTGTATATAATCGAGAATCCAAGAGAAAAACTCAAGAGTGACAGGTGGACCATAAAAAAAACTTAGTTTCGTTTTACTGGTGGATAGCAATATACTCTGGACCGGATTCTGCGTGCTGTATAATTGGGGGTCATCATCATCCTGTTTCAATACCCAACGTTAGCCAAGACCCAAAAGATATACGAAATTCTTAAAATTGCCTTCCAATATTCGCTTATACTGATGCTCATCTATAACACCACTAACAAACACCAATCGTCCTACTGCAGTGGGTCTGGTTAAAAAATATGTCATAACTCATTTTATAAAAGTTGTCAAAATTCTGTAAATAATTAAAATATTTCTCACATTTTGATTGATCAAACTACTATGAAAGATTTGGATTTTGTTTTTTAATTTTTATTTTTTTTTTTTTTTTGCTATTATAAACGTAATCTTTTATTGAGCTTACGTTAAGCCGACAGACATACATTTAAATAAACCTAAACGGCAAACGATCTTATTCTTGGGTTAAAATTTTAAAATCTTTTTTTTAATAAAAAATCTTTTAAAACAAGGAAAAGTTTTATTCTGACATCGCTGGTTCTCAGTGTTGCCAAAACTTTGTGACCGAAAATGGCTAAATTTACGGAAAAAATGGGCTAAAAATTGCCTAAAAGTTTTTTTTAAATAAAAACTCATTAAAATTCAATAACAAAACAGAAATAATAACTTTAAAGGTGTTTACGATGATATTGTAAGTAAAGATCAATTTGTTAAATAAGAATAAACGTAAATTAATATTTTGATAGATATTTAAAAAATTAAACTATCGATAAATTCGATGTCGTTATGGTCATCTCATAGGAATCACTCGTGCCTATTAGTTTTAAATAATTTGAAGGTAAATCATAATCACGACAACATTTACCTTTTGAGTCCTAATCTACAATAAAAAACAAATGAGTATAGTCGGTCAACCCAGACCACATTAGAACCTATGTATGTACCACGTTTTATTAAATTATCTGCAAATTTGCGACCTGTACTTTGGCACAATGTTTACATGGACAACCGGACAAACATCGTTAAATTAGCCTCAGAAAGTGATTTTGAGTCTATCGGTATACGAAAAGGTGGCTTGGGACCAATATTTTAAGGTGTTATAAACATCAGCACAAACGCATAGTACCCTCTCCAATACTGTGGTGTGTTATGGTAAAAGTATTTACCTAATTGATCAAATCGAATTGACGGTTGCTAAATGTAACCTTTTTTCTCAAATTACTTTTAACGATGTTTACTTGGCTATATATACCCTCTCTACTTCAGCATTAGACCACGAAAGTGAGAGAATCTTTATAGTCAATTCTGAAATTTCTAAAAAAATTTTGTTGCCGCCTGCATCTCTTTATTAAAATACTTGCAACCAGAAAGAAACACCGATGTTTGTGTTAATCTATTTTTTTAAATTTAATATTAAAAAGATGTTTCATGATCATAGTTTATAGCGATTTTCAACGTTTGTAAAAGTTGTGAATTAAATTAAAGGCGTTTTAATTGTTAAAAATGGTTATTTTACTTTTATAAATTTTTATAATAAATTAAAAATTATTCTTTTAAAAGAAAAAGGGCAAACAAATTTTTATGGCTAAAAAAGTTGAAAAAGGCTAAAAATGGCTAAACAGGGTGAAAAATGGCTAAATCTAGCCACTAAATGGCTAAATTGGCAACACTGCTGGTTCTTAACAAAAGTTTATTTTATTTATTTATTTTTTTATCATACTGCGCATTCAATTTTTTACCGGCCTACAAATGTTTATTCTCTAGCTTTTTAAAACATGTGGAAACAAAAAGTGCAATGACTTATCACGGAGATAGCGTTTATTTTTACATATAAATTAATACGTATCGCACTTAATCAACAAAAGGCGTTAACTCAAAATTCTTAGTTTTCACTTTTTGGGAAAAATGCCTTTATTATTGAATTTAAAATTGTTTACTTTTACATACTAAAAATTTTTAAATTTAAATTTAAAACCTTATTGTTGATCAAGTGCGATATAAGTAGGTATTAGTTATTTTTTTATTGTTTATGTTTTTTTGTTATTTATTTGTGTTTGCATGATTAGCAGTGTTGCCATAACTGTTCGATGAGAACATGCTAAAACTTAAAAAAAAATCTGCTAAATCGTTTAATGTAGAAAATTTGCTAAAAATCGGCTTAAATTACAACATAAAATTTTTAAAATTTTAAATTTGCTGAAAATTTACACAAAAAAAATATGCTTTAAATGTGATGCATTATTTTTAACATAACTTTTTAATCTATATATATAAAAACAAGTGTACACTTTGATGTCACCGCTAACTGCGGAAACGGGTCGACCAATTTCAACCAAAATATCAGGGTACATTGGGGATAGTCTGTAGATGGTTTGTGGGAAGTTTGTACGAAATCGGCCCAGGGGCTATGGTGATATGGCATTTAGATTTTCCTATGTAAATATATCAACAAAATGCCCTCCATTTTGAAATCCTCCGAAACGGCTTGACTGATTTTTAAGAAATTTTGTATGTGGATTTTTAGGTATGAGAATAGGTCGTAAAGTATATTTTATACCGCTAGAGGACGCGAATAGGGCAAGAGTGTCAAAAGCTCCCCTTCCCTATATCTTCTTAACTTATCAACCGGTTTTCTTAAAATTTGGCATACAAGCACTGTTACATCTGAAAGGAAATAGGAAATAGGCCGTTAAATAGGGCAAGAGTGGTAAAAGCTTCCCCTCCCTATATCTTCTTAACTTATTAATCGATTTTCTTAAAATTTTGGAGGCAAATAGTGTAACATCTGGAAATAACAATACACTCATTTTTTTTATTTAGGGCGTGGAATAGGGCAATAGTGGTAAAAGCTCCCCCTCCCCAATCTTCTAAACGAATCAACCGGTTATCTAAAAATTCGGTTGGCAGAAACTGTAACATCTGAAAGGAAATAAGGAATAGGGCGTGAGATAGGGCAATTGCGGTAAAACCTCCCCTGCCCTTTATCTTCTTAACTAATAAACGGGTTTTCTTAAAAATTGCAGACACTGTAACATCTAAAAGGAAACAGGAAATAGGGTGTGAAATATGGGTAAAAGCTACCCCTCTTCTTAACCAGTCAAACGGTTTTCTTAAAATTTGGCATACAGACACTGTAACAACAGAAATAAAGAAAGTATATGGCAAAACAACGTTTGCCGGGTCAGCTAGTTTTAAATATTTTATAACTGTATTCAGGCAAACTGATTTGTAATATCTTATATATAAATACGGGAACAAATTGTTTGTGGTTGATTTTTAAGTATCTTATCGTCCACCGATTTGAATGAAACATATATCGTTTTAAAGGAATTTGTGTGTAGATATGCACAAGATATTTTTTTCTAAATTTTTTGAATTAAAGTATTTGAAAAGCGTTTTAATTTATCTTACAGACATACGTACAAAGTTAGGTGAATAGTGCGTTTTTGCCGTTCTCTTAAAATGCGTACGTTTTTGTTGTATAACGCACAGTTTTTCTCGAAAGTAAATGTCGAGTGGTCGAATTTCGGCACCCGGGCGATCCTAGTATATTTAAATTTGCCAAGATTGGCTTTTTATATTACATTTACGGCCAATTTTACCAAGTTTATTTATAATTAACTGTCAGTTATAACTGTCAACAAAATATTGGTAACTAGAAGTTAAAGTAATAGTTAGTTTTAACTGAACCTATTTACACCCGTTGTGCCAATTTGGGAATACTTAAGTTTTTGAGGCTTACGACAAAGTTTTTGACATTATTTAATATATGTTTGCCTTATTGATAAACTAAAATTTCAGAAATTTCTATAACATCAAAAAAAAAAAAAAAAATTAATTTTAAAAATTTTTAAACTTTAGTGACTATAGTGCCAATTTGG
The DNA here is from genome assembly GCA_930367215.1 of Pollenia angustigena. Classification (NCBI taxonomy): domain Eukaryota; kingdom Metazoa; phylum Arthropoda; class Insecta; order Diptera; family Polleniidae; genus Pollenia; species Pollenia angustigena. Next base: position 26,203,645 of record OV884059.1, read on the forward strand.
GTACATCTCTTTAATTTCCAAAAAAATAAAAAATTTTTTGGTTTTTGTTACATACATATGTATGTAATGAATTTAATAATAAAATACACATTTTATTTTTTGTCCGGTAGTTTTTGTTTGGGCTAAAATGGGTTAATGAAGTTGGCGGTTAATGAAATAAAAAAATAATTAATTAAAAAAATTTTGCTTTAAAGGATTTTTTTTTCATAAAAAATTAAATTTTTTGAAAAAAATATGATAATAAAAATCTGCTTTTCTTAAAAAAAATATGTTAAAAAATCTGCCTTTGGCCAAGGAAATATGTTTAAAAGAAGTAAGCATACTTAAAAAAAAAAATATGCAATACCCCAACTCAATCTGATAAATCTACCAGAAAATATGCAAGATGGTAACACTGACTATTAGTAATCAATTCCCTAGCAAAAAAACGGTAAAATTTTTAAAGATAGACATTCTATTATTACAAAAAAGTGGTCTCATACTTTTTAGTCGCAATTTTTTATTTATTTTTTTAAAACGTAGGATTTTTATTTATTTAATCAAATTCCGTAGTGAAAAGAGGGTTTAATTTGTAAAGAAAGATAAATATTTAAAAAAATATAGAGTTTTAGTCGCAATTTTAAATTGTTTTTTATTTTTAATAATTTTTTGTTTATTTTATTTTTAATACTTCTTTATTTACATCCAGTTCATCGATTTCGAACGTTAACGTTCGAATAGAAAATTATATGTAAAACAAAAACAATATTCGAAAATTTATTTTTGTTTCAAATGTAGTTTTCTATGCGAACGTTGACGTTCGACATCGTTAAACAGGCAGTTAAGTTAATCTTATGAATAAATTCTAAGACTAAAAAAATTAAAGGAGCACTAGCTGCCAAGGCTATCAGCTCGAAAAAATACTTGTTTTATTTACAAAGATATATTTATATTGGGTTTTTTTGTTTAAATTCTTAGTTTAGTTTGTTTTATGTAGATATAGATATTGCTAATGTTTGATATGGAGGGGTCTTGAAGAAGGCTGAAAGCTGTTTCATTACTAAAGTGTGTTCTTCTAAGGCTGCTTAATGTTGGACACTCGCTGAGAACGTGTTTGATGGAGAGGTTGTTATTACAATTAGGACAGGTTGGTGTAGTAGTTTTTTTAATCCTGTATTCGCGAGAAAAGATTGTATGCCCAAGGCGAAGTCTAGAAAAGATTCTTATTTTGTTCTTATCAATTGATGTTGGATAAGTAGGAGGTTTTTTAGTTTGGATTAATGTTGTGATAGTGGTGATGGTGTACCTGATTGTTTTTGACTTTAATTCTAATGTAGTTTGTTATATGGCGACGAATGTCAATTTTTTCAAAAGTTGCATCTAGTAAAACTGGGGCGTAGGCAGCGTGTGGCTCCAAAAAATTTTAGTGTTAAGAAAGCCAAAAAAAAAAAATAGTTTGTCAATTTATGAATTTGCCTATGTTTTGACGTTTAATGAAACAACTGATTTTTACAGATATTTTTCCGAGCGAATTCGGGTTATTCTACCTGTTATTAATTACCCTTATCTCCAAGTAAGAAAATAAATTAGCTCAGCCAAGGCGAATTTATACAAGGTAAGTGCAACTCTACAACTACAAAGCAAGGCGAATTAACTCCATGTATTTTGTTTTTGCAATTTTCTAACTTGTCAAATTTCAGTATAAAAACAAAACAATATTTTGACGTTTCATGGTTTTTGTGGATACAGCTGATGAACGGCTGACGAGTTGAGTTTACCTTGTTGAATTCGCCTTGAGCTCAGCTTTGTATTTAACACCACCCAAGGCAAATTAGTTACGAATTTGCCTTGAACGCCCCCCGAAAAGTGAATTAGCCTTAGTTTTAACGTTGTTAGAACAAACGAAATAGTAAAATAAAATAAATAATAAAATATTAAAAATAAAATAAATAAGAAAAAATAGTAAAAATAAAATAACTGCCTGTTTAACGATGTCGAACGTCAACGTTCGCATAGAAAACTACATTTGAAACAAAAACAAATTTTCGAATATTGTTTTTGTTTTACATATAATTTTCTATGCGAACGTTAACGTTCGAAATCGATGAACTGGATTGGATGTAAACCAATAAATAAAATAAATAAATAAATAAAATTTTTTGGCTAACTATTTATAGTTATATTGCCAGGGTATCACACAAATTTTAGGAGCCTCAACCGCAAAGTCCTCGTTCGATCTAAACCTTCGTATAGGAAGGCGAGAGCTTCCAGAATCCGCTCCAGAGTATATTGGTCTCCTCCAGTAATCTTCTGAGTTATTTCCTTGGTACTCCACCAGTAAAACGTCTGAGTTATATTTGGTTCTCCAACAGTCACATTGAGTTATTAATGGATCTCCAACAGACAAAACCTCAAATTGAGATTAAAAACGATTGCACAAAATCAATGGTGACAGCCGCAAAAACCGTAACTCGGTACAGTTATGCGGCGCCAAGTCATTAACCAAAGCGGGGTGACACCGCAAAACGCACGAAAAGCAGACAAACAAGAACGACCTGATTGTCCTTTAAAAAAAATGACTACGAGCGCGAGCTGCTTCTCCACTCAGAGCAGTTTTACGAGTGTAAATTGACAAACTAAAAAGATTGAAATGCACGAAGTTAAAAATAATCAGCTCTCTCGAGTTCACCGACAAAGAATTCGCCTTAACTTAGAGATAGAAGTGTCAAAAGTTGCTTGTGTTTTTGATGTTTCGACCAACTTAACCAATGCGAATTTATTTAAATGTGACCGTAAAAACCCAGCTGACTATTTTTTTTTAATATTTCCTTTTATTAAGGCAAGGAAAACTCAAAACCGGTAGACTTGCCCGAATTCGTTCTGAAAAATATCTAGTTTATTTGTCAAAACCAGTTTTTTCGTTAAACACTAAAATTCAAAATATAAAAAATTTTTTGACAAACTAACAATAGAAATAAGATCAAGATGCATGGAGCCAATCTCTATAGTTCACCTGTTATGGATTCGCCTTGAATTGAGTTTACGTTTTATTTCTGTCAGTGATGTTTAGTTATTTACATTTTGTACTTGTTTTTGACAATGTCGGACCCAAGGCGAAATCACTAGAAAGCAGGGTCAAGTCAACATATGTGTGTTTTTCGGTGGTCGATTTGTCAAAGTTTGTATACAAACTATTTTTCAATCCAACCACAGAAGGTGTGTTTGTAGAGTTGACCTCGCCTTCTACTGAATTCGCCTTGATAGTGCATTTGAATTTAAAAATCATTATTTTTCTGCGCATGTACGTCATAAAAGTAAATGAGCATAAAAATCAAGATCACACAAATATGTGTATGTAGTATCTGAATGTTTTTTTAGCATTTACATAAATCTCTTTAGTACAGTGACGTAAAATTACGTCAAAATGATAGTTAAAAGATAACAAACCTGCGCAATGCGCTATCTTTTTTTCTTTGTTTCATGACTCCATACATTTCATTTGGGCACCCAAAAACTCTCAATAATTTTAACGTCTTTTTAAGTTATTAAGCAATGTTCAAAGCCAAACTCTGTTTTTTAAAACATTAATTATTGCGTTAATCATGTTGTTTTGTTTAATCGGTAGTATGTATCATATTTTTAAACAGAGTTGTATTTGCCAAGACAGGCGTTAAACTTTCTATTACTTGGGGGTTAGATGATTAAGTTTGGCCTTTCACAGTTACAACTTTCAAGTTTTGTTAGCAGTGTAAAGTTTTTAATCAGATGTTCTATTTTGAACTGTCAAACCATCTGTATCTGCTGTTTTGCAAGTCATTTGTTTGTGGCGGCAAATACACTTTAAAATCTATTTATTAACACATATTCTTAAAAAAACAAAATTTTTATTAACTAAAATACAGTTAACAGTGAATATAAATATAATTATAAATAAAAATTATTATTATAATTAGTATTGTGGTTATTTTGTTGAACTATTTATGGTTTTTAATCCAAATTTTTAATATTTTTAATTAGGCTTAAGTTCATGAAATTAATTTTTATTAAATTATTTTTGTGAAGAAAGGAATTTTACAACATGAAAATTAATTAAAATTGTTATTGATAACCTTTCATTCTTGACGTGGCTCGGGCTCGAACCCTGGCCGGCAGGTTACCATGACATGTTTCGATCGCAACCACTCGATCTCCTCAGATGGATTTGCCGTCTTACACTCGCAGCCATCGACGACTGCTGACGTCACTAGTCAAACATCAATCCTTAAACCAAATTGTATTTTAACATTTGGTAGATCGAAATTTGCTTTCCTGAATGATTATCCATTTTAATTGATTTTACATGTTTTTTCCTTTACCTCTGTTTTTTTCGTACTTTCGTCAAGAATTTTTCTTGAAGTCCAAGTACATTTTTTGTTTTTGCACTTTGTCTTTCTCTTTTCTGTTGACCTTTTTCAGCACAACTTGAAGAACAAATGTACACATAGAGCTCGTGCGTTAGCTTTAACAATAATTAATATTGTGGTTATTTTGTTGAACTATTTATGGTTTTTAATCCAAATTTTTAATATTTTTAATTAGGCTTAAGTTCATGAAATTTAATTTTTATTAAATTATTTTTGTGAAGAAAGGAATTTTACAACATGAAAATTAATTAAAATTGTTATTGACAATCTTTCATTCTTGACGTGGCTGCGAGTGTAAGACGGCAAATCCATCTGAGGAGATCGAGTGGTTGCGATCGAAACATGTCATGGTAACCTGCCGGCCAGGGTTCGAGCCCGAGCCACGTCAAGAATGAAAGATTATCAATAACAATTTTAATTAATTTTCATGTTGTAAAATTCCTTTCTTCACAAAAATAATTTAATAAAAATTAAATTTCATGAACTTTTAAAAATATTAAAAAAAAAAAAAAATAAAAAATTATTATTGTTTAGAAAAATTTCAAAAAACAATGAAGTCGTATGGGATGTCAAAATTTTTTTTCGTAACTTTGTCATTTTCATTACACATTGCATTCACACCATCACACTTACATATTACTTGAGTTTTTGACATGTATTAATACAAAGTATAATAAAGCCTAGATTGCACTATATCACAAGTCTTACGTATTCCATAATACTTTGTGAGATAGAAATCTAATGAGTTTTGATGCGATTGTCAAAAAATCTAATGTAACATGACAGTTTGCGTTCACACCATCACACAAAGTATAAACACTCACGCATGAAAAAATGCAACCCTGATCCAATGAAAAGTATTATAGTTTAGAAATTTTTCAAAAAACAATGAAGTCGTATGGGATGTCAAACTTTTTTCATAATACTTGTCATTTTCGTGACACATTGCATTCACACTATCACGCTTTGTCATATTACTTGAGTTTTTGACATGTATTAATACAAAGTATAATAGTGTAATCTAGCCTTACATAGTGTAAACTAGCCTTTAGTTCTTATTATACCATGGTTTCTGACATTTTCTAAAAGTATTTCCCAAATTTTAAGTTTTACAGTAACTGTAAAGTTATGTTTACAATGGCAACACTTTTTTTCTTGCTCATTTAGAGAAGAGAATAGATTTTTAGTCTTTATTTTCGTGTCATTGCGAATGTGCGCATTTTATAACAAAGAAATTAAAAAAAAAGTCCTACTCGTACAACATTCAATACAAAACAACTTTAAAAAGAATTAGTATATATAAGTATATACATATGTATATACAATATCCCAACTGTTTGTTTAGTGCATCACTCACATTTTTATTTTATTGTGAAATTTAATATTTTATTAATTTGATGCAACGTAAAAAAAGTTAAATTTTTAAACTTTTTAAAATTTAATTTAACAAACACTGTTATTAAAGTTTAACAATAGATGGCGTTTATGCAAGCTATAACAGAGGTTAGAATAAAAAAGATATTAAAAAAATACCAAGATCGTGGCACTAAAGGCGAATTCGCCCAATTATTTTGAACAAAAAAAAGTGTGGAACAAATCTACGACGCAGCTCCAATTTAAAAAAAAGTACCTTGGGTAATAGAAAATTTAAAAAGAAGAAGAAAATATAAAAAGAAAAAAGTAGCGTAAACGCATAGTTTTCGAGTTGTGTACTATATTATTTTAAACATTTCTATTGGAGTAAACTACATAAGCATTTAGTTTCCTAGTGCACTTCCGTTACATTTCATGAACATTTTATTTAAAACTTTGGCAAAACTGCAGTTTACGGGGAACACGAAAAAAATTGGACCCCCACTGGAATTAAAAAAAAATTTTAAGTGAAATGGACCGAGGCACGTGTACCTCCTAGATCCAAAATACCGCCCCGCCGAGTTAGTGGCATGTGTGGGAACTCACATTAAAGGTAATTGGGCAAGAAAAACGAAAATAATAAAATTATGGATGGGAGGGACTTCTGGGGCCTCTCTGGGGCAAAAAAAGTGCCCTCCTTATATCTAGGTATGAGTAATTAAATAAAAGGAAATTCTCACGATTGTAAATACATATTTTGTTTTTTTCCTCTATAGCAAGGCGCTTCGCTTTCTTAAGCTTCTCAGCATATCCGGTCTTTGGTCGTGCGGGGTTTTCTCAAAAAAAATTTTAATTTTTGTTAAGGCCCAAATACATTGATCAAAATACTTATCAAGCATTGTGGTAGTATTAGTGAAAATATGTTTGTATGTGTCACACCGACGATGCTGGATGAAAAATCAAATAATCAAGATATGAAGGCGAATATTACGTCAAGCACACGTACACGATGAATTCGCCGGCTGGACAAGCGTTTGACAAATGTATTTGGGCCTTTAGGACCAAGCCTATTGAAAATCGTTGGTTTACGAGGGGAGATAGGGGGAAATTTCTGCCTCTCAGAAACTATCAAACCGATTTGAATGAAATTTAAATCATAGATAGAAACATATTGGGTCAGTGATTTCAAGTGGTAATATATTTTATCAGTGAAGTAAATGTGGACCGAAAAATTGTGAAATGCTCCATAAAAATAATAGTCACACAATAATATACATAAGTTATTATTATTCTTTTATCGCCATTAAAAAAAGTTTGCTTTTCTGATGCAGCGCAGTGATGCATTTACGAACGTACCCATTTATATGGACACATAAGCCATGGAGTTTTTCAAAAATAGGACCCCAAGGGGAGGTAGGGGGCAATTGCTGTCTCTCACAAACTTTCAAACCGTTTTAATGAAGTTTATAAACATAGATAAATCCATATTTATATGGACATATAAGCATGATGTGTTTTTAAATACTGTGGTGTAGGGTATCATATGGTCGGACTTGACCGACTATACTTTACTTGTTTTTATTGGAGCTGCGTCGCACATAGGGTTATTTTACTTTTTTTTTGTTTATATTGCTTCTTAAAACCTTGGCAGGAATATGTGTTATGGTTATAGGCTGGTAAAGCTCAAATATAAATAATCGAACCAAGGGGGAAAGTTCCCCCTAGAAGAACTTATTCTACCTTTGGAAAATTTAATTTTTTTTAAATTTTTCCCACAATTTTGTTTTAACGTCGGCGAAAGTTGAAAAACCAAAATTAAACCTAATAAAGAGATCGTAAATGCCATTTATCGTTCCCGCCCCCCTATTGTGGACAGTTACATAAAATAATGTTTTAAAAAATAAAGTAAATATTAAAAGAAATGAATTAATAACGCCTTAATACCATAAGAATTTTATTTTTGAACTTTTATGTGCAGTGGAGGCATCCCTCCAATCCCACTCCCCGTAACGAACTTGTCAAAAGTTTTTTAAATGTTATCCTTATTTTCACGAAATATTCATTCTTAAGATTTTATGTTCTTTATTGTATTTAAAAAAGGTTAATTTATTCATTATAATAACTTTTATAATAGTGACAATACATTTCAGTGTTCCTTCCAGCCATTTGGCATGCATGCTTAAAAATCGGTCCTTTTTTTTCTTTGTGCTGAATGCCAATAAATTTTGAAAATTTTTGCAGAATTCTTTAAGCACTGCTTTGCTACTGATATGTGGCTATCTCCTTAACATTTTGAAATTTTGCATAATTTTGTGCATTTACGACAATATATATTTAAAGACTATCGATAGTCTATCGATAGTTTCCCAGCACTACCTGGATATTAGATTTGACTTTTTTTATATTATTTTTGTTATTAATAATTTTAAAGGTCATTTCAAACAGGTATATTTATGTTGCTTAATAAAATAACATTATTTAAAACGCAGCTGCTATGGTGGTTACTTAATGTTTCGCACATTCCTTTTTTACACAGGTAATAATAGTACAACGTTTATGGCTGACAAAAGGTTGTCTTACAGAGCTACCTATACAAGAGCGGCAAGCGTTTTTTTAAACATGCAAATTCTATTGCCAATATATTTTCAATAAAATAAAACTACCAAGCGAACTATCAAATAAGATTTTCCTTCCGGGTGGTGTTAAATTCGCGTTCTAAAGGTTTGTTTCGTATAAACTGTATGTAAATGATAAGTTTTGACATAAAACAGACGCTTGCCGCTCTTATTTAGGTAGCTCAGTTACTCATATGTACCTATGCAGGATGAGCAAAAACAGAAAAAGGTGAAATTTGTTGCTTTCTAGAGAAGTTTGTAGTAAATTTTAGACGATGCATTTCTTGTAACTTTAAAAATTTTAAAATTATTAAATTAAAATTATGAAATATTTTTGACTTTGTTGGTGCTTTCAATGTCATTTTTGGTTACACAATTAGGGACTTAATAAAATTGGATAAACTTTTTCTTTAAATGTTGACTGGTCACGCGCAAAAGCTAGTGGTAAATAAAACATGAGGAATTTTTAACCCATGTTAAAATGAAAACAAAATACAATAGCGGTTTTCACCCTCTGTATTAAGCGTACAACTCTGGGGGTCTACTCTCTATTGCGATGCGAAAACAATTTCGATGCGAAAGCTAAATGTCAACTTTGTACTCTCTATCACTTTCGCAAAATTTTCTGAAAATCAAGCGATAGTTGTTATAAAAATAAAATATGGCGCGGATTTACAGTAATGAAATGCCAAAGTGTCTAAAAATATTTGAAATTGGAAAATTTAAATAAAATAAAGTGATGATTTACGAAAAGAAAAAAAATTAAAAGATGCGAAAGACACATGCGCAAACGTATTAAAGAATACCAATCGCTAGATTTGCTACAATTTTCTTTCGCATCGCAATAGAGAGTAGCCCCCTGCTGTACTTAATACGATTTAATACTACAAAGCGTGAGTGTCTTTTTCGATAGTATTGTAAATTAATGAAGTTGCTGAGTGAGGGTTATTTAACAAACGTGTTTACTACAGCTTTTTGTTGGATTTTTCAACCACAGCGTAGTAAATTTTATTTTAATACATTTTGTTGTTGCAGTATTGTTAATCTTAGTACTTTAACTAAATTAATAAGATTCACAAGGTCTACAAGGGACTTTACTATCAAGAGTGAAAACCGTTAATAAAATAAAATAACAAGCGTTTAAATTACAAACACATAATATTACAATAAAATTGAGTGATTTTTAAATTTTAACATTTTCGTGCATGACTTTCCAAAAAAGCACAATTTTTAGAATTCAGCAATTTTGTAAAATTACTTTTTTTTAGTAAAATTTAACTTTCCAAACATTAGCAGGTATAATTAAAAAATTTCTTTATGTTTTATGGTCCATAATTATGAAACTAGGATCGTTGACGCAAAAAACACCTATTTGTAAAACTTCTTTTAAAAGTACTAAAAATATTAATTTGGGATTCAAAAGAGTTACTGCTTGTTTTTCAAATAAAAATGTTCGTTTGGGGATTTACATTAAAACACTAATAGGAAAACTTTAATTTGTTTTTGTTTTCAATATTAATTTCTAAACGAAAATTTTTATTTTTATTTAAAAAAAGCAGGCAGTTGTCTTCAAAATTTTCCATGGGATCCTAGTGCAAACTAGGGAATGGTAAATGGATTCAAAAATCGATTTACGATTTTTCGACCGACTTTTTTTTATTTCGGTTTTTGAAATCGATTAATCGAGCCTCAAAATCGATTTTAAAATCGATTTCAAAATCGTTTAAGATAAATTTGCAACCTTATATCACAAAGGGGGATACACCTGCTTTTTTTTTGTTTTGGCAAAATACTAGAGACATTGAATTAAGATTTTTACAGTGGACAGATATTACACTGTTTATAACTTTCCTGCAAAAAGTGAAAATGTGTTAATTTTTAGATGACGTTTACAGGAACAATTGCAATATTTCGCATATTAAAATTGTGTTCTTGTGTAGTGAGTCAGTCCTGTCACAGAAATCAATTCCGACCGAGACTGGAAGTGATTTCTTATCTTGCTTCTCATTTAACGAAATCACTTTCGATCGTAATTGATTTCTGTTACAGGCCTGAGTGTATGGATAGTATTTCAAATGATTATGACAATAGTTCTTGTTCGGTGGCGACTGTTTCTTTGCTAAGTTACTATTAAGTTAGTTTTAGAAAAGAAACGTTTGCATGTCGGAAAGATGCAGATTTATTTCCTTATAATTTTGTATTTGTTAGGATAAATTACATACTTTTTGTTTTTTCACTCTGCTGATAACTAGATTTTAATATCGCTTACGCACTGGTCTGTTTGAATATAAGCGTATTTCCACAGGAATGTCATGGTTTAATTCACCTGTTGTGCTTCTATAATATGTTGATTTTCACAAAGCTCACTTTTAGTGTTTGGTTTGGTGCGATAACTTTAGGTAGGACTGTTTTGTTCAATGTCCATTGATGACTTCAATTTCTGAAGAACAAGAGGACCTATATTAAAGTTGGAATTATACCAAGGGTACTAATAGGTAAATACGTTAAACTACAACGGTTTTTTTACTTTAAACCAGGGAAACACTTCAAGTTTTATTGTGCATGCCCATAATTTATCGATTTAACTAAGATTAAAATTTACAAAATTTTGATAAAAATAAAAAAATTGATTTTAAAAGCACAATAATCGATTTCAGTATAAAATCGCATACGTAAATTCGATTGCAAAAAATCGATTTTTTTTACCACAAAATCGATTTTCGATTGGAATCGAAATCGATTTACCATTCCCTATTTCCAAACAGTCAGCTTAGATCGTACAAGCCACTAGATGAAATTTCATTAATTTTGATCCATTTCGAAGAATTTGTACGGACATCAGTTAATTTTATGGTTTCTCCGATAGCGTGGATACCTTTAGAAAAAAAACCTGATAACATATCTTAACTCAAATGCTTATTCATAAAAGTATGTTTTTATTTCTAAGCTCTAATTATAATTTATGTAGCTGTAAATTAAATAAAAAATATTCTTGATTCCGCCTCAATTTTTTTATGTATAGAAAGGCGAATTCATTTCAGTTAAATTCATCATGACATGTAGTTTGACATCATCGTGGATCCAATCGACTAATTGAGGGGTGGGCAGTGTTTACAGATGGATCCAAGATGTATATATCGCGGACACCGAAGTGAAAAGGTCATTCAGACTTCCTGATGAGTGCAGTGTCTTCCAGGCAGAGATCCTAGCGATCTGTAGGGCGACGGAAGTGATACTGGATCACATCGTGGGTAGATCTCTGGTGACAATATACGTCGATAGTTAGGCGGCGCTTAGGGCATTGACAAATTATTAAAATATGGTGCGATCGTGCCTGGTCGCTCGGTGTAGGGAACTCATGGAGGCATTCAATGTAATACTGTGTTGGGTACCTGGACACTGCATGGCTGATGGAAATGAGGTGGCGGACAAACTTGCGGGAGGACTTAGTGGTAAGGGACAGAGGGTAAAGCCCCCCTATGTTACTAATATGGGGTGATACGGGAAATGATGTTAACCGATCCTGGAGGGACAACGGATTGCAGGGTGTATAGGTCACTACGACCCAGATTGGACGCGGGTGCAACCAGGGTTCTACTGGGATTGGATAGGGGTGGTCTAAGAACACTTATAGGGCTCTTGACGGGTCATTGTTCTGTTAGGGCTTTTACGGGCAAATGGGACAACACCATGCCGGACTTCTGCAGATTATGCGATGATTCTGAAGAGCTGGACACGATCGAGCATGTACTGTGCCACTGTCCTTGGATGCAGGGTCTCAAATAGAAGTGGCTAGGAGAAAGATTTAACGCCGAACTGGGGTGCATCGCTGGATGTAATCCTGCTGATCTATTGGGGTTTGTCAGGGAAATAGTGCGGTTGTTTCTGTTGAGGAGACTAGAGAGGGTAATAGTTCTATCCACCTCATACTTCTTTTCTTTGCTTATCTCTTTCTCTACCTTTTTTTCATTGAAGGGATTCACAATGGACCGTATTGGTCTCCGAGTGGAAGTATGCCCTTGGGCACATAACCCTTCTTAACCTAACCTAACCTTGACATCATCGTTCGTTCCGATATCTGTTAAGTGTTATAAAATCTTGTATATTTTGCTTAAAAATCATTAAGCATAAACTCCTTTTAAAGAAACAATTTTTTATTTCAGGAAGAAGCTTTGAAACCCGATGTTGTCAGCGATGCCGATTTTAAATCCATTACAATTACTTCTTCAGATTTTGAAGTTATGGATCAATCGACGGAACGTTCTTTTCTCCTAATGGATGGCAATGAAAAATTACATGTCGCTAATACGGAATTGTTTTGTAAAAAACTCAAATGTCCCCAGACAGCTAAAATCAAAGTAGTAACCATATTTGGTAATACAGGCGATGGCAAATCACATACAATGAATCATACCTTCTTTAAAGGGGAGGAAGTATTTAAAACTTCAGCCGAACAAAATTCCTGTACTCTAGGAGTTTATGCTGCCATGCAGCCGGAAATAGGGGTATTATGTTTGGACACAGAGGGTTTACTCTCCACCTCAGCGCAAAGCAATAGACGTATGCGTTTGTTACTTAAGGTAAGTTATTATACCTCTAGAAAACAAAATTAATTTGCTTAATTACTACAGGTTTTAGCCATATCAGATATAGTTATATATCGCACTAGATCGGAACGTTTGCATAGTGATATGTATGATTTTTTGGGTACCGCTTCTAAAGCTTTTTGTTTGCATTTCTCGCAAGCCTTGCAATCATTGTCCATGCAGGGTGCTGCCAATTTGGGGCCATCTGTTATAGTGTTTCATGAAACCAGACACACAAACCCTTTGCAAAATTGTAAGTTAAACAAAAATAATTTTAACAATTTTTAAATTTTCCGTAATATGAATTGAATTTGTTTTAAGCCGTCGAAGAAAGTGCCGAGGAAAAAATGCGTGAAAGTTTTTCTCGCTTAAACTATGACATTAAGGCTTTTAGTTCTTTACGTTATGTGGGCATAAAAACATCTTCAACTAGCTCCACTGATTATAGCAAATTGATATTTGCTTTGCGTTGTGATTTAGAAAATACCACAGTACGATCTCCCAGACCGCCCAGTGTTATATTCCGGGCTATGCATGCTTTAAATAAAAAGTTTTCCGGTGAAATTTCGGAAAAATCTATAAATCCCTTTCCCGAACAGTATTTTACTTGTCCCATACTGTGTGCCTCCTGTAATAGACGCTGCCAACGTTCCATGGGTCATGACGGGGAGTCACATCAGAATTCTTATCCTTGCCAGCATCAACATCAATTCGAGAATAAAGTTGAACTGTGTAAATCTTGTTATAATAATGGTCGAGAAGTGATTGTTTCGCGTATTGATGGTTGGACACATTCGGTTGTTAATTGTCCGCATTGTGGAGAAATTGCTAGGACATTTAAATATTGGAATGGTATCCAGGTCTGCGATGCCGTACGTTCTCAAACAGTACATGTTTGGAAGGATAGTAATTTATTAGCTAAGGGTCCTACGCACTCTGGACAAATGGTTTTGGATAAAGTATCGTATGTGTGTGAGGCGTTCACAAATTTCTCATCACAGCCCACGGGAGCGTTAAAGGAATGGTGTGCCGACAAGGTAGCACCGAAATATTGGAAGCCAAATAATGAAATTACGGTGAGTTGGAAGAATTTCAAAACTACTTAAAAAAAATAGTTTTTTAGTTATTTCTACCAAAAAAAATTAGATTTTCTTACTACTCAAATTAGAATTTCCTAAATTATCAAAAAGTAATTTCAATTTTTGGGAATACAAAATTTTAATTTCAAAAGATTTTGTTATTCGTGCTTAATTCCCAGTTTTTATTCTTGACAAAAAAACCTTAAAATTTATTGTTGATGGGATAAGCTATTCCTATGCGCATTTCACTGGTTGCTTAGGCCAGATCATCAGGAAACTTCATCCATAAAGATTTTATAAAAACTAAAGATATTAAACCAAATAAAACTGTTAAACGTATAAGAATTATAGCAACAGTTCTACTTGTAATAATATCAAAGTTTAAACAAAACACATCAACAATAAACAACAGTGGGTTTATATCATCTTACATTCCCCAGTGTTTTTGTCAAGAATAAAAACTGGGAATTAAGCACGAATAACAAAATATTTTGAAATTAAAATTTCCTAAATTTATATAAAACTAAGCTAAAAAATAAAAATATAAAATTATTAGTTAAATTGCCTCGAAATTAGTCATAATCCCCTCTATTTGTATTTCCCATAGCTTTGCTTTTCTTGCAAGAAAAACTTTGAAAAGACTGGCTTACGGAAACATCATTGCCGTGGGTGTGGCGAAGGTTTCTGTGATGCCTGCACTCAATATCGTATGGCAGTACCTGCACGAAAATGGTTCGATTATGTGAGAGTTTGTAGTGATTGTCGCCAACAATTATTACTACAGCCTGATGGCATACCAGGTAAAAACTTAAAACTCTAAAATAAAACAAATTATAATTTGTTTGAGTTTTTAATTTAATGTATGTATATAGCCTGTGATCAACAAACTAATGATAATCATAATTCTCCAAATAATTCGGCAGGACCGGCAGCAGCCACAATGGGCAATAATTTAGAAGAAACGGTAACAGTACGCAAATGTGGTGAAACTTTATATAATACGGTCAGTAAGGTTGCTACGGCGGCTATAGAATGTACCAAAGGTTAGTAAAACACTAAAATTTTTCTTTTATTTTGTTTGGAAGGCTTGAAAAAAAATTTATTATATTTATTTTGTGTGTTGCTTTGATTAGAAATAATTAAAGATACTGCTCGACCCGACTATTGGGTACCAGATGCTGAAGCTGTACGCTGTCACATTTGTAAAATGCAATTTGGCACTGCCGAGGAATTGGTGTTAGCTCAGGTCTCTAGTGATACGCCTCAAAGTCCTCAGAAAGCATTTAAAGGCGGTGATTGCAAACGTCATCATTGTCGCAAATGTGGTCAGGGTGTATGTGCTGAGTGCTCAAAAACCCGAAACCCAGTACCTGATCGTGGTTGGCTAGATGATGTACGTGTCTGTGATGAATGCGTTAATGATATGTCGTCTGCTAATCCAATATCATCATCCACATCTAATGGTTGTTCCCATCAACACACGAAAGCTCCTTTAGATGATCCAAAAACCAAAGTTGAATAAGGTTGAATCACACTTTTTTTAATTCATTATCTTTTAAATTTTGTTTTTGGTTTGTTTAAGATAATTTAGGGACTATGGATTCTACAGTACAGTGTTTTATGGTTTTTTTGCAACGTCTTCTTCTTGTGATATTGAATACCATTATTATTATATGTTAATAAAATCATATAGTATATAAATATGTACTATATACATACATAGATATGTATATTATAAAAAAAAATTATATTTTAACTAAAAAAGGAGTAGTTGTAAAGTTGTTTATTTGTACAATAATAATTCATACGATTTATTTAGATTTTGAAAACCCATGTTTGTTTGTCCACTTTTTTTCTTCAGAAAAAGCTGGCCATTTCATAACGGTAAGTATTAAAATCAGCTAGCACCGTTCATCATATAAGTTGTGTTCATTTATAGAAAATTATTGCAAATTTTCAATAATTGTTACTAGTAAGTGTTCAGGTACTCGAAAAACTTGCAACGAGAGAGTGAAAAAAGAGCATAAAAATTTGAGAGGGTTGAAAATTTCGGATACTCAGCTAAATTTTTACTAGCAAGAATTATTCAACCATCTACTTCATGTTTTTGTTTAAAAAACAATTTTTATAATTTTTAAATTAAAAGTTTTTCAATAACATAAAAAATATACATACTTTCACTTAAAATATTTATTTTTCTAAAATTTAAGAACAATATTCTTCCGAACATAGTTCAAAACATTTGAATTTATCAAGAAACAATCTCGCATCTTACAGCTGAATGGTTTCGATATGCCGAACTTGCTAGTTTTTGCTGTTAAAGTGTTCATCTATTTTTTTGTCGTACATAATTGGAAGAAAAATTGTGTAAATTTTAAATTTACTCTCTCATTGCAAGCTTCTGCTAGTAAAGTAAATGAACGCACCTATTGTCGCCTTTATGAAAACTACTGTTTTTTTCTTTTTACTTACTTACGACTACACTTCCAGTCGGAAAAGAACCATCCAATTGTAGTGGGAAAGGGAAGAAATTATAAACTCACTCTGTTTATTGTCGGTGTTTTGTCTAAGCTTTGATATCGTTACAAATACAACTTGGGTGTTTGAAATTCTCATTCGCTTAACAGTTTTATTAGTATATTTTAGCTTTACCATAGTCTTTGGGAAAAGGTTTCCTGATGATCTGGGCCCTATTCCACAAAACAACTTATCAACTTTTCACTTTTCACTTTGCACTTATCAAATTGAATTTTTTGGCAAAGTGATAAGTGTTTCTGTTCCACAACATTCTTTGCAAATCTCCCTTTGCTTTAAGCTAGTGTTTGCAAAGACTTTGCTCTCTTTGCAAAAACTTAGCTCTCTTTGCAAAGTCTTTGCGCTCTCTTGCAAAGTGCTCCACAAAGGATTTAAGCAACTTTGCATTTCTGTCTTATCACTTTTCACTTTGCATTGCTTAATATAAATTATTAAAATGAGCTAAAAAGTAAAAATGGAAAATATACTTGCAGTGTTACATGTTATTTAAGAAAAAAAAAGATATTTTTTTTTCTAGTAAGTTTTTTTTTTATGAAATTATTAGCTGAATTCACACCGAGCTTGTTAGTTTGTTAGTCGTTAATCGTTACTTTTTTACACGCATTTTGTTTTTGTATATTTAACGCGCTACCGTATTAACATTTAACAAATTAACGACACGGCACCCCTGATAAAATAGTTGTTAGTTGGTAACTCACTACTTACCGTCAGTAAACGTTATTTGTGTCAAAGCATGAGTAATTAAATGGTTGACAATTGTTTTTTTACACTTTCTCATGGCATGTTTTATTTTTTCCAGAATAATAAATTGTGTCAGAACAATAAATCAGTTGTTTTACTACGAAAGTTACCAGACTAACAAAGTTTTAAAAAGGGGGTCGTTCACAGTTGGTAACTTTAACAAATTAACAAACTACCGAGTAACAAATTAACAAGTTCGGTGTGAATACCACTATTGTAAATAGCATATGAGAATTATTTCTTTTTAAAGGTTATTTTTATTATATAAACCAATTTTATTTTCGAATGTGTTCAATGAATCAAATTTCAATTTATAAAGCTTCCTTGTAATAGTCTTATTCCTTCATTTGTTCACATATTTTTGCTTATGCAAACCTTTGCTTAACATTGAAGCTATAGATATATACATATGAATATAAATTATAAATTGGAATCATTGAACACATTCGAAAAATAAAAATGGTTAATATAATAGAAATAACTTAGAAAAAGAAATAATACATAAAATGTATTAAGTATATATATACACATTCTGCTGGTGTCTTATAATTGTAAAAATGTATACACAAAATTAACTTCATTGCTAAATAAAGGGTAGTTTAAAAAAAATATGTAACATAAAGGTACAATAAATTATAGTAGTGTATAGATTTCCTAATTCCTAATAATATGTATGTATGTATATATCTATAGCTTCAATTTTTACCAAAGGATGGCTTAAGCATAAAGTATGTGAATTATCAAAGGAATAGGACTATTGAAAAAAAGCTTTAACATTTTATTTAACATTCCTGGGAGAAAGTTTTGGAAAAAGCTCAATCTTTGCAACTGGCGTTTGTCCAAAAAACATGGACATATGCGTCTACTATAACATCGACAACTCTATGGATGGTTCTGTAAACTGCTGATTTTGCAACACCATGCATAGCTACAACTCTATGGTACTGGCAACCATTTCCCAGCAGAAGCACACAGTAGCAGTTGATTTTCAGCTTAATTGTGCTCTAATTCTTCTTTAGTTTTATTTGAAAAGAAATCAACTTAAATCAATTAAAATTTTGTAGTCCCGAAAAATTAATTCGGGCCATATAATTTCTTATTATGCCCACGTCTCCACTATTGTAGAACAAAAACTCGCGGATTAACATTTTTAAGCTTCACTAGCTATAACAATACGAATTTGCAAAGAGATCGTTTACCTTGCAAATTTTTAACAAACTTATCAAAATTTGCTTTGCAAAAATAGAATTTACAGTTTTTGTGGAACGAAACAGCATAATTATTTGCAAAGTCTTTGCAATTATAACTTTGCACTTTGCACAAGAGAACGTACGTGGAACAGAAATTGAAAAGAGAATATAAAAATCGCAAAGACTTTGCAAATTTCACTTATCAATTTCAACTTATCACTTATCAAATTAAATAGTTCTGTGGAACATAAAGTTTTGCAAATTGACGAAAAATTTGAAAAGTGCAAAGTGAAAAGTTGATAAGTTGGTTTGTGGAATAGGGCCCTGGCCTAAGCAACCAGTTAAATGCGCAAAGGAACACGATTATTCCCCAACAACAAATTTCAGTGCATTTTCCAATGAGTATTTGGGATAAGCACACATAATTACCCAGCAAAAAACTTTGGAAGTTGTTCGAGTAGAAGGGATATTTTCATGACTTCTTGAGCACTTAACTACTTGAATGAATTAAAAATGCCTTCCAAAATTCGAATAAATTTTAAATAAGTGAACCCATGAAAAATTACATGCCATGCACCCATTCAACTCTTGTGTAGGAATTACAATTTTTCACTATAATTAGGTATTCTTTGAGGATTGAAAGGGGATGAATATTATATACAATTGACTTTAATGGCTGAGTTAAATTTTTTTAATATATACATATGGAGGGCTCAGAGCTGAAGCGAACCAAGTCAAAAATGAAAATTCGATAATATTTTGAGTTTGAGTAAGTGAATTTCCATTTATTTCTGGAGCCATTGACATGGGTTTATTACCGTTACTTTTTGAACGAAAAACTTTTTGATTTAGTCCGTTACAGAACTCGATAGAGTTAACCTTTGCGAAGAATTTCACACCAGTTTTATTTTATGACTTGGTTCGGTTCAGCTTTGAACCCTCCATATGTAAATACATTTAATATTAATATGTATTTAAATTTGTTATATTTATTTATTTATTTATTAAGGCCTATGCAATAGGTTTGCTTATCTCTGCAACAATACAAAAAACAACAGGCATTTTATTTGTGTAAAATTTACCCGCCGTTGTCAAAATCTTACTCCTGCATAGGGAAAACAAAAGTAACAATGTTTTTTATAATACATTCCCATAATGCATATAAAAACAAGTAAGAAAGTATAGTCGGTCAAGCCCGACCATATGATACCCTACACCACAGTATTAAAAAACACATAATGCTTATATGTCCATATAAATATGGATTTATCTATGTTTATAAGTCATTAAAATCGGTTTAAAAGTTTGTGAGAGGCAGAAATTGCCCCCTACCTCCCCTTGTGGTCCTATTTTTGAAAAACTATATAGCTTATGTGTCCATATAGATATGGATCTATCTATGTTTTAAATTTCATTAAAATCGGTTTGAGAGGCAGAAATTGGCCCTATCTCCCCTCGTGGTCCTATTTTTTAAAAAATGCATCCCTTTTGTGTCCATAACGATATTGTTCTATGTATGTTTTAAATTTCATTAAAATCGCTTTGATAGTTTTTGAGAGGAAGAAATTTCCCCCTATCTTCCCTCGTGGTCCTACGAATTGGCCCATTTTCAATAGGCTTGGTCCTTGTGCCAATAAGTCCTTAATTTGATCAAATTATCTCCAAAATTGCGACCTATACTTTGCGCACAAGGTTACATGGACAGCCAGCCGGACGGACATCGTTAGTTCGATAAACTTTAAGGTGGGTCTAGGACCAATATTTTAAGGCGTTACACACATCAGCACAAACGCATAATACCCTCTCCACTATTGTGGTGTGGGTATAATTAATATCGAGCACCAATGAAAATACGTATTAAAATCATTAATGATTCATTGCTTTTCATTCACACTGATTTCAGTTAATATTCCAGATCAATGAAAACCCCGATCTAATCACTGAACTTTCATTGGTTCTAAGCAATATTTTTAATGACGAGCCGTTTACCTAAATGTGAACCCATGCTCGCCAACGACACGCTAATGTTAAAATCATGCATGTTTCACCTAAAAAGAACCAGTGCATTATCCGCGGAACCCATGCATTTACTACTTCTTTTGCATGTCTTTTTTTGCTGGGTACTTCTTTTGCATGTCTTTTTTTGCTGGGTAATGAATAGCTTATTAAATTTTTGTTGTCAATGTGTCAATAAATAAAATGATTTGTAGTAAAAACATTTTAAAGCAATATATGCATAGGTGCTGCTTGATATTATGTATAACGAAAATTTAATACAAAAATAGTCCTAAGTGTAAAAAAAGAAGAGTTAATATGCGCAGAACTAAAAAGTGTGGTCTAATAAAAGCAGGGTTTAAAAGCATCCATCAGCTGAATGCTTTTTATTTTTGCTTTTGCCACTGCTATTGAAATTTGTAATTTTTTTTCCAACAGCCAATGTTTTGTTTTTCGTTTGTGCAAAAAAGCAAATCTCCTATTTTGTATATTTTTATTTTCTGACAACTGCTTTTTTACCAGCCAGCGACAAAAATGGACAACCACATAAAAAGCAAAAGCTAAAAAAAATTATTTCGCCTTTTGCTTTTTTACTTTTTCCTGAAAGAAGAGCTAGTTAAAAAAGACAAACCAAAAAAAAAACCTAAAATTCAAAGAACAAAAATTCTTCTCTGGCTGGTAATAACAAAAAGGCGATTCAATAAAATGAAAAGCAGCGGAAGTGTGTGCTAAAAGCAGTCTGAGCAGAGCTATTAGCTCTGCAAAAAGGCAGATTACAACGAAAAAATACTGATCAGTGTACAAGCAACATGGTTTTTTTATGGTGATGAGGAAAAATAATTTTTTGCCTTTCTTCAGTAATGTTGTAGTAATGTTGTTGTTGCTCGCCAAACAAATAAAAAATTCTTGTTGTGTTTGTTTTGCATGAAAAATATCACTTGTCGTCGTCGAGCATTTTTTTTCGCAATCATGTGCCTTTGCAACCTTTTTTGCTGCTTTTATCTCCTATTTTGCGGCTATTAGCATGCATTGGTTTTTGATTTGGCGGCTGTTTGACAGAAGCTGTTTGTTTCATTCTTTTTCCTACCTATTTTTTCCTACAACATAAAAGTAATTGCCGTTGCTTTTTGAGTTCCATCAAATTGTTAAAAAAGCAAAAGCTGAAAAAAGCCAGTGCCAATTATTTTGTGTGTTTATTTTGCTGCTACTTTTGAAAAGTGTGGGCTTTTTTAGCAGTGGAACTTGTCGGCTTTTTAATTTTGATTTTTTTTTTAATAGGAAAAAGTCAAAATTTGGCTGCTTTTGCTAATATGGCGATAGCATTTTAAACCCTGAATAAAAGTTGCGTTCGAGAACACAAAAGTTTTTACTATTTTTTACTAAACTTTACTGCATTTTACGAAATTGCGTTCGAGTACACAAAATGCAGTAAATGAGAACATAAATTGAGAGCGAAAAGTGACAGTTCTTGTCTGAGTATTTACAAATGTTTACTGCAGAAATTTTTGCAGTAAAATTTAGTAAATCAAAAAAACATATGTTTCAAAAGGTAAACAAACAAAAGTAACAAATAAAAAGCATACAAATTGTGAAAAAATTGTTAAATAAAAGAAAAGTTGAAAAAAAATTTAAACAAAACCAAAAGTGAATATATATTAATTAATTAAACTGGTTTGTGAAGCATTTATTTGGCTAAATACAAACTTTTGAAATTGTTTTTGTTATGTTAATTTTTTAGAGTTGTAAAAGTGTGAAGTATTTGGATACTTAAGTAATCAATAGCAAACAAATTATGCATGTTCTTTTAAATAATTTAACCCGCTACAAATTACTAAAATCAAATAATATAAAAAACAAACAAATATGAAAGATTACATAAAATAGTTTGTTTGCATTTTCCAAAAATGTTCGTGTTATAAAAAGTATTTAATCGAGTACCGATAAGAAAACGAGTTAAGTAATCTAAAGTGTCCACATTTTCAACACTTCAATTATTTGCCATCAGCTGTTGCCTTTATTTTACGAATTTTTACAAATTTTGCGTTCGTGTACTTTTTTGGACAACAGCTTTTTGTGAGAGCAAATTTTTCAGTTTACTCATTTACTGCATTTTACTGTAAAAGTACTCAAACGCACCTAAAATAAGTTTGTTAAACTTATTTTGTTTTATATACGCATGTATATATTTTATTTTCTTTCTCATTTATGTTGTAAAAAAAAATCAATTTTTTTATTAATCATAGACATACAAATTAAACTTATAAGCTAAAAAAAGATTTTTTAAGATTTTTGAGTGCTTGAAAACGAAGGGGAAAGAAAAGGTATTTAGGAAAAATGAGTCTATTAATACATTTATGCAGAAAATAAGTTAAAATCTTGTTAATCTAATTGTTAAAACTATTTTTTAGTTTAAAAGAAGTTATCGATGGGTATACAATAGGCAAACTGTGTATCGCTTAACTTAATGATACATAAATTTTTGACTTTGACTGCAAAGTATTATGATGTTTTAGAACTCAGGGGCCAATTAACGGCATTGGATATCAATCGAAATTCCCATTTAAATTGTATTGTAATTTCGATCGATATCGAATGCGCTAATTCGGTTCCAGTCTAGGACAGAAAAATATACTGCTTCAAATATTTTTAGTTAGGTTTCTTTTAAACCAAAAGATGGTTAAAGTATGTTTTACATTTTAAATATCTACTTTAAACGTTATACATATAAATGCTGGAGTTTCTTTTTCTTTAAAAAGTTTCACTTTCTGATAATAATTAAAATTGAACTTTAGGTTTAGTTATCTAAATTTTTTTTTTCAAATATCTAAAACTACCTTAAACTAAGATTAAATAAACCTGGATTATCTTCATAAAAGAATACTATTTTGTTGTTTATTAAAAAAAAAAAATCATCTTTGTGTTCGTAAGGTAAATTTAAACTTTAAAGCTGTGTTCACAATGGCAGCAACATTTTCAATTGGTGTTCATAATAGAGCAACAATTTTTTTCGCAACCACACATTTTCAATTAAGGAAACGTTCAAACAAAAATTTAACTAAAGTTTTCAATAAAGTTGAGTACATATCAGCAACAATTTGTATGAAATTATAAATGACGTTTATAATAAATAGTTTTATTAAGTTTTAAATGAAAATTTAAAAAAAATGGTTTAAAAAATAATAATAAATATGTACGTATAATTGTTGTGGGCGAAATTTGTAAACGTATTGTTCACCCCTATCGCAAACTGAAAAAATTCCCATATTTTTTTATTGTGAATGATTCCCATAACAAATTTTTTGGGAATGAATTCCCAAGCTTAAAAAATTTGGCATCGCCAATGTTTACTCCCGCGAATTTTTTTAATAAATAAATTCACTCGTAAAACTTCTCTGAGTGGAGAAGCAGCTCGCGCTTTTTGTCATTATTTCTTAAGGGCAAACAGGTCGTTTTTGTTTGTCTGCTTTTGTTGCGTTTTGCGGTGTCACCCCGCATTGGTTAGTGTTTCGGCGTCGTATAACTGTACCGAGTTACAGTTTTTGCGGTATCTGCATTAACTATATGCAATCGTTTTTAACCTCAATTTGAGGTTTTGTCTGGTGGAGAACCATTAATAACTCAATGTGACTGGTGGAGAACCAAAGATAACTCAGACGTTTTACTGGTGGAGTACCAAGGAAATAACTCGGAAGATTACTGGTGGAGACCAATATACTCTGGAGCGGATTCTGGAATCTCTCGCCTTCCTATACGAAGGTTTAGGTCGAACGAGGACTTTGCGGTTGATGCTCCTAAAATTTGTGTGATACCCTGGCAATATAACTATTAATAGTTCGCCAAACAAATTTTAGTTTAAGAAAGCAAAAAAAAAAAAAAAAAAAAAATAAATAAATTCCCAACAAGTGTTGATGTGAACGAGAAGGGAACATGTAAATTTTAATTTGTATTCTTAAGTAGGACTAAATTAAATTACTTTTTCCTCTTATTGAGAAAATGAAGATAAACACTATTCATTATTTATTTTATCATATTTTTATTAGTATTTTATTTTGTATATTTTTCTTTCACAATACAGGCACTGACAAGTTACTCACAATAGAGACGTTTGTTAACAAAGCACTGAAAAACAATTCACAATAGAAATTTTTACTCCCAAAATATTTGCGATACCGATTTGTTGGGGATGGGAATTAAGGTTTGATCTAGGCTTGCCAGATGAGCTTGATTTAGCTTGATTCTCAAGATTTTTAGGGCTTCTCAAGAATCAAGATAAAATTGTTTTTCTCAAGCTAAAAGAAATTTTCAAAATTTTTCTTCATTTTTTAATATAAACTCAAATTAAAAACAATTGCTTTGTAAAATTTGTCATTTGCGTATTCATTCATATTATTTAAATTTTTATAAATTTCACATACGACATCTTTCAGCACTAGTTGTAAATTTCCCCCTATACTCAACATTATTCTTTACCCATCACTTGTAACTTGATAAAACAAACAGAAAAATATAATTGCAAATTAAAATTTGAAAATTTGTAATTCCAAGATAAATGCAAAACGACGAAGAAGCCGGACCATCAAAACAACCTAGATACACAACATTTTGTGACAGATGGACTACGCACTCCGATTATTCCAAATGGATTATAAAAAAGCATGAATTTACTGCAGTTTGCAAATTTTGTAAAACGGAAATTGTCGTTAAATATGAAGGAAGCCGAGCATTGGTAAAACATATGCAAACCAAAAGATATAATAAAATGATGACTTCCCAGGCGATGTCCCAAAGTATTTCAAATTTCGTCATTCCAAGGGCAAATAAAATAGAAACACAAATTTCGAAGGCCGAGCTGATGTGTGTTTTTCATAACGTCATTCATGGACTCAGTAACAATAGTTTAGACTGCCAAATGAAGCTTAGCACAAGTATTTTTCCCGACAGTAAAATTGCCAGTAAAATTTCTTGTGGTCGTACAAAGTCAGCAGCTATTAAGAGAAACATTTTGGCACCTTATTCGCAGGAAAAAGTTGTAAATGCTCTAAAAAAAATTGTTATTATTCAATAAGCAGTGACGCTTCAAATATAGGCAATGTTAAACTGTTTCCATACGCAGCTCAATATTTTGATATTGAAACAGGAATCTGCAAAAAAATTTTAGACTTTTATGAAGACTCATGAGGAGGCATCTATAGATATGTAACAAAACATTATTAAAATAAGAGTTGGTGTCCGTAACTCTGTATTTCACAAACTTAAAAATGATAATGAGCAAATAATTATAACTTTTGACAGTTGCTGCTAATTATTTGAAAACCTGTTTTGACTTTGGTGACAGTTCCCTTTACAGGAAATTCTCGTTTCTCAATTTAAAAAAAAAAATCGCTTTTATCTTGGGAATTGTTAATGAAAATTCTTAAATCTTTAAAAATTTCAAATGCTATAGATAACGATAAGTTTTACACAGATTATTGCTGTCTTCGTGAGGCCTATAAATATCTCCCAAAAGATATTTCTAACGACCAAATATGGCGTGCATTTTTATAAAACAAGATGAAAGTGATGCCAAAAACCTCAGAAAACTTATTTCTTTTATGTTTTCGATCCCCGTTAGTAATGCGTTTTGTGAAAAAACCTTTAGTGTTTTGAATCATTTGTATTCAAAAGAAAGAAACAGGATGTCTTTTGATCTCATGAAAGCTGAGTTAATGATAAGAATAAATTTAAATGAAAATTGTAAAAACTTTCAAAGCTTTTTGCAAATTGAGGAAGGTATCGCATTGGCAAAAAGAGTTTCAAAAATTAGCAAATATATGTGGCAAAATAAAAGCACATAGAAAATAAATGTATACTTAATGATTTTTTTAACTAAAAGAGACAAATAAAATTTGTGAACTGAATAAAATCTATTAAATAAGTTTCTCCTTTAATTAAATAGTTTTTAGTTTATATAAAAAATAAAATTGTTTGTACCTGGATTTTGAATAAATTGATTTTTGTTTTTAAAATATTCGATTTTTATTTTTGGTAGTCTCAAGATTTGTTTTTGGAAATCAAGATTCTTTTTAACAATGTCAAGCTTTTTCGAAAATCAGACCTGGCAAGCCTAGTTTGATCCCATGTATCATATTCCCATAACATTCGCGATAGGGGTGATTAATTGAAAATGTGTGTGGTTGCGTAAAAATTTTTAATTTATTTTGAACACCAAGTAAAAATTTTGGTTGAACCAGTAAAGACCGAAATTATTCATACAAAAAACAAAAAATTATCAGGGGCGTGCTGAAAATCGTAAATGTAAAACGCTAAAAATTTTAGTCGTTTTTAATAAGGTTTCTGTAATAAAAGTTTTTTATGACATTTTTTATACAAATATTTCTCTATTAAACAGAAATTATTATAATTAGATTAAAAGTTTATTAAAAACATTTTCCAAATTCTTGCGTTTTACGTTTCCAATTTCAGTATGTTTAGTTTTAAAAAACTTTTGGACTTATAATTATAAACAAGAAGTTATATTGACAACAACAAAATACATTTATAAATTTTTTTTATATGACAGTAGTATTTCCTGTTTAACGAACCTTCGATTCTGCGAACATTGCATTTAACGAACACACAAGTTTGCTCCATTGAGTACCTTATATAGCGAACAAAAAATTTTTTTTTGTGCTCAATTTAGCGAACAAATAGGATTCATAACTTAAGTTTAAAAAACCATAATGTGAAGTAATTTCTTACTAGGTTTTAGGTTTTGTTTTTGTAGCATTTTTGTTAGATTATGTATGTTGCAGTGATCAGTAAAATGAGTACAAGAGACTTTTTTGTAAAAGAAAAACTAAAAATTGTGGATGATTACCAAAATGGATTGCGAGTTGTGGATCTGTGCAAAAAGTAACAAGAAGTACAAACTTTGGATTTAAAAATAGGAAAGCCATGAAACAAGGTGAATTTCCAAGAATGAAGAAACAACTTTTTTCTTGTTTTTTACGACAACGACATTCATACATGCATTGTTCTAAAAAAAAAACAAACATTACTTGACAAATTTTTTATGTTAAATTTTCAAGGAAATTGAAAATGAATTTGAACTTATTTTTCATTAAAATTATTTTAGGTTTTACACTACCAGAGTAATGAATTGTACCTTTTTTTAATTTTTTTTAATATATTATACAGATCTCAAAACATATTTCTAAATAAACTACAAATAAAACAGTTCTAGTTATTAACATGGGTACTAGACACAAGCATGGCATATAACGAACTATTCAGTTTAACGAACAGGCCTGACAAAGTACTGGTTCGTTAAACCGGAAAACTACTGATCCTGTTAACCCCGCGTCAAATATGTTGCAATTTACACCTTCTAAATAACTAAAAAATTAACAAAAAAAAAAAGAAGCAAAAAAAATAAATATATATATATATATATATATATATATATATATATATATATATATACATTGTATTAAAAACACGATTAAAAATATTTATGTATTTTTTAAGCTACAGCACTGATCCCTGACTTGCTAAATCCTGTAAATACGATTCCACAAAACGTACAACTTTTGGTCTCAAACTAAATGTACTCTTAAATACCACCGCAGTGTCGGTTATAGCCTTTAAGGGCTCTGCAAAAACATTTGACTCATTCTTTTCAAAGATTTCGACATCCGTTGGGGTAGAAGAAAATGTACCACTACCACCACCAGACGATGGCGAAGAGGATGAGTGTTGATCATCATCATTGTCGTGTTTGGCTAAACATTGTGGTATTAAGCCTGAAGTGATTGATTTAAATATATCTATGATATAAGTGTCGTCCATACTATAGTTTAGTAAAAGATCGGCCGTGTATTGTAAAAACAAACGCTGAGCCAGAGTTGAAACCACACTTTCTGTACGAATTGGAATTTTTAAAACACTAACTAAAGAATTATCACTTAAACTATCAGACAAACCCAATTCAATGTCATCGGGTAGACAAAGTAAAACTATTTGAGAGGTAAAGTCTCGTATATCGTAATCATCATCCATCAAAAGATTTAGCATTAGTCTTATATAGGAGCGCACAAAATTGATACGTTTCTTTTCCAAACATTTGGGATAATGAACGGCTATGTAGGCCATTAGATTGGCGGCTTTTAATCTATTAAAATATTTTCTTTTTAACCAGTTTAAAAGATATGCAAAATTCTACTACTAACCTTAAACAATCCGGTTGGCAGGGTTGGAAAATTTCCGTCAGATATTCCAAGCAAAGTTGAACACATTTATATTCTACACCTTGATTTTGTACTATACGTTCCACACACAGCATCATGGGTGATTTAACATCGCCAGGATGTTTTTTCGATTCTTTTATAAGATTTGTTAAAGTAAAATCGAAATTTTTTAATAAACTCATTATGGCATAGGATTTCATAGCGGCTTCGGGGTAATACAAGGGTAATTTAACCACTTCTTTAAGAGTCAAGTGCAAAGCTTTGCTTTCCCTTAGTTCGGTAGCTAATTCGTTCAGTGTATCATTATCTAATATTCTAACAAATTGATACTCATGAGACATTATTTCAAATTCTTGTAAAATTTCATTATTTTCAAAATTCTCGGGCGACATTTTGACCACAGACTGTAGTTCATTTAGTTCTTTCGAAGCAGCAGCAGGAGTACTAGCCCTTCGATCATCCGTATTTGTAATTGTATCATTAACTGCTTTAGCTTTCAATAGTAAAAGTAACATAATATTAAGGCAGGTCTCAGCTTGTTCTAAAGGCATATTGGTTATAGGCGGACTTAGTGTATAATCGGATAGAGCACCATAAGGCAAAGTTAAACGCATGATATGCAAATTGTATACGAAATTCGATTTGTATAAAACGGGATAATAAAAGGCCATGTTTAAATCACATAAAGTCGTTATAGTAGAGAAATATAATAGTTGTTGTACAACTGCTGGACCAAAATTAAGGGCTGTTAAACTAAAATTTGTATAAATTTTTTTTTTTAAGAAAGAAAAAAATAAGAGCAAAATGTAAACAAATAATTGTATATTTTTGAGGATTTAAGACCAAAAATTCTTTTTCAACCAACCTGTTTAAAACTTCTATGTAAATGTCTAGCATTACTTTTAAAATTACAGCATTTTTAAGTTTTATACGTTCGTGTACACTCACTATGGAACAGGTGATATCGGCAATTAGGTCATCAGTAATTAAAGTCTTGTGATATTTTAGTAAGTATAAAATCTACACAATAATTTGTAATAAAAGAAAATAATTTTAAAAGTACTGAAATATACATACAAATAAGAAAATAACACTTACCTGCAAGAGATTTCCATGTAAAGTATTTGTTTTATATTCGTAAACTCCATCAGCCATTAACTGAAATGAAAATACAAAAATATATAAAATCATATGTGTCAAACCATATTGAACTTAAGAAACGTTTTTGTTAATTTATGAAACTGTTGTTTGCCTAAGGAATTCCATACGGAATCTGATGTTTTTTTTAATGCATTTAGAGACTTTTCGTTAATTTTTGACAGTAGCTTAAGCTTGTTCATGTAAATTATAGTTGGGCCTTTAAATTTATTTACAAAAAATTTTCTAACACTGCTATATTTAAAACAACGTATTTATATGCTTAAAAGGTTTTTTTATGGGTTATATGGTTAGTTATGGACTGACCCTTAATTTAATAGTAACATTTCTTGTTGTATTTTGAATTAAGTTGTGCTTAATTGTATGCCAGTAGCATTATTTTTTACGATGTTTTTCTGTTTTAAAGTGCATCCTGGCGGGCTACAGCGTATTTCGATTCGAAAAGCAAAATTTTCGAAAATAATTTCCGATTCGAAAGTTAAACCGTACTGCGTAACTCGTTCGAAACGATGACAGAGTTGTATTTACAAACAAATGGGAAATTTGATGAAAAGTTGGTAGCACTGCTATTAACTTGAGGGTTACACGATCAAGTTTTGGCTATCAAGTTTTAATACATTCACACTTTTTTACCAATACACTCATACTTTTAAAAATTGATACGAACTTGCCTCTAAAATTCTCTTGCCAGTGAGTGTATCAATTTTCGTTCAAGAAAACAGCTGATTACAAATCTTTTGAAGTTGTTTTTGTTTTTTTTCACAAATATTTTGCCGGCAAAAGCTGAAGTTCTTTTTTTTTACAAATTGTTGCGGGAATTTTAAAATTTTAACTAAAAACCTTTAAAAATAGTGAAATATGTTTATTAATAACATTTATTTATAAAATTAATAAGCAAAATGATGTTCTGCGATTCATAGAGCTGTACAGAAGCCATGAAATTTTATGAATCTTTCATCATATAGGCGATTGATTTGAAAGCCTACGAGTCTATAGCTTCTGAAACAAAAATGCCAGTGGAAGAAGTAAAGAAAAAAATAAAGTCCCTTCGAACAGCCTACAGTGCAGAAAAATCAAAAGTGGAAAATAGCAAAACATTTTGAGTTGTTTTCTCGGCGACGACATCTTGAAAAAGTAAATTGCTTTCAACTTGCGTGCAGCCTACGTCACAGCTGTCAACTTTTGCATATTTTGACAATCAGTATATGTAAAAGACTATCAAGAAAATCTTGATCGTGTGGCTGCACTGTAATATACCAAAATGGACGAAAATATCCCACAACAAAACAAATAATAAATACTATTCAATGTGTGAAAAATATTATAATTGTGTTTTTTAATCAAAATTTATTGCATTTCCCTGTGGTTTGAATAGTCAACAGAAAAAGCCAACCATTGCTTTATACTGCTTTTTATTTGTAAATGTAATTTTTTTTTTTAAATTTTATTAAAATTTCAAGACCACAAATATTAAAACATTTTCAATAATAACATTAGTAAACATTTATTTTATATTAAATCTAATATTTTTAGGTTTAATTTGTTTGTTTTACACTTTAATTAGTATTGTGGTTATTTTGTTGAACTATTTATGGTTTTTAATCCAAATTTTTAATATTTTTAATTAGGCTTAAGTTCATGAAATTTAATTTTTTATTAAATTATTTTTATGAAGAAAGGAATTTTACAACATGAAAGTTAATTAAAATTGTTATTGATAATCTTTCATTCTTGACGTGGCTCGGGCTCGAACCCTGGCCGGCAGGTTACCATGACATGTTTCGATCGCAACCACTCAATCTCCTCAGATGGATTTGCCGT
The DNA here is from genome assembly GCA_930367215.1 of Pollenia angustigena. Lineage (NCBI taxonomy): Eukaryota > Metazoa > Arthropoda > Insecta > Diptera > Polleniidae > Pollenia > Pollenia angustigena. The sequence continues at coordinate 26,235,325 of OV884059.1, forward strand.
CTTACACTCGCAGCCATCGACGACTGCTGACGTCACTAGTCAAACATCAATCCTTAAACCAAATTGTATTTTAACATTTGGTAGATCGAAATTTGCTTTCCTGTGCCCATGTTCTGTAACTCTCGCGTCAGTAAACTTTTCGATTGAAATGTGTGAAATGAAACAGAAATGCCATAAATTGAAACAAACAGCTGTTTTTCTCACTAAACTGTATCTGCAACTTTTTTTGGCGAGTACTAGCTGTCACGTAAGGAAATTACTCGCCAAATTTCAGAAAAAGTGTGTCTGTAACATTTTTGTGCGAAAAGTTTCCGCTTTGAACTGTCAAATAAACTCACGTATAAAAACGGGGCGAGAAAAAATTGTAACACCAAAAAACACTTAAAAATGCAAAATACAAAGAATAATAATAATAATATTTTGTTCTTGGCACATTTTTTTATTGTTTAATTATTTTGCTTTTAACATTTATATAAAATATACGAATGTTTTTAAATCGTTTGCAAACAACAAACATTAAAGTCGCACTTTACATTATTTGGTAAAGCCGACGGTTCTAATTTCGCCGCCGTCGTTGAAAAATTTTCAATTTTAGTAAATTTTGGTCGCCGTCAACGTTATTTATTACTGGCGTTTTCAATGTCTGCAATGTCACATCGGCTTCGAGTGCAATGTTATGACATTTATAACGTAACGACGTAATCTCTTTTGATAGTTTTCGACATGAGTTACAGACACACTTTTTTCTCACTTTTCGAGAAACGATGGAATATTTTGTGTCACATCTTTTCGACGCGAGAAGTTCTCACTATAGTTACAGAACATGGGTACTGAATGATTATCCATTTTACACTTTTATTTATCTTGAACTTTGCACTTTGTAACTAACAAAATAGCTTTCGAACAATTTCCTAACGCTTTTTACATAACTAACACTTGTTTTTGTAATACGGAGCTGGAGTTTCGAAAGGGATTTTAATTGTTCGTAATAGAGAGTTGCCGTTACGAAAGGGACTTTTTGTTTTTGAAGAGGTATAAACAACTTCCGTTCGTTCGAAACAAATAGTACGAAAATCGTAATGCACAGAACAAATTGTTCGAACTCGTAAATTATTTCTTTCGAATGGAAATACGCGGTAACCCCCCTGGTTTTGTCTTATTTAGATATATTTCTTTTTATTTTATATAGTTTCATATCGTCACCTAAATGCAAAAGGGCACATCAACACTTTAATTTTTTTACAGGGAAACCAAAAAAACTTTACAAAATCAATAACAAAAATGTGTACTTGGCGTTTGAATTTCTTTGATAAAGTTGCCGTTTTTTATCGCAGGGATCTAAGTCTGACTTCATACGGCTCATGTCTTATTGACAAGATTCTTCCTTTTTCTTCTTTGAACATGAATTGGCGTTCAAATGATTCATGCCTTGTTGTCGACATGTGCTTTTTTGATATTGAAAACAATAACAAAATTAAACAACGAATGAAAAAGCAAAACGTAAAGACAGTACATGCATCTGTGTAGTCGTTTCTTTTCCCCTCGTCTCTCTCGCCTATAAAGTAGCAATCATCAGGGTTGTGAACTATTTCTAATCAAAAAGCGCCGTGTCTCCAATCAAAAAGCGCTAAAAAGCGCTAAATAAAATTTAAATAAAAAACTTAATGACATGTTTAAGTTTAAGATATTAGTAACACTGGCCGTCAAAAAAATCGTTTTAAATAAAAATTTATGAAAAACAAAGATACTACTGCGCTAAATTCAAATCCGTTTTCAGTTGTTTCTATCATATCTTGTTCTTTTATGGGCTAGTCTTATATTTTGACCGAAATAAGGCATTTATGTGCTACATATATTTTATCATAACTTGAGAACGATATTGATATTTTACAAATAATTATTTTATATTTTATATTATATTTTTCCATGCAAATTAGTATTTTTATCATTTATCAGAAATCCAGGTATATTATGAATAAAAAAAGCAAGAAATCAGTAAACAAAATGTTAACTAGACGTGATTGAATAAACTATTTGCATTTAGCACGCTAAAGTGAATTAAAATCACATAATCAAGTTCTCTAGATCGACTTTTTTTTAGTTTTTTGCCGAGCAGTGTTAATAAAACTTTAATATTTTTAAAAAGCCTTTTCTAATATTTAAGGAAGCTTAAAGTAATATAATTTTAACTATACACGGAAAGAATTATTTACTAATTCGCCAGAAAATATGTCTTGAACCACGAAAATTTTGCACTATTCTCGTCCAAGTCAAAAATTTCTTATTGTATATAAACATAAGCAAAAAGTTGTGACTCAAAGCGAACTAAAATTTACTAAAATACAGCTAAAAAATTAATTTTAATTCTATAGTTACTTAAATCAAGTTTTCTTTGCTTTTTATTTTACAAAATCAGAAGAAAAGCCTAAAAGTTTTCCATAAAAACGTATAGCACTAGTTAGTTTATAAAAAAAAACTTTGTTTCTTGATTCTATTTTAAAATCAGACTAATATTAAATAAATGCTTCTTGAAATTTTGATCATATACCAAAAACGTGAATTTTTTAATCATGAGAAAATGTTTCTTTATTTAAGAAACTTTTACTTAATACGAACAAAATAAGTTAAAATCAGTTATTTAGTTTTGAATTTTCTTGTTTTAAGAAACGAAATGGATTTCTTTAGAAAATAAACTTCTTTCCTTGTATAGAATGCTTTTCAGAGTAAAGTATTTTCAAAACGGAAACAAATTTTGGTTTAATGTGTCTTGATTTTAATGTATGCAAATAAAAGTACAAAAATGTTGGGTATCAATAAAAGCGCTAATTTAGCGCTCTTTTTAAAAAAAGCGCTAAGGAAAAAATATGCGCCTTTTCGACAGTTAAAAAGCGCTTAATCTAGCGCCAAGGGCGCTAAATTGGCAACTCTGGCAATCATGTCAATAAGACAAGAGCCGTATGAACACAGACTAACATTTTTTGTGATCATGTACGAACAAAAACCAATCAGAAACTCGTATCGACTTTTTTTTTTGTTACGCCCTTTTGCAGTTTAGGTGACGATACAAACATAGATAGTCACCTCTATCGCGAATGTTATGTGAATATGTTATATGGGAGCAAACCTATATTCCCATCGCCAACAAATCGGTATCGCAAATATTTTGGGAGTAAAAATTACTATTGTGAATTATTTGTTAGTATTTTATAAACAAACGTCTCTATTTTGAATAACTTGTTAGTGCTTGTATTGTGAAAGAAAAATATACAAAATAAAATATTAATAAAAATATAATAAAATAAATAATGAATAGTGTGTATCTTCATTTTCTTAATTAAAACTCCTTCAATAAAAGAAAAAAGAAATATAATTGAGTCTAACCTTAGAATACAAATAAAAATTTACTTGTTCCCTTCTCGTTCACATTAACATTTGTTGGGAATTTATTTAGTAAAAAACTTCGCGGGAGTAAACATTGGTGATGCCAAATTTTTTAAGTTTGGGAATTCATTCCCAAAAAATTTGTTATGGGAATCATTCACAATACGAAATAAAACAAGTAAGAGTGCTATATTCGGCTGTGCCGAATCTTATATACCCTTCACCATTGTGGGAGCAGAATACAGAGCAACTAGACAAAAACTAAATAGTTTTAACATATGTATACATACATATTAGCACTACTTTAAACTTCATTAAATTTAAATTTAAAAAAGCGAAAACTGGTAAATATTTTTTTTAATCGTTTTTAGAATATAAAAAAAATAAAAATTTAAAAAAAAAATTTTCTTTTTAAATAAACAAGATTTCAACCACAGAACTCACAGTTTCTAACTTAACCCCCTAGACAACTTAACCATGAAGGGACGTTGTTTGAATATCATTAAAATGAAATATGGCCCGTTTGATGTTCACAGTGTTGAGTTGTAATTACTTTTCATGTTTTTCACCACAATAGCAAAGTGGTAAGCCATAAAACTTATTCGAGTTTTGAACCAAAAAAAATGTGGAAATATATTCACCAAAATAGTTTGTGGCATGTAAGTATGCGTGTTTGTTTTCTTTTATCATTTTGGGGAGTTTTTAAGTAGCAAAAAACAGAAATTCCTGTCTAAAATCAATATTGTGGAAATTACAAACGTAATGACAAACTTATATATACCCTTTTACACCTCTGGTGAAGGGTATAAAAAAGAGTAACTTTTGGGATTTCAGTATTTTGATTATAACTCAGCCATTATTTAACCGATTTGACAGATTTATATACCGACGTGTTAAGCAAGAAATTTACCATTTATTTGTGTTATAAAACTTGGACTCGGGAAGATCCATGGTTACCGAAAATGGGTATTTACAAAAAAAAATTAATTTTGGTCATAACTTTTTTGTATCTGAACCGATTTTTTGGTATATAAGTCATATCCATAGGACATATGACAGCCCTAAAATTTAGGTTTTTATACAATTTTTATTTTTTTTTGTACGGGAGGTACCACGCCCACTTCTCCAATCCCGCCCACATTTTGTAGGGTGGTGTGTATTGACAACCTAAATGTGTGTACCTAATTTGGAAACTTTGGCTCTTACCGTTCTCCAGATATACAGAAAAAAGCAATAAAAATACAACAACAACAAGGGATTTTTGGAAAAAATTAGAGGCAGTCGTGGTTTTTTGATCATATCTCAGCCATTTGTGGACCGATCTTGCTGAATTTCAATAGCACGAAATGGTGGACTATATGTGACATAAATGTAAAACAACCTAGCCGCTATCATTTCTGGTTTTCCCGGAAAACACATATCAAGCGTAAGACGGACAGACGGACATGGTTAAATCAACTTCTCTTCTCATATGGACCCAGAATATATATACTTTATGGGGTCTAAAATCAATATTGTGGAAATTACAAACGTAATGACAAACTTATATATACCCTTTTACACCTCTGGTGAAGGGTATAAAAATATGGGAATATTTTCATGGGAGTAGTTGTTTGCGATAGGGGTGATTAATTAAACTTATTTGTGCTTATTTTTCCCCCTTTATTTATTACACTTGGGAATATAGGGTTTTTAAAAAAAAATTCCAGCTTATTCTACCATTACATAACAATACAGGCAAAAATTGCAAACCGTTCAAAAATTAAGCAATGGGCAACGCTGCGGTTTACAATCTGAAAAATTATTTGCCAATGCTTTTTTATAAAAAACATGTTTGCTATTTTTAAATTAGGCTTAATGAAGTTCATCAAACTTAATTCTCATTAAATGACTTTAGTGAAGGAAGGAATTTTGCAACATGAAATGAATTAAACAGCTCAATTACAAATTATTATTTTTAAATTAGGCTTAATTAAGTTCATCAAACTTAATTCTCATGAAATGACTTTAGTGAAGGAAAGAATTTAAATGAATTAAACAGCTCAATACAAATATCAAGGGAATTTTCTCCCATTTTTCCTATGTAAATTCAATTGTAAAAATGGGAAAAAACTTCCGGGGAATATGTATTCATAATTGGGCTGACATTTTTAAAGATCACTTTTATTATTGACTGAACGAGGGATTGAACTCCGGTCGAATTTTCATGTTTCGAGAATAACCAAAATAACATCATCAGGATTCAGGATCAGGAAATTTTCTGTAATTGATTATCTATTTTCAATTTATTTACACATTTCTTCCTCAATTCTGTTTTTCGTACTTTTTGTCAAGACTTTATCTACACCAAACAAAAAACTTTTATATATCGTTAACTGAAACGCAAAAGGCGCTAACTAACTAAAAATGAAAAATCTACCTTTTTCATTGATTCTGATGTATTCCATCAACACAAATGTCCACAAACATTTTTGGAATCTTTCTGCCAAAATTTGCGATTTTATTAGCAAACAACAATAAGCCCTATCTACAAAAGATTAAATGATAAACGCGGCCTTGCATAATATGCTACATTGTCAAATGTTAAAACAACAAGTAAGAAAGTATAGTCGGTCAAGCCCGACCATATGATACCCTACACCACAGTTTTTAAAAACACATCATGCTTATGTGTCGTAAATATGGATTTATCTATGTTTATAAACTTCATGAAAATCGGGTTAAAAGTTTGTGAGAGGCAGAAATTGCCCCCTGCCTCCCTTGTGGTCCTATTTTTTAAAAACTGTATAGCTAATGTGTCCTATAGATATGGATCTATCTATGTTTTAAATTTCATTAAAATCGGTTTGAGAGGCAGAAATTGCACCTATCTCCCATCGTGGTCCGATTTTTTTAAAAATTTATACATTTTGTGTCCATATAGATATGGTTCTATCTATGTTTTAAATTTCATTAAAATCGGTTTGATAGTTTCTGAGAGGAAGAAATTTCCCCCTATCTTCCCTCGTGGTCCTACGACTCGGCCCATTTTCAATAGGCTTGGTCCTTGTGCCAATAAGAACCTATGACCCAAATTTGATCAAATTATCGGAGGGACATCGTTAGTTCGACTCAGAAAGTGATTCTGAGTAGATCGGTATACTTTAAGGTGGGTCAAGGACCACTATTTTAAGGCGTTACACACATCAGCAAATGCATAATACCCTCTTCACTATTGTTGTGTGGTTATAAATAGAAGAAATTTAAATTAAAAACCAATCATTTTAAATAGTTTTTGCTTCTTCTGTTAAATTTTCAAAGTTTTAGATAGGACCTTTTGCGTTTTAGCTGAGAATATATAAGCGTATTTAAAACTTATAGTAACAGAGAGCATGCAAAATATTCAAAAAAAAAAAAAAAATCATTATTAAATTTTAAATCAACTTACCACCATCTCCGCACATTTCGTTAAAATCATTGTAATCACTTCATCTTTACTTATCAAAGCCACTATGGCTTTAGCTGCCAAATATCTAGTTTGCATTTCCGGACATCCAGCAGTTTTCGTTATATAAGGTATAAATTCCGATAGTTTCAAATTGGATTCAGTGCCCTCTAAGGCGGATGGATATAAACGACTTAAAATCAATAGTAAAGGATGTAATTTATGAGCTTTTTGTTGCTGTTGTATTAAATCACTAGCCTTTTGTAGTTGTTCCAAAAAAAAATCGTATAATTTGGGATAACGCAAAAAGAATACACGTCCAGTCATTTTATTACGTATATTAAGATTATCTGAATCTTTCGTTCTTTGCACGCCAAATATACGTGTAATTAAAGCGGCAAATAGTAAAGTAGCAGAATTTTTTTCGGACCAATTTGTAGCATCATAACTGCGTATGGCAGTCATAACACCCTCGGCAACAAATTCTCCAACAGCCTCATTTAAATCAGTGCATCTAAATAAGGCCCTTAAAATATTTAAGGCATGAGTTCTTGACTCCGATGTTTTATCACTGGCTGAACAAAGTTGCAGTAAGTGAGCCATGCAGTAATACAGAGATTTAGAGGAACCCACTTGTAGTTCTGAGGTAATTAAAGCTTGAACCATAAAAGGTACTCCAGCACTACGTCTTGTGGCACAGATTTTCTCATTATTAAGATCATCTTTAGATATCAAAGCTAACAAGTCTCTTAACCATAACATCGGCAACGAATTCAAATCGTTATCTTCAACTCTCCACAAACGGCAACATAGTTTTGAAAATCCCACATAGGCCTGTTCAAAAGCTCCTCTATGTTTTGTTTCTGAGAGTAAAAGTTTAAAATGTTCACCTATTTCCAGGATTTGTTTCTTGGTTATTAGAAAATATTCCGTAAGTGTATTAAACTGTATGGGAGAGCATATGACTATTTCGCCGAGTATTAAGGAGACTTCTTTGACCGTTCGCCAGGCACACAGTAATACCATTTGTGGTGTAGTTTTAACTGAATGCATATCAATTTTACGCCATCTGGATGATAAAATTTTGCAGGGAGATGTTGATTTCTTTTCAGGACTCTATTAAGGGAAAAAGAAGGATAACAGGATATTAAAGCTTTGTTTAATAAATAATTGAATATAAGAATGTATATTATGAGTACAAATCAGTTCACGCCTTCAAAAGTAAAATAATATTTACACTCGCCTAAGCGACAATTTTTTATCAAATTATAAGTTCAAAAAAAGTAAGGTTATTATTTCTTATAATCATAAAATCACCAATATTTTTAGGTTAGAAATAAAACGTATTCAGTTCTGTTTTTTTTTATTGCAAAAATGGAGATATGTTAAAATGTAACTCTTGAAAAACATAAATATTTGACATTTGATTCCGATAGAATTTTTTTGTATCTTCACCACTGCTTCTGGCCTATGTTTTGAAGAAACATGTAGAGTTTTGTGAACGTTCATGAAAGAACTTAGAAGTTTATAGTATTTTATTAAAAGTGAAAATTTTTGTTTTGTGCCGCAGCCAAAGCAAATTCAGGTAGTGTCAAAATGCCATCTGATTTTGACAGATGGAAACTATTTGTTTTGATTTGTTAGTGTTTTCCTAAGAATGGTTGACATTTTGAACTGTAAGCACTAACAAAGCAATGCAAAAAAACCCAATGTTGTTTCTGTTGTTGTTGTAGTTCCGACATCACCTGTGGTTGAATTCGCCTTGAAAGTAGCTTTTTGTGCTGCATACGGATACTTACTGCTGTATCAAGGCGAATTCAACTACAGGTGGTGTCGGAACTACAAAAACAACAGAAACAGCAAAAATATAACAACAACCACAAAGGCAATTATTTGCGCAAAACTAAATGTCTGTGTGGTTGTTGTTATATTTTTGCACTTTTGCTTTTTTGCAAGGGTGCAACTTGTGACGTGAATACCCTTAATATTTTGCTTTAACTACTATTTTTTCTTACGACAATAAAGCAACGCAAGAGTGAAATATATTTTCTTGTCATATTATTTTGCTTTCGCTTTAACTACTTTTTTTCTTACGGCAATGAAGCAAAGCAAGAATGCAATTTAGAGCAAAGTAATACTTTATAAATTTTAAAATACATAGTTGCAATGGAGCAAAATTAATGCTTAATATTTCAGAAGCCATAAAAAATAGCTTGAAACAGGGTTTGGATTCAGAAAGGAGGTATTCGCATACCTAACTCAATTTTTTTTAAATAGTCGGTAGATCAAACCAATAATGAGCTATCGAGATGTCTGGTAATTTCAAATTTAAGAATTAAAACAAAATTTTCGTCAAATGACATTTTTTGGCTTAAAATTTATCTTATAAAAAAAATTGTGGTTATGTTGTTACAAAATCGCCAATTTATTAGGGACTTGGTCATATCACACATGACTATTGCAATAACAAGTGCTGGTTAAAAATATGAATTTTTATATTAGAAACTGAAAAGTGCTATTTTTATTTGCATATAAAACGGTTTCTTGTTATTGCTTGAGTGTATCTTTTCCCTTCTTTCCTAAATGCTTAAGACTTGACGGCTAAAACTTGAATAGTTATACAATAGTCTACTCAATACGATAGTTTACTCGATATCGAATGCGGTGATTAGACCCCTGCTGATAACTTTTTTTTTAGCTTTATAATTGTTGGATATCTGTTTTTGAAATTGTACAATGATTTTACAACAACCAATTGTTTGTTGTTTTAATGTAAAGTTTAAAAACGGTTGAAATTTCGAGCCGTAAACACTAACAATGCAGTACAAAAAATCTGTTGTTTTAATATTGTTGCAGTATTACTGTCACCATTCACATAAATTCGCCAAGAACCACCAAAGTATATATTTGAAACCTTAAACAAATTGTACTCACTTGAGGGCAGACTTGTTTGTACTCTTAATTTAGATACATGCATATGTATATTTCTTTTTCGAAGAAAGTACCTGTTTAGCTTTTAACTGCTGCGGCAGCTCTCCAAAATCATTAGGCAAATGTCCTTCCGGTGAAGAGCTATTAACAATTGTCGAAACAGTATTGGTCAAATCCTTGCATAGCACTATTAATTCGGCAATTACCATGCGCCAAGTTATCTCTTGACTTAAATAAGAGAAATCCAAACGTTTCAGTAAATGTTTTATAGCAAATAATAAACCATATAATGGATTTAATTTAGCTGCCTCAAGAATTGAATGTTTGGCTAATTTTAAACCTTGTTTTAATTCCGCTAAAAGCCATTTTAAGGCGGCATATAAGCAAGTAGCATAATTTGGTAAATCATAGTCACCAAATATGGCTGGAGAACATTTATTGCACAAAAATTCCAACTGATAGGAGGCGGTGACGGATTCTGTAGGTTTGACTGAAGTCAAACGAGTTTGCAGTTCTAAAAGGTTGATATTTAAATTATAGTGTTCTATTAAGCTTAATTCGCTATTGTCTTCTAAAAGTTTAAGCATCGTAACAGCCACATCTTTGTTAGATTCATAAGGGTCGCCTAAAATGTTTACCAAGGCCGTTACTGTAGTTTTAGGCAACAACGAGAGGATTTTTAAATTGCAATTTATGCCTATTGTCAAACATTGATTTAGCAGATGCAAGGACACTGAACGTCTGCTGAAGTTAGCACCTTCAAAAAGATTCTCCACCAAAACACGCATACAATCTTGTAAAAATATTAATTCCAAAGGCTGATTTGGTACTAGTTTAGGTGGCTGTTTTCCTTTTAATAGCTTAACCAAATTTAATTCGCATCTCATCAGGCCTTTGCTTAAGAGAGCCAAACTTTTTTGCCTTGTGCCCGGACTCTGGCAATTTGTATTGTATTCTAAAAAGGTAATAAAGTGCTTGCATTCGAGTAAAGTCAAGGGCTCTGTGGTCTTGTGGGTTTCCACTAGCAGCCTTAAAGCCATTATTCGAGTTTCATCTTCATTGGAAAGAATAGATAATTGTAGATTTTTCGAGAATCGTTGCATAATTTCCTGGAAATTATCTAATTTGATGCCAGATTTACGTACAGACCATAAAGCTGAAAGTTTTGTGCTTACTGGAATTTTAGGTTTATCCTCACAATTGATAATAGTTTGCACTACTCTACAGTCGCATTTGACTGCTTTTACAATAAGTACTTCAATATCGGGCAAACGAGCATCCTGAAAGGCGGCTATGTTTAATAAATAATTAATCCATATTTTAACCCAATTTTCAAAAGGCTGTTCCTTATGATGGGAAATCATTAAGGCTAAAAAATAATTAAATTCTCATTACGAAACTATTTAAAGGAATATAAAAACATTCTTACTTTCAAATAAGTTATTCACAATAAAATCTCTTCCCAAATTACTGGAAAATAGTTGAGAAAATAGATGCAAACAATTCCTTATTATTTCATCTGCCCCCAAAACAGAAGCAGCCTGTTGTAAAACGACACATTTCATAGACAAAGACAACCGTTCTGAATTACAGGCATCATAGATTTTCTGCAGCAAGAAATCAAATTGTACTTTTTTCGAACACGCCACTATATTGCGCATTAAATCACGACATATATGTCTTACACTATCCATATGATGTTCCAAATAGGCCACGGTAAATATTAATAACTTACGCAATATTAATTTAACATCATCTGAAGTTTGGAGTGACTTTAAGGCATTATTATAAGTCAATTTAGATATTTGATATAAAGCTCTGGTGGCACAAAGTAAAATATTGGGCACCGTGCTATTGGCATTAGCTATTTCATAAATTTTTCCACAAATATCTCGTATATCGGCGGAATATTGTTGAAAATCATTATGATCACAGGTGTTGATGACACCCACACACATGGCAATTTCATTGGGATTTTTAATATCCTTAACATAGGCTACGAACGAATCATATTCTTCGAATAGCTTGGCTATGTAAGCCATTAATATGCCAGCATTTGTGCGAGGGTCCATGGGTATGTCGCTATCCAAAATGAGCTCTTTGCAGTTGTTATTTAATTGTTTAATTTGATCTATGTTAGATGATTTCATAGCTTTGCCAAATTCCTGCACACAATTGAGTAGAAACCTTAAGGAATTGTGTACATAATGATAATATTCATTGCGTAGGGAAGGAGAACTTAATAATCTTAACAAAATATTAGAAAATGAAATGAAAAAAGCGGAAGGGAAATATGATGAAAAGAACATACCCGAGTTCGGTCACAAATTTATTTATAGAAGCACATACATAAGGGAACACAATATTAATACACTGCTCCAAAGCTTTAAGGCCACATTCAAAATTTTCAAAACATCCAGATAGTGAAGCTATAATAAAATTCCAATTCACACTTTCGGTATGAGATATACCCTCCTCTACAATTTTTTGTAAACTTAATTTTAATGCCTTTACAATAGATAATTCATCAACAACTTCGGTGCCCAACTTAGCAGCAGTTATTAAAAGTCTAACAGAAAATTCAAGAATTTATATTAGCAAAAATATTTCAGAATTTTTTTTTTTTTTTTGGAATTGGAATATTTTTTATTATTTATATGTTCATTAAATAAATTTATTATACTTACTTTAAAATTTGATTCCTGACAGGATGCTTAAGTGGACTGGAAAAATACATATCACACAAAAACTGTAAGGCCTTTTCATCCGTGTTCAGGTTTTTAAAAGTCTTCAAGAAAATCGAAATTTAAAAAAAAAATACTCCATTTCATTTAATCCCAACTTACTTTTTTAACACACAAAACCTGTTCAGGCACAGTTTTAGCACTCTTCATCACCAAGCAATAAGAGTCCTCGCCTAAAAAAACATGTTTTAAATATGAACGTATCACTGTTTAAAATCCTGTTAGAAAATCCGGCTTAAATCTAGTTTACCGACGCAGCTCCAAATAAAAAAAAAAGTACCTAGGTAGATAGAAAATTAAAAAATAAGAAGAAAAAATAATATAAAAAAGTTGGCGGAAACGCTTAGTTTTCGAGTTATGGACGTTTTAAGTTTTTATATAAAAGTGTGATTTTCCACTACATTTTTATCTTTATATGGTCAATATTGGTATCATTTTAAAGCTTTTGGCTTAGTGAAGCCGGTACTTACTATCCCAAAGAGGAGCAAATCCTTGCGCCCGGCCGAAGGCCGGCTATGCACAGTAGCTTTACTTAGCGAAGCCGGTTCTTGCTATACCATAGAGGAGAAAATCCTTGCCCCCGGCCGAAGGCCGGCTATGCAGAGAAGCTTTAGTTAGCGAAGCCGGTATTTGTCATACCAAAGTGGAGCAAATCTTTGCGCACGGCCGAAGGCCGGCTATGCAGAGAAGCTTTAGTTAGCGAAGCCGGTATTTGTCATACCAAAGAGGAGCAAATCTTTGCGCCCGGCCGAAGGCCGGCTATGCAGAGAAGCTTTACTTAGCGAAGCCGGTTTTTGCTATACCATAGAGGAGAAAACCCTTGCGCCCGGCCGAAGGCCGGCTATGCAGAGTATTTTTACTTAGCGAAGCGGGTTCTTGCTATACCATAGATTAGAAAATCCTTACGCCCGGCCGAAGGCCGGCTATGCAGAGAAGCTTTAGTTAGCGAAGCCGGTATTTGTCATACCAAAGAGGAGCAAATCTTTGCGCCCGGCCGAAGGCCGGCTATGCAGAGAAGCTTTACTTAGCGAAGCCGGTTTTTGCTATACCATAGAGGAGAAAGTCCTTGCGCCCGGCCGAAGGTCGGCTATGCAGGAGTGTTTTCGTTTGCGACGTCCATGTTTATAATTTGATTACGTTTGTATTACACTTTTATTTAAATTAACTACATACTAACCTGGTGCACTTCTGTAATATTTTGATGTAAAATGCGAAAAGAATGTAATGTGAGGTAAAGAGATAGTAATTTTCAAATAAATTTTGTATATCTAAAAAGATATGGTCAAAAGCTTTGAAATGATACCAATGTTGGCCATATAACGATAAAAATGTAGTGTAAAATCGGACCTTTATATAAAAACTTAAAACGTCCATAACTTGAAAACTAAGCGTTTCCGCCAACTTTTTTATTTTATTTTTTCTTCTTATTTTTTAATTTTCTATCACCCTGGGTACTTTTTTTTTTATTTGGAGCTGCGTCGGTAAACTAGATTTGTTCCAAGAAGAAAAAATAATATAAAAAAGTTGGCGGAAACGCTTAGTTTTCGAGTTATGGACGTTTTAAGTTTTTATATAAAAGTGTGATTTTCCACTACATTTTTATCTTTATATGGTCAATATTGGTATCATTTTAAAGCTTTTGGCTTAGTGAAGCCGGTACTTACTATCCCAAAGAGGAGCAAATCCTTGCGCCCGGCCGAAGGCCGGCTATGCACAGTAGCTTTACTTAGCGAAGCCGGTTCTTGCTATACCATAGAGGAGAAAATCCTTGCCCCCGGCCGAAGGCCGGCTATGCAGAGAAGCTTTAGTTAGCGAAGCCGGTATTTGTCATACCAAAGTGGAGCAAATCTTTGCGCACGGCCGAAGGCCGGCTATGCAGAGAAGCTTTAGTTAGCGAAGCCGGTATTTGTCATACCAAAGAGGAGCAAATCTTTGCGCCCGGCCGAAGGCCGGCTATGCAGAGAAGCTTTACTTAGCGAAGCCGGTTTTTGCTATACCATAGAGGAGAAAACCCTTGCGCCCGGCCGAAGGCCGGCTATGCAGAGTATTTTTACTTAGCGAAGCGGGTTCTTGCTATACCATAGATTAGAAAATCCTTACGCCCGGCCGAAGGCCGGCTATGCAGAGAAGCTTTAGTTAGCGAAGCCGGTATTTGTCATACCAAAGAGGAGCAAATCTTTGCGCCCGGCCGAAGGCCGGCTATGCAGAGAAGCTTTACTTAGCGAAGCCGGTTTTTGCTATACCATAGAGGAGAAAGTCCTTGCGCCCGGCCGAAGGTCGGCTATGCAGGAGTGTTTTCGTTTGCGACGTCCATGTTTATAATTTGATTACGTTTGTATTACACTTTTATTTAAATTAACTACATACTAACCTGGTGCACTTCTGTAATATTTTGATGTAAAATGCGAAAAGAATGTAATGTGAGGTAAAGAGATAGTAATTTTCAAATAAATTTTGTATATCTAAAAAGATATGGTCAAAAGCTTTGAAATGATACCAATGTTGGCCATATAACGATAAAAATGTAGTGTAAAATCGGACCTTTATATAAAAACTTAAAACGTCCATAACTTGAAAACTAAGCGTTTCCGCCAACTTTTTTATTTTATTTTTTCTTCTTATTTTTTAATTTTCTATCACCCTGGGTACTTTTTTTTTTATTTGGAGCTGCGTCGGTAAACTAGATTTGTTCCGAAAATCCATCTTACACGAATTATATTGTTTGGGTAAAGTCACCAGTGCAGCTCGCATTTCAGAATTTTTCCTAACATTTTCCACAGGCTTTACCGACGAAACTCGTAAATTTAAGGAATTCATTGTTGTTTAGTTACAAACGTCGCTTTTTAATTTGTTTATTAAAATTTTGTTTTTCTTAAAATTAAAACATTTATTTCAATCTATTGCGATAGATTTTGTCCTTAAAATGTTGTTTTTTTTGTCTATTAACAAACCGAAACGCGCACACCTCGTTTTTTGTTGATCCAAAATAACAACAATGTAACAATGCCAAAATAGTTGTTTACATAAAAAAAGGTGACCAGATTGTTAACAAATGAACAGCTGTTGCAAATTAACCCATAAAATGTAAAAAAAACAACGATGAGCAACATGTACACTAAATAAAAATATACAGTTAAACCTCGATTAACCGGCCCTCTATTAATCGGTTACATCTATTAACCGGCATGCGGTGCTTTTTTTTATTTTTTCCCTCTATAATCCGTGCTTTAACTCTATTTTCCGTGCTTTAGATTTATACCTCTATTAACCGTGCTTTACATCTATTATCCGTGCATCATTCATATGTTTTTTATTATGTATGTTAATCTAAATCCGGTGTTTCCCCTTTTTAAGTTCATGTGCCCACACATAAGAACATACATATATGCGTTTTTATTTATTTAGTAAGTGAAATTTAAACATATCGTCAGAAGAAATGCAAAAACAAAAAAGCAATAAACGTTGTAAAATTTACAAAATTTGTGCAGTCATGTACATAGTTTGATCAACCAAAGCATAATCAGTAAAAATCCCAATTTTAATGTTTTTGATGATACATACATATTTGATTTTGCATTGTCTATGACAATTTGTATGTTTTGTAAAAAAATATGTTGTATATTTGAATCTGTAGTTACATAAATCGAATGTTTAAATAAAAATAAATAAATTTCTGTATATTTTAATATAAACTCTATTAACCGTGTATTTCGATTATCCGTGGTGGTGCCGGTCCCACGAGAGCCGGATAATCGAGGTTTAACTGTATATAATAAAGCTTGGGAACAATTTTTTTTTTTATTGAAAACAATGACGGTTTGTGATTGGAAACAAATTCCTCATGAAAAATATCCCAAATTAAAAAATGAAATATACAAATTGTACTCAATGTTTGGTTCTACCTATAACTGCGAAACTTCTTTCTCATATTTAAAAAAAATATTAAATAAATACCGCCATAATTTATCGGATACGCATATTTCGGATCTCTTACCTATAAAAATTTATGACGGAGAAATAAACATTCAAACTAAAATAAAATTTCAACATACATAAATTAAAAAAAATATCTGAAAAAAATTACTTCAAAATTTTTTCGGTGTATGAACTTTGAAAAAAAAAAGCTTTCAATGCTCTCTAACACTAACTCAAGTATCGATGTATGCGTTCTTGGCTGTTACAGTTCCAATTCATTAAATTTGCGTTAAAATGGCATCGATTTGATTTTGCGTATTATTGCATAATCACAATGGCATTATCTTTCCCTTCTCTACTAAAAGCTCAAGACTTGACGAGTCAAACTTGATGTGTGTGAACCGGCATTTATTGAACAATAATATTGCAAATGAATGGGTACCTTTAGCTGTATTTCAGACTTATTTAAGATTGAAATGGTAAATTTTTAAACATTGCATTTTAAAAAGTTGAAAGTTAATAAACCCATTCACATTTACAGAAAACTTATTTTTTAGTTAGTGTAAGTTAGGTGAACTTATTGTTAATATATTTTAATAACAAAACTTAAAAAATATTGTATTTCCAAATAAAATTTTGTTTTAGGCTCTATGGTATGGCAAACATCGGCATCGCTTACGAAGTTTTTTCTGCATTGCCGGTTTCGTTTTAGTATCGTTTTATTAATCATATAAGATTTCTTTATTTATATGCATAAAATTTAATGATTTTCCAAAATTTAATTTTTTAAACCTAAATAACAGTAGTATTTTATATGCTACAGTTCCAAAACTTATAACATATACGAGCTTAAAGTGTTCTCTTTCTAATAAATTATATCGACACAATTTTGATATAGCGGATATTTTGTAAAAAAAAAAACAAAGATATTGCAATTTAAATATGGAAGCTGTAAAGCTAAATAGCTCCCACTGATCTTGATAAGGAGTGCTGTATAAACTGTATAAAAATGTTAAAGATATTGTATTTTGAAGCAAAAAATTTTGTTTAATTAAGTTTTTTTTTAAATTTTTTCGTTTTTTAATAAAATAAGAAAAACTAATGTTAATATTCAAAGTTTTTCTTGGGATTCAAAAATTAATTAACAAGGTTACGTTATAATGTGCTAAATTCCCATTTCATTATATTGACAAACTGAAGCTTATTGTTTATGGGATAAGCTATTCCTATGCGCATTTCACTGGTCGCTTAGGCCAGATCGTCAGGAAACTTCATCCGAAGATTTTAGAAAAACTAAAGATATTACACAAACAAAACTGTTAAGCGAATAAGAATTATAAGCCCCAGTTTTACTTGTAATAATATCAAAGCTTAAACAAAAACAACAACAATAAACAGTGAGTTTATGTTTTCTTACAATCCCGACCACAATTGGTTGATTTTTGTCAACTCTAAATGTAGTTGTAAGTGGGTAAAGAAAAAACAAAAATAAAACAAATTTCTTTATTTTATTTTCAGTTTTATTTACACTGCCACATGCATATTAGTTATCAAAGTTTTTCTTGGGATTCAAAATTAATTAACAAGGTTACGTTATAATGTGCTAAATTCCCATTTCATACTATTGACAAATTGAATTTAATTTTTTTTTTTTTGAGAAAAATATGTTACATTATACCATATCTTATATTTTTGTCAAGAGTTTTTTTATGCATACATATATGAAGTTTGATGTTTATTATGAAAAAAATTGTCTCGTAGAGAAACGAGGTTATATACATTATATATATATACTTTATGAAGTTACTTTCACTCGAAGTGTAATATGTAATATAAACGATCAAAAGGAGCTTCTCTTATTTGCAACTATTACATTACATTAATGAACTTCAATAGCTATTTTTAAAAAATTTCATGCAAAAATTAAGACGATAATAATAAACATAATATTTACTCGCATTTCCATAAGGATATGTAATAATATTTATATTTTGTGTTAAAGCGATATACTTTGGTTTTAGCATGACAAATAAAATAAAACCTTTGTTGAACAAACAAAGAAGTTAATACCTCAGTTTTTAAAAAAGGCTATAAACACCTTAAATAAATGTGAGGATAAAATATACATGTTTTCCATGCAACATATTCGCA
This sequence comes from Pollenia angustigena, assembly GCA_930367215.1. NCBI lineage: Eukaryota > Metazoa > Arthropoda > Insecta > Diptera > Polleniidae > Pollenia > Pollenia angustigena. Next base: position 26,253,871 of record OV884059.1, read on the forward strand.
AAAGAAATTGAAAATGTTTTCCAAAGTTGTATTTTTTGTACAAATGAACATAAAATGTAGAACATGTAAAATATATGCAACATATTTTTCAGAAAAGAAATCGCCATTAATCATCCTACCCATGGTCCAATTAGTAGGTCTGCTCGAAACGCCTGCTGATTTTCTGCAGAGTTGTGTTTTTTACGTGCAATTGTTTTTGCAACAATTGTTTTTGTGACATTTCTACCATTTTTTACATAAACAAATGCTTTCGTTTTTGACATCTTTATCATTTTTTACACACACACAAAATGCGTGTTGTTTTTTCTATTGTTGGATTGTTGTAGTTGCGCGCAGACCTATTAAAGGCTAGTATACACGGTAATACAATGTATTAAGACATTGAAAAACATGATGTAGAATGAGAAAAATCGTATTCTGTTAAAGCAAAATACAAATACAAAATCTGACAAGCGTTCAGTAAATATTTTTTTTATTCTAAAGCTTCGTACAGACGATGGTCAGATCATAGAAATTGTAAAGCGGCTCATACACTTGCTATAAAATTGTTCAATTTTACGTATTGTACAATTATATCGCCAATGTGTATGTGTATCCAATGTGGCACAATATATTGGCAACAATCAAAAGACTTGATTTTTATTGCACAACGAAAATAAAGTAAAATGTGTTGGCAACATTGTACAATGCTGTTTATGTTATTCCTATAGGTTATGTTCACCTTTTTGTTGAATGAATGAAACAACTTATTGCATAATATAGGACAAAATGGAAATAATATAATCATATATATCATATACAATAATATTGCATGTGTATGGGCCGCTTAAAACTGCAACCATCTGCCTTTTTATTATTTTTGATTTTACTTTTAAACTCGGAGGGATTTTCATTTTATTTTCATTCTACAAAGTGGTAATTCATTGTATTACCGTGTAAACTAGCCTTATGATCCTAAAAAGCAATTTTAAACTCTGTTTTCTTTTCAAAATTTTTTTTCCGTACTCTGTTACCAGCTGTTGATGACTTTAAAATTAAGGGCCATGGTTGGCAGCAGTGCTGTTATGCAAACGACTGATTGTCAAAAAAAATTTGACAAATTAAAATTTTTGCATATTTTAACAGCACCCTAGGTAAAATTTACAGAAATCGATAAAAAATATTTATTAAAATATTACAAAATAGTACTTTAAATCTAGCGCAGGCATGGATGTTGTCAAAAAACAAGATTTGCCACCACCAGGAGGCTATAAGAAAATTCCCTTTGCCCGTGTTCCAGCCAAAACCTATTTGTCGGGTAACTAGAACAAAAATATTTTTATTTTCCTTTTTTTTTTATAATTGCCTTTAAAGGCTGGCAAATGCTGGGTACATATGCTGCTGTTACAACTGTGGGCATGTACATTTACTATTTAAATGCCAAAATGGTGAAACGTGAAGAAATTGAAATGCGTTCGGCCCAAAACGTAATTTACCCCATCTTGATTGCTGAACGTGATCGCGAATATTTAAAACAATTAAAACGCAATCGTGATGAAGAAGCCAAATTGATGGCTAATGTTCCCGGTTGGGAGGTAGGATTTCTAGAGGAGTACTTTTGCTTATAATAATTTTTCATTTTGATTTTTTAGGTTGGCACTTGGTATGGTGAACCCATTTTTAAGACTTTGCCCAAGGACAAATTGATTGATCCTAGCTTTAATGAATTCTATGCCCACAGCCACTGGAAAGATGTTGCCAAACGTGCGCACATTAAATTGTGGTCTTAAAAAGCTGCTCTTTTCCTTAATCTAATTTTAAAGGAGATTTTGCAATCAAATTAAGCTTTTTTTAGTAAAATTAATGTGGAATAAACATGCTTAAAATAAATAAACTATAAAAATTAAGATGTTTCAATTCCGATCACCTCACAAAAAAATAAATGCAAAACATGAATATCGTTACTTTAACAAAAGGGTTATTAAACGGTGTGATTTTGTAAGTTAATTTAAAGATATACACTGCTAATGAAATTTAAAATAAAAAGGTAAAAACAATAATTTTAAAATGAAAAAGTCTTAACTTTTAAGCTAGTTCATGTCGAAACGATGGAAAAGTTCTATTTATACACAAATTTGATGAAAGTTATTGTTCGTTATAGAGTTGCTCTGATTTTTTGTTTTCAGTAAAGTATAAAAAGCTTCCGTTCATTCATTTGGCCTTCAAGACTTTTTGTATTACAAGCTATAATTAAATAAAAGTTCGAGATACAAAGTACAAATTGTTCTTACTCGTAAATTATTTCTTTCGATTCGAAATACGCGTTAATTCCTCTGACCTACAATTAAAGTCTTAAGAGACTGATTAAATTTTAGAAATATATGTAGGGGGGTGTGCTGGAAATCGCAAACGCAAAACGCAAGAATTTGGAGGCTGTTTATAATACACTTTTAATAAAATTTTAATAATTTTTGTTATAAAATTCTGTTTAATAGAGAAATGTTTGTATAATATTTGTCATAAAATTCTTTTATTACAGAAATCTTACTAAAAAACGACTTTTAAAATTCTTGCGTTTTGCGTTTGCGATTTCCAGCACACCCCTGTTAGAAAGATGCTTAAAACAATTTTGGGTGTATCACATCCCGATAGAAATGATTTTAATTTCGTAATTCCGGTTTAATTTGTTTAAGCTTATATTAATTTTTTGTTTTTTATGAACCAAAATAAGGATTTACTTATAAACTTCTTTCACGACACAAGTGATTGAAAAGCACGGTTTTTAGTGTTTTTCATATAAATTTTACTACGCGTACATTCACTTGTGCTGTGAAAACAGCACATTAAACTTTCAATCAAAATTTATTTCTTTGCCAGGCTTGATATTTTTATTCATAATTGGGCTGTTTTAAATAAATTAAGAAAATTGTAAAATTACCATGATACGCGCCAAACCAATAAGCTGACGATATGTATTGTATAGAGGGATAAAGGAGTATACCTATCTATATAAATTAACAAATCTAACAATAAGAAATGGTGTAAACCTTTTATAAAATAAACCACAAATTGAAATTGCGTATTTTCATTAATGTTTTATTGTAACATTTTGTTCTAACAAATGAATATTTTATTTAGTGAAATAAGTGCTTTGTAATAAAATTACCAATTACATACATTTATTGAAAAAAATAAAATAAACCCTGTTCGATTTTAAAAAAAATCTTGTCGAATTTCACAAAATTTTCCCAAAATCTTTTACAAATTTTAACGTGTTCTTTTTATTTCTAAATATATATGTAGCAGAAAATCTTATGTATGTAATAATAAAGGGATTTAAAGAGAAATAAAAAAAGCAAATTAAGTTAATACAAAGATTTCGAATCATCCTTTTAAGCCCAAGGATAGAGATTATCTCTCTCTTTATTTGTCCATTTAATTAAAGTTTTACTTCATGTCACGACGTCGTTTAATAGTGCCATCACAAGTGGGTATATGACGTTGCAAAAATCCTTCGAACACAAATTTACGGCCACAGCGTTCGCATGAGAATTCACGCTTCTCTTCAACCATTTCTTTGTGTTGTTTAAGCACTTCGGCATTAGAGAACTTCTCCCTGCAAGGATCGCAAGCATAACGACGTTTGACATTGCCCGCCTCAAAGACCACCGTAAAATTTTGTGAGCAGAACGAACAAGTATACTCCTTGACCACCACTTTTTTGCCACTATGTTGAGAACTTATGGCCTCCGCCTCAGCCTCTAATTTTTCCTGATGTTTATGTTGCTCCATGTGGGCTTTGAACTTATCTTCGTCTATGAATTTGCGATAACAGCGAGAACATCTTTTAGGGCCTGCGCCAGTATGGCGCTGCAAATGCTCTTTCAAGTAGCTGGGGGAATTAAAAACTCTATTGCATATAGTGCACTTTCTATCTTCTTCTGGTATTTCTTCTTTTTGACGCATGCAGGCACGCATGTGAAGCTTCAAAGAACCAGCGGCACTATAACAATTACCGCAATTGGGACAATAAAATGTTTTATTATTACGCATAGAGTTTAAATCAGTAGTGCCCTGATCGGTGATTTCATATTCTTCAGTGCTGCCCAAACTTTCATCATGGCCACCTTCTTCGTCATCCTCGCCGGTAGGTACTATGTGCAAAATGGTATGACTACCTTCATTGTCGTCTTCTCCATCTTCGTCATCTACCGAATTACCATCTTCAGTAACAATCTGATGTATAGCCACCGCCCTGCCATGTTCATCGATTATTACCTCTTGAGCATCTACCACCTCTTGATGATGATGTTGGCCTCTGTGATTAAGAGAAGCGACAGCTGCTTCAGCTTCTTCACTCGTAGCAAAAGTAGCATAGGCATATTGTGGCTCATCGCCCGAATTGGGGTCGTGTATTAAAACTGGCACTACCTCTTCTTTAATAGTTCCACCCGATGTTGTTGTTAAAGTGGCATACTTCCTTTTAATATTCATTGTTTACCTTTTTTGTTTATTTGACTCCAAGAATAAGCAACAGCAACAAATTATAGTGTTTCCAGATTTTCAGAGGTATTTCTATAGTTTTTGGTACAATTGGTCAACTCTCGTAGACTTTCGCGGTGGTACCGTGTTGATTTTTTCAATTTTTCACAGCAAACTGATATCTATACACATTCGTTGTCGTCACAAATACGCAATTGTGGCAACATTTCGGTGTTTTTCAAAATGGTGGCCGCTGGTACAGTGTTGCATTTCTTGGTAGCATAAATACTTAAAAAAGCACTGGTAACACAAGAATGCATTTTAAAGTCGTAAGAATAACGGAATATTAATTTGAAAAGTTTACGTGTGAAATATGGAAAAAAATATTTACTCAAGACTTTTAGCTCATACACACAAACAAAAAATTAAGTTGTACTTAATTGCTTAAATTTTAGTTTTATCAAGGAATTAAGATTTAAAAAATACGTTATTGAAGTATTTTTTACCAATATTATAATTAACACTGCGGTATAGTTCAAAAAAATGTAACAAGCGGGGCATAGGGGGTAAACCTAATTCGAGTACTCAAAATCTATTGGTGCCAGCCGTTTTTTTAGGTTAGATCTTGTTTAAAAAATAACTAAAAGTAGAAATTATTGATAAAAGTTCCTAAAAAACATTTTTTCTAAGTTTATTGCCATTTATTATTTTTATATAAATATATGTATTGCAAAAAGTTATTATTAATGGACATGTGTCCTAACGAAACTTTTTGGAAATATAAAATTGACTAGAAATTTTTTAAGTGATTTATATGTACTCACAAAATCGTTAACACTCGGATTAATGAATTTTTAAATTTTCTGATTTTTTGGACGCATGTTCATCAATAATATGTTTTTCAATCGATATATATCGATATAAAAATAAATATATGGTAGAAAACTTAAAAAAAATTGCGGTTTTAGGTACAATTACTGATAATTTCCAATCTTAGTGCCGGTTCACACATGTCAAGTTTGTCTCGTCAAGTTTTGAGTTTTTAAGGAGAGAGGGGAAAAGAAATAACATTCTCTTTTCCCTTCTCTCCTAAATGCTCAAGACTTGACGAGTCAAACTTGAAGTGTGTGAACCTGCACTTATTGTTTTTAAACAAGAGCTAAAAAAGTTTCCAATTCCAGCCCAGCGTAATTTAAAGGGTTTTACTAAGTCAATGCTTAAGCCTAGATTACACTATCTCACAAGTCTTACGTATTCCATAATACTTTGTGAGATAGAAATCTAATGAGTTTTGTTGCGACTGTCAAAAAATCTAACGTAACATGACAGTTTGTGTTCAGACCATCACACAAAGTATAAACACTCACACATGAAATAAAATGCAACCCTGATCCAATGAAAAGTATTATTGCTTAGAAATTTTTCAAAAAACGATAAAGTCGTATGGGATGTCAAACTTTTTTCTTAATACTTGTCATTTTCGTGACACATTGCATTCACACTATCACACTTTGTCATATTACTTGAGTTTTTGACATGTATTAATACAAAGTATAATAGTGTAATCTAGCCTTACATAGTGTAAACTAGCCTTTAGTTCTTATTATACCATGGTGTCACGAAAATGACAAGTCTTAACCCCGGGTCTCCACGTAGCAATATTTATTGCGGCAAACGTCAAATTTGATTGCTCCATAAAATTTGCGACGTATAGACCGCATATTGCCATGAGTGGCAATCCATTGCGCAATGATTGCTCTTCTTATTGCTTGAGCAATTATTGCTTAGCAATCTGCTGTCAAATCAGTTGTAATTTATCTGACCTTTCATTTCTCTGTACGGTTGGTTTATTTATTAAAAAAACAAGTGAAAAAATACTTCAACAAAATACAGAAAAAGTTTTTATATATTATATTTTTAAATAAACGTCAATATCAACAAAAGCAAACGACGAATTTGTTTTTTTTTTTGTAAATTTTTATTTTTTCAATAGAACAATACAAGTTTTTGGTTTTTTTCATACGCAAATAAATAAAAAAGCAATACAAAACACAGCTACGACAATTACAATTAATTATTTTATTAATTTAACTAATTAATTTAAAAAAGAAAATTTAACAATCACTTCAAAACACAACATAAAACATTTGTTATAAATACAGCCACAAAACTTTATACAACTACTCGAGGTGAAAATTGCAAATTTATGGCAAAGCAATAACAAGTGTTCTCCAGCAATATAATCAGCAATCATTGCTCCATTGTTGTGTCATTGTTCTGCCGACGTTATTGCTTGTACTTAGCAATAAAAATTGCTACGTGGAGACCCAGCGTAAGAAAAAAGTTTGACATCCCATACGACTTCATCGTTTTTTGAAAAATTTCTAAACAATAATACCATGGTACAAGTACACAAGGTAGACTCGTTGGCCCATATGTTTGTCAGCTGTTTACCCCAGTTATACCCCAAATGTCAAAAATTTTTCATTTTTGTTTACATTTGTTCATGTTTGCTTACATTTTAAAATAAAAACATTGAGATCATGGTACAAGTACACAAGGTAGACTCGTTGGCCCATATGTTTGTCAGCTGTTTACCCCAGTTATACCCCAAATGTCAAAAATTTTTCATTTTTGTTTACATTTGTTCATGTTTGTTTACATTTTAAAATAAAAACATTGAGATTGTGAAAAAAACTTTGATGTATATAAAAATTTTAAATTGAATTAAAAAAATTGTGTTTTCAAAAAAATTTGAATAAAAATTTTAATTTTAAAGACTCCTTCCAAAGAAATCTAAAAAATAAAAACAAATAAAAGTGTGTTGTGTTAAATTTAAAACATGAAAACCTTTTTAACGTTGCGTGTCTGTGCAGTGTGCAAAAATAAATATTTAAAGGGAGCTGGAACTTTATTCCGTGTTCCCAGGGATGAAAGAAACAGGAACAAGTGGAGCGAAATTTGCGGCGTAAAACGGTCAGCATGCGTTCGCATTTGTATCGAGCACTTTTTGCCTTCCATCATTGTAAATTTTGGAAACAGATTAACGCTTTTGCCGAATGCTGAACCTTTTATGGGCCAACGTCAACAGTGAGTACCTGACTTTAATATATGCATATGTATAATGTTGTTATGTATGTATGTAATGTACATACATATATACTTGTTTTTATTAGATTACTCTCCCTAAACCAGCCAATGGATCAAATAGAAAATGAGGACTCCACTTACAATATTGGGAAAAATTATATTATAGGGTAAGTAGCTGCATTGCACATATGCACATATGTATTTAAATGAGTACAAACTTTAAAAAACCATTTATTTTTTGGATCCCAAAGCTTAGACCAAGCATTTCCTACAAGAGCGTTAGCTGAAACCAATACGAGGCTCTGCCGACTACTTCTAGGGCAATAAACAAACAACACAAAAAAGGGAGTAGTTTACAACACGTATTATGTACACTCCACTTCACATGAATAGGTGCAGTGTTTTAGCAATCAACTTAAGCTTTCTGCTCTCAAGATAATTCATGGAGAGGATTATGTTGTACTTTTTATTAAAGGTTTAACAATTGAGAAAAAGAGTGTAAACAAAGAAAAGTCGAAAAAGTACCGTAAGATTCAATGTGAGCTTCATTTCATAATATGTGATTAAACATGCAAATTATTTTTGCGTCAGTTGAATAGGTGCTTATTGAAAAAAAGCGAAAAACGGTAAAAAAAACTATAAAAAGACACGAAAACAACAAAGTTTTGTAAATTAGTTTTATTTTCTATTAATTTTTTAATAATGTGTACTTCCGCCTTTCGACAAAATTATCTCATAAATTCTATTTGGAAGAGAGTTATACAATTGCGATAAATATTGCAGCGAAATTTGCGACCACGCCGATTTTATTGCAGCAATTAAAGATTCTCGGTCATCAAATTGCTGTCCAGACTCATACACTTTCCGCGACAACCATCCCCACACGTTTTCAATTATATTTAAGTCCGGGGAGTATGGTGGCCATGGCAGCAATTCAACATTTTGCTCGCTTATCCACGTTTTAATAATCCTTGCGGTGTGTATAGGAGCATTATCCTGTTGGAAAGTCCATGGGATGGGTATAAGCAAGTCTTGACATTTTGGAAACGCTGTTTGCAGAATAGATTTATAAGAATTTGCTGTCATTTTCGTGGTTTGAAATTCCATAATAAGGACTTATTAACACACATTTTGGTAAATTTTTTTTATTATGTAGTCTCATTTGTTTCTTCCTCGTATTTTTCGTCACTCTCTTGGTAAATATATTGGTTGCGCCTTTTAAATTTTTTAATTGTATGTTTCGAAGAAAGTGCTACCGTATTTGTTGCATTTCTTCTTCTGTGGAAGTGAAATTGAAACGTTCACTATTCCAACTTTTTTCATTTGGTAGACAATAATATAATTCTTTATCATTAACCAAGTGATTGGTTAAATATAATATGGTTATCCACTCTTAAGTCGTATTCAAATTTTAAATGACCCTCATCATCGGTATAATTCTGAGAACTAATGTCAAGAACTTTTAGGTAGACACTTGTCTAACCCTAAAAATTTGGTAAATTTTCCATTGGGAGTACCTTCTTCTTCTTTATGGTGTTCAATAATATTATTTTTTATTTCAATTTGGGGTTCACCTGATGGTGAATCAAAGTGTTGTACCAAAGCGGAAAATTAACAACGCAAGTGCGCGGCAAACCAATATTGCGCTTACAGCATACTAAGCAAATTGTCACAAGGACGACTGCCAAGCTGTCGCTATCCATTTCTTCACGTGGCTTAAAACGTGCCAACTGCTGCTTATTACCAAAGTTTGGGAAAATCATGCGACATAAAAATGTCAATCTTGCCCGAAATTTGTTAAAGACTGAATACTTTGAACTGCCGTACGTGGTATACACTACGTTTAGTGTTTTCCGTGTTGGAAGAAAACTCAAAACGTCCCTTTAAATAATCATGGCCTTTGTAAATGCCTGAAATGGCAGCAATTCTAATACCATTCACCTTAACTACCCCAGCATAACCCAAATAGAAAATATTAGGTGCAACCCAACCGCCGTAAGGTAATTCCTGTAAATAGTTAGAAGCTCCATGATTACCTCCTATAAATATAGTTTACATGGGTGCTTTCAATTCCCCACTGTAGTACCTGCAAAATATTGCTTATGTGAGATCAATTTGCGTTAACTTCAATATTTATATTCTTACTTATAAAAGGTACACATATCTTGATATTTTTGTGAAACAGCCATCGTTTGTAAATCTGCCATATTACGATAATCTAGAATAAACATCTTATTATATTAATTTTCTGTTTTTTTTACGGCATATACAAAAATTTTACCGATTGAAAGAAAAATTTCATAATTTTCCTTCAAGTGTTGTTTTGTTTTTTTTTTTTTATTTAATTTTTATTTTGTGTTTCTGAAGGCACAGTGTTGCTCTTTTTATGAAGTTTCGGGTAAAAAAACAAAAACAAATTGCGTGTTGTTTTTGTCTTGTTGTACTTGTTGTAGCAACGAGTCTACCTTGTGTAAATATACCTTGAATAATACTTTTCATTGGATCAGGGTTGCATTTTATTTCTTGTGTGAGTGTTTATACTTTGTGTGAACACAAAAAAAATCGGCTGATATATATTTTAGTAGGTATGTTAAAAAAAACTCGCCGTTTTAAAATTTTTTTAATATATCCCATCCAAGGTAAAGTTGTACGCTTTAACGATGGCGTTATCATTTTTTCAAAAAAATGTTTTTTTTGGGTTTTTTAGACGAGTTTTTGCCAAGTATTTCGAAGGGTATTTTCGGGAACCATAGATCTTCCCGAGTCCAACTTTTATTACAAAAGTAAATGGTAAATTTCTTCCCAAAGACGTCGGAATATAAATCAAATCGGTAAAAAAATGGCCGAGTTATGACCATGAAAAAATTACTCCTTTTTATACCCTTCACCGAAGGTCTTTGTCATTCCGTTTGTATGTTCCACAATATTGATCCTTCACCCTATAAAGTATATATATTCTGGGCCCTTATGAAAAGCGAAGTTCAAATCCGGTTGTCCGTCTGTCCGTCTGACCGTCTGTCCGTCTGACCGTCTGTCCGTCTGTCCGTGTGTATGTTGAAATGGGTTTTCCGAAAACCCCAGAAATGATGTGGACTAGGTTGATGTATACTTATGTCAAATATACTCCGTTTAAGTTTGCTATTGAAATTCAGCTAGATCGGTCCAAAAATGACGGAGATATGAGCAAAAAACCACGACTACCTCTAAATTTTTCCAAAAATCTCTTGTTGTTGTTGTTGTTGTATTTTTTTATTTCTGTATATCTTGAGAACGGCAAGAGCCAAAGTTTCCAAATTAGGTACACACATTTAGGTTGCCAATACACACCATCCTACAAAATGTGGGCGGGATTGGAAAAGTGGGCGTGGTACCTCCCGTCCAAAAAAAAATTAAAAATTGTATAAAAACCTAAATTTTAGGGCTGCCATATGTCCTATGGATATTACTTATATATCTAAATATCGGAAATTTTTAGTAGTACATATTTTATAAAAAACTCGGGAAAATCGGTTCAGATAAAAAAAATTATGACCAAAATTAAATTTTTTTTTAAATACCCACTTTCGGGAACCATAGATCTCCCCGAGTCCAAGCTTTATAACTAAAGTAAATGGTAAATTTCTTCTTCAACACGTCGGTATATAAATCTGCCAAATCGGTTAAAAAATGGCTGAGTTATAACCGAAATACTGAATCCCCAAAAATTACTCTTTTTTATAATTAACTTTGTTAAAATATATATTTACATGTTTATATAAATATAACTTAAGTAAATGGTAAAATTCTTCCTTAACAAGTCGGTATATAAAACTATCAAATCGGTTAGACAATGGGTAATTTATGAGCAAAATACTCAAAAAATGGGCTAAAAAACATCAAAATTTTTATAAAAACCTAAATTTTAGGGCTGCCATATGTCCTATGTATATGACTTATATACCAAAATGTCGGAAATTTGTATGAGTTATAACCGAAATACTGGGGTCTAATCGCCGCATACGATATCTAGCAAAATTCATCGAAATTATATATTTTGGTATCTTGAAACTCGATATCGAATGAAATGTATTGAATTTGAAATAATAGCATTCGACATCGAGTAACTCAACATTACATTTATCGAGTTTTCATTCGATACGCCAGTGTCTATCGTATGCAAAAAAATTCAATAGTTTATTCGATACGATAGTATCGAATGCAGTGATTAGACCCCTGAATTCCCGAAAATTACTCTTTTTATACCCTTCACCGAAGGTAAAAAGGTATATACAATATTGATCCTACACCCTTTAAAGTATATATATTCTGGGCCCTTATGAAAAGCGAAGTTCAAAACCGGTTGTCTCTTATTTAAAAAAAAATATTTACCAGTTTTATTTAGTTTTTGTCTAGTTGCTCTGTATTCTGCTCGCACATTGGTGAAGGGTATATAAGATTCGGCACAGCCGAATATAGCACTCTTACTTGTTTTATTTAAAGATAAGTTCTAATGAAGATACGCTGTACTCATAGTATGAAGTATATAAAGCAGTGGATCGTTTCCAAAGTTTGTTCGATTTTGATTTCACTCGAATTCGATTTCCCGAACATGGCTGATAACTTTTGGTTTAGCCACATAATTAATTTTTTTTTGTATTGTTATTTGAAGAATTTAATAGCTCTATTACTTTAGTTGTAGGCAAAAATGCTTGAGCCATTTTGCAACTTTCATCAACATTTAGTCTTTTTAACCCTCGTAATAATTTAAGCAACGTTTTGCTTTACATTCCGTAATTTTCTATGGAATTCCCCAGTCCGCCTCCAGACAGGTTCAGCGAAAACGTCCACACTGACTTACCACAGAATAAAAAGTTTTTGATAAAATAAGCTTTGATTTACACCTAGAATTATTTATTAATGAAATATTGTCAAAAATAACAATTTTATGACGGTTTTTTGCTCCCCGCTAAGAGGCGGACTTAAGCATTAGATTAATTGTAGCCTTTATTCGGTCAAAGGAATGGATTCTTTTGAGTAAAGATTATTAGACATACCTTTAGTCTTTGCACAAAAAGTATTTCTAGTTGGCATGTATAGCAAACGAGATCAATTTTGTACGGTATTTTTTTTATCGAACTTTTGAAAAACTGGACCGTAAATTACTAATTGAAATGTCTGTCGGCAAATTAAATATTTTTTTTTTCAATTTTTTCTTTGTATAGGATTTTGTTCTATACAAGTTAACAATTTAATTATAAAAAAAAACTATAATTAATAAAAAAGAAAATTTTTCAAAATTAAATAAAGTTTTTTAACGGGAAAAATTGCATTGTAGCTTGAACCTGGACAACACCTAAAAAAAACTGGACAATCCGGGCCATTTGAGGCCGTCAGGCAACCCTATATCTAAATGATATTTGGCACGAAGAACTTTCACATGAATTCAAATATCCTAACATAATTTTGTTCTGACGTGTCCATGATTGTCCATGGGTGCCAAAAAGGGTACACTTGTAATCATTTTTTCTTATATCGGGTGATTTTTGAAGAGCTATAGGAAAGTTAAAAAAAAACACAAAATTCAGAAAAATGCATGACATTTTTATTTGAATCGATAGTACGATCCATATAATTTAAAGTTTGAAGATTATTTCATGCAAATGTTGACCGTGACTGCGCCTCAAATGTTCCATCCGCTTAGTTCAATTTTGGCATACTCTTTCCAAAATTTCGGCCGGTATCTCATGAATAAATGCTTCAACGTTGCCACCAGCCCATAAACCGCACCTAACTATGACTTTTTCTAGATGCATTGGTAGCTCTTGCAATGCTCCTGGCTGATCTTCATTCCAAAATTGACAATTCTGCTTATTAACGTACCCATTGAGCCAAAAATGAGCTTCGTCGCTAAACACAAGAAGCGCGCGATGAACTTTCTCAACAGAGCACTCATTTTGAAAATAAAATTCAATGATTTGCAGACACAAATCCGAAAAAAGCTGGACATTAGGAAAGAAAAAGCTGGACGACCCAAAAATAAGCTGGACATTAAGGCCTGGAACATAATAAATTGGTTGTAGTAGTAGCTGAGGCTGACGAATGCTCTGTAGCGCAACAAGGTTCAAAATTTCGAATTTTGCGCTTCAACATCAACTGCAACGACTACTACAACTACTTATTCTAATGATACTACTTTGAAACTGTTCGTTACGTTCTACTACAGCTACTATTCTGTTCCCCACTTAAGAATAACAAAACTTGCTAGAATTTTTGTTTACTATATAAAACTTTTAACTGACGTGAATATTTCTACATATAAAGTACGAAGAAACTAGTATTTTCATTTAATTCATTGTTCTAATGTAGAAAACAATAAACTATTAAATAAATATAAAAAAACAAAAAATAACAATTCAGTCTTAAATTTTTTTGATTTGTTCTTTGAAATTATTAGTAAAATAAGAAAATCTTTCGTTCTTAAATTATCTAGTCCGCCACATACATTTGGTAGTTGAACAAACAGATTTTGTCAATTCAAAACCTTCAGAACTGTGTTAGAACATCTGAAAATCTTTACAAGATTTCTTTAACTTCAGTCGAATTAATATTTCGGCCCTTAACAAGTCGAATGACATTCTGTTTCTCTTTTTAGTATAAAGATTGTTTAAAATACGATACACCCTTTTCAAAAAGCGTTGCTTTCTGGTATTGATAATACGAAACATATTAACTTTTCTAAATACATACTCGAATCCAAGGTATATTTATAGCAGGTAGTCTCGGAAAGCCAGCTGGTTATTTTTTATTTGCTTGTTTTGCGATACAAACTGTCAAATGTTGTATAGTAAACAAGTAAACAAAGTTTTTTGTCTCTTTTCAACCGCTTTGCTATTTGACAGTTCGTATCACAAAACAACAATAAAATGCCCTGTTGTTTGTTTTATTGTACAATTGTTGTAATCTCGCGGCTACCTGCTATAAATATACCTTGCTCGAATCTATTGCCTTAATTTTTCTTAAAAAAATATGACCATATTTGATCACTTGGCAAATCTTTAAGTAATTGCTCGTAAGCCTCACGAAGAAAACAGTAATCAATATATAGCTTATCGTGGTTTATTTCTTCCGATATTTGAAGATCTTGTAAATCTTCCCAAGAAAATAACTTGTTCTTCAAATTTGTTATTGTTATTGTTCTGGTGCTGAGCGATGTTATTAGTGATGACACAATGGGAAAATTTTTACAAGATGAACTTTACAAGCAATCAAACAATTAACGCATAAATCACTTTAGTAAAAAAGACAAGTAAGAGTGCTATATTCGGCTGTGCCGAATCTTATATACCCTTCACCATTGTGCGAACAGAATACAGAGCAACTAGACAAAAACTAAATAAAACTGGTAAATATTTTTTTAAATCGTTTTTAGAACATACAAATTAAAAGAAAAATTCTCTTTGAAAAATTTAACCAGAGGACTAACAGTTTCTAAACTCAACCCCCTAGACGACTGAACCCAAGGACCGGAAATTACGAACGGAAAACACAAAATTAAATTTTATTTTTTAAATAAAAAATTTTTGTGTGTGAAAAAAAGAATATTGTTTTTCTGTGTTTAAAATTTAAACGAAAAAGAAAAGAAACATTTTTTTTGAAAACAAAATTTATAGTTTCAAAAAAAAGCAAAAACTTTTTTTGTAAAAAAAAAACAAATAAAAATTTTCAAAAAACTTTTTTTTTTGTTGAAAAATATTTTTTAAAACGTTTTTTTTAGAATTTTTTTTTTTCTATGTATGTATTTTTAAAAAATGAAATATGTATGTATGTATTTTCTGAAGCCTCTTCATAAATTTGATTTGAATTTGTTTTAAAGAATGAAATTTTTATGACAATGCTTAAATATAATTATTTTGTTTTTGTTTTTTTATGTTTTTAAGAAAACGTTTTATTTTAAAAACTTTATTTAATGTTGTTAAGAAAACGTTTTATTTCAAAAACTTTATTTTATTTATTTTTTTCGACGGCTTTTTTTTCAAAACTATTTTAGAAATTTTTTGTTTTCTGTAAAATGTAGAATTTTTTAAACTTGCACAATAAATATTTTTTTAGAAACAAAATAAAAAAACATTTTCCGATCCTTGACTGAACCATAAGCTAACGTTGTTTGAATATCATTAAAATGAAATATGGCCCGAATAAGAGACAACCGGTTTTGAACTTCGCTTTTCACAAGGACCCAGAATATATATACTTTATAGGATGTAGGATCAATATTGTAGAAATTACAAACGGAATGACAAAGTTATATATACCCTTTTTACCTTCGGTGAAGGGTAAAAGAAGAGTAATTTTTGGGAATTCAGTATTTCGGTTATAACTCAGGCATTTTTTAGCCGATTTGACAGATTTTTATACCGACGTGTTTAAGAAGAAATTTACAATTTACTTGAGTTATAAACTTTGGACCCGGGAAGATCTATGGTTCCCGAAAGTGGTTATTTAAAAAAAAAAAAAATTAAATCTGGTCATAAAATATGTTCTACTAAAAAAAAATCCGATATTTTGGTATATAAGTCCTATCCATAGGACGTATGGCAGCCCTAAAATTTAGGTTTTTATAAAAGTTTTGATGTTTTTTAGCCCATTTTTAAAGTATTTTGTTCATAAATTACCCATTGTCTAACCAATTTGATAGTTTTATATACCGACGTGTTTAGGAAGAATTTTACCATTTACTTAATTTATATTTATATATACTTGTATACATATATTTAAACAAAGTTAATTATAATAAAAAGAGTAATTTTTGGGGATTCAGTATTTCGGGTATAACTCAGCCATATCTTAACCGATTTGACAGATTTATATACCGACGTGTTTAAGAAGAAATTTGTCATTTACTTGAGTTATAAAGCTTGGACTCGGGGAGAACTATGGTTCCCGAAAGTGGGTATTTAATATTTAATTTAATTTTGGTCATAACTTTTTTGTATCTAAACCGATTTTTCCGATATTTTAGTATATAAGTCATATCCATAGCACATATGGCAGCCCTAAAATTTAGGTTTTTATATTTTTTTTTTGTACGGGAGGTACCACGCCCACTTTCCAATCCCGCCCACATTTTGTAGGATGGTGTGTATTGGCAACCTAAATGTAATAAAAATACAACAACCACAAGGGATTTTTGGGAAAAATTAGAGGTAGTCGTGGTTTTTTGCTCATATCACAGCCATTTGTGGACCGATCTTGATGAATTTCAATAGCAAACAATTCCGGACCATATGTGACATAAATGTATAATAACCTGGCCCCCATCATATATGGGGTCTTCGGAAAACCCATTTCAACGGACAGACGGACATGGTTAAATCAACTTCGCTCCTCATAAGGACCCAGAATATATACTTTATTGGGTCTTAGATCAATATTGTAGAAATTACAAACGGAATGACAAACTTATATATACCCTTTCTACCTTCGGTGAAGGGTATAAAAAAGGAAGATTATAACAAAATATAAATTTCTTCATCGTTTAGCTGGACAAATTTAATTTTAGCTTGAAAATTAACAAGTGCTAAAAAAGCTGGACAATCCAGTCGAATCCAGCCTGACTGGCAATCCTATTTGCAAGCGTTGTTCGTTTGTAAGACGATTCATGGTTAAATTGTAGACCAGACTGAACAAGGTATATTTATACCAGGTAGCCGCGAGATTACAACAATTGTACAATAAAACAAACAACAGGGCTTTTTATTGTTGTTTTGTGGTACGAACTGTCAAATAGCAAAGTGGCTGAAAAGAGACAAAAAAGACAAAAAACTTTGTTTACTTGTTTACTATACAACATTTGACAGTTTGTATCGCAAAACAAGCAAATAAAAAATAACCAGCTGGCTTTCCGAGACTACCTGCTATAAATATACCTTGAGACTGAAGATGTTTGACAGTGAAACAAAACACGAAACGTGCGTCAGCTGTTTAAACCAGTGTTGCCAAAAAGATAATAGCTAAAAAATCACCCATTATACTGTGGTGTATTCGATTGAAGCGTTATTTAAGAAACTACAGCCATTTTTATTGTTATTTTTTTACATTTAAGTATGGAAAAAATAGATTTTAGTGAAAAATACGCAAATTTTGTTTGTATTTATTAAAAACGTGGGTTTTAGTAAAAAAAACAAAATATTGTTTTTTTAGGAAAAAATTTTTATTTCTTTTTTTTTATTTAACTTAATTACCATTGTGCAATAATATAATTTAGGTGCTTTAATTTCATTTAATATAATTAAATAATAAAATTAATAACGTTTCTGTTGTTTTCTCTTAGCCAAATTTACATAAATGTTTACATTTAATTGTCTGAATCAGTGCGGAACTCTTGTGTTTTAAAAAAATTATGAACAATTGTTTGTATTATATAGGAAAAAGAAACAATAATGGCCAACAGCTTGTTTGTATCTTTCCTACTGTGGCATTTCCGATTAGTTTTATGAATCTATATATTATAGTACATATTTGAATAATATAAAATAATTTTAATTAAAAAAAAAGTATAAAGAAATTTTAAGTTATATTTTTCAACCGGAAATTGGCAATTAATTTTGGCAAGTCATTAGCAAAAATTTTGTAGAGACGAAGAAGTTCTTAAAAATTTTAAACATTTATTTATTAAAAATTTTTATTTTTCGAATGTATCCTTGGATTTATCTCAGTTTTATAAAGCTTTCATGTAGTAGTCCTATTCCTTCAATAATTTACATACTTTTAATTGCTTAAGAAAACCTTTGGTTAACATTGAATATTACCAAAACAGTAACTTATGAAAAGGAATAATTCTCAGATTCCATTTATTTATTCATTTATAATTTTATTTACATTCTTTTTTTACTTTATTTAAAAAGAAGACAAATAGTTTTTTTTAATAAATTAGTTTTTTTAAGCGTTCAAGGTTTACAAAAGTCAGAAAAATGTATTTCTGAGTCATAAGTTTGTAATTATTGTTTTGATATAACATAATTAAACTTATTTAAATTCGTTGAGTTAAATTAAAAATTTCACTCAGCCACGATCAAAATATTCATCAAACATTGTGGTAGTGATTGTAGAAATGTATTTGTGTGTGACGTCGGTGCAGACGATTGAATTTAATTTTAAATTTTTTTAGTTTAGGCATGCTTGCACAGTGTGCTTTAGGTGGCTAAAATTTATAGCTGCCATTCCTGAGCAGAAATCGAAATGAAATTTTGTATGGATATTTATTTATTTATTTGTTGTCCCATACACAAGACTTAAAGTCTTATATTACAGTATAGGACTAAGTATATGCTATACAATATAACGAGGAATAATTTAAAAATTTTCTTGAACATAAATCACAATAATAATAAAAAGAAAATATATAAATAAAAAAAGAATAAGGAAAATAATAAAAAAGAATAAAGAAAAAAAGAATAAAGAAAATATATATTAAAAAACATTCATATATTTATCCACATGTGAAACAATATGCAAAAAGAAAACAAAATTAATTATAAACCTCGATTAGAAAAATGCAAAATTATGTCTTTTTTAAACAATTGTGCGTTACTGATCACTCGAGAGCTATGAGGAATTAAGTTCCAAAGACGGGTTGCATAGATAAAGAATTGCCATTCAGACATGAGGCTGTGGTGACGAAATAAAATTAATCTTCGGCCTCTGGTTGATCCTGAGAAAACCAATCGTTCATATCAATCCTTATGCAAAAAGATAAGAACACTAGTTTTTATTAATGGCGATTTCTTTTCTGAGAAAAATGTTGCATTAATGTAACTTGTTCTACATTTTTGTGTTCGTTTGTACAAAAAATACAACTGTGGGAAAAATTTTCAAGTTCTTCTGTGAATATGTTGATGAAAAACGTGCAAAACATGTTGCATATCTTACCCGTACTTTTACTTAAGGTGTTCATACTGCCCTGTTCTACAACTTTGGTACTTACTACTTTGTTTTTACAACAAATGTTTTATTTTGTTTGTCATAATTCATCCCGCTCATAATTTTGTAAAAAAAATTGTTTTAAAACAAAATATAAAAATATTTACACCAAGGCGAATTCATACAAGGTGGTCTTATTTTGAAAACGTTTTACAACACTGTAAAATATTTTAACGTTGTGTCAAAAATTAAAACAAATATTTGATTTTGTTTTTATATTAAATTGTGTTTTTTTTTGAAATGTTATAACTAAAAAAAGTTTTAAATTTCACAATTTTAATCGAAAATTATAGATTAAGATTCCCCAGAACCAACAGGACGATTTACCATTTTGACACAAGGTTAGTAATCAGCTGTTGCTTACGTAGCATGTAAATTCGCCTTGATTTACACATTAAAATCAAAAAGTCTATTTATATTATAATCGTTTTCATTTTTATAAGCCATTAGTGATGTTAATATTTGTTTCAAACTCGTAATAGCGTGTAGAAACCACTAAAATAGCTTTTAAAATCGCTCATTAAGTACATTAATGATGAAAGTGTAATAGTTGTAAATAAAATCACTCATTGTGTTCTATTGAAATTGCACAACATGTAACACTTCGAGTGATTATAGGTAACATTAGAAAATGTTACATGTATATACTGTAACATATTTTTCTCAGAAAAGAAATCGCCATAAGTCATTAAAACAAATGCCATATAACCGTTTCACAAAAGCTGCGGTGCTGCCATATCGTTTTAGACCAAACACATACCGTATAATGTTTAAAAAAAAAACATTAAAGGCCTGTTCGTCGATAGCGAATGAAGACTTCGTTCGCTTAAATTACATTTTAAACAAAAACAAATTTAAAAATATTCTTTTTGTGTTACATGTAAGTTAAGCGAACGAAGTCTTCATTCGCTATCGACGAACAGGCCATAAGTTTTTTCTTACTGTGATCATCATCACATTTTCCAAAAAGTTCACATCTATACAATAATATGGGTATGAGATACGTTTTAGCTAGAAGTGCGCTTATATTAATGGGTATACAGTATTGAGATTGCCAAAGCGTGCTCAGCATAGAAAAGGTACGCCCACATGCATAATTTATATGGTCAGACCATGTGAGTGATTTTTTTGGATTTATACCTAGCCCGTTAGCTGTAGCCCACAAGTAGACACGATGCAATTCCTGATTTAGGGTAATGACGCAGTGATCAATATTATCAACATCGCAACTTATATAAAGCTGGACATCATCAGCATACATTCTAACCTTACATTGTTCCACAGTAAGCGGTAGATCGTTAGAGTACAACAAAAACAAAAGGGGGCCTATAATCGATCCCTGAGGAACGCCTCTAATCACTGGTAAGCAGTTAGATTTCTTATTATTTGTTTCAACATAGTGACATCTATTCGTTAGATAGGACGCTATAAAACGTGTGGCATTTGATGAAAATTTAAACATATTCTTTAATTTACAACATAAAATATCAGGATCCACAGTATCAAATGCTTTGGAATGATCCAAAGGAACTCAAAAAGAAATCTTTTTAGTATCCACCTGTTTTCTGATATCCTCCGCAACATCTACAAGGGCCGTAATGCAACTGTGCTTTCTACGAAGGTCAGATTGCCTATAATTTAGTAGCATAGATGTTTATGTTTAGTAGTCTATTGTTATCCAAAAATAGTTTAACTTGATTATAGATACTACGTTCAAATGCCTTCGAGAGAAACGGCAAAATTGCTATCGGTCTGTAATCAGATGTTGACTTAAGTAAAGGTATGATTTTAGTCTTTTTCCATTTAGCAGGATAATAACTAGATGTTAAAATCCTGTTAAAAATAAATGTAATTTGTGATAGTTGTTGTAGGAATAGCTTATCCCATCAACAATAAATTTCAAGTGTTTTTATCAAGAATAAAAACTGGGAATTAAGCACGAATAACAAAACCTTTTGAAATTAAAATTTTGTATTACAAAAAATTGAAATTACTTTTTGATAATAAACAGGCAAGTGCACGCACACAGAAAACAAATGGGTTGGGAAACGGTTGCAGTAATAAAATATTGATCAAGTAACATGATTTATTTTCTAACTGATTTTTAATTCTCTTGATTATAAAAATGATGTTCCAACTGAAATATGATTCCTTCAATTCTTTTATTAGTTATGATAACTAATTTAATTAAGTTCTAAAAATTAGTACAAATGGTTAGAAGCACAACCGAATTTAATATAGGGCAATACTGAATATTGGTCATTGCAATCAATTATTTGCTTTCGTCAATAAATTTTGTAATATAAATGATTATTCATTTTTTGCAGCTAATTATTGATTGTTGGAATATATTCAATTCGAGTACAACAAATGAAAATATAATTATTCGGAATTCACAACCAAAAAATAGTTAAAAGCCCCAATTACTTACAAAATTTTCTGTCAAAACATTTGATAGATTAAATTAATTTTTAATAATATATTTGCGGTCAAAAATGGAAAATGTGAAAAACTTAATAAATAGGGGTAAGTAATTTATTTACGTATTCTTATAGGTATGAACATATACACGTACATACATATGTATGTATGAATGTATGTATTATTTTTTATACCCTGCAAATTATATTGGACTTCTTGATCCATTTTGATCCTGGACTGGTCCAATGTAGTGCAAGTATGAACCATGTCATTATAAAAAGAGTTTGCAGTGAAACGACATGTCTTCGTTTTTTAACGACATGTTTTCGTTTTGAAACGATTTCAAAGCTAATCCTCTGGAGTATACCATGGAGTAGTTTTAAAACTTCCCCTTTGTAATGCAAGCTGGGTTATATGGTCCTGCCCTAGGACATCGTACTGTAAAATAACCCATTTTTTTCATTCATTGAGATTACCTTTGGACAAGTCCTTGCCCCTTATGGGCTGCATTTGACCGGTTAAAAAAATTATATTGATAACGACAATCAAATCTCTTGTTATGAACACCAATTATGTGTTAATTTAGTTGCACCTATCATTTATTCGGGTATAAGCACAATTTTGTTTCTAATAATCATACTAACAACTAACAATATCTGTGGTTATGACTGATAGTGTACTAAAATCCAAATGTTGCTATCAAAAATATTATTCTAAGCAACGAAATTTTCAGTAATTGGAACCGAATTGTGTGATAGTACATGCAACCGACGAAATTCGATTGGCGGCAAATTCGGTTGTGATCACGAATCTGTTTTCTCTGTGGGCCTAAAAAAGCACTTAATTAACAACATGCTTTTTTAAGTTGTTGTTGTTTTTATTTTGTTTTTCTTAACCTACTTACAACTACAATTAATGTTGAGAGAATTTCAACCAATTGTAGTGGGGAATGTAAGATGAGATAAACCCACTGTTTATTGTTGATGTGTTTTGTTTAAACTTTGATATTGGATGCGTTCGTAAATGCATCACTGCGCTGCATCAGTGATTTCAAATCTTTATATATTTATCAGTGAAGTAAATGTGGACCAACAAATTGTGAAATACTCGACAAAAATAATAGGCATACAATACAAAAAAGTTATAATTATTTTTTATCGGCTTTAAAAAAAGATTGCTTTTCTGATGCAGCGCAGTGATGCATTTACGAACGCACCCATTGTTACAAGTAGAACCTTTGCTTATAAGTCTTATACGTTTAACAGTTTTATTTGGTTTAATATCTTTAGTTTTTCTAAAATCTTTATGGATGAAGTTTCCTGATAATCTGGCCTAAGCGACCAGTGAAATGCGCATAGGAATAGCTTATCCCATCAACAATAAATTTCAAGTGTTTTTATCAAGAATAAAAACTGGGAATTAAGCACGAATAACAAAACCTTTTGAAAATAGTTGTGGTAATAAAATCCGGACGAATTTAGGGTGTATTCCATCTGAGCCAGCGTCATTAGACTTTATTGATAAGCAACTAGACAAAACGTTTTGAGTTATGCCACTGAAGGAGAATTTTCCATTTTCAGAATCATCGAGAATGTGATAGTAAGTACGATCTGGATCTACCATTGGCACTTCAACAAATTTTTCATTTAGTGTATCTACATCTATCTAACAGGGTTCTTGACTCTTAACCTTACCGATACCAATTTCGCGAATGATATTCCAAGTTTGTTTTGAACCTATTGCTGAGGAAAATTTCGAGGCATAGAAATCAGATTTTGCTTTTTTAATTAACCTGTTAGTCAGCCTTCGTGCAATTTTGAACTATTTGAGTAGTTGCGATGTTTTAAATCGCTTCCATCGACCGTATGCAAAATCTCGACGAGCAATTGAATCTCTTATGGAGGTGGAAAACCAAGGTTTTTGTTTACTAATAATTCTCGTTTTGAGTGGTACAGCAATATTAAAAAGATTAACTATGTTTTCTTCTAAAAAAGCAGCTGATCATCTACAGAGATCAAGTGATATAAAAGGTTCCAATCAATCTTAAAAAATTCCTCTTCTAGAATTACATAATTAATGTTTTTAAAATCACGAAAACTTACTGCTTGTTCTTGCACGTGTAATTGAATACATAAGTGAAGATTTGTAGAAGAAATGGGCGTGGTCCGTCCAATTTTATTGGAAGATCCCATTCATTCTGAAAACAGTAGTCTGTAAATTTAACCAGACCCAACTACCTATATTTATTTTGATGCGCAAAATCTGAGGTTCGTTTGGCTTGTACACGAACAAAGTTAAAAAAAAAAAAATTACGAAAACTGTTAAAAATGGAGAAAACCTGCAGCTTTTCGCAATCGACATAATGCAATTCACTTAGTAGATTGGACTGGTCAAATTTACAGACAACTTTTTATTTTTGTATGACTTTTCGAAATTTAAGGGGGCCAAAATCTAAGCATTAATTCTATGTTTATTTCTGCACAAAAAAAAAAAAAAAAACGATAGCACTAAAATTTTTTTTTTTATTTTTTATAAGTATCTTTTGCCAAGCCATTAAAAGTTTAAACTTTCACGAGTTAATCATAGCTAAATGTAGGAAGTTATCGAACAGATAATGAGTTTTTGTTATCACAAGTTCCCTTTAATCTAAAAGTGAAGGATAAGGTAAAGAGAGGAACGTTCTACTTTTAACTTTTGCCGTAAGGTTTAGATTTGAGATTGCGATATTAGTTGCGTTCGAGAACACAAAAATTTTTACTATTTTTTACTAAACTTTACAACATTTTACGAAATTGCGTTCGAGTACACAAAATGCAGTAAATGAGAACATAAATTGCGAGCGAAAAGTGACAGTTCTTGTTTGAGTATTTACAAATTTTTACTGCAGAAATTTTTGCAGTAAAATTAAGTAAATCAAAAAAACATATGTTTCAAAGGTAAACAAACAAAAGTAACAAATAAAAAGCATACAAATTGTGAAAAAATTGTTAAATAAAAGAAAAGTTGAAATAAAAATTAAGCCAAAACAAAAAGTGAATAAATATTAATTAATTAAACGTGTTTATTTGGCTAAATACAAACTTTTGAAATTGTTTTTGTTATGTTAATTTTTTAGAGTTGTAAAAGTGTGAAGTATTTCGGTTCTTAAGTAATCAAAAGCAAAAAAATTATTCATGTTCTTTTAAATAATTTAACCCGCTACAAATTAGTAAAATCAAATAAAATAAAAAAACAAACAAATATGAAAGATTACATAAAATAGTTTGTTTGTATTTTCCAAAAATGTTCGTGTTATAAAAAGTGTTTAATCGAGTACCGATAAGAAAACGAGTTAAGTATTCAAAAGTGTCAATATTTTTCAACACTTCAATTATTTGCCATCCATCACGTACTTTTTTGGACAACAGCTTTTTGTGAGAGAAACATTTTTAGTTTACTCATTTACTGTAAAAGTACTCAAACGCACCTATTATATTCACATATTTTTTATATATGGCAACTCCAAGCATACGTATATTTTGTAAATTAATAACAAACTCGTATTTTGGCAAATAAAATTTACAAAATGTTAACTTCGCGAGTACGCGGTATTTTATTAATATTTGCCATTATTAAAAAATATTTGTGCACACAAACATTTAAAATGAGAAAAGTAAAAGAAACTACGTAGTTGCCAGCTTGTATTTTTATTTTGGCAAAAATAATAGGTATAAAGGTACGATTAACTATTTCGATATTTAAAGTTAAGTCGTGAAAACGGGCCTTAGTTAAGTAAGAGAGTGAAATTAGATGCAACCAAAAAGTTCTATTCCGATTAAAACTTAATCATCAATTACGAAAAGGGAACAAGTTAAATTTTTAGAAATTTAGTTTTTGGCTCTTTTTGGAGGTACACATATAGTCCGATATACTTTGAGAATGAAGGTTTTATATGGCTTTTTAAAGGGCTTTTCGCTCTATTTATTAGGAATATTTGATATGTGTGTATTAGTTAGCAATCGATAAAACCTTGCATTCGCAATTTTTGCAGTGAGAGGTAAGTTTTGAATGTGTGGTCAATTTGTGGTTATTATTTTTTAATGTGTATGTGTTTTCTAATTTGTAATCTTAATAAACAGATACAAATTTATTGAAATGTTTTTATTGTTCGTTTTTAATAAAAATGTTGTTTATCCAACAAGCTAGTTACCCTGACATGTTTCGTTCGCTACCACTCGATCTCCTCAGAGGGATTTGCCGTCTTACACTCGCAGCCATCGACGACTGCTGACGTCAAGAGTCAAACATCAATCCTTAAACCAAATTGTATTTTAACCTTTGGTAGATCGAAAATAATTTAATGAAAATTAAATTTGATGAACTTAAGCCTGATTAAAAATATTACAACAAAACGACAATTGTATGTATTGCGGAGTTGTTTAGCATACAAGAAGTTTTTGTGTTCTTCTTCGATTTTCTTATTTTTTTTTTAATTTCTGTTTTATTGTACCTATACACAAATAAATTATCAAAAGTGCAATTGCCGCCTCACAATTCATGTTGTCTTTTTGAAGTTTAAGGTTATTGTGATTTCTTCGTCGTGTGTGGAGAAGTGCTACGCTAACAAATCACACGCACAAAATTTTCAAATCGGTCCAAATTCATCACACTTTCTGTTTTGTAGGTGTACGTTACGGCAACAAATACAACATCACAACAAAAATGGAAATTATATCACCGTTTACGTCAAAGAGTACTTTAAACAAAAATCAAAGCGTGCCGCTGAACGTGATGCAATAAATACATTTTTAACAAATTTTTAATTAATTATGGCCAATATCTTATTTATTTTAATTTAAAATTATCAAAAATCTTTAATAAAATACAATAATCACAGCACAAAACGTGGACTTTTTGTAAACATAAACAAAACTTTGACATAAACCTAGACAAACAATGCAAGAGCAAAAAATCGTCATCTGGCGTAGTGCTGCCACCTGTTTATTCCACCATGCAATAACCCACATTTTCAAACTAAATGCTTAAAAAATCAAAAGTTCAACTTTAACCTTAAATTTCTCAACAACGGCTATGCCAACATCAAAAAATTTCTCAAATATCTGTATCGGTTAAAAAGGTACAGATTTTTGACCGATGAAAAACTATTCTGAGCCACTGTGCGCCGTTAACCGCTGCTTCATACGCATCTAAAATGTCGTCAAAGCTACAGTTGCGCTTAAAATAAAATCAATTAGTTGACCTTTTTAGTAAACAATTCAACAATTCATTATAAAATAAATTTAAAAGATAAAGTTTATACCGAAATATGAAGAAACTCAATATGTATTAATAAAGATAAGTATATGTATTATACACATTTAACTAACACAATAGTTTACAGCATTTTATTTAAACTGTCATTACCTACTAAACTGTTTGCAAAAAATACTTCTTAAAAACAAAATTAACTCATCCAAACAATTAAATTGAATAACTTAATCCATTTGTTTGTGTTTCAAAATTCTGGCAATAATAATTATTTTTTTGTTGCATTCCTTTATGTCATTTAAGTCTCTGTTAAAATTTTTATTATTGCGTTTTAATTTTATATCTTAAATAATGTATGATTTGTTATCAGCAACAACATCATCATTATCGTCACAGTCATGTTCATAGACAGTGACAGACTTTCAATCTGCATGTCAGCCAGCCAACATGTCCGTCCATTTTTAACTACATTCAGTTTTAAGTGGCGCCGAATTAATATTGTTAGAACGTTGTTCTAGAACACACTACCCACTCTTTGTAGAAAAAAATGCAATGTTATGTACCGATTAGAAATTGGTATATATTTTTGTGTGTTTGTATACAACTGTAACAATTTAATTAATTGATAGAAAATAATTTACACCATTTGCTATAGATATCCTAAAAATATTACCAAAAACAAAAAAATTTAAATGAAGGTACCGGATTGTAAAATTTTGAATAGACAATAGTGTACCGCCAACAAGTTTTTCGTTGTAAAATTCTGTTGCCAAAAAGATTTTCTATAAACAAATTTGTTGCCAACAAATTTTTTTTAATTGGATCGATAAAAAGATTGTCTTTAAAAATTGGGTTGTTAATAAAAACAGAATTTGTGTTTACAACAGTGTTGCCACCAATAAAACAAAAAATGACTCAGCTCTTGGTCTAAATTTATTTAAAACCATATAAAATTAAACAATATATATTTAAATATTATGTTGCAACCAAGGCGAATTAATACAAGGAAGTCTTATTATACCCACACCACAATAGTGGAGAGGGTATTATGCATTTGTGCTGATGTGTGTAACGCCTTAAAATATTGGTCCTAGACCTAAAGTATACCGATCGACTCAGAATCACTTTCTGAGTCGAACTAACGATGTCCGTCCGGCTGGCTGGCTGGCTGGCTGGCTGTCCATGTAACCTTGTGCGCAATTTTGGAGATAAATTGATAAAATTTGGGACATAGGTTCTTATTGGCATAAGGACCAAGCCTATTGAAAATGGGCCAAATCGTAGGACCACGAGGGAAGATAGGGGGAAATTTCTTCCTCTCAGAAACTATCAACCAATTTTAATGACATTTAAAACATACATAGAACCATATCTTTATGGACACAAAAGGGATGCAGTTTTTAAAAAATAGAACCACGAGGGGAGATAGGGTCAATTTCTGCCTCTCAAACCGATTTTAATGAAATTCAAAACGTAGATAGATCCATATCTATATGGACACATAAGCTATACAGTTTTTCAAAAATAGGACCACAAGGGGAGGTAGGGGGCAATTTCTGCATCTCACAAACTTTTAAACCGATTTTAATGACTTTTATAAACATAGATAAATCCATATTTATATATTATACATATAAGCATGATGTGTTTTTTAATACTGTGGTGTAGGGTATCATATGGTCGGGCTTGACCGACTATACTTTCTTACTTGTTTTGAAAACTGTTAGAACACTGTAAAGGACGATGTGTCAAAATAAAACAGCTCTGAAGTAAACAATTCAAACAAACATTTCATTTTGGTTGTAATTTAAAATTGTTTGTATTAAAATGTAAAATTTTAAAAACGTTTGAAATTTTATAATTCTAAAGGCCGAGATACACTAACCTACACAATCGTACGATTCATTCACACGAAAATCTGACAAAATTCTATCAGACAAAAAAAATGTCTGCAAAATCTGCTGTATATACCACACTATCCCACAAAAATGATGCAAACTTTAAAGACTCACCTACTTAACAAGAAAATGCAACTCTGATCGCATAGAAACTATCATTTTATGAAAATTTTCATAAACTTTTGCATGTCGGACAGACTTGTCAAAAAAATCTGTCACTCA
The DNA here is from genome assembly GCA_930367215.1 of Pollenia angustigena. Classification (NCBI taxonomy): domain Eukaryota; kingdom Metazoa; phylum Arthropoda; class Insecta; order Diptera; family Polleniidae; genus Pollenia; species Pollenia angustigena. Next base: position 26,283,168 of record OV884059.1, read on the forward strand.
ATTAATTTTAAAGCCAAACTATCATACTTAATGGGCAATGGAACAGGATAGTGTATCGCCGGCTTAATTGTAAATTATAGAATTTATGAAAGTTTGGTTCGAACCCCCACAAAGTTTTGAGAAAATTACGAAAAACTGCAGTATTACTCGAAAGGGCGGACAACTTGATACGTCAGTATCTATCGTATGCAGAAAAATACCATTATTTACTCGATACGATAGTTTACCCGATATCGAATGCGGTGATAAGACCTCTGAACTTACCTATAGACATTATCCATACGAAATTTTATTTCGATTTCTTAAGGCGACCAGCTTTTGAAAATAAAAATAGAGGACATAAAGAAAAAAAAATTATTTGACTTCAAGATTTTTTACATATTTTGCAGACAAATTTAAATTTATATATGTAAAATATATTAAAAAAAAATAACATATATAAACATACATATATAAAAATTTAGCAAAGTTATTTACGGGAATACAAAAATTTACATTTAGTTAAAAAAATAACGAAACTTAAAAATTCATTGCACTAACTTATTCAAAATTTCATACTGCAAGTGTAAGAGAGTTCAGTAGGAGTATGAACAGAACAAGCATGTTACCTTTTCCATACGATTTGACAGAAAAACCGGTGACCGCTTGAAATAAAATATGTAGGTATATTTTTTATTTACAAACTCATTTCTTGCAGTGCATAGTTCCAAAACTCGCTCCTTGCAATTTCAAATAAGATGCTGTCGCTATATTTTTTTGCGAAAATTGACTATATGTCACTCCAATAAAGGAATGTGCTGAAAAGATCACATTAAGCTTATTATACGTTTTTTGATATTTGTAAAAAATTACTTGAGGTGCAAGTAGCGAGTTTTGAAACTCGGCTGCTCATGTAAATTTTGCTTTTCGTTCATTGTTTTGTTTTGTTTCAGAATGACCATAAAATAAAAGGGGATTTAAAACTTCAAAAAATGTTGCAATGGATTTTTGTTTAGAGATTACATAAAAATATGAGTGTTCAAAAATATTTGAAAATAGTAAATTATTTGAATAATTATTTGAAAGTGGCTGACAACTTACTTCGTAATAAAAAGTTTTAAATTCGTGATTTTTTAAAATATTTTCCTTTATTTTATCAGGCCTTTCACACATTTCGATCGAAATGGTTTTAATTCCATAGTTGAAATCCCGATTTGAATTCTTTAAATTATCTTTTTGCGTTTTTCAGAAGTATGTGCCGGTTCACACACGTCAAGTTTGACTCGTCCAGTCTTGATTTTTAGGAGATAGGGGAAAAGAAATAGCATTTTCCCTCCTCTCCTAAAAGTTCAAGACTTGACGAGTCAAACTTGACGTGTGTAAACCGGCACTATAATACGGAATTTCTTCCTCTTTCGTTTGAAACTAATTTCTGAAACAGTCCTGTCCTTTTTAGTAAATGAACACAGCTAATGTCTGGGTTGAAACAGATGCATACGTACACCCTGCAAATAAAATTGGACCATTTTGATAAAATGGACTACTCCATGGAGTGGTCCGATGTAATGCAAGCATGGACCATTGTTAAAAAGTGTTTCGTTTTTAAACGACTTCAAAACTAATCCTCTTGAGTATACCATGGAGTAGTTTTAAAACTAGTGCTGGGATACTATCGATATTTTCCACTATCGATATTTATCGATAGTTCAGATTTCGCTATCGATATATCGATATTACTATCGACTGAATGTTTGTACTTGTGCAGGAAAACTTTAATTATTTTTTTAAAAGGCTACAGTCCGTTGTTTTTATCACTTTATTGAATGTATGTATATACGCACGTTATTTTATGATGGCAGTTTTTTAAAAAATTGATAAGTACCTTTATGAAGGAACCGTAGTAACAGGGACTATAAGATACTCCATTGCAACTTTAAAAAATTTTCTTAATTCTAAACCCAAAAAGGTAATCAATCTAGCGGACTTATCCTCTAATGGTCGTTCATTGTTTTGTCCTATGCTTGCAATTGCATTTGGATTTGCATTTTTTTTACAAGATTACAAAACTATTTGACATTTCAGTCCCTACATAAACATGTACAAATTTCGACTTAAAGGCCTTTAATTAGCAGTAAAAAGCACAGCTAAGCAATCCATACCACCTGCCATTCTTGTTGTTTGTATTCATTGCTGTAATTCAGCGCGAATTAGTAAAAATTTGCGGCAAAAAACTGTGTGTGTATAGCTGCTGTAAGATGTCATCATACCTGTATTTTAAATACCAAAAATATCGATATTTATATTTTTCCTATCGATATTTTCAGACTATCGATAGTCTATCGATAGTTTCCCAGCACTATTTAAAACTACTCCTTAGTGGTCCAAAGGTGGGTTATATGGTCCTCTCCTAGGACATCGTAATGTTAAATAGACCAGGTTTTTTCCATACGTTTGGGTTACTTTTGGAATAGTCCTGGTCCCTTGTGGACTACTCTTTACACGCGTATTTGGACTGGTCCTATTATTTGCAGGGCATATGCACATAATTTGTATGTATGTTTATCAGTAAATGTATTAAAATATCTGTTTCAACCCAGACATTAACTGTGTTCATTTATTAAAAATTGTTACAAATTTGTAACAATTGTAACTAGTAAATTGTTTTTTTTTAGCATGTACTTTTAACATTTACTTATAACAATTGTTACAAATTTGCAACAATTTTAAGTCAATGAACACAGCTATTATTTACACATTTAGTTTTGCCTACGTGCGTTTTATTACAACTTGTACAATGAATTTTCGATATCAATCAGATATTTGATGCGTTTAATTGAACATGTCACTGAAAGTATTTTAAAATATTTGACGTCATAAATGAATACATGGAAAAAAAATATATTTTTTTTATTAAACTTAATACTTAAAAACGAGAAATTCACTTTGAACGTTTGTAAAAATCATGTTTATTGTTTTTAGCTCTAAGTAATAAAATCCCATAAAAGGAAGAAAACGATGTTATTTTCAGGCTAATTAGAATTGTTAAACAATTTATATTTATTTAAAAAGACCTTGATGAAAAAAAAATCTTTAAAATTTTGGACAAAAACCAGATTAGAACAGTACCAAAAAGTTTAGAACTATAAAGCATGCTGCTGGATGTACTTATGTACATTAGACCGACTCAAAAAAAGTTGTTGATGTACCCCCCTCAAAACTAACTATGACATTTTTTATGACAATTCCCAAAATAATTTGGCTTCAGCAAAATATAATAGATATTTAGGAATTCTTCGATTCTGCATTAAAACATTTTAAAAATCTCACCACTGACTCGAGATAGCGAGATGTTTATGCCAGTTTTTTAAGCTGATTCAGTTCGATTTAAAAAAAAAATATAAATAACTTTACCAGTTTTTGTCCGATTTTCATTTTCAATACGCCGTTAGAAAGGTTCTCCGCTTGAGATTTTAGTCAAAAATTAACCCTTTACTGCCTATCTTACTTTTTTTATAACATTCAGTTAGACATCACAAAAAACCTATTTTATAACCACAAAAAGCATATATCTGCCCAGGAAACACGTTTTATAAATATATTAAGCTACTGTTAAATTAACCCTTTTATGACAAACATTTTTAAGAGGACATTAACAAAAAATTTTTTAAAAATTTAAGTCCAATGTGTACTAAAAAATTGCTATCATTCATATAGCCATTCACTCTCGAAAAATTGTTTTTAAATACTGTTGTTTAGGGTATCATGTGTACGGGCTTGACCGACTATACTTTCTTTCTTGTTCTAAATGTAATTTTTTCATATACAAATTTTTTAAAATACGTTTCAAAATTATGAAAACTATAGATACACCTAGATATCTATTTTTAGAAATAACGGACATAAATCATGAAAGTAATAAATAATTTTTTGATTTTAATTGTAACTGTTTTGGATAAGTTTTTTTTTTAATTCTCCAAGCTAATCCCGCAAAGCTCTACGCTTGTCTGCAGGAAAGTAACCAGAGTCTCTGGCGAGAATCGAAACCTCCCGGCGCTGATAGGCTAGCTCACTACCAGCTAGCCTACCGGGGTATGTTGTGCTACGAAACCTATCCACAGCTCGACGAATGGATATCTCAGCTGAACGATTTGTGCACCATAAAAATCACGAAGTCGTCAATAATCGATTACTGGGTCCATGTTCTGTAACTCCCACGTCGAGAAACTTTTCGACTGAAATCTGAGAAATGAAACAAAAATGCTATAAATTGAAACAAACAACTGTTTCTCACTTAACTGCGCCTGTTAAATTTTTGGCGAGTAATAGCTGTCACGTAATTAAATTACTCGCCAATTTATAGAGAAAGTGTGTCTGCAAAATTTTTGTGAGAAAGTTCCCGCTTTGAACTGTCAAAAATAAACGCGGTGAGAAAAAATTGTAAACATTAAAAAATAAATTAAATACGTTAAATGAAATGAAAAATAACATGAAAGAGGTAAGCATTTTAGTCTTGGCAGATCTGATAATTTTCGACATAAGTTACAGACACACTTTTTTCTCATTTTTCGAGAAACGATGGCATATTTTGTTTCGCATCTTTTCGATGCGAGAAGTTCTCACCAAAGTAACAGAACATGGGTACTGATTTTCACATGAAATTTGGATAATTTGCTAGCGTTGTTCAATCGTAAATCTATTTATGATAATTTTTCACTGTAAACTACTCAAAAATGTCAAAAAGTTAGCGCGGTATGACAGATCGTTTGACAGCTAACCCTTTCGTATGTACTTTCGCACTCTTAAGAAAACACCCTTTACAACTTACTCAACTCTTTTATTTTATTTAAATTTTCTTAAAACTTTTTCAAAATTTAATTACAAATAACTTTGAACATTAAAATACGTATGAATGTATGTAAGAAATTTATAGCTTGAAATGTCATTTAACTGATAATTTTGAGGTGAATCTTTCTAACGTGACACATTACAATTTTAAGTTTATGAATTACAATGCACTTGCACAAATTACACATTAAAATACCACAACAACAAAAAAATCTAAAATTTTTTCTCAATTACTGTTACGTCAACAAAAAAAATAAAAAAAACAGCGGGAAAAAATTACAATTTTAGATAAAGATAGTTTGCACTTGTATTTGGAGAACGAGAATGACTAATATATGTATGACTATCATTAATTTCACAACATGTAGAAGTATTTTTTTACATTTTTAAATATTTAGAAAACACTTAAAAAAAGTTGTAATCGTTAAAAATTTTAGATAATGAAATATTTGAAAAAACAAACTTCAATTTATTTTAAACTAAAACAATAAATACTTACAATTCTAAGCTTTTGCGTTGTTAAATAACTCAAAAGCAGTTTTACCTAAAAACCTTAAAAAAAGTATTGCATATTAGTGCTGGTTCACACACGTCAAGTTTGACTCTTCAAGTCTTGAGTTTTTAGGAGAGAGGGGAAAAGAAATGGCCTTCTCTTTTCCCTTCTCTCCTTAAAGGTCAAGACTTGACGAGTCAAACTTGACGTGTGTGAACCGGCACTTACTGTCGTTTTGAATGCAACACTTACGTAAAACCAACAAAAACTTTTCTTACGAACGAAGTCATCGTCCATACTTGCAATTTTTGTTGCAACAATTTTTGAGTTTAATGGTGAGAGGGGTGGAAGGATTGGGGAGCAGTATTCTGTAGCTCGTTTCTATATTTCCCGCATCGTAAAATTTCTTACATGAAGTGTGAAACAAAAAATTCCATCGTTTCTCGATTTGTGAGAAAAAAGTGTTTCTGTATTTGAATGCGAAAACAGACAACACAGATTCTGTTTTAACTGGAATATTTTTAGTAGTTAAGTGTCAAATAAAAGCGAAACGTCAACAAAAGAAATAAATATAATAAGAACAGGGCTGCCAGATTTGACGAGATATTGTCATTCTGACGATTTTTTGTTCCGAAATTAGCAGTGACGATTTGATGATTTTTTCTAAAAAAGTGACGAAAGCAAAAACAAAATAAAAAATATTTTATAATCTTGTTGTAACTTTCTATAAATTCATATTGAATTTTTAAATTTCAAACGCTTCATATTTTGTCGATAGTAACAACAAATTTATAAAATATTTTTGATTTTGTTTTTGCTTTCAATGAAATTGTTGGCGTTGCTTTTTACACTATAAGCCCCTTAGCAGAGACCTGCGCCGTGGGATTTCATCGGCGGCGGCGGCTGACGCAAAAAAAGCTCGGCGGCGGCTCGCTCCGGCTGTTAGCCGATGTGGCTGTCAGCCGATGGGATATTTATATTAAAATTTTATGCATGTACATTTGCATATTTTTCGTACTATAATTCTGTTTAAACAAGAATCACATGTTTTCAACGACACAGGAAATCAAACATTAATTGAATAATTAGCTATTCCAGAGCACAAAATTTAAAATTTTTACATATAAAACACACCATCTTTTTGAAAACGGTCTCTTAAAAATGGACAAAATGTGGTACAGTGACATACCAAAATTTCGACCACGTTGAAGGGTAGTTGAAGGTGTTGACGCAAACAAACATATTTGCGTTTTAATCTTAAATTCATTTTTCTTGTTAAGCATATTTTCGTAATGCACGAAATCTGAATTGAACTCGCTAATCTAGGCAACCGTATCGCTGGAATCAGTTTCATCTGTAATTTTGTTATTCTCCCACATATTTATTTAATTTTGAATTGCAGCCATATATATGGTTTTAAAAACAATAAACACTTAAGGCTGTTTAACAAAAGTGATTTGGTCAAATTTTTACAGAGTTAATACTTTTCGGCGGGAAAATACACAGAATAGTTATCACTAAAATAATCAACGATTGCACCAGTGTTCACTCATTTTCCTATATGTCGTTATTTTAAAAATGTTGATGAAATTTTGGTGCTTTATAAAAAAGAAACTAAGAGTTACACTTTTTAAGGATATAAAAACAAAAAAGAATGTGGCAAGGTGTTAAAAAAAGAGAATAAAAATTATTTACAAAGTAATCGGTGGCTAAGCTGCAGCCGATTTTTAGCCGAAGAAATTTCGGCGGCGGTGGCTACAAATATTTTCATCGGCGGCTGGCTAACAGCCGGCTAAGCCGCTTCGGCCGCAGGTCTCTGCCCCTTAGTCTTCGAAATAAGATAATTTTAAATATTTTTATATGTTTGTTTTTTGGAAAAAAGATATCTTTAGAAACAAGGCAGCTTAAATTTTTATATTTATCCCTATTGCGAAAATTGTCCTCGGAATTGTTTGTCTCTTCCCTAAAAAATAGCAAAATTTCGAGGGAAAAGTGTTTACTTTTTATTCCCGTGATTATTTAATACAATTGTTTGTGTTCAAAACATTAAACCATTACCCCAATTTTCAGTCAATATAGAAACAAGTTTGAGTCAAGATGATTTAAATAAAACAATTTAAAGTGCTATATTCAGCTATGGTAAATCTTATATTCCCTTCACCATAGCATTAAAAATCGCACCAAAACCTTAATTTCGAGAGAATACTTACTTGTATGAGGACCTGCTGAAATAATGAGCCGACTTGGCTTTTTTTATAAAAAGATTTATTTTATTTTTTGTTCAATATGATATTTTGTCATGCCTTTGTGTGACTTCTTCAGGGAAAAATAACGACTTAAAATTGTTATCGGGCTAAAGAAAATAAATAATTTTATAAAAAATAGACCTCAGCCTTAATAAAATAAAAATAAATTTAAAAAAATTAAGGTCGAACAATAGACAATTTATATGTATGTATGTATAAAATACCCAACCAGCTAGCATTGGGGTGATTATTTTTTGTAAAAATCATTTAAATGAATCTTTTCAGATCAGTTTTGATGATTGATTAAAAAAGGATTTATCACTTGAGTGATAAGAAATGGATTCATATATGATTCATTTATATGTTTAAATAATGATTTTTAAGTATTTTGAATTTTTGTTTTTGCCAAATCAAAAAAATAAAAAAAGCTTAGATAAAAAAGAAGCCCAAAAGCCATAATGGTGCTGATTTTATCGGAGAAAAATTAAAAAACATGGCAAAGAAAAAATGATATGATATATAATCAAAAACTATATATGTAATTTACGATTGAAAAATCAGATGAAAACGATTCAATAATGATTATAAAAACTAACATTAAAAGGATCAAAAAAGAGTATGATTTATGATTGGAAAATGAGCTCATATACGGTTATTTTGCTCGTGAAGCTGATTCCTAAATGATTAGATTATGATATAAAATGCTAGCTGGGGATAAACATTAACTATGCTTTTGTTTGATTATGTTTAAAAAAAATCGATCAAAATTTGTTCAAAATTATTTATTTTAATTATTTTAAACAAAAAAGACGATCTTGTTATTTTTTTTCAGGAATTTGACGATTTTTACACAAATTTATCTGGCAGCACTGAATAAACCCAAAACGGCTAAACAAAATTTAAAATAACAAAATATAACAATTGTGTTTTGTTTATTTTCATCATATAAATTATGCATTCATCATTTAAATTCCTTCTATTTTTTTATTTATTTTAAAAAAATAGTATATAAACATATTTTTAATTTAAAATATCTAGATTTTGTTTTTCTCGCACCAATTTCAAATGTGACTTTTCTTGACAGTTCTTGTAAGAAACTTTTCGCAAAATATTGTTACAGAAACACTTTTTCTCACATCCTTCCAATAATTGCTGGAAAATTATTTAAATGACAGATAATTATCGCAAAGAAAAGATACAGAAACACTTGTGTGAGAAAAACCATTTTATGTTTCATTTCACACTATTTTTGTTGCAATTCACACGTTTCATGCGAAAAGTTATACGATGTGAGAAATACAGAAACGGGCTACAGTTTCATGTACTCTGCAATTCTGTTTTGTAAATCTTACACTTTTCAAGTTGAAGTTGGCTCAAGGTATATTTATAAAGGTAGCCGCGAGATTACAACAATTTTACAATAAAACAAACAACAGGGCTTTTTATTGTTGTTATGTGATACGAACTGTCGAACAGCAGAGGGGTTGAAAAGGGACAAAAAAGACAAAAGATAAAAACGTGCGTAAGTCGTCCCTACCTCTTGTTTTGTGTAGTTGGTTTTTACTGTTCCCTTTACCGTATTTTCTTCAGAGAAAATCTTGTTTGAGATATAATATTCTTAATAGAAAATCTAGTTTTCAATAATATTCTTACAGAAAATCAGCCAAAGACAAAATTTTTTCTATAGTTTTAGACGAAGTTTTCTTTATAAAAACTTTAGTTTGTAACAAAATTTTCGTTATAGAAAAACTTGTTTGTGACTTAAATTTCTTTGAAAAAAAATCTTGTTTTGGTCATATTTGAGATAGTTTGAGATATGTATCATTTTCTTTATAGAATATCTAATTCCAATAATATTTTTAGAGATAATCTAGCAAAAGACAAAATTTTCTTTAGAGAAAATCCAGTTGTTTTTTGATTATAATCAAATCTAAATCTAATTTTTTATAGAAAATCTAGCGCTAGACATAGCTTTCTTTATAAAAAAGTTAGTTTGTAACAAAATTTTCATCATAGAAAAACTAGTTTGTAACTGAAATTTCTTTATAAAAAATCAAAATTGAGACAAAAATTTTTTATAGAAAATTTAGATTGAGACATTCATAAATTACTTATTAGAAGATCTAGTTTAAAAAAGTAAAATTTTTTATTATAGAAAATTTAGTTAAGAACCAAATTTTCTTAATAGAAAATCTAGTTAGGCACAAAATTACAATAGCAATATTTTTTAAGGGAAATGCTTTCATCCAGTGCGGTTTGCTACCCCGATTAATCTTTAAGTTTAAACCACATAAAAGGAATAATTTTTACACGATAAACAAAAAAATTGTTGAGGTACACAACTTCTTGACTTTATTAGCAATATCAATTTAGTACAAAAACACATTTTTTGGTTAAAAAATATTTTTTAGTAACGAAATATATCAGAACTTACGTAAGTTAACCTCGTGTGTGGTTTTCCACACATACATATGTAGTTTCTATGTAATTTGCACTAAAGACAAAATTTTCGGCTGTAGGAAATATCGCCCAAAGAAAAATGGCCCAAAAAAATAAATGAAAAATTGCCCAAATGAAGAATTGCCCAAAAGAACATGAAAAATGACCCAAAAAGTTATATATGAAATTTTGCACAAAAAAAACGAAAAAGGGCCCAAAATAAAAATGAAAAATGACCCAAAAAGAAAAAAATAAAGTCCCAATTTGCAAAACAGTGTTTATTATTCATATAAATTTAGTAACATACAAATGTAAGTTTTATGTAAAAAATTGTATTGTTTCTTCGACAGCTGCGCGGCAGTATGGACAGTAATACCGTTTTGAGCCCTCCGCCAAACTTTGTGCACTATTCAATAGTTTAATATTAATTAATCACTGCACAGAAAAAATTATTGCCGAATTATTTTCAAACAAACGCTTGTTTGAAAATTTTTTTGATTTCTACAAATTTTTTTACTGATTCAATCAATATTTTTGTTTGATTTTTATTTAACCAACAAAAATGTGGACAACTCTTCAAAAATTAAATAAGCGCGCTATTGGTTTGAAGTTTTCATAATTTTGTATGAACTATTTAACGCTCTTTAATGTTGTCGTCTTTTTGCATTTTTTTATTGATTGTAAGCAACACTTCTTTATGTGAAATATAAGAACTACTACACATGCAGTCTATTTTTGGACGCTTTAGAAAAGTACAGCAATAAGAAAAATGATAAAATAGCGTGACGAGGTTTGTAGTAAAAAAACAACAAAAACAATAGCTGGTAAAAAAAACGTTTAATTTTTTTTTAAACAACATACTTCAAAGTTGGTAAAAAAAACAAAATCCCGTATTCAATTTTTTCAAATAGTTTGTTTAAATACATCAAATACAAAAAAAGAATGATGGCGGAAAACATATCGAGTCGGTCTGCCGCCGTTTTTGGTTACATTTCTTCTTCATTAGCAAAGGAAAGGATGAAGCAACAGTGAGTGATGAAGAAAAACACTGTGAGTATAAATATGACTTCGTTCAAAAATTATTCCAACAAAAAAATGTGTCTCAAAGCCAGCCGGCCGGTCTGCTCTGCTTCATCTTCGCCAACAGTGCTTGCTTGTGTGCGCGTCATTGCTTGTGCCAAAACTTTTTTGTTTGATTCAGCAAACTTATTTGTTTAAAATTTATATGAATTTCAGTAAACTTTTTGTTTGATTCTGTAAAATTATTTGTTTGAAAAAATCGGCGTTTTTTTTTTTCAATAAACAAAATGCAAATAAATTGTTTGAATATGCGAATTTGTTTGTAGGACCGATTTTAGACAAAAAATTGTTCGATTCTACAAATTTTTTGTTTGAATTGGAAAAATAATTTTTTCTGTGTGCATAGTTATAATCAATTACTCAAAACAGAATATAGCTTTTTGCAAGGTGGCATGTCAAAAAGTCCAGTGTCGTAATGTCCATGGACACTGTGACACTTTTGAAAATGTCATAACGTCTGTGGGCATTAAGATATTTTGCAAATGGACATTATGTCATTTTTAAAAATGTCATAAGGTCCATAATTACTAAAGATGTTTAATACAAAAAAAGATTTACATACACGCAGAGAAAACCCTGTTTTATTATGGTCACAACCAACAAAAATATTTTTAAAGAAACTTATTTTACCATTATATGGTTGTCGGTGACAATGATATGGTTAAATTAAACATTTAAAAATGGTTTTGTTGTTTTTTCTCTGCGTGCATATATTAAACATATAGCGAACACACTTTTAGGTGCAAGGATTTTCTCCCCTATGGTGTAACAAATACCGGAAGCGCTTACTAAAGCGTCTCGGCATAGCCGGCTTTCGGCCAGGCGCAAGTATTTTCTACTCTATGGTATAACAAAAACCGGCTTCGCTTACTAAAGCTTCTCTGCATAGCCGGCCTTTGACCGGGCGCAAGGATTTTCTCCTGTATTATATAACAAAGACCGGCTTCGCTAACTAAAGCTTCTCTGCGCAGACGGCCTTTGGGTGGGCGCAAGGATTTTTTGCTTTATGGTATAACAAGTACCGGTTTCGCTAAGTAAAGCTTCTAAAATCTGCCTTGTTTTCGAACGAAGGCCGACTTCGCAGAGAAGCTTTAGTCAGCGAAGCCAGTATTTGTTATACCATAGAGGACAAAATCCTTGCGCCCGGCCGAAGGCCGGCTATGCAGAGAAGCTTTAGTTAGCGAAGCCGATTTTTGTTATACCATAGAGGAGAAAATCCTTGCCCTCGGCTGAAGGCCGGCTGTGCAGTGACATCTTTAGTTAGCGAAACCGGTACTTGTTGTATCAAAGAGGAGAAAATTCTTGCGCCCGGCCTAAGGCCGGCTATGCTTTCGAGTTTGTAAGCTATGCTTTTAAGTTTGTCCACGGGCACTATGACACTGGACGATATGACATGCCACCTTTTTGCAATATGTCCCGTAATTTTTATTAATAACATTCGACGTATAGTAATAATGAATGATTTAGGCAAATAGTATGTAAGATTTTGACGAAATTTTAAAAATGATAAATGGCCTGGAAAAATGGGCTATTTTTCATATAACGAAAAATCACCCAATAATAACGAAAAATAGCCCAAAAATTTTGGGTCACTTTTCATATGAATTCAGGCCCAATTTTACATGGAATTTTTTTGGGCGATTTTTCATTTATTTTTTTGGGCCATTTTTCTTTGGGCGATATTTCCTACAGCCAAAATTTTCAGCAAGTTTGAATATTGTTGCGAACTACATGTATGTTTTATAAAGTGAGTGCTTATATAAAAACCATTTTAATGTAACGTGAATAATGACTTTGATTACTACCGAACTATGGTGCCACAGCCACACCATTTACTAACGTAAGTTTTGCTGAGGGTGATTTGCGGGTTAAAATAAAATAATTAAAACATTTTTAAAAAAAGGTCTTAAGAATTATAGAAATTTTTATTGTCTTTGTATGGAAGATAACACGACCTCTTCTAAAGTTTTACCCACTTTTTGGCGGACGTTGTGTAGATAACCATTATATTCCCAATAAAAATTTTTATCATTTTGCGAATCCACGACTTTTTGGCGGCATATTTTTTCCGCAAATTAAAAAAAAAATCAGGTCGTGGATCAATTCTTTTTTTCTTTCTTTAGTCCTATTTTCATCCATACATGATCTAGAAACTAAATCCGTTATCATATTAGAGTTACTACAAAATCGCATTTATATATATTCCAGAGCACCGTGTAAAATGCATCTAATTTGCACAAATCTAAATTATTTACATACAAAGATGATATACTTGGCAAAAGATAAAATTTGATACCCATATTGCCCTATTTAAAACAAAGGGTTACCACCCCATGGCATTTTAGTCAAAACGCGAACTAGCACGAATTTCAAAAAAAGCTGAGACACGTTTTTAATTTAATCGACTAAAGATTAAAATATGTTAATTTGGCACTTTTATTACAAACAACCCCGAACAAAAAAGTCAAAAACCGTTTTTTTACAGGAAATCCTTAAAAAAAGGACATGGATGATCGTCCTTGGAAAAATTTTATATACAGCTGGACGCGCCTTAAAAAACCCTTTCTTACGATACCCAACTTGTATATGTTGGTAAGGAAACAGATTCTTAAAGTAACAAAACATGCAAAAATATACCCTTTTTCAAACTGGTCCAGCTCACGAGAGGTCAACCCTGGAGCCGAAATATTTAAAATGAAATCTTAAAAAAGTCCAAGGTTAATTTTTAGGAGGGTACATCGAGCCCTTTTTTGGTGAGTCGCTCTAATAAACATACATCTATAATGTCTTTGTATTGGAGGGGCAGTCCCGCCCTTTTTTTTATATTTTGTGCTACGCCCACTTTACCAATCCCGCCCAAATTGATCGGATGTTGTGTACTGACAACCAAGCTATTTTTATAAAATTTGGAAACTTTAGCTCTTGTAGCTCTCTAGATATACAGAAAGGGTTATAATCTTTGTATGGTAGGTACAACGCCCACTTGTACAATCCACTTTTTGCCATATGTTATGTATTGATAGCCAAGTTATTTATTTAAAATTTGAAAACTGTTGGCCTTACCGTTCATCAGCTATAAGGTTATTCTTATTGTCTTTATAAGGGAGGTGTCACGCCCAATTGCAAATTTACATATATCAATAGCGTTTGTCAAGCGGGTAGTCTGGAAATTACTGTGAAAATTTCAGGAAAATGGGTTCAGTAGTTGAGGATTTTATAGGGAACAAACAAATAGGCCCATATTCATAGTCAAAAATAAAGTCGACTTTTTCTAAAGTCGACTTTAAAACAATGTTATTGACATTATTTAAAGCCGGTTTTAACTTAAAGTCGACTTTATTTTTGACTATGAATATGGACCATATACTTTTCGATACAATTTGCTATGGAAAATAACTTAAAAAATTGCACTTACATACATATTAAAAATACTCAAAACTTTCCATTGCAATTTAAGCATTTCTTTAAATTTTTTTTTTTTTTTTTGCTTTGGCGAAATTTATAGTTTATTTTAACGAACAAAGCCCCCAAATTTGGCACGTGCCAAAATAATTTTATATACCTACTTAGAATAAACATGTTAATTTCAATTGTTACAACAGCAACAAAAAAAAAAAAAATTAACAAAAATGTGCAACAGTCACATTTTCGAAAAGCTGTCGACCGGAACGTATTTCACTAATATGTACTGTATCTTTGAAGTTGGGCAAAAAGGCCTTAAGTCAAAAACTGTAGTTTTTCGTTATTTAAAATTTAAAAATTTTTAATTGCTTTATTTAACTAATTTCCTAAAGAGCAAATGATTAGGATTAGAAGCAGTTAAGCAAGACTTAAGTTATTGATTGATACCAAACGAAAGAGTAAAAAAATTGAGTTAAACCTAATCAAAAGCACTTTTTTGACTTAATACCTTTTAACCTTACGTGAAAGATATATGTAAGTATGTGTCCAAATGCATACAAATGTATGTATGTACTTACATACATATATAAATACAACAAAAGCACAAAGAGAGAAAAAAAACTATAAAAAAATTTTTTATTGTAGAATTTCAAACAATAAATAAACAAAATTGCATTAAAACTGTAGTGGAAATTTCCATTAAGTTTTGTGCAAAATTAACCTGTTAAGAGTGCATTATATAAGTCTTAAGATAAAGTTAAAATTATTTTACTTTACACTTGAAAGGGTTAATAATGAAATTACTGCGTGTTTCCCCTTTTACAGACTGATAAGACAATGAAATTACAAGTTTTAAAAATATGAAGAAAATTAAATTTTCTAAAAAAACCAATTTTGTTTAAAACTAAATAAAACTAGATATTAAATAGTACATTGTATCCCAAACTTATAGAGAATTTCATCTATAACCAAGTTTTCTAGGCTAGATTTTTTAGAGAAAAATAAATTCAAAAATGCCAAATGGCAATTTCTGTTGCCGCAATTTTTTAAAATTCTGCTTTGAAATTGCATTAGTGTCTTAATTATGAAATTCTAGCCTTGCAAATTTTGTATTTATATCTTAAGTTTCCTCTTCTCCTTTTTATACCCTTTACTGTATGTAAACGGTTATAACCAGGGAAACCATAAATATGCAATTGCATGTTTTTCCTTGTACGACCAATGAAGGCAGAAACAATTTATTTATCCGTTTTAGAGCTTTTTATGAATTTTGTCATCGATTTGTTAGTGCATATTTTTGCATATTTTACCGTTTGCAGCATTTTTTGGCATAATTTAGTTAAAATAGCCTTTTTGCAGCATTTTTAAGGTTTATAGCGCATATTTTGCCTTTTTAAGGCATATTTTGATAAATATTTTGATAAATTTAAATCTGTTACTTCAATTTCGACATCTACATTTAATTTTTACTCTAACAAAGCAGGTTGTCATTAAGGATAAATGTTATGCAATTTGTATCTAGACCAATCTTTTAGTATTCCGATCGACTCAGAAACACTTTTTAAAGTGATCTAACGATGTCCATCCGTCCGTCGGGCTGATTGTCTGTCCACGTTAGCCTTGTGCGCAAAATACAAGTTCCAATTATTCCAGTATATAATTTGATCAAATGTGGACGAAGTCTATGCAAATGGTGAGAACCGGTCTATAATTTCACATCCAAATTAGAGTCTTTGTGTCCGCAAGCTAACTAATTATGATGGTATTTAAATTTAATTCGTCCCAAAAATATTTTACTGCAAATTAAATTATTTTCGAATCGGTTCGCATTTGCTCAAAGCTCCCATCCTGTAATAGCTTTAATTTCCTTTTAAATGTTAACATTTGTTAACAATTAAGCGACCGTACCTAAAATCCCTTTAAAACCCATATGGATGTTAATATCTAGATAATATTCGGCGCAAACATCACTTATATGAATTTTAACCTAATATGGGCTTAAGCGATAAAATTTTTAGTTTTTTTTTTTAAATTTTGATATTCAATTGTTGAATATTGTGTCTTCATATGAGACATTTTTAATTTTTATGGCATATTTTTAACATTTTTCAGGGCATATTTTCGGGGTTTTACTGCATATTTAATGAGCATAAAACGCGTTTTTAGAGCATATTTCTGGTTTCCCTGGTTATAACTTTGTCATTCCATTTGTAACTGCCACAATATTGATTCTAGACCCTTTAAAGAATATAAATTCTGGGTGCTATGACAAGAGAAGTTCGAATTCGGCTGACCATCTTTCCGTCTGTCCGTTGAATTAGGGTTTCCGAAGTCCTCAGATTTGATGGAGACTCGGTTGGTGTATAATTATATCACATATAGTCCGGAACTGTTTGCTAATAAAATTCAGCCAGATCGGTCTTTAAATGGCTGCGATATGAGCAAGAAAGCACGACTGCCTTTAACTTTTTTCATAATACATATCCCATGTTGCTTGTAATACCTTTCACGGAAGGTAAAAGGGTTTGTCATTCTGTTTGTAATTTCTACAATATTGATCTAAAAGCCTATAAAGTATAAATATTCATGGTCCTTATGAGGAGCAAAGTTGATTTAACGATGTCTGTCTATCTGTGTGTCCGTTCAAATGGGGTTTCCTAAGACCCCGGATATGAAGGGTACTTGGAAGTATTATATTTTATATCATATAGTCTGGAGTTGTTTGCTATTGAAATTCAGCCTGATCGGTCCAAAAACGCCTTAGATATGAGCTATGTTTATCTGGAGAACTGCAGGAGCCAAAGTTTTTAAATTAGGAACAAGCAACTTGGTTTTCAATTCATAACATCCGACAAAATGTGGGCGGCATTTGACAATAGAGTTTGGCACTCCCCATACAAAGATATTATAGATTTCTATATAGTATCTGGAGAAGGGCTTAAGTTTCAAAATTAGGTACAAGCAACTTGGTTTTCAATATACAATATCTGACAAAATTTGGGCAGTTTTGGAGAAGTGGGCACGGCACGTCCCATACAAAGACATTAAAGATTTCTGTATATCTGGAGAACGGCAGGAGCCAAAGCTTCCAAATTAGACAAAGTCATCTTGGTTATCAATTCACAATATCCGAGGGCGGGATTGGACAAGTGTGCAAGGTGCAAAGTTGAACTATTTATATTTTAAGAACGGTATTTATATAACTTTCTGTTATTTTCGCACCATGGTGAAGGGTAAATAAGATTCGGCATAGACGAAAATAGATAGCACTCTTACTTGGTTTTTTTTTTAAAGCATTATGTCTCAAACTTAAACAATTTTATATGTTAGATACGCGTTTTGTTAATTAAAGCAACGATATTTTAACAACATTTTATATGTTAGATACGGCTTTTGTTAATTAAAGCAGCGATTACTCGGAAGAACACTTGTATAGGGGTCAAGTCAAATAATGGACCGATTTGGCACATTTTCAATATTTAATGCTCGTCATGCTTAAAAAATCCGAGCCAAATTTGGCCCAAGTAACTCACATTTTAGGAATAAAAAAGTTGTTATTTGTCTACAACTGGGTAATTTGTAGACCGATTTAGTTCAATTTTACTAACAGTTTTCTATTTAGCTTATAATAGGTGAAAATAAAAATAAAGATCATAAATTATGCGAAGACTTCAAAAATTAGAGGTTCATGGGACAAAATAAGGGATTTATGGATAAAAATTAGGAGCATTCGTGGGTTTTGGCTCATATCTTAGCCATTCGTGGATTGATCTGGCTGAATTTCAATAGTAACCTATTCTGGACTATATATTATTATAAAATGTAACAACCTAGTTCCCATCATATGTGGGGTCTTCAGAAACCCAATTTCGACACACAAGCAGAAGGAGAAAGTTAATCTGTACCTGCAGTAAAGGTATAAAAACGATTTGTTGCCACAGAAAATATTCTAGAAAATATTAATTTTAGAGTAAATAAATTTTGACCCAAACACGATTTTATTAAAGAAAATTTTGTTCCAAACTAGAATTTATAGAGAAAATTTTTGTTTAAAACTAAACAAGATTTTCTTGAGGAAGTTTTGCTTTTTTTTTGTAAAAAAACTTTGCTATAAACTAGATTGTTTTTCTTTGTTTCCAACTTAGTTTTTAATTCTTGCTGGTGTTTCATTTCATAAAAGTATGTTTGCACTGCACTTACTACAACATACTTATGTTTTTTGTACAAAACGGCATTGACATTGTTCTATACCGGCGCGATTTAAACACGTTTTTTTTTTTTTGTTTTTGTATCGATGTTGTAAAATAATATTACAATAAGTTAATTTTTGTTCTCTTTTCTCTCTAAAAATCATTCATTGACTTTTGAACAACATGGATTTCAAATCGATTCCATATTATTTGCATTTCAAATTGAGTTATAGTTACACCAATCAACCGCACAGTCTGCAACAAGTTCTTAATTAATATTACTTGGCTTGATTTCTTCCCCACCTATTTATTTTAATATGAATGGCATTGAATTCATTGCATTTTTTTCTTGTTACTTGTTTTTTTTATTTTTAGACTTGCAATTCTCTGTTGCTATAATTAGCTGGAAATCGTTAAAAATATTTTCTCAGAATTAAATAGAAATAGTTTCACATATCGGTGCAATATACTATATATTTAGTCAGTGGGTGTGTTTTTTTTTTAACAGTGGCGGTAATAAAAACTTTTGATGTTTATAAAAATAACATTGAAAAGAAACCGACTTTGGGGTGAATTTAGTTTAAACAAATTTATTTAAAATAACACTAGGTATTTACATTTTAACAACCATTATACCCTCCACACAGGTGAAAAGGTAATGTCACTAGTGAATCTGTACTGATTCACTTTTATCAGATTTTTGTATTGAAAACCAAAGTTTTCTAGTTTTTTGTGCTACGCCTACTTATCTAATCGCGCCCAATTTTTAGCAGTTGTTGTGCATTTGTAACCAACCTATTTGTACCAAACATGTAAACTGTAGCTGTTGCCGTTATCTAGATATAAGGGTATTCATTAACGGTTAACCGATTAACGGTTAACCGATCAATAACAAAATGAACCGACTATGAACCGATTAAAAGAACCTTAATCAATCGAGCGATTATCCGATTAAAGCAAAAGAACGATTAAATTTATACCCTACTAGATATTCAGAATTCTAGTTTGATTAATAACAATTCTATTTGCACCAATTTTGGACTATTTATCATTTAATCTTCTTCAGATACACATAATCCGTTTTGTGCTACGCCTACTTATCTAATCGCGCCCACAATGATGTTGTGCTTTGATAACCAAGCTATTTAAGCGGCTCATACACTTGCAATAAAATTGTTCAATTTTACGTATTGTACAATTATATCGCCAATGTGGATGTGATATTCGTTAAGGTGGCACAATATATTGGCAACAATCAAAAGACTTTTGATTTTTATTGCACAACGAAAAGATAGTGAAATGTGTTGGCAACATTGTACAATGCTGTTTATGTTGTTCCTATAGGTTATGTTCACCTTTTTATTGAATGAATGAAACCATCGTGCGACTTATTGCATAATATAGGGCAAAATGGAAATAATATGGCGAATATCATATACAATAATATTGCAAGTTTATGGGCCGCTTTAGAAACTTTAAGCTATTTTATTTTGTGTCCTAATATAAACATTTTTCCATAAAGCCTTTTAAAAGCGAAAAGACGTGGTATTGAACTCCAGGTGGTTTTTTTCTGTATTGTGAAACTCAAATTAATGCTTTACAATGGAAAAGTAATTCCGATTCGTTCAGTACTGACTAATACATTTAGATATTAAATTGCTTTCGAATCGAGAAAGTACTCGATCACGACTGCCAGAATCAGCCCCCAGATTTAGAATTTTTATGCTTTACTTTGTTTTTAAAACCATTTAAAACAAACGATTATCAGATCTGTGATGAAAATCGATTGATTTCATAACGATCGCTTTAAGTTTATGTGATGAATTTCGAGCGATTTTAAAATCCATTTCTGAATTTAATCTTTAGATCTAAATAAAGAGGTCTAATTACCGCATTCGATTCTATCGTATCGAATAAACTATCGAATTTTTTTTGCATATGATAGACACAGACGTATCGAATGAAAACTTGAAAAATGTAAAGTCGCGTTACTCGATATCAAATGCTATTATTTCAAATTCAATACATTTCATTCGATATCGAGTTTCATGATACCAAAATAAATAATTTCGATCAATTTTGCTCGATATCGTATGCGGTGATTAGACCCCAGTTCAATTAAGATTTTTAAAATAAAATTGAAGAGAACATTTATAAGAAAAAATAGGTAAATGTATTAGAAATCGATTTTTAAAGATACTGAAAACGACATTATTTATTTTAAGTCGTGTTGTTTTCAAAATCGTTTCCTCTCACATACCTGAAGGTTTAAATTCAAATTGTGTTTGCTTAAAACAATCTTGCTAAAGGTTTTTTAATATTTTGTTTTTCGTTTTTGTTATCTTTTTGTCATTAAAATGTTCCAAAAAAAGAATAAAATTTCTTTAAAAAATCTTTAAAATTACTTTTAAGTTTATAATTAAAATTTAACTGTTTTTATGTATCTTCTACTGGATATTTAAAATGATTGTTAATTTATAATTCACAATTCATAATTTTTTCAACATCTGTTGAACAATAATGACAGCTTTTATGTCATATCTGTAATTAAATTCTCTCACTGAATCTCGTAATATTTTGACATACAGCATTCATATATACATACATTTATGTATGTATTAAAATTATTTAAATTAAACAGATTTGTTTTATAAATAATTGTATTTAACAATCTACAATTAACTTACTTATTAACTATAATTTAATAATTTAAAAGGAATTCTCTCAATAACAATTTTTTTTAAATTTACGAAATGGGGAAATTAATAGTTTTAAGCATTATTAGCCCAATTATGAATAAAAATTCCCCGGGAATTTCCTCCCTTCTTCCATTATTCATATGTAAATTCAATTGTAAAAATGTGAAAAGGGAAAAAATTCCCGGGGAATTTGTATTCTTAATAGGGCTGTATAAAAAATCTGTTTGAAAACTGATAAAAAAAAAATGTTTTATTAAAGAAATTATTCACATAGTTTTTTTAATATTTTGTTTTTAAACACAATTTTAAAATTATGTATATGTACCGAAAAACTGAAAGATAAATTAAAAAAAATAAAAAATTAAAATCTGTAAAATTTTTTTTTTTTTAAAGATGTTATTTTTTTAGGAATTATTTTGAAAAAGATTTAAATATTTTAAATATCTATACAATAGCACACAATTGACGATTGCATTTAATTGACATTTTTGCATAAAAACTTCCCAGTAAAAACTTCGCCTACAAAATAATGTGCTGAGTAATCAGAAAAACATAAGAGCACTACTTACAATTCTTCTGAAAGAACCAATGAATTTTACAAGGGATGTCCCAAAATGAACGCATTTAAAAGTAAGTCATTATTTTTTTTACCTGCATACATCCAGAAAAAAGTAGTTATAGATGTAGTTATAGAACAAAGCTACAAAATAATGAGTTAAAGAATCTATTAATTTTGAAAAAGTAGGCGAAGTTTTTACTGGGTTTGTTGTTCTTGTTGTCATTAACAGTTATTTTTTGTTTACACATCACTGCGTCGCCGTTATTTCCCCTTTAGTAAGAAACAAATTGTTAAACTTTTTTAATACTCAATAAATAAAAAAAAAATTGTACTTTATTTTAATTATAAAAAAAATTTAAACAATTTTTGTGCTCAATAAATTAAAAAAATAATATTTTATAAAAATTAATTCCTTAAAATTATAAGCTAATTAAAAATTTAAAGCATTTATAAATAATAATAAATACAACTAAAATAGACAGACACTGGTGCTGATTTAGCTTTAAAATCCATCATTTTTCCTCTTCTTTGATAACCTTAACCGATTCCATAGCATTCGGTTTTTGTTCTTCAGTTTCTTTGGGTTTTATAGTAACTGGTAGGCCCACTAGCTTTTCACTTTCTTGCCACAACCAATCGGCCATTTCTTTGTCTGCAGCTCGTGGTAAAACTGGGAATCTTAAGGCGTTATAATAAAATCCTCCCGATTTGCATTCCAATTTAGGATCCAAAGCCAAAAATAAAGAAGTTTGAGCACCTGCTTTCGGTGATCTAATGAAAACATTTATAAAAGTCTTGACAACATTCCACGTCTTGGGACAAGTATTGTAACGCATTAATTCGGTACGCACTATACCGGGATGTACACAATTCACCGTAACATTAGAACCATTTAAGATCTCAGCCAATTTACGTGTAAATAAGATGTTAGCCAATTTACTTTGAGCATAGGCACCAAAAAATTTCGAATATGACTTTTCGCACATAAAATCTTCTTTATTAATACGGCCAAATATATAGGCGGCCGAACTTACTATCACTATGCGACTGGGTGAAGAGGATTTAAGGCGGTCCAGTAACAAATTGGTTAAAAGAAAGTGACCCAAATGATTGATGCCCATCTGTTGCTCAAAGCCATCGGCGGTTAATTTGCGAGGAGTAGCCATTACCCCAGCATTATTAACCAATATATCTAGTCTTTGTTCCTCGGCCAAAAATCTTTCGGCAAATTGTCTAACCGAGGACAGAGAAGACAAATCCAAGGTACGATTAAAAACATTGGGATTTTGGGTACGTTCTATGATTTCTAAGCGCGCAGCCTCACATCGAGCGGCATCTCTACAGGCCATATACAAACGGGCACCCCTTCTAGCCAACTCTAATGCAGTTTCTTTTCCTATGCCTGTATTACAGCCTGTAACTATAACCACTTTGCCATCTATGCGATTAGTTCGGCGGTAAAAAGGCCCTTCTATAATACGCCTCAGCAAATACATAATCAAGGCTGCCACACAAATCCAAAAGAAAATCTCTATAGCCCAAGCCCAGGCTCCTTCAAAGCACAGTTTTTTAACTTCTTCCTGATTTTGGTCTAAATTCTCCACATCCGTCATAGTTACATAAAACCTTAAATTGTTGTTTATAAATTTTAAATTATTTAAGAAAAAATTTTTTGTTTAATTTTTACGTACTTGTGAAAATATTTAAACTTTCTTTATTTTTTTTGTTGTTGTTGGTTGGTTGCTTGTGTTCAAGCCCTTGTTTAGTTTAGTTTGGCTTGGTTTTGTTTGGTATGCCTCCACTTAAACAACAGAAATTATTGCTGTTGCTTAAGAAAAAATTTACAAAAGCAACAAAATGTTTTTGATTGACTGGCGGTTTTTGTTATGTACATATGTATGTATGTATGTATAGCTTGGCTTCTTTTCCTCGCAACAACAAGTTAACTCTTCTGCTGATCCACACAAACTAACTTGGATTTGGTTAAAACCTGAGTAGGCCAAAAGATATTTTTATTTAGATATTTCGTTGCTTTTGCATGGCTATTCTTTGTTCTCCTCAAAAACTTATGCTCAAATGTGTGCTCTCTCAAAGTTATCGTAAAGTCTTTTGTATAAAATTTTTAAACATTAAAGTTATTAAGGTAAGTTTTAGACTGGGCAATTACGAATTTAAGAAAGGAATAGCATGTTTTAAAATAAAAGTGTTTAATTTTATGAAAATTATTTCAATATTAATTGTTTATTTAAGAAATTTTTTAAAAATGTTACTTTAGTTTATCAATACAATCCCTTGAAGAAAAATTTTATATAAGCAAAATTTTCGTGGATTTTGAAATTTAAAATTTGTTGGCCAATACAGAAATTAAATGCGTTTACTTTTACTAAATATGGCATCTTTGGCACACTTAACGGTTAAACTAAACAGTGTTACCAATTTATTGAATAGATCTTTAGCATTAAGTGCCGGTTCACACACGTCAAGTTTGACTTGTCAAGTCTTGAGTTCTTGAGGGAAAAGAGAATGCCATTTATTTTACTCTCTCTTCTAAAAGCTCAAGACTTGACAAGTCAAACTTGACGTGTGTAACCTGGCACTAAGTTATAGGAATTTTATAATTTTTCATTTTTTTTAGAAGTTTTTAAAGTAAAAATTTAATAAAAATACAAATTTCATAAAATATTTTCTTCAATAGGTATGTACTAAAATTTTATTTTTGACAAGTATGTATAATGTGTTTGCGTTAAGTACGTTTGTTAGTCTGAGTTCATACGGCTCATGTCTTATTGACAAGATTCTTCCTTTTTCTTCTTTGAACATGAATTGACGTTCAAATGATTCATGTCATATTGACGACATGTGCTTTTTTGTATTGACAACAATAACAAACTTAAACAACGAATGAAAAAGCAAAACGTAAAGACAGTACACGCATCTGTGTACTCGTTTCTTTTCCCTCGTCCCTCTCGCCTATAAAGTAGCAATCATGTCAATAAGACAAGAGCCGTATGAACACAGACTTAGTTGAAGTTAATTCAACGGTTTTATTTGCGGTATTGCCAATTAATTGCATAAAGCTTTAAAAATTTTGATATTTCATAATTTAAGAAAAAAATTTTTTTTTTTTGCAAAAAGATGCCTTAAGTTTTTAAGGCCCGTTTTCACAACTTACCAATAGCTAAAAGTAGACTTTAACCTGCCTTATAAAAAGTGTTCCATTATTTAAACTTTACTTTAACCTAAAGTGAGCGATAAAGTAGATTAAGGTTCATCCTACGTGGTAGGTTAAATTAATGTTGTAATAATGGAACACGTTTTATACGGCCGATAAAATCCTACCTTTAGCTATCGGTAAGTTGTGAAAACGGGCCTAAGTTTAATTAAATAAAGTAATTGTTCAGCTTTAAAATATTATAAAAAAAATTATGGCTTTAAAGCCCCATTAAAACAATTAAAAATTACGAAATCATTTAATCTACTTTCTTCCTTATCTGGTTTAAGCTAAAACTATTTGTGTGTTTATGTGTATCTTTCTCTCTCTCACACACATACTACCTCTGTAATATACAAACTCTATCTTTAAAAATTTCTTTCTGATTTCTCTTTCGAACTTCTTGAATCTCTTTAAATAGCAAATGCCTTTTTTTTGTTAATGTTTTTGTTATTAAACATAATTACGCTAATTATTTAAATTAAATTATTAAGTTGAGTATGTTTGAACCAACCTAAAACTGTTTAATTATTTCTGGAAACTTACACGCTTGGCAGGTGTTTCTTTTTAAGGTGAGAGAGATGAGCTTGTCAGTAGGTCATCCAACTTTCGTTTTCATAAATTTTTACAGATCCATAGATGGATTATTAGGTGCAGTCAGTTTGGCTGACTTTAAGGTCTTTTGAAGTGAAAATTTATTTTTATAATTCGTTTTTTTAAACGCTCTTTGATTTTTCTTTTGTGCTCTGGTTAAGAGATTTTCCAGGTTGTCTGTCTTTGGTTTTTTTTCTTATTTTCTTTTATTCATGTGATGTTAAGGTCTTGGCTTTTATCTTAGTGGAACCAGTTAAGAGATATTGTTTTTTGTAACTATCTTGAGTTTGTGCTTTAATACTTGTTTTTTTGTGTGTATTTCGTGAAAATAAAAACTTTTTTCATCGTATTCTTGTGCTATATAATTTAATACACAACATTTGTTATTATCAAGTTATTTACAGAAAAGGTTGAAGAAGTAGCACTGATTTTTAGCAAAATGAATATTTAGAAAAGTTGCTTCAAGTTTACGAAAAAAATTAAAAATTTCTACATTCCCCCTTATTGTAGTCCCATTTTTGGAAATATCATAGCTTAAGTATATGTCTATCTAAATAGGGATATATCTATGTTTTGAATTTCATTCGAATCTGTTAGATAGTTTCGGAGAGGCAGAACTTTCCCTCTACCTCACCTCGTGGTTTTATTTTTTTTAAATGTATAGCTAATGTATCCATATAAAAAGGAATCTATCTATTTTCTAAATTCCATTAAAATCTCTTGAATAGTTTCGGAGAGGCAGAAATTTTCCGCTAGTTACCCTCGTGGTCCTATTTTTAAAAAAATGCATAGCTAATGTATCCATATAAAAAGGATTTTATCTATCTTTAAAATTAAATTCAAATCTGTTAGATAGTTTCGGAGAGGCAGAACTCGTCAGTTGTTGGACAGTTTTGGAGAGTCAGAAATTGACAGAGAACTGCCCTCGTGGTGATTGTTTTGAAAAAACTTATAGCCTAAAACCATCTTCACAAAATTGCCATTATAATGAAACCGGTTTGAAGCACATTGGTTAGACGGTTTCAGAGTCGATAACGGACATAGGTAGAAACGTTTGTATTTTATATATCGATTCATTACCGCAAAGAAAGCTTAAGCGACATCATTTAATTTTTCTTTTTTTTTTAATGACTTTATTGGCAACACTTGCATCATCTCCTAAAATGTCATGGTCACATAGGGTACCGTTACGATTTTATAGCAAAAACAATTTTATCTTAAGCGACAACCTTCATACAAAATTTGTTTAAAATAAAAAACCTTCTCCTGTAAAATTTTGTTTTTATCGCTAAAGCTTTTTTTGCGGTAATGCCTCGATTTGTATATGGGTTTGCGCGGTTAAGGCGGATTCACCTTTTTGTTCCAAGCAAAATTTTTCTCAAAACAAAAGTTTTGTTCGAAGGAAATTAGTATATCCGCCCTTATTGTTAATCTAACGGATACCGAGAATAACGCCATGTTCTTAATTAGGAACCGATTTGATTTGGTTAGGTCATATAATAAGGGTCAGAACAAGTGATAATCGAAGGAATAACATGTGGAAAATACAGAGGTTGTGTCTAACTTTCCAAATAAATCTTTTTTGAGATTGACATAGTTTTCCTTAAAGTGCTTGACCCAATATTACCTTGGTACTAGTTCCGTCTAGTTTGAAAAACACACAATAAAAAGAAAATTTTATATCTGGGGGTCTAACCATCACCAGTTCAAGATCCAGAAGCGATCCAACTAATCCAACAGCTTACGTCACAATGCAAATTATGCCTGAACTTTCCAATAGTATGGTTATCTCCTCTGGACGTACATTAATTCCCACTAACCTGGAGGAATTTTACTTAGCCTTAACCCTCTGTAGTAGAATCATGATTAATTAAACATCTTGGATCCCACGATTTACAGAAACTGGTGCCTGATTCTGCCAGTCGTGATCGAGTACTTTCTCGATTCGAAAGCAATTTAATATCTAATTATTTCAGTCAATACTGAACGAATCGGAATAATTTTTTCAGTGTTGTAAAGCATTAATTTGAGTTTCACAATACTGAAAAAATAATTTCGATTCGTTCACTATTGACGGGAAGAATAAGAATTAAAATTGCTTTCGAATCGAGAAAGTACTCGATCATGACTGCCAAAATTAGGCCCCTGATCAGTCTCAGCTACAGATATAAAATAAAGAAGTAAACCAATAGTCCTTGTTCATATTATAAAACATTTGCTGCAAAACATTTGAGTTTGACGATGAAAGGGGAAAGACGAATGGAAAGTGTTCTTTGTTGCATGTACAAGCAGTTTTTGTCAGCTTGAAAGAAAGAGAGAAGGCATACAAAATGATTAAATGCTGCAAAACAAAAATTTTATTGCATGAACACGAATGAAGTTTCAAAAGAAAATTGAAAAAAGTTTCTGGAGCAAATGTTTCATAATATGGACGAGAACTAAACATGCATCAAGTTTCGATCAGATATGGCAGCATTGATTAATTACTATACAATTAATATGGTAAATGAAACTGTGTTAATAGCTATAGTTAAAGAAAACTTCAAGTTTACATATTTCATGTTAAATACAATACTCTTCCTTCAACGGACAGATTGTTAGGAAATAAAAGCCAACTACAGTAATTTTATTAATTGTAATATTTAAGTAATTTCCTTAAAGCAATTTAATCAATTTTCAATTCCCTCCTAATCTTAAGGCGATTATGGTCATTATGTTGTCAACTTCCTTTTTTGTTTCTAGTTTATAAAGATTTTTATTGAAATATAACAATGATTTTAATAACACACTAGTTCTTAATTATAAAAAAGATAAACATAAACCATTAAAAAAAACCACAGTAACCACTTGTAACCTTGAGTCCTGTACAAGGACATGTAAATAATAACCATTTTCACTTTAAGCTTATATACAAATGTAGAACATTTCACTGAATAGACCTCTTCATATTTTTGGAGTGTGTTATCAAATAAACAAAAATCTTCCATAAAAAAGAAACCCCCATTGATGACGTAGTTTATTTGTTTGTTTATGGACTCAAACTATTTTCTCCGTATTTTGTATATGAGCATAAGCTCAAAATGATGGTAGGTCAAGTTTTGTGAGTAATTTGCTTAAGCTTTTTTTTCGGAAGGGTGGCTTTTATATTTGGGGTTGATTTTTTTATTTAAGATTATGTGCTGTGTATTCTGTTAGAGAGCTTTTTGCATTGTGTGTTAAATCGATATTGAAGTAAACAATTTTTTTAAGGAATATTTTGTTTTGGAAATTTTCCACTGTCTGCCAGATTTTTTTCTTTCTACCCTTGGTGGGTGTTTTCAGGCTGAGGCATACTATTTTTATAACAATGTTTGACGTGCCTTTTTACACGTGTTCCATTTCGACTGACATAGGATACGGGCACACTGGCAAAGAAGATTGCAAGAAAAGAATGCAATTGTTCAGATCAACATAATTGATTCGTAAGTTTACCCCCATTCCTCATATTCACCAGATTAAGTAACTTCTTACGATTTTCAAATGCTATTAGATTGTTTGAGAAAATAAGATTGATTCTTTGATTGCCGCACCGGTCAAAGCATTCGTTTGGAAAGCAAAACCTAATTAGTTCCTGCTGCTTATCCTTTGCTCCTATAAAAAGTGTTTAACCAGTATGAGTAAATTGTGTAACAGCACCGGACAAATTTGGATATAAAAAACTTTATCTATTCCACTTATCAAAAAAAAAAAAAAAAATCGATTCTTGGAAAGCCTCAGTACAAATATAAAAGAGCATTCATGCAATATGGTATCCTTAAATGGGCTTGCCATGGAAAATGTTGCAAATTGAAAAAAAAGTATTATGGTTTTATAATAAAGAGTTATTTTTTTTTTTAAATGATGGAAACTTATTTGTTCACCCAATCAATACGTTATTTTAGATGTATTTATGTAACCCAACCATCTGGCAGCCTACATTTGTTGCATTATTTGCTTTGTCTGAGTTCATACGGCTCATGTCTTATTGACAAGATTCTTCCTTTTTCTTCTCTGAACATGATGTGGCGTTCAAATGAATCATGTCATGTTGACGACATGTTCTTTATTTTGTTTTATTTGATATTGAAAACAAAAACAAAATTAAACAACGAATAAGAAAGCAAAACGTAAAGACAGTACATGTCTCTGTGTACTCGTTTCTTTTCCCCTCGTCCCTCACGCCTATAAAGTAGCAATCTTGTCAATAAGAAATGAGCCGTATGAACACAGACTTTGTTAACTAAGCCATCGTTCATATTATGAAACATTTGTTATAAAACTTTTGATGTTTGCAGGGTATCGCGCGCGCTGTGGCCGTTGCTTAAGAATTCCGATCGGATTCGCTACTTCTTTTCTTACTAGAATCATATCACTAATGGACCATATTGGTCTCTGCCTTTCTTACCTTAGATGTTTGATGGTGAAAGGGAAAAGTGTACTTTGTTTTGTGTCAAAGCAGGTTTGAAGTTTATTATTGAGATGAAGAAAAATAAAGATAAACGACATTCTAAAGAGAATTGAAGAAAATTTTTGCAGGAAAAGTTTCATAATATGGACGAGGACTAAGTCACCATTCGTAAAACTGCTCTGGGCAGCTTAAGCGATTTTCAACAGTAACTATATGCAATCCTTATTAACCCTACTTTTTAACTATGACTTGATGCAGTACAATATACATATATACACAGAAAAAATTATTGCCGAATTATATTCAAACAAACGCTTGTTTGAAAATTTTTTTAATTTCTATTAATTTTTTTACTGATTCAAACAATATTTTTGTTTGATTTTTATTTAACACATTACAAGAAACAAAATCCCGTATTCAATTTTTTAAAACTGTTTGGTTAAATACATCAAATACAAAAATAGAATGATGACGAAAAACATATCGAGTCGGTCTGCTGCAGTTTTTGGTTACATTTCTTCTTTAGCAAAGGAAAGGATACAGCAACAGAGAGTGATAAAGAAAAACATTGTGTTGTGTGTATAAACAAAAAAAATGTGTCTCAAAGCCAGCCGGCGGCTCTGCTCTTGCCGTCATCTTATCATACAGTGCTTACTTGTGTGCGCGTCATTGCTTGTGCAAAAACTTTTTTTTTATTTTGAAATTTGGTATATGAATTTCACTAAACTTTATGTTTGATTCAGTTAAATTATTTGTTTGAAAAAATCAGTGTATTTTTCAATAAACAAATCAAATAAATTGTTTGAATATGCAAATTTGTTTATACCCTGCAAATAAAATTGGACCACCTGATCCATTTTGATAAAATGGACTACTCCATGGCCTGGTCCGATGTAATGCAAGCATGGACCATGTCATTGTTAAAAAGTGTTTGTAGTGAGACGACATGTCTTCGTTTTTTAACGACATGCTTTCGTTTTTAAACGACTTCAAAACTAATCCTCTTGAGTATACCATGGAGTAGTTTTAAAACTACTCCTTAGTGGTCCAAAGGTGGTTTATATGGTCCTCACCTAGGACATCGTAATGTCAAATAGACCAGGTTTTTCCATACGTTTGGGTTACTTTTGGACTAGTCCTCGTCCCTTGTGGACTACTCTTTACACGCGTGTTTGGACTGGTCCTATTATTTGCAGGGTAGGACCGATTTCAGACATAAAATTGTTTGATTCTACAAATTTTTTGTTTGAATTGGAAAAATAATTTTTTCTGTGTAGCTGAAAGGACATCCTGGTGGTGTACGATTAAAAACTTAGATTAAATACCATTTATAAACAACATATTGTAAAACCGAGATAAATTGTATTGAATTCTTTAATATATTTTCCGCCAACCTTTTATCAGTTTACGAATTTAACCTTTTTTTGTACAGATTTAGCATTGTGTTCTTTTCAATATTTTTGCGCTAGTGTAAACCTACACTTTA
The DNA here is from genome assembly GCA_930367215.1 of Pollenia angustigena. Lineage (NCBI taxonomy): Eukaryota > Metazoa > Arthropoda > Insecta > Diptera > Polleniidae > Pollenia > Pollenia angustigena. Next base: position 26,314,817 of record OV884059.1, read on the forward strand.
CATTTCCTTACTTTACTTTGCCCTTATTTAACATTTGATATCGATTTTTCATTTTCGTACGAAAAAAAAAACGAAAAAAAATTTCGGGGTCTACCGGTAAAATTTTATGGTAGAGATTTTATAAGAACATGTAGCCAAAAGTATGTACATGTGTACATAAGTATGTCCCTAGCTAAATGCTTTATTCAAAATATACATAAAAAGCCAACGAAAATGTAATTGAAGTTCATTACACTTCATAAAAAAATACATTAAAATAAAAAATTATTAATTAAAAAACCTTAAAATTAAATTTTTATTTAAAGCTAAAATAAAATTAAAAGAATATTAAAAATTAAGTTTAGAAAACAAAGAAAAATAAAAAATTTATACCGCAAGAAGCGAAGCGGAAATTTTAAAAAACAGGGGCCTGATTCTGGTAGTCATGATCGAGAACTTTCTCGATTCGAAAGCAATTTAATATCTAATTATTTCAGTCAATACTGAACGAATCGGCATTATTGTTTCAGTGGTGTAAAGCATTAATTAATTTAATTTGAGAATAAGAAATAAAATTTCTTTCGAATCGAGAAGGTGCTCAATCAAGACTGCCAGAATAAGGCCCATGGTTTAAAAAAAATCAAGGCAAATTTAAACATTTTTGCACAAGATGTAACATTTAATCTTTTAAAAACTTATTTTTTTATTACACTGAATGTAAATAAAAAATTATTTTCTTTTTTTGCAAAAAAGCAGTTTGTTTGACTGCCCTCAATATTTGAATACTTTCTTTGCCACGTTTATTTTTAAAACCCACACCACAATAATGGAGAGGGTGTTGCGCGTTTGCGCTAATGTTTTAAACACTCTAGAAGTTTGGTGCTAGACCTACCTTTAGGAACATCGATCGACTTCGAACTACTTTCCGAGTGCTGAATGCCATAACTTCCTTAATAATGTTAGTTTTGACATACAAATTGGCGACAATAACTTTTAGCACAGCCACTATGCTATTGCAAAATGTTGTTCTGGAAGCACTGTTACCCTGGTAGTCTATCAGGCCTATGGGTCCAAAACTCTCAACAATTTGTTTTTAAATACTATGGTGTAGTGTTCCATATGATCTGGCACGACCGACTACACTTTTGTACTTGTTTTTTATTAATATTTTATTTTTTACTGATAACCAAATTTTATGCTTATACATTTATAAGAACCATATATTTTGATATGACATATTGCTTTTCACTCTTGATAATAAATAAAAGGTGTAACAGCCAATTGACATCGTGGGATATCTAACAGGCCCCCTTAAATAACAAATACTTTTAATTATTGTATTTGAAATATAAATAACCATATAAAAAGATAAATTATTGATTTGAATAGAAAGAAATAAGTGAAACCTAAATGGACTTAAGATGAAAAGGGAATTTGCGTAGAGGATAATAAAAATAATTGGCCTTATTATGAGTGTCGTTGGCGTGTCGTAAGCTAGGCGTTTTTTAAAATCGGTATTATGAATGTCGAAAAACGACAAAAATACAGCACTGTTGGCAATTCTAGTACAATTTACGGTACCATGAGTGTCGTTTGTAAATGTCAAAAATTGCAATTACTGTCGTTAAAGTTTTGGTTAACGACTCTACGAAAAAAATTGTTAAAAACAATTTTAAATGGATATAAATAAAAAGTAAGTATTTATAACACTAAAAAACTACTTAATAATGATAAATTTAACTTTTTTAATTACAATTCAATCAATTTAGAACTAAAATTACAAACCACAGGCAATTTAGCCGAATGGTGTCACTGTTGGAGCAAAATCCAAGCTTGGCCAAAGGATTTAATAGTGGCATAAATAAAATAAACGCTAAGGAGGAGTGGAACAAGATTGGTGAAGAACTCAACATTTTGGGACCACCAGCACGTAATGGGGAAGGTTGGATGAAAGTATGGGCGGACTATAAATTTAAAATTAAAAAAAAGTTAATTTTCAATAAAGCCGAATGTTGTGCAACCGGGGGTGGTTCCTTTAAACAATACGTGTTATCTCCAACAGAAGAAGCTGCCTCCAATTTGTTACAAATTGATTCAATTGTGAATCCAGGCGGTGTTTCGTTTGGTTTTCAACGCCGTAGACAAAATACAAATAGTGGTAATAATGAGGATATACCAATGAGTGATGATTTAGAGAACGAAGAACCAGTCTGCTCAAACCAATCCACCAATCCCAAGCAACACAATAATGTTCCTAAAGAAGTACGCGCCTTACATTCAACACAAAAAACTGCAACACAGATACCTATGCAAAACAATGAAGTTGTTGAAGAAGTACGTTTCTCAGTCAGCAAAAAAAAAACTCCTACTAAAAAACCAACACAAATTCTTGGAGAACAAAGTTCAACACCACCAACAAAGAAGACCCCAACTAAGAAAAAAACAAAAGATAATCTCCTTGAAGAGCAACTAGAAGTCCAAACAGCATTGTACACAGAAGTTAAACATTCTTTAGCAGAAATTGAAAGGTATCAACGCAAAAACTACAAAATTAAGGAAGAAAAGTTAGCACTTTACAAGAAAGAGTTAAAATGTAAGGATGAATTTAGAATAGAATTTTTGAAGCTTAGAAAACAGGAAATAGAATTTGAAAAAAGACGTATTGCAATAGATGAAATGAGAAATGGTTTACAGAGTATTGAATTAGATGAAAGTTTATGAACATAACATGTATGTACATACATACATATAGCTTTTTATTAACGAAAATAACTATGTGTTTAATTTATCAAGCTGTAATTTAAGCTTGATGGCATATAAATTTAGTAAATATTAAATGTACCACGAACTGATAATTTAATTATTGAAAGATATTTTTCAGAAATTTTTTTAAAATTGCTTATATGTCGATTATTTCCAATTTACAATTTTGTATTTTTGGCAATGGTCTAATAGATTAAATTCAGTTATCAAATAATTTTTTCAACAATCCGAAAAAAAATTAAGATTACTTCCCTTGTGTACAAAAACTTGAATTTTTAAAACAAAGTTTTTGTAAACAAGGGAAGAATTCTTGTTTTTTTTGGATAACTAAATTTAATCTATTAGATTATTGCCAAAAATACAAAATTGTAAATTGAAAAATCGACATACAATAAATAATTAAAAAAAAAATTTCTGAAAAATGTCTTTCAATAATTAAATTATCACTTCGTGGTACATTTAATATTTACTAAATTTGTATGCCATCAAGCTTAAATTACAGCTTGATAAATTAACCACATAGTTAATAGAATAGAATAATCTGAATTTAATTTTAATTTTTTTTACTTTTTACATTTTTGTTATTTTATATGTAGATATTAGAGATGCCTTTTACCTTTGTTCGAATAATTCAAATAAATGTTTTTGTTCCTTAGATCAAATGATTAAATCTTAAAATTATTCGATTAATCGATGAGAATAACGAATAAAAAAAATTATTTTTACAAAAAAATTACGTATTTTAAATAAGATACATCCGTACATGAAAAATATTTCATTTTCTTATTTAGTTGTTCTAAAATCCGGTATGACTTTTTCCTTTTTTGATCCGTACAACTTTACATCTTAACTCAATATCGTTGTATTACTTAAAGGAATCGTAAAACCCTTAATTCTTAAATTATCCGATAATACTTTAAATTTTCAAAAGGCGTTTGCAGACCTACCATCTTCAGCCAAACTTCTGCATGCAATTTCTTCTGTAGAACAACGTTGTCTCTTCCATTTCTTATTTTTTCCATTGGAACAAGTTCGGCATTTTTTGATATCGTATTCTTTATTTTTTTAGCTTTTTGTTTATCTCTAATTTTTCACCGGCAAGTAAAAAGAACATAAATACATTTTCGAAATACTATGAGTACTCAGCTCATAAGCTTTTATTTAAATTAATAAAAAAAAAAATGTTCGATTAATCGACAATTATTCATCATTTGAAAATAGCTATTTTAAAATTATTCGAACAAGAGTTTATTTTGTTTGATCGATTAATCGAATTGTTCTTAATCGGTTGACAACTATACTTCATATATATGTAAATTTTTGTTTTTTATTTTTTAAAATTAAAAAAATCTACATTTAATTTTTGTCTTTCAATTTTTGTTATTTTATTTTTAGTAAAAAATATGTATTTAATAATGTACTAATAAAACTGAATTAAATATTTAATGATTGCATTATTAATGTTCTTATATTTATTGCGCTTAGATCGTCATCTACAACAGAATTTGTTGGTGGTAATTCATTCATTTCATCAACTTCAGGAATTTCCATTTTATAATGAATGCATATGTTGTGTAAAGATGCGCAAACAGAAGTAATTTTAGCAGCCATATCTGGTGTGTAATGCAACTGCCTTGCGCCTAGTATGCACCGGAATCTGTTTTTTAAAACACCAATAGTTCGTTCAACTATATTTCTAGTTCTTGCATGTATATAGTTAAAACGACTTTCTAAAGAACCTTCTCCAGCAGACCTGAATGGCGTTATCAAAAACTTTTCTAAGGGGTACCCTGCGTCTCCTACAAACATAGAAAATGACAATTTAAATTCAAAAAAGGTAAATTGAAATTTACAAAGGCTAATTAAAGTTCTGAAAATGATAACAATGTTTAATATGAATTTTTATTTTGAATAAGAAAAAAAAAATTGGTAATTTTTGACCATTAAAAAATATTTCAAAGTTAATTTGGTTTAAATTTCAATAGTTTGCTGCACCAAACTTTGAATTTTTTGAAAAAGGTGTTACACATTTTAAACTTACCTAATAACCAAGTATTTCTTTCGCCATTATCATATTGTTCTCTCAGAAATTTTTTTAAGTCACTGATGTTCCATACTAAGGAGTCGTGAACAGATCCCTGATGATGAGATGATATAAATCTTATTCTAAGCTTATGATCACATACCTATATACATACATATGTATAGTAAACAAATTTTTAGTTTTGATTTTTTTAGCTCTAAACATAAAAACTTACCACAGTTGCATTAAGACTGTAGAAACCTTTTCTGTTTCTGTATTTGAATTGTGCTTCCTTTTCAGGTGAGATTATATTTATATGGGTTCCATCTATGCATCCTATTACACCTGGAAACCCGGTTTTGTTGTAAAAAAATTTTTTTATTTCGTCCTTTTCATTTTCTTCTGTTGGAAAGGAAATCCATAATGGGCAAAGTACGTTATACATAGCATCAATGCACTCTTTGAATGCATTGCTTACAGAAGACTGACACATACTTATGTTGTAGTCATTACCAGCACCTTTCTGGTAACTACCCTCAGCGAGTATCCGCATGGTTGCTGCAAGCTTCAAAATATTTGGCAAACATGTTACCCTTGTCTGTTTTTTCAGTTGAGGAGAAATTTTGTCCAGAACATATTTAAAACCATGCTTATTTAGTCTATAGTAACTTACAAAACTAAAAAAAAATCATGCATTTCTATTATATTTATTTATTTTTTTACTTACTTGGAATTTGGCATGGCAAATATATTAGACTGGTCCCGTAGTTGTCTCCTATTAGCATTCATTTCAGCTGTGGTATATTCATCTTCATCTTCGGAAGATGAAAATGCAGCAACGCTTAACATTGTTTTTAAAATATGTGGGTTTTATTATTTTTTTAATTTAATTTTTTAACGCTCACGACCAAAAATTTACAAACATATATTTTAACCGCCACACAGCTGTTTTTGGCAGTTTTCACAACAAGGTAGTTCATAAATACTTAAAATCGTGCGATTTATGAAACAATCTGTTATTTTTACTCTGTTACAAAAAATGTCGTTGTCGTAAATTTTACATGGTACCAATGAAATTTAAAAACGACTACGACTACGACAATTGTCGTAATAAAAAAACGACACTCATAATAAGGCCGAATATGAAGTTAGGTTTAAATATGTGTAAACATATAAATCCATTTAGTGGCTTCAAAACCGCCGGCTTGGCAAGGCTGCCACCTTTTAAACATCTGTTTTCTGAAGTTTCATTTATTTAGTGAAAGGTTTGCTATTTACGAATGTGGATCGTTTAGCAACCGAAGGACGCATAAAGATAGTTAGGTTGTTTTAGGTAAACAAAAACTGTCCTATGTATACCCCGTACACAGTCTCCTATTGCGCAGCCATCACGAATCCCGCAAGAATCTCGAGCGCACAACCCAAGACATTTCCAAATTCCCCTAAGAATCGTCTACCTAGCCACCTCAGCCTGCTGTTCTTCAGCCTGGGACAGTGACACAAAATGTGCTCAACGGTCTCTAGCTCCTCCGGGTCCTCACACAACCGGTACATATCCGGAAAGGTAGATCCCATCCTCACCGCCATCCTGCCTATCATAAAGTGGCACGTGATAATATCTATCATTCCTATCGCCAAACCCGAGTAGTCCCGCTAAGAACCCATTCTCTGATCTTTCCAAAAAAAGAAGCCAGTTGTTAGCCTGGCCGCCTCCATACAGTCAGGATCCTCCATTTCCGAGCCCAGTCTCGCCAACTCATCAGCCATCTCATTGCCGGTGCCCAGCACAGCCTGAACAGATAATCCCCTAAGATTTCTCCCAGAGCCCTCCTACAATCTTGGAGTTCACATCAGAGTTATCCATTCGACCAAGAATAATGGAACCCCTAAATCACCCAGTGCCTCCTGATAGCATCTATCCCCAAATTGTTTAAGGCTCCCTCACATCCAGGAATGCCGCCAAAGTGTATTCCTTGTTTTGTAGGCCCCATTCTTAATAACGCACGACATAATGAAGCACTCTCTCAGCACCGTTGAGCACCGCCGGCGTCAATCTTCGTCCTCAGATGTAAAAATAGTAAAAAATTACTACAAAATTGGTGAATCAAACGTGAGACATTTTTCGAGCATTACGTAATGATCGCCATAAAAGGCCTTTTGTGTAAGGAATCAACAAGATTATAAAGAAATTTAAAGAGACTGGAAGCGTTACAGATGCGAACATCGCAATGTGCGCGCTGCCAAAATCCGAATTTATGGATACCATAACTCAGGGCGCTATGGTTGTATGACAACCGACTTTTTGCTTGGCCACACAATACGACCGATTTGGTCTATATTTCATGAAAAGCTTCCAGAACGCATAATTTTACGTTTTGGCGACGACAATTGGTCACCAAGATCATGCGAATTGACACGGATAATTATCTATAAATAAAAAATAAAAAAATATTAAAAATTAAAAAAGATAGCGAAATTCCGGATTTTTCAAACTTCAGTTAACCCATATCTCAGAGAAGAGACACGATATTGCAAAGGTTAAACATTTATGTTTAAGGTAATTGGTAAGACTTTCAGACAACATATCAGGTTGTAAGGTCTCGAATAGGACGAAAAAGTGACATCTCCCTGATTTGATGCAGAAATTCTAAATCCAGATTCGGATTCAACGCAACTCAAACCCTAAGAAAAATTTACTCTGGTCTGTGCATTAAGATTAACATGGAAAATGTTAAACATTTTTCATATGATACTTCTCATATCGCATATATTTTTGTTTTTAAAATCTCGTGAATTTTAATAATTTTATTCAATAACTTGATTAATTAAATAACTACAAAGGTATGTGTTTTTAATTCTAGATAACCACTGCATTTAAAAGTGGAAAAAAATTTTAAAAGCAAAATTATTAAAACGTGATATTTTCACTTTTTTCTCTAGCCAGTTTCATATGATTTATTTCTACAGCTTAGAATTGCAATAAATGTATATGGTTAGAAGTTAAATGTTTTTCATTCTATTATAAAAATGAATTGTGTATACTAAAGGAAAATTTAACATTTTATAATAAAAATAGTACAATTATTCATGCAACAAGTTTTACAGGCGTGTTATTAAAAAATATTTTTGCAAAAAAAAAAAAAAATAATAATAACAAAAGTACTTTATAATAAGTTGTTTATTTAATAAATTAAATAAACATTTACGGACCGAACGTTAAATGAGAAAAGTTAATTTAAAAATATAATTTAAATTTATATTTTTATATTGTAAAGAAAATGCATTGAAATAAAAATTTTTGGCAAAAGAATTAAGAATGTGTATATGAAATGTATTTTGCGGATTAGTATAAATAAATAAAATAATGACTAAAAGGCGGACAATTTTACATATTTTTGACAAAATTTTAAACAATATAAAATCATTTTAGCGTTTTTTTAACAAATGCTTAAGAAAGCGTTTTCATTAACATTTTTATACATTTTTTTATTATAATTTTATAACATTTTATAATAATTATTAAAATAATTTTTGGGAACACAAAATTTTCAATTAACAAGATTTTGTTTGTCGTGGCTAATTCCAAATTTTTATTCTTGATAAAAACACTGAAATTTATTGTTGAAAGGATAAGCTATTCCTATGCACATTTCACTGGCAGCTTAGGCCAGATCATCAGGAAACTTCATCCAACTTCATTTTCTAAAATCTTTGGATAAAGATTCCTGATGATCTGAGAGCGGGGAGATTTATCCTCAATAGAGAGATCGTATCGCGACCAAGCTAGGTCTATTGTACCCACTCCCTTTTAGTTGGCCAAAATACCCTTTGCTTCCCAAAGGAACCTAATCAGGTATTTTGCCGATATTTCACTGACTCGGGACGCACCTATTGTGGCGTGCCCCAAGTGTCTCCTTCTGGCCCATGTCAGCGACGGGCAGTCACACAGTATATGGACTCAAGAAACAGTCTGCATTCCTGATCTTCTGCCAGGCCCATTCGATACAGGTGATACTTGACCACGTGGTTACCAGACTGGTAAGCCACCAACAGTCGCAGATCCTGTCTGCTAAGACCCTTCGTCATCATTATATTCCCGGGAGAGATCAATTCACGCGCCTGACGCATTCCCGAAAGCGATAACCAGTATTTTCTATGATCCCTTAAAGCCCAGTCTCCTAAAGGTAAAGGATTGTGGCCCAACTCAGCCCACAAAATTACCAACATTACAAGGGACCCCTGTGTGCTCCGGCATCCAGCAGGGCGTCACCCTATTCCTTGCGCCCAGCTCCCGTAGCTTAGCTATCAGTAAAAATTACAATACTGCCGCCAACTTGTCCATTATGATATTGCAATACATATATATCAATAGCGAAAATCTCGGCCTGATATACACTAGGTGATTCTCCCATGGCCATTGACATTCGCGTATGTGGATTAAATAAATTTAATATTTTTTATAAAAAAAGCAACCGCAAGCTTAATTTGAAAAAATATTAATAAAAAATTAATGATGTTATAACTTTTCCTGCGGGAAATTTGTGTCTATTCATTTTAAAGCACTTATCCCGTGACCAGTGAAAACAATATTATAATAAAAAGGAACGAATTTTGATGGGTAAAAACAAGACATATCACTTGCTTGGTGATCAAGAGTGGTAACTCCATAGGAAAGACAATCGACACAAAACTAGTCATGTGACTGGATTTTGTGCAGGCTGATGCTATTATTATCGTTCACTCGAAACAGGCATTATTTTAGCTGAAATTGACTGTGTCCATTTAGGTTAAACACCTCCTAGGACATCGCCATGTTAAAGTGACAAGTCCCCTTCATATAAAGTGTTAGAACTAGAACCGATCCCTATAACTTTAGAACTGTCACGTGACAAGTTTGGTGTTAGTTCTTTTTCCCTAGGGTAATAATATTATGAAGCTGAAAAGTTTGTATGTTTATATAATTGTCAAAAGTAATCTCCGGAACAGCCGGCCCTATTTTAAAATTTTTCTCAATAAAAAGAAGAATATAACCTCATAATGAACATAGGCTATACAATGTTTCATTTAAGTGCTTAGGATAGGGTCCAGGGACGCTAAGCCTTCTTTACGCAGAATATATTAATTATCGTTTTAGAAGAGATCTATTAAAGCAATAGTTTCCGTACTCAGTACGCTGTTTACCCTCCATTCCGCCTCCAGTCTGTATATGAAAATGGCTTTTGCGTTTGCTACGCTTTATTGGCTAAAAAGCTGAACCGAATTTGATGAAATTGGAAATATAGGCTTTCCATCTTTTAAAACAAGGACCATGAGGGGGACATAGGGAGAATTCTTGTTTTCGAAAATATCTAAACAATTTTGATGAAATTTGACTATTTTTTCTTTAAAATGATCGCCATGGTCCAACTTAGATTTATACGAAAATAAAATTTTGCCCAGCCTACTTTTACGCCCACTTTTTTCGAATTACCTAAAATCAGAAAACGGCTCCATCGATTTGACAAATTTTTCTTTCAAGTGTTCGTATTAATCCATTTTAAGTTTTCATCGAAAGACAAATTTACCACGCCTACTTTTACGCCCACTTTTTCTATTAAGCGCATAACTTGAAAACGGCTTGACCGATTTGGACGATTTTTTCTTTAAAATCATCGCCATGTTCCAACTTAGGTTTTTACGGAAAGAAAATTTGGCCCCGCCCACTTTTTTCGATTTACCTAAAATCAAAAACGGCTCCATCGAAAATTTTGCCCCGCCCACTTTAACGCCCCTTTTTTCCGATTTACCTAAAATCAGGAAACGGCTCCGTCGATTTGACTCATTTTTCTTTCAAATGTTCGTATCTTTTTAACGGATTTTAAAAATCGAACGCAAACATTTTTCCTAATTTGGACAGAACAACGTCTGTCGGGTCAGTTAGTTTTTTATAATTTTAAAATTTCTCTAAACATACTTATGTACATATTTTCCTAAGTTTTATCTTTAATTTCAGAAATCTTGTTTTAGATTTGATAACTTTACACTTTTATTTTAAGTAAAGAAATAAAATTAAATTTTTTAACTTTTCGTTTACACTTTTAAAGCTTTATAACTTTAGGGCTAATAATAACACAAGTTAACAATTTTCAAACAAAGTTGTAAAATTTATTTACTAAATAAATTATTTTTACAATTATTAAACAAATAATTGTTTTTTCAATATATTTATTTTTTTTTATTTAAGTGCATATTATATCATACAAATGTTTTTTTTTTTTGCAAAACTTTTCTAATAACCATTTGAAAAAAAAAATTTTATTTATAACAAGGGCGTGGAATTCCATGCAAATGCATATTTTTCCTCGATCGTTTAAAAACTAAGTGAATAAGTTTTTATCCGAATCACACTTTTTGCTGAGAAATGACATCGATTTTTTTAAGCATATTTTATCGTTGATGAATTTTTTGTCATATAATGTATAAGACTGCATATAAACTCTAATACTATGTTAAGTTTTGCTGAAAAGATCATGTTTTTGCATATTTTTTTGACTTCAAAAGCATTTCAATAGCAAAGTAGTTGCATCACTCAAAATTAAAAAATTATTAATTGGGACAATAAATTACTTTGCAAACAATTAAACATACTTAAACATACTGTTATTTTTATGCTTGAAACAGCATTTTCTATGTGATAATAACCAGCGCAAGATCCCAGGCAGAAAAAGACAATCACCACGACGCTGCACAGTAGCGCCCGTAGAGCAAACGAGGTTGCAAAAATCAAAATTTTCATGAGCACCGACGAAGTTTTGAATAAACTCATGTTATAGGAAACTTTTCAACGATTTCAAATCTGCCACTCTTAATAATATCACATTTTTAGTTTAGAAGATATAGCCGTTCAAAGTTGACCGACTTTCGGTTTTCAAAAAAACACACAATTTTTAGTAAATTTGTTGCGATTTCAGGTGTAATATCACGAAAAATAGGTAACGAATCGCCTTATTTTTTGTTTGTATTGATTGATGCATTTATTAAATGTGTAATGATAAAAAAAAAATGAACTGTTTGCTTTGTGTTTCTCCTGGTAAATCACTATTTAAAAACTATCCGTTTTTTCACTATTTTTCAACTTTGACGGAAAATAACAAAAATCTATATTTTTCTATATTTGCCATATTTGCAAAATCTGTTCTTTGATTATTTCTTTACATAATTCAAAAATTTTATCTGCCCGTACGTGCCCGTTTGGCTTCTAGAGGTAAAAAAGGTTAAAAAGACATGGTTGCCATACTAATATTGCGGTTTAATAAAATTCTTTAATTTGGCCCCTACAGCGCGTAGGATGCTCCTAGATGGGTCAAATGTATGACCAACCCCACTTTATTATTTATTGCCGAATTTCGGTTTTTTTAGTTATTTCAATAAACTAAACCATTTTTGAGTTACGCGAATATATGCTGTGCAGCGCCTTACATTTTCGAAATAACGGTATATCTTGAAAACAAGAGCTAATTTAAAAAAACGGTTAGCACCACTGAATTCAGCGTCCCCAATTAGGGTGAAATGCCAGGTGCGCGGCATTCGAGTTATCGAGTATTCGAGTTATTCGAGTTATTGAAGAAATAAGCTCAACACATTCGGCTAATTCGGCGAAATTATGACATTTTGAGTATGACATAACTTTTGAAAAAAAAATTTTAAAATTTTTTTTCGTTCATATATGTTCCTTATAAGATAAAAGGAACATTCTCACCAAATTTCATTAAAATCGGAAGGGGTCGTGTCCCACTCTTGGTCGTTTTGACATGGAATTACCCATATACCGAAAATACAGAAAATTGAAAAAATAAATTTAAAAAAAAAAAATTTTTTTTTAATTTGTTGGGTAATAATTTAGAACCCTAAAGAAAAAAAAAATAAAAACAATCTAAAAATGTAAAAATAATTTTTTTTTAGGTACCATAAAATTGATTTTTCTACTAATTTTAACTTTGATAACCCATAAGTAGGCCCCTACACAGCGTAGCACCCTTTTCAAATGCACATTTCATAGGCTGAACAGTTATCTATCATATGCTGTTTAAACTGTTCAATTACCTTATTCGGTTCAAAAGATATGATTTTTGCAACGAAAAAACTCAAATGGCGCCACTGTGCGCTGTGCCGACGTTGTAAGGAGTACTATCAACATCAGTGTTGCCACTTTGTGGGTAATTACCCGAATTTGGTATAATTTTTACGGTCGTGGGTAATTTCTGTTAGGTGTAATTCAGGTGTAATTTGAAATTCTTACTTCAGATACCCAAATAAAATTAAGATTAGTTTTAAGTGATGACATTCATTTCTTTTTAAATATTGTTGCTAAAAAAAATTCACAGCCTGCTGAACCAAAGTCTCGGTTTCTTTTTAAGAAACGACTTCAATAATTAAACATACATATATTTTCAAATGTTTCGTAATGTATGCCGCAAGATGGACCTTTTAATTTGGATAACGATGCCTATCAAAGTGATTTAGAACCTGAAGTTTATTGAAAAAAGTTATTCAAACTAAAAACTTGCCTGGGGGAAGATATGTTTCCAATATTACAACATATACATAAATAATTTTATTTCTATCTGGCTATTTTTTAATGCTTTAGTTTGAAGAATATTTAACGCCCTTTACAGTTGTAAACCTGAATTACGAAAGGGACAGTTGTATAAAACTCTGCAGGCATTTTGTTTACTAAATAAGGTATAAAGGGTATTTTTTAAGACCATGAAACTTAAGATGGTAGACAACACAATAAAAAAAGTTAAATTAAATCGCAGATTGATACACGGCATTACCATTTGAAACTGATTTAAAACAAATAGGCACCGCACCGCGCTTGTCCTTGACGAAACGCATTGCACACGTCCAATTTTGTTTCTCTTTTTCGAATAAAATGAACAATGTTGACCTCCAAGACTACGATTGTTGCTGGTTTATCAGCATTAACCAGTGACTTCACAGCCCTACGGAAAACAATCAATAAGTGTCACATCGCACGGCCTTGAAGTCTAATTGCCAGTTTATTTTCTCTAAATCAACACATCGCCTTCATTTGCATCATTTAAATCATGAAGTCAGCTTTAAGTTGCAAAAATCGATGGCTGATTTTGAAAGTATATTTGGATAATTTGGTAGCGTTGTTCAAGCATGAATATATTCAAGATTATGTGCCCGATCAAAAAGTGAAAACAGTATGACAGTTCGTTTGATAGCTAACTTTTCGTAACCTAACCTTATATTCCCTAGATATATGCAACCAAATGTGGAAGTTAAACTCATTATTTTAGCAGTTTTATTTTATGTTTTTTAAATTTTTAAGTCTTTCATGTTATTTTTGTTAATTTAAATAAAATTAACAGTTTGACTAATATTGATCTTCTTTTAATGAGTTATTTGTGTTTTTGCTTCTTTGTAAAAGTTGTTATTATTAAATAAAACTTCAATTTTATATCAGGTGTAATTTTATTTAAATCGGGTAATTTTGCTTCATCTCAGGTGTAATTTTGAATCTTGCTGGTGGTAACACTGATCAACATCAATACAGCGTACTGTTTACCAAATTTACAACGTTGTCACAATATTAAAATGATAACGCCAAATGTGCGTCTTCCGACTCTTCTTTTTAGTGTTGCCACAGTACTGTAAATTTAAATTTACAATTTTGGATCCACGAATTTACAACGTAGTCACAACCGTCTTCCGACTCTTATTTTCAATATTGTTACAAATAAAAATTCGCTAAATAAACAAGCAAAAATTTGTATATTTTCCTTCTAGTGCATCCGCCTCGTTAGAAAATAACAATTCATTGCGTTCGGTTTTTTATGTTTATTAAGCGGCTCATACACTTGCAATAAAATTGTTCAATTTTACGCATTGTACAACTATATCGCCAATGCGTATGTGATATTCGAAGGTGACACAATATATTGGCAACAATCAAAAGACATTTGACTTTTATTGCAAAACGAAAAGAAATTGAAATGTGTTGGCAACATTGTACAATGCTGCGTATGTTATTCGTATAGGTTATGTTCATCTTTTTATTGAATAAATGAAACTATTATGCGACTTAGTGCTGGTTCACACAGGTCAAGTTTACTTGAACAGTTTTATTTAAATTTTCTTTTGAACTTGCGTTCACGTTCATGCACAAAATTAATTTTTGTTTTCTTTTCCTTCAACTTTGTAGCTATTTATTATATAACGGATGAAAAAAGAAAAGAAAAATACAAAACTGACTGGTACGGTCAAGTATGTACCCCTTTCCATTCTCTTTACCCCTCTCTCCTAAAAGCTCAAGACTTGAAGAGTCAAACTTGACCTGTGTGAACCAGCACTTATTGCATAAGTCTGGGATCCAGTGTTGCCACTTTGTGGGTAATTACCCGAATTTGGTATAACTTTTTCTGTCGTGGGTAGAGCGTGGATAATTGCTCTTAGGTGTTATTCGGGTGTTATTTGAAATTCTTACTTAAGATACCCAAATAAAATCTAGATTCGATTCCAGTGATGACATTTATTTCTTTTTAAAAATTGTTGATAAAATGTAAACAGTCTTCTGGACCAAAGTCTCGGTTTCTTTTAAGGAAAAGACTTTAATCATTAAATATATAACTGTTTTAAAAAGTTTGGCAATAAATTTCGCGAGATGGACTCTTTTTAGATTTGGATAAATCGAATGATTTAGAACTTGTAGTTTATTCAAATAAGTTATTAAAGCTACAAACTAGCCTGGGGGTAGAAATATTTCCAATACTCCAACATATTATTATTTTGTTTGTGTCTGGAAACTTTTAAATGCTTTAGTTTGAAAAATATTTAACGCCCCTAACAGTTGTTAAACTGAATTACGAAAGGGACAGTTGTATAAAACCCTGCAGGAATTTTGTTTACTTAATATGGTATAAAGAGTATTTTTTTAGACCAAACAAACTTAAAATGATAGAAAACACAAAACAAATGAATTTTAATCGCAGATTAATACACGGCACTACCATTTGAACGCATTGCAGACGACCAATCCTTTCGAGCATTGCTGAAAGACGTCAATTGTTGGTGCCCATTTAGACAGGGAAGCATTTTGTTAGGTAGCAAATTACAGATGGGGAAGAGAAAATGTTTTTTGTGTTCGGTACTCGGCGACATGCTTTGTTCTCATTTTCTTTGTTGACATTTACTTTGCTTTTTGAAAAAAAAATAACAATATTAACAGAATGTTTCCGGCAACATGTTCGTATGTGTGACCGCGAATGAAAAAACAAAAGAGAATTCTAGATGTTTTCCTTCCAAATGTTCGCTCGTCTAAACTCAGACTTGCTGGCGTATCAGCATAAACCAGTGACTTCACAGGCCTTGAAATCTAATTGACAATTTATTTTCTCTTAATCAACACATTGCCTTCAATTGTGAAAAATAAGTTGCGTCATTTAAATCATGAAGTCGCCTATACGTTGCGAAAATCGATGGCTGATTTTCATAGTAAATTTGGATAATTCGGTGGCGTTCAAGCATGATAATGTGCCTGAGCAAAAAGTGAGAGCAGTATGACAGTTAATTTGACGGCTAAACTTTCGTTAGCTCTTTCGGTCTTAAAAACACCCATTATAAAGGAATGGCAATGAAAATTTTGAATTTAAACACATTATATTAGGAGTTTTATTGTATGTTGGTTATTAATTGTTTTTAAGTCTTTAATGTTAATATATTTTAAATTACAATAAGATTGTTAACAGCTTAACTAATAGTGATCTTCTTTCAATGAGTTTGTTGTGTTTTTGATTCTTTGTAAATGTCTTTTACTAAATCAAACTTCAATTTTATATCAGGTGTAATTTTATTTAAATCGGGTAATTTTGCTTGATCTCAAGTGTAATTTTGAATTTTGTTGGTGGTAACACTGCTGGGATCACACTATGAAAGTTTTCTTTCAGAAACTCTGAGTTTATTGGTGAGAGGGGAAGAGAACATGCTTTTCTTTTCTCCTCTCTCACCTATAAACTCTGACTTTCTGAAAGAAAACTTTCATAGTGTGAACCCAGACTTATATAGGACAAAATGGAAATAAAATGGCGGATATCATATACAATAATATTGCAAGTGTATGGGCCGCTTTACAGCCAATCAAAATTATGTTAACTATTAAAAATGTGTTAAACTTCAATTATTTTAACCCTTTCGGTACGAGTGGTACGCATATGTACCACTAAACTTCAAACATCTCTAAAAGTTATAGTATTCACATTCTTTGATTTTAAAGCGTACCATGCCGTTTTCTAAGCAATTGAGATTGTTCTAAGATGGTACTTTTTTAAATATCATTGCAAACACGTGCTCAGTTGATAGATTTTCCTGACAAAGTCAGACGCATGTTGCAATCATTTCTCGTTTTTTTCAATATATTGCAATAATTAGACCAAAATAACAAATTAAAACAATAAATTTTAACAAAAGGAAGCGAGTTTTACTTATAATTTAGAACAGGTAAGAACCTTTTACATTTTATTCCCATTTATATGAGCAATTGTTGTAGTGGTACGTATATGTACCATCAGTCCGACAGTTGGTACATATGAATACCAGCATTCTTCTGGGTACTAAAAATTGTTTTTTGGACTCTCACAGCTTATACCTAGAAATTATGAATCCTGAAGATATTCAAAAGTTTCTGGAGGATGATAATGAGACTGATAGTTTGGAAGAATTTTCTGCTTCAAGTAGTGATAACTACAACCCGAGTGATGACTGTGCTAGTGACGAAAGTTCGTCGGATGATGGTACAGATGATAATATTATCGAGGAAATAATTGAAGATATATCTTCCAACAATCGAGAAGAAATTACTAATTTCGAGTGGCATACTCCTAAACAAGATTTTGACGGTGCAGATGATAATATTATCGAGAAAATAATTGAAGATATATCTTCCAACAATCGAGTAGATAATCTAATTTCGAGTGGCATACTCCTAAACAAGATTTTAATCCAAAGATATCTTTACCTACGACTCGCAGCTGCAAAATATCCGAACACATCCCACGCACATCAAGTATTATTAAAATTTTTCATAAACTTTTGCCGAAATCAGTTTACATGTATATAGCTCAGTGCACAAACGCGCGTTTTCAAATATATGAAAATGCAAAACCTAAAAAGAAAAAAGTAAAAATAACTGCAACTAATAGTGGTGAAATAGAACTGATCATAGGGTGCATGTTTATTATGTCCTACAATCGTGTTCCTTGTATAAAAGACTATTGGTCACTTCACAAATCTCTCGGGAATCGATCAATTTATGAAGCAATTGCTCGTGATCGTTTCCTCTATATATCATCTAAGATGAAGAAGTTATCATCATTTTTTATCCCAGTTTTATCATTTTGAATTGTTGTTTTTTTTAAGATTGTACAAGATCTCATACAAATAAGAAATAAATGCTTTATTTTCGATTTTACTGATAATGTTTTTATTTTGTATATACCAAAAATATGTTTTTTTAAGACGGTTGGTACGTATTTGTACCACTTAAAAAGACGAATGGTACAACGGTGTACCGGCCCCTCCAAGACATCCCCGATATTGGAGCGCTACATTTCCTTACCAGAATGTTTCTACGATAGGGTATTAACTCAATGAATACATAAATTTCATTATAGCATTCAAATTCGAAAGCCGTCCCGAAAGGGTTAAAATGTATGTCAAAATCAAAAAAAAAAAAAAACAAATACAGATAGTTAAAGGCATAATAAACCACACAAATGGCTTGGCAAACATGTCAAAATTTTACGTTTGTACAAATATTTTGTGTTGTTAATTGGGGTGTTTGCTATTTGGACAAACATTTAAAGCAATGTTTGTAGAAATATTAAAAATTTTAAATATTTGGCAGACATGTTGGATATTTGTCAAACTTTTTGTGGCGTCTAATGCTAAATGTGCTCATTTTAGCGAAAGAATCTCCATTAAGACTGGAAAACCGCACTTGGGCGAAAAACACAGATGAAAAATTAAACGCTTTCGCGGGCCATCTTGAGAAAGTTTTCACGCCACATGATACACATACTTGTTCCTGTCGTCCAACCATTCCTGATAAGGTAAACCATCCATTAAAATTTAACATTACTCAAGTAAAATCTGCAATAGAAAAAGTGAATATTAGAAAATCTCCCGGACTTGACCGTATCACAGGGTCAATGATAAGAAACTTACCTTCGTCTGCTTCCAGAATCTTGCTGTTCATTTTTAACGCTATATTAAGAGTCGGATACTTCCCATCCTCATGGAAGAAGTCTATAATTGTTATGATTCCCAAGCCAGGAAAAGATGCTAGCCAGGTTGCGTCGTACAGACCGATAAGCTTATTATCAATCCTATCAAAGCTTTTCGAAAAAATATTCATTTTAAGTATAACTCCTCATCTAAATGAACACGACATCATCCCGGATCACCAGTTCGGATTCAGAGCGAAACATGGTACAATAGAGCAAGTGCATAGAATTGTCACCCTTATTAGATCGGCGTTTGAGAAAAAGCAATACTGCTCAGCCCTGTTTATAGACATTTCCCAAGCATTTGACAAAGTTTGGCATGATGGGCTACTCATCAAAATAACACGAATGCTTCCTCAAAACACTCACAAGCTTCTGGAGAGCTATCTAACAGGCAGAACATTCATAGTAAGGTCGCAAGATAAATACTCCCCCCTCAAGAAAATTACTGCTGGTGTTCCCCAAGGCAGCATATTAGGACCGCTTCTATATATAATATACACAGCGGATATGCCAACAAACCTGAGCACGCATACCTCTA
Source organism: Pollenia angustigena (assembly GCA_930367215.1). NCBI lineage: Eukaryota > Metazoa > Arthropoda > Insecta > Diptera > Polleniidae > Pollenia > Pollenia angustigena. Next base: position 26,334,411 of record OV884059.1, read on the forward strand.
CATTTGCAGACGACACAGCATTTATTAGCGTTAACCATGACCCAAAAGTCGCATCGCAAAATCTGCAGTCCCACATCAATGAACTAGAGGCATGGCTAGAAAAATGGAGAATAAAGGTTAACCCGGCTAAATGTGCTCACTTAACTTTCACGCTCAGAAGGCAAACGTGCCCAGCAGTAAAAATAAATAACATCACTGTTCCGGTAGAAAACCATGTAAAGTACTTGGGAGTTCATATAGATAGACGTTTGACCTGGTCTCGTCATATCGAAGCGAAAATAACGGCTATGAAACTTAAAGCAGCTCAACTACATTGGCTTCTCGGTAGAAACTCAAACTTGTCTTTAGACAACAAAGTTCTTCTATACAAGTCCATCATAAAACCAATATGGACATATGGCATCCAATTATGGGGTACTGCATGCGCATCTAACATCCAAAAGCTTCAAAGAAGACAGTCTAGAATATTACGACAAATTGTCTGCGCCCCATGGTATATACGTAATGATATTATCCACAGAGATCTCAACGTCCCCACTATCCAGGAGGAAATTAAAAAATATTCAATAAGCTACATCGATAAACTAATGGTTCACCCTAACTACCTCGCTCGGGGTTTGCTTCAGTTTGAAGGTCACCAGAGGCTAAAAAGAACCGATACTTTGAGCCTTACTAGAAGACAGTCTTAAAAATTTGAATACAGCAGTTAGTGGTTACACAGGTAACAACTAATAAACAACAAGTAGAATTAAGATTTGAATACATATTGTAAATTTCGATAAGAAAGATTCAATAATAAAAAAAAAAAAAAAAAAAAAAAAAAAATTTTAGCGAAAACTTTGCAGAGTAAAGACGTTGAAAAAGAAGCATTAAAATAATTTTAAATAGTCAATTAAATTTTTTTAGCATTATTGCTTGCTCGTTTCACTTTTTACTTTAAATTCTTTGCCTTTATTTTATATTTCTACTCCGTTTTAAGTAAAAAGCAACAAAATTGCACTATCGGCGTCTGCATTTATTGAAAACAAAATTGAAATGAAAATTAATGTTTGTACGGAGAATATTTGTGTTGTTTATTGGCAAACACCAAACGGAAACAATGTGTGTGCTTGCCAAGCGTTTTGTGTGGTTTATTTTGCCCTTAATACTGTATTCATATACATATGTACTCGGATATCAGTTCCGATCAAAACTGGAAGTGATTTCGTATTTTGCTTCTCCAAAAAACGAAATCACTTTTGATCGAAAATGATTTCTGTAACAGTCCGAATTGTATTAATTAATTCTTAAAGCATATTTTGATTTTCATTAGAAAGTTTTATGCGCATATTTTCCAATAAGAAATACATAAAATTTCACGCCCGATTTATAACAATTACCTCTCTGTTTTTTTCCTTTGTAAAAAAAAAAAACTTTTATAAAATATATTTATTAATCCTCATATTTTTTGCACATTACATTTTCTATTTTGATGATGGTCAGTCAGGTTATTTAGTATACAAACCACTAAGCTAAAGCCGTATTTGGCAAATATTTGACATAAAAAGAAAGACGACAAAACAAAATTATTGAAAATTCAATTTATTAGAAATGCCAAAGAAACTATGGCTTATTTTAATTTTTATTATTTATTTACTGCCGTATTCATAAAAAACTAAATAGGATTTGAATTATATTTTAAGGAAAATTCGTACGAAAATTATTTTTTTTTAAGTAAGTTTAAAATCTATTTTTTATGAATTCGGTAGTTAAAGTTTTTGATATTATATTCAATTTTGATGTTATATTCATATTTTCGGCTATGACGCACTTTAAATACCCTTCACCATGGTATGAGAATAACAGAAATTTATGTAAATACCGTTCTTTAGATATAAATAAATCTATTTTATACCACGCCCACGGTATTTTATACCACGCCAACATCTCCAATCCCGTCCACATTTTGCCGGATGTTGTGTATTGATAACTTAGATGTTTGTAGATAATTTGAAAACTTTGGCTCGTGACGTTCTCCAGATAAAAATAAAAAACAACAACAACAACAAAAGATTTATTAGTAGAATTAGAGGCAGTCTTAGAGTTATTTGCTAATATCTTAGCTATTTGTGGACATATTGTGTGACAAACATATCTGGGATCTTTTGAAACCCCATTTCAATTGACAGACGGACATCATAAAATCTTCGCTCCTCACAAGGAGCCGGAAATTACCACGGAAAGACAAACTTATATAAATATACCCTCGGTGAAGTGTATAATTATATGCAAATCTTATTTCATCAAATATTTCTTTGTATGACCGTAAGTTTAGTCTATGTTTTCTTTTTTTGTGCTTTACATGAAAACCTGTTACAATAAAAAAGCAAAGTATAACAACAAAAATAAATTTGTTGCAGAAATAAAAAAATTATTCGAATAAAAAATAAAAGTGAATGTACACAGACTAAAACTGAAATGAAACTTACAAGACCTAATCTACTTAATTAAAGACTATATACAATCTTAACTACTATAAATTTTAGTATATAAACTATAGTTGTGTGTAGGCTATAGTTGAGTGTCTAAACCAGGGGTCACCAACTGGCGGACCGCGGTTTTGGAGCGATAATACAAACAATTTCGTTAGTAATATTTAAACTTTTGTTGAGAAACTACTAACTATTATTTTGCCGTTAATAGGAAGACCCGAGGAGAAGACATGATGGACGCGACGCGGTGATGGATTATTTCGTTAAAAATGAGTTAGAATTAAAAAAAGCTTTTATGAGTGGTGCACCGATGGTGCAGCAGCGATAGTTGGGGTGAAAAAAGGACTATTTAACCTATTGAGAACCAGTACAAAATGAAATAAAAAATTTGATTTCTTACCATTGTACCATTCACCAAAGTGTGCTTTGCTGCAAACTCAATCTTAATCTCGAGAGAAAAATGCAAGGAGCGATGAAAATAATAAATTTTCTTCGGGCAAAATCAGCACTTAAGCATCGTGAATTGAAAATATTACTTGACGAAGTGGATGCTCAATATGACGATCTGTTATTGCATAATAATGTGAGATGAGTAAGCAAAAGCTGCGTTTTACAACGATTCTTTACCATTGTAGAACACTTGAAGACATTTCTTTTCAAAATTGATCAAACGTCAAAAAACGATTGATTAAGTTTTCTTAGCGATAAAGAAAACGTTACTTTCATTGATTTCTTATCAGATATTTTTAAAAAAATCAATGATCTAAACCTTTAACTTCAATGCAAAGGAAGCTTGTATGGGAGCTCCTGACAGAAGCAAAAATCTTTTTACGAAACTTCGATCTTTTCAACATTGATCTGGATAATGAACGCCTGCACTTACCTAATTTAAAAAAAATCTGCAATGAGGATCTAAAATCGGAATTTGAAAACAGATTCGCAGATTTTAAGAAAATTGGGAACGTCGTCGATAACCTCAGTAACATTCACTCTCTGAATCCTGGGGCTGAATGGAATAATGAAGCTGCAAATATTTTCGGGAGTAATAAAGCTTCTCTCCAGATGGAAATTATCGATTTACAAGAAAACACAGTTTTAAAACACCAAAAACAGGAAGTTTTTTGTCAAGAGTTTTGGATAAAATTTGTTTGTGCTAATAAATACCCAAATTAAAAAATTAGCCTTAAAACTTCACACTTTGTTTGGGTCAACACATGTTTGTGAAGCAGCATTTTCTAAGATGAAGGACTTTATTAAAAATAAATTTCGGAACAGACTTGCCGATGAACATCTCCAAGATTCAATCATAAAAGCCTGCACAAGCTTTACTTCAAATTTCAGATGGATAGTCCAAGACAAAAAATTTAATTTTTCTCATTAATATTGTAAAAACCCTTAGTTACTTCTTTTTATTCAAAGCATTTGTTATTATTTAATAAAATAATGCACCGAAACCCATTCGTTTTATTTGTCCATTGATACAGTATCTAAACATATTATTTAAATAGTTCAGTTTATTACCTTCAGGACCGCGACGGCCGTGATTTTTTTTAAAACGGACCCCAAATGAAAGCAGTTAGTGACCGCTGGTCTAAACTATAGTTTAGTGTCCAAACAATAATTTAGTCTCAAAACTAAAGTCTAGTTTATACCTAGATTAAAACATGGTCTATAGTCAACTTTCAAACTAAACCATAGTCTTGTCTTAATCATAAGATATATATAGCTTAGACTAAAGGCTGCACTAAATTATACTATAGTCCAACCTTTAGCCTTTGGTTTAACTGTAGTGAATTCTATGGTATAGCTTATATTCATCACTATTGTCTAGACTATAGTTTAGTCTATAATCTAAACTATAGTCATGCATATGGTCTTAACCATAGTTAAGCCTATTGGCTTGTCTGGTATATAGTATAAACTATGCACTAGTCTATAATTTTAACTATAGACTTGTCCATAATTTAAACTATAGTCTATAGTATAAACCAATGTTAGGTTAAGTCTAAATTATAGTTTAATCTACAGCCTAAACAATAATCTAATATTTAGTCTAAACCTATTAACTAGTACATATTTGTATAGTCTAGTTAATAGTCGCAACGATAGTTTTGACTGTAGAAACAATTATAGTCCAGTGTTTAGTCTAGCTTATATTTATTCCTAACTACAGGATGTTTAGGAATTTAATTTATTTTTTAAATAAAGTAACCGAATATATATAAAAAGACTCTTTAAATAGCACAATCCACAATGCATAACAACAGCTGCAAATATGTATACATATAGGCATATGGGCATTTCCGTTTCTTTGTAATGACATTTGTAAGCCTTTATAAGGTTCGTATATGTTGCGACTTGTTGTATAATTTGATCAAGTTGTACAACCAATTGTTACGTTAGTGCCGGTTCATACGCGTCAAGTTTTGAGTTTTTAGGAAATGGGGAAAAGAAATGGCATCCTCTTTTCCCTTCTCTCCTAAAAGCTCAAGACTTGACGAGTCAAACTTTACTTTTAGTCTTTAGTTGAATATAAAATTTAATGCAACCGGTATATTCAACTTAATAGTACGATCAGTTGCAACGTGTATTGGTAGAGACTTTGCAAAAGTGGTAGAAACTGAAAAATAATTTTATCATTATGTTTAATTTAAAGGGCACCATTATTTTTGGAATCTTGCTGTCCAAAATATCGAGCAAAGTAGGGGCATATCGTACGTGACTTGAAACGGAAGTTATTTTGATGCAAAAATATGCGAATTGTAGAATGTGTTTTTTTTTTATTTCTTACGATAAACCAAATAATTTTTCTTTATAATCCATAATAAAAAAATATTTTTTGAAGCATTTTATACTGAACGAAATTTAATATTGTTCGTGACATACCGTACATGACAAATTTTTCTCTTGTAGTATTTATAAGAAATGATATATGTATATATTTGAAAAAATATGTATGTATGCAAAAATTTAAACCATACAAGAAAGAAAGTATAGTCGGCCAAACCTAACAATATTTTCGAGAAAGTTCCCCTTTTGAAAACCATGGGCAATCATGGAACTGCCAGAACAAATGTCGCCCAATGTTATGTCAATACCAACATTTTTAAGGCAGATATGGCACTAACAGCTATTTTCGGAAGTAGTATTTGTATAAGAGCAGTCAGTGGTCAAATATGGACCGATTCCAATAAAAGTTGTTAAGATGATTTAGATAGTAATAAAATAAGCTTGGACCAAATTTAATCTAAATACCAACATAATATACATACATATGCATTTGTAGAACTTACAATATCGTACGTGCTTAAAAAGCTTATACAATTTCTATTATACCAATTAAAAGAAAAAAAAAAAAAATATTTGTATGCGACAAATAACTTGCTTTGAACTTGTATTTTGAACCACTTGCGACTGATCACATACAAATGACGTAGACAAATGATGATTTTACATCATGTACGTGACATTAGAATAGAATTCAACAAAAACAAAAAAAAATATACTGCTAATCCAACTATATATTTGGTCTTTCATCATAGATCCTGGGGGCTAATTCTAGCAGACGTGCTCGAATAATTGTTCGATTCGAATGCAATTTTATTTCTAATTCCTTCAGTCGATACTGAACGAATCGAAATAATTTGTTCAGTGTTGTAAACCATTTATTTGAGTTTTCGCAACACTGAAAAAATAATTTCGATTCGACTGAAAGAATAAGAAATAAAATTGCTTTCGAATTGAAAAAGTATTCGATCACGACTGCCAGAATTTGCCCCCAGTACACAGTTGTTGGAAAATAAATTTTAAACTATAATTACAATGTTACCAATATCTCGAGGGCTATTCTCTAATGCGAGAAAATGGGACAAAATCTAGCGATTGGTAATCTTTATTGCGTTTGCCCATACGTTTTTCGCATCTTTTTTATCATTTCGCAAATCATCGCTATTTTTTTAAATTTTAAAATTTAAATTTTTTATATGTTTTGACATTTCATTACTGTCAATCTGCGTCATCTTTAATTTTTATTGCCAGTATTGCTTCACTTTCAAAAACTAGAGAGTACCAAATTGACACTTTGCTTACGTATCAAAATTTAATTCGCATTGCAATAGAGAGTAGTCCCCTGAATTTAATTGACAGAGAGCCCCGGTAGGCTAGCTGGTAGTGAGCTAGTCTATCAGTGCCGGAATTGCGGGTTCGATTCCCTCCAGAGACTCTGGTATTTTGCACACAAGCGTAAAGCTTAGCGGGATTAGTTTTCAAAAAAAAAAGTACCTCTGCGTAGTAAAGTTTGAGCGTTTTTTTCCTTTCTTCCATAGGAATTTTAAAATAAGTTTCAAGGGTTTTTATTTCACGAGTCGTGGTAGACATCCTCATGGAAATGCCCATATGCATTATGCGCTTATACATATTTAACATGTCTAAATAATTTATTTATTTGTATTGTTGAATATATAAAAACATACCAGTACATAGTTTTTATATATTCAACTTTTATATAAATTTTTCAATGTGCATTCCCCCATTTAGTTTTACTTTGATCAAAGTAATGTGGACAGAAAGGTTCAATAAACTTAAATCAGGTTACCAAAGAATAATTTCATTATAAAAATGTAAAAACGAAAACAATAAAATTACAAAAAATAAAAAAAACCTCGAAAAACAAGACATATGTGGAAGGTTAAATAATTGTAGCAATAAGTAATGAAAAATGGCTTAAGTATGTACATACATATGTATGTATATGATTGTAAGGCAAACATATGCTTTAACACTACGAGTTCTTTGTCTGCGATTTTTCATCATCTTTTATTTAAGCACAAAACCCGTAATTAAGTGTTACAAATACATACTATTATGGTGGTAAAAAAGAATCTTGATTATCAGGGCAAATTTTTATATGCGCAAGCAAAAAAAGCTTAAAAAAACAAAGAAATATGTTTCAATATGTTACAAATAAAGCATAAACTTGCCTGCCAAAAACGTTAATTAAGAACTTTTTATTGTTATTTACTTGGTAAATTGTTGACTAAGCGTAAAGCTGGAGGTCCATACCACGCGTTTTCGCCTCCACGCAGCGCATGCTTTTCTAAGCTTACTTGCGTTCTACGTTTCAATTTACACGCAACACTTTTTATGTAGTAAAAAAGTAAAAAATTTAATTTGTCAAAATCAGCTGATTTGTTCGAACGCTGCTTGTAACGCTTACAAAAGTAGAAAGTAAACCTACTTTTCGCCTCAAGGCATCTATAACTACACAGATTCTTCTTTTTTGAAAACTGCGTATGCTGCGAAAAAGCGAGTAACGCGTGGTGTGGACCTCCAGCTTTATGATAAAATGCCTCACTCACTTAATTTTAGAAATGCATAATGTTGTCATCACATTAAAAAATATTTCTTTTTGCGTAAAATATGTGAATCAAAAGACTTTTGATTTTATTCAATACTAGCTGACCCGGTCCGCGTTTCTGACCCTAAGCAAACATTAGTGTTGCATTACCACACGATTTAAATTGAGCTTTGAACGAAATTTACGGCCTTTAAATAAAAATCCATGGAATACCTATCATAAAGTTTTGTTGCAGAATAACTTACTTATGGTGTAGATATGTTTTTTGTTTTTTTATTTTATGTAAAAACGTACAAATTTTTAGGCGTACCACATACAACTGCCCGTTAAATCCAGCACTACTCAATGATTGGCCTTGTGCTTTGCTGATGGTAATAACAAAGGCTAGACGCAAAGGGAATTGGAGCCGCTTAAATTGAAATGGTAAATCGTTGGAAATTACACAGTAAAAAAAATTTTGGGTTTTTTGAAGCACTTTAGAGAAAAAGCGCATAATTGAGCGCTTCATTAAGCGAGCTCTTTTACAGCAGTAAATGATAAAGAATAAAATATAAGCTGCTATTTTAGTGCTGACAACGAAAAGGTTTTAAAGCGAAAAAAATAAAAATATATTATGGTTTACAAAAATTATTGAAAAAAGAAATTTAAACCAGTAAAAGCAAAACATTAATGAATATGATAATATAGTAAAAAAAGTACTTTAGGAGTGCTTTGTTTGCATGTTAAAAGAAGCGCTTATTGTCAGCAAAAAATAGTCCTCCAAACCGGAACAGCCTATACAAAAATCAAACATCCCATCAGCAGGTTTGAAGCGATTTGAGGTATGAATTCATACATAAAACCTGCTCCTTTTGGAGCACATTTTTTACTGGGTATCGGAATTCGTGGATTTCGGAAGTTTTAAAATTTTGATATTGGATCATTATTAACATAGGTTTTATTAAATATCTTCGGAACTACATAACCGATTTAAGAGTTTGATATCTCGTTTTGAAAAACATGACAACGGCTTTAAAAAAAAAATAAAAACAAGTAAGAAAGTATAGTCGGTCAAGCCCGACCATATGATACCCTACACCACAGTATTTAAAAACACATCATGCTTGTGTGTCCATATAAATATGGATTTATCTATGTTTATTAAATTCATTAAAATCGGTTTGAAAGTTTGTGCGAGGCAGAAATTGCCCCCTACCTCCACTTGTGGTCCAATTTTTGAAAAACTGTAGAGCTTATGTGAACATATAGATACGGTTCTATCTATGTTTTATATTTCATTAAAATCGGTTTGAGAGGCGGAAATTGCCCCTATCACCCCTCGTGGTCCTATTTTTTAAAAAATGCATACCTTGTGTGTCCATATAGATATGGTTCTTTCTATGTTTTAAATTTCACAGAAATCGGTTTGAAAGTTTCTGAGAGAAAGAAATTTGCCTCTATCTTCTTTCGTGGCCCTACGATTCGGAAAGAAAGTGATTCTGAGTCGGTTGGTATACTTTAAGGTGGGTCTAGGACCAATATTTTAGGCGTTACACACATAAGCACAAATGCATAATACCCTCTTTACTATTATGGTGTGGGTATAAAAAGCAAAAAAAAAAAATTATGCAATATGAAGTGTTAGTGTCAGTAACAGTGTCACCAGCCTGAATATTCTTTAGATTCCCTGAAAATTTCATCAAAATCGGTCCAGCCGTTTTGGAGTCCATACGTTACATACATACACACATCCTGTTTTATATATATAGAAGAAAGATAGATAGATATTCAATATATTGTGCCACCTACTAATATAAAATGATATACACACCCAACAAACACGGAGGTTTGATTTCAAATTGAAAATGATTTGAAATCAAACGTTTTCTCAAACGACAAACGAAAATCATAGCATTCTCAACAAAAAGGGGAAATTGTTTTCAAATTGAAAAATGCCTTTATCTTCAACATACTTTCAAACGTAATTCTCAAATGTTTCTCAAATGTGGACTATAATACAATGTGGAACATACATAAAAAAAATCTTATATTTTTTTAATTTAAATTCATTTTTTATTTAAATAAACTGTGAGATAAACACTCGGCACCATAGCTTAAAGATGAAATAATGTTATTTCTCTAATTCTTGGAAAGGCGAAATACTTGGCTCCCTTTTATTTTGAGGATTGAAGCACCGCGATCATACAACAAACTTATAATTTCTTCACTTTCCCGTTTTATTTTTTTTTAATTCGTATTGTTTATCATTGTAACTACTCACAAATAATTTCTATTTTTCAAAAGAAATAAATCGTTTACTTGTTAAACATATTTAACCACAAAGTAAAAATTTAACTTTAATCGCCATTTTTAATGCTTACATTTATTTTTCGCTTTAGTATTGCCGAGTTTAGTTTTGATTTGAATTTAACATTTAATGCCAATTTCACATCAAATTGATAAAACATTTGATATCAAATGTTTATTTTCACATCATTATCAATTTAAATGTTAAAATCAAACAATTGAAAAAGTTTGAGAATTGTGTTTGATGTCAAATGATAAAGCAATTTCATATCGAAGGTTTGACTTTGTGTTTGTTGGGCACAGCCAATTTAATTGCAAATTATCTATTATTAAACAATAATATTGCAAATGTAGAGGTAAAAAAAAATAAATAAAATAAAACTTGATTTCTATTAAAAAATTTGTGATATTAATAAAAAAATTAATTAAACTTGCATCACTAAACAAAATAATAGTATCAATTAAACATTTAATTCACTTGATTAAATTTTTAATTCACTTAACTAAATTTTAAATTAAAACTGATTTATATTTTTATCTTTAATTTATCTTTAATTAGTGATAAATTTTGTAATAACGAGTTTCTAAGTGACCCCATGACACTTTTCATAATTGTGATGTCAGTAGCAAAAATTTAAATTATGTCATCAATCAGATGATGACACATCGGCATCACAGAAATAACGAATCGGAGTCAGTTTAATAAAACGAGTCATCAGTGCGATGGCTCAGTAAAATCGGAAAAATTACTCATTAGGCTCAATTTAATGACAAACTGTCATTAAATTAAAGCCATTGGAATTGACTTAAGTCAAAATGAGAGAATATTATTATTACTTACTGCCCGTTACACATGTTTGTTTCACTTTTGTTGTATTCCGCCCTTTGTTTACAGAATAACAATTATAAGACATCATTCTACTTTGAATGTTCAGTGTATTTAACTAAATAATTTAAACAAATAGAAAATGGGAATTTTTTTTTCTTATTTTCCTTTTTAAACATGAAAATAATGTTAATAACACACAAAATGTGGCATCGAATTGATGTCAGTGTAGTCAAAGCATAGAAGAATCATAAAATATGACGAAATTTTATGATAACGTTCGTCATTGGATTGATGTCACTTTTTGCCTCATTGATGCCATTTGTAATAACATTAATGTCACAGCTCCGATGTATCAATATGAAGATGCATTTTTCTATGAGTGTGTCTTTAATAGGTGATTTGACTATTTTTGATTGATTTCAGGTTCATCATAAAGATACTCACACCGGAAAAACGTTTGCAAATGTCTTTAATTTATTTTAAAAAATCATGCTTTAATTTCATTTGCTAATTTTGTTCTCTGATAAAGCGCACTTTTGGTTAAATTTCTATGCCAATAAACAAAATAGCAGTATTAAGAGCGATGAAAACTCTCAAGCCATTGTCGAAACAAAAAAACTCAACGTTTGGTGAGCTTTATGGATTGGTAGTACTCAAAGAGACTTCTTGAATATAAACGAATAATTTCACGTAATGGTCGTCTAGTTAATTGGCTACTGAGATCAAGTGATTTATCCCCATTAGAAAATATTCTTTGGTGTGATAAGCCAGAGACAACTCAAGATCTAAAAATAATATTAATTCGACTTGTTATTGGAAAAGTTTGTGAAAATTAAAGATCTAAATTGCACCACGCCGCAGTCGTTGCGGCCATATTGCACAAATCATCAAATGACATCAAAATTTATATCCACTTTAACCTGTTTAACGGCCAAGTTCAGTTAAAACTAACTATTACTTTAAGTACCAATTAACATATCAGTACGTTTTGACAGCTATAACTGGTAGTTAATTATAACTGAAATTGGCGAAATTGGAGATGTAAGAAATATATTTCTTTGCGTTGTTTTCATTTAAAGTTCTGTAACTCTAAAACAAGCACCCTGTATATGCAAATAAACATTTTGCAAATGTTAAGAAAAAACTTGCCTTTTTGACAATTTTCCCTTTTTGTACATTTCGGACAATGGCTTTGAATGCAAAAACTAGTAAAAGTGAAAAATTGTCTCTAATTAGGTACTACAGAGACAGTAGAAGGTGGGTTGATCAAAGAAAAGGTTACCCGACAGGGACAAAATTGTTCATAACTAGAATAAATTTTTAACCCTGGATGGTTACTGTTCGTCGAAGCTCATTGAATCTTTATCATATAACTTTTTTATGTGTATTCACATTACGCTTCTTTTTTAACAACGTAAGCTGATGACGAAAGCTTTTACAAGTTAATTAATTTGAAAACACAAAAAATTCAAATTCGTATCGCAATTCGAGAGAGAAAAAGAATTTTAATTTTTTATGCTTTATATAATGTAATTTTTTAATAAAATGCTTAACTCAAACATTTTTGCTGATATTTTTCGATTAGTTCTAATGTTCTAAAATGAACCGTCCAGGGTTAAGGGAAATGTGATGATTTAAAACATTTCTCAGTGGAATTTTTTAGGTTTATAAAAATATAAAATATTAGAAAATATATATACACGCCTTAATAACAGAATAAAATAATAATAATAGACTGTAAGGCACATAAAAAAATTATACACGCACAAATAAAAAATTAATAAAACACGTTATATTTATTCACATACTTATGAAGGTTATACAAATTTAAACACACTTTTCAAAAAAAAGACTTTGAACAATACATCGTCATCACTAGCAATTTTCCCCGTTATCATTATTACCTCTTATATTTAATTTTTTTTGCGTATAGAAATTTGGTCTCAAGTTAAAGTTTATTGTACAGACAAAAAAAAAACTAAATTGAAATCAATTAAAAACATTTTTAAGGGTCCAAAAACCCAAACGAAATATTAATCATACAAAAATGGTATTTTAAATTAAAAAGAAAAAGTTTAAAAAATTAAATTGGGTGCAAAAATATGAATGAACTGGTGTATGAAATAGGGAGTATTTCGTATGAAAAGAAACTAAAAAAAAAATTAAAATACTTTTTGGCTTTAAACTTAAAAAAAAAATTTATTTTGAACAAAATTCCCTTCAGTTTTGGGTTAAAATTTAATAATAAATAAAATTTATATGGGGTATTTCGTAACATCCCTTTTTAAGATTTTGCAAATGTTTACTCTTGAAATAATGTCCCTCCTTCTATTGATTTGAAACAAAAACTGATAAATATAAATTAGATTTAAAAATACGAATTTAATTTAATTTTATTAATTAATTTAAAAGTAATTTTTTTTTAACTTATATATGTATTAATTTTTTATTAAAAACAAGTAAGAGTGCTATATTCGGCTGTGCCGAATCTAATATACCCTTCACCATTGTGCGAGCAGAATAAAGAGCAACTAGACAAAAACTAAATAACTTTTACATATATCGGGTGATTTTTTAGCTATTATCTTTTTGGCAACACTGGTATAAACAGCTGACGCACGTTTCGTGTTTTGTTTCACTGTCAAACATCTTCAGTTTGGTCTATAATTTAACCATTAATCGTCATGCAAGCGAACACCGCTTGCAAATGATTGAATTTTATTATCAAAATGCGTGCTCTGTTAAGAAATTTCATCGCGCGATTCTTGTGTTCAGCGACGAAGCTCATTGCCAGAAGCATTGCAAGAGCTACCAATGCATCCAGAAAAAGTCACAGTTTGGTGCGTTTTATGGGCTGGTGGCTTCATTGGACCGTACTTTTTCAAAGATGATGCGAATCGTAACGTAACTGTGAATGGTGAGCGCTACAGTGAGATGATATCCAACTTTTTTTTGCCCAAAATGCAAGAGACACATAAGCATGATGTGTTTTTAAATACTGTGATGTAGGGTATCATATGGTCGGGCTTGACCGACTATACTTTCTTACTTGTTAATTATGGCTTTAGGCGTACTTAGCTGTTTTCCGGAAGTAGGGTTTATATGGGAGCTAGGGTCCGATCTTCACGAAATTTAACAGTGTGATTTCCAGTCGAATAAAACGAATTTTTGCTAAATGTTATATCATTTCGCGCATTGTTCCACCATTTTTGTTAGTTTTTGTTGTAAAATTATCAATTTTTTAGAGTGGTGGTACCACATTTGATTCATAGCACTGATCCTACCGAACCGATTTTGCTGGATTTCAATCCCAAACTGCTAAGGATAACTAGAAGCAATTGTTCATTTATTTTGAGTTTTTCGAAAGTGAGCGTGTTTTCAACAAACGGACAGACAGACGGACATGGCTAAATCGAATTACCTAAGGACCCAGAATATATATGGGGTCTGAGATGAATAACAAAAAAGTTTCACACGGAATGACAAACTTTGTATATCCTCTTCACAACTAATTGTGGTGGAGGGTATAAAAATGTCTTAAACGAAATATTAAAATGATTTTGTAAAAAGAAAATAGTATTTACATAAAAATTTATGTGGGGTATTCAATATCTTAACGATAACTTTTTGGATTTTCCAATTTCAATTTCATTTTCAGCCAAAATGATCAGTATTAACGGTTCCCTTATACATTTCAATTGTTTATTTCTGAATACAAAATACATACTTGATTTCAACTTAGTTTCATTCTAGTTTCCTATGGATCTTCTACTGTTTAAATATTTAAAAAAAATTTGATTCTTTTTATTTAAAAACAATACGCAGTTTAAATACAATTATTGCAGCGTTTCATTTTAAACAGCATTAAATTGAGAAGCACATACATAAATATTGTGTCTTAAATTTCATTCAAACAATGAATTTTTTTGTTTAAATATTCCAAAGAGGTTTGTCAATTAATATAAATTTATTTGCCACTTAATTGAATTTCCTTTTTTGTTAAAAAAAAAAAACAATAATAAACCCATAGAGATTTTTTCTTTTTTTACTGTATTTGTGTTTAAACAATAATGTATAATTTAATTATTGTTCAAAACTAGAACCACAAACAATTATATCTGGCTGTCCAATTGCACAGTTACTTTACAGGCAATCCCTTTTCTTTCTCTTCTCCCCAAAAGAGGTGTACTGACCCTACACAACTATTTTAAACAATGCAACCGACGACATAGAAAATAATAAATTAAATATGCCAGTCAACAGAACAGGGGACAAAGAAAAGAACATTTGTTGTGGAGCTGTTCTGTAATAAATGCCTACATACACAGAAACTAGCGTTGCAAGAATCAAGGTTAATTTTCTCTTATTTACATTTGTATTGCGATTTGATTTTTTACTTGAAAGCGGGAGAGGGAAGGAGGGTAATGCAAAGCCAGATTTGTATTGCGTGATACTGAAAAACAAGAAAGGAGCACTTCTTGTAAATAAAATATTTAATAACGAATTATGTTTAAAAAATCTGAAAGTAAGACCAGTAAAAGTGCAATCTTAAATCTTAAAAGCCAGTTGCTCTTTACCTCATATGGTATGGACGCTTGCGCTATCGTGTCAAAATCCTTTTTCCTGGAGCATAATAGGTCGATTTCGCTGATTTTTGAAACCAAACAATTCTTACATAGAGAATATTTGAGCTCAATTTGATTAACTTAGCTGTTTTTATATGGGCCCTATCGTATTGTTACGAAAGTTAAATTATCTAAGAATTATTTAAAGTTATAGTTATAAGTTATCTTGTAAGTTATAGTTTTATGTTACTTAAAATTGTCATGTATAATTTTCAACACAACTGTTATTTTAAAAATTATTCCTATATAAATTTCCCAGTCATTTCTAGAAATGGTTATAGAACATAATAAATAGTTTTTACGGGAAGGTTCAGGAAAAATCTAGAAATAATTATGAAATTTAAAAAGGGGTGACTCATGTAAAATTAGTTTAGTTTGTTTTGTGAAACGGTTCTGTTCGTAACTAACAATTGTGAACAAAATAATAAAGTTTGTAAAGTTGAATAAGTGTGTGTATTTATTTTTTATTTGCAATTAAAAGAACTCAACGGTTTATTACAAAGGGAGTAAACCGAACGCGTTGATTAAAGGAAAAACGTAACAATTGGTGTCAGAAGTGAAATTGCAAAAAAAAAAAAAAAAAAAAAACTATACAAACAACAATGAAATTCGAAGAGCTAAAAGTTGAACAGCTCAAGAAAGAGTTGGGCAAGTTTGATCTGCCTACTGCTGGAAATAAAGCTGAGCTGCAGAAAAGATTAATCGATGAATTTAAGCGACGCAATATTGACATCGCAACTTATGAATTTGAAGAAAAAGAAGAAATAGAAGTTGCTAAACATTGTGTGTATAAATAAGATTTCGTTCAAAAATTATTCCAACAAAAAAATGTGTCTCAAAGCCAGCCGGCCGCTTTGCTCTGCTTCATCTTCACCAACAGTGCTTGCTTGTGTGCGCGTCGTTGCTTGTGCCAAAACTTTTTTGTTTGATTCAGCAAAATTATTTGTTTAAAATTTATATGAATTTCAGTAAACATTTTGTTTGATTCTGTAAAATTATTTGTTTGAAAAAATCGGCGTTTTTTTTCAATAAACAAAATGCAAATAAATTGTTTGAATATGCGAATTTGTTTGTAGGACCGATTTCAGACAAAAAATTGTTTGATTCTACAAATTTTTTGTTTGAATTGAAAAAATAATTTTTTCTGTGTACCCGTGCAGTAACAAGCAACATGGATCTTGGTACAATGTTTGCTGCTATGATAAAAAAAATGGAAAAAAATGTCGGCAGAAACTTCTAGAAAAATTAAAGAAGAAAATTCTAGAAAAATGGAGGAAATGGTAAAAGAAAATTCGGCTGTAACTTCTAGAAAAATGGAAGAAAATTCTAGAAAAATGGAGGAAATGGTAAAAGAAAATTCGGCTGTAACCTCTAGAAAAATGGAAGAAAATTCTAGAAAAATGGAGGAAATGGTAAAAGAAAATTCGGCTGTAACCTCTAGAAAAATGGAAGAAAATTCAAAAGCTATCGTAGCAAAAAATTCTAAAAATATGGAGAAGATGGTAAAGGAAAATGCAAGCACCATTTTAGCCGAAATTCAAGAAAATGCTGGAGTGACAAACGAGAAACTTCAGGCTACTAATGAAAAACTTGAGAAGCTTCAAGAGATTTCTACTGTTATAAACGACAGAGTGGACGACATGGAAATGGAATTGTCTGATGTAAAAACACAAGTCACGGTGTTCGATGAAAAACTACATCATCTGGAAGTTAAAGTTAATAGTCTTCAGTGCCAAGAGGGGGCGGTTCGAGTTTCACCAGAAGTCTCTAGTAGAATTAAGGCCCCGAGTTTTGACGGCAGTTCACCATTTAGTGTTTTTAAGTTCCAGTTTGAC
Organism: Pollenia angustigena; assembly: GCA_930367215.1. NCBI lineage: Eukaryota > Metazoa > Arthropoda > Insecta > Diptera > Polleniidae > Pollenia > Pollenia angustigena. Next base: position 26,351,813 of record OV884059.1, read on the forward strand.
ACAGTTGCCAACAAAAATGCATGGAACAATGAAGAAAAAGACATAGAGCTGATTCTGGCTTTAAAAGGATCTGCGGCTGAAATTCTAGAAAGTGTACCAGTAAGTTGCAGAAACAATTACGATGACATTATGGTAGCACTGCAACGAAAGTATGGTGGTTAACACAGAAAAGAAATATTTAGAATGGAATTACGGGGAAGAGTACAAAAGGCAAACGAGACGCTACAGGATTTCGCATTAGGGATTGAGCGCTTGGTGCAGCTTACCTATCCAGGTGAAAGTCATCCATTGCTAGATCATTTTAAGACCGAGGCATTTGTAAACGGTATACGGGATGCTGATGTGAAACTACCGGTATGTGCATCACAGAAGCCATCATTTGCCGAAACGGTATCATTTGCCCTAGCCCAAGAAACCGCAAGAATAATTTCAAGGCCGCAAGCGTATAAGGTGCGAAAAGTTGATTTTGCCGCTGAAGAAGAAAGAGATATTGTAAAGGACATAAAGGAGGCAGTGATGCAAGCTTTCAGCGAGAAGCAAGGCAGTAACAAAGCAAAATGCTATAATTGTGGTAAGATTGGCCATATTCAGCGAAACTGCAAAGCACCGAAACAATGATCAAGATCTGCTTCGCCGCAAAGAAACAAACGAAGAGCATGTCAACAATCATCGCGGGAGCCACCGCTTAAGCTGAGAAGAGCTAGCAGTGCAGAGGAAACAGAAGGTCCCACAATAAATTTAGTAGTGAAAACGAGTAACAGAGATATTACGACCTGTGCTTACATAAATGGTGAAATCCGCGTTTTAAATATCGACACTGGTGCAGGACATTCCATTATAAGAGCTGATTTGATAAAGGGAGCTGTCGAGCCGCTAAGTGGTGTAAACTTGCGAACAGCTACGGGAGAGCCTGTCATTGTCTATGGCAAAGCAAGAGTGGAAATAAGAATGGCCGATATGATAGTTTTTGATGAGTTTATTGTGGCTGAAATTATGGACGAGGTCATAATTGGAGCAGATTTTATGATTCGTCAAGGCATTAGTCTAGACATGGGACGACAAATTATGAATTGGTATGGTCTAGAAATACCCCTTAACGTTGGGAATGGAAGTGAAGCTCTTGTAAGACAGCTAGTCACTAGTGATCATAAGAAATTGTCATCCCAAGGAGACGATGAAAAACGTGGGAAAGCGAGCACATATTCAAGACGGCCCAGCAAACATAAAAGCAAGCACTGTACAGAGTCTAAAAACAAGAAACGCATAAATGAGATTCGCTTATTACATGTGGAACCCAGCGAAGACTGGTCAACGGCGCAGAAAAGTGACCCCATACTAGCGCAAATTATGAAGGCTAAGAAAGAAGGTGAAAGACCGACTCATGAAGAAATTAGATTGGAGGGCCCACTCATGAAAGCGTATTGGGCGCAGTGGAGTAGTCTGCGGACGGTGAATGGTTGCCTATACCGTACATGGGAAAGTACTGATGGCAAAACGGTTAAAAACCTTATTGTAGTACCGCCTTCTAAAGTATGTGAAGTTGTGAGGAAATTCCACGAAGGTACTGGTGGTGGGCATCTTAGCGCTACAAAAACCATAAAGAAGTTAAAAGCAAGCTACTATTGGGTCGGTTGCAAGCAAGCCGTGATTGATTGCATAATTAAATGCCCACAGTGCGTTGCAGACGGTGGTCTTATTGGAGAAAGTAGAAATACGGTTCAGCAGTACAACTTTGGTGAACTATCCGTACCAGCGAATAATGACTCTACCCAAGAGCAGAAAAACGAGTTAACACGAAGGCGTGTTAATTCAACAAATGACCAGATGAAAGCCAGAAACAATGGAATGGCAAATTCGGAAGGCTTCAAAGAAGGCCATTTGGTTTTACTTTTTAATCCACAACGGAAGAAAGGACTATCTCCAAAGCTGCAGACTCATTGCAGGCCCATATTAAGTAATAAAGAAATTGAATGACGTGGTGTATCGGATCCAGAAATATAAGAGCCCAAGATCAAAAATGAAAGTGGTACATCTAGAACGACTAGCCCATTATGGAAAAGGAGAATCTGAGCCTATTCGGGACGAACAGGCTTAAGTGGAGGGCAGTGTTACGAAAGTTAAATTATCTAAGAATTATTTATAGTTATAAGTTATCTTGTAAGTTATAGTTTTATGTAACTTAAAATTGTCATGTATAATTTTCAACACAACTGTTATTTTAAAAATAATTCCTATATAAATTTCCCAGTCATTTCTAGAAATGGTTATAGAACATAATAAATAGTTTTTACGGGAAGGTTCAGGAAAAATCTAGAAATAATTATGAAATTTAAAAAGGGGTGACTCATGTAAAATTAGTTTAGTTTGTTTTGTGAAACGGTTCTGTTCGTAACTAACAATTGTGAACAAAATAATAAAGTTTAAAAGTTGAATAAGTGTGTGTATTTATTTTTTATTTGCAATTAAAAGAACTCAACGGTTTATTATAAAGGGAGTAAACCGAACGCGTTTATTAAAGGAAAAACGTAACAGTATTAAAAACCTTAATTCGGAAGGACACTTATATGGGGGACCGTTGAAATTATATACCGATGTGGCCCAATGCTGTAAGAGTGTAAGGGTTTGTCGGCATAAGCCAACGACCCATAAAAAGTAATCCACAGAAGAAAAAAATTTTTTTTGCGAGGTAACCATATTTTAAGAGCAACATACTATGGTTGGATTTTAACAATGTTTATGTTTTCAGGGAGCCATATAATGGTTAAATATGACCATAATATGGTTGAAATAAATAAAAATTTGGCTGAAATCAACCCTAATATGGACAAAATTTGTTAAAATTTAAACATATCGAACCCTATTTGCGTTAAGGGTTTTCATTATTATTTTCTTAATGCATTGCTTACATACTAGACTGGTCGCAATTTTTTTTTTTTTAAATTTAATTGTTTGCGCTGCTTAAAATATGAGGTTTGGTGTAAGAAATCATGACCTAATTTTTCAGGTCAATCCGACGGTGCCTAGCCGTGCCAAGTGGGGCCCAAAGTTCCCCATTTTATAAAAAAAAACATCTTTTCTATCAGATCTTTATAGTTATTCTAGTTGAAAAGCCGAAAATCAAAAATATGACTACGCTACGATCTTCGGCAGAGAAAGTACTTCAAGTGTGCCAAATTTCAGCTTCCTATGTCATCAGATGGCTTCAGAAAGTTGCGGAAAGAATAGGACATACTGACATACTGACATAGGACATACTGACATACTAAGAAATTATATATTGTAGATAGATTAAAGTATTTGCAGTTTAATATTTTAGTATGATACGAACGAAAGATTTTTAACTAATTTTAACTAATTCGGGGTCGCTGAGTCCAGTGGTGCTAGCCGTTTTTTTAGGTTAGCTTTAGTTTTCGAGAAATTCGGCAATAAAATTTACTTTTGGTTTTCGAGATATACCGTTATTTCGAAAATTAGGGAGGTTGCACAACATATATTCGCGTAACTCAAAAACGCTTTAGTTTATTGAAAAACAAAAAAAAACCGAAATTCCGCAATAAAATTTACTTTAAGAAAGTTAAAACTTTTTTCTTCATATTGGCTTTGGTTTTCGAGATATACCGTTATTTCGAAAATTAAGGAGGTTGCACAACATATATTCGCGTAACTCAAAAACGCTTTAGTTTATTAAAAAATTAAAAAAAACCGAAATTCCGCAATAAAATTTACTTTAAGAAAGGTAAAACGGTTTTCTTATATGCGCAGTCGTTTTAGAAACATAATTTTTTTTTCTGGAAAAAAAAATAATTTTTTTATTAAAATTTCGGAATTTTTGTTTTTAAAAATTCATAAAAAATTGCAAAATGGACCTATGCTTCTAATTTTATAGAGTCATATAAAAAACAATATTGCAAACAAAACAAGCTATAAATGATTAAAATCTGTTCACAACTTTTGATTTTATGTATTCACAAAAGACGAAAAATTTTAATTAATTTAAGAATTTTATTAAACCGCCATATTTGTATAATTGAAATTCTTATATTTGGCCCGTGTAGTGCCTAGGATGCCTCAAGAAGGGTCAAATGTATGACCAACTCCTCTTTATTTTTCATCTCCATCATTTATTTCTAAAATACCTACCTGCTATCTCCATTCATTAAGGGCTCCCATTCAAAATTTTAACTACAGACTAGAAATATATTGAAGAAAAAGCTCCATAACTGCCAAGGAGTCAGACCTAGGGGAATAGAATGTATGACCGACCTCATTTAGTTTTTTGTCCTAAACATTTTCTCGAGACATACTTGCCCTTTACCTTTTCTTTTTAGGGGGGCTCTCATACAAATTCATTTAAAATTGGAAAATGCAGCTATGCTTCCACAATAATTTTTTTAATGAAAATTTCGAAATTTAAAAAAAAAAGTGTAAATTTATTTGATTGATTTTATTAAGTTGATAAATTTAAAAGAGAAGATTTGTTGTGGGACGGATATAAATGACGATAGTGCTCAACAACTTGGAGTAGGTACTGCTTATCTGTCTCATTTTGAGGCACCCTAGGCACTACACGGGCCAAATATAAGAATTTCAATTATACAAATATGGCGGTTTAATAAAATTCTTAAATTAATTAAAATTTTTCGTCTTTTGTGAATACATAAAATCAAAAGATGTGAACAGATTTTAATCATTTATAGCTTGTTTTGTTTGCAATATTGTTTTTTATATGACTCTATAAAATTAGAAGCATAGCTCCATTTTTAAATTTTTTATGAATTTTTAAAAACAAAAATTCCGAAATTTTAATAAAAAAATTACTTTTTTTCCAGAAAAAAAAATTATGTTTCTAAAACGACTGCTCATATAAGAAAAACGTTTTACCTTTCTTAAAGTAAATTTTATTGCAGAATTTCGGTTTTTTTTAGTTTTTCAATAAGCTAAAGCGTTTTTGAGTTACGCGAACATATGTTGTGCAACCTCCTTAATTTTCGAAATAACGGTATATCTCGAAAACCAAAGCCAATATGAAGAAAAAAGTTTTAACTTTCTTAAAGTAAATTTTATTGCGGAATTTCGGTTTTTTTTTGTTTTTCAATAAACTAAAGCGTTTTTGAGTTACGCGAATATATGTTGTGCAACCTCCCTAATTTTCGAAATAACGGTATATCTCGAAAACCAAAGCCAATATGAAGAAAAAAGTTTTTACTTGCTTAAAGTAAATTTTATTGCCGAACTTCGGTTTTTTTAGTTTTTCAATAAGCTAAAGCGTTTTTGAGTTGCGCGAACATATGTTGTGCAACATCCTTAATTTTCGAAATAACGGTATATCTCGAAAACCAAAGCTAACATAAAACAAGTTAGAGTGCTATATTCGGCTGTGCCGAATCTTTGATACCCTCCACCGACAGTTCGAATGTTTAAAGAGTAATATCTGTATGATGTTATTATTATCTTAAACTGTGACGATTTGTTATTAATTATGGATTTAGGCGACTAAACTGTTTTCCGGTAGTAGGGTTTATATGGGGCCTAGGGTAAATTATGGACCGATCTTCACGAAATTTCACAGTCTTTTTCCCAGTTCTATAAAACTTTGATGTACCAAATTTTGTTATGATAGCATTATTTTTTACGGATTTAGGCGTACTAAACTGTTTTCCGGGAGTAGGGTTTATATGGGGCCCAGGGTAAATTATGGACCGATCTTCACGAAATTACACAGTTTTATTTCTTGTCCTATAAAACTTTGATGTACCAAATTTTGTTATGATAGCATTATTTTTTACGTTTTTAGGCGCACTAAGTTGTTTTCCGGAAGTAGGTTTTATATGGGGCCTATGGTAAATTATGGACCAATCTTCACGAAACTTAACAGTTTAATTTCTAGTCCTATGTAACTGTGACTTGCCAAAATTTGTAATGATAGCATTGTTAGTTAGGGTTTTAGGCTTAATATACTGTTTTCCGGCAGTAGGGCTTATATGGGGCCTAGGGTAAATTATTGACGGATCTTCACGAAATTTCATAGCGTGATTTTCAGTTGAATAAAACGAATTGTTGCGAAATCTTATATCATTCTGTGCATTTTTCCACCATTTGTGTTAGTTTTTGTAACAAAATTATCAATTTTTTTTAGGTGGTGGTTCCACATTTTGATTCATAGCTCAGATCCTATTGAACCGATTTTGCTGAATTTCAATCCCAAACTGCTTAGGATAACTACAAGCAATTTGACACCAAGTTTGTTGATTTCTTTTGAGTTTTTCGAAAGTGAGCGTGTTTTCAACAGACGGACAGACGGACAGACAGACGGACATGGCTAAATCGACTTAAAATTACCCAGTGACCCAGAATATATATACTTTATAGGGTCTGAGATGAATAGTAAAAAAGTTTCACACGGAATGACAAACTGAATATACCCTCTTCACAACTAATTGTGGTGGAGGGTATAAAAACGGCTAGCACCACTGGATTCAGCGACCCTGAATTATCTAAAATTAGTTAAAAATCTTTCGTTCGTATCATACTAAAATATTAAACTGCAAATACTTTAATCTATCTATACAATATATAATTTCTTAGTATGTCAGGATGTTTGCATGTATGTCCTATTCTTTCCGCAACTTTCTGAAGCCATCTGATGACATAGGAAGCTGAAATTTGGCACACTTGAAGTACTTTCTCTGCCGAAGATCGTAGCGTAGTCATATTTTTGATTTTCGGCTTTTCAACTAGTATAACAATAAAGATCTGATAGAAAAGATGTTTTTTTTTATAAAATGGGGAACTTTGGGCCCCACTTGGCACGGCTAGGCACCGTCGGATTGACCTGAAAAATTAGGTCATGATTTCTTACACCAAACCTCATATTTTAAGCAGCGCAAACAATTAAATTAAAAAAAAAAAAAAAATCCCATACAAGATGCGACCAGTCTATTACATACTTTATTTGTATTTAGATGGACATTTTATCCGCAACGGTACAAATTCAGTCTTTGAATTTGTTCGTCATTGTAACGAGTACTTATAGCCTATTTGCAAGAAATTTTTTTTTCATGAAAAAAAATTTGTAAAAATTGTCGCTTATAATATAATCGAAAATAGGGCTCGATATTTTGGCCAATATTAACCATAATAATGGTGAAAATGAACTATATTATGGCCAGAATTATGTTCAAAATATTTTAAAATTTGGGCAAAAGTAAACATTGTCAGAATTAACAATTTTCGGAAACAAAAATTCAGTCCGTATGGGTCGATAGCGGCCGCCATTCACCGTAAGGACAGCTCCTTGCTCATCTCGAAAGAAATGAGGACCGATGACACCGCTAGCGTGTAAGCAGCACCAAAGATGAGTCTAGAGTTTTCAAACCTGGTTTCCGGTTTATTCGAAAACTCGGTTTCTTTTCCATTTTCAAAATATTTTGCATGTAGCTTGTTCTATGAAAATACACTAGTTTAACTTTTTTTGACAGTATACGATAGAGCGCCCGCGCACTAACGCGTGTTATGTACTTCTCACTTAAGGAAAAGGGTAAAGCTCAATGCTTAAAGTGCACAAAAGTCTTATCATGTACAGAGCCATCGACATCAGCACATTTGAGCCATCAAAATACCCTTAAGCTGGAGGTCCACACCACGCGTTACTCCCTTTTTGCAGCATACGCAGCTGTCAAAAAAGGAGAACCTGTGTAGTTATACGTAGTAAGTTACATGCACAAAAGCGTTGATGCCTTGACGCGAAAAGTAGGTTTACTTTCTACTTTTGTAAGCGTCACAAGCAGCGTTCGAACAAATCAGCTGATTTTGACAAATTAAATTTTATTTTTACTTGTGCTGCTGCTGCATAAAAAGCGTTGCATGTAACTTGAAACGTAGAACTCAAGTAATGTTAGAAAAGCATGAGCTGCGTGGAGGCAAATACTCGTGGTATGGACCTCCAGCTTTAGAAAAGTAAACGTCATAAGAAAGTCTTTGATGAAAGAAAATATATTCATCGATGTTTCGCAAGCTTTTGATAAAGACTGACATGAAGGCTTATTACATAAATAAAAGCTAAACTTACCAGTAAACACACACAAGCTGTTAGAAAGCTACTTAGCTTCTTCAAACTCCAAGAATACTTTATTACATATTATTGATTATTGAGTTTTTTGCTTCTCCTGTAAACAAAAATAAAAATGTAGTTATGTACGTCTGTGTGTATTTAAGGTGACGATATACAAATATCGCAAAATTAAAAAAAAAACAGAAAACCGGCTATTCTACATTTAAATCTATAAATCTTATTTTACTTATTCAAAAGTTTACAACCAACAAGTGTTGATATAATAAAATTTTATATTAAAGGAGGACTTACCACTTTTTTTAACATTGGACTTAGCACTTTTACGCACCATTGCAAAACAAAAAATGAAACCTTAAAACTAGTATTTTTCCTAAAAAATTTGTATGTTTTGTTAACCTAATTGCACTGCATCAAAAACTAAATTTAATAAAAATGTAGACCCTTTATTACTGAAGGTAACGTATTATTTCTATGGTAAAAAAAACTTCCAGAAAAATTTTTTTTTCTTAACAAGGTTTTAGTACAAATATTTTGAAAAACAAGTTCTCAGTGAAAATTTTTTTTATGAAATGAAAATTTAGTGAGAATTTTTTTAATGAAAAAAAAAAATCAGTAAAATATTTTTAATAATATACATTTTTTTTTTTTGCTAAAACTAGTTTCATTGTCAGTGCAAATTTATAAGGTCAAAAAAAATTTTTTTTGTTTTTTAAAGCAATTTTTGATTTAAAAAAATATTTATGATGAAAAGCATTTTTGGCGAAATAAAAAGGTATAAAGGGTATTCACTAGACTGGTCGCATCTTGTATGGGATTTTTTTTTTTTTAAATTTAATTGTTTGCGCTGCTTAAAATATGAGGTTTGGTGTAAGAAATCATGACCTAATTTTTCAGGTCAATCCGACGGTGCCTAGCCGTGCCAAGTGGGGCCCAAAGTTCCCCATTTTATAAAAAAAAACATCTTTTCTATCAGATCATTATAGTTATACTAGTTGAAAAGCCGAAAATCAAAAATATGACTACGCTACGATCTTCGGCAGAGAAAGTACTTCAAGTGTGCCAAATTTCAGCTTCCTATGTCATCAGATGGCTTCAGAAAGTTGCGGAAAGAATAGGACATACATGCAAACATCCTGACATACTAAGAAATTATATATTGTATAGATAGATTAAAGTATTTGCAGTTTAATATTTTAGTATGATACGAACGAAAGATTTTTAACTAATTTTAACTAATTCAGGGTCGCTGAATCCAGTGGTGCTAGCCGTTTTTTTATGTTAGCTTTGGTTTTCGAGATATACCGTTATTTCGAAAATTAAGGATGTTGCACAACATATGTTCGCGCAACTCAAAAACGCTTTAGCTTATTGAAAAACTAAAAAAACCGAAATTCGGCAATAAAATTTACTTTAAGCAAGTAAAAACTTTTTTCTTCATATTGGCTTTGGTTTTTGAGATATACCGTTATTTCGAAAATTAGGGAGGTTGCACAACATATATTCGCGTAACTCAAAAACGCTTTAGTTTATTGAAAAACAAAAAAAAACCGAAATTCCGCAATAAAATTTACTTTAAGAAAGTTAAAACTTTTTTCTTCATATTGGCTTTGGTTTTCGAGATATACCGTTATTTCGAAAATTAAGGACGTTGCACAACATATGTTCGCGTAACTCAAAAACGCTTTAGCTTATTGAAAAACTAAAAAAAAACCGAAATTCCGCAATAAAATTTACTTTAAGAAAGGTAAAACGTTTTTCTTATATGAGCAGTCGTTTTAGAAACATAATTTTTTTTTTCTGGAAAAAAAAATAATTTTTTTATTAAAATTTCGGAATTTTTGTTTTTAAAAATTCATAAAAAATTTAAAAATGGAGCTATGCTTCTAATTTTATAGAGTCATATAAAAAGCAATATTGCAAACAAAACAAGCTATAAATGATTAAAATCTGTGCGCAACTTTTGATTTTATGTATTCACAAAAGACGAAAAATTTTAATTAATTTAAGAATTTTATTAAACCGCCATATTTGTATAATTGAAATTCTTATATTTGGCCCGTGTAGTGCCTAGGGTGCCTCAAAATGAGACAGATAAGCAGTACCTACTCCAAGTTGTTGAGCACTATCGTCATTTATATCCGTCCCACAACAAATCTTCTCTTTTAAATTTATCAACTTAATAAAATCAATCAAATAAATTTACACTTTTTTTTGAAATTTCGAAATTTTCATTAAAAAAATTATTGTAGAAGCATAGCTGCATTTTCCAATTTTAAATGAATTTGTATGAGAGCCCCCCTAAAAAGAAAAGGTAAAGGGCAAGTATGTCTCGAGAAAATGTTTAGGACAAAAAACTAAATGAGGTCGGTCATACATTCTATTCCCCTAGGTCTGACTCCTTGGCAGTTATGGAGCTTTTTCTTCAATATATTTCTAGTCTGTAGTTAAAATTTTGAATGGGAGCCCTTAATGAATGGAGATAGCAGGTAGGTATTTTAGAAATAAATGATGGAGATGAAAAATAAAGAGGAATTGGTCATACATTTGACCCTTCTTGAGGCATCCTAGGCACTACACGGGCCAAATATAAGAATTTCAATTATACAAATATGGCGGTTTAATAAAATTCTTAAATTAATTAAAATTTTTCGTCTTTTGTGAATACATAAAATCAAAAGTTGTGAACAGATTTTAATCATTTATAGCTTGTTTTGTTTGCAATATTGTTTTTTATATGACTCTATAAAATTAGAAGCATAGGTCCATTTTGCAATTTTTTATGAATTTTTAAAAACAAAAATTCCGAAATTTTAATAAAAAAATTATTTTTTTTTCCAGAAAAAAAAATTATGTTTCTAAAACGACTGCGCATATAAGAAAACCGTTTTACCTTTCTTAAAGTAAATTTTATTGCGGAATTTCGGTTTTTTTTAATTTTTTAATAAACTAAAGCGTTTTTGAGTTACGCGAATATATGTTGTGCAACCTCCTTAATTTTCGAAATAACGGTATATCTCGAAAACCAAAGCCAATATGAAGAAAAAAGTTTTAACTTTCTTAAAGTAAATTTTATTGCGGAATTTCGTTTTTTTTTTTTGTTTTTCAATAAACTAAAGCGTTTTTGAGTTACGCGAATATATGTTGTGCAACCTCCCTAATTTTCGAAATAACGGTATATCTCGAAAACCAAAGCCAATATGAAGAAAAAAGTTTTTACTTTCTTAAAGTAAATTTTATTGCCGAATTTCGGTTTTTTTAATTTTTCAATAAGCTAAAGCGTTTTTGAGTTGCGCGAACATATGTTGTGCAACATCCTTAATTTTCGAAATAACGGTATATCTCGAAAACTAAAGCTAACCTAAAAAACGGCTAGCACCACTGGATTCAGCGACCCCGAATTAGTTAAAAATCTTTCGTTCGTATCATACTAAAATATTAAACTGCAAATACTTTAATCTATCTACAATATATAATTTCTTAGTATGTCAGGATGTATGCATGTATGTCCTATTCTTTCCGCAACTTTCTGAAGCCATCTGATGACATAGGAAGCTGAAATTTGGCACACTTGAAGTACTTTCTCTGCCGAAGATCATAGCGTAGTCATATTTTTGATTTTCGGCTTTTCAACTAGTATAACTATAAAGATCTGATAGAAAAGATGTTTTTTTTATAAAATGGGGAACTTTGGGCCCCACTTGGCACGGCTAGGCACCGTCGGATTGACCTGAAAAATTAGGTCATGATTTCTTACACCAAACCTCATATTTTAAGCAGCGCAAACAATTAAATTTAAAAAAAAAAAAAAATTGCGACCAGTCCAGTATTCACGTCACAAGTTGCACCCTTGCAAAAAAGCAAAAATGCAAAAACATAACAACAACCACAAAGACAATTATTTACGCACAACTAATTGTCTGTATGGTTGTTTTTATATTTTTGCACATTTGCTTTTTTGCAAGGGTGCAACTTGTGACGTGAATACCCTTATAAAAAGATTTTGTAAAGCGTTTTATTTAATCATATTTTTTAAGATTTAATTTACAGTAACATTTTTTTCCAAAAAAAAAATTTGTCATAATACCAATTAGACTTTTTGTTTTTAAACTGCCTTCAAAATGTTGTTCTTGCACGTCCTGTTGTAATTGTTTGTCTAATTTACTTAAATTTTGTTAAACTGCTGTTGTCTTCTAAATATAATTCTAATGCACAGTCGTTTCTGAAAGTCTTCATTTAATTAGAAATAATGCTTTAACTGATTAAAAGTTATTGTTCATTCATGTTTTAGAAAAATTTTTTATTTTAGTTAATTGCATTTATCTGCAAAGTATTGAATAAATAAAAGGGAATTTCTACTATTAACCCAATTCTTGCTTAGTAAAACTTAGTTTAATATATTTTATTGAGAACAAATTTAATTGCTTTAAAATCCGGCAATTCCTGTTATATTTTAAAGAACAGAACAAAGTTTTTTTTATATAAATATATATGTAGATGATTTTTTCCTTTATTTTTATTAAAAAGGTTTCTTTAACATAATTAAAACTTAAAAAAAGAATAACTTAAACTTGAAAATTCATATTTAGAAGTTAATTTACAATTTCTACAGATTGTTATTCTATTTTAAAAATGTTTAAGAGATAAATAAAGTATTAGAAAAATAAGCAGAGAACTATTATTAAATAGATGAATATTACATTTTAAGTAGATTAATATGTATATAAAGTGTCAAATCAATATTTAAAATAGTCAACATTACAAAAATATCCAATTTTATTTAGAAAATTAGATACTTAAGTCATTATTACCATAAGAAATATAACCATTAATAGGAGAGTTTAACAAATTATTTTTAATTTTTTTATATTTTATTAAATTTTCTTACTTTTTTTTCATATATAAAATGGTATTTTTTTTTTTTGTTTTTTAATTTAAAGCAGTTAAATATATATTTTGTTTATTTTAATAAAAAGTGGAAAATTTGGTTATTGTATTTTAAATTTGTTTCAAGCGTTTTAAAGTAAAGGGATATTTTTCTTATTAAGGGATTCTTGTAGTTTTTCGTTTTTGTGGCAGTTTTTATATAAAACATTTTCAGTTAAAAAAAAAAATATTAAGGAAGATTTTTATATAAAAAATTATTTAAGTACTACTGTGTTTTTAAATAATTCCCTTGTTTTATATTCGTTATTATCAAACATTTTATGAATTTTTTTTCTTTATAGGCTTTTTTAAGAGTTTTTTTAATAAAAATTGGTCGTTTTTGGTCTTGGCTACAAATGAAAAACTTAACAAGTTTTAACTTAAACATTTACTAAGCATAAGCTAATAAAAACGGCAAAAATAAAGGTAAAAATATTTTTACAAAAATTTCCCTTTTTAACACTATAATAATATTCATGCTAAGAATAAAATTCGTAAATTAAAAAAAATATATATATAATATTACAAAAAATTTTGTTTGTAAAGTTCGTTTCTTAAAATTTAAATAAATATACTTTACACTATATATTTTATAAAATACATACATATATATATACATATATATTTATTGTTGTTTACAAGAAATTTTATGAAGCTTTGTGAATTCCTGTAATGCATTTCATGTTTTTTTCATTCATTCTTTCTGTTGGGAGCAAAGGCATTTTGCACAATAGTTGGCTTATAGCCAAAATATTTTTTTTTTAGCATTATTAAGTATGTAAATCGTCTTCTTTGGTTGGCTAATATGTATGTTTATAAATTTAACATTTGCCAAAAGAAGGAGAAGTAGAAGGAGGTTAAGGCGTTTTTGGCATCCTCTATGTGTGTTTAGACTTTTATTGCGGTTATAATTTTTTGTAAGTGAACATGTCGTTATTTGGTTCTATTAAAATTACATTGTTTTTTTTTAAGAAAATAACCTTGAATTTTTCTTATTTAGTACAGTGTCGGCTTATAAGACATTTTTTTAAATTTTTTTAAATTAAAAGAAAAAATTTATATATTTTTGAAATCTTAGATAAATTGTTTATGTTAAGATTTTATAAAAATAAATTTTAATTTCGTTAATTGCAGTTTTAAAGACATTTTTTTACAAAATTTTATAAATTTACTTGAAATTTTTCTAAAAAAAATTAAGCAGTTTTCAAATTTCAAAGCTCTTTTCTAATATTTAAGGCAAAGGTACATAACTGTTTTAACTCTTAGAAGGGTTAAACTTAGAAGAATAAACCTTTGTTTATTTTTACTAACTGTCATTTAGTTAAATCAAATGGAAACCAAAAACGAAGTTATCTTATCTTAAATAAGTTTAAGTCTCAATTTCTGAAATAAAATACATATTAAGCTTGACGGTTCCATTTTAGTTAAGTTAAAGAAATTTAGGTTTAACTAAACTTGCTCTGAACTAGATAGAGTAAAAGAATGTGAATTCTTTTATATGTTGTTTATTAAGAACAAGATAAAATAAATTCTCGTTTGTAATAATCAAGGAATCAAAGAAAATTGAATTTAAGTTGTTTTAAATAAAAGTTGAAATTTAAAAATGCGTATTATAAGCCCAAACTGGCGTAAAGCAAACTTGACACCTTAAATTTCTTCTAGAGAATTGTAGTTTAAACCAAAATTATCTCGGTTACTTAATCCACGGTTACTCATTTAAAAATTTTTATTTATTAAGAATAAATTGGGAACTTAGAATACATAAATTTTTTTAATTAAAACTAAATTGTTTTTAAAAAACAATAATCTTTTTGGATTTAAGTTAAAGTTAAATGATTAAGAAATACCTAGGTATACAAGGTATTCAATATTTTTACTATTTTGGGAGGTACATACGTATAACTTTTTTAAAAACAAATTTAATTTGTGAATTCTTACAGAAAAAGTTTTGCAAATTAGATATAAAATTTAGAATTAAACAAACCATTCGCCAAGTAAAGGAAAATTTATGAAAATGTGTATAACAATTTAAGGAAATAAATAGCAGGTTGGATAGAAAAATAAAAATCCAATTGGCTATTTGTACCTATTACCATGAATAAATAAATAAAAAATTTTACAAATTCAAGAAAAAATGGGGAAATGAATAATATTAAATTTAGTTTTTAAGCAAAATGATTTACGAATTAAACAAATTCTGTAATAACAAAAAATTTTTTTCAAATATCTTTACAAAAAAACAATTTTTTTTAGAAATTTTAAAAACCCTTCTTTAAAATTGCAATTTACGTGAAATAATTTAAGTAAATAACATAAAAATCGCAATTTGGGGAAACAAATCCTAAAAAAGGGATACAATTAGTTTTTTTTTGCGGAACAAATAGCAATTTAAATAAAATTCGAAATTTAAAGAAAAATATTTTAACTTTATTTAATTTTTTTAGGAAAATGCTTTTGTAACTTTTTGTAAATTCCCTTAATGATCAAAACCTTATAATTATATTTTAATACCCTTTTAAAATTGTGTATTTTTAATAAACCTCTTTAGTCTTTTGATATTGTTTTTGTTTTATAAAATAAATCACTTACATTTAAAAATGAACTTACAATTGCCACAAACTACTTCTTTTATAATACACAACTTTCTACTTTACAACTTTTTACTGTATAATGATTTGTAACGATTACCTCTTTATCAACAGCCATTTAACCCGGTGCACTTTTCGTTGAACGACGCATAAACGATAAACGTTTGCGTCTTCGAGCCTGCCTTAAAACGGTTGCACTTTTTTCCGGAGATTTTTTACACTTATTATCCACATAGCAAGATTGGGAAGTTTTTTGCATATTGTTCACTAGAAGTTTATGTTCAAAGTCTTGATTATACAACTCCAAAGTAGAGGACGTGGAAGTATCCAAACATTTGAAGGCCAAAGGTTTCGGGTTTTGTATTTGCTGAGAGTGTGAATACTGCGGTTGTGAGTTGTGAGGTTGATGATAGTGGTGTATTTGTAAGTTGGCCAATTTTTTGTGACATCTTTTGATATTCGCCTTTATTAAAGGAGCAGTTAAACGTCTACTTAGCTGACTGGCCAATGATGTGCTTTGCTTATGCTCAGCTGCTTCTGGTTGATGAAGAGTAACATTCCAGGAATTCGTTTGTTCGTTAGCCTTAGAAGTTATTTCCGAGTTCCCCAAATGGTCAACTTTTAACTCCTGGCTTTTAATGACGACTAAATCGTCAAAGCGTTGAACCTCTGCTGCTTCAGTCTTAAATGTACTACTTATTGTTTGGTAACTACATAATAAAGTGGCTGTAGGTTCTTCGCTTGGCTCCGAACTCTTAACATTTAAAATATTTTCTTCTGTTGCTTCTTCTTCTTCTTCTGATTTTCTATTTTCCGCTGCAGCCAAAGATGTTTTTCATGATCTCTTGGCCGAGTCCTTGCGAAAGGATTTACGCAATTTATCTACTAAACGTAAATGAAACTTGCTAACATCATTTTGTGATTCAGATTGCTGGTTATTAGTGGTTGCACTGTTTTTCGGGGGACTGCCTGTGGGTTGACAGAAGGAGCGTGTAGGCGATAAAGCACCTGAGGTTGTAGAATGCTGTGAAGTACGGGAAGCATTGCGTGGAAAAGTTTTTTGTGATTGACATCTTTGCATCTGCAAGCGATACGTGTGATTGGGTGAACTGGCAAAACTTTCTGACTTCATTCTTTGTCTACCCCTAGAAGGGTTAATGCCCATGGCAGAGGCCATAGAGGGAGCGTTATTACTTGAAGTATTGGCCGTGCCATTGGAGGACTCCGAAGTTTTGCGTGAACGACCATCTTTATAGATATCGTAATTGTTTTTCATAACTGGCATCATAAAAGCCATTTTGTCAAAATATTACAAATCAATACTTTTTTAACCAAAAATAAAACACTATTTTTGAAAATTTTCTTTAATTAGGAACCTTTTTCACACTTTAAAAACTAAAAAAGGCACTTTTGTTTTAATTTTTGTTTTTTATTTAATGAATTTGACGCTCTAGAATTTTCTGTCTTTTCGTTGTTGTTTATGATTTTTTCTTATGCAGTTTATTAAAAATTCCAGCAAAACTGGCAGTTTTTTGATAGTATTGTAACAATATTTATTTTATCTTTGTGTTTATTTTTTCACAGTAATTCTTGTTGTTTAAACGTTTTTGTATTTATTATTGTTCTTATTTTATTTCTTTGTTTTACTTTTGGTGTTTCACCTGTAAAGTTCTTAACCGTTTAAAAATTCAACTACGAATGATTCCCGCACGGTGGTGTCTTCTTGTTTTATTAAATTTCAAAATATTTTAATTCTGCATTCGCTCTCTCTCTATCTCTCTAAATCTGCTACTGCGCAGCCAAAGCCAATTAAAATACAGGTGGTGGTAAAAGGCCAACTGATTTTAACAGTTTGAACCAATTTGTTTTGGTTTTGTTTGAAATGGTTGACAGTTCGAAATAAAACACAAACAATGCAATGCAACAAACCAGTTCTTCTGTTGTTTTTGGATTTTTGTAGATTGCCACCACCAGTAGTTGAATTCGCCTTGTGTACAACCATGGCTGCCAGATAAATTTGTGAGGAAATCGTCAATTTCCTGCGAAAAAATAAAAATATCGTCTTTCATGTTTCGAAAAATCGTCAAAAAAACATCGGACAACTGCAAATTTAGTTTTTTTTAAACAATTTTTGTTTGATTTTGAGAAAACAAAAAACATTAAACAAAACCATAATTACTTTATACCCAGCTAGCATTTTCAATCGTGTAAGAGATACTAGGAGTCTTTGATCGTCGATGACCGCATTTTTTAATGGTAGGGAAAAACTGTAACACTTTCATGTCAAGAATCGTATGAGACTCATGTAGATATTCTCTTACAACTCGTGAAATGTTAGCCGTTAAAAAAAAAAAATGATTTATACAGAGAGTCGTAAAAGGTTCATTCGGTGATGATTTAAGGAGAGTTACACAAAGTGTAACATTGTTGTTTTTGTACTCTGAAAATAATCATTTAAAGATTTTCATACGATTTGCATATTACATCCGTACCTAAACATGAGCGGCACGCGTTTTCTAGTTTTTGAATAGAGCGGCCTCAACGTTTTGCAATTGGAAAAACCGATTTAATAGTGACGTTTGCAGCTTTGTTAATTAATAATGGAAATTTATCTATTTTTTTGGTCAGTGTAGCATTTTTATCTCTATTTTTATTTATAATTTGTGGCTTTTATTAAACAAGAAAGCTATCACTACTGTTCGTGACACAACGTTTACGCGAAAGAAAACATTCTGCCTACCGCTCTTGTTACGGTACGGCTGCTAATCATTCCAAGATTTATAAACGAACATGTCAGAAAATGTAATGTTTTATTCAGACTTTGGAGCACAGAATACCACAGAACTGTAAAAAGTGACGTATGAAAAAGGCCCGAATCAGTTGCGAGGGCAGCTTTCGAAGAAAGAGACAGAAAGGGAAGTGGCAATGTGTAAAAACAGGCAGCAACAATCAACACAAATGGCATGATCAAAACAAAAATAACAAAACACAGACCACGTTAAAAAAATGCACTAGTTCAACAAACGTTGTTTTGTGCAAAAAAAAATGTATTTATTAATATTTTTTGTTTTATAATGTTATTTATTTACTTAAATATTATTTACTTGTGGTGTGGTAAACTTTAAAGTTAATTTTTACAAAAGCTTTGCAAATAAATCTCAACTAAATAAATTTGTGTTCAAGATGATGCAAAAAGGGCAGCTTTCTTAAAAAGAGACAAAAAAAACGCATAATCTTCCGTCTCGTGACAGTTCTGTAGTATTCTGTGCTTTGGAGACTGAAAAAAATCGTCCCTTTTTAGAAAAAATTAAGCAAATCGGCTCTTTGCTTATTAGTGCCGGTTCACACACGTCAAGTTTGACTCGCCAAGTCTTGTGTTTTTAGGAGAGAAGGAAAAAGAGAATGCCATTTCTTTTCTCCTCTCTCCTAAAAGATCCAGACTTGAAGAGACAAACTTGACGTGTGTGAACCAGCACTTACGGAACAAAAAATCGTCAAATCTGGCAGCCCTGTGCACAACTTCTCAAACCAGAGCTGCCATGTTAGGGGTTTTCCGCCAGATTTGTGGGGCTTTTATTTCAATTAGGGGTAAATTTAGAGGAACAAATTTTTTGGCGGAAAATTAAGGTGGTATACATTTATATAAAGGGGGGTTTTACTATTTGCTTGTCTGTACAAAATAATACTTAGTAGTACTATATTTTACAGCTTGTTTTTGGCAGAGAAAAAAATCGCTAGATTCATACTATATGCGTCGGACTAAGGGATGTTTCAGAAGCTAAAAGTCCTAACTCCACTTTTCGAATATTTTTCAGTTTTGTTTTATTACTATCTAATTAGCTGTGCACTCTTTGAAATTTTTTGCTGTTTTTTCTATTATATAAATATATTTCATTAAAAATATGAAAAACCAGTCGCCATGTTTTGTAACTCTAGCGTCGAGAAACTTTTAGATTGAATGAGAATTATCAAACAAAAATGGCATAAGTTGAAACAAGCAACTGTTTTTCTCAGTTAACTGCGTCTGATACTCGTAAAACTGCTCTAAGTGGAGAAGCAGCTCGAGGATTTTGTCATTATTTCTTAAGGACAAACATTTGTTCATTTGTTTGTCTGCTTTTGTTGCGTTTTGCGTTGTCACTCCGCATTGGTAAGTGTTTCGGCGTCTTATAACTGTACCGAGTTACAGTTTTTGCGGTTTCTGCATTAACTATATGCAATCGTTTTACTGGTGGAGTACCAAGGAAATAACTCAGACGTTTACTGGTGGATACCAAAATACTCTGGAGTGGATTCTGGAAGCTCTCGCCTTCCTATACGAAGGTTTAGGTCGAACGAGGTTTTTGCGGTTTAAGCTCAAAACTTGTGTGATACCCTGGCATTATAACTTAAATAGTTCGCCAAAAACTGCAAGATTTTTAGCGGGTAATAATAACGAATAAAAACGGGATTTTTAACACTAAAAAAAAATTCAAAATGCAAAGAATAATAACTCGAAAGATGTAAGTATTTTGATTTTGGCAGATTTTTTCATTGTTTAATTATTTTGCGTTTAACATTATCGAAAACTATACGAATGTTTTCAAAGCCATTTTGTTAACGACAAACATTAAAGTCGAACTTAATATTATTTGATATATCAAACTGTTGTATGTTCGCCGTCATTGAAAATGTTTTAATTTTAGTAAATTTAAATCTTGGAAATCAATTTTTCAAGCACCACTTATTTACTCTACTTTTTATTTTGTGGAGTTAGTCCTTTTAGCTTCGGACACATCCATACGTTACAGTCTTTTTTAAACTATTTATCATTTGGTTTTAAAATATTTTAGTTAAGGATATTCCATAAACTTAAAAAAGATGTTTTTGGGGGAATTTCAGTAAAATATAAAAATATGGCAATTTTTGCTTCATTTAGGTAATGATATTAGCAAGACGAATTTATAAAGGTGACCGCATCATGAGACAGAGTTATGCTAGCTATCCCTTTTTATTAAAAAATACTATGTATTTTGTTTTTGCAAATAGTTAGAGTGAATGTCAAAAATATTTGTTGAAAATATAAAAAAGGAAATTTGTTTGTTAATAAAATATACACAATTGCTAAAGAAACTCCGCAATTGCAAATTAATTGTAGCTCTACTTATTCCTTACGCATTTTTAATTTCTTGTGTTTATATTTTTTCACTTTTTTTTTGTTTTATTCAATTTAAATAAGTTTTTTCAACTATTTAAATTGTTATTGAATTTTAAATTTGAATTAATTTTTTCACAAAATGTAAACAAATCTTGACATTCAGTATACACACAAAAAAATAAACAATATACAGATGACTGGAAAATTTCACCTTTATGAATTCGCCTTGGATATTAGTACGTAAATTAAAATTGAGTCAAGTCAAATTATTATCTAAACTTTTAAATCAAGGGGTTTTTAGCCCTAGAAAAATAATCTGCGTAAATTTTATGCATGCACTTTCGAAAAATTGCTTTTTTATAATTTAAATTTTGCATTTTTATTTTATATAAATGTAAAAATAAAATCCATATTAGTTTGTTCTTAATTAATCAATAAATACAACCATATAGCAGGTTAAAATAATACGTAATTTTTACGTATGATTATCTTTAACGTGTGTATGTCATGATATGATTATCTTTTTAGGGTTAAATCATGGTGGAATAAGCAGGTGGCATCGTTACGGCAACAAATACAACAAAAATGGAAATTATATCACCGTTAAAAATACTTAAAACAGAAATCAAATTGAGCCGCTGAACGTGATGATATAAATACATTTAAAGCCAATTTTTATTTTATTATGGTCAATATCTTATTTATTTTAATTTAAAATTATCAAAGACTACTTGTCCTGGTGTCCTGGTCCACTTTTAAATTGTCCTGGTTTTTTGAACAGGTCAAGACAAAAAATTTGTTTTTTGCTGGTTTAAGTTGTTAACAAAGTTTAAGATTTCTGTTATAAAACTGCTAACTTAAGGCAATTGTATAAAGAATTTTAATTAAATTCAACTGTTATGTGGTGTAAACGTCGTTTAATTAAAAGCTTGCAATGATATTAGATGAGACTCGAACCTCTTTCAAATGTTGTTTCAACTAGTTGCTGTAAAAAGTTATACCGTGTAAACAACTTTTATAAGTAATCGGAAACCGACAACAAATGGCTTTCTCTAAAGCAGCCCATAAACGTTTCAATTCAATTGTCAACTGCGTCGGTTGTTGTCCAAATCAAAGCGTGTATGGCTTTGTCAATTGATGAGTTTGACAGTTGCCGAGTTGGTTGAAGAAAAATCAAATGATTTGGATTTTTTAAAGTTGAGTACTTAGTCTGCTCAATAGACTAAAGAAATAAACTCGTTAAAGACTGAAACACTGGAGAGCATTATTCAATGTAAGTTTTATTTTAATATGACATGCTGCCTGTTTTATAACTATATCAAAGACAGAAATTAAGTTCTAGAAAAAGTAGAATCTTCTGAACAGTATTTTAGTTTAGAACATTTTAAGCTCAACTTTTTATTATGTTTCATCATTTTTATGTACATGAAGTACACGTAATGTTTTTTTGTATATGAGGCTATAAGATAATGAGGAGTTAACACTACTCTTGCACTGTTCATGGTTTGCAACACAATGTTTCTAGCGCCATCTGTTTCGGATACAAACAGTTGACTAACTCGACTATTGCACTGTAAAGAACATTTCTTACACCAGAACCGTAACCAAATTAAATTGTGGGTTACACCACTTCTGCGCTTATTGCCTCATATATTTTTGGATTTAAAAATTAAAAATGAATGGGTTTTACATATACATACACATGTATTAAAAAAATGTTTTTGTTGGTGTAATTTTTTATCCATTTTTTCTATGTGTCCTGGTTGATAGGTTCAAACTTCTGGCAGCCCTAAGGTAGCCACAAGATTACAACAATTGTACAATAAAACAAACAACAGGGCTTTTTATTGTTGTTATGTGATACGAACTGTCAAACAGCAAAGGGGTTGAAAAGAGACAAAAAAGATAAAGACAAACAACTTGTTTACTTGTTTACTATGGAACATTTGACAGTTTGTATCACAAAACAAGCAAATAAAAAATTACCAGCTGGCTTTCCGAGACTACCTGATATAAATATACCTTGAAAAATGCCTGTTTCTATAAAAATATTCACTTTCAAGTTGTTCACACAAACTGCTTGTCAAAACTTGTTTGAATTCACAACTGTGGCACAGGCTGCACTCAATTTCGTAATCAATTTCATTTTAAAAATGCCCCCGACGAAGAAACAACTCAAAATGGTAGCTTGACTTAAAGTATTTTGAAAAAAGCACAAGAATATCAAGGCGAATTTAAAAAGGTAAGTGCAACTCTACAACTACAAAAACCCATATGTATGTATTTGGTTTTCGCAATTTAGTGGCTTGTTGTCAAAAACAGAAAACTAAGCACCAACGCATTTTTATATAAAATTTAAATTTTCACTTTTTTAAGAAATTTATTTATATTTGTTTTATTATAAAAATATTTTTCACACTTTTGAATCAAATTTTTCTCAGAAATTGTTTCTTTTATGATGGCGCAAAACATAAACAAACGTATTTTTTTGACGCTTGTGAATTATATTTTGAGTTAAAAACACATTTGTTTTTAATAAAGAACATTTATTACACCCTTCACCATGGTACAACTATACAAGGAAGACTCGTTGGCCCATATGTTTGTCAGCTGTGTACCCCAGTTGTCAAATTTCGTGTATATGAGCCAAAATTTGTACATGTGTCCGTTAAATTGTTTTTGTTTTATATGGAGTCAATTTTGACAAGTCGGTTATTTTTATAGAGCAGCATGTCCACACTCCCAAATGAGTCTACCTTGTGTTAATGTACCTTGCCCTTCACCATCATATTTATTATACCATATTTTTAAAGTAATATTGTTTTTATAAAGGAAGCGACAAAATTTATTTGTGATCAGCTGTTAAATTAAATGTAAAATTTCTAAGCAAATGGAGAGGTAAAATTAAATAAAACTTCCCTTTTCCCTAAAAAAGAATGAGGAAAAACAAAATTTCGATGGACACAACTGTTCACTTACACTAGCCAACAAGGTTTTGAACTGGAGCAACCAAATACCTTTCCTAGGTTTATTCGGTGGGCTGAATTCGAATCTATTTTGGTTTTTCTATCACGTCAGGTTTTCGAGTTACAAAAATTTTTTTATTCGTGTTTTACATAAAAAATCACTACCCTGTAGGAAGTCAAACACATTTATAACTAACTTCAAACTGGTTTTTTTATAACCACATCTAGTTGATTAAGTGACTTTTTTCCTTGTCGACGACTCACTATTTTAACATAGGCATGTCATAGGCAGTAGTCAATTGGCCATCTTTGCATGACTTTTTAACTGACTACTAACTACTTATTTTTCAACCTATTTGTAATTAATTAAAAGTATTGTCAGTTTATAAAAAATTATTTAAATTTTAAATAATTTTTGTCAAAAAAAATATATGCATACATACATATGTATATCTTTATATATTTTGATATATAAATACTTATTTATGAAAATTTTGCATGAAACTGCCCAAAATGATGATGTATAGTAGTCCTGAAATAAATACGCCACATAATTGCTAGTACATAAACAGATTTGTATTGATTTAATTTTTAATTATTTTAAAATGTTTGTATATATTTTTTTCATTTGACTTCATGGCATGCTTGTTTTACTTATTTTGCTTTTATTTGTGTTTTACGTGTGCCTTTTTGGTTGATATCTGCATGAGATTTAAACCAATTTGTAGTGATTTAAAAAAAAGTTAATTTATTGTTAGTGTTTTTTGCAACTGACTATTTAATTTACTACAGGGTAGTTTATTAAAAAATTCTTTAAATATTCATTAAATCTGGATGAGCACGCTTCCCTTGTTCGTCACTCACTGCACCTAGGTTTTATCAAAAAAAAAATCTAATGTGAATGAAGAAAATGCAAAACATAGTCGATGGTTATGGTTCGTCCAAGTTTCTGACTGCAAAACCAAAATAATGTACATATGTAAATATGTATGTTTTTATCATTCTGATATTGCATATCCTTTTTCCAACCAAATAATCACCACACACAAAGCCTGACATGCTTAAACGCAAGGATTTAATGCTTCTATTATGAAGATTAAAGGCCCAACCACAATGTGCTTACGTTGGCTTAAGCGAATGAGCGAATACATGTAAATTATATGAGGCAAACCATATTGGACTTAAGGAAACTTTTTGCTAAGTTTAATGAAATTGTCATTTGCTTAAGCAATGTGCGAATCTAATCGCACATTCCGTACGGAATCAAATGTTTTATTTTTATTTTGTTTTCTTAAATACATTTGAGATACTTTTTTACTTTTAATTTTTGACAGTAGGTTAAGCAAGGCTATGCATATTATGGTTGAGCCTTTAGAATGAATGTGGGCTTCTGTCGAATTAATAATTGTGAAATTGTAGTGTCAGTATTGACTGCTTTACAGTATTGCCAGCATGCGGTAAAAAAAATGAACAAGACGTGATAGCCCAATTTGTATGCCAGATTCAAATTCAGCGCACCCAGATAAGTTAAAAAACATGCTTCGTTTCTGCAGTCAATTTTTTCCAAATTTGTAGACCAGTGTTACTATTTACGATATGTAAAAATAGCTTTCCTTTTAAATTTAAATTCATCTAGCATAGATTAAATTAAATCAACTCCGATTACTATGAAATAATAACTTATCATTAATTCTATGTATAACATCTAACCTTAATGCATTTCTAAAAAATATCAGTTTTTTGTCTTCGTTATTTTCATTTGAAGTATTTTTTAACCTGAATTTCTTACTTTAATCGCCTGTGCCAAAGGTTTCTTTGCCACATTTTTGTCAACGCCAAGATATTTTTTAACAAAACACCATCTGCTAAAAAAAAACTATGTATAGGTATTTTTGTTTTTTATAAATTTAATTTACTTGTTTATCTCATTAAATGTACACATCAAAACAATTAAGAAAAACAAAATTTTTGTCAACATTTTTAAACGTCAATGCATTATGTTGCCAAAGTTTTTTCATCATGGAAATAAAATCTTGAAAACAATTACATAAAATACACGCATATACATTAGGGAAATAACTTTTTAACAATTTTTTAAAATATCAAAATTGGCATAGCACAGTCCGATATAGCATAAACAACTTTAAGGGAACGTATGTTTATTTTTTCGCTTAGGTCAAAAAAGTTCACGCACCAACCGCGATGAAGTTTTGAAAATTTTAATTTTCTTTTTGGTTAAGAAATATGAATAATATGTTTATTTAAAACAAAAAATAGCTCAAGTATGAAGTTTCATTAATATTTAGAGATGGTAAGAGATTTTTCCGCAAACTTAACGCAACGTTTTAGTATCTTTAACCTTTTTTAACAAAAAAAAAAAAAAAATTGAAAAAGAATAAAAAACACGGCATAAAATTATGAATATTCAATATTGCGTTGGTTTAGAAAAACCAATTGGTGCGTGAACTTTTTTGAGAAAAATTACAAAAGATTATGATTTTCGTGGTTACTAGGACATGGTACTATGGTACTATGTTTGAAAAACAATAATTATTTGTAATAACAATCAGAAATTTTTTTAAATATTTTAGTGAAAGGGACAACTTGTAAAATATCGAGTATTTAAGTGCCGGTTCACACACGTCAAGTTTGTCTCATCAAGAGAACGCCATTTCTTTTCCCCTCTTTCCTAAAAACTCAAGAGTTGACGAGTCAAACTTGACGTGTGTGAACCGGCACAAAGAAATTTAAAATTCTTTGTGCTGGTTCACAAAAGTCAAGCCTTGAACTTTTAGGAGAGAAGGGAAAAGAGAATGCCATTTTTTCCCTTCTCTCCTAAAAGTTCAACACTTGACAAGTCAAACTTGATGTGTGTGAACCGGCACTTTGTGTTCAATTTAACCTGACTTGACATATTTTAAAAAGAGAACTGTCTTAACTACTGTCTGGACGCCTACGTCACGAAGACAGTTAGTAGTGTTTTTGGCAACTAATATGTATTTTCTTACTGTCTTGCCAGTACTGTCAAATATAAACACTGTGTAAGTGCCAATTCACACGTTGCAAGTCTTATTGATCAGCTTGCTACCTTATAGGCGAGAGAGAGTGAGAGAGAAATGTTTATTTTCCTCTCGTTACTCTCGTTATAAAGTAACAAGCTGATCAATAAGACTTGCAACGTGTGAATTGGGACTAAGAAAGTTGGTGCTGGCTCACACAGGTCAAGTTTGACTCGGCAAGTCTTAACCTTTAAGCAGAAAAGGAAAAAGAGAATGCCATTTATGTTCCCCTCTCTCCTAAAAACCGGCACTTGTATAAAAACGTTTTCAATTAATTTTTTTTATTAATTAAAAATGTAAAAATGTTATTGCAACTTTTTCATTTAAAGTACTTTTAGTTTTTCCTCATGTCTTTAACCTTGAATTTAATTTTGTTGTTACACTTTATTTTTAAATTTTCATTTCTAGCGTGCATATTTGATACACCCCATAATTCATTTAAAAAATATTTAATAACCCTTCCTTGACAGTCGGGTAAAAATAACACAATTGTTTTGTTATTGTCCAAAGCAGGCACGTAATATTTACGCCATTTGAAGAAAATATGTACTGTGTTTTTTTTTAATTTTTAATCAATCAACAACCAAGTCTAAAAACAGTTTTTTTATTCAATTTCTAATCACAAGAAAAAAAAATTCTGCTTGTTAGTTTTTTATTACGTTAATTAAAACTTCGGATATGCTGTTTTATCGAACTACAAAATTTAAAAGCAGCATTTATCGGCTTTTGAATATTATTATACTATGTATACGAGGAAAATTACGATAAATTGTTGTCTTACTATAAACTAATGAGTAATTATTAAATGCATTAACTCAGAAGCAATTAATTTTTAAGAAATTAATCATACTGTGCAGGAGATACAATAAGTTCGCGTGATTGTTAAGTGTTTTCGAAGTTGTATAAAACTGTCCTTTAGGTTTTAATTTTCTTTATTTAATAAAAATATTGCTTTTTTAATTCTTCATTATCATTTTGATTGTTAAAAGAATTTATAAAAATATTTGTTTTTTTAAAAATTAGGGATTTCAATTTTTATTGGGATCCCGTTAGACAGAATTTGGAAATTTTAGAAAAATAGTTTTATATTCGTGTTTTTTTTTGAAAAATAATAAAATTTTTTACTATCATTTACATATATTTAAAAAATATGCTTCTAAATAAAGTAAGTGCTTGAAGAAAAGAAATGTCATTCTCTTTTCCGTTCTTTCATAATAGCTCAAGACTTGACGGTTTAAACTTGAGGGGTTTGAACCAGCACTAATGAAAAAAACGAAAACGTTTGAAAAATTTAAAATAAAAAATACAGATATTTTACAATCAAAAATCATTCATAAAATTGTATTTCTTCATTGACACGTTTCATCTTCTGATGCTCAATTTCTTTATAATTCCCTTTTGAAGATGCCAAAATTAAAAAAAACATTTGATTGCGTACGGAATGTGCGATCAGTTTCGCACTTTGCTTTAACAAATGACAGTTTCATATAAAAATTTACAAAAAGCTATTTTAAGTTCAATATGGTTTTATTTAGAGGAGACCGGGGCACCTTCGGCACTGGGGTACATTCGTCAATGACGTTTTCGATATGACGCACTTATTTTTCATCACTAACTATTTATTTAAATTTATCGAAAATCAAAATAAATAACTCCCGCAAAGTTTGTCATCTCTAGCTTACCAACTGAAAAAGCTACCGTGTTTAAGTTTTTTTCCAAGTGTTTTTGTAATATTTTGATTCTATTTAGTAAGTATTTTGTATTTGAAAATTATCAATATTTAAAATAAAAATTACAAACCAACTTAATTAATTGTGCTAGTTTCCTAAAAAATAAGTTGAATCTAAATCATTGTTGAAGAATAATAGAAAAAAATAAAATAGTGTAAATAGTGCTTTCGGGGTAGATTCGGCATTTTCAATTGGGGCACATTCGTCCAAGTAAAACTTGGTCGATATAGTAATAAGCCAATTTATCAAGTTACTGAGATTACTTAAACTCTTGACGACTTCATTTCAATAAAAAACTTCCTTCGCATGCTTGATATCTTTTTGATCTCTATTTGTTAAGCCTGAAAATTAAAATATTTCGCTAGTTCTATGAGCCGAAATAAAACTTAAGTTTAACTGTATCCATCTTATAAAAAATGCTTAATCCGTTTATAGCTGGCATCTAATTTTATTTTTTATAGAGTTTTTAATGAACAACTGCCTTTAAGAATATAGTCGACGAATGTGCCCCCTCAAATGCCGAAGCTACCCCGGCGTGGGGCACATTCAGCGAAAATGACTTTTTTTACTTATTCTTAAAAAAAAAAAATAACAAATACTCAGTATTCATAAAATTTTGTACCAATATATTATTATTCAATATCCAAGGAAAACAACAAGCGATAAAATTTTTATATCTGTTGAATACATTCTTAGATTCAGGGCTTCAAAAAAAAAGTGCCGAAGCTGCCCCGGTCTCCCCTATATGTTGCGCAAGTCAACTTAAGCAAATTATGGTTGGGCTTAAAGTTGTTTTTTACAATGGCGATTTTTGTGAAACTTACCCTACGTTTCCACATGCAAGTAATTACTTGCAAGTAGTGTCTACTAAAGACCTGCACGAGTGTATCAGTAAGTATTGTTGAAACAGATACACCAGATATATATCTGTTACTACTGATATAAATGAGAGAATGAGTGTAACTGATATTGTATGGTTTTGCTTTTGCCCACTCACCATATCTTAAAAACAAAAACAGATGCTTATGGTTTTGGATTGAGTGTGTCATAACATTTTTTTTTGCTTACAAACATCTGTTGTCACCGTAAGTATTTCTACAATATCTGTGGTAATCTGTTGTATTTTTAAATATTGTTGGCGAGTTGATGAAAATAAGAGAGTTTGTAAAAATTTTTATAAGATCTCAACCAGGGGTGCCAGATGGTTGTAGTAAAAAATCGGCATATTTTCAAAAACAAATCGGAAATCAAATTATGAAAAAAAACGGCAAATTAAAATTACTGTTTTAGACACAATAAAACATATTTTTAGTGACAAAAACAACAAAGCAAAACCATTAACCATTACATAATGCTTTAAAAAAATAAATGTTTTATAAATAAATTTTATTTAATTAAAAGAATACGGGGTATCTGATAGCAGATTTATATTTTCAAACTTAAATAAAAATTTTTATAATTGACACAAAGTTTTATTAAAAGCATTGAACGGTAGAATGGAAATGCGGGTTTTATTTTTTAAAGATTATGTCATCCACATGTCTTGTGTCGACTTGAACACACTGTTCAACACGGAGCCTCGTTTTTCGAGAATTTAAAAAAATAAATGACCCAATTTTCTCATGCGTGGATAAGGCACACCAAAAATTTACCCTGGGGCAATGTAAAGGTATTTGATGTTTCAATCGAAGGTTTTAGGTTCTTGGAGACCACCCAGCAAAAACTTTACTTACAATCCTACTTTTAATGACTTCCAGAATTCATTACTTTGTAGCTTTATTCGCCACTTTTTGCATTATTAGTTATATATTAAATAATAACTTTATTATTATATCTTAAATATACAGAAAAATTTAAATTTTCATTATGACAATAAAAATGTCATTATAGTCATTATAGTAAAAAAACATAGTTTTTTAATACAAAAACTACACTGCCCCGGTAGACTAGCTGGTAGCGAGCTAGTCTATCAGCACCGAGGTTGCGCGATCGAATCCCGCCAGAGACAGAAAAAAAAAATAAAATAAAGTAAAATAAAATAAGAAAAAATAAAATAATTAAAAAAAAATAAAAAATAAAATAATTTAAAAAAATAAAAAAATTTTTACTTTTTTGACTTTGTGTAACTATATATTCTTATAAAAATTTTAAGTATAAAAATAACATATTACTTTTCGGATTATAATAGGCTAAATTATAAAGGATTACTTTTGGGAGATCTCGAACAAAAATAAGTACTTTTTCTAGTAGAAAAGTAAGTAGTCGGCTCGTCAAATTCTCATTATTTTTCTGCTTATTTTGTAAGCAAAGTTTTTGCTGGGCAGTAGCGGTAGATTTGTTTGTTGACGTGGGTATTTAAGTGAAAATGAACTTTGAACAAAATTGTTGACGAGCAATTACTTAAGAATCATTACCCTTAAAAAATGTCTCCTCAGCGAACTGTGACTCACAAATCCTCCCAATCGATAATTCCAACGGCGCCAACCTTCCTCCGCACCGTTTATTACTATTTGAAATAATCGCGTTTAAAAATAAAATTTTGCCACCAGACACCCTTTATATGAATAAATTTTACTTAAAGGTAAATTGCAGGGACCGTTAATAAGAGTGATCCATATAATTTTAGCTTGAAAACTCTCCATATTAGAGTCAGCGGAGACCTATACTGTCTTATACCAAGGTTCGTCTCATTAAGAACCTATGGTGATCTTGAATAAACGATCTTAACTCCACAGTTAAAATAAATTTTCCACGAAAAAATAAAAGTAGGTATGGATGAACTCTTAAAAAGAGAGTTTTATTTCGCAGTCATAAAATAATGACAATTAGTTTAATTGAAGTGCAAGCTGATTAGATAATATTGCTTTACAAATTGTAGTGATCTGACCAGCTACAAGCTTTGGGTGTCCAAGTACAAAATATGAATTTAATTAAATGTCGGTTAAAATCAAACTCCTGAAATGAGTTTTAATTTATGACGGCTTAATAAAACTCTTTTTTTAAGAGTTAAATTCGACCTTTTATGTTTACGTTGAAAAATAGCTGTTTTATATGGACTTTTTTTGTGTTTATTCCAAAAATAACTCAGGGACTAAAAATAATTACTTTTAATTTTTTTTCTAAAGGTTACGAGAAAAAATTCCTTTATTTTCAATTGGTAGCCTTTAACCATTATCGTTATATATATTTTTTTTTGGTTGTGGTAACCAATTAAAGTAAAATTTATTTAATTTTGGTAATTAATAACCTAATTAATTTTTTGTTTACAAATATCTATTGGAAAAAATTATTTATTTTTCTGGTTACAATTCTTAGGTCAAGTAAAACATATGTACCACATTTCTTTAAGCTTCTCATATGAAGTTGTATATTTTTCAAAATGTGTTTGTTGGGTTAGACGCAATACAAACACTGCATACCTATATAAAATAAATATGTATAACCATTTTTTCCTTAAGTATAAGCGCTAAATTAATAAAAGTTGTCTCTTTGTGTAACAAGTTAATCAAAATTAATAATTTGTATAAAACAAACCAAAAATTACTGTGCTGTAAGTGTTTATCAAAAAATAGGCACTTTGATAATTTAGAGAAAAAAAATCGTCAAAATGCAGATTTATCGGTAAATATGGTAGGCCTGATTACAACGCTTCCTGCACGTGTTTAGTTCTTTTAGAGTTTTTTTTTCAATAATTTTTGTCTACTTGGCACTTGAACGAAGAAAACGCAACCTTTTAATTTCATGAAAGAATTTTTTACACAAACAAAATACATATCGGTACCGAAAATTTCAAAAATGTTTGCCTTCCAAAAAAACAAGCAACACATTTTGTTCTTGTAAAGTTTTTTTTGTTTGTTTTTTTTTGTGCTCGAACCACATCACGCAAAAGTGATTGAAAAAATAACTGTTCATGTGTACATATTTTGTTTTTGTAAAAAATTATTTTTTAGCCAGCCAAAGGGTCGGCTCTTTTGCGTTGAAAAATAATTGAAAATAACGGTATCGTACAATAAGTAACTTATTGTATTCCATCAGCATCCACTAGGATCTGCTTTCGCGAAACAGATATTAGCAGATATGATACTCTCTTTCGCTTTTGTATCAACTTACATCCACTTTTTTACAAATCATATCAAGATCAACTTATATCAGAAACACAAGAGCACTCATCCATACGCATCTACTTTAGAAAAAACACAAAAACAGATATAAACAGATGTATCTGTGCAGGTCTTTAGTGTCTACATAAGTATCAGAGAACAGCTTTATGCGATTGAAAAAAATCGCATATAATCAACAACAACAAATACACTCGCTTGCGGTCATACAATCAAACTTGCGCAACCGCAAATATTCGCTGCTGGTTTGCAGTCATTCAAATATTGCACATCGTGCTTTGTTATTTATACAATCGTTAGCCTCGTTTTTTAATAAAGATGTTTGTGTGTTCTTTGCGACAATGATTGTTTTGGTAAAGAAAAAAAAATACAAACAAAAAAGCCAGAAATGAAGCAATTATTACTCATGTATTCATTCAGCATTAACTATGTAGTATCTACAAGAAAAAAAAATTTAAATGAAACTAAACGCACATATGTAGGTACATACATACAAACAATTTCCATAGAAACAGACTTTTTTTATCTTAAAAAGTACAGTAGTTCTGTATGTACGTACAATGTATTCTTGTTATTGTTGTTTTTATTGTTGTTAATTTTAACAAAGCATGAGAGTGGTTTATTGTTGTTATTGTTGTTAATGTTAACAAGCGTCTCATCGAGTGGGCAATGACTACTTGACTGCAAAAGTATAAGTATGTATGTGTTCTTTTGAATTTACACAGTTGTGTTATATTGCGTGAGCAACAAAAATGCAAATAAAGCACTCAATAAAAAACGAATAAATGCAAAAATCAAATGTGTACGAAACGATGTAAAAATTACCAACGTTGAACTTTGTTTTGCAAGCAAAGAGTGAATGTAAATTTGAGCGTATGAATAAATCAAGAAAAATAGTGATTTTGCAGTTCTCTGATACGTATTATCAACGAAAAATCGAGGAAACAGCCGAATGGCTGTAAGTACAAAAATTATTAGAATGTTAGTGAAAAACTGTGAGTGTATTGAGTTTTCCGAACTTGCATGTGGAAACGGGGGGTTAAGGTAAGTCCATTTGACGATTTTGGCGTTTTTTTCCTGAAAATTTGCCAATTTCCAACCAATTTTATCTGACAGTTACGATGGCAGCACTACCAATACTTGTTTACATGACTGCCAGTCTATACCAGAGTATATATTGCGACATATATTGCAGTAAGTGCCGAATCACACACGTCAAGTTTGACTCGTCAAGTTTTGAGCTTTTAGGAGAGAGTCAAACTTGTAGACAGCATTTTTTTGGACATATAGATTGCCGGCAATTTATGTTGCGATAAATGTAAGTCCATTTTCGTTGACAATTTTAATTGAAACAAGAAGCAAACAGAAAAATATTAAGCTTGTGAAATAGTAGCAAATTATAATTGTAGTAAAAGAATTGAATTAAAGAATTAAATAAACACTTAAATAAAATTGCAAAAATTATTTTTATTAAAATATTTTTTTTTTATTCGATCCTTATTATTAAAATTAATATTAATTTGTTTTAGCTTGAGTTCTTTTTTATATATTGGATGATTTTTTAGCTATTATCTTTTTGGCCACACTGGTTTAAACAGCTGACGCACGTTTCGTGTTTTGTTTCACTGTCAAACATCTTCATTTTGTTCTATAATATAACCACAGAATACAAATTTAACCATGAATCGTCTTAAAAACGAACAACGCTTGCAAATTATTGAATTTTATTAATAAAATGCGTGCTCTGTTAAGAAAATTCATCGCGCGCTTCTTCCATTTTATGGTCAGTTTAATCGACCCACTGAAGGCTACGTTAATAAGCAGAATTGTCGATTTTGGAGTGAAGATCAGCCAGAAGCATTGCAAGAGCTACCAATGCATCCAGAAAAAAAGTCACAGTTTGGTGCGGTTTATGGGCTGGTGGCATCATTGGACCGTACTTCTTCAAAGATAATGCGAATCGTAACGTAACTGTGAGTGGTGAGTGCTACCGTGAGATGATATCCAACTTTTTTTTTCCCAAAATGCAAGAGCTTGACTTGCATGACATGTGGTTTTAACAAGACGGTGCCACATGCCACACAGCACGCTTAACAATGGACTTATTGAGAGGCGAGTTCGGTGAACATTTTATTTCACGTTCGGGACCGGATTTAACGCCTTTAGAATATTTTTTGTGGGGCTATATTAAAGCTCATGTTTATCCTCTTCAGACCATGGGTACACATATGTGCACCTTAAAATATTACAAGTTTTAAAGACTAGCGACATCGTGTGACCAATAGAAACAGTTTAATTACTTGCTTTAAGCTACTGCGCTTTAAAACAATATCAAAAGATGGCAGGGCTTAGAAGTTTTAGCCATTATTTTTACATCTGAATTTAACTGTTTGAAAAAACAGTACTATTGGGATATTTTTCCTCAATAACTAATCGCTAAGACCTGAAGTACACATATGTGCACCTCTTTTTCTACCAGTTTAAATAAAAAAATTAAAAAAAATAATAAAAACCGAAATTTAAATTACACCTCATAAGATAAAACAAATAGTTAATAAGCCCTTTACTTAATCGGTTCAGTTCTGATCTTAAGAAATTAAGAATTTACGTTGAAATTTTTCATATTTTAAGACCTGAGGTACACATATGTGCCCTCTTAATTTCTAAGAATTCAAATAAAATTTAAAAAAAAAAATATTAAATTATATGGACCGTACTATCGATTCAAATAAAGATTTCATGCATTTTTCTGAATTTTATGTGATCTTTTTATTAAACTTTCCTATAGCTCTTAAAAAATCACCCATTATAAATATAAAATTTTATTTTAACAAATAAAAAAAAATGTAAATAATATATAAAGAAAGACCTCAGCTTAAACAAATTAATATACATTTAAATAATAAAGTCGAACCAGAAAGAATTTATATTAATAAAAATATTTTTTGCAAGATGTCGTCAGTTTTTACACTGCACCTTTTTCTTTGATTTTTTTTAAATTATGAGAACATAAATACGTTCCGTTATTCTGCCGACGGTTTTGCCAACTAGTTGAGATATTTATCTTTAGTGTAGACCTGTTGTGAGAGTGAAAAATTGCAAGGCAAAATAAAAAACCATTAATTGAGTGAGTTCAAATTTGAGCAGAAGTTGTCAATGATACTCGAGTTAATTAAAGACATTAAAATGAATTTGTTTTCATTATATTGAATTATTGTGATAATAAAATAGTTTTTTTTTATTAATAAATCCAATCAAAGGTACAAGATTTTGAAAAAATTATAAAACTTTACCCTAGGTCTACACTAAAGATAAATATCTCAGCCAGTTGGCAATAACGTCGGCAGAATAACAAAGCAACATTTTTTATTGCTCAGCTTATGTTAACATAGCGTTTACATTTGCCAGTACTGGCAAGACAGTAGCAATTCATTCAAACTTTTTCACTAATACATAAACACTTTTACAGCTATTTTGTTTTTGCATTGTTTTGCCAACTAATATGTATATGCTTACTGTCTTGCCAGTACTGGCAAATGTAAACGCTGTGTAAAGGCATGGGAAAACGTATTTATGTTAACTCAAAATTTGAAAAACATCAAGGAAGAAGGTGCAGTGTAAAAACTGGCGCTTTCTTGCGAAAATTATTTTTATTGATATAAATTCGTTCTTATTCGACTTTATTATTAAAATGTATATTAATTTGTTTAAGCTTGAGGTCTTTTTTATATAAAAATATTAATTTTACTTTAACAAAAAAAAGTATAAACTTAATACTTTTAACAAATAGAAACTGGGAATTATTTCCTTCCGAAGGTGACTTTTATATTATATTCAACATTTTTCATTTTTCGAATTTATTCTATGAGCTAAATTTCAGTTATGTATTTTATAAAGCTTTTTTGTAATAGTTCTATTCCTTCAATTTTTCAGAAATTACTTTATACACACTACCAGACTATTATATTGTATTTGACGTTTTATGTAAGCATTAATTGTCAACGAAAATGGACTTACAATTATTGCAACTTAAATTGTCGGCAATAAATATGTACAAATAAATGCTGTCTACATTAAAGATAACATAATTTGACATTTACTGCAATACAAGGTATATTTACACAAGGTAAACTCGTTGCTACAACAAGTACAACAAGACAAAAACAACACGCCAAATTGTTTTTGTATTTGGAACCATGGTGTCAAAAAAAAAAAACGCAACAATGTGCCTTTAAAATAAAAACACAAATTGAAAAAAAAACAACACGTGCAGTTCAGAATAATAAGCTGAAACAATTTTTAATATATTGTGCATTCTCAAGCATAAAAATAAAGTATTATTGCAAAAAATAATGCATTTAAATTTATTTTGTTTGCTTAGTAATCACAAGAATTAAAACTTCACAAAAATAAAATGTTTTTCACAATTATACACTTTTTTAATTCAAAATGGCGCGCACTAACCATAAGTATGTAAACAAACACAAGGAACCAACGGAACCAACATAAATAACTTTTGACACTAGGGTTCCAAATGGGGTAAACAGCTGACAAACATATGGGCCAACGAGTTTACCTTGTGTAAATATACCTTGCTGCAATATATATCGCAATAATTATCTCTGGTATGGACGGGCAGTTATAACATAGCGCCTTCACCTGACAATTTTTTGTCATACCAAACGTCAAAGTCTTTATAAAAAAAACTCGAAAATTTTAGTCAGCGTTTTTTTAATATGAAGTTTGACATTTGGTATGACAAAAAATTGTCAGGTGAAGACACTACGTAATGGTGAATGGACATAGCAAAATTATCTTAAAGTGTTGCCAGGATATTTGTTTTGTCATTATAAGAACAACGGTCAATAAAAAAATTAATTTTAATTATTTTTAAATTAACTAATTTATTTCAACCAATATTAAATTATATTGTTTTGCAATCATTTTGTTTTTATATTTATATAGCTACTTACTTACCAACGCTGTTGCAAAATAAATTTAGACTTTGAAATTTATTTGTATTATAAAAGTAACCCCACTTTTTTTAATTGAAAACCTGTTAGAAATAAAACTTTTTTCTTAAGAATCTTTATTTTCAATTAAACTTTTTATTGATTTTTGTCTTTTTCTTTTTAAAGGGGGAATTATTTTTTTGTTTTTTATTATTTGTTGAAATATACATAACAAATTTTCATTATAATGAAAGTGTATGTGTGCATGTTGCTTTTTATTTATTTATAGATTTTTACGAATATTATTGAATTTTAATAAATATTTGTTATTGTTGTTAATTTTATTTCAAAATCAAATTATTTTGACGCGTTTTCGTTAAATAAGTCAAAAAATGTTTAACAATTTTTTTCCTTTTTTTTTTTTTAATAAATTGTGTTTAAAGTAAGATTGGTTTTAAATATGTTTTTAGGTTTAAAGATTTAAATGCAATATTTAACAACACAATTTTTATTAATTTAAATGTTAATACTTTTTTTTTTAAATTTTGTAAGTTAATACATTTAATATGTATGTATATGATTTAATATAAATTGTTTTAATATTAAAGGTTAATAACAATGCAATGTTTTTCTATATTCGATACTAAATAAAAATAATTAAGCTAAAGCTATAAGAAATACTTAACCAAAATTATATATAAATGGATTTTATTAATTTACTTTGTTTAAAATGTATATAAAGTTAATTTATTTATAAACAAGAGGCATCTTAGGTTTTTGTTTATATGATTTTAAATAAATTTTTTTTTATATGTATTGCAAAAATGGGAGTTTAAGTATTTTTTAATTTAATATTAAGTTTCAATAGAAATCATGTAAAATTAGTTTTTTGTTTTGTAACAATTTACAAATATATGTACTTATTTATTTTAAAGTTATTAATGACTAATGAGTCAATTCACTTTCCAATAATTTAAAATTATAAAGAATTTTTTAGATTTTTATAAATTTTCTTGTAGTGTAACCATTTTTTTTTTTAATTTAAAGTAAGTTTTAAAATTTTAATGATAACCAGAGATTTACAATTTATCGATATCACCACTTCTTATGCATAAAGTGACAATAATTTTAATATTCTGTAGAAAATAAAAAATGTAAACATTAATTTTACTTTTCAAAAAAAATTTTGAGATAAAGTTACTTTTCTATTGAAATGTTAAAGAAAACTTTAATTTGCTTTAGAAAAGTTAACGATTACTTTACTTTTCTGTAGAAAAGTTAATGATAACTTTACTTTTCTGTAAAAAAGTTAACGATAACTTTACTTTTCTGTAGAAAAGTTAACGATAACTTTACTTTTCTATAGAAAAGTTAACGATAACTTTACTTTTCTATAGAAAAGATAACGGTAACTTTACTTTTCTATAGAAAAGTTAACGATAACTTTACTTTTCTATAGAAAGGTCAACGATAACTTTACTTTTCTATAGAAAGGTCAACGATAACTTTACTTTTCTATAGAAAAGTTAACGATAACTTTACTTTTCTATAGAAACGTTAACGATAACTTTACTATTCTATAGAAACGTTAACGATAACTTTACTTTTCTGTAGAAAAGTTAACGATCACTTTACTTTTATATAGAAAAGTTAACGATAACTTTACTTTTCTATAGAAAAGATAACGATAACTTTACTTTTCTATAGAAAAGTTAACGATCACTGTACTTTTCTATAGAAAAGTTAGCGATAACTTTACTTTTCTATAGAAAAGATAACGATAACTTTACTTTTTTATAGAAAAGCTAACGATAACTTTACTTTTCTATAGAAACGTTAACGATAACTTTACTTTTCTGTAGAAAAGTTAACGATCACTTTACTTTTCTATAGAAAAGTTAACGATAACTTTACTTTTCTATAGAAAAGATAACGATAACTTTACTTTTCTATAGAAAAGTTAACGATAACTTTACTTTCCTAAAGAAAAGTTAACGATAACTTTACTTTTCTATAAAAAAGTTAACGATAACTTTACTTTTCTACAGAAAAGTTAACGATAACTTTACTTTTCTATAGAAAAACTAATGATAACTTTACTTTTCTTTTGAAAAACTAACGATAACTTTTCAGTAAGAAAGTTAATAATAACTTTTGCATTCTAAAAAAGTTAACCACAAATTTACTACTCTAAAAATGTCAATTGCAAATTTACTATCCGACAGAAACATTAACGATAACGTTACTATTCTATAAAGAAGTTAAAGGTTACTTTATTTTCTCCAGAAAAGTTAGCGATAACTAACTTTACATTCTTACTTTTTTCAATCTCTCAATAAAAAAACACTGGTGTAGCTAGTGAATAACTTTAATTACTGGGTTAAACATAAGTTAATCTCAGATTAATTAAAATATCTCTATAATTTTTACTAGTATGAGTTCTGTTTGTCCTATGATTGACTGCTGCATTATATAACATTTTGTTTTCATGATTTAATTCTAATTAGGCTTTCTATTAAATGAGCGTTTACTACATTTAAATGAAAAAATTGTATTTGATTTAAAAGAAATTTATTAAAAAGGATTGATTTTATTCAATTAAAGTTGAACACACTTATAAAAAATGGTTTTTATTGTTTTTTTTTCTTTTTTAATTTTTAATACATCTAAGAACTGTGTTTAACGTTGATTTTATTCTTTGCTGTCTTAAAGTCGTTATATTTTTCAATATCAAATTAGGTATATTTCCAATAATTAATCAAAGTTTAAATTGTTTGTTTAGAGTTTATGTATATGCATGGTAGGTATGTATATACCTTTATATGTATAAATGTAAGTATATTGTTAGTACATGTAGGTATTTAGTTGCTGTTCTGTTTATAAGAAATTTTTTTGTTCTTTTTTTTAATTTTTATTTGATTATTTTAGTGTAATAGTTATAATAAAAGATAGTGTTTTGTGTATGTACCAAATGCCTGGCAGTTTAGTTGTTTTAACAAAAATAAAATTAAATATGTACCTCTTTTTATTGTAATTTTTTAAGTAAGAAAACTTGCAAATGTATATTTAAAGGAAAAAGAATCCTAAAATGAAATCCCCTTTTTATCCTAATATGCTTCTACACCGACCAACATTTAGGTGAAACGCATGTAAGATGTAATAAATGTAAAACACTCGTTTATAACCATTTTACACTTGCACGGGTGTTGAAAATGTGAAACGTGCATTCATTTACACTTGCAACATCTAAAGTTTATAGGCTTTTTACACTTGCTAACATCTTTTATCTTATAACATGTTCACACGGACAGCAGTATTCGTGTTTCGCTCTCCCAATCCTGTTTCGCGCCACAATTATTAAAACAACATGTTTTGAAATACAAAATTTTGAGAGCGAAACAGGTCGTTTCATTTTGAAGTTTATCTGAACTAGCTCTCAAAAAAAATCAAAACAAAATAAAAATTGATGTTAAATAAAATAATAATCAAGGTATATTTACACAAGGTAGACTCATTTGGGAGTGTAGACATTCTGCTCTATAAAAGGAACCGAGTTGTCAAAATTGTCTTCATATAAAACAAAAACAGTTTAACGCACACATGTACAAATTTTGGCTCATATACACGAAATTTGACGTTTGGGTTCCAACTAGGGGTAATCAGCTGACAAACATATGGGCCAACGAGTTTACCTTGTAAATATACCTTGATAATAATAAAAATAATTAATAGTAGATTTTTAATTTTTACTTACTTGAATGTGTTTTTTAAATAAAATCATACTAAGAACACAAAAAAATTTCAAAATGAAACAAGAATGAATCGTATAAACAGCATGTTTGGCAATCTAGTTTCAGAGATCGAAACGAGCGGTTTATACCCTTTGTACACTTGCATTCATATCGGAGAAACGAATGGAAGATGTTGAAAATGTGAAATACGCGTTCACACTTGAAACATCTACTAT
Organism: Pollenia angustigena; assembly: GCA_930367215.1. Taxonomy (NCBI): domain Eukaryota; kingdom Metazoa; phylum Arthropoda; class Insecta; order Diptera; family Polleniidae; genus Pollenia; species Pollenia angustigena. The sequence continues at coordinate 26,393,324 of OV884059.1, forward strand.
CAATAAAAAATGTCACCATTTCTGAAGAAAACTTTTATTTTTTTCAAATACTTTATTTCTACAAAAGCGCCACCATTTCAAAAGATAACACCAAATGATTTCTAATTCATTTTGTTTAATTATTTAAGCAAAATTAAGCAAAAAAAAAGCTTGCAAAAAAGGCAAAACTTAAGAAATGGTAACGCTGTTTTCAAAGCAACTTCCATTTTGTCAGTGATGCTACAATACTAAGTGCTGGTTCACACAGGTCAAGTTTGACTCTTCAAGTCTTGAGCTTTTAGGAGAGAGGGGTAAAGAGAATGGAAAGGGGTACATACTTGACCGTACCAGTCAGTTTTTATTTTTCTTTTCTTTTTTCATCCGTAATATAATAAAAAGCTACAAAGTTGAAGGAAAAGAAAACAAAAATTCATTTTGTGCATGAACGTGAACGCAAGTTCAAAAGAAAATTTAAATAAAACTGTTCAAGTAAACTTGACCTGTGTGAACCAGCACTAACAGAATTTATTGCCACTTTTCTAGTGATGACACTAAAAGAATCGAAAAATGTAAAAGGGAACAAAATGAGATAGTAAAATTTTGTAAAGATGTTGACAATTTTTGATTTTTAGCCCTATGTATTTCTTATGGGAAAATTCCAACATCTTCGCAAATTGATGTTAAATGTTGACAAGTGTGAAAAGGCTATTAGATCGTAGTATGAACATAGCATTACCGCCAGGGATGCCAAGCTTTGGAATTTTTCCCCAAAGTTGACAAAAGGACAAAGAAAGTCATTTGGGTATTGGGGATTTAAAAAAAATTCGGGGATTTTTTGGGGATTTCACACATTTTTAATATATTTCCCTTTTTTTATTATTTACGCTTATTTTTCTTTGTTTCGTATATAAAATATCAAAATAAAAAGTAGCAAACTTTTATCTTACTCTTATCAACAACTAATACGGTGTAAAGGGTCCAGGGGGGCTACTCTCTATTGCGATGCGAAAGAAAATGGTAGCAAATATAGCGATTGGAACTCTTTAATGCGTTTGCGCGTTTGTCTTTCGCATCTATTAATTGTTTTCTTTTCGCAAATCATCACGATTTATTTTATATAAAATTTCAAATATTTTTACATATTTTAGCATTTCATTACTGTCAATCTGCGCCATCTTTCATTTTTATTGCCAGTATTGCCTCATTTTCAAAAAAAATTTGCGAAAGTGATAGAGGGTACCAAGTTGGCATTTAGCTTTCGCATCGAATTTGCTTTCGCATCGCAATAGAGAGTAGCTACCCTTATTAGTATTACCATATTTGTTGAGTTTTTAAAAGGTACCTTGTAAACTAATGTTATTTTTTTTGAGTGAGTGTTTAAAACAAGGACAATTTAAAAAAAATTAAAACCGTTGAAAACACATATAATTTTTTGATTTTTAAAGACAATTTTCAAGCAAATAAATATATAAATATAACAGACGGTACATATAATAAAGTTTGGGAAGAAGAATGTTGGGCTATTTGTAATTATTTATGATGTATCGCAGTATTAACTAAATGACGGACATATGTATTTTTATCAGGGCTGTCAGACTTGGGGATTTATCCCCAAAGTTGGGGATTTTATGCGAGCAAAAAGGACATAGAAAGTCATTTGGGGATTGGGGATTTTTTTGGGGATTTAAAAAAAAAATTCGGGGATTTTTTGGGGATTTTACACTCTTAAAATATATTTTCCCTTTTATTATTTATGCTTATTTTTCTTTGTCTCGTATTAAAAATATGAAAAAAAGTAGCAAAACTTTTATCTTACTCTTATCAACAACTTATACGGTGTAAAAGGCCCTTATTAAGATTACCATTTTAGTTAAAAGGTAGTGTTAAAGGTACTTTATAAATTAATGTTATTTTTCCTTCAGGGTACAAACAAAATAAAATAATTTTTTTTACAAAAAATTTTTATTTGGGGATTTTTGGGGATTTTTAATTAAAATTTTTCTTACTATTTTTACTTTTTTTAAAAAAAAATTTTAAATTTGGTCAGAAAAAAAACAAACAGAAAAATATTTACTTATTAAGGTTTTTTTTCTTAATTTGGGGATTTTTGGGGATATTTTTTTAATTTTTTGGGGACAAGGAAAAAAAGTACCTGGCAGCCCTGATTTTTATTGTTGATTTTAAGGATTGCTAAAGCCGATTGAACATCGTCTTCAAAAACAGCATATTGTTCTGCTTGTAATTCCTCACTGAAATCGCATAAAAATAATTTAAAAAAACATGCCGAAACCAGTCGCTACAAGCAAAATAAAATAATTTTAAATTAAATTGTATTCCTTCGACCTTTTTTATTAATAAAAATAAAAAGTTTTTCGAGCTCGAGGCCAATTATTTGTAAAAAATATATATAATATTTATTAAATTATTTGTTCCAATATTTCGATATCCATCGGATATCATTATCATGGAATGAGTTACAAGTATATTCGTAAGAAACGTATTACTATCTCTACTTCAATATTGAATGTTTTACTTTTATTTTTTACAAATAATTGAGCTCGAGCTCGAAAAAAAACTTTTTATTTTTAAATAATTTTATTTTACTAAACATATTTATTTGAGGTTTTTTGGGGATTTCTTATTATTTTTCAAAAAAATTTAAAATTTGGTCAGAAAAAAACAAAACAAAAAAAAAAAATATTAACTTTATAAAGTTTTATTTTTTAATTTGGAGATTTTTGGGTTTTTATTTTTTTGGGACAAGGAAAAATGTACCTGGCAGCCCTGATTACCGCAAAGATTTTAACATCTTATATCCTTTCTGCCACACGATCAAGTTGTTCTTGATAGTCTTTTACATATACTGCTTGTCAATATTTACATTAATTGAAAGCTGTGACGTAGGCTGCACTCAATTTGTAAGCAATTTACTTCCAAGATGTCAACAACAACACAATTTATAAAGACAAACTTGTACTCAGCTGTTAAATTGAAAGTTAAATTGCCAAACAAATGGAAAGGTGAAATTGAAAGCCATCTCATGGTTAATTTAAAAAGTGTGAGTGTATTAGTAAAAAAGTAAGATTGCATTGCGAATTGAAAGGCAAAACTTGATCGTGTGGCCGCCAAGTAATGCTGGGTACACACTATGCAACACATTTATGCAATCTAGTGAATTAAATTCATTTTCATTCATTCCAGATTGCATCAAAACGCTTTGATATTTTGAGGTTGCATTGAAACAGATTGCATGTAGATTGCACTGTGTGTACCCAGCATAAGAAAAATCATCTTAAAAAGATGTTCCTATCTGGTTTTGTTTCATCCTTCTTTCGATTATTTAAGTGTTATCACTAGAAAAACACAAATAATTTGTGAAAAGGTATATACAATCACTAAAAATAAATAAAGGGTTGTCCAACCATAATGCACGATGTTTATTGTGTTTCACACCTTAACGTCAAGTTTTTTGCCCAAATTAATTGGACATTTCATTGTTTCAGTGTTTGACAAATTCAACCATGACCATTTCAAGAGTCAAGGTTTGTTGAAGAGATAGAAGTGAATGGTGACTTTAGCGACACTCTTTCACCTCAGTGGATTTTTTAACAAGCAGAATTGCCGCATTTGTGCAAATGATAATCCACGAGGGATTGTTGAAAAGCCGATTGCGGCGTCATCGGGCCGTACTTCCTCGAAAATGATATCGGCAAAGCAGTAACAGTGAGTAGTGATCGCTATCGCGATATTAAATCGTAATTATTGTTGCTAGAAATTGAGGATATGGACCTGGACAACATGTGGTTCCAACAGGATGGCTCCACTTGCCACACAGCCAACGAAACAATCACCCTTATCGTGTTTGGCGTATTTAAAATAGGCCTACGACTGTTTGGTAATAGATAAAAGAGAACGTGAACTTATTTCCTTTAATCTATTACCAAACAGTCGTAAGCGTATTTTAAATACGCCGAAGAGAACTTTTTTCCTTTAGTCTATTACCAAACAGTCGTAGGCGTATTTTAAATACGCCAAACGCGATAAGGGTGAATGTCTCTTTTGAGCACAGAGCACACAGAGAAGTCACGAGACAGAAAATATTGTATTTTTCTGTCTTTTTCTTCGAAAGCTGCACTTTTTGCAATATTGTTTTGATTTCGCAATTTGTGTTGATAGTAGCGGCCTGTTTTTACACATTGTCACTTCACAACTAAAAACGTTTTCTTTCTCTATCTCTTTCTTCGAAAGCTGCCCTCGCAAATGATTTAGTCATTTTTCGTACGTCACTTTTTCCATCTCTGTATGCTTTATGCTTTTGAGTGAGAAATTCACTGGCCGTGTTATGTTACGTCGTGGCGATGTGAATTATCCGTCACGATCATGTGATTTAGTAACGTTGGACTTCTTTCTTTGAGGATATTTAAAAGAGAAAGTGAAACTTTATGCTATGCTCTTTTATTATGTTATGTACTTAACTTTTTACTCTTTCACACACTTGAAAATTTATATTTTTTTTAATGAAAACTGTTGCAAACGCAAGGCGAACTTTTTACAGGTGGTCTAAAAAGCCCTGCTGATAACTTTTTTTTAGCTTTATCATTGTTGGATGTCAAAATGTTGTCTATTATCTTTGTTTCTGTTTTGTTTTATTTCTGTTTTTGACATTGTTCAATGATTTTACAAAAACAAATTGCTTGTGGGTTTTTTACGAGTTGTATTTGTTGTAGTACCGAGATTACCTCGGATGAATTCCCCTTGTGCAAATGTGAACCAGTTTTTTTTAATTTTCAACATCTTCTACGCATTCCTATAAGATGTGCTCAAGTGTAAAAAGGCTATTATGTACTACAAATAAAAAAACTTCTCTTCTATAAGTTTGTCATTCCGTTTGTAATTTGTACAATATTGATCTAAGACCCAATAAAGTATATATATTCTGGGTCCTTATGAGGAGAGAAATTGATTTAACCATGCCCGTCTGTCCGTCTTACGTTTGATATGTGTTTTCCGGAGACTTCAGACATGAAGCGGCTAGGTTGTTTTACATTTATGTCACATATAGTCCACCATTTCTTGCTATTGAAATTCAGCCAGATCGGAGAAGTGGGCGTGGTATCTCCCGTACCAAAAATATTAAAAATTGTATAAAAACCTTATTTTTTGGACTGTTATATGACCTATGGTTATCCCTTGCATATCAAAAGATCGGAAATCTTTAGTAAACAATTTTTTCTGAAAAACTCGGAAAAATCGGTTCAGATACGAAAAAGTTATGACCAAAATAATAATTTTTTTTTAAACCCACTTTCGGGAACCATAGATCTTCCCGAGTCCAAGACTTATAACCCAAATAACTGGCAAATTTCTTCTTAAACACGTGGGTATAAAAATCTGTCAAATCGGTTATAAAATGGCTGAGTTATAATCAAAATACTGAAATTCCAAAAATTACTCTTATTATACCCTTCACCTCAGGTGGAAAAGGGTATATATAAGTTTGTCATTCCGTTTGTAAAAAGTATATATATTCTGGGTACTTATGAGGAGAGAACTTGATTTAACCATTTAACATTAGTTGCGAAAACTTGAAACTAATGTTTTTCAACAAATGGCAGCTAACATATAAAAATTCCTATTTTGGTCCATTTTGTTTACACAATTTTTACAAAATACATTTTTTCAAATATGAAACTTATGTTCTTTAACATAAGGTGGCAAAACAGGGTAAAAATTCTTATTTAATATGTATATTTTCTGTAAATGTTGCTCTAATTTTCACGTGAACGATGCATCGCGATGTCACAAAATTATACAAAGTATATTCTTTCTAAATAATATTAGGATTTATTGAGATAGGAACATATTGCAAAGATGTATAAAGATTTTGATTTTCAGTTCTGTACATTTCTTATGGAAAATTTCAACATCTTCAAAAATTGGTGGTAGATGTTGACAAGTGTGAAATTACTATTACATTGTTTACATCTACCATCGAACAAAAATACTACCATTTCTAAAAAATTAATTAATTTAAAGTAAAAAACGTTTGCCTACAAAGGTGCCAACGTTTTTAAGGAAAACCGAAAAATGTATATGAAATTTATTTTGTTTAAAAATATTAAACAAATAAACATTCCAAAAAATGGGAAAACTAAACAAATGGCAACGCTGCTTCCAAAACAAGCGTTATTTTGCCAGTGATGCCATAAAAATAGTAGAATTTTTTTCGACTTTTCTAGTGATGACACTAAAAAATCGAAAGATGTAGAATGGAATAAAATGAGATAGGAACATATTGTAATACCCTTTGTACCACAAAGCATACAGAGATGAAAAAAGTGACGTATGAAAAATGTCCAAATCATTTGCGGGGCAGCTTTCGAAGAAAGAGAAAGAAAACGATTTTTGTTAGTGAAGTGGAAATGTGTAAAAACAGGCCGCTACTATCAACACGAACTGCGTAATCAAAACAAAAAATGCAAAAAGGGCAGCTTTAGAAGAAAGAGACGGGAAAAAACGCAAAATCTTCCGTCTCGTGACGTCTCTGTATGCTCTGTGCTTTGTACACTTGCATACATTTCGGAAGGACGCATGGACGATGTTGAAAATGTGAAATACGCGTTCACCATTTCTGAAAGAAAAACTTGTATTTATTTTAAATACTTTTTTCTACCAAAATTTTAAAAGAAAACAACAAAATGTATTTCGAATTCATTTTGTTTAATAATATAATAAAATTAAGCAAAATAAGGCTTGCAAAAAAGGAAAAACTTGAGAAATGGCAACGCTGCTTTCAAAGCAAATGTCATTTATAGCCTTTTCACACTTGTCAACATTTAACATTTAACATCAATTTGCGAAAATGTTGGAATTTTCCCATAAGAAATACATAGGGCTAAAAATCAACATTTTTACAGAATGTTACTATCTCATATTGTTCCCTTTTACATTTTTCGATTCTTTTATACCCTTTTTTTTGCAAGCCTTATTTTGCTAAATTTTGCTTTAATTATTAAACAAAATGAATTAGAAATACATTTTGGTGTTATCTCTTAAAATGTTGGTACTTTTGTAGAAAAAAAGTATTTAAAAAAAATAAAAGTTTTTTTTTCAGAAATGGTGACATTTTTTGTTAATGGTAAATGTTAGATGTTTCAAGTGTGAACTCGTATTTCACTTTTTCAACATCTTCCATGCGTTCCTCCGAAATGTATGCAAGTGTACAAAGGGTATTAGTCAGTGATGCCACAATAATAAAAGAATTTATTGCCACTTTTCCAGTGTTGACACTAAAATAAATGGAAGATGTAGAACGGAATTCAATAATAGGTTTTTGACACTGATCAACATCTAACAAGTCTCTTGCGCAAGTCTTGGTTTGTAGATGTCAGCGGTAAGGTCAACGAAGCGTTAATTCCGCTAGTATGTGTACGTTAGTGGTTATACTTAACGGCAATTAAAAGAAATATTAATATTAAATTTTAAGGAAAGTATCTGAATTAATTAAAATTTAACTATTAATCAAAAGTTCGTTTAAGTTTAAAGCTCAAAGAGTAAAATAAAATAAAAATTTTTAAAGATCTTCAGGTCATTCAAAGCTTTGAAACCTAACTAAAAATAAAACTAAATACCCTTTAAATAAAAAAAAAATGAAACCCATATAAATAATTAAAAACTAAGTCAACTAATTATTTACCGTACAATTTGCCATAGTAAAACATTTTTAACAATTTGTTCTTAAATTTGATACACATCTAATAATTTAATTTAATTCCTTTTCTTTATGAATGGAACATTTGCTTATAAAAAATTCAAAATAAATAAGACTTACTTCTATTTATCGGGAAATTTTTTATTTCGGGGACTATGGGCAGCATCACGGCGAGGAAATTCATCCAGCTTAAATAATCAATAATATATATATATATATATTTAAATTAAAAAATTTCCACCATTAAAACTTACTCTTGAAGAACTACTTTTAGAACGACTAGAACTGCGTGTTGGCAAATCTAATTCATCATCTGTATAACAGCTATATTCCCGAGAAGAATCACTTGAATAATAAAAAATTGTTTTTGTCAATTTTGCAGTAATGACCTTGCACATTTACTTACCTCGGCTCTACTCCCTCATGGGAATCTTGACTTAATAACGGCAACATATCCTCCCCTCTAGGCAATAAATCTACTCCTTGTGCTTTGTTATTGTTAGATGTTGTGGTTGGGGTTATAGCGGCCGTTGTTGTTGTAGAGGTTTCGGTCGTTGATGTTGATTGAGCTTCTTTAGTTTTGGATTCGTGACACTCGCATTGACAGTCTTCCGGCTTAACATAATTATAGTGGGGCATACAGCCATCTGCTGTAGTCATAGTGGAAGCTGCCACATCCGGCTGTTGTGTATGATGAGTGTGCTTATGTTGTGACCTTGTACAGTTTGCAGTGGGCAATGTTTTCCCCTGGGAGGAACGTGTGTGTTGTGTTGAGCTAACGCTATCTCTGGGTAAGGTGGTTATTTTCTTGGGAGGTTTTCTTTTTTCGGGTATATTTTCAAAATCTATCCAATGTCCGGATAATTTCCTTTGAGTTGAAGCTTTTGGAGTAGTTACCGGAGGTTTACAGTCTGCTACCGATTTGGGTTTAGGTTGCACTCCTTCATTGGATTTCTTATTCAATTGTGTGATAGGAGGTGTTTGTTGTTGCTGTAACAATTGTTTATTAGAGTCTTTACGTTCTAAATGTGCGGTGGCTCGTAGACCTTCTTCTGCAAACTCGAACCAAGATTTGCCACTGGCATTTGAAACTCTTCTAGGAGACTTGGTACTTTGCACATCCTTCTTTGAATCCTTTCTAGGCAGGCTAATGCGTAATTTTTCGCCTCTTACCGGAGCTGAACCGGCCAATTCAAATGGCGACTCTGGGGTATTAACTCCTACGCCCCCGATGTATTCTTCCAAGTGGGAGGGGTTAAGGGGTGTAGTAGAACGTGGTCTATCTAAGGGACATGTTTTAAGCTCCATATTGATTCTTTCCTTCATGGGTATTAGGGACACGCCCTGGGCTTTTTCCTCAGGCAAAGTGGTAGGTATATAAGGAAGCTCGTCGTCAAAAGATTCTTGTGACACCAGGCCAGTACTTTCATGATCTTCTATGCATCCCACATTTAAAGCCAAATGTCGCCGTTTTGATTCTAAAGCCGCCACATCGCTATCACGCTCACTTTCTGAAGACTCGACGGGTTCGTCTGTTGAAAATACTGAAGATCTTTCTAAATGAGTTTGATGTTTCTTTGTCGTATACTGTGACGACGTCACTGTTGTACTGGGCTTACTGGTAGGCGATTCTCTTTGAGTACGTCTTGTAGGAGTGGAAGTCCTAGGAGGCTTAGGAGGTGTTTGTCTGGCTTTATCTACCGGTGATTGAGAGTGAGAGCGTGGTTCGCTACGGTGATGGCTAGAAACGGGTGATGATGTGGCCTCTACTACCGAAGGGGAGGGTGTATGTAAAGGCGAAGGTTCAGTAGAGGGTGGTGGAGGTTGAGGCAGCTGTGGTTTTCCTTTGCGTTGATATTGCTCTTGGGTAAGTTGTTCTTGGATAGTTGGTGTCAGTTCAGGTGGGATAATTTCAGCAGCGCCAGCATTACCGCCACTTTGTTTACGGGGTTTCCTTGGAACTCCTTGTACATTTTCATGATATTTTTTGCGCACATCGAAATTTTCCAAATATCTGGAATGTCTGTGGTTAGCTGCTACTTCATTGTCGTCTTCCGAGGTGGAACGAGACTGGTATCTATGTTTTTCTTCTAAAGCAGCACCCGATCCTCCAGAGGGTTTCCTTCTTATTACCACAGGTGGCTGGCTGGGTGGTAAGGGTTTAACCTTTTCGTCTTCCGAAGTTGATATAGACTTTTTACGTACTGTTGTCTGCCTGTCCAAGGTTTCTTCCCTCTTTAAAGATTCTTTTGTTTCTGATTTGTGAAATATTTCTCTTTGCTCCTCAATTTGTGCTATAGCTAGAGGTTGTTTTTTAAAAGACTCCTTTCTTTCCAATATTGGGACTTGCTCGACTTTTTCCTCCGTTGACTTTTTGATAACCGTATTCTGCCTTCGCAAGTTTTCCGTTGTTGACTCCGACAAAGTATCCTGTGTCAGTTCAGACATATGACTTGAGATACTTTCAGTTTTCGATATACTAAATTGGGTAGCGAAAATTTGTTCCTGGCTGCCTGACCCTACGCGTGTGGCAAACATTAATCTTCTTTTCTCCTTTGCTGCGCTCTCATCGGCCATGGCTGAGGTGTTAATAGTGGCTTTGGTTTCCACTATTCTCACCTCTACAGCACTGGTAGTACTATCCTGTGAAGGAAGACGATGTATCTCAGCTTCAGCTTCTATACCGTTTTCAGTTACCACATGTTCCTTGACATCTGCCAATTGTGGTCGTTGTGTTGAAACTTTTATGGCACTGACATAACTTTCGCCGGAACCCACGGTTTCTTGTGAATCTTGTGAACTGTGTCTATTAACCTCCATACTCCAGGTTCTTTCCTTGATATCCTCTTGCGGTAGTGAATGTATAGCGTCCAAGTTTTCTATGCGTTTAAGGGGGAAAGGCTGAGGACGTTGAGCATTAACGGTGCTAGTCTCCGAGCCGGAATTTTTGCGGGCCGCCACAGGTTTCAATTTCTTTACGGCAAACTCTAAATCACTCATTGTGATGGCCGTGGCTTGAGGTCTTATTGGTTCCGCATTAAGCTGTTGTATACTTTGCAATAATTTTCGCGTTTCTTTTTCCTCGGGCGGGGTGTGCAAAGGGATGTGTATAAAACCTTCAACAGGATCTTCATAATATTTAAGACGACTATTAGGCCTGGAACCCGTGGCGGTAACCACAGGTGTATGTGATTTACTTCTTGACTGTAATTGTTGCATTTCATGGGCATCTGTGGGGGAAGAGGATTTAGAGGTTTTACAGCCATCGGCTCCTGCAGAGCTTCCCCGTTTTCCTGGTTTAAATATGGCCAAAACAGATTTTTGTTTATTTGGTGTAGCATTTTGTGACTGGGGTGTCTGCCCCCTTTCTTTGCTCTTACTGCGTGGCCTTGAACGATCTCTTGGAGAATCAGGAGAATCTTTGCCTCCACCAAAACGAAACAAAGAGCTAAAAGAAGATTTTCGTGATACCGAAGCAGTGGCTGGAGAGGGTGAACGACTACCTTCGCCCTTACGTATTAGTTTAGGACTAGCTGTGGGCGTTAGCAGATTCTCCCCCTTTGTTTTTTGCGTTAAACTTAAAGAGGCAGGTTTGGTTTGTGAGCGTATTGCATAGACTGGTTGCAAAGTATTGGGGGCCTCTACTACTTTTTCATTCGATGCAATGCCTTTATCGTCATACATAAAATCGGGTTTAAGATTAATTCTAATGTACTCCGTACCATTAGGAGTTTTACCCACTATCATTTGACCGGGACTTTTGGTAGATTTACGCTGAGCTCCCATTGTGCCTTTTTGTATGTTTCCTGTATCTGGACGATTTTGCGCTTTAATCTTAGCGGTCAATTTGGCATTACCATTTGTTAGGGAAGTGGGTGGTTTTTTCTTTGGTGATGATTCTACCTTAATGCCCTCGGCTAATATAGCCTGGGTAGGATCACGTGTGCGAGCCAAAAGCACTTGTTCTAATAAAGCTGCTGTAGGAGCTTCCACCACACCACCCACTGAGCCATCCACTATACTTTCTACTGGCTTGGGTCCACAGAAAGAAGTCTCCAATAGCATGCGATGTGGCGAAGGAGAACGTGACACACCCGAAATAGCAGAGAGACGACTAACAGCAGATCCTTGGCTGCCAACACTAGAAATGCGACTGGTACGTCCAGAAATACAAAGTAAGGCGGCTACCTCTGAACTGGCAGAATCTTTGCGTTGATGTTGTTGTAAATAGGACTGATGATCTTCCGCTTTGAACATGTGCGGTGAGGCACGTTTAGTCTGGAAAAAAATTGGTGAAAAATACAAATTTTTTGCAATTTTTTATAGTTATACGAAAGCATGAAAATTTAAAAAAAGAGCTTGGGAACTTTGGAAATCACAAAAAAATTAGGTAAATTAAATGCCTCGACATTGACAAGCTGGGAACGATGCCCAGGGTGGACCAATTTTTATGTTTTTGTTATTATTGCTTTTATGTTATGTTAATAAATAAAAATTTTTTTTTTGTTATAAATAAATGTATTCTTATTTCTACAACAGCAACAATTTGCATAAAATTGTAAATGACGAGCATTCAAGTTCTTTTAAATTATTTAGAGAGTAAATAAGCGCATTTACAAACTTTTAAACACCCGATAAAAGTTTTCATTCCATTGCGAATTCGGCTTAAAATTTTTTTTAACACATATTCATAAATACATACATACTTTGATACATACGTTCCCCAAGCTCGGTACTTAAGGCTCAACCATAAAATGCATAGCCTTTCTTAACCTTCTGTCAAAAATTATCAAAAACTCGCTCAAATTTACTGAAGAAAACAAAAACCAAATAAAAAAACATTTGATTCCGTACGGAATGTGCGATTAGATTCGCACCTTGCTTAAGCAAATGACAGTTTCATTAAACTTAGCAAAAAGTTTCCTTAAGTTCAATATGGCCTCATATCGTTTGCATGTATTCGCACATTTGATTAAGCCAACTTAAGCACATTATGGTTGGGCCTTTAGTCGCCTCTAATGGTACGTAATATACAATGGTATCCTGCAGCTTATCTTGCCAATTGGTGTTAAAACTATAACAGGCTATAATAGACGATATATAAATGAAGCCAAAACAATAACAAACGCCAGTATTAGTGTGGCGAAACTATACTATGAGGGTATCACAAGCTAGCGTACAGTTAAATATAAACGTAGACGACTGCGAGATTACTTCAAAGAACTCTCTGAAGTATCTATGATGATAGATAGTAAATTATCTTTTTTATTAGTCACCTATTTGGGGTGACTGCATGAAGTTTAAATCATTCTGGGGCAAACTAAACTCGGTATAGAGAAAGACAGCACTAAAAGCATGCCGTGCTTACAGAACAGTGTCTGATAAAGCTGCGTTTATTATAGCAGCGGATCTGTTAGCAAAGAAATTCGCGCTGATACAAAAAGCTTCACTGCAAAAACGGAAGTTAGAACAAAAACTATTGAAACCTGAGAAAGAAGATGGTCTGCTACCAGCAGGGTTACCGTTAGAAGTTTTTGAAAAGTCGCACAAAAGGTCGTTTTATAAAAAAAACTCGTTTAAAAAGCATAGCAAAACAAAAAAACAATTGTATTTTTTCAGCCTTTTTTATATTATTAATGTATTTTTCCCCTTGGCCCTTTGTTCCTTGTAGGAACCACAGGATATAATAATGATAAATAAGTAATTATGTGTTTTTCCATGTCGCTGAAGATGATTGGTTAAGGCTAGTTTGCACTACTATACTTTGTATTAATACATGCCAAAAACACTAAGTAATATGTAAAAGTCTGATAGTGTGAATGCATCTGTGATGAAAATAACAAGTATTATGAAAAAACAGATTGACATCCCATACGACTTCATCGTTTTTTGAAAAATTTCTAAACAATAATACTTTTCATTGGATCAGGGTTGCATTTTATTTCATGTGTGATAGCTTATACTTTGTGTGATGGTGGGAACGCAAACTCTTATGTTAAATTAAATTTTTTGACAGTCGCAACAAAACTCATTAGATTTCTATTTCACAAAGTATTATGGAATACGCAAGACTTGTGAGATAGTGTAAACTAGCCTTTAGTTCACTAAATGCTGCTTACAAACACTGTAAAAGACCGCTTTGACACCATGTCTTGGTTAAACTCATTACATTTCTATTTCACAAAGTATTATGGAATACGTAAGACTTGAGAGATAGTGTAAACTATCCTTTAGTTCACTAAATGCTGTTTACAAACACTTTATAAGACCGCTTAGACTCCATGTCTTGGTTAGGCCATATATACTTTAGTTGCTAGTCTTTCGAATGGTGTCACCAAATATAACGTTTCTTGAAAGGACCTGCGGCGATGTTAATTTTATCTTCTTTCTTTGACTCGGCGGCTAAAAATAATTTTGTAAATGAGCAACCACAATTTTTTTAATTTAAAAAGCTTTTTCGCTAAAACTATTCTTTGAAACCTTGCGAAAAAATTTTTAAATACATTGTATACATGACAAGGTTGCAAAAAAGTAATAAAATTTTTGCCAGAGAAACAATTGAAGCACAGCCGCGAAAAACGTTGTAAACGCCACATTTTGCAAAAACTGTTTTTTTGCAGATAAACGTTGACTTTACTCTCTTACACAGTTTAAACATCAAATCAACCAAAACTATGCACCTTAACGCCTTCAAAATGGCGTACAAAGTGTCAGCCAGTGGAAGAACATTGCAAGTTACTAACATAATGATGAAACCGAAATGGTTTTGCAGTGCGGAATAATGTTTTAAAAGCCTTTTGCATTAAAGTTTTTATTATCACTATTTTAAATAATAGAAAAAAAAAATTTTTAAAACAAATAATGCTGCTTGTCAAAAAACGTTTTTTTGCTCTCCTGAAAAATTATTATTTTGTAACTTAAAACGTTATTCGCGGCTGTGCTTCAATTATCTGTGAATTGCTTTTAAATTTTGACGATTTTTTTTTGATAAAAATAATAAGAAAATTTATAATTTACTGCAAGTTTAATGTGAGTTTTGTGAGAAACTTTACAAAAAAATGGTAAAAATGTGTCACAGTGTCAAATTGCGACTTTAGTCGGGCCAACGGTAACCCTGGCTACCAGTAAACGTTGATGGTCGAACAAACTTATTTCTGATGTAAAAAGTTGGTTGGAGAGGAAGAATGGGGACATTGAGTACTGAGAGCGTGCACGTTGCCTTTAGAGGGCACATTCATCGTTTTGTACTGATCTTTACACCTTTCTTTCCGTGTTGTCATGACCTGATTGAAGATGCTGAGCATGTTTTCTTCATATGTCCGAGGTTCAGTTCCCAAAGGAGTTATCTAGGACATCAGTCCTAGATGGAGATGGTGGATTCACCTGCAAGTTGGGGATGTATTGCAAACTATGTCAGGCTCGTTCTTATGTAGGGTATTCATTCGGTTAACCGTTAACTACCCGATTAACTGATCGGTTAATTTAAAATTGGCTTTTTTCGATTAACGATTAAACCGGTTAATTTCAGTCGATTAACCGATGGTACAAAATTTTGAATTTTTTGTAGTATTAAACCATAATTTTTTGTGTTTTTAATTATGGGTGAGTTCCAAAACGTCAGTTGCAAAGCATTTCGCTTTTTTAAATGCATTTTACAATGCAATCATGTAGAATTTTACAATGTTATCTGTACCAAAGTTCACCAAAAAAGTTACCAAAGTGCACCAAAAAAATTGTGTTTAGAAATATTTTTGCATACAACTTATTTCGTTCAAGAAATTCATTATTAAAATACAGTACACAAACAGAAATTAAGGAATTCGGAAATGAACTTTTTTGCAGAATGCTCGGTGCTGAGCTTTGCCAGGATGAGTTAGATGATGAACAGAATTAACCGAAAAATTAGAAGTATTAAAAGTTTAAAAAATAAAACAGGAAATGGAAGATTTTTATGTTTAGAAAAATCCAGTAAAAAGACTCATGAATCAGAAATTTTGTTTTATGGGTTGCTTTCGATTTCTCCAACATCTACGATAATTGAAAGAATTTTTTCCATGTCAAGTTTTATCAAAACTAAAGAAAAGTGCCAAATTAACCAATTGTTAATAAAATAATTAATATTTATTCACTTCATGTTTTGGTTTATTTTTAATTCAACTTTTCTTTTATTTCACAATTTGTATGGTTTTTATTTGTTACTTTTGTTTGTTTACCTTTTGAAACATATGTTTTTTTGATTTACTAAATTTTACTGCAAAAATTTCTGCAGTAAAAATTTGTAAATACTCAAACAAGAACTGTCACTTTTCGCTCTCAATTTATGTTCTCATTTACTGCATTTTGTGTACTCGAACGCAATTGCGTAAAATGCAGTAAAGTTTAGTATAAAATAGTAAAAACTTTTGTGTTCTCGAACGCAACTAGTTTAGTGAGAACAACAGCTGTTTGTTTCAATATATGGCATTTTTGTTTCATTTCACACATTTCAATCGAAAAGTTTCTACACGCGAGAGTTACAGAACATGCGCACTTTTTTACTTTCGTTTAAAATAAAACAATTTGAAATAAAACCAAAAAATTTTTATTTTTTACAGCTATGTGAATTATAGTCAAGGCGAATTCATTATAGGTGGTCTTAAAAGCCCTGCTGAGAACTCTTTTTTTTTGGCTTTATTATTTTGTTTTATTCAGAGTTTAAAAAAATGCAATAACTTTAATTTCTTTTGATTTGACTTCTGCTTGTGCTTCTGAAATCAACAACAGTTTCAGTCAAATCAAATCATAAAACGAAAAACAAACAGTTGAACGAATCTTTTGCTAGCAGTTGTTTTAAAAATTGTGATTTTGATTTTCTTTTCTTTTGAACAGTTTCGCAAGTTACCCTACGTTTCCACATGCAAGTAATTACTTGCAAGAAGTGTAATGTATTATCAACAAAAAATCGAGGAAACAGCCGATTGGCTAAAAGTTCAAAAATTGTGTAAATGTTAGTGAAAAAGTGTGAGTGTATTGAGTTTTCGAACTTGCACTTGCATGTTGAAACGAGGGTAAAAGTACAATCAGTCTCTTTGCTTTTGTACTTGCATGTGGAAACGCGAGGTAAGTCGCAAACGGTCGCAGGATAAAACTTTCTGTATTTGCAAGATGTAACTTATAAGCAACTGCAATCAGGGTTGTGAACTATTTCGAACCAAAAAGTGCTAAATAAAATTTAAATAAAAAACTTAATGAAATGTTTAAAAACCAAGTTTTATTAATTACACTGGTCGTCAAAAAAATAGTTTTAAATAAAAATATATGAAACACAAAGATTTTACAGCGCTTAATTGAAATCCGTTTTCAATTTTTTTTAGCATGTCTGTCGACCGAAATAAGGCGGTTACATACATTTAATCATAACTTGAGAACGATTTGTGCGATTTTGATCTTTTACAAATGATTATTTTCAAAATTATTTCCTAATTAGTATGTACACCTTTTTATCATTTATTAGTAATGCAGGTATATTATGAATAAAATAAGACATTAAATCATGAAGATCAGTAAACAAACTGCTAACTAGACGTGATTGAATAAACTATTTGGATTTAGCACGCTAAGGTCAATTAAAATCACAAAATCAAGTCCTCCTACCCCGATTTTTTTTTTTTTTTTTTTGCCGAAGAGTGTTAATAAAACATTAACATTTTTAAATATTTCAGAAAACTAAAGTAATACAATTTCAAATACACGCGGAAAGAATTATTTTCTAAAGGCTAGATTACACTATCTCACAAGTCTTACGTATTCCATAATACTTTGTGGGATAGAAATCTAATGAGTTTTGTTGCGACTGTCGAACAATTTTAATTAATTTAAGAATTTTATTAAACCGCCATATGTGTATAATTGAAATTCTTATATTTGGTTAAATGTATGACCAACTCCAGTTTTGACCTTTCTTGAGGCATCCTAGGCACTACACGGGCCAAATATAAGAATTTCAATTAAACACATATGGCGGTTTAATAAAATTCTTAAATTAATTAAAATTGTTCGTCTTTTGTGAATACATAAAATCAAAAGTTGTGAACAGATTTTAATCATTTATAGCTTGTTTTGTTTGTAATATTGTTTTTTATATGACTCTATAAAATTAGAAGCATAGCTCCATTTTTCAATTTTTTATGAATTTTTAAAAACAAAAATTCCGAAATTTTAATAAAAAAATTATTTTTTTTTCCAGAAAAAAAAAATTATGTTTCTAAAACGACTGCGCATACAAGAAAAACGTTTTACCTTTCTTAAAGTAAATTTTATTGCGGAATTTCGGTTTTTTTTAGTTTTTCAATAACCCAATAAAAAATTTCATCATTTTGCGAAGCACTAAAGGTACATTTAAAAAAATAAGCGCAGAATTATGCGCTACGCAATAAGACATACAGAAATGCAGTAAAGTAAGTGAAAGAACTCTCAACAACTTTTATTAAAAAAAAAAAAAAAACATTTAAAGTGCTACGGCATTCCCTTACCACGAAGCAGGTTTGTAAGGGAGAACACTAAAAATAACTGTATCAAAACATTCAGTGTGTAAAGCTGATCGTTACATCCAACAATTTTTATGTGCGCTGAATAATGCGCTTTATGTGTCAAAAATGTATTGCTTCAAAGTGGGAACTCGCCATATAAAATTCATGTCTTCCGTAAGCGCAATGGTAAGCGAAACTTTTATGTTTCTCCCTTACAAACCTGCTTCGTTGGAAGCTCCATTTTTTATTGGGAAGCTAAAGCGTTTTTGAGTTACGCGAACATATGTTGTGCAACCTCCTTAATTTTCGAAATAACGGTATATCTCGAAAACCAAAGCCAATATGAAGAAAAAAGTTTTAACTTTCTTAAAGTAAATTTTATTGCCGAATTTCGGTTTTTTTTAGTTTTTCAATAAGCTAAAGCGTTTTTGAGTTGCGCGAACATATGTTGTGCAACATCCTTAATTTTCGAAATAACGGTATATCTCGAAAACTAAAGCTAACCTAAAAAAACGGCTAGCACCACTGGATTCAGCGACCCCGAATTAGTTAAAATTAGTTAAAAATCTTTCGTTCGTATCATACTAAAATATTAAACTGCAAATACTTTAATCTATCTATACAATATATAATTTCTTAGTATGTAAGGATGTTTGCATGTATGTCCTATTCTTTCCGCAATTTTCTGAAGCCATCTGATGACATAGGAAGCTGAAATTTGGCATACTTAAAGTATTTTCTCTGCGGAAGATCGTAACGAAGCCAGATTTTCGATTTTCGGTCTTTAAGACCGGCTTTTCATCTAGTATCTGATTGAATAGATGTTTTTTTTTTATCATATGGGGAACTTTGGGCCCCACTTGGCACGACTAGGCACCGTCGGATTGAGCTGAAAAATTAGGACTTGATTTCTTACACCAAACCTCATATTTTAAGCAGCGCAAACATTTAAATTTAAAAAAAAAAAATCCCATACAAGATGCGACCAGTCTAATGAATACCCTATCCTTATGGAACTCGTTAGGGCCTAAACGGCCATAGTGGAGGTAAGTTAACCTGCCAATCCTGATAAAAAATATTTCATGGTCGTACTGCCGCGATTTGGACGATGTTTGAGGTGTTTTAGCGTATTCAAATCTCGGACAATATCATTCGACCATCTTACCTCGTAAAACAACATACAGACATGTATACGTGCACGCATACATTATACATTCTTACAAATAAATTAATGAAATTTAAATAATTATTCTTACTTTTACATCTGATTTTTTCTACATTTTAACAAAATTATCGGTTTAATGCCTTGTATACACTGAGCGACTAAATGCATTTTACAAAATGCATTTTACAATGCAATCATGTAGAATTTTACAATGTTATCTGTACCAAAGTTCACCAAAAAAGTTACCAAAGTGCACCAAAAAAATTGTGTTTAGAAATATTTTTGCATACAACTTATTTCGTTCAAGAAATTCATTATTAAAATACAGTACACAAACAGAAATTAAGGAATTCGGAAATGAACTTTTTTGCAGAATGCTCGGTGCTGAGCTTTGCCAGGATGAGTTAGATGATGAACAGAATTAACCGAAAAATTAGAAGTATTAAAAGTTTAAAAAATAAAACAGGAAATGGAAGATTTTTATGTTTAGAAAAATCCAGTAAAAAGACTCATGGATCAGAAATTTTGTTTTATGGGTTGCTTTCGATTTCTCCAACATCTACGATAATTGAAAGAATTTTTTCCATGTCAAGTTTTATCAAAACTAAAGAAAAGTGCCAAATTAACCAATTGTTAATAAAATAATTAATATTTATTCACTTCATGTTTTGGTTTATTTTTAATTCAACTTTTCTTTTATTTCACAATTTGTATGGTTTTTATTTGTTACTTTTGTTTGTTTACCTTTTGAAACATATGTTTTTTTGATTTACTAAATTTTACTGCAAAAATTTCTGCAGTAAAAATTTGTAAATACTCAAACAAGAACTGTCACTTTTCGCTCTCAATTTATGTTCTCATTTACTGCATTTTGTGTACTCGAACGCAATTGCGTAAAATGCAGTAAAGTTTAGTATAAAATAGTAAAAACTTTTGTGTTCTCGAACGCAACTAGTTTAGTGAGAACAACAGCTGTTTGTTTCAATATATGGCATTTTTGTTTCATTTCACACATTTCAATCGAAAAGTTTCTACACGCGAGAGTTACAGAACATGCGCACTTTTTTACTTTCGTTTAAAATAAAACAATTTGAAATAAAACCAAAAAATTTTTATTTTTTACAGCTATGTGAATTATAGTCAAGGCGAATTCATTATAGGTGGTCTTAAAAGCCCTGCTGAGAACTCTTTTTTTTTGGCTTTATTATTTTGTTTTATTCAGAGTTTAAAAAAATGCAATAACTTTAATTTCTTTTGATTTGACTTCTGCTTGTGCTTCTGAAATCAACAACAGTTTCAGTCAAATCAAATCATAAAACGAAAAACAAACAGTTGAACGAATCTTTTGCTAGCAGTTGTTTTAAAAATTGTGATTTTGATTTTCTTTTCTTTTGAACAGTTTCGCAAGTTACCCTACGTTTCCACATGCAAGTAATTACTTGCAAGAAGTGTAATGTATTATCAACAAAAAATCGAGGAAACAGCCGATTGGCTAAAAGTTCAAAAATTGTGTAAATGTTAGTGAAAAAGTGTGAGTGTATTGAGTTTTCGAACTTGCACTTGCATGTTGAAACGAGGGTAAAAGTACAATCAGTCTCTTTGCTTTTGTACTTGCATGTGGAAACGCGAGGTAAGTCGCAAACGGTCGCAGGATAAAACTTTCTGTATTTGCAAGATGTAACTTATAAGCAACTGCAATCAGGGTTGTGAACTATTTCGAACCAAAAAGTGCTAAATAAAATTTAAATAAAAAACTTAATGAAATGTTTAAAAACCAAGTTTTATTAATTACACTGGTCGTCAAAAAAATAGTTTTAAATAAAAATATATGAAACACAAAGATTTTACAGCGCTTAATTGAAATCCGTTTTCAATTTTTTTTAGCATGTCTGTCGACCGAAATAAGGCGGTTACATACATTTAATCATAACTTGAGAACGATTTGTGCGATTTTGATCTTTTACAAATGATTATTTTCAAAATTATTTCCTAATTAGTATGTACACCTTTTTATCATTTATTAGTAATGCAGGTATATTATGAATAAAATAAGACATTAAATCATGAAGATCAGTAAACAAACTGCTAACTAGACGTGATTGAATAAACTATTTGGATTTAGCACGCTAAGGTCAATTAAAATCACAAAATCAAGTCCTCCTACCCCGATTTTTTTTTTTTTTTTTTTGCCGAAGAGTGTTAATAAAACATTAACATTTTTAAATATTTCAGAAAACTAAAGTAATACAATTTCAAATACACGCGGAAAGAATTATTTTCTAAAGGCTAGATTACACTATCTCACAAGTCTTACGTATTCCATAATACTTTGTGGGATAGAAATCTAATGAGTTTTGTTGCGACTGTCGAACAATTTTAATTAATTTAAGAATTTTATTAAACCGCCATATGTGTATAATTGAAATTCTTATATTTGGTTAAATGTATGACCAACTCCAGTTTTGACCTTTCTTGAGGCATCCTAGGCACTACACGGGCCAAATATAAGAATTTCAATTAAACACATATGGCGGTTTAATAAAATTCTTAAATTAATTAAAATTGTTCGTCTTTTGTGAATACATAAAATCAAAAGTTGTGAACAGATTTTAATCATTTATAGCTTGTTTTGTTTGTAATATTGTTTTTTATATGACTCTATAAAATTAGAAGCATAGCTCCATTTTTCAATTTTTTATGAATTTTTAAAAACAAAAATTCCGAAATTTTAATAAAAAAATTATTTTTTTTTCCAGAAAAAAAAAATTATGTTTCTAAAACGACTGCGCATACAAGAAAAACGTTTTACCTTTCTTAAAGTAAATTTTATTGCGGAATTTCGGTTTTTTTTAGTTTTTCAATAACCCAATAAAAAATTTCATCATTTTGCGAAGCACTAAAGGTACATTTAAAAAAATAAGCGCAGAATTATGCGCTACGCAATAAGACATACAGAAATGCAGTAAAGTAAGTGAAAGAACTCTCAACAACTTTTATTAAAAAAAAAAAAAAAACATTTAAAGTGCTACGGCATTCCCTTACCACGAAGCAGGTTTGTAAGGGAGAACACTAAAAATAACTGTATCAAAACATTCAGTGTGTAAAGCTGATCGTTACATCCAACAATTTTTATGTGCGCTGAATAATGCGCTTTATGTGTCAAAAATGTATTGCTTCAAAGTGGGAACTCGCCATATAAAATTCATGTCTTCCGTAAGCGCAATGGTAAGCGAAACTTTTATGTTTCTCCCTTACAAACCTGCTTCGTTGGAAGCTCCATTTTTTATTGGGAAGCTAAAGCGTTTTTGAGTTACGCGAACATATGTTGTGCAACCTCCTTAATTTTCGAAATAACGGTATATCTCGAAAACCAAAGCCAATATGAAGAAAAAAGTTTTAACTTTCTTAAAGTAAATTTTATTGCCGAATTTCGGTTTTTTTTAGTTTTTCAATAAGCTAAAGCGTTTTTGAGTTGCGCGAACATATGTTGTGCAACATCCTTAATTTTCGAAATAACGGTATATCTCGAAAACTAAAGCTAACCTAAAAAAACGGCTAGCACCACTGGATTCAGCGACCCCGAATTAGTTAAAATTAGTTAAAAATCTTTCGTTCGTATCATACTAAAATATTAAACTGCAAATACTTTAATCTATCTATACAATATATAATTTCTTAGTATGTAAGGATGTTTGCATGTATGTCCTATTCTTTCCGCAACTTTCTGAAGCCACACAGAAAAAAGTAAAAAACGGGCTTGATCACCAAAATAATTGAAACAAGCAAAAAATTGTTTAACTTTGCACCTATCACCGAAATGATTATACCAATTACTCAAATTTGCAAA
Organism: Pollenia angustigena; assembly: GCA_930367215.1. NCBI lineage: Eukaryota > Metazoa > Arthropoda > Insecta > Diptera > Polleniidae > Pollenia > Pollenia angustigena. Next base: position 26,416,534 of record OV884059.1, read on the forward strand.
AATTGCAAAACAAGGATTTTTTTCCAATTAAAAAGTTTTTACATTTTAATTACAAAAATTATTGAAAAAATTATTAATATTAAACAATATTTTAATTGAATGAATTAACAAATTAATTAAAAAAATATCAATATTTTAATTGAATGAATTACTAAGGTAATTGATGACAATACAGAAAATTAATTATTTTAATAATTGTATTGATTAAAACAGTGATTGAATTTTTGCATTAAATCGATTAAATTTTTAATTGAATAAATTACACAGTGTATTTGAAATACACTCTAAATTCAATTACGCAAATTATTGAATCAAAAAAATTTTTAATTGAATAAGTTTGTTAAATCAATTCAGTTGATGGTTAAATGAAGCAAAATAAAATTATTTAAAATATATGTTTTATTTAAATATGGTTTAAAAATAACTTGTTTTATTTGTTAAATTGTAATAGCTCATGCTTAATTGTACAAATTTTGGAAGATTTTTTTACAGAGGAATTTCATACATACAACTTTGTATAAAACTGTAGAATAACTCTGATTCTTCAGGGTATTCAAGATTGAAAACAAAAAACTGTTTTTGTTGTGTAATTTGGCTGTACTTTTTTTCACCTATTCACTTTAAACGCACAACATGAAATGACGCCAAAAATAATTCAAGAATTAATAAACAAAGAAAATAAACACCAAATTTCGATTGCGACCATAACCACCGTCAACACTGTGGTCAGCCACAAGGCGATTTTTTATTTTACGCATAATTACATATGTATGTAGGCTCATTATTGACATTGTTGGTGGTCATAATTGTAATTCGTCTATACCAAATTTCAGTTCATTTTTTACTTTTTGGTAGTTTTTTTTTTGCAAGCGACGCTGACTGTTCTTTTTGATGAATAAAATATGTGTGTATGTACATGTAAGGGCAAAGACAATAAATTTATAATTTTTCGCAAACTGTTGATGAGAGAGGAAAGCAACAAGGAGAAAGCAACAAAGTGTTCAATTCAAACAACCGAGTTGATTGATTCAATTAAACTTATAATTAAAATAAAGCTTAAAATCAAGTAAAATTTTAATTGAAAAAAAATATTTTTTTTTAATTAAATCAATTAAGAACGTAATCAAATTTATTTTAAAATTCAAATATCACTATTAATTGAAAAAAAACTGCCAATAATTTTTTCTGTGCATCTGATGACATAGGAAGCTGAAATTTGGCATACTTAAAGTATTTTCTCTGCGGAAGATCGTAACGAAGCCAGATTTTCGATTTTCGGTCTTTAAGACCGGCTTTTCATCTAGTATCTGATTGAATAGATGTTTTTTTTTTATCATATGGGGAACTTTGGGCCCCACTTGGCACGACTAGGCACCGTCGGATTGAGCTGAAACCTCATATTTTAAGCAGCGCAAACATTTAAATTTAAAAAAAAAAAATCCCATACAAGATGCGACCAGTCTAATGAATACCCTATTCTTATGGAACTCGTTAGGGCCTAAACGGCCATAGTGGAGGTAAGTTAACCTGCCAATCCTGATAAAAAATATTTCATGGTCGTACTGCCGCGATTTGGACGATGTTTGAGGTGTTTTAGCGTATTCAAATCTCGGACAATATCATTCGACCATCTTACCTCGTAAAACAACATACAGACATGTATACGTGCACGCATACATTATACATTCTTACAAATAAATTAATGAAATTTAAATAATTATTCTTACTTTTACATCTGATTTTTTCTACATTTTAACAAAATTATCGGTTTAATGCCTTGTATACACTGAGCGACTGTGAGGGGGCTGTGTTTTGCTTACTTAAAACATATTTACATGCATTTCCCTTTTGCTTAGATATGTATGTATGCGTATGCCCATGCATGGTCTTGTGTAATTTATATTATGGTCTGTGCAATCATAGTAAACGAGGTATTTGTCATGCCAAGTGTAAAGGTATGTTCACATTTTTCAAATACTTGACGAATAAATCCGAAAAACGAGTGACCAATTTTTTTTTAATAAGTTTTATGGATTGACTACACAATTTTTTTCTTAAAACATATCATAGTAAATTGTTATTTATAAAGTATAACATTTTGAAAACATAGTGGTTACGTGTGACACATCAAGTATTTGTTGAGTGTGACCATAGATGAATAGATATATTTTTTTTTACTAAATAAATACTTTTGATTATTAAACGTATATGCATATGAAATGCAGTATATTTATGTATGTACCACAGAGCATACAGAGGCGTCACGAGACAGAAAATATTGTGTTTTTTCTGTCTTTTTCTTCGAAAGCTGCCCTTTTTGCATTTTTTGTTTTGATTACGCAATTCGTAATGATAGTAGCGGCCTGTTTTTACACATTGCAACTTTACACAGCGTTTACATTTGCCAGTACTGGCAAGACAGTAAGCTTATACATATTAGTTGGCAAAACAATGCAAAAACAAAATACCTGTAAAAGTGTATGTATTAGTGAAAAAGTTTGAATGAATTGCTACTGTCTTGCCAGTACTGGCAAATGTAAACGCTATGTTAGAATAAAAAAACATTTTCTTTCTCTTTCTTCGAAAGCTGCCCTCGTAAATGATTTGGGCATTTTTCATACGTCATTTTTTTCATCTCTGTATGCTTTGTGGTATGTACTACATTAAACTGGTCCAAAATCGCTTTTTGCAAGTCAGTTTTGACCAGTCTTGCCAAAAAAGAGTTTGTAAATTGCACATCACTTTGTCCCTAATTACACATTTGAAGCAAAATTACCCACACAAAACCAAGAAAGTAGCTTTGATAGAATGAATTTGCCTTTCTAAACCTTATTGATATTTTCGTTTGCAATTAAATCGTTATGTTTACAAAGGATGCACACATTTATTTCCGAACATAAGCAATATTGTCAGCAGAAGAACCTTATAATAACGTTTATGCGCAAGTTTCAACAGCACATACTTTTAAAAAAATAGTTCCGTTTGATGCAAACAAATTTACTGACGAATGGGCATCCGGTAGTGCCCACTCAATAGTCTTTAAATAAACTGCACAAATATTTTTTTAATTTTCTAATAAAACTTTAGAAACTTGTTTCTTAAATTCTAAAATCTATGGAAGCGTTTGTGTTGAAAAGAAAAAAATAAAAATAACGTCAGTTTTAAAATGTTTGACTGCGATGGAAACTTAAAAAGCTGACGATAAATCAATGTCCGAAATGAAAAACTTGGCGGTCAAAAATGATTAAATAAAAAGAACTCAAAGTAAAATTGCACACAGCCTACACATGGGCTACACATGTACATAAGCAAAAAATAACACACATTATGTGTGACTACACTTAGGTTGGCAGCACATGAAAGGATACGTCGTTGCTTATATCTGCACAGATTTTTACAATTTACGACTACGGCAACACAGTAATACATGGTCAATTGTGCAAAAAATCTTGCATCGTGTTACCACAATCGTAGAAATTTTGTCCCTTATCACACTTCCATCAATGTACGTTATTACATGGCGAGCAAATTGTGTATTTTGGACCTCTCTAATGTACATACTATGTAGGTACTCTTATGTATTTTTTATACATACATACTTACATTTCTATTTGTATAAAGTATAAATAAGGGAAATGTCAGTAATATTAACATTGTTTGTGTATTCGCCTTAGTTGATTATTTATCTTTAGTTTTCACACTTTTATGTACACACAGGAAATTTTTTTGTAAAGACAAGGTTGTTTAAAGAAAAGAAAAGTTCTTCATTGTTTTCGTTTGATTAAGATTTCTTTATGTTTAAAAAGAATAAAAAATAATTTTTTATACACATTAATGTATGCAAATTTTTAAAGGTTATTTGTAAAGCTTATGTAAAAAAAAAATCTGTTTGCTTTGCTGCAACAAGTTGCTTGTATTTAATAATCCGATTTAGTATTTTTACAACTGAAATTGTCTTTAAAACAGGTATGTGAGATTAATCGGCTAATCGAAATTTTTAGTAATCAGAATTTCGATTAATCAACATTTCTGATTAATCAAAGTTCTGATTAATTGAATAAATAATTTTATCGTTGATTAATCAAGTTTAAAAAATTTTATTTAAAAATTTCTAAGCCATATTAAACTATTGTGGTAAATAAGATAAGTATGCTGTTTTCACAATACAAGTAATTGAACGTTAACATTTATATGAAAGGCAATACATTTTTTGACTGCTTTTCTTATAAATTTTATTACAAGCTCAATCAGTTGTATTATAACAATCGAACAAAAGTAATACCACTTCAAGTGTATTTAAAGCCGTATAATCTCATGTAAGATCCTGCAATATCTTGAAATATGTGCCATGTTGGCCACACTGGCAGGGTAATTAGAACCCTGATCAGTAGAAAAAGCGGAAGGGTGCCAGATTGACAAATTCACAAAAATCGACCAGTCATGATAGGACATACTACTAAATTAGTCAACCGATAGAATAAAGTAGGCTGCAGTTGGTATCCAATTGCATGGCAGACAAGTCTGAGAAAAGAAAAATTGATGACTTCCGGCCTTTTCGTTTAACACGTCGTAGGAAGTGGATGGTGAAAATCCAACCAATTGTAGGGGAAGCCTTTCTAAAATCTTTGGAAAAAGGTGTCCTGATGATCTGAACTAAGCAACCAGTGAAATGCGCAAAGATACTAGCTTTCCCTCAACAATAAACTTCAATGTTCGAGTTTTCTCAGAGATTTCGTTAAACGAGTTCAAGATTCATTCAGGGGTCCCGCAAGGCTCTGTTCTTTCTCCTACTCTATTCCTTATTTTTTTAAATGACCTCCTATGTCAAACTTCCAACCATTCCTACTCATTTGCAGATGACAGCAGCCTGCAGACCAGGCGTATTTGATGTCGGTGCTATGAGGCAGAATATGAATGATACGCTTGGACGAGACCTGGACATAGTCTCGGAATGTGGTTGTTCAAATAAGGTCGATTTAAATGCCCGAAAACCCCAATGTTGCGTGATGACGCATAAACGCGCGACAGATCAAGGTGCCTCATCTGTATATATATATGGGTGGTGTAATTATTGAGAAATCAGAATCTCTTGATGTTCTGGGCATGAAGATACAATGTGATGTCCGATGGACAGAACATATATTCAAGGTGTCGAAAGAAGCATTCAAGTGCCTCGGTTTTTTAAGACGGTGTAAGATAAATTTCACTCCATCTAATCTCCTTATTATTTATACCACCTACATACATCCGACCGCGTATGAAATACAACTCTCATGTTTGAACCAGGGCTTCAAAGTCTATTTTGGAGCTTCTCGACCGCGTGCAGGAGAGAGCGAAGTGTCTCATTGGTGACAATAGGGTATCCAATTCTAATGACTCACTTGAGCACCATCGCAATGTGGGTTGTATATGCGTGTTTTATCGGTACTACAATGCGATGTGTTCTGACGAAATTAGGGATCTGGTTCCCGAAACCCTACGTTGGTTCGTAATACCCGTTTTTCCTTAAGAGCCCATCCTTTTGTGGTCGATTGGCAGGTAAATCGTACAACGAATTACAGGGAGAATTCGTTTTTTGGCCGGACTGTTAGTATGTGGAATAACCTTCCTACTGAAGTCTTCCCTCTCACTTACAACATGAATAAGTTCAAGTCGAATGTGCACAAACACTACTTCCTCTTTCATCCTTCCCATAACCTTTTTTCCTTGTTCCAACACAATGCAATACTTTAGCAGGGGTCATCCCCTGAGTGCTGGTCCTAACAGAAAAAAAATGAAATAAGTATTTTCAAAAAATTTTAACATCCTTTTATTACAATTATTATATTAAATTCTTTATAACAGAACTCATTTAAAATAAGTTTATGAAAATCTTATTAATAGCTGATTTACACTATTACACAAGTCTTTCGTATTTTGAAAAAAAAATACGAAAGAAAAATGTTAAACAATAATTAGATCAGAGATTAAATTTCTACAAAAGTGCCAAAATTTTGAAAGAAAATACCAATATGCATTTGGAATTCATTTTGCTTATTTATATAAGTAATAAAATTAAACAAACAAAAGAATTACAAAAATTAAAAACTTGACAAATGGTAACGCTGCTTTCAAACAAATGCCAGGTTGTCAGTGCTGCCACAGTAAGAAAATAATGTTTTGCCACTTTTATAGTGAATCGAAAGATGTAAAAGGGAAGATAGTGAGATAATAACATTTTGTAAAGATGTTAATAAATTTAAATTTTTAAGTCCCAATTTACATTATACGATTTTTGTCGTTGCGATTTTTGTCGTTTCTTCTTTGAAGTCGGTCTGATATTTACATTGTACGATTTTTGTCGTTAAAACTTTTTCTATGCAACCGAACTTCAATACATTTTTCGTCAAATGAGATAACGAATGAGCGAACAAAATGAATCGAAGAGTACACTCGCTTGTGTACCCCTTCTCGCCAATAAGGTAAGAATCGCAACGACAAAAATCGTTTAATGTAAAAGCAGACTAACTCTATGGGTATTAGGGTGTCCCAAAAATTTTTTTCTTTATGATTTTCTTAGGTGCTCAATTAAAATTTAAAAGCTTATAGGGTAAAGTATTTTTGGTTTTTTTTTTAAGAATTTTCGGAATAGGTTTAGAGGTCGCGCAAATGGAGTTTTCATAAAAAAAAGGAGTTTTCGGCCTTTTTTACTCATAACTTGGTTAATACCACGAGTTTCTTCACTCCTGAGGAAACAGTTTTAAATAAAAGTATCCAAGCTTTATTCCTGTGTGAAAAAATTATAAGTTTTTGTGATGAGTTTACTCATTTAGATACCCTTAATTTCAATTTTTCGTAATTTTTTCAAAAATTTTGTAATAACGCTCTACAACTTTTTAAGTTTAAATAAAAACGAAAAAAACTAATGATGCAGTTTGAATATGAATGAATAATTTTTAAATTTGTTCTTACCGTTCCTGAGTTATACCCGTTTTTATCTTTATACCCAGTATATGTTATTATAAGCTGTTTGCCAGTTCACCAATCTTACCCAATCAACAAAAAAAAACTTTTCTTTTGCTCTGTGAAAAATCATTTATTGAGGTTCTTGTGATGCAGTTCTATACCTTGCAATAAATTCTGGTAATCAGTTTCAGAAGTTGTGACATTAATAAAGGTATAAGCCAAAGCCACACCTCGTTCTGCCACATCATTTACCACTTGTAGTTGTTGAACTTTTTTCTTTTCCTCTTGAAATGACTTGGTGGCTTTCCAATTCTCTGGATCTATTTTTAAAAAATCGATTGAAATATTGCAAGCTTCAAAAAAAGTTAGACTGGCTTTTGAAATGAATTGTTGAATTTCTTTATTTCTAAAGTTTTCTTTTGTTAAAGTTACATTTGCTACTTCATAATCGCTGCATGGAGTATCTGCAAGTTTTTTTGTCATTAAGTGCAAAGTTTTGGTGTCGATACCAGTGTTCGAAAATAAACACTAAATATCGTTCTTTAATGTTCGGTTCGGTAGATTTGTGGAAAACACAAACGCTAATACCCAGTAAAAAATGGTGCTTACTGGTAAGCAGGTTTGTAAGGGAGAGAAGCACAATTCCCCCTTACAAACCTGCTTACAAGAGGCATGATTTTTATATGGCGAATTCCCACTTGGAAGCACTATTTTTTTGTAAAATCACTGCGTTTTTCATGGCTTACATTATTCCGTGAAGCAATAGCTTCCAAAAACCGCAGCTTTCATACTGATTAATTGCTTCTATACTGTATACAAGAAGCGCAACACAAAAACTTATGCAAAAGAACAAAAAGCAAAACAAACACACAACTCAGTTAATATGTAATTTTTAAAATAGAACGAAACTGTACGCAAATTAAAAAGAAAACAACAACAAATCTAGTAATTGACCACACAAAAATTTGCTTGCGTCCTCTCTGCTCAAAAACAATTTGCTGACTGATTGCGTAATTAAAAAGAAGTAATTTTAAGCATCTCTTGTTTTCGATTACATGTCGGGAATAATCGTAAACACATTTTGAAATCATTGCAATACAACGTGCTTCCATGTAAGGGATTAACAGAAGCACTTTAAACTTTGGTCGTAAATTTTTTCTTTAAAATAATCATTTCAACTACTCCCTTACAACCTGCTTACTTATAAGGGATTATGCGAAGCTATTAAATAATTTTCATATACTTATATTAAAAATTGACTTAAATGGTTTTCGCTTCCCTGTTGCTTCTAAGTAGTATGTAATAGCCAGCACATATATCAGCGATCTTGTACTTTTCTTGCTTCCGAAAACCATAAAATTTTTTACTGGGTAGTGTTTGTGTAGAAATTCATTAAAAAAAATAACGTTTCCTTGTTTGTCATCTTTCGAACACAAAAATAATGCTGTTTTCATCATACTCAACAAATGATGAGAACATTAAATTCCGTTCGGGTTTTTTTTAAAAATCCACGAACTTCAATGTGTTCGGTTCGGCTCGTTAATGTGCGTCGCTTTTTGCTGATAAAAAAAAACCAAACATTTTTTACAAAAACAAAATACACACACGAAAAAAACATTATAGAACATTAAAATATAATGTTTTTCTACAGTATCACTACAATTGTTCTGTTTTTTAACGAAGAACCGAACATTATATAATGTTCGGATGTTTAGATCAATAAATTTCAGAAGTTAATGACAGTTAAAACCTAACTTTAAAAATTTATGGAAATATACAATAATTATAACGAAAAAAGTATCACCATTTTTAAGGTTCAAACTATAAAAATAATGTAACTCGGAAACTGTAGGACAAAATTCCATTTTTGTTTTTCTTAATTGTTAAAAACTTATCGGTATTCAAAATCGCGGCACAAGTTTTTATGCCTTTCATATAAATTTGAAAAGTAATAAACCGTTTTTTACAGAATTTGTTAAAAAATTACAAAAATACCTAATATGTGGAATCGTAATGGACAAAAATATTGCCGGAACTTAAAGTTTTTGCATATGGAAATAAAGTTTGGGAAATTTTCTTTAGAATATTCCGTCAAAAAATTAAATGAACGTGGTTATTGACAAAGTTATGAGTCAAGTTTGAAAAAAGGCCGAAAACACAGGTTTTTAACAAAGTCTTGATTTGCTCGACCTCAAAACCTTTTCCTAAAAATCTAAAAAAAAATTCAAAAATACTGGACCCTATAAGCTTTCAAATTATGCTTGAGCCTCTGACAAAAAAAAACCCTAATGGGTATGTGTGAAACTGTAGCAAAGTACTAATGGAAGTAAAATTTTGACACTGTTGAGGTGAATAAAATTTCCCTAGTCCTAGGGGCTAGTATCAATTTTGAGATAAGCGTAAAAATTCTTGACAATTTTAATTCACCATAGAACTTTGCTACCGTTTTACACACACCCTATGTATTTCTTATGGGAAAATTTCAACATCTTCGCAAGTTAATGGTTATTATTAAATGCTGACAAGTGCGAAAAGGTTATTAACTGCAATAAGAGTATGTTTAAAATGAAAAAAAAGATTGCCTGGAATGATACACATCTTCTTTATCATATAAAGTTTTTACTTAAATCCTTGTTAGATTCTCCACATATGAATTACACTCAACAATTAAATCAAAATGAATTTGACATTCATGTTATATGTGCCAAAAACAAAAAAAAAAAAAAAATCTACAAACAAACTAGACAAAAATGTATTATTTTGTATGAAGGGATTCCCTTATACAATTTTTATGTCATTCAATAAATTATATTTTTTCTTAAATAATTTCTCGAGCTTAAGCTCGCTTTGCCTTTTTCGAAATCGAAAATATAAAATATGCACTTAAAACTTCAAAATATGCATTAAAAAAATAAAAAATATGAACTTGAACATTTTCAATAAAAAAGCGGGCTTTAAACAATTTCATAAAAAACTGCGTTTAAAAAAATCGCAACTACAATAATACAATTTTTATTAAGTTTTTTTTCCTTCTCCTGTAAAGTAAGGCAAATGTTAGTTAGGGCTTTTCAATATTAAAGTAACGATATGTAATTAAAAAAAGATATGACTCAAAAATTTTAAGATATGCATTTAAAATTACAATATGCAAAAATATGCAATTTAGCTAAAATATGCAACAATATGCAAAAACAAATCGATGCCATTGTATCGCAAATTTAATGACTCGTAAAGATAATTGGTCGACTTCGATCTTACACTCAGTTTAGATGAGGGCTTTTACGACGTCGCTTTGTCGACGTCTCTTTTGGTTTGTTGGTGAGCGGTGTAGAAAAGAAAGAGGGGTTAACAAAATGTCTCGCTTTGTATTTTGCATGTCGTTTTTTACATTTCTCTTTTAACTTTTTCTGTTTACGTTTTATTCTTTTTCTTACTTTGAAGTGTGTGGTTGAAAATACAGTGAGACCTCGATTATCGATAATAGACGGGATCGGCAGAATTCTTGATTATTTATTTTTTTTTGTGTGTTTCTTATTTTATGTAAATATATAACGTTTTATTATGTTAACATGAGGAAAAAAGTAAATTTGGCAGAACATGCTTCCACACCGTTAAGATATTCTCTTTCTTCGTTTATTTAAATTTATTTTGATTGTTCAAAATTTAACGAAAAAAAGATAATTTGTTTATAATTTCGGATAATAGAGGCAATTTAAATCAGTGCAAAAAAATTTTTGTTTTCCATTTTATTGAAGCTGCCGGTTAATCGAATGACGGGTAATCAAGGCCATACTGTAAATAAAAAAAAAGACATGCAACCAAAAATCATCGTATGAACGCAAAGAGATTTTGGAAGTTGCTTTAAAAGGGAATCAAGATAAAACGACGTCGTAAAAGCCCTCATGTGAATTGAGTGTTAGACTATCGACAAAAAACATGCATTTGCATAGAGATCGCATCCCTAGTTATTACTTAAAACTTATTTACCTAAAAGAAAGTTACATAAGCAAATTAACGAAGTACATCACGAATGTTTATACATATGTGTGAAAAATTATTTAAATTTATGCAACAAGTTAAAATCTTATTTCATTCAAGATGTTTATTTTTTGCTTTTTTTCAAGTAAAAACAAAAGAAATCTTTATACATACATATGTACGAGTATGTATGTTAATATACATATGTATGTAAAATATGAAAATTTAACATAAATATACATGCATTTTAGTAGATTTGTAAATGTATATGTACATGTACATGTTTCTTACTCGTACATGCATTGTTTACGTGGTTGTTGTTTGGCTTAAGTTTTTGCCGGTTTCCATTAACTAAAAATAGCACAAGCAAATGAAGTGCTCTATTCTGTTTTTTTTTTAATTTTTTTTCAAATAGAAAATGCACAAAAAATAAAGAAAATGTTGACAGATTAAACTTTTTTCGTGTAAACATTCATACATATATTGCTCACCAAGTTCAAAAGTGACTCAACTCAAAATTTTCATTTTTCGGGTTTATATGCTTAAACTATGCACAATACACTTGTTTAACTATAATATCAGTGTATTTTATTGTTGTTAACTGTTATTTAAAAACGGTTATGTCTTTCTTTATGTTTCAATTGGTATAAAGTTGCAATTCATAAAAGTGTCTAAATAGTCTTAATTTGAGTTATGACACTTTTGATAAAATAAATCACTGTTGGCGTTTATATTAATTAGACTTGTGTCAGTTTAGAATTTGGCAAAAGTGTCAAAACTTGAAAAGAATTCAGCTAAAGTGACATAACTCAAAATAATTCGGTAACTTGTGGAAATAAAATACATCATTAAAAATTACACAACTAAAAATTTTTCATTATCTAGTGTATTACTACTTAGGCCCGTTTTCACAACTTACAGATAGCTAAAAGTAGACTTTAACCGGCCTTATAAAAAGTGTTCCATTATTAAAATTTTACTTTAACCTAAAGTGAGCGATTAAGTAAATTAAGGTTGTAATAATGGAACACTTTTTATACGGCCGATAAAATCCTACCTTAATGTTCTAAAGATTTGTTTTTAACTACATATTTTTTTTTAGGTACCAACAAATATTTTTTTCGATTTCTGAAAAATTAAGTTTTTTGAGTTGAGTCACTTTTGAACTAGGTGTGCGATATGTATGCGGTAGTTCGTTTATTGTTATTGCCGTTTTTGTAATATTATTAAAACAGGTCAGTTACATAGTTGTGTATAATATGGCACAACAAAAATCAATTTCTGTCTACTTAAAAATTTATTTAAAAGAAATAGAAAGAGTATATTAAAAAGAATTAGAACAGAATTTAAGTGTTGTAAAAAGTTCAAAAAATATTTGTTAAAAAGAGAAATTCTGTATTTTTTAAAATTGTTTGCGTTCTCTTAAAAAATACAACTAATCTTAATCGTTTTCCCAAGGCGAATTCATAACAGGTGGTCTTATAATCCCAGGTAAAAACAATTTTTTAGCTTAATAATTGTTGGATGACAAAAGAGTCGTAGCTTTCTAAAGTAAACTTTTTGAGGATTGACCCTTAGCAACCGGTTTACACTCGGCTCTGGCTTTAATGGTAATGCATAACACTTCTAATCCAAATAGTGGGTTTTCAATTAAGATAAACGGTTGTTGGCATTCATGGCATCTTCAAAATGTCCTTTGTCTACGAAAACCACCATAGAGTTTTCCCAAATTTTCCTGTCAGTGTAATTGCATCTTTTCTTATCACCTAATTTAATGAGGGCCTTGGCTAAGTTATTCCAAGACTCAAATCCTTGCTGCAAACATTTTTACAAAATTTTGCGCATTTGCATCATGTAAGGGACGTTTTTTTAGAGTGTCGCAACTTTGAGTTGGCAGCACTGCTTTATTTGAGCACCCATTTTACAGCTGATAGTTGCTTTTTGTTTAGTTTGCTTTATAAATCGACTTACACCAGAGTAATGCGTGCAAATTCTTGAACATGGCAGAAATCATATTTAAACGCTAATTTCATAAAATTTTCTTTCCAATAAAGCCCGTTTCATTGATGGTAAATATATATTTTTCCTTGTTTTATTATGATTTAAGCTTGTGTCACTCTATAAAAAACACCCTATAGGTATTTTATTGATTAATTATTATTAATTAATAAATTTGCTTTAGATTAACCTTATATTTGATGTTTTCGCTTGTACAATGATTTTACAAAAACAAATTGCTTGTGGTTTTTGTAGATTTGTACTTGTTGTAGTGCCAAGATTACCTGTAATAAATTCGCCTTGCCTGTTTCCAAAATATTTTAAATTTCAGCATCGTTCTTCAAAAACCTGATATGTCCTGTACGGACCAAATAAACACGTTCCGAATAATCATAGAACAATCTCTGCAAATGCAACCACCCCCTAGACATGCTGTTTGTGGATTATGAACAACCTTTTGATTCAATAATGGCTGAGTTAGCCAACTTTGGCGAACCGGGTAAAATAATAAGCATGATACGAACGAGTAAAGATTCTTTTAAATGCACCGTGCTACATAATGGTGAAACGTCTACCCCATTTAAAACACCGTCTGCGGTTAGACAAGGTTGTTTATTATCACCGCTTCTGTTTCTAGTTGTATTAGATGCTGTTGTTAAACGCTCAACTACAAATAGACCGAGGGGAATTTTATCGGATCCCTTAAACCCGCAGATTCGATAACAGTTGCTGGACTATGCAGGTGATAAGTGTGAGCTTTCCCACAGACGTGCTGATATACAAGCAAAAGTTAATGATCCAACCAGAGAATCAGAGAAGGTTGGGTTGAAAATTAATATCCATAAAACAAAAGAAATACGCATTAATGCAGAGTCAATTGAACCACTAACCATCGGCAATAACGTAATAGAAAGTGTAAGCGAGTTTCAATACCTACGCAGTATGATAGATACAAATGGGGGTGCCCTTCTTGACGTCACGACAAGAATACGAAAAGCAAGAGGTGCTTTTGCAATATTATCAAAGACTAGGAGGTAAAATGAATACAGTAAAAAGACGACGTTAAATAAATGTTCAGCACGACAAGAATACGAAAAGCAAGAGGTGCTTTTGCAATATTATCAAAAACTTGGAGGTAAAATGAATACAGTAAAAAGACGACGTTAAATAAATGTTCAGCATGTGGCTTGTAACTGAAGAAATCAAGCGTAAAATTCAAGTTTTTACCAACAGATGCCTCCGGATAATACTTGGAATATATTGGCCTAATATAATTACAAATGCTCAACTGCTCGCCATAACAAATATGAAGAACATAAATTGTGAAATACGAAGTCGTAAACTTGGCTGGATAAGGCACACACTTAGAAGAGAAGTGACAACATATCGATGCCTTACTTTCTCAACCTCGTAACTTAAAAATACGGGTTTGACTTTTTCATATCAAACGACTGCTATTTTTGTGTTACAACACTGCAACAACTTATTATTCCAATACAATTTACATAGATGTAATCAATTCTTTAATGATTCCATTATAACTTTAACCCAAACACCGAAGTGTACAAAGATAAAACGTTTTTTTTTCTCTCCTAAAAAGTTGTACACCCAATCCTGTTTTTACACGATCTTTTTTTACACGATTTTGAAATAACACGGTTAACAAAAACAATTCTTTCCTGTTTTTGCACGTCTATTTTTACACGAATTAAAATATTTTTGGGGAATTTTCAGTTTATGTAGTTTACTCTTATGTATGTAAAAAAGAGCTGGCACATACTTTTGAAAATTTTCATGATTTGATTAAACATATGTATGTACTTTAAAAAACGTATCATGTGGTAACATTATTCTTTTTGTATTTGCAGTTAGGGGATTTACAAATTATGTGCTTGTCTTTGCACACAAATCTTTTCAGACATTTTTTGTTACTTTTTATTGAGTGTTGAAGTGCATTGTCAAACTTGTACGTTGTGAAAAAGTCTTATTTTCTTGTGTTTCTGTTTATTGAGAGTGGACAAATTCTGTTTTGTTTTATATTAATACGGTAAATTAAAAGCTAATACATACTTAGCACACACATTATTAACTTCATAAATTTTTAATGCAGCTATGAAAAAGCAAAAGCGAACATCTATTTCTTTGGATACTAAAATTAAAATTCTGGATAGACTTAGAAACGGAGAAAGTCCCAGTTCTGTTGGCAAGTCTTTGAATTTGAACGAAGCGACAATTCGAACAATTAAAAAAAATGGAAAAGCGATTAGACAAGCAGTGATTTCTGGTATTAAATTAAGTGCTAAGTCGTCTTCCTATACGAGAGATAAAACTAAAGAACAAATGGAAAAGGTTCTGCTGGCATGGATAGAAGACTGCACCCAAAAGTGGGTACCAGTTGATACCAATACCATTAAGCAGAAAGGTTTAAGAATTTACGATCAAATAAAAGAAAAGGAACCATCAACGTCTTCTAAACCCGACGACAAAAGTAGAAATAAATTTTCTGCTAGTAATGGATGGTTGCAAGGATTTTTAGAGAGACATGCAGTTCATAATGTAAAAATCGAAGGATAATTAGCTTCTGGAAATGCTGCAGCAGCCGTGGAATTTCCTCCACAGCTGGCCATATTAATTGAAGGAGGCGGATACAATAGTGACCAAGTTTTTAACGCCGATGAGACTGGTCTTTTCTGGAAGAGAATGCCAAGACGAACATACGTAGCAAAACATGAAAAAAGTGCTAGTGGTTTTAAGACTGCAAAGGACAGAGTTACGTTTTTATTCTGCAGTAATGCCTCAGGCGACCGTATGCTTAAACCTTTATTAATTAATAAAGCTCTTCGACCACGGGCATTCAAAGGTGTGGATATTAAAAGTTTGCCAGTTCACTGGATGGCAAATAAAAAGGGATGGGTTACTTCAACAGTTTTTAGTGAATGGTTTTACAATTGTTTTATTCCTGAAGTAAAACGCTATATGAATGATAAAGGCATGCCGTTTAAAATTCTTTTATTAATAGACAATGCTCCTGGACACCCGGTTCTCGAGCATCCAAATGTAAAAGTAATATTTTTGCTTCCCAATACTACAGCCTTAATTCAACCATTAGACCAGGGTATTATCGCAACATTCAAAACATATTATATAAAGCGATCATTTCAATACATTTTAAATAGAATAGAAAATGATACCAGTACTAATACTGTTATTGAGGCATGGAAAAAATTTTCCATTCTTGATTGCATAAAACACGCAGCTTTGGCCATTTCAGAAATAAAATCATCAACCCTGAATGCCTGTTGGAAGAGCATTTGGCCTGAGTGCGTTAAATGCGAAAATACTGGTGTGAACCCAAATGGGTCCGATGTAGTGCTTACAGAAATAGTTACGCTGGCACAAGCTGTTGGGGGTGACGGTTTTGATAATCTTACCTTTGATGATATAAACGAAATAATTATCGACAGTGTTCTTGATGAAGATGATTTGTTAGAAGTCGCATTGGAAGACGTTGGCGTAAATGATAACACTGGTGAGAGCGAAACTCCGCCTTCGATAACAGCCAGTTTAATTATTGATGGCCTTCAAATGGCAAACAAATTAGCAGAACATTTTTTGGCAAATGATCATATAAACGAAAGAGCTGTGAAATTTCAATCAGACCTACAATCATGTATGGCTCGATACAAGGTACTGTACAAAGAGATCTCCAAAGTAGGATCGCAACGTTCCATAGCTGAATTCGCTGTTAAAATTATTAAGCCAGTAGAACCTGAAAATGCAGACGTACTAAGTGTATGTTCGGACGAAACTAATGTTGAACCAGTGCAGCGCGAAAGACCTTGCTTATTATCAGAAACTGACACCGAATAAAACATTTTTATTTTCCTTTTAAGTACATATCTGAATTTTTTTTTTTTTTTTCTTATTTTTAGTTTTTCAAAATATTGTGATTCTTTATTTAAAAAATTTGTTTAAGAAAACGTGTGAATTATTTCTTTGTTTTTATGTCTTAAAAAAAAAATAATAAAATTAAATAAAAGCAACACTGTATGAAGAAATAAAATGTTTGTGTTTCATAGAAATATTAAACCCTAAGGGCCATTATTACAACTTGAAGTTAGCTAAAGTTAAGATTAAATTGACAGATAATAATGTGTTATCTGTCAAAAAGCGTCTGTTAACTGTCGGATAACAGCTAACGCCAAGTTATAATAATGGCCCTAAGACCAAGTTTAAGGTTGAATTAATCGAATATAACCTTATGAATATGTACTGTTTTTTTTTTGCACGATTTTTTTTTTGCACGGTGTTCCCTGGAACGTATGTACCGTGTAAAAACAGGATTGGGTGTATTTTTTTAAGATACGAGGTTGAGAAAGTAAGGCATCGATATGCCAAAGAGCGCTAACGTATAACCCCCAGGGTGCAAGAAGACGAGGAAGGCCGAACAATTCTCGGCGACGTTCAACATTTAACGAAATTAACAAGCTGCCTGTTTTTTTTTGATAGAAAGATAGCTATTTTGACGGAACTGAAAAGTATTGCAATTACACGCTCCAGATGGAGATTTCTTATTGAGAGCCTCATGCCCACAATGAGGTAGCGCCAAAATAATTTAAGAGCCAGGCCTATTATTATTATCATTCTTCTGGAAATTAAAAAAAAAACTAAAATTTTTTTCAATCATAAATTTCATTACAAGTTTCATAATATTTTAATTTTTTTTTTTTTTAATAACACAATATTAATTTTTCCTTTTTAGGAACCTTTTAAATTGTTAGTGTGCTAATTTAATAGCTGACACATACATGCATATGTGTCTATGTGTCATATTTAGTTGATTTAATTAAATTTTGCAATTTTCTGTCTGTTTTGCTGTCATCTTGTCTATTGAACAACAATCATTTAATAACATTCAATCCATTTTCCAATTCGTTCTTACACAATAGTAACAGATTGTGTTTTGCCTCCCTTTTTTCATTTAAAATTATCACCCACTCACACACATAAACAATAACACTTTTAATCATTTTATATCCCAGCTAGCATTCAAAAGATTGTCTTTTCTAAAATCATCTTGATGAGTCTTTTTCGATTAATTTTTGGCGATCTTACTGATTAATCAGTTGCACGCTTAAGCTGGGATCACACGATTGCCGCAAATGCACCAATATGATATAATTTTTATTTTGCTTTATTGACGCACAAAATTGAAATAAACAACGAATGAAAAAGCAAAACGTAAAGAGAATACATGCATCTGTGTACTCGTTTCTTTTCCCCTCGTCCCTCTCGCCTATAAAGTAGCAATCTTGTCAATAAGACATGAGCCGTATGAACTCAGACTTTTAAACAAATTTAATTGCCGCCAGTTGATACAAAGCGAAAGGGTTACAACAATTGCCGCAGCACGATTGTTCTTACTTGTGTTAACTGCGAAAACAGCTGTTGTCTTAGCATTTTTATTTGTTTGAAAGTTATTGTTGGTTTGTTCATTTAAAAAAAAATTCAATTTGTATTATATACTTAAACAAATTATTGTTGAATAGTTTTATTCAAATTTTTTAAGAAATTTCAAAAATTTACAGTCTGTTCAATAATTTCGTATGTTAAGGTTCGCATAGAAATATGTATCTTTAATAAAAAAATTCGCACTGAACAGCTAAATATGAATGTGAACATACATACATACATATTTAGTAATTAATAAAAAAAAAAAATTAAATTCATAATAAATAAATACATATTTATTTTCAGTACCTACCCAATAAAAAATTTTATCATTTTGCGAAGCACTAATGGTACATTTAACAAAATAAGCGCACAATTATGCGCTACGCAATAAGACATACAGAAATGCAGTAAAGTAAGTGAAAAAACTCTCAACAACTTTTATAAAAAAAAATAACATTTCAAGTGCTACGGCATTCCCTTACTACGAAGCAGGTTTGTAAGGGAGAATACAAAAAAATAACTGTATCAAAACGTTCAGTGTATAAAGCTGATCGTTACATCCAACAATTTTTTTATGAGCTGAATAATGCGCTTCATGTGTCAAAAATGTATTGCTTCAAAGTGGGAACTCGCCATATAAAATTCATGTCTTCGGTATGCGCAATGGTAAGCGCAACTCTTATGTTTCTCCCTTACAAACCTGCTTCGTTGGAAGCTCCATTTTTTACTGGGCACTAAAAGAAACACAAAAAAGGAAATTTATTAAAAAAAGGCAAATATTGGCGCGTATTGTGTTGTTTGATTGCCGAACAAGAACACAATACAAACTGGTGCATTTTTGTTATTTTTATTGACGCACGGTTGCATAGCAAACAGTCACACGATTGCCGCACCAGGGTTGCATTTGATTGGTAAAAGTAAGCACAATATTGTCCTCGATTGGTACACGAGCCAATTGGTTGTGCAGTCACACGATTGGTGTATTAAAAAGTGTAAAAATTTGTGCATTGTGGCAATCGTGTGATCCTAGCTTTAAAAATCGAAATAGTTCGCTCATATGAGTTAAATGAGCTTGATTTAAAATGCAATAACAAATCATATAACAATCGCAAATTGATCATCAAGGCGCTTAAAATGTTAGTATTTTATCCGTTATTTGTGATCATGTTTCGCGCATCTACAAGATTGAAAGCGGCTTGATCGCAAACAAATCATGCATGCGTTTGAAATTTGATTATTTTTTGTTTTTGTTTATGATCATATTTTTAAGAGCAGCTGAGTCATATTTTTGTATGACTATAACCTTTCCAGTTAGTTGGTGTCTTAATTTGGTAATTATTAATATACAAATTTATTCCTAACTTTAAATAAACTTTGATGAGCATCCATAAATTTAATGTTTTATTTTTATTAAGGAAACTTGAAAAAAATAACTGAAAAAGTAGCGGAAAAAGTGTTAAATACGATTAATTATCAGTCAATTGACTTGAAAAACAAACGCAAATAACGTAGAAAAGACTCTCGAACTAACAGAAATATAACTGATAAATGTCTTAAAAAAACGACTCACACCGCACAAAAGGAAAATGACTGATAGATAACTCAAAAATACTCGTAAGCGATTGGAAGGACGACTTATAAAGACTCGAAAAAGACTCAAAAATGTCTGATAAATGAGTAGAAAACGACTAAATATCGCTCCTTAGTGTTCGGTTCGATAGATTTGAGGAAAACACAAACGCTAATAGTGTTTGCGTAGAATATCACTAAAAATATAACGATTCGCTGTTGGTCATCTTTCGAACACAAAAATAATTCTGTTTTAATCAACTCAACAAATGGATAAGAACATTTAATTTCGTTCGGTTGTTTTTTAAACACAAACTTTATTGTGTCCGGTTCAGCTCAAAAATGTTCGTTTCTGTTGTGCGTAGCGCCCTGTTGGCTGGTAAAAAACCAAACATTTTTTATAAAAAAACAATATGAAATACGGAAAAAAGAAAAAGCCAGCAAAATAACTTTACACAAACATAACATATGGACGACACATACACAAGCTGTTCGTGCTGCGGTCGTGCTAAAATTTTTTGTTTGTTCATTTCTTTGTCAATGTAAAAAATGAAACATTAAAAACATTAAAATATAATGTTTGTCTACAGAACCACTTTAACTGTTCTGTTTTATAACGAAGAACAGAACACTATGTAATGTTCGGCTCTTTCTTAAAAATAGTTACGAATGGTATTAAGGGTTGTGTTAGTCTACACAAAAACTAAAAAATAGATAACGTTTCTGGGTGTGTGAGCCGATCGCTAAATAATGTTCTGTTTATTTTCTAACACTGCTCTAAGCTACTAAAAAACATAAATGACTCATTAAGCAGAGTGGCGGTTAGAGCACCATTTTCTCTCGACAAAAGTATCTTTCACGATCACAAAATAAGCGCAAATTCTGGTTTCTTAATAGCGCAAAAGACTTAAAAACGGCTCGATTAAAAATTCAAAAAATTACTAGCTGGGATACTCCAATTTAAAATCAATGAATGACGTTATGGTCGTGCTTTACGACGTAAAGCACAAAATCTAGCAAATACAAATGCGAGTGTAAGAAGAGACAAAAAAAAATTCAGAGGTTATGGTTTGGGCACGCAGCGTTGCCAAATGTGCAGATTTATCTGTTTTTTCAGTTTTTTGAAGTGTTAAAAAAATTTTTTCTTCAAAAAGAAAAGCATTGAATAACAAAATGATTAACAAACATTTATTCTAATGCAACAATGTTACAACTTGTACTCTTTTTTAAAAGCAACGCATGAATATTCATAAGATTATTTCAGTTTTATAAAAGGTTTATCGAACAAATTTTTATATAATATTCGTTTTAAATATTCCAAAAAAAACTGTTTTGTGTACGGAAGACATCTGGATGACATACTCTTTAAAAACTAAAATGCGCCGTTCCATTCTATCGTTCAATGCTCTTTATACTTTGTGTCAATTATTATGTTTTTTATTGAAGTTAGAAAATATAAATCTGCTACCAGACACCCCGTACTTATGTATATGGGTCATTCTAAGTTAAGAGGTTATCTGATATTATGAATGGCGGCGTGATAAAAATATTTAAAATAATGACTTTTTTCAATACATATAATCGTATATAATCAGGAAATTTGAATGCATGTTTAATAATGGCCAGTCAAGTAATCTCCTTTTTCCGGTATTTTAAATGACCAGGGGCCAGGACAAGATACCTTACTTTAAGGGGAATTAAGGGGAAGGGAGATTGAAAACAAACCTTATTTTCGTAAGAATCAACTTTAATTATTCAATATTTGATGATAGTTTAAAACAAAAAACAAAAAAAAAAAACAAGTAAGAAAGTATAGTCGGTCAAGCCCGACCATATGATACCCTACACCACAGTATTAAAAACACATCATGCTTATGTGTCCATGTAAATATTGATTTATCTATGTTTATAAACTTCATGAAAATCGGTTTGAAAGTTTGGGAGAGGCAGAAATTGCCTCCTGCCTCCCCTTGTGGTCCTATTTTTTAAAAACTGCATACCTAATGTGTCCCTATAGATATGGATCTATCTATGTTTTAAATTTCATTAAAATCGGTTTGATAGTTTCTGAGAGGAAGAAATTTCCCCCTATCTTCCCTCGCGGTCCTACGATTCGGCCCATTTTCAATAGGTTTGGTCCTTATGCCAATAAGAACCTATGACCCAAATTTTATCAAATTATCTCCAAAATTGCGACCTGTACTTTGCGCACAGCCAGCCTGCCAGCCAGCCTGCCAGCCGGACGGACTTCGTTAGTTCGACTCAGAAAGTGATTCTAAGTAGATCGGTATACTTTACTTTAGGATCACTATTTTAAGGCGTTACACACATCAGCACAAATGCATAATACCCTCTCCACTATTGTGGTGTGGGTATAAAAATAGACTAACTCCATTGTCTTCTTTTATGTAACTTAGAAAACAAAAATACTTGGTATCTGCATAAACGTAGTCGAAAAAAACCAAATTATTTAGTTGCACACATTTTGCAATGTTAGGTGACAATTATATATAAAGTATCAATGCTCCAATAAAAACTTTAAACTTAAATAAGAACTTCTACTTATAAAAACAAACATTAAAAAATATAGCTTTTGAGATCACGCTTGTTCAAAGATATAAACACCCTCGTCAAAAGCTTAAAAATCCTTTGTCCTTTCATTTCGTTCGCATACAAGCTGACATGCCTCGGTAACTGATTGAGAACAAGACTGAGAAGAAACTTCATTAGTGGTTCGTCGTCAGATTTACTTTCAGGCCCATATACATTATCAACATTAAGGCGCGGTTTGGTTTTCATGAAAGCAAAATCCAAAGTGCCGACCACAAAATAATTGGATACTTCAAGATCATAGAAACAGCTTAAGCTCTTCATTGTCAATTTATTGGGGCAAAATATTCTTCCAGTAATTTGATGGACCTTCATAGTGGCTGAGAAACTTTTAACACTTTTTTTAAGTCCATCTTCTTTCTTTGAAATGTGTTCGTCATCAATGGTGAACACTTTTACATTAGAACAATTTTTCTGAAAGGCGCTCGTTAAATCTTCCAGCGATGAATTGTCATTCTTAGCTCCAACAAGTCTTTCAGTAGTCCTTTTGCACGTCGCACCTACTCCATCAGGCGCGCCCTTGCCGTGACCGGCCTCGTGGTAATTCCACGTGAATTTTACTTTATTTAGGGAAAGTTCTTGCAATTTGGTTCCAGTGCATAAAACATAAAAAACGAATATTGGATTTGATTAAAAAGTTGGTTAGCACGATTTTTTATAACTCTTGAATGTCAGAACGTTAATATGGCAACGAAAGAAAGAACTGGACTACCTTCTATTATTGTATAATGCTACATATGTATGTTAGTAGTATAAAACTAGCTTCCCTGCAAATAATAGGACCAGTCCAAGCACGCGTGTAAAGAGTAGTCCACAAGGGACCAGGACTAGTCCAAAAGTAACCCAAACGTATGGAAAAAACCTGGTCTTTTTAACATTACGATGTCCTAGGAGAGGACCATATAACCCAGCTTTGGACCACTATGGAGTAGTTTTAAAACTACTCCATGGTATACTCAAGAGGATTAGTTTTAAAGTCGTTTAAAAACGAAAGCATGTCGTTAAAAAACGAAGACATGTCGTCTCACTACAAACACTTTTAAGCAATGACATGGTCCATGCTTGCATTACATCGGACCAGTTCATGGAGTAGTCCATTTTATCAAAATGGATCAGGTGGTCCAATTTTATTTGCAGGGTTCCTTATCTACCCACACAATCGGAAAAATATGTATTGTGACGAAAAATCAAACTAACACAGTAAATTATACTGAAATTAAAATAAATAAATCTTACAAACAAACTAAAACCACAAATAACAAGGGAATAAAACTCTCCAGTGGAGATACATTAATCACTGACACGTGCGAGCAACCCGAGTGGTTTGGTAGAATTATTGGCCCAATAAGAACACGCTAGTGGCTCACGCGACTTTTATTGTTAAATTCACTTCGAAACAAATGCTCTGCTATTTAAATTTGCAGCGTCAACGCATTTTAGCGGCATTTTTAAACGATCGAAAAATGTGCAGGGGAAGAGACTTAAAATACGAGGGACAAAAAATATGCAATTTTTTTCAATAAAATATGAAAGTTTTTTTTAAATGATTACCATTGTTATTTATACTACTTTATGTAATAACCAGGGCAAGGGAGTTCATGCACTTAAAATCGCAAAATATGCGCATAAAACATGCACTAAAAATCGTAAAATATGCAAAAATAAAAGTAAAAAATATGCATTAAAAATATATTTATTTAACCATATTTAACAAAAAAAAAAAAAAAAAACAAATACATTTCATTCAGTTTTAAAAACTTAAAACATAGTTTAACAAGTAAGAAAGTATAGTCGGTCAAGCCCGACCATATGATACCCTACACCACAGTATTTAAAAACACATCATGCTTATGTGTCCATATAAATACAGATTTATCTATGTTTGTAAACTTCATGAAAATCGGTTTGAAAGTTTGTGAGAGGTAGAAATTGTCCCCTGCCTCCCCTTGTGGTCCTATTTTTTAAAAACTGTATAGCTAATGTGTTCCTATGGATATGTATCTATCTATGTTTTTAATTTCATTTAAATCGGTTTGATAGTTTCTGAGAGGAAGAAATTTCCCCCTATCTTCCTTCGTGGTCCTACAATTCGGCCCATTTTCAATAGGCTTGGTCCTTGTGGCAATAAGAACCTATTACCCAAATTTAATTAAATTATCTCCAAAATTGCGGCCTGTACTTTGCGCACAAGGTTACATGGACAGCCAGCCAGCCTGCCAGCCAGCCAGCCTGCCAGCCGGACGGACATCGTTAGTTCGACTCAGAAAGTGATTCTAAGACGATCGGTATACTTTAAGGTGGGTCTAGGACCAATATTTTAAGGCGTTACACATATCAGCACAAATGCATAAAACCCTCTCCACTATTGTGGTGTGGGTATAAAAAGTAGTAGTAGATAAAGATATATTAACATATATAAATAAATAAGTTTTTTTTTAAGTTATCAAATGTAAAACTCATTCTATTTGGTCTTAAAACAGTTTTAAGCATTGAAAGTGTTCGTTCGACATCAACGGATGTAATAGGTGGATATTTAAAAGTGGTCAACTCCTTTGTAGAATATTCATTGTCTAAAATTTTTTCTTTACTGGAAGGTAAATTAAAAAATATTACCAATTTCTTAAACTTTTTTAAATCCGGCATTCTTTTTTAAAACTGCATAAATTTTGGCTTTTATTTTTTCGCCGATTTGACCCTCTACTTTTCTTATTTTAATGACAGCGTCATCAACGAGTTGAACCGAGGTGTTCAATGATTTAAACCCCTGAAGTTCGGTTATTGTCTCGACTAGAAACCCATTGTTTGAGTGTAAAAATTCTTATTGAGCCTTTATATTAGGTACATTTAAAATATTGTTTACTTTTTTATCGCGACTGCATTATTTTCGTTAAAATTATTTACCACATCTTTAAATTCTTCAAAATTGTTGGTATAATACTCAACTGCCTGCAACTAGGTACCCCATCTTGTTATACATGGTTGAAACGCAAAGGTGACTTTAAAAACTTTCATGCATAGCATGAGCTTAGCATGTGACATGTAACATTTTTGAGTAAGATATCTTAAAAAAAAGGTCAAGTAGAGCAAAATTTTATTTTTATTAAAGGATTCTAAAAGAGAAATTGAATCTTTGAAAGTTCGAGCTATTGAAGCATGATCCACCTTTTCCAACTTTAAAATATTTAACAAAAATTTGTGTTTACTCTGTTCTTCTTCTGCATTCAAGATCTTCTTCTGCATTCAAGATCCCAATTACGTAGACAACGAAACGTCCTTCAGTGTCCATTGCTTCGTCAATAGACAGCCACAAATTGTGTCACTTAATTCTTTCAACAATGTCACATAGTAAGTTTTTATAAGGGTTGTTTCCGTAGGAATGGTTTCATTGTTATATTTGTTTAAAAAAATTCTATAATTTTGGTTGATTAGCTAATATAGAGGTATATCTGCAGACACCAGAGCATTATACAATTCAAAACTAAATTTGCTAATCTTATCCCCAAAAGTTGATTTTCTTGAAATTAAAGTTTGCGAAACGTTTTCATAAATCATAAATCTTTGTGTTTCTGGCTTTGAAATTTTTAAATGAAACACCTTTTTGTAAACTTTGCAAAAAAGTATTTTTCCCTCTATTTTGAAGACTCAAAAACACACTTATTTAAAAGATTATTTTTTGATATTTTTTCTTTTGGCATTTTTTTCCTTAAAAACAATTTATTTTATTAATACTTTTTGGATTTTAGGTCATACTTCTTACACCGTAAATCAAAAATATTATGTTGAGTTCTATTTTTTCTTCGCCGAACATTATTTTTATTTGCTGCTTCTTAAAGTAAAAAAAAATCGCGAACAAAATGAAATGTCAAAAACTGTTTTATTGTTACTTCTACAATTATGTGCACAATTATACAAATTGTATAATTTTTGTATGTGCTACTTTTTAAAAGTAAAAGAAACAAGGTGAATTTATAATAAAATGTAGGTAATTCAGTACCAAACACCAACATGTTGTTTTTGCTCCTTGAAAATGTCGAAGTTAGCAGATTTTCCCATACTATTTTGACTGTTTGACAGCTTCAGGGCTGAAACAACTATAACCAGCTGATTCACTGACTACACCTTATAATGAATTCGCCTTGAACAGAAAGATATTTCTAAACAAAAAACTAAGAAAAGAGCAATTTTTTTTATAAATATTACACAATATGACGAAAAATGTAGATATTGCTGTTCGGTTTTAACCGAAATCGAAACCGCAGTTTTAAATGCCTTAAAACCGAAACCGAAAACCGGCAAAAAACCTCGGTTTTAGGATTAACTTTAACAATATATTTATGCATAAATAAATTGCAAATTATAAATAATACTGGAACTTCATATAGAAAAACTTTATATATACATAACAGCTTGCAACAATGGCAAGGTATTTCAAAATTCTTAAAATTCAAAATAAGTACTAAAAAGAACAAATGTTACCTTTTTAACTCTTAAGTAGACACCTAATTTGTGTGGCACAAACTACCACCTAGTCTTAGCTGGGACCAATAGTATTTTGTATAGAGTTTTTGTGGCTATAGAAAAAACTCACACCAACGAACCCCTGGGCAAGGCTGGGACTACTTTTATATGTACGGAGTTTTGTGGCTATAGCAGACACATTTTGTCGGAACGTGGAATAACTCTTCGAAAAAACAGTAAAGAAAGAATTCTTATGTGAGGGCAGGGCCTGGCCAGGCCCAAGTGGATACACGTTTTACACATTTTTCTCATTTTCTTGTAAAAAACACTTTGATTGAGGAATACATAATGTTTCGTTCTAATATACTTAATAATTATGCATATCGACCCCTAACCGCGAAAATAACGTAAGCGCCAAAAATAAAATTTTAAAGGTGAGAGCTTTTTTATTTTATTTCATATACATTTTGTATGAAATTTGTCGCTTACAATAAAATTGTTCTTGCTATAAAATCGTAACGGTACCTTATTTGACCATCACATTTTAGGAGATGATGGAAGTGTTGCCAATTAAGTAATTTATTAAAAAAAACGAAAATTGAAAATCATGTCGCTTACGTTAATTTCGCGGTTAGGGCTCGATATAAAAAAACTGGAAAAAGTCAAACAAATGCCTGGCCAGGCCCAGGTATGCAAGGGTTAATAAAAGTACCTGCATTGAAACAAATAAAAAAAAAATATTTATGTTTATGTATGAAGTTTAAATTTGATATTCTCAAAATCGAAACCGAACCGAACCCGACCGGTTTTAATCATTTTAAAACCGAAACCGCGGTTTCACATTTTTACGGTTTTTAGCAAACTCTAGAAAAATGTGAATTTATAACAAAATATGACGAAAAATATGCATTTATATCAAAATATGCAAAAACATGCATTTAAAGCGAAATATGCACTTACAAATTGATGCCATTTTACTGGAAATATTGTGATTCGCAAAGATATTAACTTTAGGTGTTTCTCAGAGTACCGACAACAAACATGCATTTGCATGAAGTTCCTTGCCCTGGTAATAACTAACGATTTAATGTTTAATAAATTAGTAATGTGTTAAATTTCAAAGATTTTGTTACAGAATAGTAAAGGGACAGGCCAGGGTAGAAACTTTTTTCTAGCTAAACATAAAGTTATGACTAAACTAAGGTAATTTAGGTATAGCAATTTATTGGTGAAAAAGTATACTTTATTTATTATTAAACACGTTATACATTTCCACAAATTTAAAAATTATGTATGATTTTTTAATGTAGCCGTCGATAGTACCTATTTACGTAGAAACACCCATATGCTTAATTTAATATCTTATTAACTTCTTTGCCTTTATTATTTTAAATGAATATTGCTCAAATATTTTCTAGATAATATTGTGTAAAAGTTTTAAGTAATGTAAATTTTTTTTTGTTCTAAATTTTGCATTCAAAACTTTGCTATATTGTTACTATAAAAACTTTTTTTATAATTAGTTTTTTCTTCATTTATTTTCCAATTAAAAATTAACTGTTGGTGTTTTTTATATTTTGGAAATAAAGTCATAAAAAAAGCAAAAATATTGAAGAGAAGAGATACCCAAGAGCTCCCTAAGCTCAGTAAAAGTCTGTGATAACCAGTGTTAACACCAGAAAAATACAAGATTACACTTAAGATGAAGCAAAATTACCTGATTTTAATGAAATTACAGCGGATTTCAAATCAAAGTTTCATTTGATAAAAAAATCTTTTGTAAAAGCAACAAGTAAGAAATTGTAGTCGGTCAAGTTCGACTATTTAATACCCTATATGACAGTATCTACTAGGGATGCCAATCCCGAAATCCCGGGATTTTCGGGATTCAGTAAATCCCGAATCCCGGGATTTAAATTTTGTAATCCCGGGATTTTCGGGATTTAGTTAATCCCGAAATTGTTAACAAAATTTTCTTGCTTTACCTTTTATTATAAAAAGAAATTCATCTTTACATTCCCCCTTGAGAGCATAGGGAACAAAATACTGATCTTTAATATTTACTTGATTATTTCTGTTAATACTGTCATTAAAAACGAAACAAAAAAGTTAAGCTTTGTTTGTTTTAAGCATGTCCAACAATTATAAAGAAATTTTAACGAGTAGTGAAGAAAATAATTAAAGAAGAAAATGAATAAAGGAAAAAAATGTCTTTTCAAATGAACAAAACATTCCAATGGTGCACCAAATTCTACATTAAAACTTTACTCTTCACAGGGCTAGAAATATAAAAGTGTTGCACGAGAGTAGGCATAGGAACTACGGCAATTTATGGAGCGATTATACATAATTAAACACTACACAATTCCTACCACTTTGTGGTGGGTATAAAAATGTTTTTTTTTTAAATTAGATTTTTTGGTTAACTAAATAAATTGATTTTGATAATTAATTTCGAATTAATTAATTACTTAATAAAAATTTGAATAGAATCTTACAAATAAATCAATTACATATATATAATATTGTTTTAAATTAATTTGGATCAACTGAGGTAATTGAATAAAATATAAATTTTATGGTAATTATTTTTTAGTTGAATCAATTAACAAATTGTTAGAAATCGTACGCTGTTTTTTATTATCATATTTTTAATTAAATCAATCATTAATTAAGAAAAAATCACAATTTTTAATGTAAGTAATATATATAACATTATCTTTAAATTTAAAATAACAAATTAATATAAAACTTTTGCTTGTAAACCGCTTTTAATGACTTTTTTTTTTAATAAATATCTATAAAAAGCATTTATCTTCTAATTTTCAAAAACCCCGAATCCCGAAAAATCCCGATATCCCGGAAAATCCCGGGATCCCGTAAAATCCCGGGATCCCGAAAAATCCCGGGATTTGATTTTTTGAAATCCCGAATCCCGGGATTTGCGAAAACCAGTCCCGATTGGCATCCCTAGTATCTACAGACAAGAGTGTTGCTTACTTGGTACCGTTAGGCAATTGTGGACGTATTGAAGTTAATATTAAAATAATAATTCCTTACGCCAAATTTTATCCAGATATCTACATTTATACAAGATTTTTCGTCTTAACCCAACAAACACGGAGGTTTGATTTCAAATTGATAATGATTTGAAATCAAACGTTTTCACAAACGATAAACGTTTGATGATGATTTGAAAATAATAGCATTCTGCATAGCAATTTGTTAATTTTAATTCATTATTTGTTAAAATAAACTGTTAGAGAAACATTTGGCACCACAGCCAAAAGAATATATATTGTTCCTCTAATTCTTGCAAAGACGAAATTGGCTCCCTTTTATTTTGAGGATTGCCTAACGTGACCATTTTTTATTTTGCTCAAACCGGGACGCCGGTTTTTTGCGTCAGTTAGTAAATTCATAGCAGAAAAATCACATTTCTTAGCACTTTTTTATTATTTATTAAAATAGTATTTGTTAAAAATTTTCAAAGTTATAAACACACATACATTTTGACAAAACATCTTAAGTCGAGATAAGATAGCAAAAAAAGTTTTAAAAAAACTCCGTGAAAAAATCATTCTTATCGATACATAATAAAATAAACCGAAATTTAAGAAAAATTTCGTTTATAATACAAAATTTTAAAATAGTAAACAAAAGTGTTTTTTGACGGAAAATTCGTATAATTAACAGGATTTTTTTCAACGTTTTAAATTTGACTTAAGATGTTTTGTCAAAAGGCCAAGAATTATTTTTATACTTATCAGTGGAACAAATTTTTTAAATACAGAGTAATTTTTTAATGGCTGGTACATTTTTAAAACCCTTTCAACATATAACAAAATAACAAAATTATATATATATTTTTACAATAATACTTTCGTAATCTACAGGTAGCCCATTCGCCGCCGCTAATTCGAGCGTCTTGTTTGAGCTTTTTTTGAGTAATAATTTTAAAAATTGTTTTGTTTACTGCTGTACACTTATTTTTTTAAGACTTAACAACTCGACTTTTGTGGTCCAATTGTCACAATACAAAAACTGTAGTTCGTATACAAACTTTGACAAGCCGACCACCGAAAAAACCATATGTTGACTTGAACCCACCTTCTAGTGAATTTGCTTTGATGTGGACGTTGTTTCTGCGAGTCTATAAGATTGGTGTCATGATAAATGTCAAATCGTATCATGACACCAATTTACTGCCATTTTCGCACTTGTATTTTTATTTATGAAAAAGTCAAACTATTGCTCCACTTATTAAAAAAACCATACAGAAAAGAGAATTAAAAAATAAAATTAATACGTTTCCATGCTGGGAAATCGGGACGATTTCGCGTTCCGAAGCTCTCTTTGGGGACACCGAGACGGAAATCCGTAAATCGGGACTGTCCCGGTGAAACCGGGACGTATGGTCACGTTAGGATTGTCGCACCGCGATCTTGTTGTATGACTTATAATTTCCGAACTTTTCCCTTTTATTTTTTTTAATTCTTATTCTTAATCTTTGTAATAACTCACAAATAATTTTTATTTTTCACAAAAAATAAATCGTTAACACATTTAACCACAAAGTAAAAACTTAACTTTAATCGCCATTTTTAATGCTTACATTTGTTTTTCGCTTTAGTATTGCCAAGTTTAGTTTTGATTTGAATTAAGCATTTGATACCAATTTGACATCAAATTGATAAAACATTTGATGTAAATTGTTTATTTTCAAATCATTATCAATGTTAAATCAAACATTTGAAAAACGTTTAAGAATTGTGTTTGATGTCAAATGATAAATTGATTTCATATCAAAGATTTGACTTCGTGTTTGTTGGGAAAAGGGCGTTCCATACAACCCATGGCCAATACTGTACCTACCAGCACAACATTTTGCCATGATATGTCATAAAAGTTATCGTCGCCAAATTTTTTTATTCTGTTTCCAAATAAGCTTTGCAAATGTTAAGGGCGCAAAATAATATTGAAAATAAATCAAAATCTAATCAAAAAATTAAAGTCTATCTCAAAAGTTTTCGATGGAAAACATTTTTTTTTAAAGAAACAGTGACGACAGCAAAATTTTTGGATCAACAATATCGACCCTTTTGCGCGAAATTATCGTTTGTTAGAAAAACCAAATTTTACAGGCTTGCAATATCAAAATGAAAATATACATTCAATTTTTGGAGCAACGAAGTGGAATTCGCATACAATATTTTATCAGGTGACGTCTCTTTGAATGTAGAACAAGATTGCATCAAAAACTCAATTTCGCGCAAGGGAGTCAAGTTGCACCTGATCTACATCTAAAAGAAATTACCCACGCTCTACCCACGACAGTTAAAATTACACCCAATTCGTGTGATTACCCACAAAGTAGCAACACTGGTGATAATATAATTATATTGCATTTTATACATGTAATGCAATTTTTCAATTAAATTTGGGTTGTATTAGTAGTTTTACCAGTAGCTGAAGGTTTTTATTTTTCTCGTTTAAATGAAATTTAACTTAAATATAGATAAACACATGCAACAGATTCAGTTTTGTGCTAAAAGTTATTGTTATAATTTGCATTTAAAGATTTTTTGAAATTTAAAAATATTAGATTAAAAAGCTTTTCACTAGGTATTATTTAAAAGAGTTGTGAACCAGAGAAAATAATTGCAAAATTTCAACTTTAATGAACTTGTTGAAAAAAGAATCATTAAATACTCATAGTAAACAAAATTTTTAAAGTTTTTGGTAAATTAAATAAGCAGAATTTTAGGTACTAAAAATTTAATTACAACTTTGTTGTAAAGAGAAAACTTTTTAAAACAAAAAGGAAAACTCTTTAGAAAAAAGTACTATGTGGGTAAATAAAGTACCAACATACATACTTATTGGCAAAAGAAAATTTTTTAAACCTTATTTTGTTTCCCTGCAGGAAATGTCATTAATGAATCTGTTCTGATTCACTATTCACACAGTCACCAGTACTAGTGACTTATTATACCACAGGCAATGTTATTTACAATAGACATTTAACATGTGCGTGTCATTTGAAATCTACTACTGACGTTGGTACTACTGACTAGGTACTGATTAGGTAGTTCCTTTGGGAACATACATATGTAGACATTGGAACCAGAGAATCGCTAGTACATTTTAGTAAAAGTAGTATATACTTTTTGTAAGAATACGAAATCATAACAATCTTTTTTTTTATTATTTCTTCAACTTTTTTAGGAATTGTACTTCTCAGTTGTTATTGATAAAATCTTTTTGGTATTAAAGCCAAATATAGTGGTAATATAGTGTAGACACTTCGTTGACAATGTCACCAATAAAGTCGACAAAAGTGGTGACTTGGAGACACTTGCACCCAGGTTTCCTTTAGGTTTAATACTCAAAACTACATAGTAAAACTATACATATATATGTATATATATATATATATATATATATATATATATATATATATATATATATATATATATATATATATATATATGTATTATAGGGAAGTTCGTCTATATATATGTATATAGATGAACTTCCCTATAATGAATCCCCTTGGGAGCAATAAATCACTTAATTTTTAAGAAACTTAATTTTACAGAATTAATTTTATTTCCACTTTTGTAAAAAAGATTACACTCCTATATGCAGCGGTTTTTCATTTGAGCATTTCTTTATTTAATTTCCCTAAAAAATACAGGTTTGAACCTTCTGCTTTTAGTGCTAATCTGCTTGCATTCTACATTTTAAGAATTAGGGTTGCTTAAGCAGACCGTAAATGTAATGCAATGCAATGTAACGTACCGTAACGTACTGTATTTCCGGTAATTGACATCTCACAATTTTGAGTCTTTTTAATACAAAATTATATTACACAAATCAATTTCAAAAATGTTTAAGGTCTGTGCTCGCATTTCTCTGTCAAGTAATAATTGGCACATTTGTGGTCTGGGGTATAATTTATTACTGGGCTAGTTCTAAACCGATTTTTGGGTTTTAATATGTTTTTGAAAACATAATTGTATCTTTATTTTGATTAATTAATCACCCAGACTCAAAAGCATTTGCGACATTTAAAATATTTTACAAAAACTAAAAAAGTGATTTTTAGGCTTGTATTCACTATTCAACATTTAAATCGACTTTTCTTTGCCCACTCGTCACCAAACTTCATACAAAATGTATTTCTAAACAAAGGAACTAAAGAGTTTAATTTAATTTTTTTTTAGAACACCTCTAGTTTACATGAACATTAGGGTAATAACCAAATCTTGGCCCGAGCCTTACGCGATAGCGAATATTGTGTGATTTACGAAAACAATTTGTGTGGGTCGTTTGAAAATAAAAAACTTACCCACAAAAGCGATTTTCTAAAATACCTTAAGAAAAAAATTTAATAAAAAAATGTTAAATATTTTATTAATAAATGAAAAAAAGTTTCTTAATTATTAACCCTCCGACGAGCGGTAACTTTTTAGTCGGTCGTTGAGCGGTAAGGTCCGTAGGGACCTTATATGCAAATGGATTGAATTTTGCTAAAATTTATTACATTTTAATTAATTTTGATGTAAATATGTTAACATATTTTTAAATTATTATTGAAATACAAAAAAATTAGGTATACAGTTGAATTGTTAAAATAAAAATTGTAATTATAAGCAAAACATATGGAATTCAGACTAGATATATTCATAATAGACGTTGGTAACTAATTTTTTGTATTATTGATACACTCTCGACATTTCTTAATTGTAGTCGAATGCTCAGTGCACACACATGCAGATGTATGGAGTTTTACGTAGCTTATTTTGCTCTCTGCGACATAATCGGCATGTGAACCGATTATCACGGGGTGCTACTGATGGTGTTGCAGTACTACTTCTTGATATTACCTGCAATTTCATACAAATATTTAACATATAAGTTATTGAAATTATTGTAATTAATCTACTTTTATGCCCATCGATTCTATAGCTGAACGTATGTTTGGAAAACGAGTTACTCTTGTATTATTTGCCCGCTCTTCAATGTTAGCCATCACTAACTCCTTACATAGCTGCTTCAGAAAATACCAACTTTTGTCGGTTTTATTGGTGGTGTCTAGTTCGTCATAAATAATAAATGATGCCAATCCAGCTTTGTCCAAAATGTTGTAGAACATTGCTAGTGGCCATCGTTTATTAGTACGCTTGCATGTGTATGTTCCTAGCATTTAATCCATTGTATAAACTTCACATTTATTTGAATTGTAGCTCAAAACTGCCACTGGTTTTTTCTTAGTATTAGAAGCATTCACTGTGCTCGTGTAGTGTACTGTAGATAATAACAATACTGCCTTATTTTTTTAGGGACATAAGAACTCAATGAAACATCTCCCTGGTTATATACTAACAATTTTGAAAATATTTCACGGGACTTGTGTTTCTGAAATTTGGAAGGTACAAATGTTTTATTGCTATGCACTGTTCCAACGCATGCTTACTTTTTTGACATAAGATGTATTGCCAAGTCCAACGAAGTTAAAAAATTATTAGCATAACCTGTACGGCCGCTTCCTTCAAATTTCGCTACTAAACTTTTCACAACCCGCTCACCTTGTTTTATTTCCCTTTTACCACCAGGAGGCAAACCCGTGTATATGGCTCCCTTCAGCGAAAAATAAGTTTGAGAGTCACAAAGCCAACATACCTTAATACCATATTTTGCCAGTTTGGATGGAACATATTTTGTAAATCGTGTTTTTCCGCGGTAAGGAAATAATTGTTCGTCAACCGTCATATTTTCATGCGGAGTGCACGAAGTTTCTAAATTTGTTATTACCATAGTCTAAACATCATCTATTGCAGCCGACTTACTTTTCTTAAAAGTTGCAAACAAAAATCAAATTTATGTGAATGCTTACTTTGTTATTACTTTGAATATGCATTTTAAACATTTGTTTTAAGAAATTTATTAAATTCTTAAGTCATTCATATGAAAATTCATGCAAGGTCCCTACGGGCCTTACTGCTCAACGGCGTACTAAAGTCTTTAAAATAAAAAATAAAATACTCTGCAAATAATAAATCTTCTGGAATTAGTATTAAAACACAAATAACACCCCAATAATAGAAGTCATAAAATATGTGGCCATTCTCCCAGTTCGTTATTAAATGGCATTTGTTTAAAAATGTAAAAAGTCCACAGGGACCTTACCGCACGTCGGAGGGTTAAAGGACATGAATGTGCGTGTGGCAGCACAGCCAGCCGCCGATGAAAATATTTGTAGCCACCGCCGCCAAAAATTCTTCGGCTAAAAATCGGCCGCAGCTTAGCCACCAATTACTTTACAATGTGGCAACACTAAAGTAAATACCGATTATTTTTGCCAAAATAAAAATACGAACTGGCAACTACGTACTTTCTTTTACTTTTCTCATTCTAAATTTTTGTGTGCACAAATATATTTAAATAATGGCAAATATTAATAAAATACCGCGTACACGTGAATTTAACATTTTGTAAATTTTATTTTTCAAAATACGAGTTTGTTATTAATTTACAAAATATACGTATACTTGGAGTTGCCATATATAAAAAATATGTGAATATAATATGGCAATCTCAAGTCTAAACCTTACGACAAAAGTTAAAGGTAGAACGTTCCTCTCTTTACCTTATCCTTCACTTTTAGATTAAAGGGAACTTGTGATAATTAAAAACTCATTATCTGTTCGATAAATTCCTACATTTAGCTATCGTTAAGTCGTGAAAATGGGCCTTAGTTTCTTGTTTATAAAGCACTTTAACACTAATATGATGTTAGTGTTAGGTAAAGACTCATCATGTTAGAATTTTTCTCATGTTATAACACGGTTGTTAATGCAAATGTTTTAACAACGCTTTTATAACATCAAGCTATAACAGCAAATCATGTCAGTTGTAGACGAGCAGTAATTGTTGATTGTTTTAAAAACTATATATTTGGCTGCAATTCCAAATTAAATAAATATGTGCGAGAATTACAAAATTACAGACATCAAAAGTAATGGCTGGCAACTGATTCCAGCGATATGGATGCCGAGATCAGCGAGTTCAATTCAGATTTCGTGCACTACGAAAATATGCTTAAAAAGAAAAGT
Organism: Pollenia angustigena; assembly: GCA_930367215.1. Classification (NCBI taxonomy): domain Eukaryota; kingdom Metazoa; phylum Arthropoda; class Insecta; order Diptera; family Polleniidae; genus Pollenia; species Pollenia angustigena. The sequence continues at coordinate 26,453,667 of OV884059.1, forward strand.
GAATTTAAGAGTTAAACGCAAATATGTTTGTTTGCGTCACTACTGAGGTGTTCGTCTACGCGGTCAACACACCAAGACTACCCTTCAACGTGGTCGAAATTTTGGTGTGTCACTGTACCACATTTTGACCTTTTTTAAGAGACCGTTTTCAAGCCGAACAAAGACAGCTAGAAGTTTTAAAAATAGATGGTGTGTTTTATTACAATTGTTTTATATGTAAAAATTTTAAATTTTGTACCTCTGGAATAGCTAATTATTCAATTACATAATGTTTGATTTCCTGCGTCAATGAGGGAGTTTACACGGTGTCTATTCAGACATGTCTAACAAACACGTTTGTTTTGCTTGTATGCGATCGGGGTAGAAAAGAAAGAGGGGTTGCCAAACAAACATGAAATGAGTTTTCATGTTTGTTTATATGAATTTCCATGTTTTTAATTTGTATGTATATGTATATTAGACTATTATACATGAAAACAGACATGTTTGGAAAGACATCGTGAAAAGACAATAGGTTTTTGGAAGCATGTTCAAAAGAGAATGTCAAAAGCAGACATGTCTGAAAAGACTCCGTGTAAACTCCCTCATTGAAAACACGTGATTCTTGTTTAAACAAAAACATATTTTTATGCAATGAGTAGTGAATTATAGTATGAAAAGTGGCTTAAATTACTTGTTATACAATTATTTCCGCTTAATTGAGTTTCTAAAAATGCAGGACTTTTGACGCAATTAAATGGGAACTCAATTAAGCAGTACTCGTTTAATTGAATCGCCGACGCAATTAAAACGAAAGTCGCTTAATTGAGCAAGATGTGCAATAAAGCGAAACATCCATGTGTAGATAGAAAATAAAACTCATTTCGTTATTTATTAAGTTAAAAAATGGCTAAGGTTTTTAAAACAAAATAAAAATCAGGTACGTTCATCGTACAAGCTTTCTTGCCGCAAAATAATTTTTTTACGTTTGTGGAAACAAAAACACATTATGAGACGGAAACAATTAACCGAAACGTTTGCTCTTGTTTTTCGCAATGCGGTCTTATTTTGCGAAATAATTAAGCGGGTTACGCAATTAAACGGATCTCAACTAAACGGGTATTTTTACATAGACAGTTATACTGAATGATTTCGTTCCACGATTTTTAGTGCAATAAAACGGGAAACTCGATTAAGGGGGGCTCAATTAACCGAAAACAACTGTAATATAAACACATACAAACACAAATGTACAAACATATAATTTTAATATACATATCCCATCGGCTGACTTCCACATCGGCTAACAGCCAGAGCGAGCCGCCGCCGAGCATTTTTTCGCGTGAGCCACCGCCGCCGATTAAATCCCACGGCGCAGGTCTCTGGCGTGTGGTTTTAAGCTAAATGTATAAGTCCAAATAAAAATAAAAAAAATTATTTTCCAACTTTACGGCGTTTAGTGAAATTTTTCAAAAAACAATGAAGTCGTATGAGACGTCAAACTTTTTTCATAATACTTGTTATTTTCGTGACACATTGCATTCACACTATCACACTTTGTCATATTACTTGAGTTTTTAACATGTATTAATACAAAGTATAATAGTGTAATCTAGCCTTAAGCGGTATGGTAAGCGAAACTTTAACGTTTGTCCCTTCCAAACCTGCTTCGTTGGAAGCATAATTTTTTATTGGTTCCTATTATCAGATTAAAAAAGTTACTTTTTGTAAAGAAATTGTAGTTTTTTTAAATCTTTTTTCTTAACGGGACATTTTAAGAAATTTATTTAATTTAGGAAAATCTTTGAAAAGTTTAATTAAAAAAGAAATGTAGTTCTAAAAACTTTAATTATAAAAGAGAGTTTTTTTTTGTAAAATTTCTTTTTAAACAGGAGGTTTGCTTGATATTTTATTTTATAAAAGACAATCTGGAAAGTCTATTGAAAATTAATATTTGAAAAAATAACTATTAAAAAGTTCTGTACTTCTTGTAAATATTTTTTGAACATGGACTTTTTAAAATGATAGTTGTATGTACATTTAAAAGAAACAAGAAGCTTTTAAAAATTAATAAACAAATTTAAGAAATTAACTTTATTTATATACTTTTACAGTATTTTAAAACTCACCTGTTGTTGTTGCTGCTGCTGTTGCATTTTAGCCTCTTCTTCCTTTTTGTGTGTAGGATCCATAAAATATAATTCCTCTGTCGAACTACGCAATTCCAGTGCACCTTCCTCACGAAAACCCATATCCAATGTTTCCTGTAGGGTGCCAGTGCCCACCTTTTCATAATTAGTTTTTGTTTTTTTCCAGTTTTTTTTTTTCATAAATCAATTCAGTTTTTCATACACAAATAAACAACATCAATGTAGTGGCAAGGAGTTTATTAAGGGAATTGGAGGGATTTTAATAAAAATTTGCAAAAGTAGGAAATTTTGTGTTGTTTCAAATAAAAAATAAAAATTTAATTTGGTTAGGAATAAAAAACAATAAAACCATCCAGCAATTTTGCACAAACAAAAAAAAAAAAAAAAAAAAAAGAAACGAGAAAGCAAAGAAATACACAAAAAAGTTTTATATTAAAATTAAATTTCACAACTTTCTTTTATTATTTTTTCTTTTATATATTTTAAGCTTTAAAAAAATACTACAAGAACTAAAACTAATTTTCTAAAACTACTTTTGTTTATTAAATGTTTTTGTATGCTGTCACTTTATAACCCAGCCGGCAAAATACTTCGACGTTGTCTAAATCAGACTTGCAAATGTCTGACTATATTCTTAGGGGGACTTACACGGTCAAAATTTCTCATCAAGCTCTATGGTAGTATAAGGGAAAATGTGTTTGTTTGTGTGAAACCGACGATGCTGGATGGAAAATCTAAAAATTTAAATATGACTGCGAATATTACGTATAGCACACGTACACAATTGAATTCGCCGTGATGTCAAGCATTTTTGCCGTGTATACAACTATAGAGACTTCGTTTAGGGGCCTAATTCTGGCAGTCGTGATATAGTACTTTTTCGATTCGAAAGCAATTTTATTCCTAATTCTTTCAGTCGATACTTAACGAACCGAAATTATTGTGAAACTAAAATTAATGCTTTACAACACTGAAAAAATAATTCCGATTCGTTCAGTATTGACTGAAATAATAAGATATTAAATTGCTTTCGAATAGAGAAAGTACTCGATCACGACAGTCAAAAACAGGCCCCAGACTTATGTCACATGTTGATTATTTTTGAATTGAATTGTCTGGCCGCTTTCTGATGAATTTCGCATGGATATATCGGGGGGATATATCCGATATATTTAACAGATATCTGATTGAATTCATACCGATTTCTCTTAGTTGTTATTTGTGTGTGTGTGTTTTTTTTTTTTGTTGTAATTATCAACTTTTATTTTACAATAAAATTAAAGCTTTCCTTCAGAAATTTGTGCGATTAGTAGATTAGAATTTTATTCCATATTCTTTCAGATATATGTCAGAAAACCATAAGAATGTCGGCAAACACTAGGCGAATTAAACAGGCGGTGTCGATACCACAAAAATTCACAAACAACAGAGACAACGTAATAAGGGTATTCACGTCGCAAGTTGCATCCTTGAAAAAAGCAAAAATTTAACAACAACCACACAGACAATTAGTTGTGCGTAAATAATTGTCTTCGTGGTTGTTGTTATATTCTTGAACTTTTCCTTTTTTGCAAGAGTGCAACTTGTGACGTGAATACCCCCAATGTTTTTTTGCATTGCATTGTTTTTGCCTATTTCACGATGTCGTTTTGTGCGAACGAAAGCGATCAAGTAACATCGTTAAATGGACAGTTAGTGTCAAGGCGAATTGACTAGAAGGTGGGGTCAACTCTACAACTACAATGCTCCTGTGGTCGGTTTGTCAAAAATAATGCTAGTAAAAAAACAGGTTTGTTTGCATAAAAAACTAGTTTGTATACAAACTTTGACACGTCGACTACCGAAAAAACACACCATATGTTTACTTGACCCCACCTTCTAGTCAATTCGCCTTGGTTAGTGTTTACAGTTGGAAATGTCAACCATTCCTAACAAAACAACAGCAAATCAAAACAACATGGTTTGAACTGTCAAAATCAGATGACGTTTTGATACCACCTGCATTTGAATTCGCCTTGGACTAATGCATCAGAATTTCTTATGGCTTTTACATTTGATTTCTGTCAGATATCCATCAGATATGCCGACAAAAAACACAGAATATCCCACGTCTGCCATTTTTAGGTTAGAAATCTGACAGAGTTCGTATACGTTTCCGACTTTTTTTTCGAGGTTTCTCTCAGATATCAGGAGGATGTCGGACTATTTTGCTGGCTGGGAAGTCAATGACAACACGAACAAGAAATGTTAATCAATGCAATTGTGTGTGTGTGTGAGTGTCAAAAGTGTTTTTTTTTTTTCTTAAAGTCATTTTTTTTGTTTTGTTATCAAAGTGCCATTTTTTAGGGACTTTTCAACTACACTTTCACACATGCTCAAAAAATTTTAGATGGATTTTTTTTTTAATATTTAGAAGGAAAATGTTTGTATGTATGTGTTTATGTTTACTTTTTGTTGACATTTTAATAATTTTGTTTTCCTTTTTTATCTGTGTTATATTTTCTTGTTGCTTGTTTTCTTTTTTAACTTTAAAAAACTTTGAAAGGGATTTAAATAGATTTTTGACATTTTTAGCTCAAAAATGGAAATCAAAAGGGAAACTTTTTGCATATACTTAGATACATTTTAGTATACCCTTATTTACTACTTGTGGTGGTGGTGGGATGGCAAAGTAAGAATTCTGTTATTAAAAAAGTTAAGACTTAAAGAGAATAAAAGTGTTTAAAATCTTAATTAAACTGTAGCTGCGTGTTTAAGTGGAGTTAATCAGTCTTAATTTCATTGTGCTCGAAATTGACAATTTTTTTTAGTCTTAATTTCACTTTCTTAAAGTAAATTATTATTGCGGAATTTCGGTTTTTTTTAGTTTTTCAATAAGCTAAAGCGTTTTTGAGTTACGCGAATATATGTTGTGCAACGTCCTTAATTTTCGAAATAACGGTATATCTCGAAAACCAAAGCCAACATAAAGAAAAAAGTTGTAACGTTCTTAAAGTAAATTTTATTGCGGAGTTTCGGTTTTTTTTAGTTTTTCAATAAACTAAAGCGTTTTTGAGTTACGCGAACATATGTTGTGCAACCACCTTAATTTTTGAAATAACGGTATATCTCGAAAACCAAAGCCAACATAAAGAAAAATGTTGTAACTTTCTTAAAGTAAATTTTATTGCGGAATTTCGGTTTTTTTTTTAGTTTTTCAATAAGCTAAAGCGTTTTTGAGTTGCGCGAACATATGTTGTGCAACATCCTTAATTTTCGAAATAACGGTATATCTCGAAAACCAAAGCTAACCTAAAACAACGGCTAGCACCACTGGATTCAAGGACCCCGAATTAGGTTAAAAATCTTTCGTTCGTATCATACTAAAATATTAAAGAGCAAATAATTTAATCTATCTATACAATATGTAATTTCTTAGTGTCAGGATGTTTGCATGTATGTCCTATTCTTTCCGCAACTTTCTGAAGCCATCTGATGACATAGGAAGCTGAAATTTGGCGGAAGATCGTAACGAAGCCATATTTTTGATTTTCGGCTTTTCAACTAGTATAACTATATAGATCTAATACAAAAGATGTTTTTTTTTTTATAATATGGGGAACTTTGGGCCCCACCCGGCACGGCTAGGCACCGTCGGATTGACCTGAAAAATTAGATCATGATTTCTTACACCAAATCTCATATTTTAAGCAGCGCAAACAATTAAATTTAAAAAGAAAAATCCCATACAAGATGCGACCAGTCTAGTGGGTATGTTATAAATAAATGATTGAGATGAAAACTAAAGTGGGGTTTGTAATACATTTGACCAATCTAGGGGCACCACTGGATTCAGCGTACCCGAATTATGTTAAAACGCCATGTGCCCGGCTAGTCTGTTTTTTCAACTAGCATAGTGCTTTTAATTGGGAGCGTTTTTTGAAAAATAAAAGTTTTACCAATCTTAGCCCTTTTATACAGGTAAAGGTTCCTATTAAGTTTGTTGATCTAACCCAGCGGTAACTAGAATGAGTAAAGATGCCTAATAGAAGGCCTTATTTAGCAGTCACAAGCAGTCAGAAGCCCTTCTCGCCGCATTCCATACTTTAAGACGAAGGAAGTCGGTGAACCTCGTTTCCATCTACACCATGGATGCATTGATTAGGTTATTTAGTATTATATTTTTTTATTATTATTATTCTATTATCGTGGAGCTGACATTTCTTTAAAATTAACTTTTGATATGTGTCATTATTATTATTTAATATGATTACTGTTTGTAAATAGTTATAAGACAAAAATTAAATTGAATTTGAATTTACTAACGGCCGTTTATGGCGACCTCTAGTGGTAGCCAGGTTACTCGAATTGCCATATGAGACCCCCTAGCGGCGGGTAGCAGTCAACACATGCCGAACAGATGGGCTAAACAGCTGATCCAAACAGATGGGCAGATGCAGCCACCATGTACTTATGACGGCCGAAAAGTATAAAAGCAGAGCAAAAATGAAAATCGGGATCAGTCGGTGTTGAACGCAGTGGTTGGTAAGTGGTAATTTACGGTGGTATCCCGCTGTGAATTTTTGGTAGTTTTGGTTGTAGTGGTGTTTGTGTAGAACTAATTGAAGTTCCGTGGTTATCCCGCAGGCTGCAATCTAGTGCTACACCAACATTATTAGCAGAGCGTAGTAGTGTGCCCGTGGTCATCCCGCAGGTATAAGACTACGAGTCACTTGACACAACGTTTCCGTGGTCATCCCGCAGATTCGTGTGTGTCTGGTGGCTTCACTGGGCCTCAGTTTGTGTGTGACGTTTGTGTGGGATGAATTGAACTCCCGTGGTTATCCCGCAGGTTTTCCAATTTAGGCCTACCCCAGCGTCGAACGCCGAGCGTAGTAGTGTTCCCGTGGTCATCCCACAGGTATACGTCTACGAGCAACGCAACGAGTCCGTGGTTATCCCGCAGATTTGCTGTCGTTTGGTGACTTCGCTAGGCATAAGTAGAGCGCGTACACTACATACCTACCACTGGCTGCAGAGGCGAGCGAGCCGATCGTACGACCAATTCCCCGTTCGTGTATCCTGGGTGTCGTGTCAAACCGTAGAATCCGTTTATTAGTTTTTTTTTTTGTATATAAATAATAAATAAAGTGTGCTTTCTAAAATCAAATCGTTGGTGGCGTGTTTTTTTCCTTTAAAGAGGTTACGAACAAATTACAAATTCACTGTAAAGTGAACCCTGGATAACCGGCGAGTTATACCCCAGCCAAGAAGGTTCGTTACAGTTGGCGCCCGAGCAGGGACCTCTTTAAAGAAACACTATCGGTCAAATTCGGTAATCGCGTGAGTCGCAAAACGGAAAAAACGAAAAGTAAAAAAATGATGAACCACACTATCGGGGAAAAAGCGCTCGAAGCTCTTAAACCAGCAGGACATACCACCTTCCCAAATGCGAATCTGACGAGCAGTAGGAGTAGTCTAATGGACCAGATACAAAAGTGGGGCCTATCCTACAATGGCTGCGGCGAACCTCTGGCTTTCATTGAACGGGTGGAGGAACTGGCAGAAATTTATGGGGTCATATTGGACCACCTACCCCGAGTTATGCCAGCATTTTTGTGTGAACGAGCTCTAGCATGGTATCGAAACAACAACGCGCACTGGGAAGTATGGTCTTCTTTCCGAACAGATTTTCTGTCCTTCTTCCTTCCTACCCGGTACTTTGAGCGGCTGGATGATCAGATTCGAGCCAGGGTGCAACAACCGGAGGAGCCATTCAAGGACTATGTGTTAGACATCCAAACCCTGATGCGGCATGCAGGATTAACAGTAGACCAGAAGCTACAACGAATCTTTCAGAACGCCCAGGCGAAATATAAATTATATATTAGGCGAAAAGATTTCGGGTCCCTTGCCGAATTGATACGTATGGCAGAGGACCTGGAGAGTATACCAGGCGTAACCCCACCTGCCCCGGAATGTATAGCCACTCCCACAAGATGGTCCGGGAACGGGCAGACAATCTGTTGTCACAATTTCGAAGAACAGGTTCACTACGCAAATCGCTGCCCTAGGCCCGAAGCTGGGAAATGCCAACGGGAGTCAACGCAATTAAAGATGGTCGGCCTTCCCGCAACAAAAATTACCTCCTCCACCAACGTGACCGGCCTGCAACGCGAGGAAACGCAGGTAACGGCCACGATTCTAATAAACAACAGTGCCATTAAAGCTGTGGTGGACACCGGCGCTAGCAGAAATTTCATCCACCAAAATATCCTCCGACGTCTTACACCATCCCCCTCGTATCACCAGGAAGATCTGGAAATAGTGCTAGCCAACGGAACCGTGTGCTGTGTCTCAAGATCCATAGAGCTATCGACAGTATTTGGAAATAAGACGAGGAAGTGTCAGTACCTCGTGATGCCCAATGCGAGTGAAGAGGTCATCTTGGGACTTGAGTTCCTTCGGAAGTTCGGAACGAGCATACAAATTGCCGGCCTGACGCTGAACTGCTCTAGTGATGAAGCTGGAACACAAATCCTCAGCTCGCAGCCCGTGCTTAGTCCCGCAACATGCGGGAAGGTAATTGTAGTCCATAAACAACAGACCGAGCCAATGACAACGGATGCATGGTCTCGCCAGCCACGTGATAACGTCAACCTGGCCACGTGTGAGGCTATCCCCCCCATCCAATGCAAATGGCTCGACAGGCTGGTTCGGAAGGTGCACGAGAACCCGGCAAAGTACGCCGATTACGCACTAATTAACAACCAGCTCTACCGGAACTTCCCACGACAGATGAACGACGAGAACAGTACGCCTTTTAAGCTATGTGTGGCCTCTCAACACAGGACGCGCGTCCTAGAGGAAAACCACAATAATCCCACAGCCGGGCATCTGGGAGTGCGGAAGACGACCCTACGGGTTGCCAGTCGATACTACTGGCCAGGAATGTCCCGAGATGTTAGAAAGCATGTAAGACATTGCCAGCTCTGTCAACAATTTAAGGTGAGTCAACAGAAGCCGGCGGGTGAAATGTTGACCAAAATTCCAGAAATCATGTTGGCCCTCAACTCGAGTGTTTCAGAAACCACGGGTTATTCGCCGGCGTTCCTTAATCAAGGTCGAGAGCCTCTGCTGTCACACATCCTGTGCGATGAGGTCACCAGCGGAACAGGGGCGAAGCCAGCCATCCCAAAAGAACGACGGATTTTTGAGATGGTACGCCGTAACCTAAACCAAGATTCACAGAATCAGAAAACGTACTGCAACCTAAGGCGGCGACGATGGAAGCCGGGGATCGGTGACTCAGTGTTACTGCGACAACATCCATCGTCCAAGGCCACAGAGAATTTTGCTGCCAAGTTAGCCCAATCATTCCACCATGGAAAGAGTCCAAGTAGAGGTCCTGCCGTGAGACGAAGTCAACGGCCCGTGACGAAGAGGGGATGTGTGACGAAGGAAGTCGGTGAACCTCGTTTCCATCTACACCATGGATGCATTGATTAGGTTATTTAGTATTATATTTTTTTATTATTATTATTCTATTATCGTGGAGCTGACATTTCTTTAAAATTAACTTTTGATATGTGTCATTATTATTTTTTATTATTATTTAATATGATTACTGTTTGTAAATAGTTATAAGACAAAAATTAAATTGAATTTGAATTTACTAACGGCCGTTTATGGCGACCTCTAGTGGTAGCCAGGTTACTCGAATTGCCATATGAGACCCCCTAGCGGCGCGTAGCAGTCAACACATGCCGAACAGATGGGCTAAACAGCTGATCCAAACAGATGGGCAGATGCAGCCACCATGTACTTATGACGGCCGAAAAGTATAAAAGCAGAGCAAAAATGAAAATCGGGATCAGTCGGTGTTGAACGCAGTGGTTGGTAAGTGGTAATTTACGGTGGTATCCCGCTGTGAATTTTTGGTAGTTTTGGTTGTAGTGGTGTTTGTGTAGAACTAATTGAAGTTCCGTGGTTATCCCGCAGGCTGCAATCTAGTGCTACACCAACATTATTAGCAGAGCGTAGTAGTGTGCCCGTGGTCATCCCGCAGGTATAAGACTACGAGTCACTTGACACAACGTTTCCGTGGTCATCCCGCAGATTCGTGTGTGTCTGGTGGCTTCACTGGGCCTCAGTTTGTGTGTGACGTTTGTGTGGGATGAATTGAACTCCCGTGGTTATCCCGCAGGTTTTCCAATTTAGGCCTACCCCAGCGTCGAACGCCGAGCGTAGTAGTGTTCCCGTGGTCATCCCACAGGTATACGTCTACGAGCAACGCAACGAGTCCGTGGTTATCCCGCAGATTTGCTGTCGTTTGGTGACTTCGCTAGGCATAAGTAGAGCGCGTACACTACATACCTACCACTGGCTGCAGAGGCGAGCGAGCCGATCGTACGACCAATTCCCCGTTCGTGTATCCTGGGTGTCGTGTCAAACCGTAGAATCCGTTTATTAGTTTTTTTTTTTTGTATATAAATAATAAATAAAGTGTGCTTTCTAAAATCAAATCGTTGGTGGCGTGTTTTTTTCCTTTAAAGAGGTTACGAACAAATTACAAATTCACTGTAAAGTGAACCCTGGATAACCGGCGAGTTATACCCCAGCCAAGAAGGTTCGTTACACTTATTTATTTTTTACACAGGTTGTCATTAGGCGCAAGGCCTTCCACACTTCCTTTAAAAACGACTTCGATCCCTTCCCAAAGAAGGGAGTAAGGAAGGTCACTAAAAATAAAAAGTAAATAAAACTGAACACCTTCCTTTCTCCCTTCTCAAAGAAGGGAGTAGCGAATGTGTACTGAATATTTCAGAAGGTCTTTTAAAAAGAAGTTTATACCTTCTAGAAGGCATACTTCTGCAGGCAGGATATCATACGAAGCAAATCTTTTAGAAAGGACTATAGAGGCCTTCAAAAAGGCCTGCCACTTGCGGTCCTTTCAATATTTACCGCTGGGAAGACCCTATATAGAACTTACATTCATATGTATATTCCAAGTTCTTATAAGTAGCGTAGTTGATTAAACGATGTCTGTATGTCCATCCGTCGATTTATCTAGCTGTGTGTTGGTTAAAATAGGTTTCCCGAAGACCTCAGAAATGGCAGGGACAAGGTTGTTATTTATATTACAAAAGTTTGCTATTGAATTTTAGCCAAATCGGTCCACAAAAGGCTAAGACATCAGCGCAAAACCATGAATAACTATGTTTTCAAACCATTTAAGTCTTCTTTTATTTTATAAATATTCTTTTTTACTTTCACCTCAAATAAACTTAGTAGAAAACTTAATTTTAGCTTAACTTTAATGACAATTATTTCAAGTTACTATCATTAAAAAAAAATAGTTGAGTTCACAATTACTCGGTAGTTGTTAAATCCGAAGTTATTTAAAGGTTGTTATCGTAAACGCCTTTTTAATAAATTTCGTAAATTTTGTATACTAATTTAAGCTGAAAAAATTAAATGTTTCTATGTTTGTTAGAAGTAATCACCGGAACTGCCGGTCTGATTTAAAAAATGTTTTCACAAAAAGAAGAATGGAACCTCATAACGGACATAAGCTATATAAGGTTTCACTTAAGTGCTTAGGATAGGGTCCAGGGGAGATAATCTATATATATATCTATATAATCTAAACCTATAATCAAAAAATATTAATTATCGTTTTAGAAGAATCCAGCAATAGTTTCCGTACTCAAAGTAAAAAACAAAGCGATTTAAACGTGAGTACGCTATTCACCCTCCGTTTTGCCTTCAGCCTATCTATCCTATCTATGGTGTACAGTGCAAATATAAAGTAATAGAAAAATTTACCAATGCGCAAGGTTCAGCTGTATTAAGATACATAAATGGCAAACTGTCAAAAATTTTACTAATGTTATCGATAAAAAGTGAAGTTATGTCAAAAAAAAATGTAAAATTGTTTAACTTAAAATTGACATTTCAAGCTTGAAATATTAAAAGTGTTGCTGAATCAGCGGTTTATGGGCAAATTCAGCAATTTACCGCATTTTGTTTTTAGGTTTTTCACAGAAAAAAAAGTTGGCAGCATTAAATAAAATTAACAGAACAGGGATGGCTAAAAGATTTTTTTAGTTGAAATTAATTTTTTTTATGTTCTTAAAAAACACCACAAAAATATGTTATAAAACTTAGTTTAAAAAGTATCAACAAAAAAGTACAATTGAAACAACTTAGCCATCCCTGTTCTGTTAATTTTATTAAAAGTTGCCAACTTTTTTTTAATTTTTTTTTGACATAACTTCATTAACGACTTTTAAGTTCGTTAAAATAGTGTTAGAAGCATCTACAACTCTATTCGATAAAAAAAAATCAAGAGAAAGTTTGCGTCTGATATCTGTCCGATAACAGCTAACACCAAGTTGCATATAATGACCCTTAAGCTGTTATTTAGGGCTCTTGACAAGTGTTGCCTATATGTTTACATGGGGTCTTCACCTGACAATTTTTTGTCATACCAAACGTCAAAGTCCATATAAAAAAAACTTGAAATTTTTGTCAACGTTTTTTATATGAAGTTTGACGTTTATTATGACAAAACATTGTCAGGTGAAGACCCTATGTTATGTGTGTATGTGTTAAAATCTATGACGTATGTTTTTGTAACTTAACGTAAAAATTTAAATAATAACACTGTTAGAATTTGACACTTTTTTCTGTTAAGCGAGGCAGCTGGGTTGTTAACCTAATTCGAGTACGCTGAACCCAGTGGTGTCCTTGTTTTCGAGACAACATATATTCTCGTAACTCAAAAACGGGTAACTAATTGAATATTCCGAAATTCCACAATTAAATTACCTCGACGTAAGTCTTACCTTTTTTTCTAATCTGCGCTTCCGTTTTTGAAACATAATTTTTTTGCGAAATTTCGAAATTTTTGTTTTTTAAGATAAAGTATGTTGTGAGAAAATATTGAAGAAAAAGCCCAGTAACTGCCTAGGAGTCGCCCCTAGGGGAACACAAAGTATGACCGACCTCCATTAGTTTTTTGTCCATCATATTTTTTCAAAACATATCTGCTCCTTATCACCATCCATTAGGGGGGCTTTCATACAAATATGGCGGCTTAATGAAATTCTTCAATTTGGCCCTTATAGCGGCTAGGATGCCCCTAGACGGGTTAAATATATGACCAACCTCACTTTATTTTTCATTCCCATCATTTGTTTTAAACATACCTACCCGCTATCTCCATTTCATAAGGGGGCTCCCATAAAACAAGTTGCAATACGGGCTAGAAATATATTGAAGAAAAAGTGCCATAACTGCCTAGGAGTCGCCCTTAAGGGGATAAAATGTATGACCGATTTCCATTATGTTTTTGTTCTTAACATTTTCTCAAAACATACTTGACCTTTATTTCCACCCCTTAGGGAGCGTTTTATAAAATTCTTAAATTTAATTAAAATTTTTAATTTTTTGTGAATTAAATCAAAAGCAGTAGACAGATTTTAATTATGAATGGCATGTTGTACTTGGAACTTGCATAGCTGCATTTTTCAGATTTTTATGCCGTCTTAAGAAACAAAAATTTGCAAAAAAAAAAACAAACGACTGCGCAGATTAGAAAAAGTTTAGCTAATTTTATTACGGAGTTTCGGGTTTTTTAGTATTTTCAATAAACTAAACCGTTTTAGTGTTACGCGAATAAATGTTGTGCAACCTCCTACATTTTCGAAATTACGGTATATGTATCTCGAAAACAAGAGTTAACCTAAAAAAACGGTTAGCACCACTGGATTCAGCGTACTTGAATTAGGTTGAACCGCCGGGTGACCAGGTTGGCAGTTTTTTCAACTTTCACAGTGTAACCTTTTAAAATTAAATATGTACACTTTATTTTTTGCCATTAATTTTGTCTTAGTTTGTTGTTTTGTTATTTTTTATTTTTCTGCTCTCTGCATATTAAGTTTAATTTTTAGCAAAAGGAAGCACGAGTGTGTACTATTGTTTTTATGTTAGAGAGTGAGTGTGTGTAAGTATAGCAGAGTGTTTGGCTGAATGGTTGTTTGAAAAAGTAGTTAAGTACGGGTAATAGTTTAAATCAGTGTTCGAAAGTAAGCACTAAATATCGTTTTTTAATGTTCGGTTCGGTAGATTTATGGAAAACACAAACGCTAATAGTGTTTGTGTAGAAAATCATTAAAAAAAATAACGTGTTGGTCATCTTTCGAACACAAAAATATTACTGTTTTTATCAAACTCAACAAAAGATGTGAACATTTATTTCCGTTCGGTTTTTTTTGAAAATCCACAAACTTCAATGTGTTCGGTTCGGCTCGTTAATGTTCATCCCTTTTGGCTGGTAAAAAAAATACACACACGAAAAAAACATTATAGAACATTAAAATATAATGTTTGTCTACAGTATCACTACAATTGTTCTGTTTTTTAACATTATATAATGTTCGGTTCTTTCTTGAAAATAGTTACGAACGGTATTAATGGTTGTGTATGTCTACACAATCACTAAAAAAAATAGATATCGTTCCTGGGTGTGTGAGCCAAACGTTAAATAATGTACTGTTTATTTTCGAACACTGGTTTAAATAATAGGTTTTTTATTTATATGTATGTATTAACTGGGCTTATGTCTGTAACAATGAAAGGAAAAAAGGAAAAAAAATTTTGCAAAAACAAAAAATGAAACAAGAGAAAGTAAAAGTGCTGAGAATTGATTTGTAACAGACAACTACTTATGAAACACACACATACAATATAAAACTAATGCTAAAAAACATAAAACAAAATGTGTGTTTAATATAAATTTATACTAAACTCACATTAATTAAAATACACTAACATAAATTAAATGTGGAAATTGAAAATGTTTTAAATTAAGTAAGAAAACTTAATAGAATAAATTAAAAAATGAAAGAAAAAATTCAAATAAACAAAGAAAAATAGTGAAAAAAGGTTTAAAATTTCAATAATTTCAAGATTTTTTCTTCATATAATAAATAATAAGAGTCAAAACAAGAGCAATAAATAAACATAATACTAGTTTAACTTACATTTATGAAATTAATTCAATATTAAAAGTGAAATTGTTATAAATCAGGGGCCTAATTCTGGCAGTCGTGCTCGAGTTCTTGTTCGATTCGAACGCAATTTTATTTCTTATTCTTTCAGTCGATACTGATCGAATCGAATTTTTTTTCAGTATTGTGAAACTCAATTTAATGCTTTACAAAACTGAAACAATAATTCTGATTCGTGCAGTATTGACTGAAATAATTAGATATTAAGTTGCTTTCGAATAGAAGTACTCGATCATTTTTTTTTAAGTTTTATTGAAACTAGTTCAAATTTTTTGTAACGTAACAAAAAAAAAAAAAAAAAAAAAAAAAAATATGCTTTGATATTGTTACAGTTACAACTCTTGAGTGTTTCTAATTCTTATTCGCTTAACAGTTTTATTTGTATAATTTTTTTAGCTTTTCTAAAATATTTGGAAAAAGGTTTCCTGTTGATCTGGGCTAAGCAACCAATGAAATGCGCATAGAAACTAGCCTTTCCCTCAACAATACATTTTTGAGTGTATTTATCAAAAATAAAAATTGGGAATATAAAAATCTTTATAAAAAAAATTATTATTTTTTAAAGCAAATTTCATTAAACTTTTG
Organism: Pollenia angustigena; assembly: GCA_930367215.1. Lineage (NCBI taxonomy): Eukaryota > Metazoa > Arthropoda > Insecta > Diptera > Polleniidae > Pollenia > Pollenia angustigena. The sequence goes on from OV884059.1 coordinate 26,469,436, forward strand.
CTTATTTTATCCCTTATTTTTAAATTACACTATGAAACAAAAAAAAAAAACCAGCCTCAACACTTGCAACTTGAAATGAAATTAGTTTACTAGTAGAGCAAATCTGCCAAAGGGTTTTGAAAAGTTAGATTGGGTTCCCGAAATATGTGCCTCTAAAGTTTTTGAATTTTTTGAAAAGGAATAAGTCTAAAAAAATATACTAAATGCACTTCTGAGCTAAAAAATAATTTCAGGTGTCTTTAGTAGAATCGTATGGCGATTGTTTTCTTAGAATTTATTAACCCTCTAACTCTCAAATAATTCCAGATGTCTTCAGTAGACTCGTATGGCGATTCTTTTCTTAGAATTAATTAACCTCTAACTCAAATTTTAAGGGGTAATTTTTGTCCTTTTTCCCAACTCTTACGCAAAAGTATACTAAAACGGCACATTGGAGGGTTAAAATGTTCTACGAATATTTTCTGCATCAAATTCCACTAGGGGTATTTTAAGACCAAAAAAAAAAAAGCAGAAAATATTCGTAGAACATTTAAACAATCTAAAGTGCCGTTTTAGTATATTTTTGTGTGAAAGTTAAAAAATTACCCATTAAAATGAGTGTTAGAGGGTTAATATATTCTAAGAAAAAAATCGCCATACAATTCTACTGAAGACGTCTGAAATAGTCTTTTATCTCAAAAGTACATTTAGTATATTTTTTTGACCTGTGTCAACCGCCTTTTCAAGAAATTCAGAAATTTCAATGCCCGAAATTTCGAAAATCCGTTTTAAATACATTACACGAATTTTTAGTCTTTAAAGACTCCTAGTGAAATTTGATGCAAAAAATATTCATAGAACATTTTAACACTTAAAAGTCCCGTTTTAGTATACTTTTGTGTAAGAGTTGGGAAAAAGGACAAAAATGACCCCTTAAAATGAGAGTTAGAGGTTAATTAATTCTAAGAAAATAATCGCCATACGATTCTAGTGAAGACATCATAAAATCTTTTTTAGCTCAGAAGTACATTTAGTATATTTTTTTTGACTTATACCAAACGCTTTTCATTTCGTGTTGCAAGTGTTGAGGCTGGCGGCGATGACTCGAATTTTGTTGCACTGTGTTATAAATCTGTGTTAATGTTTATGGCTTACTTCTTATATTGAATTAATTTCTTTAACTTAATTACCCTCCCCTTTTCTAAAACTTAAAATTTAATAACAATTCGCTACACAGAAATCCTTTTATCTAATAAAATACAATACTTTCAAACAACATTAAATTGTACATTTTGTTCTAGATTATTTTTTTTTTTTTTTTGGTTTTACATAAATCACCTGTTCAAAGACATTTTCCGGACTGCTATCACGACTATCCTCTTCATGGTGTGAAGATGAAGAAGCACGACTCAATTCTATGCGCGGTGTAGAGGGTGTGCACAATGTGGAGGCTCCTTTAAAAGAAACCGCCATAATATCGCTTCCCGCCACTGCACTGATACTACTGCTGCAACTACTAACCGTGTTGGTATTGGCGTGTGAGCAGGCAGTAGCTTTTAAAGGTGGAGCTCTTTTCATTGTTCCTGTATTTATTGTAATATTTCTATCCTTTTGTTTAGTATCCTTTACACCCTCGCTAATAATTGTATCCGGTATATTTGTAGCGGTCTTCGTGGGTATGGATTTTTTGCATGTTGTTCCCCTATCGTTTGTATCCATCTGCAAAGTAATTAAATCAAATTAAGGAATAAAACACATGAACACACAAATACACACTTAAAGAACAGAATATAAACAAATCGTTATAAAAACCGCCAACAACAAAACATTTTGTTACAATTTTTATTGATGTCTAGTTATTTAAAAAAGGTGTGCTTTAAAATGAGGTTTTTGTAAGAGAATGTGTGTGTCACACACACACACACCATGTACTGGTTATTGTTTACAAAGTGGGTTTTTATTATCAGTGGTGTAAACAACAACCCAGCGGGAAAACTCAGAAGACCTTCTTACTTCAGGCCTTTTTAAAGGCCTGCTTAAAAAATTTTTGGATTTAATTACTATTCTTACGTAACTGCTAAAGAATGCCTCATAGAAGGCCTCGGCTCTTTGGTATGAGAAGCGAGAAAAGAAGGAGTAACATTTTTTGTTTTGTTTGTTTTGTTGTAAATCATTTTAGTTGAAGCGGAAAAGAGAAAGAGTAAAATTTTTTGTTTTGTTTTTTTTCGCCAAAGCGAAAGAATTCAGATCCCGTTATAAAAACAAAGTAACAAAGTAGGTGCATTTTAAAATACAAAATAAAAACAATAATGTAAATCATTTTAGTTGAGTTTTGTCCATTACCCCGGGTCTCCACGTAGCAATATTTATTGCGGCAAACGTCAAATTTGATTGCTCCATAAAATTTGCGACGTATAGACCGCATATTGCCATGAGTGGCAATCCATTGCGCAATGATTGCTCTTCTTATTGCTTGAGCAATTATTGCTTAGCAATCTGCTGTCAAATCAGTTGTAATTTATCTGACATTTCACTTCTCTGTACGGTTATTTATTTATTTGTGTGTTTATTTTTAAAAAAAGCAATCAATAAAAAGCCGCAAAGTGAAAAAAATACTTCAACAAAATACAGAAAAAGTTTTTATATATTATATATTTAAATAAACGTCAATATCAACAAAAGCAAACGGAAATAAATAAAAAAGTAATACAAAAGACAGCTACGACAATTACAATTAATTATTTTATTAATATAATTTATTAATTTAAAACAAAAAAAAAAAAAATTAACAACCACTTCAAAACACAACATAAAACATTTGTTATAAATACTGTGACGAAAGTAACTTTAGTTAAGAATTATTTGTAATTATTGGTTAAGAATTAGATTAATTTATGTGTTATCTTGTATTGATTGGTTATTAAGTATTTGCTAGTTATTTTATTAGTTAAAATTGTTATTGTATAAGTTATGCACACTTCTAGTGTAAAAATCAATGTACAGATGTAATGTTAAAATTGTTGTGCATAATTGTACTTCACTGTAAACTAGAATGTTCGTTATTAAGTTATTTCAATTTATGGCAACGCCTAAAAGTATGCCTTAGTTTATGATGCCTAATAACTCAATTAATTCAGCCATATAGATAGTAATAGCTGAATAAGTTTAATTAACGAAATAGCCGTTATTAAAACTTTATAGAGCCATCTAGACTTCAGAACTCGAACTTTCTATGGTCATTTGCCCGAGTATAAATAGGATCGCAAGAGATGGCATGATTCATTCTAAGTTCTGACTTTGTCAAAAGCGTATCCCGCTGTGAAGATTATAAAATTACGGTTGTTAAAGTGACTAAGTACTAAATAAAGGTGTCTAAATTGTAAACAGTAGCAAAAGTGTTGTGTTTATTTGTTTTATTTGAATTGCAATAAAAGAACTCGAAACGGTTTATTATAAAGGAAATAAACCAAAACGTTATTGAAAGGCAGTAACGTAACAATACAGCCACAAAACTTTATACAACTACTCGCGGTGAAAATTTCAAATTTATGGCAAAGCAATTTCAAGTGTTCTCCAGCAATATAATTAGCAATTATTGCTCCATTGTTCTGTCATTGTTCTGCCGACGTTATTGCTTGTACTTAGCAATAAAAATTGCTACGTGGAGACCCAGCGTTAAAGAAGATAGGTACTTGTGCTTAAAAGTTTTTTTTTTATTATACCTAGTTATACTTTTATTTACAATCTATTTTACAATATTTAGCAAATTTGATTATTTCAATAAAAAAAATATGTATCACATGTGTTATTAAACCACTATAAGTTTAATAAAATATATAAACTAAGGTTTGTAAAATAGGTATACATATATAAAAAGTTAAGTGTTGTTTCATTTTCTATATTGGAGATCTGATATGTACATGAAGCCTATTCAGTCTTCTAATTTCATTTGTAAGGAAATATTCCTTAAAGTTTTAGACTGATAGCCCTTCAATATGACCTTTAATGCATTTGTAGAAGGATGGTCTGAAAGGCCTTTTAAGAGCCATTAATTGAAAGGCCTTTTAACATACCTTTCTTAAAAACCCTTCAGGATAACCTTTTTGCTAAGGCCTTTTGAAAGTCATTCTCTGGAAAGCCTTCTAAGAGCCATTTATTTGAAGGCCTTTAAGAAGCTCTGGGGAAGAAAGGAAAGCGGAAGGCCTTCTCCGCAATGACAACGCGTGTAAAAAAGATATGAGTATGGAATGGAGCGAGAAGGCCTTGTTTATCCAAAAGAAGGGGTACAGAGGCCTTCTGGAAGGCCTCCGTACTCCTTCTTTTTCCCGCTGGGAAGCACTCGCACATATATTTTATCAAGAGAGAATTTAACAATGCAAATAGAAACAGGGATGCCAGGTACTTTTTTCCTTATTCCCAAAATATTAAAAGGAAATCCCCAAAAATCCCGGAATAAAAATTTTTAGTAAAAAAATTATTTTATTAGTAGCGACTGGTTTCACATGTTTTTTAAATCCTTTTTATGCGATTCCAGTGAGGAATTACAAGCAGAACAATATGCTGTTTTTTAAGACGAATGAGCCAAGTTATAAGAATTTTGAGCTTGTTCAATCGGTTTTAGCCGTCCTTAAAATCAACAATAAAAATACATATATCCGTCATTCATTTAATACTTTCCCAACCTTTTTTATATTGTCTTTCATATTTACTTATTTTTGGGGAAGACATATTTGCATGAAAACTGTCTTTAAAAAACCAAAAATTGTATACATATATTGTCTGCGGTTTTAGATTCATTTTTTAAATACTTCCTTTTTAAAAAACTTATTCAAGAATAATAACATAAGTTTATTTAGTAACTTTTACAAACTTAACAAAAATGGTAATCTTAATGTGGACCCTTTACACTGTATTAGTTGTTGATAAGAGTAAGATAAAAGTTTTTTTAATATTTCATATACGAAACAAAGAAAAATAAGCGTAAATAATTAAAGAAGGGAAAATAAATTAAAAATCCCCATTTAGTGGCTAGATTTAGCCATTGTTCACCCTGTTTAGCCATTAAAAAATGAGTTTAGCCATTAGCCATTTTTCAACTTGTTTAGCCATACAAATTTATTTGCCCTTTTTCTTTTAAAAGAATAATTTTTGATTTATAATAAAAATTTATAAAAGTAAAATAAACATTTTGAACAATTAAAACGCCTTTAATTTAAATCACAACTTTTACAAATGTTGAAAATCGCTATAAACTATGACGCTGAAACATCTTTCAAAATAAAGGAACAGTAATCAACTATTAAATTTCTAAAATCGATCAACACAAACATCGCTGTTTCTTTCTGGTTTCAAGTATTTCAATAAAGGGATGCAGGCGGTAACAAAATTGTTTTAGAAATTGCAGAATTGACTATAAAGTTTCTGTCACTTCAATGGTCTAATGCTGAAGTAGAGAGGGTGTTTAGCCAAGTAAACATCGTTAAAAGTAATTTGAGAAATTGGTTACATTAAGCAACCGTTAATTCGGTTTTATCAATTAGGTAAATATTTTTACCATAACAATACAATATTTGTACCACCACCACAATAGGGGAGAGGGTACTATGCGTTTGTGCTGATGTCTTTAACACCTTAAAATATTGGTCTTTAGCCCACCTTTAAGTATACCGATTGACTCAGAATCACTTTCTGAGTCGAATTAACGATGTTTGTCCGGCTGGCTGGCTGTCCATGTAAACCTTGTGCGCAAAGTACAGGTCGCAATTTAGAGATTATTTGATAAAATTTGGTACAAAGGTTCTAATGTGGTGTAGGGTATCATAAAGTCGGGTTTAACCGACTATACTTTCTTACTGGTTTTTTATTGTAGATCTGGACTCAAAAGGTTGGGTAAATGTTGTTGTGATTATGATGACCTTCAAATTATTTAAAATTTATGATTATTTGAAACTAATGAGTGATTCCTATGAGATGAACCATAACGACATCGAATTTTTCGATGATTTAATTTTTTAATATTAATTTACGTCTATTTTTATTTAACAAATTGATCTTAACTCACAATTTCATCGTAAACAACTTTAAATGAATTATTTCTGTTTTGTTATCAAATTTTAATGTGTTTTTATTTAAAAAAGCTTTTAGCCATTTTTTAGCCCATTTTTTAGCCATTTTTTCCGTAAATTTAGCCATTTTTGGCCACAAACTTTTGGCAACACTGCTTGTCATCCACATCCCCAACGTAACACCCAAAGTAAAAATGCAACTGTTGCAAATTTTACAAACAAAAATTAAAACAGTGACAAAATAAGGTTTTAACCTAAAACCAATTAAAAAATAAATGCAAACATTATTAACTAAAAGCGCACACCCTGTGCAACAAATAAAATTAAAAAAAAACAAGCAAGTTTCTACAAATAAAAACAGTTTAACAAACATATCTGTGGTATTTTGACAAAACATCTTAAGTCGAGATAAGATATAAGAGATAAGAAGCTCGGTGAAGCAATCATTATTATTAAATAATAAAATAAACTAAAATTAAAGAAAAATTCCGTTTATAATACAAAATTTTAAAAACGTTAACAAAAATGTATTTTTAATGAAAATTCGTATGATTAACAGCATTTTTTTCAACTTTTTAAATTCAACTCATATTAGGTCTGTCTGGGTACTTTTCCAATAGCAAATACTCAGTAAATTTTTTTGGGAGAGTAAGACCAATATTACTCTATCGGCTGAAAAAATCTCAAAAGGTACGCAGACAGTATCCAGTGAAATTTTGCAAGAAAACAGCTGATCGGTGTGTAAACAATTGAAATAACAAAGCAAAAGAATTTTAGCATATGTGTAAGCAAAATTGAATTCTCGAGGTAAATTAAAAAATTATTAATTAAAGTGAAGCTTAAAAAGTGTTGTAAATTAAAAAACTTGTTTATTACACTGTTATTAATTCGGTAAATTCAATTTCTTCTTAGTTTTTAGTTTTATTTGTCGGGTTTTTTATAAAACTTCTTTTGCTTACATTGCCCAACATAGTGCCGGCTTACAATAGAAAAAAGAATGAAATGCCCTCCAACAGCTTGACAACGGAGAAAAATAATTTGGATGTGCAGTGCTCGCCAGGAACACAATTCCAAATACTCGCCTCTTCAATTGCAAAGTTTGTCCCACAAAGTTCTGCTGGTTCTATCGGTTCTGCCATCTCCACGCCACGGTCGCACTGTATATTTGGACGTTTCTAGCATGAAGTAAAATGTTTTGTTTATTATAATTTATTATAAACGTTAAAAATCAACACAATTCTAACTACTTACCTCTGCCATTGTTAAATTTCAATTTTTATTTTCATTTCACAAAAACTATTTCATTCAAACAGCTGTTCAAACTATTTGCAAAATCTTGCAAGCGGAAATTTCTCTAGTAACCTTTTGCAAGTTCTCTAACTTCCAACTGTCAAAAATTCTCTTTTTGGCTCTCTCGCTGCAAGAGATTTAAAGTACGCAGACAACATTTTGCAAGATTTTGCAACATTTTTCGCAAAATATGTGTACGCAGACAGACCTATTGTTTTGTCAAAATGCCACAGATATGTATACATACAGCGTTGCAAGAAGATTTGGAAGGAAAATCTTTTTTTGGCGAAATAAAAAATCTTATTTTGAAGAGAAAAATCTTAAAATCTTGTATAACAAGAGCAAAAAAGTAATAATTATTAATTTTTTAAAAGAAACTTCTTTTTATTATGGAAATTTAAATACTTACTGAGCTACCTAAATAAAAGCGGAAGCGTTTTTTGTATGTCAAACTTCTCATTTGCATACAATTTATACGAAACAAACCATTAGAATGCGAATTAGAAACCACCCGGCTGATAAATCCAATTTGACAGATCGCTATGTCGGTTTGTTTTATTGTAATTGTATTTAAATAAAATTTTCATATTTAAAAAAACGCTTGCGGCTTTTGTTTAGGTTGTTCAGTTATATACAAAATTAGATTGTAGATTTAAAATTGTGTTTTTAGTTATATTTTTAAATACATTTGAAATACATTTAATTTCTAATTAATAACAACATTAAAAAGTCAATTTATATAAAGAAGTTTCGTCGAAAGTAATTAAATTCTAATAATAGAGATGTATAAATTTTGGGCAAAATAATTTAAGTTTGGGAGCTATGAAGCTCATATACCTATGAAATCGAATATGTGAGTCTTTGATTTTGCACATTCCTTTTTTGCATCTACCACACATTTGATTCAAACTTGATTCATTCAATTCAGAACATATCATTTATAGAATTCACGTTGCTTTTTTTTTTTGGTATTTTGTCCTATTTGAAAAAGAAAACAAGAATTTGGTCTGGCCAAGAGGGTAATTTCATAGAGTTTTAGATAAAAATAGAATTTCACCCCAGTAGTTTGCTCCAATAGAATCCAAATTAGTTTCATTCGATTCAGCACGTATCATTTATACGCCCCTGTTTTTTGTTATTTTCGAAAAATATTGCAAGGAAAACACAAATTTGGTCTGGCCAGACCAAGACTGTAATCCTAGGGTTAAGTTCCATTAGTTTAACCTTTTGGTACTAAATACATGAACTTTTTTGTTCTTTAATAAATTAATCTTTATAAATATACATATTTTCTTTTCACAAATAATTGTTTTTCATCAATATTCCCAAAATGAACAACCGCGAATCTATGATGCTTTTTTAATGTTTTGATGCCCTTATTGATGCATTTTAGTACAAAAGTACAAGTGTGCAATACCAATAGACAACAATCTCATATAAAACCTCATTGTTTTATAAAAACTGTAAAAAAATTATGTATGTTGTACAAACTTAAAGTTAAAAATTTTTATTTCTAAAAATAAAAAATCTTAATTTGAGAAAAAAAATCTTCAAATCTTATTTTGTTCAAAAATCTTCAAAAATAAGATAAAATCTTAATTCTGGCAACGCTGTATACATATGTAAGTTTACACAAAATAAGCGGAAATCTTATTAACAACACACAAGTTTGCACAAATAAAGACAATTAAAAAAAATTAAGTTAAATAAATATAATTTTGTCGTGCGATGAATATATTCATAATTACTAAACTTAAATTTTTTTTTTTCTAAGTCCTCGTCCATTTTATAAAACATTTGCTACGAAACATTTTAGTATGATGATGAAAGGGGAAGACGAACGGAAAAGTGTACTTTGTTTCGTGAAGAACCCGTTTTTGTGTGTTGCTTGTTGAAAGAAAGGGAGAAGGCATACAAAAAGCTTAAATGCTGCAAAACAAAAGTTTTATTGCATGGACAAGAATGCAGAACTTAAGAAAGTTTCTGCACCAAATGTTTCATAATATAGACGGGGACTTAGTAAACCACCACGTAAGTATCCAATTCACGATTGGAAACTTGCCTAAAATGAAAATATGTATATACAATTATTAAAATAATTTTTATACAATTATAAAAATAAATTAAACTTCATATGTGGCATACCACGGCAAATCAGATGTTTTTTGATTTCCCCGATTTGATGATATTTTTAGTACACTTTTTCGATTTAAAAACAAAAAATTAGTATCTATTTTTGATTTTTAAATTTTCGAAAATCAAACAAAAAAGTAGTTATGAATGGCCCACTGTCCGACCGGCCTTAAAAGTTGTTAGGTGGATAGAAGTTTAAAATAACAAATTTGTAAAGGATCGAAGGATACACTATTTAAAAACAAAACCAATCAAAAAATGCTAAATATTTTTTTCTGTAAAAAATGAATAGTTCACAAAACAAGTACACTTTAAAGGAGTAATTAAAAAAAATATCAAAATTTACCAGGAAGGCCCATTTGAAGTGTACTAAAATAAAAAATATCCCAAAATTGGGGAAATCAAAAAAAAATTTAAGCCAACCGATTTGGCGTGAAATACCCCATATATACAAAATAAAAAAGAATATTGAAAAAAACATGATACAAAATACATGATACAAACACACAAGGTAGTTCCACTTCTCTCTCAAAATTAATTTTTTTTGAAGTTTATCGAAACTATTTGAAGTTTGTTTTTTGTAAATATTTAAAAAAACTTTGCCACAAATAAAAAAATACAATAAGTTCCACTTGGAAATTATAAGTTAATATGTGTAATTTATATTGTTACGTTTTTCCTTTAATAAACGCGTTTGAGTTCTTTTAAATGCAAATCCGAATAAAAAACACACACTTATTCAACTTAACAAACTTTATTGAAATTAATTATTTTGTTCACAATTGTTAGTTACGAACAGAACCGTTTTTCAAAACAGACTAAACTAATTTTACATGAGTCACCCCTTTTTATATTTCATAATTATTTCTAGATTTTTCCTGAACCTTCCCGTAAAAACTATTTATTATGTTCTATAACCATTTCTAGAAATTACTGGGAAATTTATATAGGAATTATTTTTAAAATAACAGTTGTGTTGAAAATTATACATGACAATTTTAAGTAACATAAAACTATAACTTACAAGATAACTTATAACTATAACTATTAATAATTCTTAGATAATTTAACTTTCGTAACACTGCCCTTCACTTAAGCCTGTTCGTCCCGAATAGGCTCAGATTCTCCTTTTCCATAATGGGCTAGTCGTTCTAGATGTACCACTTTCATTTTTGATCTTGGGCTCTTATATTTCTGGATCCGATACACCACGTCATTCAATTTCTTTATTACTTTATATGGGCCATCCCAATGAGTCTGCAGCTTTGGAGATAGTCCTTTCTTTCGTTGCGGATTAAAAAGTAAAACCAACTGGCCGTCTTTGAAGCCTTCCGAATTTGCCGCTCGATCATATCTGGCTTTCATCTGGTCATTTGATGAATTAACACGCCTTCGTCTTAACTCGTTTTTCTGCTCTTGGGTAGAGCCATTATTATTCGCTGGTACGGATAGTTCACCAAAGTTGTACTGCTGGGCCGGATTTCTACTTTCTCCAATCAGACCTTTGTCTGCAACGCACTGCGGGCATGTAATTGCGCAATCAATCACGGCTTGCTTGCAACCGACTCAATAGTAGCTTGCTTTTAACTTCTTTATGGTTCTCGTAACGCTAAGATGCCCACCACCAGTACCTTCGTGGAATTTCTTCACAACTTCACATACTTTAGAAGTCGGTACTACAATAAGGTTTTTAACAGTTTTGCCATCAGTACTTTCCCATGTACGGTATAGGCAACCATTTATCATCCGCAGACTACTCCACTGCGCCCAATATGCTTTCATTAGTGGACCGTTCAATTTAATTTCTTCACGAGTCGGCCTTTCACCTTCTTTCTTAGCCATCATAATTTGCGCTAATAAGGGGTCACTTTTCTGCGCCGTTGACCAGTCTTCGCTGGGTTCCACATCTAATAAGCGAATCTCATTTATGCGTTATACCGTATATACCGTGCTTGCTTTTATGTTCACTGGGCCGTCTTGAATATGTGGTCGCTTTCCCACGTTTTTCATCGTTTCTTTGGGAGGACAATTTCTTATGATCACTAGTTACTAGTTGTCTTACAAGGGCTTCACTTCCATTCCCAACGTTAAGGGGTACTTCTAGACCATGCCAATTCATAATTTGTCGTCCCATGTCTAGACTAATGCCTTGACGAATCATAAAATCTGCTCCAATTATGACCTCGTCCATAATTTCAGCCACAATAAACTCATCAAAAACGATCATATCAGCCATTCTTATTTCCACTCTTGCTTTACCATAGACAATAACAGGCTCTCCCGTAGCTGTTCGCAAGTTTACACCACTTAGCGGCTCGACAGCTCCCTTTATCAAATCAGCTCTTATAACGGAATGTCCTGCACCAGTGTCGATAGTCAAAATGCGGATTTCACCATTTATGTAACCACAGGTCGTAATATTTCTGTTACTCGTTTTCACTACTAAATTTATCGTGGGACCTTCAGTTTCCTCTGCACTGCCAGCTCTTCTCAACTTTAGCGGTGGCTCCCGCGATGATTGTTGACTCGCTCTTCGTTTGTCCCTTTGCGGTGAAGCAGATCTTGATCGTTGTTTGGGTGCTTTGCAGTGTCGCTGAATATGGCCAATCTTACCGCAATTATAACATTTTACTTTGTTTTTACCTTGCTTCTCGTTTAAAGCTTGCATCACTGCCTCCTTTATGTCCTTTACAATATCTCTTTCTTCTTCAGCGGCAAAATCAAGTTTTCGCACCTTATACGCTTGCGGCCTTGAAATTATTCTTGCGGTTTCTTGGGCTAGGGCAAATGATACCGTTTCGGCAAATGATGGCTTCTGTGATGCACATACCGCTAGTTTCACATCAGCATCCCGTATACCGTTTACAAATGCCTCGGTCTTAAAATGATCTAGCAATGGATGACTTTCACCTGGATAGGTAAGCTGCACCAAGCGCTCAATCTCTAATGCGAAATCCTGTAGCGTCTCGTTTGCCTTTTGTACTCTTCCCCGTAATTCCATTCTGAATATTTCTTTTCGTAATTATGGTTGCAGTGCTACCATAATGTCATCGTAATTGTTTCTGCAACTTACTGGTACACTTTCTAGAATTTCAGCCGCAGATCCTTTTAAAGCCAGAATCAGCTCTATGGCTTTTTCTTCATTGTTCCATGCATTTTTGTTGGCAACTGTGTCAAACTGGAACTTAAAAACACTAAATGGTAAACTGCCGTCAAAACTCGGGGCCTTAATTCTACTAGAGACTTCTGGTGAAACTCGAACCGCTCCCTCTTGGCACTGAAGACTATTAACTTTAACTTCCAGATGATGTAGCTTTTCATCGAACACCGTGACTTGTGTTTTTACATCAGACAATTCCATTTCCATATCGTCCACTCTGTCGTTTATAACAGTAGAAATCTCTTGAAGCTTCTCAAGTTTATCATTAGTAGCCTGAAGTTTCTCATTTGTCACTCTAGAATTTTCTTGAATTTCGGCTAAGATGGTGCTTGCATTTTCCTTTACCATCTTCTCTATATTTTTAGAATTTTCTGCTACGATAGCTTTTGAATTTTCTTCCATTTTTCTAGAGGTTACAGCCGAATTTTCTTTTACCATTTCCTCCATTTTTCTAGAATTTTCTTCCATTTTCTCCATCATAGCAGCAAACATTGTACCAAGATCCATGTTGCTTGTTACTGCACGGGTAGCAACTTCTATTTCTTCTTTTTCTTCAAATTCATAAGTTGCGATGTCAATATTGCGTCGCTTAAATTCATCGATTAATCTTTTCTGCAGCTCAGCTTTATTTCCAGTAGTAGGCAGATCCAACTTGCCCAACTCTTTCTTGAGCTGTTCAACTTTTAGCTCCTCGAATTTCATTGTTGTTTGTATAGTTTTTTTTTTTTTTTTTATTTTTTTATCCTTATTTTTTTTTTTTTTATTGCAATTTCACTTCTGACACCAATTGTTACGTTTTTCCTTTAATAACCGCGTTTGAGTTCTTTTAATTGCAAATCCGAATAAAAAACACACACTTATTCAACTTAACAAACTTTATTGAAATTAATTATTTTGTTCACAATTGTTAGTTACGAACAGAACCGTTTTTCAAAACAGACTAAACTAATTTTACATGAGTCACCCCTTTTGATATTTCATAATTATTTCTAGATTTTTCCTGAACCTTTCCGTAAAAACTTTTTATTATGTTCTATAACCATTTCTAGAAATTACTGGGAAATTTATATAGGAATTATTTTTAAAATAACAGTTGTGTTGAAAATTATACATGACAATTTTAAGTTACATAAAACTATAACTTACAAGATAACTTATAACTATAACTATTAATAATTCTTAGATAATTTAACTTTCGTAACAATATTAACAGCATAAATGTGAATTTTTAAGCATTTTAATTTGCTTTAAAGCTAAAAATAGTTAAAATGAACTTGACTAATTGCATAATACAATACTTAATAGCTTTAATAGCTTCATTTCTTATTCCTTGTGACAATTTAAATCTTATGCATATTACAAATTTCGGTTAATTATCTTCAAAATTGCGTACGTTGTAACATTTCCCACAAAATGTGTATGGACAGCCAGTGGAACGGACATCCATAGATCGATTCAGAAAGTGGCTATGAGTAAATCAGTCTACTTAAACTGGGCTAAGAACAAATATTTTTAACGGGTTAGGCACATCAGCACAAAGTCTTCCGCATCAAATCGAACATATGTATGTTGTACTTAAAAAATAAATATTTTTGGCAGTTCCAAGAGTTGCTCGTTATCATAATAAGTGACTATAACATGAAGTCGATCAACTTTCCTCCCGCTGCCTTGGAGGTCCGCCAACATTTTCCCATCACAGTGCTTTGTGCATTTTTATAAAAAACTTTATAGAAGATTGAAATTTTGTATGGGAGCTATGTTTGTTAGAAACAAATGTTGGGCTTGGTCCAAGATTCGACATGTCTTGAGGCATTTTAGGCGCTTTAAGAAGTTAAGGATTTCATTTAACTACAGTAGACGCTCGCTTTTATGAACTAATTCAGACACGGCCTGTTCACTTAATGGAGAAGTTCGCATAATCGAGAGAATATATAATAAGTATTTCAAATCGTTTTTCATATGTGTACATTAGAGTTTCTACTCGGGAAAGAATTCCCGGGAATCCCGGGACACTTTTTTTAAATTAATCCCGGGAAATTGTTTTCCGGTAATTTTAAATTAAATTTTTTGAAATTTTAATTTCTTAGCATCGTTAAAACCAAAAACGAGCAATAAAAATATGTATATTATTTACTAAAATTACTAACTACGCCAATAAATCGACCGTATTTTTAATTGCTGATGAAATGTCTAAAAAGCTTCTTGAAGTAGAAAATGAAAATGTACACGATACACCATCACCAACACCAGATGATGAACCATCTACAAATTCTAAAAAAATAAATGTAGAGAAAATACAAAAGCCTGAAAATATCTATAAAAAAGAATTCGACGGCTTTGAAGTCACAGGCCAACAAATTTAAAATCTTTGTATGATGCGCTTCTTACTATAAAACCAACGTCTGTAGAAAGCGAGATCACGTTGTCGGTAGCAGGCAATATACATATCAAAAAGGATTAGAAATGCTTTAATAATACTTAAAAATTTTTTCTTAAAAGAAAATTAACTTTACCAAGTTGCTATTAATAAAAACTACTAAATATTAATAAGTTTAAATAATTCGTAATCTCCCAAAAAAAAAATAATATAAAAATACATATATAATATGCACATGTACGTATGAATGTAACAATTTATTTGGTTTTGTTGTGGTTTTCTGTGGAATTAATGTGTATGTATATTCTTTTAAAAAAGTAAAAACTTTCGTCTTAAACTCATTTAATGAAATCATTTTTTTATTCAAAGAATCCCGGGATTCCCGGGAATAAGATTTTTTTCGTTTCGTTTCCCGGGAATATAAAAAGTCCGGGAAATTAGAAACCCTAGTGTACATACATAACCTATATTAAGTTTTTATTTCAAATTAGTTTGTTAATAATTAATGTACATGAAAGTAGTCGGTTATATTTTTTTGCTTAAAGGGATTTCTGTAATGCCTTGTTCCTGCATTTTCGCAATAACAAAATAAATATCATTTTCAGAATTATTATTTGCACTCCAAGCAATAACTTTACAAACACCAACCATCTAACAAGTGTTCCTTTGTATTCGTATATACACATTTACTTGCTTATTTCGGGGAAGAACAGATTTCCAATAAAAGCTGTTTTTTATAGAGTGACACAAGTTTAAATCATAATAAAACAAGGAAATATGTTTTTAATATCAATGAAACAGGATTTATTGGAAAAAAAATGTTATGATTTCTGCGATGTGGCCGCCACGACTGGCGTGTAGAAGGCGACAATTTTCAACAACTTTTCGCATTCTGACCATCATCGTTTTCGAAGACATATGGGCCAATGACTCCGCCAGCCCATAAAGCGCACCAAACAGTAATGTTTGTGGATGTAATGGTTTTTAGACAAACGTTTTTGGATTCTACTCACTCCAAATGCGACAATTCTGCTTATTTACGTACCCATTCAACAAGAAATGGGCTTCATTGGAGAATAAAATTTTGAGTGGAAATTCAAAATCAATATCAATTTGTGCTTCAGCTCGTTTGTCGAATTCTTTTGATTCAAAATTTCAACAATTTGCGCGTTGCTCGATTCAAAATAAGTCATAAGTCGATTCGTAATGAAATTTCAAAGCAAACTAAACAAAAAGCAACTATCAGCTGTTAAAAGGGTGCTCAAATAAAGCAGTGATGCCAGCTCAAAGTTGTGATACTCTAAAAAAACACCCCTTACAACATAAAGTTACAAAAAAATCAACGGTTGCAAGTTGTTCACATAATAGAGATAGGTTGTGTTCACTCTTTAGAACCTCATGTGTAAAAATTTTGTTGTTCAATATTCTGGATGTTCATATAACTTGGTATTCATATAACCGAGCGTCTACTGTATTTGTATGGGAGCCCCCTAATGGGTCGAGATAAAATGCATGTATGTATGTTTAAGAAAATGTTTCGAGCAAAACATTAATGACGGTTGATTATACAATTGAATCCCAATAGGGGGACCGCTAGGCAGATATAGGACTTTTTTTAATATATTACTAGTCTGTATTTAAAATTTTGTATAGAAGCCCTCTTAAGGAATAGAGATAGCGATCAAATATGTTATATGTGTATGTATGTTAACACGGGTGAAAATGGGGTTGGTCCTACATTTGACTTCTCTAAGAGTAACTCTGTGGCAGTTTTTGATTTTGTTATTTTTGCTCCTACTTGAGCTTTTCTTTTTCCTCTTGCTACCCCAAACCCTCCCCCGTTTTTTGGCTCATGAATTTTTTTAGCAAACTTCACAAAATTAGGGTATCTACACTGAAAGAAAAATGCTCCATATATTTAATGAATCATTTTCATAAAAAAAATTTCCTTGGGTAAATGAAAATTTTCATTGTCTTAATGGAATTTCATAGTTATAATGAAGTATTTTCGTTAAAATCGCTTCATTGGATTTCGTAATTACGTTAAAAATTTTTTATTGGATATATGAAAACTTAAGTTTGTCCAAGTTAAACAAAAAATTTTAATTGGTAACATAAAAAAAAACAATATACAAACATAACTATATTCATAAATTAATACAAAATTATAGTTTCCTTAAAAAAATGTTTAATTGTTAATTAAAAAATATAAGATTTAATAATTTCATACATCTTATGTTATTGTATGCCATTAAATTTATGAAATCAAAATTTTTTTTATAAAAGCAACATATTTCAATAATTTCAATAAATTTAAATTTTCATTATGACAATAAAAATGTCATTATAGTAATGAAACAAAAACTTTCATTCCACTTTCAATCAACGTTGTTATTGTTGTTAGTACAATTTAATCTCATATTTACGCTCATTATTGAGTAAAAAACATAGTTTTTTTTATCCAAAAACTACACTGCCCGGTAGGCTAGCTGGTAGTGAGCTAGTCTATCAGCATCGAGGTTACGCGATCGATTCCCGCCAGAGACAGAAAAAAAAATAAAAAATAAAATAAAATAAGAAAAAAAAATTAAAAAAAATAAAAAAAAAATTTTTTTTACTTTATTGAAAGTATTCATCCAATGAATAATATTCATAGATCTAATGTAATGTTTCATTAAATCCTTTTAACAGGAAACAGGTTTCATTGATCCAACGAATCGCTGCATAGGTTCCTTTTTAATGCAATTTTTCATGGGATTAATGTCAAAATTCATTGGTATTGCGAAGAAAATTCTTTCAGTGTAGCACATTCAAATCCTGTTGCTGAGAAACTCCAAATATCAAAAGCCCACAGCTACATAGTGAAATCCCAATCCAGGTTATCTTACGTTGATTGCAGAAACATCAACTCCCTCACAACCTTTTGCAGATCACTAACGTAGACCCTTTAAGGGGATTAATATCTGATTTATAATAAGATAATACAAAAGAGCACATGTCCAAAGGATCTGAAAACATCAAATGAGCTTTTATAAGGATTAATTAAAATTAAGTCCAATTAGCTAAGATAATAAAATTGAATTCTTACGTACACTAAAACTGTTCGGAGTTATCCAAGTTATTAAAGTCTAATATTAACCATAACTGTCCTTAAATGTTACGAAATAAACGCGTTCATGCGAAGTAATTCTAACAATATTCAGCCCACTTCCTTGAAGTGTTAATTTCATGCACATGAATATGTATTTTTACATTATCATCTTAGTAAAATTTGCGAAAGTAAAAGAAAGGATATCGTTATTTTATATTAGGTTTTTTCACTTTTTCACATGTTTAAGTTATAATATTATTTTTAAAATTAACAAAAAAATATGTAAATTTTTATAAAATATTTTCAAACTTCAAAAAACAAAAAAAAACAAACAAAACAAAAACAGACAAATGGGATTATTTTATGAAATGTGGTAGCACCAAGGCGAATTCATACAGGTGACCGCATCATGAGATAGAGTTATGCTAGCTAGCCCTTTAAAAAAAAAAAAATACTATTGGGGTATTCACAAGGTGTGCTATCATGTTATATTATCATAATGTTCTAGCATTTTACAATGGTTGCTTTGTAAACAAAATGTGTCTTAAATTAATAGAACGTTGCTTGCTATGTTTATTGTGCTGTCGTAATTAATCAAAAGAGACCAGAGCTGAGCGGCTGAGCCGTATCGCGTTAATTTTTATAGCCGTCGCCGTTGATGATATAATTTTATCCGGTTAACATCAAAAATTTGACCTGCGGCTAGCAATTTTTGCAAGCAATCACTTGCGGCGTCAAATTAGATCGGCTTATGACTCTGCTGTTTGGTAAACAAACAAAATAAAATTTATTTCTTATTTGCGTCTGCAAAATGGAAAATAGTCAGGTAAGATCCAATTTAATTCATGGAAAAGAATTAAAAAATATTTTAATGTTAGTTAATTATTTATTTTTTATATTTGTTTTAAATCAGTTGATTTAAATTCAAAATAGCACACTAAATTATGAGGGGTTGTTCACAACAGTCGTATTTTTTCATGTTATTATTTTAAGACATATGACTTTATGACACCTTGTGAATCCCCCATATGTATTTTGTTTTTGTAAAATGTTAGAGTGAATGTCAAAATAAGTTTTTGAAAATATAAAAAAGGAAATTTTGTTTTGTTTATAAAATATACACAATTTCTTGTATTGCAAATTTATTGTGGCTAAACTTATTCCTTACGCCTTTTTAAGTCCTTGTGTTTATATTTTGTGTTTACTTTTTTTGTTTTATATAATTTAAATAAGTTTTTTTCAGGAATTTTTATTTTTATTGAATTCTAAATTTAAATTAATTTTTTCACAAAATGTAAACAAGGCTTGACATTCAGTATACATAGAAAAAAATAAACAATAAACATATGACTCGAAAATGTCACCTTTATGAATTCGCCTTGGGTAGCACACATTTTCATAATTCTAATCAAGGCGAATTCATAAAGGTGACATTTTTCAGTCATTTGTTTATTGTTTATTTTTTTTGTGTGTATACTAAATGTCAAGCTTTGTTTACATTTTGTGAAAAAATTAATTCAAATTTAAAATTTATTAAAAATTTAAATAGTTGAAAAAAAAAACTTAATTAAATTATATAAAACAAAAAAAGTGAAAAAATATAGACACAAGAAATTAAAGATGCGTAAGGAATAAGTGGAGCCACAATTAATTTGCAATTGAGGAGTTTCTTAAGCAATTGTGTATATTTTATTAACAAAAAAATTTCCTTTTTTATATTTTCAACAACATTCACAAAAACAAAATACATAGTATTTTTCAATAAAAAGGGATAGCTAGCATAACTCTATCTCATGATGCGGTCACCTTTATAAATTCACCTTGATTCCAATAAACGTCAGAACGTTAATATGGTGACAAAAAGAGAGAGTGGAACTACCTTCTGTTTGTATCATGGTAGAATATGTACAAGGTATAGTCATTAGAAATTTTGGTCTCAATTTTGGAACCCATATATCGTCAAACAAAAGAAAATAAGGAAAATAATTAAAACAAGCATCAAAAATCAAATAAATGACAACTCTCCCTAATGCACCTACGTGGTACGTATTCTACTAAGGGAAAAACATAAAAAGGAACAATAAAAAAACTTAAAAGTTTTAACGTTTACATTTTCTTAGGTTCTTGACATACTTTAATATATAATTAATTTAAATTTAACCTCTTCCTCTTTTATGTAGACTTTAACAATCTCATATACAGTGGAAGCAACAACTTGTTTTTTCTTCTGTATAATTTTCTCTCACAGTATAGTACATATAATAACATGTTATTTCCCTTAAATTTTTCTAACAAAAGAATGACTGAAAATTAAAAAAAAATGTTAAGTCAACTTCAGCAATAATTTGTATAAATTTGTAAATGACGTTTATAATAAGTTTAAAATAAAAATGTTAACAGTAAGTTTTTAAAATAACAACGAATACAAATTAAATTCTTGGTTACATTAAGAAGACTCAAACAAATTGTTGCTTTTATTGTGAATCGAGCTTTAAGTATGTTATTAAGAAGTTTTTCCCAAACGTTCTTTGTTTTTTTTTTAATCTTACACAAGTACAAAGATGTTCTAATTACGTCTTCGCGTACTTTGATAAATATAAAATGTCAATAAAATGTCAAATAAGCTTAAGTCTGCGGAAATGAAATAAAAGGATTTTGTTTCTTTGAAGCTTTTTTTGGATTATTATAAGAGTAAAAACAAAGCTAGTTAATTATTTTTAAGAGTATGAAAATAAAACATGTAAAATAAAAGAAGACATTTTTTAAACTAATAAAAAAAAAAGAAGACAAATTTATCTTAAACTGCCAGGCCCACGATGTCGACAAGTACATTTCTTTCGCATATTAATATTGAAAACAATAATATCGGGTGATTTTTTAGCTATTATCTTTTTGGCAACACTGGCTTAAACAGCTGGCGCACGTTTCGTGTTTTGTTTCACTGTCAAACATTTTCAGTTTGGTCTGTTATGTCTTACAAACGAACAAAGTTTGCAAATTATTGAATTTTATTACCAAAATGCTTGCTCTGTTAAGAAAGTTCATCCACTTTTTTATCGAAAAATTGTGTTCAGCGACGAAGCTCATTTTTGGCTCAATGGGTACGTAAATGGGTACAGAATTGTCGATTTTGGAGTGAAGATCAGCCAGAAGCATTGCAAGAGCTACCAATGCATCCAGAAAAAGTCACAGTTTGGTGCGGTTTATGGGCTGGTGGCATCATTGGACCGTACTTCTTCAAAGATGATGTGAATCGTAACGTAACTGTGAATGGTGAGCGCTACCGTGAGATGAAATCCAACTTTTTTTGCCCAAAATGCAAAAGCTTGACTTGCATGACATGTGGTTTCAACAAGAGGGTGCCACATGCCACACAGCACGCTTAACAATGGACTTATTTTATTTCACGTTCGGAACCGGTCAATTGGCCGCCTAGATCCTGCGATTAAACGCCTTTAGGGGGGCTATGCTAAAGCTCATGTCTATACACACATGCCCGCTTCAATTGACGCATTGGAAGACAAAATTGAAGCATTTATTCATGAGATACCGGCCGAAATGTTGGAAGGAGTATGCCAAAATTGGACTAAGCGGATGGACCTTTTGAAGCGCAGTCACGGTCAACGTTTGCATGAAATAATCTTCAAACATTAAATTATATGGACCGTACTATCGATTTAAATAAAGATTTCAAGAATTTTTCTGAATTTTATGTGTTTTTTTTAAACTTTCCTATAGGTTTTAAAAAATTACCCATTATAAAACTAAAATTTGTTTTTGTTTTCAATTTTTTTATCGACATCGTAAGCCTGGGCCTAAATAATATAAAATTTTTTGCTAAACAAAGAATATAAAATTATTATTGTAAAAATTTGAAAGGAATTTCTTATTTCCTTATAATTTATTTCACTTTAGTTCTATTAAAATGGAAAAAGAATTGAAATTTTGTACTGTTTTAAAATAGTTCTGTGATATTTTATTAAGTAATTGAAATGTTAGCAAAATTTTAAAAATTTATTTTCAATTGTTTAACTGAATTTTAAGTAAAAGTAAAATTAGGACTTAGTAATTTACACTATGGACATTTCTTGCCGGACAGACAAAGTTTGTTAGTAAGGGGGCGACGCTGTTACACACTTTACTTTTTGGCTCTCTGGCGTACAAAGAACCCCATAACAGAGCTGTCAGATGTGGCAATTTCTCGCCAAACGTGGCGATTTTGAAACGTGTTTGTCGTTTGGATTTTCAATTTGGCGAATGGCGATTTTTTTTTTGGCGAGTTTTGATTTAACTTTTGATAATTTTTTTGGCGTTTTGAGAAAATTGTATTTTAAGTTTTTGTCACATCGAATGTCTATTACAACCTCAATATCGTGGTAAATAAATATTTTTCATATTGGATTTTTCGACGAATACATAAACCCGTTTCTTGTCTTTTAATTGACCAATTTTTTTTATTCTGCGCATCCTTTAAGATCATAATTATGTCATTCAAAGTGCAAGTGTTCCATATAGGCTATTTTATTTTTTAAAGAATTCGTATGATGTATCTGATACACTATTTTATTTTGTATGGTATACGCTGTTTTATTCAATAATTTTACGGTATTTTTATTAAAATATTTGATCTCAAAAATATTAATTTGTAACATTATAAAACAGTGATTAATTCATAGTTTTGTTAATTCAGTGGCACATATTCATTACTTTCCAATTTGGGTTATTATAAATAAAAAATTATAACAAATTAAGGTATACATTGCGTAAATCAAAAATAACTAGAAGTTCATTCGTCTTCATCTACACAACTTCGCTTCTTTTCACCTTGTAAGTTAAAAAAAATGACTGCTATAAGCTTTCGATTGTCGGAATGAAACTTTTTCTCAAACAATAGTGTATATTATTATAAGCAATTTTATGAGTTAAAGTTTTCATAAATTGTATTTTTTCTATAGGCTTAAATGGAGTATAATGGAGTATATTATTCTTTTAACAACTTTGGAGTGGCAATTTCAAGTAAAAAAGGGCATATGAGCTTACACACTTATTGAAGGAAAATTTTGAACAAGAAATTATACACTATTTTTTCCAACGATATTTTGACCCATTTTTTGGAAATAGAATTTGACGAAATTTTGACCAGACATAAAATCAATGATAGAGATTCTAAATATGCAATAAAAAAATAATAAGCGTATGAGCACATACGCTATTGTTATATTAAGGGGACGATATGATCTACATTTTATGTTATTTAAAAAAAAAATAACATAAACTAAACAAAATTTACTTTAGGCGACTTTTTTGTATTTTGTCTCATTTTTTGGCGATTTTTGACTGAAATATTTTACTAGCTTTTTTTTGTATGCAAAATTAAAGTAAAAAATTTTACGAAAACTGAACAAAATTGACGTTTGCCGATTTCTGACTCATGATTTGGCGATGGAGCTCCAAAAAATCTGACAGCCCTGGTCCATAGTGTAGATTGGGCCTAAAGCGGCTCATACACTTGCAATAAAATTGAGCAAATTTACGTATTGTACAATTATATCGCCAATGTGTATGTAATATCCGTAGGTGGCACAATATATTGGCAACAATCAATAATACTTTTGATTTTTATTGCACTACGAAAAGAAAGTGAAATGTGTTGGCAACATTGTACAATGCTGTTTATGTTATTTCTAAAGGTTATGTTCACCTTTTTATTGAATGAATAAAACCATTGTGCGACTTATTGCATAATATATGACAAAATGGAAATAAAATGGCGAATATCATTTACAATAATATTGCAAGTGTATGGGCCGCTTAAGAAAAATTGTATTACTGGTTACGTATAAGTAATATTAACTTAAGTTTCTATTAAATATTAAGTATACACTGATATTTCTGTATTCCAAGAAAAGTTTTAAGCCAAAATTGTTTACATTTGTGGATTATTAAAGTAGTTTTTGTGATAGTTTTTTTTATATTATTTTATATTCACTGCTAAGAAAAACATTTTACCAGGGACCGTAACTGTTATGACCAGGGAAACCAGAAATATGTTCTTAAAAATGCGTTTTATGCTTATTAAATATGCAGCAAAAATTCGAAAATATACCCCAAAATTTTTAAAAATATGGCCCTAAAAAATTTTAAATTACTCATTTAAAAACAAAATATTCATCAATTCCATTAAAAAAAAATACTAAAATTATAATCTGTAAAGCCTAAACACAATAGTATTTACAGACCAATTCGAAAAGAATTGAATCTGCTGTAACATATTTTTTGGGCGAATTTAATCTAAATGCTTACATAATTAGATGGCTTACGTACACATAGGGACTTCGTCCTTGGTACAATTAAAATGAATTTACGAAATTTGATCAAATTATGTACAAAATTGCAACTTGCGCATAAGGTTAACATGAACAGACGGACGAATGGGCATCGTTAAATCACTTTAAAAATGGGTTGTCAGTCGATCGGTGTACTAAAAGATTGGTTCAGATTTCTATGTATTGCACGCATCACCAAAAACGTAAGTTTTTAATTTCATTTTTTTAATTTTTGCTTTTATGTAAAATAGTAAAGGTTAAAATAAAATTATCTTTAATGGCAACCTGCTTTGTCTTCATTTTAGAGTAAAAATTAAATGTGGATGGTGAAATTAAAACGTTAGGTATACAGATAGATATTTAAAGCAGAAAAGCCATCTGTTTTGCGGCGGAAGCTTGCAAGAGGCATCTAAAAAAATTTAATATGTATCAAAAAGGCTCTTTTAACTAAATTATGCAAAAATATGCTCTAAAACGGATAGATATATTATTTCTGCCTTCATTGTTCGCACAAGGAAAAACATGCAATTGCATATTTGTGGTTTCCCTGGTTATGACATTTTTAAAAAAAAAGTCAAAAAATATTTGTTATAATTTGACTGATATTTCTGTTTATAATCAAAAATAAAAGTTAAAATTTGAGTGATATTTTTTCAGTCCAAAAGAAAAGTTGAAATTTGACTTCTATGTTTGAAGGTCAAAAAAAGAAATTAAATAATTATATTTTTATTTAATTATACGTTTTTCGAAACTATGTATTAAAAAATTAATGCAGCGCCTATTTCAATAAAAAAAATTGAATCAGTCAAATTTAAACTTTTTTTAACTCAAAAATTATCAGTTAAAAAATAATAAAGGATTTTTTTTCCTTCAATAATAACCATAAAAATGCTATACTGAAATTCAAATTCTATCTGTCTGACTTTTTATTTTCGATCCCTGCATTTTACTATTGTATTTTACTTGAATTTGTTTATGTTCTTTGACAATATCTGCAGAATATAAGATTTCCATTAAGTATCTTACGTCTTTTAAAATTTAAGGATTAAACAAATAATCAAGCTTTAACTTTAAAATGGATTAACTAAAGAGCGAAATACACCACACAAGCCGTTTGATCAAACGATTTGAAAAAAATGAAGCATGTTTGCACGAAAATCCAAAATTTTTAAGGAATATTCACACAAAAATTTTATTGTTGTTTGTTAGTTGCTTGTGTAATTTACATATCGTTACTTTAATATAGAAAAGCCCTTACTAACGTTTTTATTCCTTTACAGGAGAAGGAAAAAACTTAATAAAAATTATAGTCTTGTAGTCGCGATTTTTTTTAAACGGAGATTTTTATTAAATTCTCTAAACAATTTAATAAAAAACTGCGTTTAAAAAACAATCGCAACTACAAGACTACAATTTTTATTAAGTTTTTTTCTTCTCCTGTAGTGTAAGGAAAATGTTAGTTAGGGCTTTTCTATATTAAAGTTACGGTATATGGCCAGTTATACAACTGATTAATGTGTCAATTGAAAGCTCTTTATGACAACTTTTGAATACATTCATATAATTTAAGACAAACGCCTGTATTCATAAAAAAATTTTTAATTAATAAAAGGTAAACAAAACCAAATTTGTATGAACATTTTTCTTAATAAACGTCTGCTAAATTGAATAATCGTTATTGAATGCGGTGGTTTGGGTTTTAAATTATTTCTTTTAAAATTATTATGTTCCCCTTTTTTTCTTCGAAACAGTAAAAATTATTAATTTTATCTTAATTTTGATTGTTAAAATAACTATAACATCTTCAAACCCATTTTGGTAATGTAATACATTTAATATCCCCTTTAACTAAAAATTTTAATTGTCTTCTTTTTGTTTCAATAAATAATAAATAAACGCAATATTTCAATAAAATTAATATTTTATAAATAAAAATGCCCGAGAAAATGAAATTCATATTCGACAAGTGCAAATAATGTCAAATCCTCAGTGGCACATTTATTGACATGTATTTAAGAGTGTGTGTGCAGATGTTTTTAAAAATATTTCCAAAACACAGCCTAATATATACCAGCAACACCACAAATATATACATACTACATATGAATGAAATAACGGAAAAATTAAAAAAAAAAAATCATAAAATATACCAACGGCTTGTAATAAATGTGCATATTTTATTTTTGTATACATACATGCTGTAACTGTATGTTAAAAAAATTTGCCAGGGCTGCCACATACATATAATATTCAAAGCAAAATTCACAGCAAAATATCCCATCTAAAAAAGAAAAAAACCCCCAAAGATATTTCCTTTAACAAAATAGTATTTTTTTAACTCCTTGTTTATATTTAGGTCACCATACACGACATGTTTTTTACATCTGACATGTCCACTTTTCGAGCCACATGCAATTGTGCATGTCTATCAAAATTGTTTTTTTACATAGTCTCGGTTTTTTTTCGCATATTTCTCAGTTTCATAGCGTGCTGCCGCCACAAAAATGTTCAGCCGTCCTAAAATATTTTTCTTTAAAATCGAAAATACCAATTTAGGATATACAGGGGTGTTCTAAAAATCGAAAACAGAAAACGCAAGAATTTGGAAGTTGTTTTTAATCCACTTTTAATCGAATTTTTGTAATATTTGTTATAAAATTCTGTTAAAGAGAGAAATATTTGTATAATATTTATCATAAAATTCTTTTTTTACAGAAATCTTATTAAAAAGTGACGTTTAAAATTCTTGCGTTTTGCGTTTTCGATTTGCAGAACACCCCTGATAATAACGAAATGTTTTTTATGGTGAAATGAACAAACTTATGTATATCGGTATTGTAAAATATTTACTTAAGCCGGCTTTCCGTTAGTAGTAGACCGCCGCACACTGGGGATTTTTGTATGGAGATGAGGAAAAAAATATAATGATTTCATCACAAATTTAGTTTTATTTATATAGTAATACACAAAAGTAATCAAAATAAAGAAAGTTAGAGAAATGTATATCGTTACCTACAATGTAAAAAGCCCTAACTAACAAAAAATTTAAATGATTTTTTTAATTTTTAATTTATTTTAAATCTACTTTTTAATTTATTATTCTAAAAGAGCCCTAACTTCGTCGCTTATATCACTATGCTTTTTCTGGCTAAATGAAGGAGTCAAGTGTGAGATCATGGGATCTGATGTTACCATCATTCGGTGCATAATATCTTCGTTCGTGGCAATTCGACTGCATTTTCTGGAGTGTCTAAGGCGATATTTTTTATAGTCTTTGTTACGACTTTCCTGAGCCTCTTCGGATAATAAGCCTACAGGAAAAATACACTTTTAAATTATATATTTTCCATGAATGAAGAATTTTGTGGAGTGTTGGTGGCACATTGTACCACTCGTACAGTGCAACAAACTTTTTTGCCGTCTCCAGACAAAAATCACCAAATTTTGTTCGGGTCTAGTGCCTCGGTAATGGTTATAGCTTCGAGAATTGTTGAAAACCTCTTGATTATGTCTTCATCTAGACCCGTGATTTCGGAAATCAAAGCAGGATTAGCAAAAAATCTTCGTGACGTATTTCCTGAATTTGTCGTTCAAGAGCCTTGCTTAACAGTATCAACCTGTATTCCAATTTTCTCTTTAATTTCACGCTTTATCAAACATTTTCGGGCTTCTCTTATCGGACGTGTATTTGAGTCGACTCTTCCACTTCTAAATTCAATATTGTAAGCTACATGCAAAAGACACTCCATCAGCTTAATACGCGCATGAAGTGGTGACATACCAAATTGCAGTGCTTGTTCATTTACGGGCATAGCTTGAATCGCGACTTCGTACGGTTAGAATCATGCCATCTTTGTTTGAAGTTATAGTTAAAGCTTTTATATATTGTATCCAAAATTTCACATGCTCTAGTATCGTTTAAGCCAACGTGCAATTGTTGCAAAAACTGTTTTAATTTTGTTCTGTCTTTGTCAAACTCCAGAAGCTTCTAGCATAAGACCCAATGAGAAATAGAAAAACTTTCCATTGCCTTAAAACTCTTGTGCCTTAGTTTCAGTTATAATTAAAAAACCGGAGAGAAATTGGTTGTACTTTTCGCGTTCGTCAGCACTTGTTGAATGACAAAAATCGATCAATATTTTACTGACAGGTACGTTCCAAAACATGAGCACTAATAGATGTGGGTGGCATTTCTGTAAAAAAATCATACAGGTAGCCAACGGAAAACCCCAAATAATTAAAAAAGTGCACTTTCCTTTTTTCCTTTCAATTATACACGCACAATTATAACCGCTTATTACTTTGCTACCGCAATCATAAAAATAAAATAAACTTTTGTTTATTACTTTTTTTTTTTTTAATTCTAAGAATCATAAAAAAAGTCATAAATGTTTTTGAAAAAAATTTTGTGCATATCTCGAGCAAATTTTTAAAATGCATACCTTCACTTAATTGTAAATAAAAGCGAAACGCGTTCATGGATTTTCATGATTTATGTCTCATTTATTTCGTAGGTTATGCGACTTCACGTGAAAGTAATAGGACTTGAAACTTCTTTTTACTGTTTTGGATTTTTTATGAATTAAAAATAAAAAATTTTAATTTTTTGGTCAAAAAATATTTTTTTTCTTCATACATTTATTTATAACTGCGAAACTGTTGCTTATGTAGCAAAATGTTATATAAACAAATGAAAGTAATTGTAATTCTTGATTTTTCTAAATTTGTTTCAGCAAAATCCGACTAGTGGTGCTCGAGTTATAATAAACAAAAGAGCCTTATCAGAATTGAGTCCCGAATCAATCAGCTGAAAAATGTTGTACTGTGTAATGGAACAAATTGAGAGGTGGCACCTGGTGGCACTTGAAATTGATTAAAAATGTAAAAACAGATATAAGACAATGTATTAGTAGTGATTTCCAACTGTGGAAAAGTAAGGATAAAATTGCAGGTCCAAATGTTTGGAGAAAAAAAGGATTTTTGTTATCTATATATATAAAAAGAAGTGTACATTTTGATTGTCACTCCATAACTCGAGAACGGCTCGACCGATTGCCATAAAATTTTTAGGGAAGGTACAGGGAGGAGTGATGATGGTTAGTTGATTTTGAAATCCAAAATCGGGGCAGGGGAATTGGTACCCCCCATAGGATGCCAATATTTAATATCGCATATCTTAAGACCCGCTGCACGCATTTTGTTGAACTTTTGGTAGTAGGATCTTCTAAGCCTCAAAATTTAAATAAAACAGTAGCGGGGGAAGTGGTTCCCCCCATAGGACGCCAATGTTTAATATAGCATATCTTAAGAACTGTTACAGTGAGAATGTTCAAACTTTGTAGAAGTCACTCTTATGGTATACTACTCTATTGAGAATAAAAATAAAGCGGTAGGCGCAGGGGGGAAATACCTCCCATAGGATGCATATATTAAATATAGCTCAACTGAAGAACTATTTAAGGGACAGCCTTCAAACGTGGTTAAAGCTACTATTATGGTAAAATGAAAATTTCAATATAAAAATGGGCGGGGTTGACAGGGGAGGAGCAGTACCCCTCATAGATAGAAATATAATTAAGAGCCGCTGCATGCATTTTGTTGAACTTTTGATAGTAGGATCTTCAGAGCCCCAAAACTGAAATAAAATAGTAGCGGGGGAAGTGTTACCCCCAAAAGGACACCAATGTTTAATATCGCATATCTTAAGAACTGTAATAGTGAGAATGTTCAAACTTTGTAGAAGTCACTCTTATGGTATACTACACTATTGAAAATAAAAATAAAGCGGGTAGGCGCAGGGGGGGAAATACCTCCCATAGGATGCATATATTAAATATCACTCAACTGAAGAACTATTAAAGGGAGAGTCTTCAAACGTGGTTAAAGCTACTATTATGGTTAACTTTAAATTTCAATATAAAAATGGGCGGGGTTGACAGAGAAGGAGCAGTACCCCTCATAGATAGAAATATAATTAAGAGCCACTGCACGGATTTTGTTGAACTTTTGATAGTAGGATCTTCAGAGCCCCAAAACTGAAATAAAATAGCAGCGGGGGAAGTGTTACCCCCCATGGGACACCAATGTTTAATATCGCATATCTTAAGAACTGTTAAGTGAGAATGTTCAAACTTTGTAAAAGTCACTCTTATGGTATGCTACACTTTTGACATAAAAATAAAGCCGGTAGGCACAGGGGGAAATACCTCCCATAGGATGCATATATTAAGTATCTCTCAACTGAAGAAGTGGTTAAAGCAGTGTAGCGAAGCGCACGGGTTAAGCTAGTATGTTTATAAAACTACACAAAAAAAAAAAAAAAAACTTAAGTCTCTGCGGATTTTTTTTTAAATTTTAGTATACTGAAATATCCTACTTTAAATAAAAAAGAAAAAGGTAAGCTCACATATAAAAATAATATTCGTTTTTAAATTCTAAGGTTTAAATTAAGTTGGTTCGGTAAAACATACAAGTTCTGAGTTTAAGACGGATATAAAAAAAAAACTGGCAGTCAGATCGGAGTAATTCTTTTTGATTTGATTGTACCATTTAGTCTAAAATTTCAACATATCACTGCATATTGCATGAAGAGTATGTTGACAATTTGACTATTTTCCGCGAAATCCCCAGTGTGTGCCGCTGCCGGTTTTCGCAAGGCATAGATTTCTGACAACATATTTTTTGTTTGTTTTTTTAAATAAAAAGAGCACGCTGTAATTGAAATTTTGTCATAAGACTTTGCGTCTGACTTTTACAGATGTATTTTGCAGTGGGGAACTTGACAAGTCAGTTGTTAAAAACATGTCGTATACGGATACCTTTATGTAACATTTGCTGCGGAAACTTTCTTTAATTCAATTCTGAAACTGCATTCGTGTCGATACAAGGAGATTTTTGTTTTGCAGCATTATAGGCAGGTATTTTGAATGTCTTTTCTCTTTCTTATTCTTTCTCTCAACAACAAACTCACAAAATTTTTTACACGAAATAACGTCTTTCCTCTTCCATTTATCAAACTAAAATGTTTCGCAGCAAATGTTTCATAATATGGACGAGGACTAATGGCAAATTTCACCCATTCTTTTTTATTAAATATCAATTTATATTTAAATATGGTGTAACACCTTTAAATATTGATGCTAAACACAACTTAAAGTATTCCGATCGACTAATAATCACTTTCTGTGTCGGTCTAATGATGTCCTTCCGGCTGGCTGTCCATGCAACCTTGTGCGCAAAGCACAATTTGATGCAATTTGGTACATAGGTTCTAATTGGCACAAGACCAAGCCAATTGCAAAACCCCAAACCAGGATTTATATCTTCTTGAGCTACAAAATGTTCACTAATTTAAGATAAGTACACCAAATCTGGCAGCCCTGGTAACAACAGCAACATGACCCATAAGATTTGCCAAGCCATGGCAAATGTAAAACCTTGAAGATGAGAGAAGAGACACAAACACACTAACAGACAAACAAAATGAAGAACAAGAAATAGAATGAGTTTTTTTTAACAACTTTAATATGCTCGAAGCACCATTTAGACGTGTGCTTTAGAATGAAAAATATGAGTGTGGATAAGAATGTGTGCATTTGTCTAGTGTAAGAGAACTTTATAAATATTTAAATACATTGCAAATACGATTTTATCTGTTATTTGTTTAAGAAAATAAATTTTACTGTTATTAAATATAAACAAAATTTATTTTGTTTAAGTAAATATTCAAAGTTTTCTGGCAAATGTAAATTTTTTTGATAGTCTTAAGTTAAAAAATTTGTTGTTTTAAGAAAATTTTTACATTCCCTGAAAAATTTACCTTTGCAATTTCACATATACACCCTTAATTTTTTTTTTTATTATTTAGTTACAATTTTTTTTTGTATAAATTCCAGTAATTAGGTTAAGATTTTTATTTAATCATTTGTTAAGTTTAATTATTGTTATTATTTTACAATATTATTTTGTAAATTCACTTTTTTATTGCGCCCTTTAATAAAATTTATTTTTAAATTTAATTTTTGTTAAGCCTAATATTATGCACCACATAATTTTTTTCTTTTCCAAAAAAATAATCAGGTTTTTTTAATATTTTTATATCATTTATCTTCACAGAGTTATCAACACTTTTAAGTCCAAATACCAACTAAAGTTGGAAAATTTTTCCTTAAAGCTTATTACCCCTAAAAAATGAGAAATCTAAAGTATGTTTGTGGGCTTTTTAAAGCTTTTAAAGCGCTCTCAACAGCTGTTAAAAAAAAAAGCTTTAACAGAAATGCTTTTATCTTAACAAGAAAAACAAAATTTAAAAAAAAACACAATATTAATTTAAACTAAATAAATAAACAATATACAAATTTTTTTTTTTTGTTTCAAATTTTATTTAATTTCCAAATAAAATATTTATTTTCTTAAAAGCGTTAAAGTATTAAAAAAAAACCCCCCAGCAACTGTTAATAAACAAAACACGTTTATCTATTTAGCTCTTTTACTCTCTCTTGGCTCTCTTTTATATATCCTGGCATCTGTGTATGTATTTTGCTTTATTGTATTATTTTACCATTGTTTACATTACAATACTTAATATTTGACAGCTATTTAGACAAGCACGCACATGTTTAAATTTGGTTCCTTCTTTTTTTTTAATAAATACTCAACTTTTACGTTATTTTTCTGAGTTTTTTAACATGCTGTTTTTACTGCTGTAACTTCTAGTATTATTGTTATGCGGCAGTGTTCTTTTCTAATGCAGAACTCTTTTTTACTTAATCTGTTAACCATTTTAACAGCCACGTGACTTTAAAATAGAATTTTCGTTTTTCAAACTTAAACTATAACTATATATGTACATACATATATACATATGTATGTATATAATAACCATACCATCCAGCATGATGATGCATGCTCTGTAACATTTGCAGAAGGTTTGTGCTAATTTGTGCGTTTAAGTATGTGAGATTTTTTTATTAGTGTAGCTATAAATATGTACATATGTATGTATGTTTGTAATTTTATTTGTTGAAATTTTTTCTTTGTGGCTATTTATGCGTGTGTGTTTGTTTGTGTGTAAGCATTTAAAGCGTCAAATAATACAATTTATATTAAAGCTGTTATTTTGTATATATGTTTGTTTAAAAAAAATAAAAAAAATGGGCCACGGTCTAAACTGACTTTAATCTAGACTGTTTACTAAACCATAGCCCAGGCTAATGAATAGATTTTGGCCTAGACTATCGTCTAGATCATTGACTAAAACTGCAGCCTGCAGTCCAGACTATGGACTACACTTTAATCTACACCCAGAAAAAAAACATGTTTAAATATGGTCACCTCCAACCAAACTACATATTTTTAAAGAAAATCTTAAACATATTATGTTTGTTATAACCATATTATTGTCAGCGACAACCATATTATGGTAAAATTAGGCCTCCATCAAAAAGTCCTAATAATATTATTGTTGCCTCCAAACATGTTATGATCAATAATAACTAAAATTTGTTAAACACTTACAATAGCATGGTTGGCTTTCAACCATAGTATGTTGCTCTTGGAAAAGAGGAAAATACTATTGTAAATTTAAAAACAAATTATTGTCATATTTAACCATAATATTTTTGGAGGCAACCATAATATGGTTGTGGGTTCTTGATGGAGGACTAATTTAACCATAATATGGTTGGCGCTGACAATTATATTGTTATATTAACCATAATATGTTTAAAATTTTCTTTAAACATAGTTTGGTTGGAGGTGACCATATTTAAACATGTTTTTTCTCTACGTGTAGTCTATTCACTACTTTTGTCAAGACTCTTGCCTTAATAACATTCTGTTGCCTCGCTTAGGCCGAGGCCACGCAATGAGTGGCTAAGCGTCAAGCGGCTGAGCGATGAGCGTCAAAGCGTCAAGTTTGAGCGGCAAGTGGCTTATTACTGAGCATAACTTCTGAGCGGTTAGTTGTTTAAATTGTAAAGAGTGGCTTGTTTAATGTTATCTCCACTATTGTGGTGTGGGTATAAATATATATATATACATATATATATCGAAATCGACGAACAGGCCTTGGTGTTCATCCTATAAATCAAGCAAGGGAAATTTAACTATTAATATACAAATCTACCCAATACAATACTGCCGTAGGTCTGTGAAATCCTTTGATTTGCTGTTGCAAAAAGTTAACATCAAATTGACAAAACAAAAAAATAATTTCTCGGTCATATTTTTATTTTTAAAATTTGGTAATCTGTCTTGTCATAATTCGGTCGGTTTTGTACGGATAAAATTATAAGCTCCATATTCACTTTTGCCATGTTTATTTTTTTACGCTCAGAAAACAACGAAAAATTAGAACAAGTTTTATTCCTGAGCGACGCCGCTTAGACGATCAAAAATTTCGCTCACATGCCGCTCATTGCGTGGCCACTTCAGAAGTATTTTATATGTTTTAATTTTTTGACGCTCATCGCTCAGCCGCTTGACGCTTAGCCGCTCATTGCGTGGCCTCGGCATTACAGTTTCGTCTATAATTTTAACTATTATCACAGCTTTCAAGACAAAATACAAATCAGTTTGGGGTCGAGCCCAGTCTAGATTTATGGCTAAGACTATATTTAAAACTTAAAAAGTTTTATAAGGGTATCCACGTCACAAGTTGCACCCTTGCAAAAAAGCAAAAGTGCAAAAACAAAACAACAACCTCAAAGACAATTATTTACGCACAACTAATTGTCTGTGTGGTTGTTGTTATATTTGTACACTTTTGCTTTTTTGCAAGGGTGCAACTTGTGACGTGAATACCCTTTATATTTTGTAAATAATTTTAATTTTTTTTTAAATTATTTTTGTTTCGTGTTTTATAATTAAGATAGCAAATACATATGTTAAAGTGAAGTTACGAATATTCCCATTCCTATTGCCGAATAATCGCCTATTTTACGATATTTGCATTCGCCAAATTCAAGCGAATATTTTGTTGATACATTAATGCAAGAAAAAGTACAAAAAATTAAATTTTTTGAAATGACGTCATTACAAAGCCAAAATGATCATTGTGTGATGACGTCATAATTTCAACAGAGCCATAGGCGCACGTGAATTTTCACATTCCGTGTACTCTTGGCTTAAAAAATTAACTTGTTAAAGAAATAACCTGGGAATCGAACCCACGTTCATGGAAAGTTCAATTCGACATGTTTCGATAGTAACCAAACTATCTCTTCAGAAATCTTTGCCATTTAACACTCACCGCCAAATTTGTTAAAATATGTTTTACCAATTATTTCAATATTGTTAAAACTGAGTTACTAAAAGTTATTTAGTTTTTAAAGTATAAAAGCTTTTGAGGATTGTAGTTTGACTTAGAATACACGTTCGAATAATATGAAAATGTATTTAAACTTCATACTATTAATAAATTTTTTAGAAATCTTGGAAAATTTTAGCATTTCTTAAAGGAAGTTTTAGCATTTTCTGGCCTTGTCGGACTGTAAACAGTTTTAAGATCTGGCCACACTTATAAGTATGCAAACAGAATGAAGTTCCTATGAGTTATCTTGAGGTACTTTTACACGATATGTATTTTGCAGTTGCATTGCCAGATGTAAAATCCATATGTAATTGAACATGTCTGTCAAAATTGACAAATACAGAATGTTTATAATTTTTGCTTTTACACCTTCGTTTTTGGTTTCATCTGATATACATTAATTTACTGAAATCGTTCACACCAAAAAATTATATACTAATTTATATTTTTATTCGCTTTTAATTGTATTTTAGCTTACTAAAAATTTTGTTTCCTAAAAAAATATGTGTAAATAAATAAGTCAATAGAGTTTAGTATAAATATGTACAATGTACATGTGTATATTTGCCGGCACAAACAAATGGCTGCTGTCAGATGAACTATCAGTGTAAAGTAAAAGAAGGTCGAATTAAAAAATTTTACACTGCAAAATCAAGCTGACATTTAAAGAAGCAAATCTTTTTTTTTTTTTTTTTTTGTTCTTTTGCACGACATGTAGGTGATTAATTGGCTTTATTTGTAGCATAAAATTCAGACAACACTTGTGCTGCACAAAAGATTCTTTGGGTCGCGGTATTTATGGTCGTTCTATAATAATAATAATGCTAGTATAGAAATAAAAACATTTTCAGTAAGTTGATAACTTCAAATTCAGTTATCAGAATGTTATTGTAATGTTAAATATATTTAGTAGTGTGCCAGTTTTTTCTAATGGGAGATTTTTTTCAATCAAATTTGAAATATCTTGGGGCACTATTTTTCAAATTGGATATTCATATTCGGGCGAATATTGACGCAGATATTCGTATTCGCATTTACTATATTCGCGAATATTAAAAATTCATATTCGTAACATCACTAATATGGTCATATGTATTTATCGGGTGGTTTTTTAGCTATTATCTTTTTGGCAACACTGGTTTAAACAGCTGAGGCACGTTTCGTGTTTTGTTTCACTGTCAAACATCCATGAATCGACTTACAAACGAACAACGCTTGCAAATTATTGAATTTTATTATCAAAATGCGTGCTCTGTTATCAAAGTTCATCGCGCGCTTCTTGTGTTCAGCGACGAAGCTCATTTTTGGATCAATGGGTACGTTAATAAACAGAATGTCTATTTTGGAGTGAAGATCAGCCAGAAGCACTGCAAGATCCAGAAAAAGTCACAGTTTGGTGCGGTTTATGGGCTGGTGGCATCATTGGACCGTACTTCTTCAAAGATGATGCGAATCGTAACGTAACTGTGAATGGTGAGCGCTACCGTGAGATGATATCCAACTTTTTTTTGCCCAAAATGCAAGAGCTTGACTTGCATCATATGTGGTTTCAACAAGATGTTGCCACATGCCACACAGCACGCTTAACAATGGACTTATTGAGAGCCGAGTTCGGTGATCATTTTATTTCACGTTCGGGACCGGATTTAACGCTTTTAGACTATTGTTTGTGGGGCTATGTTAAAGCTTATGTCTATACACACATGCCCGCTTCAATTGACGCATTGGAAGACAACATTAAAGTATTTATTCATGAGATACCGGCCAAAATGTTGGAAAGAGTATGCCAAAATTGGACTAATTGGAAGGACCATTTGAGGCGTAGCCACGGTCAACATTTGCATGAACTAATCTTCAAACATTAAATTATATGGACCGTACTGTCGATTCAAATAAAGATTTCATGATTTTTTCTGAATTTTATGTGTTTTTTTTTAACTTTCCTATAGCTCTTAAAAAATCACCCGATATATATGTAGGGATTTATTATAAAAAAAAGTCTTACCATTTCTTTTGTATCATCACTTCTTCCTTCCTCATTTCCATTAAATGTCTTGCCAACATATTCTATCCCTTGAGTCTGACCCAGGTTAATACTGTTTGTTGAGCATTGTATTGTTGTTGTTGTAGCTACTGCTGCTTCAGCAGCATATACCGAAGAACTCAATGATGATGCTGGTGTTATTGTCGTTGTGTCCTCAAAAGATTTTTCAAATGATGCAATTGGCGCTGGGCCAAGACGTTTCTGTCTGCGAGGATCCATCATGTACTTAGTAAACGATTAATAAAAAGAATTTTTGCATACTGCTACAAATGCTTCAAAAGAAATCAAATAAATAGAGAAAAAAGAAAAAAAATTAATATCAAATTACAATTGAAAAGGCAAAGAAGAAGAAAGATATAAATCTACATTTATAGGGCAATGTAAAATGTTGTTAGTTTTGTTTTTGTCTTTGGTTTAAGAATTACGGTCAAGAGATATGTGTCAGTAAAAGTTTTTTTTTTTTTTTTTGTTTGCTTAAAAACATTTATGTACAAGTTTTAAAGCAGTGGATTTTACTACTTATTAAATTAAAAAAAAACAACTTTGTTGTCATATTCCTTTGTATGAATACAGGCATAATGTTTAGTTTGTATAATTTTTGCATTAAAATTTTGTATTAATTGCTTTGTTTTAAAGTTTTTTAATTTTCTTTTAATAAATATTTCATTACTAAAAGGTTTAAAAAAAACAATAACAAAATAATATTTAATTAAAATAATAAACGCTACTGGACCCACAGTTCTTTCTAAATAAGCAAGAGCATTTCATTCACAATACCTAACATCAAGCTGAGAACAAAAATGAATCACAATATTTTACTCTTGGTCTTTAATGAAGATGTTAATGTTTAATCTAGCCAACAGTAAGCACTTAAAATGGCGTCTGTATAGTTTTTATTGCCAGTGTATGTAAACAATGGGAATTTCTTTCTCTTTTGTTGGGGATTTACTGTTAGTTAACTGTATGATAGATATATATAGAGTGTAACTTAGTATATGTGTCCTTGTCTCCTATTGTGTGTTGTTTAATTCATATGTATATTGTAGATGTTGTTGTACATTTTGTGCCGTTCTTTGTTTTTGTACCAGTGTATTGAATTCTTTTAGAAACTTTTTATTACTTTCTGGCACTATGGTTTCCAACAAGTTTATTGCCCTCTTCTCGTGGCTGTTATTTTTTTTTTTTTAGTTTCGTATTGCAAAAGCAAGCATTTAAATTATAATCATTGGAGACTGAATGACGACAAAAAATAAAAGAAATTTTTTTTTTTTTAGTTTTTGCCTCCATTTAATATTTCTTTTTCATGTAGTAAATCCAAGCGTATGAGTATTGCATAATTAAAAACTTACTTATACGTCATGTTATGTTACAAATAATTTAATTACCCATATCGCTCATTTGCTGCAAGACCGGCATAACTCAAAAAATGAAATTTTGGAGTTAGAGATGCAGAATTGTTCGCTTTGTTTTTCTTTATATTGTGTATTAAATTCATCTTTATATCTTTTATACTTTCCCAGTTTGAAGAGAATGAGTCTTC
Source organism: Pollenia angustigena (assembly GCA_930367215.1). Lineage (NCBI taxonomy): Eukaryota > Metazoa > Arthropoda > Insecta > Diptera > Polleniidae > Pollenia > Pollenia angustigena. The sequence continues at coordinate 26,508,752 of OV884059.1, forward strand.
TTTTTTTCTTAGTAGTTAGAGCAAATCAAAAACTTTAAATGCGTTTATCTCGAAATGGATTTTTTTGAGTTATGCCGGTCTTGCAGCAAATGAGCGATATGACTTTTAATCGAAAACTTTTTAAACTTATGCTATGTTCATACGACGTTATAAACCACTCGTTTCGCTCGTTGAAACTAGTTTGCCAAACATGCTGTTCATACGATTCATTCCTGTTTCATTTTGACATTTTTTTTGTGTTGTAAGTGTGATTTTTTTTAAATAGATAAAAAAAAGTAAATAAAACTTAAACATATATTATTTAGCACTTTTATTGATATTATTATGTTATAATTATCACTTTATTTTACTAGACATCAATTTTTATTTTGTTTTTTTCTTTGTTTTGCTTTTTTTTGAGAGCTAGTTCAGATAAACTAACGATAAATGTTATCAAAATTGGAGATGATAGTACATTTTTCCTGTTTCGCAGCCTGTTTCAAAATGAAACGACCTGTTTCGCTCACAAAATTTTGTATGGGGAAACAAGTCGTTTCAATCATGTTTGGGGCGCGAAACAGGAATAAGAGAGCGAAACACGAATATTGCTGTCCGTGTGAACATGGTATTAAAATTTAAATTTAAATTCAAAGCGATTCTGGGGTCTAATTTTTCTGCATACAATAGACACTGGCGTATCGAATGAAAACTCGAAAGATGTTATGTCTTTGGTTACTCGATATCTTAGTCTATCGATATCGTGCTATCGAGTGTCATGATAGAAAAATAACAAATTTTTAAATTTCATAGAAATATTCCGTTTTGTATGTATCGGGTGATTTTTTAAGAGCTATAGGAAAGTTAAAAAAAAAACACATAAAATTCAGAAAAATACATGAAATCTTTATTTGAATCGATAGTATGGTCCATATAATTTAATGTTTGAAGATTATTTCATGCAAACGTTGACCGTGACTGCGCCTCAAATGGTCCATTCGCTTAGTCCAATTTTGGCATACTCTTTCCAACATTTGGGCCGGTATCTCATGAATAAATACTTTAATGTTGTCTTCCAATGAGTCAATTGAAGCGGGCATGTGTGTATAGACATGAGCTTTAACATAGCCCCAAAAAAAATAGTCTAAACGCGTTAAATCGCACGAACTATTCGGCCAATTGACCGGTCCCGAACGTAAAATAAAATGTTCACCGAACTCGCCTCTCAATAAGTCCATTGTTAAGCGTGCTGTGTGGTATGTGGCACCGTTTTGTTGAAACCACATGTCATGCAAGTCAAGCTCTTACATTTTGTGCAAAAAAAAGTTGGATATCATCTCACGGTAGCGCTCACCATTCACAGTTACGTTACGATTCGCATCATCTTTGAAGAAGTACGGTCCAATGATGCCACCAGCCCATAAACCGCACCAAAGTGTGACTTTTTCTGGATGCATTGGTAGCTCTTGCAATGCTTCTGGCTGATCTTCACTCCAAAATCGACAATTCTACTTATTAACGTAGCCATTGAGCCAAAAATGAGCTTCGTTGCTGAACACAATTTGTCGATAAAAAAGTGGATGAACTTTTTAACAGAGCACACATTTTGATAATAAAATTCAATAATTTGCAAACGTTGTTCGTTTGTAAGACGATTCATGGTTAAATTATAGACCAAACTGAAGATGTTTGACAGTGAAACAAAACACGAAACGTGCGTCAGCTGTTTAAACCAGTGTTGCCAAAAAGAAAATATCTAAAAAATCACCCGATATATGATATACTTTGAGTATCACCTATATTTTTTAGAATTACTACCTATTTCACGATTTCACTCGAACGCTTTCGTTCGCACAAATAACATGTTAAACAATGTAATTTCGTGAAATAGCCAGTTAATCTTAAAATCATGAAAACTACGGTCATTTAAAAAAGAATTTGAACTGAAAATTTCCTTCGATTTCGATTCCAGAACATGGCCATGTAATTTGTTAAATGAAAAACAAGTAAGGAATATCCAATTTTTTTTCAAAAAAATAAACCAATTTCATGGTGTCCCCACGTGATATTTTCCTCTATTCAGCTTGTAAAACTTCCTTCGACATATTTTTTAATGTTATGACAGTCTGATGATTTTTCGCTGCAATAAATGCAATAAATTTTCATATTGCTGCAAAATGTTATTTTACAAAGTACGTCTGACCTTAAGTGTTAGTGAACTTTTGCATTAAATAAATAACTTGTAATAAAAATAAGCAAAAAACCAAAACCCGCAAAGAATACAAAAAAGCACTAAATAAATAGTAATAAAATAAACCAAAAAAAACCTTAAATTTCTTCAAACTCATGATGTAAAAACAAAATTGCATTGCCTAGTAGACAAAAAGAAAACTAAAGGTCATTGTGTTAACCTAAAACTTTAAACGTTGTAGTCAGGACGACGTTGGCAAGAATAATTGCTGAAGAACTGCACAGTTCAAAGCGGCCAAATAAAACCAACACCTGAATCTAACAAATGTTCGGTTTCCACAATAAAGGCGATCGATGGCATCGAAAATTAGCAAATATTTACCAATTTTTTTTTTTAATTTAAACAAAATATTCATATTTCTAGCATTTTTAACAACTTTTGTTTTAATTTTGAAACAATAATTGGTGAAAAAGGTTAACAATTTCATTAATTCTTAGCTTTGATTGACTATAATAAAGACCTTTTTTACCCGATGATCTAAAATATCTTTTTTTTTACTCTTAAACTCAAGACTTGTCAACTAAACTCGAAGCGTGTGAATCAATTATTTAGCATTCAAGATTTTAAGCTTAAGAGAGCTAAGGTAACTCTCAACTTTATGTTTTAAGTAAGTGTCCGTTTATGTTATGCGATTTTTGTCTCTGCGATTCTTACTTAACTTGGTGGCCACACGATCAAGTTTTGCCTTTCAATTTGCAATACACTCTCAGTTTTTTACTAACACACTCACTCTTTTTAAATTGACCACGAGATGGCTTTCAATTTCACCTTTCCATTTGTTTGGCAATTTACTTTCAATTTAACAGATGATTACATGTTCATCTTTATAAATTGTTTTCTTGATGACATCTTTTTTGTGTGTCGAAACTTCTCATTTGCATACAATTTATACGAAACAAACCATGAGAATGCGAATTAGAAACCTCCCGGCTAATAAATCTTATTTGACAGATCGCTATGTCGGTTTGTTTTATTGAAATTGTATTTAGATAAAATTTTCATGTTTAAAAAAACGCTTGACGCTTTTGTTTAGGTTGTTCAGTAAGGACCAAGCAAGCACATTTTTTTATAATATACTGCATTTTAGCATTTAGCTTTCGCGACGGTGTGTCAAATTGTCTTTCACAAAGATTTGTCTGATGATCGACAGGTGCAATTAAACTGTGCACAGCACAAAAACTTAATACCGCCTTTGCTGAAAGTTGTAACAAATTCTTTTAAAAGGGATTTAATGGTAGCATTTTGGGCTTTCTTGTTTCTGCATGTTGCTCCACTCCACTAAAATTAGAAACAATATCGCATTTGCAGTATTTTCAAAAGTTTTTCATCTGTTTCATCTACTCAATCTTTTAACTTTAGGTGCTACAGCCAATCCTTGCGAAGCTTTTTTGAAGTTTGACTAATTTTTGAAAATTTTTTGTTCTTTAATTTTTATTTCAGCTTATTTATATCCACATTAATGAGCATTTTTAAGATCTAATTCAATGAAAGAATATTTTTAATGGAAAATATTAAAAATAACACATGAACTAAAAAATGCTCAAAATGTTTAAACAATGCTAGATGCTAAATCCGTGTTTTTCATGCGAAATGACTTTAAAAAATGCTAGATCAAGAATCAAAAATGCTTAATTGACAACACTGGAGGGGAGTAAGGAATTAAAACGGGTACACTAGAGAGAGATCAAAGCGATTTAATTTTTTAGGTGGTGTTGAAAGCACACTGTGCTACTTTTTTTCTTAGTCCCCATTTACATTATACGATTTATATCGTTGAGATTCTTACCTTATATGCGAAAGGGGAGCAGGGAAATTAAAAGGGGTACACAAGCAAGTGTACTCTTCGATTCGTTTTGTTCGCTCATTCGTTCCCTCATTGTTCTCTCATATAACAAAAAAATGTATTTAAATTCGGAGGCACAGAAAAAGTTGTAACGACAGTAATCGCAACGACAAAAATCGTATAATGTAGATGGGGACATACTAAGAGAGAGAGGAATGCCAAAATTTTCTTGTGTTTTTGACATATCGACCAACGAAAGCAACAATAAAATACAATGTTGTGTTTTTGTTGATGTACTTTTTGCAGTATCGGAACCACCGTTAACATGAATTCGCCCTGCTAGCGATTGTACTCTTCGATCCGTTTTTTTCTCATTTGTTCTCTCATATGACGATAAATGTTCGCAAAATCTATTATTTACACAAATAGTTGCTGCGATAAAAATTGCACAATTTAAGCGCAAAAGCAACTTTAAAGCAGAACCGACAAAAGTTGCAGCGATGAAAATCGCTTGATGTAAATCATATTTCTTAAAAAAAAGCTTTAAACGTTTTTAAGATATTATCGACTAAAATAAATAAATGAAAGACCGACATACACATACACAAAAGTTAAAAATTAAATATTCTTAAAACCATCCTTCCCAAACAATTATTTCTTAACTTAACTACCAGGTCCACAATGTTGACAAGAATATTTCTGTTGTAAACAATAATAAAAAACTAAAATTTGTTTATGTTTTCAATATAAATATTCGAAAGAAATGTTCTTGTCGACATTGTGGGCCAGGCAGTAAATTTACTTATATTTTTTTTTTTTTTTCTAAATGCCAGCGAAAAAAGTTACATACTTCTTGTTGTCTGCATGTATTCATTCTCTTGAAAAACAAACGTATAGTTTCTTGAAATTGTTAACAGACTTTTATAACCTTTAGCTTTCGTTTTTCCCTTACAAATTTTCTAATTCTTCTGTAAAGTTTGAAAAAACAGTACCTTTGCGTGTTTAAACATTCCATTTATTAAGTTTTTGACTTAAATGATGGTCTGCCGTCGTTTTAGAATCCTTATCTTTCTTCTTTTAGGTTGCGGTTTTTTTTTTTTTTTTTTTTTGTTGAAACGTCTATGTGGGTTTTCTACTGTTTCAAGATATCCTTTGATATTTAACGCCGTATTAGCATAATAAAGAGTTTTTTATGCCACAAAGAGCATAAGAAAAAGGTTTTTATAGACAACTTAGACCAAATATTAAATGCCGTTAGAAAAAAACCAAAAAAAAAATTGTCTAGCAAACAGGAAGTTTTTAAAGTTTCTTGGTTAAAAATATGTATTTTTATCGTAACTTAAGCTTAATGTTAATAAATTGAAGGAAACAAACATTAAAATCAATATTCTTTTAATAAATTTTGTAGTAATCTATTACAAAATAACGTTTTTGATGCTGCGAAATATGGCTCCAAAAAGAAAATTAAAAGTTACGGGCTATTTTTCATAATGCAATATGACCCCATTTTTTTAATATGAAATTGAGCTCCTCTCTCTTTTTTTCCTCTTTGGTAAAGCGAACACTGGCTTCGCTAACTGAAGCTTCTCTGCATTTCCAACGGCCAGGCGCATGGATTTTGTATAAGAATTCGGTATTTTGATACTACCATGCAAATAATAGGACCAGTCCAAACACGCGTGAAAAGTGTAGCCCACAAGGGACTAGGACTAGTCCAAAAGTAACCCAAACGTATGGAAAAAACATGTTCAATTTAACATTACGATGTCCTATGGCAGGACCATATAACCCAGCTTTGGACTACAAAGGAGTAGTTTTAAAACTACTCCATGGTATACTCAAGAGGATTAGTTTTGAAGTCGTTTAAAAACGAAAGCACGTCGTTAAAAAACGAAGACATGTCGTCTCACTACAAACACTTTGTAAAAATGACATGGTCCATGCTTGCACTACATCGGACCAGTTCATGGAGTAGTTCATTTTATTAAAATGGATCAGGTGGTCCAATATTATTTGAAGGGTATCCCTTAAAATTTGTATATAAAATTTTTTGAATTGTTGTAAAATTTCAATTGTATACAATTCACATACATGTCGAGTCGGTCTGCTGCCGTTTTTGGTTACATTTCTTCTTCTTTAGCCAAGGAAAGGCTACAGCAACACCCAGTAAAAACTTCGCCTACAAAATAATGTGTTGAGTAATCAGAAAAATATGAAGGCACTACTTACAATTCTACTGAAAGAAACAATGAATTTTACAAGGCATGTCCCAAAATGAACGCATTTAAAAGTAAGTCATTATTTTTTTACTTAAATACATCCAGAAAAATGTAGTTATAGAAGTTGTTATACATGTAGTTATAGAAGAAAGCTACTAAATAATGAGTTATAATGGGCAGTGAGTGAAAAAGAAAAACATTGTGTGTATAAAAAAGACGGTGGGGTGTCACAAAGCCATACGACATAAAGCCATAATTTTGATATGGCCTTAAGTCTCATATCAATTTTAGTGGAATGGGACATAAAGCCATTATGGTGTTATGTCCCATTTGATGTGTTGCGTTACAAATGCTTATATGGTATAACAAAGACCTGCTTCGCTAACTAAAGCTTCGCTGTATAGCCGGCCTTCGGCCGGGCGCAAGGATTTTCTCCTCCATGGTGTAACAAGCACCGGCTTCGCTTACTAAAGCTTCTCTGTATAGCCGGCCTTTTGGCGGACGCAAGAATTTTCTCCTTTATGGTATAACAAGTACCGATTTCGCTAAGTAAAGCTTCTAAAATCTGTCTTGTTTCCGAACGAAGGCCGTTTACGCAGAGAAGCGTTAGTTAGCGAAGCCGCTGTAATGGCTTTATGTCCCATTCCACTAAAATTGATATGAGACTTAAGGCCATATCAAAATTATGGCTTTATGTCCGTTTGGATTGAGACATAAAGCCATTATGGCTTTATGTCCTATGGCTTTGTGACACCCCACCGTTTGTTATACCATAGAGGAGAAAATCATTGCGTCCGGCCGAAGGCCGGCTATGCAGAGGAGCACTTGTTAGCGTAGCTTTTTCGGGTTTTTTTCCATATATGAACGACGTCCCCAAATTTAGGGGCTTAGTTCATTTTGGGTTTGGGGAGTTAATTCATTGGGGACTTCATACCGCCATTTTTGACATAAAACAGGGCGACATGAAACAACAAAGCATTTTCTACATGAAATAGGGTGAAATACAATCATTATCAAAAATATGGCTTTATGTCTCATTTTACGGAAAAAATTTATGGCGTTAAGTCCCATTATATTGAGACTTAATGGCATATGCCCTTATGTCTCAATGGAATGGGACTTGACGCCATATGGCTTTATGTCCTATGGCTTTGTGACACCCCACCGAAATTTATATGATTTTCAGTAAACTTTTTGTTTGATTCAGTTAAATTATTTGTTTGAAAAAACCAGTGTTTTTTTCAATAAACGAAATGCAAATAAATTGTTTGAATATGCAAATTTGTTTATAGGACCGATTTCAGACAAAAAATGTTTTGATTCTACAAATTTTTTGTTTGAATTGGAAAAATAATTTTTCTGTGTAATACCCCTAGAGGGAAGCGAACTGACACCAAAGTAGTCCCGTGATAGGTCTTTGGTGGTAGAGACCGGTTGTAGTTTTAACACTTTCTATGAATAAGACCTATCACTTTTACATGGGGTTGTCATTGGAGGGGGTCAATTGACACCATTTGACCAGTCACAAATCTATTCTTAATGGACGTGTTTAGTGACAGTTACTAAAATGTAGTATTATTTCAATACGATGTAGTATTATTTCAATAAAACAAGTCCTAGAATTAAATTCTAGAGCCAAATTTTAGTCTTCAAACGTGGTAAGAGCTACTATTAGGTAAACTATAAATTTCAATATAAAAATAGGCGGGATAGACACGGGAGGAGCAGTACCCCTCATAGATAGAAATATTAATAAGAGCCACTGCACGCATGAACTTTTGGTAGTAGGATCTTCTGAGCCCGAAATTTGAAATAATATAGCAGCGGGGGAAGTGGTACCCCCCATAGAACGACGATGTTTAATATCGCTTATCTTAAGAACTGTTATTGTAAGAATGTTCAAACTTTGTAGAAGTCACTCTTATGGTATACTACACTTTTGAAAATAAAAATAAAGCGGGTAGGCGCAGGGGGGAAAATACCTCTCATAGGATATTAAATATCTCTCTACTGAAGAACTTTTAAAGGGAGATTCTTCAAATGTGGTTAGAGCTACTATTAGGTAAACTATAAATTTCAATATAAAAATAGGCGGGGTAGACAGGGCAGGAGCAGTACCCCTCATAGATAGAAATATGAATAAGACCCACTGCACGCATTTTGTTGAACTTTTGGTATTAGGATCTTCTGAGCGCCAAAATTGAAATAATATAGCAGCGGGGGATGTGGTACCTCCCATAGAACGACGATGTTAATATCGCTTATCTTAAGAACTGTTATAGTAAGAATGTTCAACCTTTGTAGCAGTCACTCTTATGGTATACTACACTTTTGAAAATAAAAATAAAGCGGGTAGGCGCAGGGGGGGAAATACCTCTCATAGGATATTAAATATCTCTTTACTGAAGAACTATTAAAGGGAGAGTCTTCAAAGGTGGTTAAAGCAGTGTAGCGAAGCGCACCGGGTTAAGCTAGTTTTTTATAAAAAAAGTTTATGCATTTGATTTGATGTCAGAAAACGCCGGTATCAAACATGTTGTAAACTACACACAAAAAATGTTTAGCTTGATCATAAAAAATTTTAAATATGTATGTATGTGTGTGTGCATTGCAATTGTTTTAATAAATAAATTTTTTTTTTGTCAGATTCGCTTAGATAATTTTTCTCATTCAATTTTCTCAACAATTTTTGTCTGAACTATATATATATTTAGTCATAAAAAACGATACAATTAAAGAAATATATATGTATGTATGTACATAGATATGTATGAGCTTTTGAGGTTATCATGCCAACCGGCTCAAAAATTGGCTTAAAACCAGGGTTGGCTGGTACTATTTAAACTCGTGGAGTACAATGGTACACCAATGGATAATTTAATATAATTAAGGAATCTTCCCAGTAATTTTATATGGCAACTCATTATTTCAGTAATACAATTACTGTAAATGCATGCATACCAACATGTGTAAATATAGGTATTTACATATCGTTAGCTAAAATGCAAAAAGGCATAACTAACAAAGAATTCAAAATCAGTTTTTTAATATATTATTATGAATGCCATTAAACTACATGTCTGGACCAAATTACACTTCTACGATCAAAAACTACGCTTTTATTAACAAAAAACCAAGAGAAGTAATTACAAGTGTGTTTATTTAATTAAAGCAAAACCGCGCAATTACACATTTTTTTCTAACAAACTATAATGAATTGGGATTCTTTGAAAATAATTTGAAAAATTCCATGGACGTCTTATCAATACATGTTTTCCTGACATGTTTATAGTTTTCATTTAACAAAGTTTTTTGCTTCTCCTTTAAAATTTTATTTTTGTTAGTTGTGATAGATAAATTTTATCTAACTAAGTTAAATCTTAAACTAAAAACAAATTATATACCTTTGAAAGATGTTTACTGTGGAACTGATGTAGAACTGTATGCTTATGGAAACCAATGCAATTAAAAATAACAAAGTAATTCATTTTGAAACAATTGCATAAAAGTTTTATTTTAAGTTGTGCGAAGTTTTAAGAACAAAATTCGACTTTGAAAAAGGCTCTTCAAAATGATTAAGTAAATTGAGTCTAGAAAATTTAATCCATGAAAAAACTAATAGTATATTACTACTATTAGTAAAAATGTTTCTTAAAGAATACTAAAATTTTGATAACATAAATTCGCAATTTTGTGCTCTTGCTAACAAAGATTTAAGTATCAGCAACAGTTTACAAAATACAAAATAAAGCGAATAAATAAATGTTTCCACAACTGTCGAAAATTGTGAGAGGAATGTTATAAGCTCCACATTCATCTGTAAATGTGAAAATAATTCTTTCTTACCAAAATATTATCAAAACGAAAGAAAAAGAATGAAAAAGTTTTTTACAAAACTGAATTGGTTTTGTTTTGATAAGTATATACTAGAGTTGTCAATTATTCGCCTTTTAGCTTCGTTCGAATAATTCAAATAATTGTTTTTGTTGGTTCGATCTAACGATTAAATCTGAAAAATTATTCTTCTTATACTTCTTTTTTTGAAGCGTACAACTTGTCATCTAAGCTCCATTTCGTTGTATTACTTAAAGGAATCGTAAAGTCCTTAATTCTTAAAAAATCCTATACAACTTTGGATTTTCGAAAGGCGTTTGCAGACCTTCTATCTTCAGCCAAACTTCTGCGTACAACTTCTTCTATCACACTTAAACTCGAGCGTGATTAAGCTATAATCACATCAAAATCGAGATGATTAACCATATATTGAAGTTATTTGTTAGTCATTTCAAATTGACATGATTACAACTTAATCACATCATTAACTACATCGAATCCTCTAAACATACCTCAAACTGAGTATAATATAGAATCGGTCACCATGTAAGTACCCTTCGCGTGTACAACCGACCATAATTTATTCTTAATGTTTTTATTTGACTTTAAATAATTCGTAAATTTTCACAATTCCATAATTAATATGTTTAAAATGATCTTCTGATCACTTTATTAAAGTATTTTTATTCATTTTTAAAACTTAAAGAAATTTAAATTTGTTTGTTGAATTTTTTTCCTTATTCATCTGTCATCTAAATCATCTCAAATGTAATGTGGACGGCTCTGATTAATGGTGTTTTCTTTTCTGACAATAATGTTCCATATATGCTACCATTCGTGCCGGTTTTTGTTCCATTCTAAAAATATATGCAAAAATGTGAGAAGTTGTCGTTTTCCTTTCTAAACATGTTGCAACAATAAATGGCAAATGTGTTCCATTTCTTACACGCAGTTATAACTGAGTGTGAGATAATACCCTTTTTTGCATCTGCGTAAAGTACTTTTTTATGCAAGCAAATATTATTTTTCTTGTGTTTGCGGACAATTGGCGTTATATTGTGATTTTTAGTTATATTGTGATGGATATAAAAACTTTTTGTTTTTCGTTTGTTTTACTTTTATTATATTTTTTTTGTCGCAAAATTTTAAACAATAGCTGACATCAGGGATGATAAATGAGAAAACCAATATCGTACCAACGAACTTTTAAAATCGTACTTTTTCGGTCCCAATAGTACTAAATCTCTTTTTATAATTTTATTTTTAAAAACAAATATTTAATACAACAAAAACAAAAGGTAATTAAAATTCATTTGAACATTAGTTATACATAACAATAGGGTGGGTAAAATTTGTTCACGTCAACTTTGCCTTTGACCATAGGTCAAAAATTAATTTCGAGCCCCGGATTTATCAAAATAGTTAGTTTTCCAAAATATTCAAGAATAGAGGCAAACAAATTGTATTTGATCTAGCCAGACCTGTATCATGCGGTTTTAAGAGTCCAGAAATCCATTAATTTTTATTTTTGATTGCCGCCAGAGAGCATTTTCATAAATTTTTTAGAATTTAACGTCTTTTTTTTGTGGAAAATTTACGAATATTTTTCAAAATGCAATCTCTAATTTTAAACGAAAATAAAATTTGTAAGCGTTCCAAAAATATGTGCAGACGAGCATCTTTGGATTGCATTTCCAAATTTATTGTGTTTACAATTTTCAATATGTACTACATAAACAGGAAAGGAGTAGAAAGTTCGGGTATAATAAAATTTAATTTAGCACTTGTAAAATCTCCTTCAAAATAATTCGGAGTAAAATAATAATGGAGTGGGCTCCCACTGTTCCAAAATTCTGTTGATTACTTCCTCACATCATTGAGTGGAATTCGTCTCTTGTACTATGTAGAACTTTTGCATGAGTGGTTTCCTAGATCTTTTAAAAACTTGTCAATATCATCACAAAATATAGCATAAGCAATCGTTCAATCAAACAACACGTGCAAAAATCTATTCACAGTAGCGGAGTTCAGTGTTTGGTGCAAATGTTCTTGCAAAAGAGCAAATACAAAATATCATAGCTGTTTTGTTAAATCTAACAATAAATTCATTGGACAGTTAATACGAGTTGCCATTTTATATCAATTATAAATATGTAGGTTTGTAAAATTTTGAAATAGTACCAAATGAGTCACAGGGGTACCAGCGTACTTTTTGGTTTTAAATTATACCAAAAAAAGTACAATTGCACCAACATTATCAACCCTGGCTGACATTAATTATTAAAAATCAGTGCTGTTAACGCTTATTGGAATTGTAAGAAAATTTAATGTTGAAAATTGCTACAAGCGTGGTGAATATCGCTTTTAGTACAAACTTTGCATTCAATATTTAACACGCTAAATACACATTCGCGTTGAGTGTAAAACGTAGCTATTATTTTGTTCCATTGTAATTTAGAAAAATGTATCACTTTGTAAGGGTTCGTGTAACCTAATAAATATATTACACAACTATAATGCATCATTACTTTTTAGAAAAGAAAACACCATAACTTAATCAACATTTCATCAAGGCGAATTCATCCCAGATAATCTCGGTACTACAGCAAGTACAACTCGTACAAAAACCGCAAGCAATTTGTTTTTGTAAAATCATTGTACAATGTCAAAAACAGAAATAAAACAAAACAGAAACAAAGATAATAAAAGAGAATAAACAACATTTTGACATCCAACAGTGATTTTAGCTAATATCAGCAGGGCTTTCAAGACCACCTGTAATAAATTCGCCTTGCATTTCATAAAAATTGTTTAATGTTAGATTAAAAAAGAAAACAGCTGTTACAATTGTTTATCAAAGAGTTGTTTAATACGAACATAAGATACATATGTATTTGAAATACAATGAATACTTAACACGGTTTTTGCCTACTAAACATTGAGATTAATTACAATGAGGGCTATAGCAACAATATCTTTTACTTTGTCTACCTTTTTGTATAAAATTGCTTAAAACGTATGAGAATAAATCAAATTCTAAGCTTTTATTTCTTATTAGTTTTTTTTTTTTTGTTCGATTAATCGACATTATTTAATCTATTTATTCGTTATTCGAAAATCGCCATTTTAAAATTATTCGAACAAGAGTTTGTTTTTGTTTGATCGATTTACAACTCTAGTATATACTCTGCCGGAGGTTGAACTAGTACCTAACAAGTACAAAAATATCTAGTACTAGTTCTAACTAAACTTTTCTATACCATCGTAATGCTCAAACTAGCACTGACCATGCAAATAATAGTGGACTACCTGATCCATTTTGATAAAATGGACTCACTCAATGGACTGGTCCAATGTAATGCAAGCATGGACCATGTCATTGTTAAAAAGTGTTTTTGTAGTAAGACGACATGTCTTCTTTTTTTAACGACATGCTTTCGTTTTTAAACGACTTCAAAACTAATCCTCTTGAGTATATCATGGAGTAGTTTTTTAACTACTCCTTTGTAATCCAAAGCTGGGTTATATGTTCCTGCCCAAGGACATCGTAATGTTAAATAGACAAATTTTTTCATACGTTTGGGTTACTTTTGGACTAGTCCTAGTCCCTTGTGGGATATATTATACACGCTTGTTTGGACTGGTCCTATTATTTGCAGGGGAATGTGCTTGGAAAATCACTAGTACTACTGGTTCTAGACGTGTACTACATACACTGAACCAAAAATCCAATGAAAATGTACGTTAAGCAAACGAATTACGTTTATTAAAATATTTTCGTTGACTCAACGAATTATTCGTTAATATAATGGAAATTTTATTCTTACTAGGTATTATTTTCATTATATTAACGAATAATTCGTTGCGCCAACGAAAATATTTTAATAAACGTAATTCGTTTGCTTAACGTACATTTTCATTGAATTTTTGGTTCAGTGTAGTACACTTTGACCACATTGAGTGCTTAAGAACCAGTTTGTTAGTAGTTCTTGTGTATAGAAAACATTAGCATTTGCATTTTGTGACTTTTTTTTAATAATAAAAATGACATAAATTAATGATTTGAAATCAAATTTAACAAGCAGTATCAAAAACTAAATATAAACTCGACTTTTAGTTTTGTACACAAAAATTTATCAGTCTACAAGTGGTGCCCTTGTATTTACTACATCAAGTACTGGTACTCATAAGCAATAGTATTTAAAAAAAAAAACTCTAACCCGTAAGAACTAGTACCTCTTGTTCTAGTTATTGTACTAGTGGCATTTTGACAATTTACTCTAAATCTCCTGCAGGGTAAGAACGAGTAACATTTGTAATACCTTTTCGTGGTGTTTTTAATAAATAAGAATAATTGAAAACAAAGAAAATCTTTTAGTACAATAAGGTCAAAAAAGTCAACATTTTAAAGGTTGTTGGTACAATTTTAAAATTCCCATGCCATCTCTGCTTCTAACACACTCTCAAACACACCATAAATACGAGAAGATATTGACAAATTAGCGTTTTTTAAGAAAGGAAGGTAGATTTTTTATCTCTTTTTTTTTACAAAATTGGTAAGATTTTATAACAAATATTTAATTATATGAGAAAATTAGCAGATATAAATAATTTTTTTTTATAAAAGCCCTTTGACTTTTGAGAAAACTGATACATTTTTATAACTTTTAAAAAACAACAAAATAGTTTTATACAAAATATAATATACAGGCCGGTTCTAAAAATTACATTTCATCATAGTGATTTCAAAACGTTCAGCTACATAAACAACTTTTTGAAATCACTTTGTTATTTTTGCGACTATGTCTGGGATCACACTATGAAAGTTTTTTTTCAGAAAGTCTGAGTTTATGGATGAGAAGGGAAAAAGGAACAGCATGTTCTCTTCCCCTCTCACCAATAAACTCAGACTTTCTGAAAGAAAACTTTCATAGTGTAAACCAAGACTATCATAAGATAACCGTAATAATAAATTACTTAAATAAAATATTCAATGTGTTGTTTATTAATTTTTTATGCAATAAGTTGTTTTATTTACAACAAATCATTTAATATTAAGAAAATTCGATGACACTTCAAAAATATAATTTGCTTTTGTGAGTCTGAGTTCATACGGCTCATGTCTTATTGACAAGATTCTTCCTTTTTCTTTTTTGAACATGAATTGGCGTTCAAATGATTCATGTCATGTTGACGACATGTTTTTTATTTTGTTTTATTTGTATTGAAAACAAAAACAAAATTAAACAACGAATAAGAAAACAAAACGTAAAGACAGTACATGCATCTGTGTACTCGTTTCTTTTCCCCTCGTCACTCTCGCCTATAAAGTAGCAATATGAACACAGACTGACTTCTGTTGTGATTTCAGGCTTGTTTTTTTAGTTAAATTAAATAAAGATCGCTTATTTGCTAATAGCAGCATTATGGCAAAGTCTTATATATATTAAAATTCGAAAATGCTGTAAATAATCTCATGAAAAAATCGCTTCTATCGCAAACATGGGTAAACAAACACTTAAATTTATTTCAAATCTTTAAATGGGTTTAAAAAAAATATCGGAAAATAACAAAAAAAAAAATTGCAAAAATATCTAAAATTTGCATAAACAAACATAAACAAGCCATAAAATTGATTAAAAGTTCCTAAAACGTTTCAATTTAATTGTCAACTGAGTCGGTTGTTGTCCAAATCAAAGCGTGTATGGCTCTGCCAATTGATAAGTTTGACAGATGGTTAAAGAAAAATCAAAAGATTTTGATATTTTCAAGTTAACTACTGAAGCTGGAAGTCCACACCACGCGTTTTCGCCTTTACGCATTGCATGCTTTTTTTACCTTCCATGTTTATAATTTAAGTTACATGCAACGCTTTTTATGCCAGCTGATTTGTTTGAACGCTGCTTGTGACGCTTACAAAAGTAGAAAGTAAACCTACTTTTCGCATTCAACGCCTCAATACATCCTACGCTTTTGTGCATATAACTTGTTACATATAACTACACAGATTCTACTTTTTTGACAGCTGCGTAGACAGCGAAAATGCGTGTTACGCGTGGTGTGGACCTCCAGCTTAAGTCTTTCAATACAATTGTTGTTACATATAACTACACAGATTCTACTTTTTTGACAGCTGCGTAGACAGCGAGCGAAAATGCTTGTTACGCGTGGTGTGGACCTCCAGCTTAAGTCTTTCAATTCGATTGTACTGTGTGTGCTCGAGTCTCTCGATCAGCTGTCAAAATTAATGTTTGTAGTTTTCTTTTGCAAAAAAAGTTAAGTATTTTAAGAATTGTCTTTTATTTTATTTTATTTTATTTAAAAATTAATTTAAAATTTTTGAATTTAGTTGTAAAAGTGTGCGGCCAAGCATCAATTCAGTTAAAAGACTCAGTTGACAATTAAATTGAAACGTGTTTTGGGCGCATAACAGCGGCATAATAGCAGAGTCTACTATTTATTAAAAATCATTAAAACCAGAAAACTTGCAGGAACAAATCGCTTTTGTCGCGAACATGGTTAAAATTCGCTAAAAAAAATTGCAAAATTTGAAACAAACCTAAAAACTAATTAAGATCACTAATTCGATTAAAAAAAAAAAAAAGATTGTCGGAAAATAACATAAAAAGCATAAAAAACCAACTTTTTGTCAGGTGTTACATGGGGACTTCACCTGACAATTTTTTGTCATACCAAACGCCAAACTTCATATAAAAAAACGCTGACAAAAATTTTAAAGTTTTTTTTAAATGGACTTTGACGTTTGGTATGACAAAAAATTGTCATGTGAAGACCCCATGTTAAAAACTGGGCATTCCACTTGTGTTTGATTGTTTCGACAATTGAAAATCACACTGAAAAACTCAAAAACGGGTTGATTTACAGAAAACCACAAAATCACACGTATTTTAAATATTAACTGATTCATAAAAGAGCGTTTGTTAATCTTTCTTAAACTAGGCAACACTTAATAACCTACCCTATAAAACTGTTTTTGACAACAAATATGTACAAAGAAATGGCGAAATGTACAAAATGTATGCTAAATAATATTTTGTATATTTCGTTACATTTTTTTTACATTTAAGGCAAACAAACAAACAAACAAACATTATCACACAAATAGACAAACATGTTAAAATAGCTCACAATAAAATGAAAAGGAAAACAACAACAGAACATGTATTTTTTACATACATACTTATGTATGTATGTATGTATGTTAATAAAAACTGTTATATTTCTACTGTGTTTGGTTTTTGTTTTAATGAATGAATGTGTAAATGTAACGTAATGTAATGTAAGGTTTTGCTGTTGTTTTCTTTTTTGCTGAGGGGGAGTTTTTGTCTGTGAATTAAAGCTATTTTGCTATTAGAAAACTAAGGGCAACAAAAACAAAAATATAGAAAAAAGGGAAACTAGTTAAAGCTAACCAGAAGAAAATACTTCAATTAATTGTGGCAACACATTATGTATGTGTGTGTAGGTATTTTCTTTTAATTTTTGTTTTTGGTAAAAAACAATAAAAAAAAATGAGTAATTTGTGGGTGGCTTACGTAATTTTTTTTACACATTACAAAGCCTTACGACTTCTGTGGAAGTAGAATTAATTTATTAATAATAATTTAAAAAAAAAAAATGTTAAAACTTTTGTAAATACCTATAGAAACTTATGTAAATATTAAACCTGATTTCATTTGCTTACCCTACTTAAGTCTTAATTAAAAAAGTTGATTTTAAACTAGAACTTGTGTGAAATTTTCACTTTTTCTTATTTTAATAAAATATTTTTTTTAATTCATATATAAATTTTTGTATAAAAATTTTTTTATAATTTTTTTTTAATTTTTTCTGTAATTTTTTCTAATTTTTTCTGTAATTTCTTTTTAACTTTTTTAAACACCCGATAGTTTAATGACTTTTATTATTATAAACTTTTGTTTTAAATTTTTTTTATATAAACCGTTATATGCGACATTTAAATTCGAACTAGTCTCTTGCTCTAGGCAACTTTTATTGTACCTAACTTTTTGTTAAACAATAGAAATTTCGTTTGTAAACACACTTACATATACATACATACATATCGCTCATTTACTTTAACAGTGACCTAACTCTAAAACAAACTAAAATTAAATGAGTAAGTAGTGCAGAATTGTTCACAATGTTTTTCTTTATATGTATTGTGTATAAAATTCATCTTTATATCATTGATACTTTTTCCGTTCGATGTGTAGTCATCTTTTCTAAGTGGTTAGAGCAAATCAAAAACTTTAAGCTCGTTTGTCTCGAAATGGCTTTTTTAGAATTATGTCACTTTTGAAGTAAATGACTGATGTGTACATATTTCAATGTGTATGCACAAACACCCAGCGGGAAAAAGAAGGAGTACGGAGGCCTTCCAGAAGGCCTCTGTACCCCTTCTTTTGGATATACAAGGCCTTCTCGCTCCATTCCATACTCATATCTTTTTTACACGCGTTGTCATTGCGGAGAAGGCCTTCCGCTTTCCTTTCTTCCCCAGAGCTTCTTAAAGGCCTTCAAATAAATGGCTCTTAGAAGGCTTTCCAGAGAATGACTGTAAAAAGGCCTTAGCAAAAAGGTTATCTTGAAGGGTTTTTAAGAAAGGTATGTTAAAAGGCCTTTCAATTAATGGCTCTTAAAAGGCCTTTCAAATGCATTAAAGGTCATATTGAAGGGCTATCAGTCTAAAACATTAAGGAATATTTCCTTACAAATGAAATTAGAAGACTGAATAGGTTTCATGTACATATCAGATCTACAATGTAGAAAATGAACACTTAACTTTTTATATGTATATGTATAGTATAAATATATAAATATAGTATAAATCTGCTATCAGATACCCCGTATTCTTTTAATTAAATAAAATTTATTTATAAAACATTTATTTTTTTAAAGCATTATGTAATGGTTAATGGTTTTGCTTTGTTGTTTTTGTCACTAAAAATATGTTTTATTGTGTCTAAAACAGTAATTTTAATTTGCCGTTTTTTTTCATAATTTGATTTCCGATTTGTTTTTGAAAATATGCCGATTTTTTACTACAACCATCTGGCACCCCTGGTTGAGATCTTATAAAAATTTTTACAAACTCTCTTATTTTCATCAACTCGCCAACAATATTTAAAAATACAACAGATTACCACAGATATTGTAGAAATACTTACGGTGACAACAGATGTTTGTAAGCAAAAAAAAATGTTATGACACACTCAATCCAAAACCATAAGCATCTGTTTTTGTTTTTAAGATATGGTGAGTGGGCAAAAGCAAAACCATACAATATCAGTTACACTCATTCTCTCATTTATATCAGTAGTAACAGATATATATCTGGTGTATCTGTTTCAACAATACTTACTGATACACTCGTGCAGGTCTTTAATGTATACCTATTTTACAAACGTGTTAATATATTTTATTAAACTTATTGTAGTTTAATAAAACATGTGATACCTATTTTTATATTAAAATAATCAAATTTGCTAAATATTGTAAAATAGATTGCAAATAAAAGTTTATAATAAAATAAAACTTTTGGGCACAAGTACCTACATATCTTCCTTAATGAACAAAACTCAACTAAAATGATTTACATTATTGTTTTTATAACGGGATCTGAATTCTTTTGCTTTGGCGAAAAAAACAAAACAAAAAATTTTACTCTTTCTCTTTTCCACTTCAACTAAAATGATTTACAACATACATATGTTACTTTGTTTTTGTAAAGGGATCTAAATTCTTTTGCTTTTGCTTGTGCAAAAAACAAACAAAACAAAAAATGTTACTCCTTCTTTTCTCGCTTCTCATACCAAAGAGCCGAGGCCTTCTTTGAGGCATTCTTTAGCAGTTACGTAATTAAATCAAAAAATATTTTAAGCAGGCCTTTAAAAAGGCCTGAAGTAAGAAGGTCTTCTGAGTTTTCCCGCTGGGCATAGACATGCTCAAACAAGCATACATTTTACAACATTTGTAAAGGTTTGAGTTTATTTAGGACATGTTGAATGTTGGTTGTGAATTGTTGGCTTTAAAATTGAGAAATTTTATATACAAAAAAAAATAAAAAGCAGCAAAAATTAATCTAATAATTTATTTTTTTTCCTATTGCTTCAAGTTTTATATCGAAATTGATTATATTTTGCAAAAGTGACATAAACATTTGGAAAACTGTTATAAATTATTTAAAACTTGCATAAATAATATTATAAAGCTGAAAAGTTTGTATTTTTGTAAGAGGTAATCACCGGAACTGCGGTTCGATTTTAAAAATTGTTTCAACAAAATGAAGAATGCAACCTTATAATGGACATAGGCTTTATAAAGTGCCAATAAAGTGCTTTTTAAAGGGTCCTGGGGCTTAAACGGTAATATTATAAAATTTATACAATCTATCTATCTATCTTCTATCTATTTTCGGTCTGCGGGCGGAGGGGCGTGGAAAAATGCAATTTTCATATTGAACCACCAATGACATCTATATAATTTGAACGATTTTTTCTTTAAAATGATCGCCATGGTTCAACTTAAATTTATACGAAAATAAAATTTTGCTCCGCCCACTTTTACGCCCGCTTTTTTCGAATAACCCAAAATCAGAAAACGGCTCCATCGATTTGACAAATTTTTCTTTCAAATGTTCGTATTAATCCATTTTAAGTTTTCATCGAAAGAATTTACCACGCCTACTTTTACGCCCACTTTTTCTATTAAGCGCATAACTTGAGAACGGCTTGACCGATTTGGACGATTTTTTCTTTAAAATGATTGCCATGGTATAACTTAGGTTTTTACGAAAAGAAATTTTGTCCCGCCCACTTTTATCGATTTACCTTAAATCAAAAAACAGCTCCATCGATTTGACTAATGTTTCTTTTAAATGTTCGTATTAATCCATTTTACGTTTTCATCGAAAGAAAAATGTACCACGCCTACATTTCCACCCACTTTTTCTATTAAGCGCATAACTTGAGAACGGCTTGACCGATTTGGACGATTTTTTCTTTAAAATTATCGCCATGGTCCATCTTAGATTTTTACGGAATGGAAATTTTTCCCCGCCCACTTTAATGCCCATTTTTTTTTCGATTTACCTAAAATCAGAAAACGGTTCCATCGATTTGACTAATTTTTCTTTCAAATGTTCGTATCTTTTTAACGGATTTTAAAAATCGAACGCAAACATTTCTCCTAATTTGGACAGAACAACGTCTGTCGGGTCAGCTAGTATGTTATAAACAAAAGTTGTTATAGTTTATATAATTTTATGGCGCTGCGAAATATGGCCCAGGAAATATGGCCCCAAAAAATAAATGAAAATTGATCCCAAATTTAGGGCTATTTTTCATAATGCAATATGGCCCCATTTTTTTAATGAAAAATTACCCCAAAAAAATGAAAAATTACCCTAAAAATAAAATGAAATATGACCCAAAATTTGGGGTTATTCTTCATTATGAATAATCACCTCAAAATTTGAACCCCAAAAAAGAACACAAAGAAAGTTACATTAAACATTTTCGAGGGAGTTCATATGCCCGAAACTAAAAATTCCAAATTTAGAATCCCGATTTCAAAACCCGGATAATTTACAGTTTTTGTTTTAAAAATCGTACGATTGAAAGCATGGTTGGGCTTTCGGCCATGCGCAAGTATTTTTTTCTCTATGGTATAAGGAACATTGGCTTTGCTAACTAAAGCTTCACGTTATAGCCGGCATTCGGCCGGGCGCAAGGATTTTCTTCTCTATGGTATAACGAACACTGGCTTCGCTAACTTAAACTTCTCTGTATAGTCGGCCTTCGGCCGGGTGAAAGGATTTTCTTCTCTTTGGTATGTGAACACTGGCTTCGCTCACTAAAGCTTCACTACATAGCCGGCCTTCAGCCGTGCGCAAGGATTTTCTTTTCTATGGTATAACGAACTCTGGCTTCGCTCAGTAAAGCTTCTCTTTATAGTCGGCCTTCAGCCGTGCTCAAGGATTTTTTCCTCTATGGTATAATAAACACCGGCTTCGCAAACTAAAGCATCTCTGCATAACCGGCAAGGATTTTCTCTACGTTGGTATAAGAATTCGGGTTTTTTATACCAGAATTTTATAAAATTTGTGTAAAAATGTTAGGGGTGATTTTTCATTTTTTAAAATTTGCATTTTTTTATTATTATTATGAAAAATAACCCCAAAAAAAATTGAACCAAAATTGCGTGTTGTTGTGTCCCTTGTAAAATTTTGGGGCCGTTTTTCATTTTCCTTTTGGGGCCAATTTCCTGGGGTCATTTTGCGCACCGCCTAATTTTATAGCAAAACTGATATAAAATTAATAATTCTATCTGTGTTATAATTTATTAACAAAACTGTTATAAAACTTCAGAAAAAGCTATAAAAATTGATTCTAAATTTTGTAAAAATGTTCCCAAATTTCAGTAAGTTTTAACTGTTTGTTTTTTAACTTCTTTAATTTAAATAATTTTTTAACAGAACTTACATTTTTCACAATTTTTAAATATTTTTAATAAAACTTAAAAACCAAATAAACACCCTTAGACATTAAACAGATTTTAAAACTCTTTAAAATAAAATTAATCTTGTACAAAAAAATGGTATAATTTGTACAAGTACATCAGCTCAACTGAAAATGCAAATTAACACACTCATCCTTCCCTCTTTTTCCTCTCTCTCTTCCTTTCTTGCACACTGCCGTTTATGTATTTTTATCCACCATCTTTTGTTTTGAAACAAAGTGCAAAGCCATTATTATTATGGACCAAGTGCACTTCCTGTTCCTTTTTGAAGTTGATATTGCAACAAAACAAGAATATTAAAAAAAAAATGTAAAGAAAAGTTCAACAATAGTAGGCAAAATCCTTTAGGATTTAAAAAAAATGAGACAGTAATTTTGTATGTGTTTCGAAGGCGGTGTATATTTTGTTGGTAAAAAAAAACATTTATGTTTAGTCATGATAAATTCGTTTTGTTCGCTTTGCTTTCTACTCAATATTCAAATAAACGCAAAATATTACCCTTTTACCCTTTTATGCACTTTTTTTTTTGTGTGCAACAAGAGTTTTTAAAGCAAATTTCTTATTTTTAACGGTAAATTTTTGCAAAACAAAATACAGTGGTATCCCGGTCTCAGTTTAACGAATTCGCGACTTAACGTACGGCCATGTTTTTTCCGTTGAGTTCCTTATATTACGAACAACAGCAAATTTTTGTACTCCATACAACGAATTTTTACAAAAAAAAAAAAAAAAAAATTTTAAAACAAAATAGAATGAATGCAAACATAATTGCATCCATTTTTTTTTGTACGCTACAAAGTAATTTTTTACTGTTGTTTACATAACAAATGTTTGTTTTCTGTTTCAAATTTTACGTAATTTTTGTGAAGTTGTTGTACAGTTGACATCAAAATGCCAAAAAGAAAACGTTAAATTCTTAAAGAAAAATTAAACATTATTGACTACTATGAAAAGGCGACTAACTTGGTGGCCACACGATCAAGTTTTGCCTTTCAATTCCGTTCAATTTGCAATACACTCTCACTTTTTTACTAACACACTCACACTTTTTAAATTGACCACGACATTGCTTTCAATTTCACTATCAATTTAACAGCTGATTACATGTTAGTCTTTATAAATTGTTTTTTTTACGACATCTTGAAAGTAAATTGCTTACAAATTGTGTGCAGCCTACGTCACAGCTTTTAATTTTTGTAAATTTTGACAAGCAGTATATGTTAAAGAGTATCAAGAACAATTTGATCGTGTGGCCGCAGGGTAAAGGCTCAGTTAGCCGGGAGTAACAGTAACAGTAACCTTACCGTAAAAAAGTAAGACCAATCTATTTCTTACAGATTGAGAAGTAACATCTTACTGCTAACTGTAATCGTTCTAATTGCTTTACATACAACAAAATGAATCAGCTGGTTTTAAACGTTACTGTTACTCCCGGCTAACTGAGCCTTAAGTGCTTTATCTAATAAATATCCGCTGCCAAAGTCATCAATATGCACTATTATAAAATCGAAACGGAAACTTTCGAGCGAAATGGCAAAGACGAAGTTCGGATCAAAGATTTAATTTGTTTCAAAACAAGAGGAAAGCGAACATTCCTATTAGTTGTCCTATATTAAAAGCAAAAGCCCTCATTTGTACTCATTTAATTGAAAATGATATGAAGTATTTATTTTTTGTTTATGTTTTGAATGGATATAAACGAATTTACTTTGTTTAATTAAAATATTATTGTTTTATTAATAAAAATGTATTAAAAAAATTTCGGGATTTAACGATTTTTTCGATATAACGAAAGGGCGTGACACTATATAATTCGTTAAACCGGAAACCCACTGTATTCCAAAAAAAAAAAAAATTTGTTGTCCCCTACTTCAGCTTTACTTTAAACGTGCACATACATATACATAAGTAATTGCATTTTGTGTTTCATATTCAACTTTTGAAAGAAATAAAGCTGCCCCAAATATAGGATTGCCAGACGGCCTCGAATGGCCTGGATTGTACAGTTTTTTTAGTCTTGTCCAGTTACCAATTTAAATACAATTTGTCCAGTTAAAATAGAATTTCTTTAATATTAAAAAACGGTTAGTCCGATTGAAATCAAATTCCAGATGCTTATTAAGGACTTGCATTGCAGTTTAATCCAGAATTCTTAATTTAAGCCCAATTTTAGAAATTTTTTCAGTGAAATTAACTGGTCCTTCTACACGTATTGGACAAATTTCGGATTTTGGGATAGATATTAAGATCATTTGAATAAATCTGCTCTAGTTAATTCGTGTTTTCGCGCTTACGACTATTTCGCAAAAAGTAGATTTTGAACTTTTTTGTTACTTATGCCCTTTTTGAGTTTAGGTGACGTTATGTTAAGTAAAACTGCATTTTTATTGTTACGTTATATAAAAATTTATAAATTATATTTTTGAATATTTTATTTTTTTACTTTTTAGTTATTTAAATATTGGTTTCTGGCAACCCTACCCAAAGACGTTTGGTGCATGAAAGAGTTAATACCCTGCAAATAATATTGGACCACCTGATCCATTTTGATAAAATGGACTACTCCATGGACTGGTCCGATGTAATGCAAGCATGGACTATGTCATTGTTAAAAACATGCTTTTTTTTTTAAACGACTTCAAAACTAATCCTCTTGAGTATACCATGGAGTAGTTTTGAAACTACTCCTAAGTGGTCCAAAGGTGGGTTATATGGTCCTCTCCTAGGACATCGTAATTTTCCATAAGTTTGGGTTACTTTTGGACTAGTCCTGGTCCTTTGTGGACTACTCTTTACACGCGTGTTTGGACTGGTCCTATTATTTGCAGGGTACCAGCAAACATATACACAAACATACACATACACAAACATGGTAAGCATAAATAATTAAACATAAAAGATGAATATTAAACGATTTTAAAACACTGTATAAACAATAAAGACAAAAGAAATTTTGAAAATTCAAAAAATAATTTACTTTACATATTTGCAAGTCTTTACAAAGTTACATCGTAACCATTAAATTTTTTTTAAAAAGTTTGTTATAAATGATAAAGAGGTAGAGAGAGTGAGTGAAAGCATAAAAAGTGCAGTTTCTTACATTACTTATGCATGCACCGTTATGTTCGCAGGATTTTTGGATGGTTTTTTAATGTCACTTGAAGTATTTTAAATACGTTTGTATCAGTGTTGCCAGGGGAAGAATAAAAAAAGTTACGCTTTTCTTTACATTCCTTGAAAAAATCTCAAATTTATGTGATTTATATAAAATAAACTAGGTGGCCCGGCAAACGTTGTTTTGCCACATAACTTGTTTCTTTCAGATGTAACAGTGTCTGCTAGCCAAATTTTAAGAAAAAATTATAGGCTATAGTTCTTTCCAGATGTTACACTATTTGCCTGCCCAATTTCAAGAAAATTAATTGATTAGTTTAGAAGATATATGGAGGCGGAGCTTTTACCCCTCTTGCCCTATTTAATAACCTGTCCTTTTTCCGATGTTACAGTGTATGTATGCCAAATTTTAAGAAACCCGGTTTATTAGTTAAGAACTATAGGCTATAGTTCTCTCCAACTGTAACACTATTGGCCTGCGAAATTTTAAAAAAAATCGGTTGATTAGTTACGAAGATGTAGGTAGGGGGAGCTTTTAGCCCTCTTACAATATGTCACACCCTATTCCTTATTCTCTTTCAGACGTTATATTGTCTGCATGCCAAATTTAAGGAAAACCGGTTGATTAGCTTAGAAGAATGGGGAGTGGGAGTTTTAACCCCTATTATTGCGCCCTCTAGCGATATAAAATATACTCTACGACCTATTGTCATACCTAACAAATACAAATACAAAATTTCATTAAAATCGGTCAAGCCGTTTCGGAGGAGTTCAAAATGGAGGGCATTTTGTTGATATTTGTATGGGAATATAAATACATGTTTCGGAATGAATGCAGTGTTCACTAAAATGGCTATAACTCATGAACCAATACACATTTGAATACCGTTGATACATAAAAACCTTGGTATTGACGTCACCTTCCACGTGAACTTAACATTTCAGAGAACATCAATTACTAACACAATGCAACTTTGTTGTATATATACATAGATAGTTTTATTTCATATTTCATTTATTGTCAAACATTTTTGATAACCATCATGCCAAACTAACAAACACGAATGTTTCCCTATTACACGAGTATGTTGGAATGTTATCATACCAAAATGACATGCCAAGTATTACACGGTCATAGGCGCTTAAATTTAAAAACTTTTTCCCAATACTAATGAGCATTTAAATCGGGACTCAGCCCCAATATTTCGTGGTTGAGAAATGCGTACTCGTGCCTTGCTTCATGTACAACAAAATTACGGAGATTTCTTTTCTGAGAAAAATATGTTACAGTATTATATACATACATATGTAACAATTTCTAATGTTATCTATAATCACACGAAGTGTTACAAGTTGTGCAACTTCAATAGAACAAAATTGGCTGCTTTTTTTACAAGTATTGCACTTTTATCAATAATGTGCTCCATGAGTGATTTTTAAAGACTTTTGTTATTTTAACCTGTAAATATTTTTTTTTTTTTTATTTTGATTTAAAACAATTGGGGGATTCACAAGATGTCATAAAGTCATAAGTCCTAAAATAATAACATGAAAAAATACGACTGTTGTGAACAACCCCTCATAATTAAGTGTCCTATTTTGAATTTAAATCAGCTGATTTAAAACAAATATAAAAAATAAATACTAACCTAACATCAAAATATTTTTTAATTATATTCCATGAATTAATAAATTAAATTAGAATTTACCTGACTATTTTCCATTTTTCAGACGCAAATCACAAATAAATTTTATTTTGTTTGTTTACCCAACATCAGAGTCCTAAGCCGATATAATTTGACGCCGCAAGTGTTTTGTTGCAAAAATTGCTAGCCGCAAGTTAAATTCGGATATAAGTTGGATAAAACTATACCATCAACGGTGACGGCTACAAAAACTAATGCCGATCGGCTCAGCCGCTCAGCGCAGGTCTCTTTTAATTATTTACGACAGCACAATAATTTATTTAATTTTATTCTGATAGCATTATTTGAGACGGTTTTAGGCATACTAAACTGTTTTCCGGGAGTAGGGTTTCTATTAGGACTAGGGAAAATTATAAACCCATTCTCAAGAAATTTCACAGTGTCAGTGCTAGTCCTATAAAACTGTGACGCACCAATTTCTATTATGATAGCATTGTTAATTACGGTTTTAGGCGTACTAAACTGTTTTCCGGGAGTAGGGTTTATATGGGGCCTATGGTAAATTATGGACCGATCTTCACGAAATTTTAGAGCGTGATTTCCAGTCGAATAAAACGATTCTTTGCAAAATCGTATATCATTCTGTGTATTGCTCCACCATTTATGTTAGTTTTTGTAACAAGATTACCAATTTTTTTTAGGTGGTGGTTCCACATTTTGATTCATAGCTCTGATCCTACTGAATTGATTTTGCTGGATTTCAATCCCAAACTGCTTAGGATAACTACAAGCAATTTGACACCAAGTTTGTTTATTTCTTTTGAGTTTTTCGAAAGTGAGCGTGTTTTCAACAGACGGACATGGCTAAATCGACTTAGAATTACTTTATAGGGTCTGAGATGAATAATAAAAAAGTTTCACACGGAATGACAACTAATTGTGGTGGAGGGTATAAAAATAAAACAAAGTAGTAAGTAGCAAAGTTCTAAAACAGGGCAGTATGAAGAAAGGGTAAAATATGCAACATGTTTTGCATATTTTTAATCAACATATTCACAAAAGAACTTGAACATTTTTCAAACAGTTGTATTTTTTGTACAAAAGGTACGAAAGGTAACGAAAATTTGGCAAAATAAAAGAAAATTATACACGTTATGTCGGGCCTTCAAAAGTTACGACATATTTAACAAATGTAACAAATGTATGTATTTTAAAAGGTATTTGTGGTCTCAGTTAAGGCGACCAGATTTTGAAAATAAAAATAGAGGACATAAAGAAAAACAAGTTAGAGTGCTATATTCGGCTGTGCCGAATCTTTGATACCCTCCACCGACAGTTCGAATGTTTAAGGAGTAATATCTGTATGATGTTATTATTATCTTAAACTGTGACGATTTGTTATTAATTATGGTTTTAGGCGACTAAACTGTTTTCCGGTAGTAGGGTTTATATGGGGCCTAAGGTAAATTATGGACCGATCATCACGAAATTTCACAGCGTCATTTCTAGTCCTTTAAAACTGTGACGAGCCAAAATTTGTTATGATTGCATTATTTTTTACGGTTTTAGGCGTACAAAACTCTTTTCCGGGAGTAGGGTTTCTATGGGGCCTAGGGTAAATTATGTACCGATCTTCATAACCCATAATTTACCCTCTTCACAACTAATTGTGGCGGAGGGTATAAAAATAAAAAAATTTTTTGACTTCAAGATTTTTTTACATATTTTACAGACAAATTTACATTCCCATATTAATAAATGTAAAGAAGATTTAAAAATAATTACATATCGTCGGCTTAATATGCAGACCTGCGAAATCCACTTTTTAAGTAAATTGAGATTTGATGCCGTGTGGTAGAGAAATATATGCCTCGTCGACCAGCATGTAGTTATTCTTCAATTTGAGTCTTGAAGTGTGTCAAATCAACTATATTTTTGGTTCTCCTCTCAAGCAGTAAATAGGAAAAATAAAATGTTTTTCCTGTAAAATTTGTTGGAAGGGAGTTAGCAGGTTTGCATATATAAAAATTTACATTTACTTAAGTAAAATTAGTTACAAAAAAAAAATTATTTATTTATTTATTTATTATAACTACATAATAATAAAATTATTATACAGTTGAATTGTAAGAGCACTAGCATCTTTAATAATCATTGCAAAAAATTATTCAAAATTTTATACTGCAAGTGTATGAGAGTCCAGTAGGAGTATGAACAGAACAAATAAGGCACAACATTTTCCATACGATTGCACAGAAAAAACCGTTGATCACCGTGAAATAAAATTTTTATTTTAATTTATAAAAATATGAGCAAATATTGGTCATACTTTTAAAAATAAAGAGGACAAAGATGACAGATTATGAAAAAAAGATGATGAAAGAGGACACAAATTTTATAGAGGACAGCCAGTTAAAAAGAGGATTGTCCTCTAAAAAAGAGTACGTATGGTCACCTTATCTAAGTGCATGCTAAGTCATTAATTACATTTCAATAATCAAACATACATTATCAAGTATTATAATAAGTTTTTTTTCATAAAATTGTGGGATTAAATAAAACTGCCAAATCATTTTGCTTAAAAACTCCACCAAATTTTTATATTTTTTATTAATGTAATACTTAACCAAAAACACGGCTTAATTAATATAATATTGTAAATAATACAACTGCATCTACATATTTAAAATTTTAACAAATTAATCAATCAATTTCCAAATTTTTTAAACTTTGTGTAAGATCAGGAGATTTTGGAAATTTTTCCTTGGTTTTCGGCGGTTTTTTTGATTTGTCCATTTGCCATTTTGAAGGATCCATAAGATAATCTCTGTAAGCATATTAAGACAACTTTTAAAATTAGATTTTTATTCAAATTTAAGAAAGATGAAACATTTTGCTATTCGTGCTTAATTCCCAGTTTTTATTCTTGACAAAAACACTTGAAATTTATTGTTGATGGGATAAGCTATTCCTATGCATTTCACTGGTTGCTTAGGCCAGATCATCAGGAAACTTCATCCATAAAGATTTTAGACAAACTAAAGATATTAACCCAAATAAAACTGTTAAACGTATAATAATTATAGCAACAGTTCTACTTGTAACAATATCAAAGCTTGAACAAAACACATCAACAATAAACAACAGTGGGTTTATCTCATCTTACATTCCCCACTACAATTAGTTGAAATTCTCTTAACATTAATTGTAGTTGTAAGTAGGTTAAGAAAAACAAAATAAAAACAACAACAACTTACAAAAGATGTTGTCAATTAAGTGTTTTTAGGCCGTGCACTTGCCTGTTTATTATCAAGAATAAAAACTGGGAATTAAGCACGAATAGCAAAATCTTTTAAAATTAAAATTTTGTATTCCCAAAAATTGGAATTACTTTTTGATAATAAACAGGCAAGTGCACGGCCTAAAAAACACTTAATTGACAACATCTTTTGTAAGTTGTTGTTGTTTTTGTTTTGTTTTTCTTAACCTACTTACAACTACAATTAATATTGAGAGAATTTCAACTTATTGTAGTGGGGAATGTAATATGAGATAAACCCACTGTTGTTTATTGTTGATGTGTTTTGTTCAAGCTTTGATATTGTTACAAGTAGAACTGTTGCTATAATTCTTATACGTTTAACAGTTTTATTTGGTTTAATATCTTTAGTTTTTCTAAAATCTTTATGGATGAAGTTTCCTGATGATCTGGCCTAAGCAACCAGTGAAATGCATAGGAATAGCTTATCCCATCAACAATAAATGTCAAGTGTTTTTGTCAAGAATAAAAACTGGGAATTAAGCACGAATAGCAAAATCTTTTAAAATTAAAATTTTGTATTCCCAAAAATTGAAATTACTTTTTGATAATAAAGATGAAACATTTAAACTTGGTTAAGCTGAGTTAAATATTTAATTTATTATTTATTTTTAATGATTTTAAGTACTTCTTAGAATTAAAAAAAAAAAAATTCTTAATAAACTATTTATTTTGTTATAGGAAACTAATTAATCATAATAAATGGAATAATACAAAAATTTTACTTATATTCTTTTTCCATATAAACTTTACTACACAATCAATCGACTGTCATTTAGAAACGGCAAATTAAACTCTTAATGAATTAACAGCGGTTAAAGCAATTTTAAATATCAAAAGATCTACGATCAAGAACTAGTTTATGTTATATAAAAAATTAGTTTTATTAAAAACCAATTTGATTTTTTCACTTAAACTTAACTTTTTTATATTCAAAGCTTATCTAACTGCTAACTGTAGTTTGAAAAGTTTTTTTTTTATACCCACATCGCAATAGTGTGCTGATGTGTGTAACGCCTTAAAATATTGGTTTTAGACCCACCTTAAAGTATACCGATCGTCTTAGAATCACTTTCTGTGTCGAACTAACGATGTCCGTCCGGCTGGCTGGCAGGCTGGCTAGCTGTCCATGTAACCTTGTCCGCAAAGTACAGGTCGCAATTTTGGAGATAATTTGATGAAATTTGGGACATAGATTCTTATTGGCACAAGGACCAAGCCTATTGAAAATGGGCCGAATCGTAGGACCACGAGGGAAGATAGGGGGAAATTTCTTCCTTTCAGAAACTATCAAACCGATTTCAATGAAATTTAAAACATAGATAGAACCATATCTATATGGACACAAAATGTATGCATTTTTTAAAAAATAGGACCACGAGGTGAGATAGGGGCAATTTCTGCCTCTCAAACCGATTTTAATGAAATTTAAAACATAGATAGACCCATATCTATATGGACACATTAGCTATACAGTTTTTCAAAAATAGGACCACAAGGGGAGGTAGGGGGCAATTTCCGCCTCTCACAAACTTTCAAACCGATTTTCATGAAGTTTTTAAGCATAGATAAATCTATATTTATATGGACACATAAGCATGATGTGATATGGTCGGGCATGACCGACTATATGTACTTTCTTACTTGTTTTTTTTTACTTTCAGCCAACACTCAGGGGATGCCCCCTACTAATGCAATGCATTTTGTTGGAATTAGGAAAAAAGGTTATGGGGAGAAGGAAAGAGAGAGTAGTGTTTATGGACATTTAATTTGAATTTTCCAAATTATAGCCGACTGGGGAAGACTTCTTCCGGGAGTCTATTCCACATACGGCTAATTCAACCAAGAAACGAATTTTCTTTGTAATTCGTTGTGCGATACATTGGACAGTCGACAACAAACGGATGTGATCTGCTGTTTATATGTTTATATAAGAAACATTTAAGCTTTTTAGTTTATTTCAGGTTTAAATGCCAAAATATAAGATAAGTGTTTCTTAAAACTTTAAGCTCGTTAATAATTTAAATGTAAGCTTTACCCAAGGTATATTTACACAAGGTAGACTCGTTAGCGGACAGCAATAAACCCCAATTGTCAAATTCGTGTGTATGTGCCAAAATTTGTATGTGTGCGTTAAATTGTTTTTGTTTTATATGAAGACAATTTGACAAGTCGGGTATTTTTATAGAGCAGCATGTCTACACTCCCAAATGAGTCAACCTTGTGTTAATTTACCTTGGCTTTACCAAACGAACAATTTCAAATCTAATTTAAAGCTTTAAAGAAAAAAGTTTAATAAAATATAAAAGCTTTTTCTTGTAAATCTTAAAACTTCGTAAGTTAAAAAGCTTTATAGCAAAATATAGTATTATGACCTGAAATTTTGATTAAACTTAAATAAAAGCCTTATTTTTCAAGCTTTTTAAAAGATATATTTTAAAATTTATTTAACTTAAGCTTAAAAACGATTCCTTAGGGTATGAAGTTTATTAAGGCTTTGCAGCTAAACATTACATTTTAAATACATACTTACATATGTAGTTACTAAATGTTTTCACGCTGCAAATTGTATTAAAGCTTTATTCATATGGAGCTTTAATGCTTTAAATTTAAAGCATACAGCTTATTTAAGACTAACTGCCTGTTTTTTAAATTAAAATAAAAAATTTCGTTTAGAAATATGTATTGAAAACAAAAACAAATTTGAGTTTTTTTATTGTTATTTCAATAAAAATTCCCAAGCGAAAATTATTATTTTATTTTGAAAAACAGGCATAAACGATTATTAAATTTAACAAACGTTTACTAACTTGAGGGTTACACAATCAAGTTTTGCCAATCAATTTTTAATACACTCACACTTTTGTACCAATACACTCATACTTTTAAAAATTGATACGAACTTGCCTTTAAAATTCTCTTGCCAGTGAGTGTTTCAATTTACGTTCAAGAAAACAGCTGATTTCAACTTTAGTGAGCAAATTTTTTGTTTCTCTTTATAAATTTTTTTTTTAATGACATCTTGAAAGTAAATTGCTTTCAACTTGCGTGCAGCCTACGTCACAGCTGCCAATTTTTGCATATTTTGACAAACAGTATATGTAAAAGACTATCAAGAAAAGCTTGATCGTGTGGCTGCAATGTAAGGAAAATTTTCATAGAAAATTTGTTTTATAAACCTTTATTAAATTTAAAATATTTTTATAAATACAGGCATAAAATTACTTTTAACATATTAAGGGCCATTATTATCCGACAGTTAACAGACGCTTTTTGACAGATAACACATTATTATCTGTCAATTTAATCTTAACTTTAGCTAACTTCAAGTTGTAATAATGGCCCTAAGACTCGGATTTTTCCGGCGAAATGTGATTTTTTTATTATTTCATTTAAGACCGACATTTTAAGCAAAACTATGCTGTTTCTTCAAAATTTTGTATGCCAACTTGGTGAAACGATTAACTAAACCTTGTTTAACTGAGATCTCAAAAACCCAGCCTAAAAATTTTATATTCACCTTAAGGTTATCTCTTCAAATAAAATGTTAAAGATTTAAAACGCAATTTCTTCACTTTACAATAAATATATAAAGCTATGTAAAACAACTCACCTTTTCTCTTCCAATTTTTCCAGCCAAAAAGCTTTCAAATCTTTCAAGCTACCAGCTTTGCCACCATATTCTTCGGGCAGCATATATTGAGGGAAATATTTGTAGGGAGTATCAGCATTAGGTGTATGAAAATGTATCTTAAACGAACAAAGAAAACAATTTGAAATTAAAATACTCCATTTCGATGCAAATACTTACCAATTTAAAAACTTCGCTTTTTATAAAAGGCTTAATAACCGTTAACACTTTATCCAAATACGAAGGACTATTTAAAACATGTATTTGTTTAATGCGCACCGGATGAGCTTCCTGTACAAATTTCATATAAATACGTAACGACGACAATACGGTCTTTGTCAAATGGCGCAAACTATAGCCGGACATATCAAAGATGGGTATTTCACCATCAACATCCTCATCATTGGTAGCAAAACGACAGTCGGCCATCATAAAGAACACTTTGATGGAATCCGTAAAGTTGAACTGGGTCAAATGCAACAAAAAAAAAGATACAACTTTTTAAACTAAAAAACCTGCACAAAAACATTTTTTTTTTTTTGTTTGTTTTTTTTTGCAACACTTACCTTGTCTGCATCATGGTCAATTAAACGATAAATAAGCAGTTTGTAATTGTCTGGTGTCTTACCAGGCAGTGGTATTAAATCTCTACAAAAAAATTAAGTTGATTTAACAAGAATTTAGTTTTTTAAGGTTGTTTAACTAGTTTGTAATTTTTATATATATTTTTTTTTTTGTTGCAAACTTTTTTTACTTACGCTGTTTGTAGTAACTTCTGTGACCCCTCATCAAGAGGATCTCTTTGCAAAAATATTTGACTGTGTTTGTTTCGCAATTTAAAGTTTAATTCTAGCAGACGTTTGGCGCCCTCTAAGTCGCCATACATGGAGTAAATAAAACGTTTTACGAAAAATTTATCTGGAATATATTTTTTTTTTAATATTTAAATAACATGATTGTTAAACCGCTTTTGAAATAAAAAAAAAAAAACTAAATAAAATATAAAATCTGGAAAAATAAATTTGAGGTCTCTTTTAAATTTTTTGAAATTCGTTAAAAGTTTAGAATAAAATTATGGTTCAGAATTTCTTTAGAAATTATCTGCTAGCTTCCTCTTTTGTGTTCTCTCTACGTGACATAAGTATCTTTGTATAGTTTAAAATGTAAACTTTGCATTCATTATTAAGAAAAATAACACTTGATTAAAAGAAAAAGTTTAGAGGAAAAGGCACTTAAATTTAAAAAAAATATATTTAGGGCCATTATTACAACTTGAAGTTAGCTAAAGTTAAGATTAAATTGACAGATAATAATGTGTTATCTGTCAAAAAGCGTCTGTTAACTGTCGGATAACAGCTAACGCCAAGTTATAATAATGGCCCTAAATCTTTTATTCAAGTAAAAAAAAACCTTTATTAGGGAAAACCCGGTAAAATAAGATAATAATATCTTTAACAAATTAAATTAGAAAAAAAATGGTATTTTAGACAAAAAAAAAAGGTTAAAAAAGTGACAAAAAAATCGCTAAAAGTCACGAATATGAAAAACGCATATTAAACAAGTAAGAGTGCTATATTCGGCTATATCGAATCTTATATACCCTTCGCCATGATGAGATAAGAACAAAAAGTTATATATGTACATAAATAACGTTCTTTAGATAGGTTATAATAAATTTTATTTGAGCCACTCCAACTTTTCATTTCGTCATGCCGAAGAATATAAAAAAAACAAAAAATTTATATATGTACCCCAAGGCCCATTGAAAAGGTCTGCGCAAGAAGCCTGATGATCATTCTTTATGTTCTTTTTAGTTGCCAAAAGTTGTTTACATTTTGATTACATGTGCATGTATACGTTTGTTTACGTTTATGGTATGCCACACATACACGTTTTTTCCTTTTGCTTTGTATATGCGGTAGTAAATTTTTGACAACTAAAAAGAATCGTTTTTTGTATTTGTACAAGTAAGCAGACCTGATAGATGGGCCTTGATGTACCCTAAGCCCGTTTCCTCTTTTGCCAAAGTTGATATTTGAAATCCGTTTTATAATCTTTTAGAACATAAAAAAATTAAATAAAAAGAAATGAAAAAAATTTCTTTTTGGGAATCGAACTGGCAATATCTCAGTCTCAGGAGAGAACTTAACAACTCGGCTACGAATGCGTTAAATTAAAAATATTGAGTCTATGAGTTTGTTTCTTTATTTGAGCGACATATCATATACATGCATTAATGTGTATGCGTAAAATTAAACAAATTACAAATAAAATCCACATTACCAACACTGTATTACCATACACTGAAAAAATTTTCTTCACAGATCCAATGAAATTTACATTAAAATTCAACCTATGTAACCTTTCATTGGATTAATGAAATGTTTCATAAAATCAATGAAAATTTTGCATTAGTTTAATGACAAACGTTTATTTTATCCATTTTTTCAATGAGGATTCATAAAATCAATGAAAATTTTGTCATTGATTTTATTAATCCTTCATTAATCCAATGAAAGGTTACATAGGTTGAATTTTAATGTAAATTTCATTGGATCTGTGAAGAAAATTTTTTCAGTGTATCCACTGTATGACCGTAGAAACCAAAATTGAATTGGTTTGTATGGTATGTTTATGTCGTTTTGGTAATACAGTGTTGGTATGGTAATGTCACGTCTAATTGGACCTTTAAAGGAAAAAATTTGAGGCAGTCGTGGTTTTTTACTCATATCTCAGCCATTTGTGGACCGATCTTGCTGAATTGCAACATCAAACAATTCCGGACCATATGTGACATACATGTATAATAACCTGGCCCCATCATATATGGGGTCTTCGGAAAACCCATTTCAACGGACAGACAGACATCGTTAAATCAACTTCGCTCCTCATAAGGACCCAGAATATATATACTTTATAGGGTCTAACATCAATATTATAGAAATTGCAAACGGAATGACAAACTTATATATACTCTATTCACCACCTGTGGTGTATTTAAACATTTTTTTCGAATGTGTTTCTTTGAGTAAAATTTCAATTTATAAAGATTTTAAGCAATAGTCCTATTCCGTTTATAAGTCACATACTGTTTGCTTTAGCCAACCTTTGGTTAACATTGAAGCTTCAAATATGCACATATAATTAGGAATCATTCTATACACTACCAGAGTATTTTGTATCAAGGAAGCACATTCGTTAAAAACTTTTTAAATAATAAAATGGTTTATAAAAAATAAATAATTCCCACATTCTATTTGTTTAAAAACAAAAAATCTTAAATATTGTTAATAGGATAGGTTAGGTTAAGAAGGGTTATGCGCCCAAGGGCACACCTCCAACCGGAGACCAAAACGGTCCAATGTGAATCCCTTTAATATAAAGTAAAGAGAAAAAGCGAAGAAAAGAACAGATATATCTATATATAGTCAAGATAAATATCAGAGAACGATACTCTCCCTACACCAGGCGCGGATTCAGGGGGGGGGGGGAAATAAGGAAATTTCCCCCCCGTAAATTATAAAAATATGTTTTGTTTATTTCGATAATACAAGAATACCCATTAATATTATTTTTTTTAAGTGTACAAAATTTTTGGAAATCCCAGCAAGGGTTTTTTTTATTGAATCTCTAATTAAATTTTCAATAAGTATCCAAATCTTAATCCTAATAGTTATTTATTAGATATTTTCAATGAAACATCTAGTTTACTGTTTTCAAATACTTATAATTCTACATTCAATCCCACACTGAAAGAAAAATGCTTCATATATTTAATGAATCATTTTCATAAAAAAGTTTTCCTTGGGTAAATGAAAATTTTCATTGTCTAAATGGAATTTCATAGGTTTGATGAAGTATTTTCGTTAAAATCGCTTCATTAGATTTCGTAATTACGTTAAAAATTTTCATTGGATATATGAAAACAAAAAATTTTAATTGGGAACACAAAAAATCAATAGACAAACATAACTATATTCATAAATTAATACAAAATTATAGTTTCCTTAAAAAAATGTTTAATTGTTATTTAAAAAATGTAAGATTTAATAATTTCATACATCTAATGTTACATGTATGCCATTAAATTTATGAAATCAAAAATTTTTTTTATAAAAGCAACATATTTCAATAATTTCCTTCATAAATTTAAATTTTCATTATGACAATAAAAATGTCATTATAGTAATGAAACAGATACTTTCAATCCACTTTCAATCAACGTTGTTATTGTTATTATGGACAATTTAATCTCATATTTACGCTCTTAATTGAGAACAAAACATAGTTTTTTCATACAAAAACTACACTGCCCCTGTAGACTAGCTGGTAGTGAGCTAGTCTATCAGCACCGAGGTTGCATGTTCGAATCCCACCAGAGACAGAAAAAAAATAAAAAATAAAATAAAATAAAGTAAAATAAAATAAGAAAAAAGAAAAAAAAGTAAAGTAATTAAAAAAAATAAAAAAATTTTACTTTATTGAAAGTATTAATCCAATGAATAATATTCATGGATCTGATGTAATGTTTCATTAAGTCCTTTTAATGAAACAGGTTTCATTGATCCAACGAAGCGCTGCATAGGTTCCTTTATAATGCAATTTTTCATGGGATTAATGTCAAAATTCGTTAGTATTGCGAAGAAAATTCTTTCAGTGCAGCAGGTGCCATCTA
The DNA here is from genome assembly GCA_930367215.1 of Pollenia angustigena. Taxonomy (NCBI): domain Eukaryota; kingdom Metazoa; phylum Arthropoda; class Insecta; order Diptera; family Polleniidae; genus Pollenia; species Pollenia angustigena. The sequence continues at coordinate 26,547,743 of OV884059.1, forward strand.
TATCCAAAGACTTAACGTCTGACTTGATAGCCCGCATTCTTTGAATTATTAATAATTAAAAAATGAATTATTAATAAGCCTTAGTTTGAATATGCAATATGTGTTGTATATATGTGTTATATGAATCAAAATTCTATTCGATAATTTTTGACGAACGCACGGATTTGCCGCGGAAAAGCCAGATTTCATTATCTTTAAAATATTTCAACATACAACAAAATTTTGTTAGGGAAGAATTTGTTAGCTTTGTTGTAAACGCGTTTGAAGAGCCTTCACAGGATATTGATAATGACGCTGATGTGTCAATTGATGCGAAGGAACTATCATCAATAGTTCTTAAAACTTTGACAAATTTTGGTCTTGACCTAAAAAATTGTTTAGGAATTGCAACTGATGGGTGTCCTTTGATGTCAGCAGAAAATGGAGCTGTTAAAAAATATCTGAGTGGAAAGGTAGAGATACTTCATCAAAAGCCTTATATTAAGGAACTCATTCAGAACTTTTGAATTTATTTGCGGAATAAACATATTAAGTATGATACTTATTGTAACACAGCCGCTTAGTATAATTTTACAAAAGCATGATATAGATCTGCAAAAAGGATCAAGCCTTATTAAAACTTTAATCATGTGCCTTGAAGAAAAAAGAAATAGAGCCGAAGAACAATTTAAAGCGATTTTTGAAAAAGTGAAAGTTAATCGAGGTTCCAATCTAAAAGACAAGATTTGAACGAAATAATCACATCCAAAATGTTGAAGATTTCTACCGAGTTGTAGGTTTCATTTCATTTTATTGAATTTATTTTAGATGATCTCAAAACACCTTTCCAATAGATATCTTACAAAACTTTTAAAACCACAACTCGAGATAAACACCTACTAACATCTTAACTTGAGCGTGAACTGTAGCATTGGCAACAAAGATAGAAAATATCTGAAAATCTATCAGATAACGTTGTAGATGCTTTAATAAACTATGTTGCAGATTTCTACCCAAATCTAAGAAAAATATTTCAAATTTTCGTTTCAATGCTCGTCAGTAATGCTACGAGCGAGAGGTCATTTCCTACCCTTCGTCGAATGAAAACATGGCTCAGATCAACAATGACAAACTGAACATAGACTGTACTATCTAAATTTGCCTTACAAAGAAATCATAAATTGCTTATTTAAAAAGATTAGTTTATTTTAATTTATATTGAATATTTTATTTAACCTTTTGTTGATATTTTTAAATATAATATACACATACTCCTTTTAATAAACTTTTAAAAACAAATTTTTTTTTGTATCATAAAAAATTTCCCCCCCGTAAGGCTCAAGCTGGATCCGCGCCTGCCCTACACTGATAGAAAAATGCATCTTCATATTGATCAGAATTGTGACATCAATGTTACTATAAATATCATCAATGATGAAAAAAGTAACATGAATCCAATGACTAACGTCTTCGTACAAATTTGTAATTTTTTACGTGTCATCTATTTTATGACTATAGTGACAATAATTCTATGCCACATTTTGTATATTATTAACATTATTTTCATGGTAACAATGTATTATAAGAAGCAAAAATTCCTATATTCTATTTTTTTAAATTATTTAGTTAAATACATTAAATGATTACCAAAACTATATGGGGCATGGTGCTGGTGTCTCATTATTGAGAGTTCTGCTGTAAACAAAGGTCGTAATTCAACAAACGTGAAACAAACATATGTACCGGGAAAATAAATAATAATAATCTCTCACTTTAACTAATGGCGATTTCTTTTCTGAGAAAAATATGTTACAGTATATACATGTTACATTTTCTAATGTTACCTATAATCACTCGAAGTGTTACATGTTGTGCAATTTCAATAGAACACAATTAGTGCTTTTATTTACAACTATTACACTTTCATCATTAATGTACTTAATGAGCGATTTTTAAAGCTATTTAAGCGGTTTCTGTGCGCTATTACGGGTTGGAAACAAATATTAACATCACTAATGGCCTATAAAATTTAAAACGATTATAATATAAATAAACTTTTTTTTAATTTTATGGTTTAAATATTTTTATATTTTGTTTTAAAACAAATTTTTTAAAAAATTATGAGCGGAATGAATTATGACAAACAAAATAAAGCATTTGTTATACAAAAAAAGTAGTAAGTACCAAAGTTGTAGAACAGGGCAGTATGAACACCTTAAGTAAAAGTAAGGGTAAAATATGCAACATGTTTTGCATGTCTTTCATCAACATATTCACAAAAGAACTTGATAATTTTTTCCACAGTTGTTTTTTTTTTGTACAAACGAACACAAAAATGTAGAACATGTAACATTAATGCAACATTTTTCTCAGAAAAGAAATCGCCATAAAGTAAATTCCAATGACTTTGACTTAATGATAAACTGTCATTAAATTGATGCTAATGTGTCCTTTCTCCGATGTTACTGCGTCATCGCACTGAGGACATGTTCGTTATTTCAGTGATGCCGATGCGTCATCCCATTGATGACATAATTTCATTTTGACCCTGATGTCACTTTGGCCAAGTGATGTTAAGGTTGACATCACCATGTTGGAAAGTGTCATGGGGTCAAAAACGAAGACACTTGTCATAGTACTGAAGTCAAAATACATCAGCGTTATGACGCCTTTTCTATCAGTGTACATTCCCCTCATCAAAAAAAATAACCGCCCTATTTCCCTGACAAAACCCAGTAGATCGACCGGATTACATCGAGCGATACACCCCATTTCCCCATTTCGTCGTGAAATCTATCTCCTAGACATTTATGCCTGAAACCCTGTATCCTAGGACAGAGGCACAGTACATTCCCAATCGTTTCTAGCTCCTCAGCATCCTCGCGTTATCTAAAGAAGTCCGGTATGGTATTGTCCCATTTACTTATAAAAGCCCTAAGAGAGCAATGACCGGTCAAAACCCCTACATGAGTCCTGAGGCCGCTCCTATCCAAGCCCAATAGAACCTTGGTTGCTTTTGCATATAATCCGGGCCATAATGCCCTAAATACCCTACATACGCTCTTTTCATCCAGGACCATTTCACGGTATCCGGATCACCCAATAGTAGTGACACAAGGGGGTTTTACCCTCCTACCCCCGTCCCGTGCATCTAAGTCCAGGCTCGAACCTAGTCTCGCGAGTTCGTCCGCTACCTCATTACAATCCACCTTGCAGTGTCCAGGTATACAACACAGCCTCACTGTGAGAAGTCCCATGAGTTCCCTCCGAGCATTCCTGCACTGTTCGACCAGGCAAGATCGCACCGTATAGCCTGTCAATGCTCTGAGACCCCATGACGCTGTGACCCAGTATCACCTCCGTCCTCCTCCAGATCGCTAGGATCTCAGTCTGGAAGACACGGCACTCGTCCGAGTCTAAATGACTTTTTCACGTTAGTGTCAGCAACGTCAACACGGGCATCAATGCCACTGTACATCTAAATGTTGTTAATAGCACATAAAACATCTTTCGAATAAAATCTAGAGTGCCTGCCAGATTCATTTGAAAAAACCTTTAAATGAAATCGTTTTATTTCTGAAGTAATAAGAACAAAACACGATTCATAAAATCATGAAATAAGAAAAAGCTCTTAAATCAAGAAAAATGTAAAATTGTTAAACGAACAATCGCTTTTACATCATATACAATTTAAAAGGAGGGTTCTAAGACTTAAGCCTAAACTAATCTCTTAAATCATCAAATAAAATCGTTATAACCAGTGTTCGAAAATAAACACCAAATATCGCTCCTTAGTGTTCGGTTTGGTAGATTTGTGAAAAACACAAAAGCTTATAGTGTTTGTGTAGAAAATTATTAAAAAAAATAACTTTTCCCTGTTTGTCATCTTTCGAACACAAAAATAAAACTGTTTTTATCCAACTCAACAAAAGATGAGGACATTTAATTCCGTTTATTGTGTTCGGTTCATCTCATTAATGTTCCTTCCTTTCTAATGTGCGTAGCACTCTTTTGACTGGTAAAAAACCAAACATTTTTTACAAAAACAAAATGCACATACGGAAAAAAACAAAACGCCAGCAAAATAATTTAACACAAGCAAAACATATACACACACAAGCTGTTCGTGCTGCGGTCGTTGCTAAAATTTTTGTTTGTTCAATTCTTTATCAATGTAAAAAAAGAATAATTAAAGTACATTAAAATATAATGTTTGTATACAGTATCACTACAATTGTTTTGTTTTTTAACGAAGAACAGAACACCATATAATGTTCGGCTCTTTCTTGAAAATAGTTACGAACGGTTTTAAGGGTTGTGTTCGTCTGCACAAACACTTAAAAATAGATATCGTTCCTGGGTGTGTGAGCCAAACGCTAAATAATGTTCTGTTTATTTTCGAGCACTGGTTATAATGAAATAAAAACTGGTTTAAGAAAGACCTAAAAAAGAAACATATTGACAATATTGGGCGTACAAATAAGTCTTCGTCTTCCGTTAGGTTATGTATTTGTGAAATTGTCAAATCGTAATGTAAATAAAAAATCTGGCAAAACTACAAAATAAAAGTAATTTTGTATTAAATTATCGACTTTGGGTGTGTGTGAAACGGCAGCAAAGTACTCATGGAAATGAAATTTTGACACACACCCTTTCATGCGGATGGATGTATTTGGAGAAGCTGCTTTAAGTCGAAAAATTTGTTGGTAGTGGTTTTATTAGTTTAAGAACAAAAATTAGATAAAAAAAATTATCAGCCCAGACCCAGAAATCCATTCCGATCGAAAGTGATTTCATTTTATGTGAAGCAAGATGCAAAATCACTTCCATTTTCGATCGGAATTGATTTCTGTCAGTACAACAAAAGTAAAACAAACTTGTGTATCAGGGTAAGTAAATAATAATATTCTCCCTCTCTCGCTTATAAGAAAAACAAGCGGACAGGTGTCTGTCTGGTATTTTTTAGAAATTCGGTTTTTTTTTGTGGAGTAAACGAAAATTTAATGAAATAACTGAATATTTTATTGTTTTTACTGAATATGGGGATCGGAATTGATTTCTGTGACAGGCCTGTATGTAAAAAACTCAATTTAGTTTAGAAAAAGTATTTCGTCTTGAGTAAATCTTACAGCCGGGCCCACAATGTCGACAAGAACATTTCTTTCACATATTTACTATATTGAAAACAATAATAAAAAACTAAAATTTGTTTTTGTTTTCAATATAAATATACGAAAGAAATGTTCTTGTCGACATCGTGGGCCAGGCAGTTAATTTTCAGGCTGCTTTTAGGTGAAGTCTAAGGTTGTCATAGACTGTGTTAAATCTCTTAATGATCTATAGATACACTACAATTTTTCTTTACGTTAGATGCCTGGCCAAGAAAGTCATGACGCAAACGAAAACGCAGTTTGCTTTGCAAATAGAGGCACTCGCCACCAATTTATAGGTCTTGAGCTCTTTTTTGGTATCACTTCTGGTTACATTAGCGTGCCTGTAAAATCATAATTCGAACGAGAATTTATTTATATATGGCTAAATATTTCTAGGCTTCGACAAACTAAAAGATTTGTCACTCTGTCGTGTGATAAATCGCATAAGTCACTTCTGCTTAAAAAGTGAACGAGGGGTACTTACGGGCATATTTACTGGGCTCTCTGGTCTAAGAAACCATTAGTTAAAATATCCTGAAATATGCTCTAAAAAAGTTTTTATGCGCATTAAATACGCTGTAAAAACTTGAAAATATTTCCTTAAAATTGTTAAAGATATGGAGCATATTTTGAACCAAATATTTACATATTCATGATTCAAAAACAGTTATTGGTAAAGAATATTATCTGAAGGCTATTTATGGATGGGACCTTTGGTCAAATCTTAACCGATTCAAAAAAAATTTAATTTGAAGTAAAATATTTTTGGGGCGATTTCAATCTAAAAACAAACATAATTCAATTGTATATGGACACATAGAGCCTATTTGGGAAATTATGTACCGATTCTCAGTATTTACGTAGACTTCGTCCTGAGTACAAGTGTTTACCAAATTTGATAAAAATTATTTACCAAATTTGATAAAATTATTTACCAAATTTGATAAAATTATTTACCAAATTTGATAAAATTATTTACAAAAGTGCAATTTTTACTTTGCGCACAAGGTTTACATGGGCAAACAACCAACTAGACGGAATAGCAGTGTTACCACCAGCAAGATACAAAATTACACTTGAGATGAAGCAAAATTACCCGATTTAAATGAAATTACACCTGATATAAAATTTAAGTTTTATTTAATAAAAAGACATTTACAAAGAAGAAAATACACAACAAACTCATTAAAACAAGATCAATATTAGTCAAACTGTTAATTTTATTTTAATTAATAAAAATAACATTAAAGACTTAAAAAAAATTAATAAAACATAAAATAAAACTGCTAAAATAATGAGTTTAACTTCCACATTTGGTTGATATATCTTGGGAAGGTTTAAAATGTTCCTTGTCATTGCTTTATATTGGATGCTTTTTAGCCCCATAGAGCTTACGAAAGGTTAGCTGTCAAACGAACTGTCATACTATTTTCACTTTTTGATCAGGCACATCATCATGAATAGATTCATGCTTGAACAACGCTACCAAATTATCCAAATATACTACGAAAATCAGCCATCGCTTTTCGCAAGTTAAAGGTGACTTCATGATTTAAAAGACGCAACTTTTTTTCGCGGTGTGTTGATTTAGAGAAAATAAATTGTCAATTAGACTTCAAGGGCTGTGAAGTCAGTGGTTAATGCTGATAAGCCAGCAAAAATCGGTGTCTTGAAAGTCAACATCATTTTATTCGAAAAAGAGAAACAAAATTGGACGTCTACAATGCGTTTCGTCAAGGACAGGCGCGGTGTCTATTTGTTTTAAATCAGTATCAAATCGTAATGCCGTGTATCAATCTGCGATTAAAATTAATTATTTTTTTTTTTTTTTGTCTACCATTATAAGTTTTATGGTCTTAAAAAATACCCTTTATACCTAATTTAGCAAACAAAATGCCTGCAGGGTTTTATACAACTGTCCCTTTCGTAATTCAGTTTTACAACTGTAAAGGGCCTTAAATAGCAATATAAAATAGCAAGATAGAAATAAAATTAATTATACATATCTTCCCCCAGGCAAGTTTTTAGTTTGAATAACTTTTTTCAATAAACTTCAAGTTCTAAATCACTATGATAGACATCTTTATCCAAATCTAAGAGTCCATCTTGCGACATTCATTACCAAACATTTAAAAATATATGTATGTTTAATAATTGAAGTCGTTTCTTAAAAAGAAACCGAGAGTTTGGTTCAGAAGGCTGCGCATTGCTTAGCAACAATATTTAAAAAGAAATAAATGTCATCACTGAAATCGAATCTTGATTTTATTTGGGCATCTGAAGTAAAAATTTCAAATTACACCTGAATTACACCTAAGAGAAATTACCCACGCTCTACCCACGACCGTAAAAATTATACCAAATTCGGGTAATTACCCACAAAGTGGCAACACTGCGGAATAGGTATATTTAAAGATGGTTCTAGATTTCTATGTATTACAGACTTCAGTGCTTTCCTTAACCCATTAAGGGCCTGCGTTGCGTTTTCGCAACGTTCACTTAAACCTCCCCTCAGGCATTTTGTTGTTACGTGATATTGTTATAAAGCACTAAGAAATAACATTTAACTTAATATCTAATCGACCTGTTTTTGGATTTGTATCATACATAAGTTTTTTTTATAAAATTTTTAATTTAAATTTTTAATTTTTCCTGTTTTTTGGGTACTTTTGCAAAAAGTTTAAAAAAATAAAGTAATATATAATATACCTATCTGAAACTTCTGAAGGAGATAGCCAACATACGAACATTATTAATTCTACTCAAAAATCCAATCATCGTAGACATTTGAGACTTTTTTTATGATTGGATACATCCGTGATGCGAAAACGCAACCCTGGGCCTAAACCATATACAAATTACATAAAATTATCGAATAAAATATATTATACAATCACTTGCTATTTAAATAAAACATGTATACATGTAAATTATAAGTTGTTGTTATTACGCAGTAGGTAAATTCTCTATGTCAAGTGTGCTATTTTCCTAAAGGGAAGCGAACTTCCACCAAAGTAGTCCCGTGATAGGTCTTTGGGGGAAGAGACCGGTTCTAGTTCTAACAGTTTATATGAATAAGATCTATCACTTTTACATGGGTTTGTCATTAGTTAATTGACACCATTTGACCAGTCACACATCTATTCTCAATGAACGTGTTAGTTAGAACAATGTAAGATTATTTCGATACAATGTAGTATGTACCGAAATTCAATACTTTTTTTAACCTTCTTGTTCTTTATGCACCAGTTAGATGATTAGTTCTCCTTTCACTGGTCATAAGTTCTATCTTTTTGAACTTGTTCTATTTTCACAAATCCAGGAACAATTGACACAAATTTCCAGCAGGGTTACTTCAATATTTGATACCATCCACTGACAGCTAGGATATTTCAGGAGTGGGCATTATATTGAACCTGTGGTAAATTATGAACCGATCTTTACGAAAGTTGACAGTGTGATTTCTAGTCATTTAAAACTGTGACAGAACAAAATTTATAACAATAGAATTATATTTTATGGCTTTAGGCGTACCAAAGTGTTTTTCGAGAGTGGGTTTTATATGGGTCCTATGGTAAATTATGGACCGATCAATTTACAAATGTAAAAAAAGTGACGTAGCAGTGCACCCAAAGTGCCTTGGAGCATATCATAATTGAATTAAAAATAAAATGTAAATGAATATCTTTTTTAATTTTTCTTTCTTTCTTTTCTTTTCTTTAGCTAACAATTGTGAAGTAAAAAAATTAAATGTCGATGGTGAATTTGAAGCAACACGTTGGGTATACTGATAGAGATTTAACTTTTAACCTGTGCTACAAAAATAAAACGCATGTAGTATTTGTTGGTCATTTTTGCATAATATTTTTTGTAATAACTTTTTTTATAATAAAAAAATAAAACGCATGTGGTATTTGTGGGTCAACTTTGTTCAATATAGTTAGAAAGTTCACAATAATTTTAGTTGCTTATTTTTTTTACATTCAAGGCACGTAATGCAAGTTTCATAATGAGAATGTACATGCTGTACATTTGTTTGATTATTTTATATTGACTTAATAGCGTTGACCAATTTTGATCCATGCTTACTATGACATTTTAGAAGATGATGCAAGCGTTGCCAATAAAGTAATTTATTAAAAAAAAAACAAAAATTGAAATGATGTCGGTTACGTTATTTTCGCGGTTAGGGCTCGATATGTACTAGTGTTTGTCCTGTAGTCGAAATTCGGCCATAATTATCTATGCAAATATGAAGAAAACATACATATAGATATCAATGAATTAACATGTTGCAATTATTTGCTTGTTCTGTCTTAGTGGATCGATTTGGCGAGGGCCAACCTCCGATCCAAAAGTAATATTTCACTCGAGTCCGTGAATGTTTAATTTAATTTTGTAAGTTCAATAATATAAAAAAAATTAGAAAGTACCAATTGAATAAAAGTACCGAAATTTCCTTTCATAGCTTCTAATCACTCTGCATGCTGAATTTTATGTTTCTTGGTTCAGTATTAAAAAAAATTTTAAAAAGTACCTGTTAAAGGACGAAAAAGTACCAAAAAGATCCCTTTTACAGATTCTCATTCACTCAGTACCCATGTTCTGTAACTTTAGTGAGAACTTCTTGCATCGAAAAGATGTGAAACAAAATATTCCATCGTTTCTCGAAAAGTGAGAAAAATGTGTGTCTGTAACTCATGTCGAAAACTATCAAAAGAGATTACGTCGTTACGTGTCATAATATTGCACTCGAAGCCGATGTGACATTGCAGACGTTCAGAACGCCAGTAACACATATCGTTGACGGCGACCAAAATTTACTTAAATTGAACATTTTTCAACGACGGCGGCGAAAACACAACCGTCGGCTATGCCAAATTGTGTTAAGAGCGACTTTAATGTTTATTGTTTGCAAACGAGCTTTGAAGACATTCGTATATTTTATAAAAAGGTTAAAAGCAAAATAATAAAACAATGAAAAATGTGCCAATAATAAAATATTATTATTATTATTCTTTGCATTTTGCATTTTTAATTGTTTTTTAGTGTTAAAATTTTTTCTCGACCCATTTTTATTCGTGAGTTTATTTGACAGTTCAAAGCGGGAACTTTCCTCACCAAAATGTTACAGACACACTTTTTCTGTAAATTGGCGAGTAATTTCCTTACGTGACAGCTTGTACTCGCCAAAAAAAAGTTACAGACACAGTTAAGTGAGAAAAACAGCTGTTTGTTTCAATTTATGGCATTTTTGTTTCATTTCACACATTTCAATCGAAAACTTTCTCGACGCGAGAGTTACAGAACATGGGCACAGGACCTTGCATATTTAATTTTAAGTTTCTAGGTCCAGTTCACTTAGGATCATGCCTCTTTTATTTTGTTTCTAGATCCAATATAACGAAAATTCCAAAAGTACCAGTTAAAGAAAAAAATTACCAACATCATCTTTAAGGTTTTGATTTACTCACCTACAATTTTATGTTTTCAAGTTCAATATTATCGAAAATTCAAAAATTACCATATGCAGCGCGGAAAAATAAAAGAAAGAAATTTATTTTCCCGTATTTGCCCTTTTTGGTACTTTTTTTCTCCTTATTGAAGTGTCAAAAATTTTAAAATTGTAGTTGGAGCCCATAATTTAATATGTATATATCAATGAATTGAGAGAAATGTTTTGTAAAAAAATTTAATAAAAATAGGAACGATTTTCACCCCTAAAACTTTCGAATTTCAAAAAGTACCATGTTGATAATTGTATTTTTAGATTAGTTACGAATTTTGTATTATCTTTATTTCTTTGTTATTGGTTTAAAATATAGGTGGGGTGACAAAGAAGTTCCGAAATACAAGTTTTTTATACACATTTACTCCGTAAAAGGGCCGAATTTAAAAAATGTACCAGCCACCTGTCTGCTTATGTTTCTTATAAGCAACGATAAGTATTAATAGTTTTGGAGATATGGGGTTACCGAATATACCCGTTTTTATCACCTCAGATCTTGAGAAAATATAAATTGTGCACTGCTGTAAGTAAATACATACCTTTCAAATGGTATACATTTTGTTGACTAACAGAGGAGGAAAGTGTTTTGAACTGATATATCTGTGGCTTGGTGCTAAAAGGACCAATGTCAATACTTTGCTGTTTTGAGTTAACCGTTTCATTATGTTTATTATTTTACTCTCTTTTACTTTTCTGTATCAGCCAATGTCTAAAATACCTCATTAAACTGTTCTGGGTTAACTTAAACATTGGCTGATACAGAAAAATAAAAGAGAGTAAAATAATACACGTAATGAAACGATTAACTCAAAACAGCAAAATATTGACATTGGCCCTTTTAGTACCAAGCCACAGATATATAGATAAACCATTTAATAAAATAAATAATTGTACAGTGAATTTTTTTGAAATTTATTCATTTTTGAAACTAATAAGTAATAAAAACTACTTGTGCAATTTTGACCCATGAAAACATGATAATGGTTAAGACCAGACCAGAAAAGGGACGACTCTATTGTTTCATTAGAAGTCAGAAGGCAGCAGGCAATGGCATATTTACGGTTTCCAGATACTTCCGGATGTATGATGAGACATCTAAAAATCTGCTCTGTACTGTCCCGATTTAAGGGACTCATAGATAGAAATTTCTCGAGGAACCCATCTCGGATGGAATCGAAATTTAGGCTTTTCCACCTAGCAGAATAATTGGCTTCATACGTAGCCAAGATCTGCTATATTGAATATCGTAGCTGTACGCAGTGCTTATTGCCTCTTATATACATCTTACAGCCGTACTCGTATCAAAAAGTTAGCCACAGTTTGTACCAAGGCGAATTCATGTAAACGGTGGTGGTGATACTACAACAAGTAACAACACCAAAAACACAACATTGTATTTTATTTGTTGCTTTCGTTGGTCGATATGCCAAAAACACAAGTAACTTTTGACATTCCACTCTCTAATTTAGACAAAAAAGTAGCACAGCAGTGCTTTCAACGCCACCAGAAAAATTAATTCGCCTTGGTTTGTACACTACGTACAACGAGCTGCTAACTAGAATGCTGATAAGCTTAGCAGCCTGTTAACGCAGAGTTAATTCATAACAAACTTTTATGCATTTGCTAACTTTTAAGAAATGAACTCTAAATTTTATGCAACACGTTTTGCATTAATTATCGCTGGTTTTGTGAAATTAAAAAAAAAAAACAAAATTGTTTGACATTAAACGGCTGTTTTCACAAGTTGGCAAACGTTTGGCAGCTCGTTAAAAAGAGTTTAGCAAATTGTTAGCCAGAATTGGGTAAGTGTATTATGAAAAAACTTTGTGCTAACTTCATGCCAAATTTTCGTTATGAATACATACGGCTGTGAATATTTTTTGTTTTCAAGAATTATTTTGCAAAAATTGTTGTTAATTATTTAATTAAAGTTTAAATTTACTCAGTTTTAGTTGAACAATTTTCTAAAAATTTCCATTAACTTTCGTTTAAGTCTAAATATCAATATACAAATCTATACGTATGACTTTAAGGCAACTTTAGACACTAAAACTACTTTAACAGAATTTATTATTGATTTTTTTTCGTGACGTATAAAACTATTTACACTTTATACTAAACAAATATTAATTAATTATTGAGTAAAGTGCCACAAAATATATTTTATTATTTATTAATTTATTTGTATGTCACTTTGTACATAATTTTAGTAGACATATGAGTACGTATGTACTACTTAACTGCAAAGTAATTTATTTATCTAATAAACATTCCGTCTTTACTTTACTTTAAATTAAAATTTCTTTTTCAATTAACACACTAAAAACTCATGAATATGTAGTTTTTCTAAATATTGTTATTATTATTAATTTTTTTATAACTACCTATATTTTGTGGCAATTGTGGTTGTGTTTTAAGCCATTGCTCTAACTCTAAAATTTGTTCTTCGATGACGTGTTTAACAACCATGTTATTTTAAATAGTTTAATTGTTATAGTTATTTGTTAAGTGCAATGAATTTAAATTTAACAATAAATTTGCCAATTTTTATTTGCTGATACAAATTTATAAATTAAAGCAAAAAAATTAAAATCTTCCTTCAAGCTTGGAGGAGACAACCTCAACGTTTAAAGTCGCGATTTCAACTAAAACGTGATCAGTTTATTTGAGTATTAAAAACTACAGCACTAGCGCAAATGTTTTTGCAAAGTACAATATTTTTCTTTTGTCTTTATATTTATTTTTTTATATTTATACATTTTGTGTTTTAAGTTGAACTTCTATGAACCCTTTTAAGGGGGCTTGTATACAAAATTTTTTATAAAGGCTAGAAATATATTGAAGAAAAAGTCCCATAACTGCCTAGAAGTCGCCCCCAAGAAGATGAAATGTATGATTCGTCGTTTTTCCTTAACATTTTCCCAAAACATACTTGCCCTTTATCTTCACCTCTTATGGGGGCTCCCATACAAATATGGCGTTTTATAATAGTCCTTAATTATTAATATAAATTGACTCTAATTCGACCTTTACAAAATTTTTATTATTATTACTTAGTTAAGCTTGAGGTATCTTTTTTAATTGTTAAACCAATATTTCGGCCTTGAAACAAGAAAAAAACACCTGAAGAAGGTACAACAACGAAGTGCCGAAATATTGGTTTAAATAAATTTAATATTTACTGCCAGGCCCACAATGTCGACAAGGACATTTCTTGCGTATATTTATATTGAAAACAATAATAAAAATCTAAAATTTGTTTTTGTTTTCAATATAAATATACGAAAGAAATGTTCTTGTCGACATCGTGGGCCAGGCTGTTAATATCTATTTTATTCGACCTTTATTATTTTTAAGTATTCCCAGCAAACAATATGAGTTCTTAAAGAGCAAATGAGCAACACGCTCATAAAAAAAACTCCTAAAACCCTCAGATATGAGCGTGTTTTCCTATGAAACCGTCAAAAAAATTTTAACGATTTGTATGGAAAATTGTGAGCCTTTTTGCTCACAAATCAATCATAACAACCTCATAAGGCTAGATTACACTATTATACTTTGTATTAATACATGTCAAAAACTCAAGTAATATGACAAAGTGTGATAGTGTGAATGCAATGTGTCACGAAAATGACAAGTATTATGAAAAAAGTTTGACATCCCATACGACTTCATCGTTTTTTGAAAAATTTCTATACAATAATACTTTTTATTGGATCAGGGTTGCATTTTATTTCATGTGTGAGTGTTTATACTTTGTGTGATGGTGTGAACACAAACTGTCATTTTACATTAGATTTTTTGACAGTCGCATCAAAACTCATTAGATTTCTATCTCACAAAGTATTATGGAATACGTAAGACTAAAGAGGAATTTCGTAGCCAAAAAAGAGTGTTATAAGAGTGTTTCTTTTTCTTGAAATTAGGGTATTCATTTTATATGTAAACTTGTGCTTTTTAACTTTTAATGGAAAAGTTTTATTAAAATATATTTTGTGCATGGAAATCATAATCATTTTAAATAAATTTCTGCGGACAAAACCACCTAATTTTCTTTTAACAGAGGCTTCAAATGGATAGTTTTTTATTTAAAAACACAGAAATAAACCTACTTTTTGCACATTTTCTCAAAGATTTTATCAAAACCACAACCGAACAGCGCAAAATGATCACAATAATGACAGACAAACGCAAAATATTGAAATTATCAAGAAAAAGAAAACAAGCTAACGTTGCCCCTCAGAAACCCCTCATAAATAAGAGTTTTCTAGGAGTGTGCTCCTAAATTGCTAATAAAAATGAGTCTTTTCGGAGTCCTGAATTCTACAGGCTCCGAAATCAATCAGAATTGCTCATAAATTAGGAGGGTAATCATAAAACCGTTAAGAAAAGGAATCTTTTAAGAGTCATATTTAGGAGCGCTCCGAAAATTGTTTGGTGGGTTATTGTTGAGCTTGAGGTCTTTTTTAAGAAAATTTTAGATGTTTATTTGAACCAATATTTCGGCACTTCTTTGAGTGCCTTCTTCAGGGATTTTTTTTTTAAAGACCTCAAGCTCGACAATTTATTAATATGTACTTTTAAATTTAATATTTTTATAAAAAAAGAGACGTTATTGAATTGCGCGAATATATGTTGTGCAACCTCCTCCTTTTTCGAAAACAAGAGCTAATAGCCTTTTCACACTTGTCAACATTTAACATTTAACATCAATTTGCGAGAAGTGGCAATAAATTCTGTTATTATTGTGGCATCACTGACAAAATGGAAGTTGCTTTGAAAGCAACGCTACCATTTCTCAAGTTTTTCCTTTTTTGCAAGCCTTATTTTGCTTAATTTTGCTAAAATTATAAAACGAAATGAATAAGAAATACATTTTAGTGTTACCTTTTGAAATGTTGGCACTTTTGTAGAAATAAAGTATTAAAAAAAAAATAAAAGTTTTTTTTCAGAAATGGTGACATTTTTTATCGATAGTAGATGTTAGATGTTTCAAGTGTGAACGCGTATTTCACATTTTCAACATCTTCCATGCGTTCCTCCGAAATGTATGCAAGTGTACAAAGGGTATAACCTAAAAAAAACTGTTAGTACCACTCATGGTGAAATAAACACGTGGCAGCACTAAGCCAGATGATGATTTTTTGCTCTTGCTTTGTTTGTCTAGGTTTATGTCAAAGTTTTGTTTATGTTTACAAAAAGTCCACTTTTTGTGCTGTGATTATTGTATTTTATAAAAGTTTTTGATAATTTTAAATTAAAATAAATAAGATATTGACTATAATTAAATAAAAATTGGCTAAAAATTTAATTTTTTCATAACGTTCAGCGTCACGCTTCGATTTTTGTTTAAAGTAGTTTTTGAAGTAAACGGTAATATATTTCCATTTTTGTTGTAATGTTGTATTTGTTGCCGTAACGATGCTACCTGCTTATTCCACCATGGTACCACTGGATTCAGCGTTCTCGAATTAGGTTAACCCGTCGGGTGCTCCGCTTGTCAGTTTTTTTAACTAGCACAGTGTTATCAAACTACTTGTTCACTAAAATTTTAAGATCCCTGAGATCAATAAAGGCGACTTTATAAAATAATAAAAATTCTTCATATACACGTGTGATTTTGTGGAGTTCTGAAAGTCATACCTTTTTTGTATTTCTCGGTGTGCTTTCGGCAATTGAAGATCACACCAAAACACACAAAAACGGGACACTTAAAGATTTTAGTAGGCACATGTGATTTGAAATTACGTGATTTGAGTAAAAGTGATTTTCAAAATAGGCCTGTATTATTGGTTTTGTAAAGTTATTTTGCTTTTCCTGTAAAAAAAAATTTAAGTGTAGTTACGTCCGTTTGCGTTTAAGGTGACGATATGTAGTTTTTGACATAGTAACATACAATTTTTAACATTTACTTAGTTTATTGTTACCTATCGTTTTTAAAAATTAATAAAATTTGTAATATAACTAAGTACACATTGCATTGCAATAATATTTATTACAAAAAAGCTAACAACGATTCTTGCAACAATCTTAAAAAATGCACAATAATATAAAATGACCACATATTGTGAAGATGAAAAGTAAACGCCATAAAATTTTCAATATTATGAGTTGTTTGTTTAGTACATACTAGAGTTTGTTCCCAGGATTTCCCGTCGCGGGAGTTCCCGGGATTTTCAATTGTTTTCAATTCCCGTTTAACCGGGAAGTAATTTCGGGATTCCCGGAAAATTTTGAAGAAAAACTTTAGTACATCTATGTGGGCATCGTGTCCTTAGTTGTTTTATCCAACTAATTTTAACCACAATATTACACATTGTTTAATTAATTGCTTATTCAAGTGATTTTTGAGAATGGAACAGTGCTACCACCATAAAACTACACTTGGGATGAAGCAAAATTACTCAATTTAAATGAAAATAAACCTGATATCAAATTAACGTTTAATTTTATAAAAAAAACCTTTACAGATTTTTTCGTCTTAACGTGTTTAAAGGGAGGGGGTTCATATTGAACCTATGCTCAATGCTTTACCAGCACAAAATTTTGCCATGACATAGTAGCTATCTTCGTTCAGTTTTATATCAATCCATATTAACTTTTAAAAGGAAGTTATGGCATAAAATCTTTTTTCAAGAGGGATATTTGCTTGGGATCCATGCTAAAGTTTCAAAATGTCACAACGAAAACAAAATAAATAACTTTTTATAACAATACAAGCACATCTTCCTTTAGTTTGTTTTAAGTATAAATACCTTTTTTCCAATAAACTTTTGGCTCTTAATAACTATGAAACTCATAATTATCGAAATCTAATAATCCATCTTTATCTGCCTGATAAACGATGAAAAAAATTTTTTTTTTAAATAAAGTCCCAATTCACACGTTGCAAGTCTTAGTGCTGGTTCACACGGGTCAAGTTTACTTGAACAGTTTTATTTAAATTTTCTTTTGAACTTGCGTTCACGTTCATGCACAAAATTAATTTTTGTTTTCTTTTCCTTCAACTTTGTAGCTTTTTGACATTTCATTTTGTTTCAGTTGTTTATTTTTTTGATCAGATATACGTATACAATTATTTTGTATATCAAAGTTTTGTGTTTTAAAATGGATTCTAAAGAAAAAAATAATTTAATCAAAAGAGTAATAGAGTGTATGGAAGAAGCTCTTGATTTAGATTCAGACGATAGCGCGGCAAAAAAAAAAAGGAATGTCAAAATAATAACTCGCAACCAATTTCACGTTGAATATTACGGATGAAAAAAGAAAAAAAATACAAAACTGACTGGTACGGTCAAGTATGTACCCCTTTCCATTCTCTTTACCCCTCTCTCCTAAAAGCTCAAGACTTGAAGAGTCAAACTTGACCTGTGTGAACCAGCACTTATTGATCAGCTTGCTAATTTATAATGAAAGTGAAGGGAGGAAAATAAA
Source organism: Pollenia angustigena (assembly GCA_930367215.1). Taxonomy (NCBI): domain Eukaryota; kingdom Metazoa; phylum Arthropoda; class Insecta; order Diptera; family Polleniidae; genus Pollenia; species Pollenia angustigena. The sequence goes on from OV884059.1 coordinate 26,565,818, forward strand.
CGTTTCTCTCTCACTCTCTCTCTCTCTCGCATATAAGGTAGCAAGCTGATCAATAAGACTTGCAACGTGTGAATTGGCACAAACAGTAATTTTTTTTTGGAAAACTATAAGCTCAAGAATAAATTAAATAGTGTATAAGTTTTGTCACTAAAATTAAATCCTTATATTATTTGTTTTGAAACGAAAAAATTTCTAATTACACATGATCTACCTACAACACCTCACAAAAACTACCCACGCTTTACCCACGACAGCAAGAATTACACCAAATTCGGGTAATTACCTACCAACAAAGTAGCAGCACTGGAATGGACTTTATAAAGAGCCTCTGGTACATTATAGACCTATCTTCAAGAAATTTATTTTATTTCTTGTCTTGCAAACTGTAGTGGGCTGAATTTCACAACAATATTATTATCAGTGAAACCATAAATATGTAATTGCATGTTATTCCTTGTTCGACCAATGAAGGCAGAAACAATATATTTATATCCGTTTAAGAGCCTTTTACGAATTTTGGCATCGATTTGTTGGAGCATATTTTTGCATATTTTACCGTTTGCAGCATTTTTTGCATAATTTAGTTAAAAGATCATTTTTGTAGCATTTTTTAAGTTCATAGCGCATATTTTTCCTTTTAAGCCATATTTTGCCTTTTTAAGGCATATTTTGATACATGTGCAGTTTTTAAGATGCCTACAAAGCTTTCGCAGCAAATAAAAATATATTTTTTTCGAAATTTTGGTTAACAGATGGCTTTTATGTTTTACATATCTACCTGTATACCCAACGTCTTGCTTTAATTTCGCCATCTACATTTAATTTTTACTCTAAAATTGTAAAGAAAATGTTATTTTAAAATTTCAGATTTTATATAAAAGCAAAAATTAAGACAAAAAACTATTATATACGTTTTTGGCGATGTGTGTAACACATAGAAATCTGGACCAATCTTTTAGTATACCAATCGACTCAGAATCTATTTTTAAAGTAATCTAACGATGTCTATCCGTTTGTCTGGCTGGTTGTCTGTCCATGTTAACCTTGTGCTCAAAGTATTAGTTGCAGTTTTGAAGATAATTCAATCGAATAAGGACAAAGTCTACGTAAATGGTGAGAATCGGTTTATAACTTCTCATATTCCCCATAAAAACTTCTTTACAAATTAGACTCTTTGTGCCCGTAAACCCTAACCGGTTTACAGTTGCGCAACGCTTCCATCCTAAATCTAAATAGCTTTAACTTATTTTTAAATGTTAACATTAACATTTCATATGGATGTTTATATCTACATAATATTCGGCACAAACATCTCCTTTATGAATTTTAACCTCAAAACATAACTTTGGTTTTGTGATCCCATAATTGCCCATAGTTTCCAAATAGGATTAAATCTCGAAAATTCGTCCGTAAATACTATGGTGTATGGGCTTTACCGATTATAATATTAGGATTGTTTTTTCTTTAATGCAAATTTTATTAAATTGTTTAATATTTTTTTTCAAATGAGCAATTTTTGATTTTTTTGAGGCATAATTTTAAAATTTTTTACTGCATATTTAATGCGTAAAAAACGCCTTTTTAAAGCCTATTTCAGATTTGCCTAATTATTACGTTTTGCGTTTAAGGGCGAAGTAAAGTGTTGTCCGAGAGTGTGTTTTATATGGGAAGTATGATAAATTAAGACTCGATCTTCTTAAAATCTAGTAGATATTGCTAAACTGCACCATTAAATCATTATTCGTTGCGCTTTAAGCCATACTAACCAACATGATTTCCGAGAGTGGTCTTTATAGTAAGCTATTTTTAAGGGTCGTAGGTAAACCGATCTTGACCGATCTTCTCGAAATCTGAACATTGGAAGGTCATATGGCTTCCTGACGACTGCAGTGTTTTTCAGGCGGAGGTTCTGGGGTCTGGAGGGCCGTGGAACTGATGAAGGACAACATTGATAGGGGCTCGGAGGTCACTATATATATACAGCCAGGCGGCTCTTATGGCCGTAAGGGGCTGTTATGTAAACTCCAGGCTGGTTGATGAGTGTAGGAGGGCTCTGAAGGGAGTCTTAGGGGAGAATTTGCTAAGGTTTTGCTAGGTGCCGGGTCACTGCGACATAGGCGGCAATGAGGTTGCTGATGAGTTGGCAAGACAGGGCTCAGAGGTGAAGGATCCTGACCGTGTGGAGGCGGTTAGGCCTCCATTGAGCTTTTTTTTTGGTAGAACTAAGGAGGGGATACTGGGCGTGACCAATCGGGCCTGGGGGGCCGAACGGACTGTCGGGTATCGCGGACACTGTGGCCGGTGCTTAGGAAGTCCGATTCGGTGTCGCTGCTGGGCAGGAGCAGGGTCTGCGTTAGGACCATGATAGGAATGATCACAGGCCACTGTATGGTAGGCAGGATGGCGGTGAGGATGGGAACCGACTTGTCGGATATATGCAGGTTGTGCGAGGACCCTGAGGAGTAGGAGACAGTTTAGCACTTGCTGTGCCACTGTCCCAGGTTGCAGGATAGCAGGCTGAGGTGGCTGGGCAGTAGATTCCTGGGCGAATTAGGGGATGTCTCGAGTTGCGGACTCGAGAATCTGATAGGATTCGTAATGGGGATGGCCTGGCTGCGCGAGGGGAGACTGGGTGCTAACCGCACGTAGGGCGAATTTGGCTTCTTTTATTTCCTTTCTTTTCTACCTATCTTTTGGATCTGTCTTGTGCTTTCGCTGTTTATTTCACCTACTTTCTACCTTCATATAGCTATCCCTAATTAAGGCGTCACAATGAACCATATTGGTCTCTGGGTGAAGGTGTGAAGGAGACTTCACACCGGCCTTTCTACCTACCTACCTTCTCGAAATTTGGTAACATATAAATTTAATTTGTTGAAATTTATGATAATCGGCGCGTTTCGCCACCAATTTTTGTTAGTCATTGTCAAAATTTTAGGGAGGTTGTTCCACATTTGCATGCACATAAAACACTTTTCTTACTAAGCCCATTCTGCTGGAATTCAATCCCAAACTGACTAGGAGAACCGCAAATGGCTAAATTAACTTAGAATTACTGAAGGAGCCAGAATATACATACTTAAGGTTAGATTACACTATTATACTTTGTATTAATACATGTCAAAAACTCAAGTAATATGACAAAGTGTGATAGTGTGAATGCAATGTGTCACGAAAATGACAAGTATTATGAAAAAGTTTGACATCTCATACGACTTCATCGTTTTTTGAAAAATTTCTAAACAATAATACTTTTCATTGGATCAGGGTTGTTTTTTATTGCACGTGTGAGTGTTTATACTTTATATGATGGTGTGAACACAAACTTTCATGTTAAATTAATTTTTTTGACAGTCGCAACAAAACTCATTAGATTTCTATTTCACAAAGTATTCTAGTAATCAAATCTAGCCTTTATTGGCATGAATGAATAGATGAATATAATTTTATTTATTTATTTATCTGTATTTCCATACAACAAGACATACATCTTATAATTATAATATGGAACTAGAAGAAGTTATGGTAATTATAATATGGAACTAGAAGAAGTTATGGTAATACAACTTAAAACAATTTAATTTAATTTAAAAGAAGTATGGAAAGTTTCAAAATTTAAGGAATCAAAAAATTAAAAAAAGGAGAAAAGAATTGAAAATTAATAAAGATTCACATGAAATGACAAACTAATTAAAAAAAGGAGAAAAAAATTGAAAATTAATAAAGATTCACATGAAATGACAAACTAATGGTGTTTTCTTTTCTGCAAAAAAAAATTGGGTCAGGAATCCCAGAATCCCGGGAATATTGTTTTTAAAAAGAAACTCTAATTAGTACCCATCGGTACTAAATTTTAACTACATATTTATGTACGATGCATGTGTGGTTGTTAATGCCTCCGATGATGTGTGCAACATGCTGAAGTTGTAGTATGTACTCCATACATACTCTTCCACCCAATACTATCATTGAAGGGAAAGAGGCGAACACATATGAATTGATTAAATAGTTTGGTTAGGTAGGAAAAAAAATAATAATAAAATGAAAAAATAAAAGAAAAATATGGTAAAGCTTGCGCTGAGGGCTTTAGTTTGTTGCACAAATTATAATCGTTTTATGTGTGTGAAAAAAGGTTATTGACTTATTTTTTTGCTTCGACTTGCAATAAACATAAGTGTTTGTATCAATGTATACATACTTACATAAAACAAGTAAGAGTGCTATATTCAGCTATGCCGAATCTTTTATACCCTTCACAATGGTTTGATATGAACATATATTCGGTGACCGTATGTTCTGTATTATACAGATCAGTACTGTATTTCAGATATTTGTTTTGGACATTGGCGTAGATAAAGGGAGCTGGAGTGGGCAAAACCCACCCAGACCCGCTTCTGCCCACCCCAGACTTTTGCCTCTTTGTTTTAATTGCTGTTTTCGTTTGACATTTTTTGTAAGTGTTTTGATTTTTTCAATAGCCAATTTCATTTTCCTTACATAGCGTCTTCACCTGACAATTTTTTGTCATACCAAACGTCAAACTTCATATTAAAAAAACGCTGACAAAAATTTTCAAGTTTTTTTATATAGACTTTGACATTTGGTATGACATAAAATTGTCAGGTGAAGACGCTATGTTAATACTTTTCTTTTGCATAACACTGCAGTTACACGCTCAAGTTTTTCTTTATACTCTTTTACATATACTGTTTCTCAAAATTTCCCAAAAATTGATAGTTGTGACGTAGGCTGCATTCAATTTTTGAGCAATTTACTTTCAAGATGCCATCAAGAAAACAATTTATAAAGAGAAACGAAGAATTTGCTCACTTACCTTGAAATCAGCTGTTTTCTTGAACATAAATTGAAGCACTCACTGACAAGAGAATTTTAAAGGCAAGTTCGTATCAATTTTTAAAAGTATGAGTGTTTTGGTAAAAAAGTGTGAGTGTATTAAAACTTGATCGTGTAACCCTCAAGTTAGATAAAAATCCAAAATTGACAAGAATATCTATCCAAACATAAACAAACTTTTACATTAATTTTGATAGTTGTGAAAGAAAGTTTTCAGCTTTGCGTAGAAAAAAAACATGTTTACGTAGTGCAATGCTTCAGGAACGATTTTTAAATTTAGCAGTTTAAATATTAAAGCCTGTATTTATAAAAAAAAAAATTCAATTTAATAAAGGTTTACAAAACAAATTTTGTATGAAAATTCTCCATAATAAGCGTTTGTTAAATTTAATAATTGTTTATAAATACAGGGATAAAGCTTTGCTCACAATCAGAGCAACAATTTAATTTTTTCTTCTATATTTTTTCTTTCCAAAGTATTTCATATACATATTTTCCTTTCATTTTTCGAACAAATATGTAACTAAAATTTTTTTTTAAATGGAAGCCCAAGGCGAATTCAACTACTAACTACTAGCTAATTAATTCGCCTTGTGTAAGCCTTTATAAAGTTGAGTCTACTTTAACTTCAGCAATAATTTGTATGAAATTTTATTAAGTTTTGAATGAAAATTTGAACAAAATGTTGAAAAAAAAATAATAAATGATTAATATTGTTGTGGCTAAAATTTGCAAACAGTTTCTTAATGCAAAATGTGTGTGGTAGGGTATTCATTACTACCCGATTAACTGATCGGTTAATTTAAAATTGCGTTTTTTCGGTTAACGATTAAACCGGTTAATTTCAGTCGGTTAACCGATTAACCGATATAACAAAACTTTAAATTTTTTGTAGTATTATAACAAATTTGTTTGTGTTTTTTATTATTTGTTTCGTCTCATATTCAGAAGGTATGTGTTCAGAAAATATTTTTTCATACAATATATTTTCTTCTAGCAATACATTCTTAAGATACAGTACTAAAACAGAAACTAAGGGATTCGGAAATAAACTTTTTTGCAGAATGTGCGGTGCTGAGCTATGCCAGATGATGGCCTGACAACAGAAGAAACTCTCGATAGTAACCGAAACAATTAGAAGTGATCAAAATTTTAAAAAATTAAAACAGTACTATATAGGCATAATGGAAGATTTTATATGTTTAGAGAAATCCAGGAAAAAGACTGAGAAATTAGATATTCTGTATTATGGATTGCTTTGGATTTCCCTAACATCTTCGATAAATGCAAGAATTTTTCTATAAGTCAAGATTTAACAAATCTAAAGAAAATAATCGCTTAAATGCTAAACATTTAAACCAAATTATTTTTCGAACGTACGGGGTCGCGAACTTACAATTTTTCCATATGTTTTTTTATTATTATCACCATGAATTTTCCCAAAAATATCTTAAAAGTTCCTTAACAAAAACCTAATACTCAATTTACAATTGATTGTAATGGAGAGATTGTGAAGAAAAAGTCCAAACATAACATTTTTTTTTTTGCATATAAAATAATTATATAAAAATGTCTTTATATGTAGCTTTAAAAAATATTTAGTTTTCCAGTTTCCAGCCCAATTTCCTCAAGTAAAACAGCTGAGATATGCTATAAAAACCATTCTTTTATAAAAACATAGACTTTTTTTATAATAATAAACAATGAAGGACGATGCTTACCAACATTCTATTCTTTCATCCTGGTAGAACATTCTGTGGGAATGCCCATATGTATTAATTAGTATTGAATTTTCTTTGTTTGCTCATTTTAGTCCAATAATTGTTTTGTTTGTTATGTTATTGTTTTTTTTTCACTAAAAAACTCCAAAGAATAAATAATTTTTGCATTTTTATTTATTGAAATTACTTAATTTATAACAAAACTTTATTAATCGGTTAACCGATCAATAGCAATATTAACCGATTATTAACCGATTAAACCAAAACCTCGGTTAATTAATCGAGCCATTAACCGATTAAAGCAAAAGCCCGATTAAATGAATACCCTAGTGTGTGGTTTTAAAAGAAATTGTTGCTCTATTATGAACACCAAGTGAAAATGTTTTTTTTAAAACCTTTTCTTTAGCTTCACTTCGGAAAATCAAATCTTGTAACGTTAATTTAACCGCCTTATACTCAATGCAAATGGATGAAACTTTGCAGGCATACATATTCCAGATGACAATACACGAATACATGGGCGTAGCCAGGATAAAATCTGGGGGGGTGGGGTAATTTTTTTTTTTTTTTGTAAAACGCTTTTTTGACCGCCTTTTACTCAATGCAAATGGATGCAACTTTGCACGCATGCATATTCCCGATAACAATACACGAATACATGTGCGTAGCCAGGATAAAATCTAGGGGGAGCAAAATGTTAAAACCTCTTCTTTAGCTTCACTTTGGAAAATCAAATCTTGTAACGTTAGTTTAACCGCTTTATACTCAATGCAAATGGATAAAACTTTGCAAGCATACATATTCCCGATGACAATACACGAAAACATGGGCGTAGCCGGGATAAAATCTAGGAGGGCGCAAACACATTTTTTTTGGTAAAATGCTTTTTTGACCGCCTTTTACTCAATGCAAATGGATGAAACTTTGCAGGCATGCATATTTATTTTATTTATTTATTTATTTATTCATCAGTTAGGTAATACAAAGCCCATGTGGGCCATTAAAAATATATTACACAGTCTTAATACCTAAGAAATTAAAAGTATTTGAGTCAAATTTAAAAAGTTGAAGAAGATAAAGTTTTCCAATTATACGAACTTTCATTCAAAAAAAGAAAAAAAAATTTTTTTGTTTACGCTTCTAAATTATTGTATTACAAACGAAAACCTGGTTTATTTATAAATTAATAAAAATTATATTTCACCAAGTTTTTTGTTTTAAAAAAACTGGTGTGTTATCGTACCTCAACTCAAGATGTTATGTATGTACTAAAAAACAACTTTTTTCTATAACTTATCTAATTATATAACCTAAAACTCGCCCCCCAAGGCATAACACACATCCTATCATTAGATATAAATAGTTAGTAAATTACACAAATTATGTACCCGTCCCAGTTAGGGAAATAGCGTACCCAAGTAAAGAAAAACATCAAATACTATGCAGTGAGTAAGAACGTTTAGGATGAGAAATGTTTAACAAGTTTTAGCTTAAAGACATTGTTTGAGTGCGTAAAAATACGCAGCTCTAATGGCAGTCCATTCCAATAGCTGGTTACCCTAACTAGAAAAGATCTGGAGAAGTCAGACCTAAATATTCTTGGAAAATTAAGATGAGGATTTCTGTTTCTAGGCGAAAAAAGAAAGGAGTTGCACAGTACAACAGGTCTACCACTTTTTACCATTTTATGAAATGTACATAAGTTACGAACTCGCACATAATTATCAAAATCACAACCAAGGAAATCTTTCACAAAGCCAGAGATATGGTCTCCGCGTCGAACATTGTAAACAAATCTGGTAATGGCATTTACCAAGTGCCTTAGTCTAGTAAGGAGGATACCGACGGTACCCGTCATAACCTCAAAACCATAAATAATTTGGGACATCAACATTGTATGCGCTAATCTCTTCTTTGCATGCAAAGGAAGAAATATACTAGAGCAGTAGAACTTACGCAACATACCAAAAATCCTACCCGATAAGGCATCAATATGATAATTAAACGATAGCCTATTATCTAGAACCACACCCAAGCACTTGTGGCGATCAACAAATTTAATCACCTCATCATCAAGAAGTATTAATAAATGAGTGAAGAAACGGGTTGTAGGGCCGAACATTAAAGCCTTAGTTTTTGACGTATTAACCGTTAAAAAGTTTGCTCTAGTCCACTGCGAGACATGCGCTAGGCATGAGTTAATGTCACGTTCAAAGATATCAACAGACCCTCTATCACCACTAAACAGGAGAAAAACATCATCTGCAAAAAAATATGAATTACAGCTCAGGTGATCAACAACATTAGAGAGGTCGTTTATGTAAAGGATAAACAACATGGGACCTAAAACAGAGCCTTGCGGCACACCACAGGAGAGAGGAAGTACATCCGACGCAACACCATTCATGACAACAAACTGGGATCTACCAGATAAGTAGGACCTTAAAAGCCTACAAGCAGTACTTGAAAATTGGAACTCATCTGAGAGTTTAGAAATCAATCTAGAAAAATTAATAGAATTAATAGCCTTTGAGAGATCCATTGATATTAAAACACTCAATTTATCCTCATTAATGTTACCTCTTATCGAGTCAGTAAGGCTCAACAAGAGGGAAGTTGTATTTAACCCATTACGAAAAGCAAACTGTGATTTAGAAATTTTATTAGAAACATAGACTAACATTTGATCCTTCAATATATGCTCAACAACCTTAGATAATGCAGGAAGTATAGAGATAGGTCTAAGATCATCCGGACAGTTAACAACCCTTGTCTTCGGAATAGGAACAATACGTGCAACTTTCCACGCTGATAGAAAAGTTGACGTAGTCAAGATTGAGTTCGTTAGATGTAGGATAATATCAGAAAAGAAGGGAAAAACTAATTTGAGAAATTTAATAGACAATACACGAATACATGGGCGTAGCCAGGATTAAATCTAGGGGGGGGGGGGGGCAAATTTTTTTTAAATGTTATTTTTTAAGAAAAGCATTTTTTAAAAAAATTTTTTTTTAAATGTTCTTATTATTTTGATTGTGTTCAAAATAAAGCAACAATTTTTTGCGACCACACACACATTTTAAATAAGGAAGCCGTTTGCAAATTTTGCTCAGAACAATATTACGTATTTATTATTATTTGTTGGAACATTTTGTTAAAACTTTCATTCAATAACTTCAGAAGAGGTATTAAACATATTTTGTAAAAAAAAAATAGAAAAATAACTTTTTGATAATAAATTGGTTTTAATACAATAATTACTTCTATCCAGGGTTTAAAAAACTGCAGTCGAAACCAAAAACTGTCAAACAAAAAACCAAAATTTGTGTACAACTCTTCGCTTTTTGAGTTCGTTTGACAGCGACTGCTTCCCTTTAATCAAGGTATATTTATAGCGGATAGCCGCGAGATTACAACAATTGTACAATAAAACAACAGGGCTTTTTATTATTGTTTTGTGATACGAACTGTCAAATAGCAAAGGGGTTGAAAAGAGACAAGAAAGACAAAGACAAAAATCTTGTTTACTTGTTTACTATACAACATTTGACAGTTTGTATCACAAAACAAGCAAATAAAAAATAACCAGCTGGCAGGGGTCAAATTTAAGAATTTGATAAAACCTCCATGTGTATTTGGTTGAAATTCTTAAATGTGGCCCCTGCAGCGCCTAGAATGCCCCTAGTAGGTCAAATGTATGACCAACCCCACTTTATTTTGCATCTCAATCATTTATTTCTAACAACGGTTTTTTTTAGTAATTTCAATATACTAAACCGTTTTTGAGTTACGCGAATATATGTATGTTGTGCAACCTCCCAAATAACGGTATATTTCGAAAACAAGAGCTAACCTAAGAAAACGATGGATTCAGCGTACCCAAATTATACTAAAACGCCAAGTGCCCGGCTCAAATTTGCGTTAAAATGGCATAAATTTTTTGTTTGCCTATTTTGGTGAAAATTCATATTTTTGCATATTTAGGTTTTAAATGCATCTTTTGAAATTTTTGAGTGATGATTGAAGATGCTTCTTTTTTAAGCCGATGCAGCCTGGCTAGATAGTAAATAATTATTTCCGTGTAGATCATCAAAAAAATACTTTTTTACATTCTTCGGATATGCACTTATACATTTAAGGCCTTATTCATAAACAATATTTTAGATTTGCAAAAGGTTTTTTAAACGAATTTTCGTGATTTTTAAGAAACATCGTGATGAGTGGGATTTAAAAATAACTGTTCCTTAAAACTGAGAATGAGATCACGGCATGTCAGTTTTCAGTTTTTTTAAGTTAACATAAAGTAAAACAACTAAACTATTTGCTCTGGTTTATTTAAAATTTTTTTATTACGCGAATCATGTGAATAGATTCAAAACTAAAAAAAATACGACAAAATATCTGCTTAGTTCTTTTAAAAAAGATAATGTGATACAAGCATATTGGTTACTAAAACACAACATCCTACCAGATATGATCGGTATTGGGGAAGCAGGCGTGGTAGAAAATAGATTTCTTTATATCTGGAGAACGGTCGGAGGAAAATTGCCCAAACATAAAGCTGGGTTATCAACACACAACCTTTCTAAAAACATGGGCGGGATTGGAGAAGACATACAAAATACAATTGTGCATGTTTGGAGAATGACAATAGCTAGTTTTAAAGGAAATAATAAAAAATCACATTTTGCGGAAAATACGAGTTTCATACCACAGAGCATACAGAGGCGTCACGAGACAGAAAATATAGCGTTTTTCTGTCTTGTTCTTCGTTAGCTGCCCTTTTTGTTTTTATTATGCAATTCGTGTTGATAGTGGCGGCCTGTTTTTACACATCGCCACTTCACAACCAAAAAACATTTTCTTTCTATTTCTTCGAAAGCTGCCCTCGCAAATGATTTGGGCATTTTTCAAACGTCACTTTTTTCATCTCTGTATTCTCAGACTACGTTAAACTAAGTTTAAGCTTAGTCTGTGTTCATACGGCTCATGTCTTATTGAAAAGATTCTACCTTTTTCTTCTTTGAACATGAGTTGTCGTTCAAATGATTAATGTCATTCTGACGACGCACTGTGGCGCCTTTTCCCAAAAACCGTGGCAAAAATACAAAATTTGTTGACAAAATTTTGTAAAATGAATGAACACATCGTATAAAGACCATTTTACTGATCAGAATTCAAAAACGTTTTTCTTAATTGGATAAGAATTATAACTGGTGGAGCTGCTTAAAGTCGATAGTTTTTTAGAAAGTCCAAAAAAAAGGTGATTTTGCGAAAAAAAAAAAAGACATTTTAGAATTGAAGTGTCAGAAATATTGCCATGTGATCACTACTTTTTTGGTATTGTTTTAAAAGTATATTTATTGTTTATTAAAAAAAGTAAGAAAATGTCCACCCTCCTTTTTTTTGCAGTTGCCGTTTTTCAGACACCCTATATTTAGGTACTTTTTACAAATAAAATAGAGAATATCTAAAAATGGGCAAAAATGGTCACGCCAATATTTTCTTAGCATATTTACTACACAGTACTTAAAATAATTTAGCTAAATTGGGCCACAAAAATTACAGGTTTTCTTGAAATTTGAAGAAAGATGTTACAATCTTATAGCCAGCGTTGCCACAGCCAAGATATTTTTCAACCAAAATTAAAAAAAAATTGCCAAATAAGGAAAAAAGCTACCAAAATTTTAATATTTTTTATATTTTATGTTATCTTAAGCACAAAAATGTCATAATGTCATTTCAAAATTCGGAATTGTTCGAGTTTTTAAAAAAATCACATAATGAAAATGTATTTAATTTGGCTATTGTGGAAAAATTGCACGGTTTACCAGGATACCAGGGAAAGGATGTTAAAAACAAAATTCACTTCGTTTTCTTGGATATTCGTAGAAAATGGCTTGCCCCAAACCGTACGACAAAAACCTTTATGGAAAAGTACTCAGACTGGCTAAATGGAGTAACAACTTTTGAAAACATCGAAGAACATCTTTGGACAGCAGAAAAGGAAGACCTGCTAAAACTATAAACGAGTGTTCGTAGTACACAAAAAAACGTAAACTTTAAAATACTACAAAAGATATATCTACATCGAATCTGTCAGAAGCATTATGTCTTAAGTACGTAAAAGATAAAGATAAATCAAGGTCTGATATTACAAAAGCTGTGGAGCTTGCTAGCCCAGATCGACTGCGAAGGATTAAAGAAAGTATTCCAACTCCTCCGAATGCATTTCCCACAAAGTATAGCATAGAAGAAGCCTTAGCGTTATTTTTGGACTTGGGATTGTCAAAGGAGAAACAAAGATTACAAGCACTTTAGATATGCGAATACTTGCAAAATTTCACGGATTAGACAGAATGAGGATATTTTTAATAAGTTGGCGGCCTCTTCAGACCCACTGATTTCATCGCGGAGACATGTAAGATCTCGAAAGGATTTGGAAGAATATAATTATAGCTCCGATATGTTAAGTCTATTACAAATCGCTCAAAATGTTAATGACTATTTTGAAGAAAACTAACTATTAAAAAAATTAACAAAAATAACTCAATATCATATTATAATATATCATACTATAAAATATTATAAATTAACATTAGTATTAAAAATATTTCAATAATTTTTATCTGTAATATAAATAAAAAGAGTTATATTAATATAACATGTTATATTCAACATTTTTAATTTTTTAATAATTCGAAAAATTAAAAATGTTGAAGTAACCTTTGGAAGGAATTAATTCCCAGTTTCTATTTGCAAAAATAGTTGAGTTAAATACTTCAATTTATAAAGTAACACTATCCAGTGAGACACAAAGAATGCTGACGAAGGCCGTAGCGGGCCAGAAAATGCATTACATTCTGCTGGTGTCTAATAATTGTAAATTTTTCTGTACATAAAATATACCTCATTGCTTTCCAAAGGAAGGCTAAGGTAAAATGTAAAAAGAAAATACAATATAATAGTCTGGTAGTGTATAAAGCAGTGTTCGAAAATAAACAGTACATTATTTAGCGTTCGGCTCACACACCGAAGAACGATATCTATTTTTTTAGTGTTTGTGTAAACATACACAAACCTTAATACCGTTCGTAACTATTTTCAAGAAAGAACCGAACATTATATAATGTTCGGTTCTTCGTTAAAAAACAGAACAATTGTAGTGATACTGTAGAAAAACATTATATTTTAATGTTCTATAATGTTTTTTTCGTGTGTGTATTTTGTTTTTGTAAAAAATGTTTGGTTTTTTTTTATCAGCAAAAAGCGACGAACATTAGCGAGCCGAACCGAACACATTGAAGTTCGTGGATTTTCAAAAAAAAACCGAACGGAATTTAATGTTCTCATCATTTGTTGAGTATGATGAAAACAGCATTATTTTTGTGTTCGAAAGATGACAAACAGGGAAACGTTATTTTTTTTAATGAATTTCTACACAAACACTATTAGCGTTTGTGTTTTCCACAAATCTACCGAACCGAACATTAAAGAACGATATTTAGTGTTTATTTTCGAACACTGGTATAAAGTCATTTCTGAAAAATTGAAGGAATAGAACTATTACAAAAAAGCTTTATAAAATACATAACTGAAATTTAGCTCATAGAATAAATTCGAAAAATTAAAAATGTTGAATATAATATAAAGTAACCTTCGGAAGGAAATAATTCCCAGTTTCTATAACATGTTATATTAGAGTATCATTTTTTCTAGACTTCCCTATGAAAATGTCATTTAAAGAATGTGTTTTAAATGTTTGAGAAATTTTAAAAATATCATTACTTCAAAATATATGATTTTTGCGACAAGAAAGGTCAAAGGTGTCATCGTGTCCAATGCCTATCACAATAAGGGAGCACTTATTTTGATCCTAAAAGATTTAAAAATCAAGTGTTTTTTTCCCCATTACAAATTTCTTGGTAACTTCAAAAGTTATGATGTTTTCAACAAAAAAACCACTGTGCAAAGTGCCTCCACAAAGATATGGCCAATAATGATACTCATTTTTATTAAAATATCTTTCTGACCTCAAAAGTTATGATGTTTGTAATAAAAACAGTCGAAAGCAGACACTGTGCACAGTGCCGCGCCTAACCAATGACCTTGCAAATCATGTATATTAAAGCTAAAGGAGTTTCCTTTCAAATGCTTTTTAAAATTTTTAAATATCTTTATCAGTTCAAAAGTTATGATTTTTGCAACGAAAAAAGTCAAAAGGCCCCACTGTGCGACGTGCGTATGCATGTGTGCTTTTTGATATTGAAAACAAAAACAAAATTAAACAACGAACAAGTAAGAGTGCTATATTCGGCTGTGCCGAATCTTATATACCCTTCACCATTGTGCGAGCAGAATACACTAGACAAAAACTAAATAAAACTGGTAAATATTTTTTTTTTAAATAAGAGACAACCGGTTTTGAACTTCGCTTTTCATAAGGGCCCAGAATATATGTACTTTATAGGGTGTAGGATCAATATTGTATATACCTTTTTACCTTCGGTGAAGGGTATAAAAAGAGTAATTTTCGGGAATTCAGGGTTCTTATCACTGCATTCGATACTATCGTATCGAATAAACTATTGAATTTTTTTGCATACGATAGACACTGGCGTATCGAATGAAAACTCGATAAATGTAATGTCGAGTTAGTCGATGTCGAATGCTATTATTTCAAATTCAATACATTTCATTCGATATCGAGTTTCAAGATACCAAAATAAATAATTTCGATGAATTTTGCTCGATAACGTATGCGGTGATTAGACCCCAGTATTTCTGTTATAACTCATACAAATTTCCGACATTTTGATATATAAGTCATATCCATAGGACGTATAGCAGCCCTACAATTTAGGTTTTTATAAAAATTTTGATGTTTTTTAGCCCATTTTTTGAGTATTTTGCTCATAAATTACCCATTGTCTAACCGATTTGATAGTTTTATATACCGACGTGTTAAGGAAGAATTTTACCATTAAATTAAGTTATATTTATATATAAACATTTATATAAACTTAATTATAAAGTTAATTATAAAAAAAGAGTAATTTTTGTGGATTCAGTATTTCGGTTATAACCCTGCCATTTTTTAACCGATTTGGCAGATTTATATACCGAAGTGTTGAAGAAGAAATTTACCATTTACTTTAGTTATAAAGCTTGGACTCGGGAAGATCTATGGTTCCCGAAAGTTGGGTATTTAATTTTGGTCATAACTTTTTTGTATCTGAACCGATTTTCCCGAGTTTTTTATAAAATATGTTCTACTAAATATTTTCGATATTTTGATATATAAGTCAATCCATAGGACATATGGCAGCCCTTAAATTTAGGTTTTTATAAAATGTTTAATTTTTTTTGTACGGGAGGAACCACGCCCACTTCTCCAATCCCGCCTACATTTTGTAGGATGGTGTGTATTGGCAACCTAAATGTGTGTACCTTATTTGGAAACTTTGGCTCTTGCCGTTCTCAAGATATACAGAAATAAAAAAATACAACAACAAGGGATTTTTGGAAAAATTTAGAGGTAGTCGTGGTTTTTTGCTCATATCTACGTCATTTCTGGACCGATCTGGCTGAATTTCAATAGCAAGAAAATGGTGGACTGTATGTAACATAAATGTAAAACAACCTAGCCGCTATCATGTCTGCATTATCCGGAAAACACATATCAAACGTAAGACGGACAGACGGACAGACAGACGGACATCGTTAAATCAACTTCTCTTCTCATATGGACCCAGAATATATATACTTTATGGGGTCTAAAATCAATATTGTGGAAATTACAAACGTTATGACAAACTTATATATACACCTGTGGTGAAGGGTATAAATAAGAAAGCAAAACGTAAAGACAGTACATGCATCTGTGTACTCGTTTCTTTTCCCCTCGTCCCTCTCGTCTATAACTTGGTGGCCACACGATCAAGTTTTGCCTTTCAATTCCTTTCAATTTGCAATACACTCTCAGTTTTTTACTAACACACTCACACTTTTTAAATTGACCACGAGATGGCTTTCAATTTCACCTTTCCATTTGTTTGGCAATTTACTTTCAATTTAACAGCTGAGTACAAGTTTGTCTCTGTTGTTGTTGACATCTTGGAAGTAAATTGCTTAGTCTAAATTTACACGTTTCATCTTTTGATGCTCAACTTCTTTTCAATTCCCTTTTAAAGATGCCAACATAATCACACGCAGCAATCGGTTACAACTTTTTTCGGTTCAAAACAACAACAATTTCATTAACAGCGAATCAAAGAGAAAAAGAAAAGAAAAATATTACATGCAGCCATCGCTGGCATATACCAACGAATAAAAACACAAAACGTACTGACCGAGTACAGGCATCTCTGTACTAACCCCCTTTCTTCTTTCTTCTCTCACCTAAAAACATAAGAGTTGAGCATCAAAAGATGAAACGTGTGAAAGCAGACTTACAAATTGAATGCAGCGTACGTCATAGCTTTCAATTTATGTAAGTTTTGACAAGCAGTATATGTAAAAGACTATCAAGAACAACTTGACCATGTGGCCGCAGGGTAAAGTAGCAATCTTGTCAATAAGACATGAGCCGTATGAACACAGACTTAATACACATCTCAAAAACCCGGCCTAAGTGTATAATATAATATGTATAATAATATTTTTAAGAGCCATTAAAAGTTAGAAAATTATTTTATGAAAATATATTAAATTCATAGTTGTTTGACCCCGGGCAGCTCCAGTACTTAATAACGAGTCTTTTATAAATATATTTAAAATTTTCCAGTATTCATGTTTGATCCAGAGACTTGCGCCGTCAAGTTTTGTCGGCGGCGGCGGCTTGCAAAAATATTGCCGGCGGCGGCTCAAAACCGGCTTAAGCCGACTTAAACTTAGGCCAATTTAAAAATTATTTTTTTACCAACTTTCATATTTTAGTTTGAATAATAAAATTAATTTGCATATATACTTATTTTAATGCTTGTGGACTATTATCTATTCCTAAATGAGATTTTAAATTTTTACCGCAAGACCTTTGAAAATATGTATACAAGGTTTATATCTTACTCATTTACATTTTTATTTATTAAAAAAAACTGTTTTTATTAAAAATAAAAAGAATGGAAATTTTTTTTTTCTTGTTTTGGTTATGCATTTCTTGTAGGCTGATTTTAAGCCGACTGTAGTCGATAAATTTTCGGCGGCGGCGGCTGTTAAAAATAATCGGCGGCGCGGCTCAGCCGGCATAAGCCGTCAAGGCGCAGGTCTCTGGTTTGATCCCATGATAAAAAAAATTGTTTATTTGTTCAGAAGTAACATACAATACTGACTGTTTCGTTTGTGCCGATTCACACACGGTAAGTTTGACTCTTCAAGTCTTGATCTTTTAGGAGAGAAGGGAAAGGAGAATGCCATTTCTTTTTCCCTCTCTCCTAAAAACTCAAGACTTTACGTGTCAAACTTGACATCGTGTTTTATAACATGAAAACTTAATAGTAACAACTCATGTTTATACTAATTTTCATTCGTGTATGGGCACATTAAAAACACTTACCGACTTGGTAGCACTTTTGTGTAGGTCAACATAGTGATGCCACTTTTTATTTTTATCCACACAACAACTGTCAAGCCGCCATATCTTGTGCATTGTGCTATTTTCTGAAAAAAAAAGAATAATAAAGGAAAATAAGAGCCCGAATTAATATTTGTATTAATTTTTTAAAAACGAAATTAAATAATAGGACATAAAGTGCTACAAACTATTGGCCAAGCCTTGATAAAAGAATTATACCTACCAATAACAAACTGCACGCGTGCTAAACGTCATTAGAAAAATAAAGGAAAAAACATATGCCTGCAATAGCAGCAGTAGCGGTGGCAGAAAAGTGACAAGCAAGCAACAACAAAAAGCACGTTTTTTTGGTAACAAAAACATTAGAGTTTGTTTAAATAAAAGTTTTCTTAAGGGATAATAAGTTATTGAAAGTCTAACAACATGGTACCAATAGGACCAGTACATGGTGGTCATCCGGGGGTACATGCTCCCCAGCCTATGCCCACAGCACCCAGTGGACCCAATACTTTGCAAACTTCTTCATCTGCGGGCAATACATCGGCCTCTAACAAGAGTTCTTTGTCAATTAAACCCAATTATACCCTGAAATTTACGTTGGCTGGGCACACCAAGGCTGTATCAGCTGTTAAATTTTCTCCTAATGGTGAATGGCTGGCAAGTTCATGTGAGTTTATTTAATTTTTTCCAGGCAGACAAAAAGATAATTATCTTTTTATTCCCAGCGGCCGATAAACTTATCAAGATTTGGGGTGCCTACGATGGTAAATTTGAAAAAACCATTTCTGGTCATAAATTGGGTATTTCCGATGTGGCCTGGTCTTCCGATTCGCGTCTTTTGGTAAGTGGCAGTGACGACAAGACTTTAAAAGTCTGGGAATTGAGCTCCGGCAAATGCTTGAAAACTCTAAAGGGCCACAGCAATTATGTGTTCTGCTGCAACTTTAATCCACAATCCAATTTAATTGTTTCGGGCAGTTTTGATGAATCCGTACGCATATGGGATGTACGCACTGGCAAATGTCTAAAAACCTTACCGGCACATTCTGATCCCGTTTCGGCGGTACATTTTAATCGTGATGGGTCCTTAATTGTAAGTTCCAGCTACGATGGTCTATGTCGCATTTGGGATACTGCGAGCGGCCAGTGCTTAAAAACCCTAATAGATGATGACAATCCACCTGTCAGCTTTGTAAAGTTCTCACCTAATGGTAAATATATATTGGCCGCCACTTTGGATAATACTTTGAAATTGTGGGATTACTCCAAGGGGAAATGTCTTAAAACTTATACGGGTCATAAAAATGAAAAGTATTGCATATTTGCTAACTTTTCAGTAACAGGTGGCAAGGTTGGTTAAATTTAAAATTATTTTTTGAAAAATTACTAATTTTTTTTTTTTTTTTTTCTAGTGGATTGTTTCGGGTAGTGAAGACAATATGGTTTATATTTGGAATTTACAATCAAAAGAGGTAGTTCAAAAACTACAAGGCCACACGGATACTGTCTTATGTACGGCCTGTCATCCCACAGAGAATATTATTGCTTCCGCGGCTTTGGAAAATGACAAAACCATAAAATTATGGAAAAGCGATACATAATTTTATCGGCCTAGCTACAACTTAATATGTATTTTAATTTTAGTTTCTTTTTTTAATATAATAAGGCGTCAACAAAACAAAAGAAATCGCGATTTCTCCAAAATAAATTTTAAAATTTTCTATAAATTAAAAAAAAAAAATACAAAACTTCTTAAGTTTTTTAAATCTCTATCATCCTAATATGTATACATATCTATATATAAATCGAAAAGAGCAAAACAGTCAGGAACACTTTCCTCCTTTATTTATCAACTGATTTAATCAATAAATACACCATTTGAAAGGTGTTTACTAATAAGCGGACAGGTGTCTGGTACTTTT
Source organism: Pollenia angustigena (assembly GCA_930367215.1). Classification (NCBI taxonomy): domain Eukaryota; kingdom Metazoa; phylum Arthropoda; class Insecta; order Diptera; family Polleniidae; genus Pollenia; species Pollenia angustigena. The sequence continues at coordinate 26,585,887 of OV884059.1, forward strand.
TTTAACTTCGGCACTTTTGGGGAGTAAACATGGAAGGTCATGAGCAGGGAAACCAGAAATATGCAATTGCATGTTTTTCCTTGTGCTACTAATGAAGGCAAAAACAATATATTTATCCGTTTTAGAGCTTTTTATGAATTTTGACATCGATTTGTTAGTGCATATTTTTGCATATTTTATCATTTGCAGCATATTTTAGTTAAAAGAGCCTTTTTGCAGCATTTTTTAGGTTTATAGCGCATATTTTGCCTTTTTAATGCATATTTTGATACATATTCAATTTTTTTTAGATGCCTACAATAGCTTTCGCAGCAAATAAAAAAAAATTTTTTTCGAAAATCTGTTACTTTAATTTCGACATCTACATTTAATTTTTACTCTTAAATTGTAAGACAAAGCAGGTTGTCATTAAGAATAAATGTTATGCGATTTGTATCTAGAGCAATCTTTTAGTATTCCGATTGACTCAGAATCACTTTTTAAAGTGATCTAACCATGTCCATCCATCCGCCTGGCTGGTTGTCTGTAAATGTTAGCCTTGTGCGCAGAGTACAAGTTCAAATTTGTAGATAATTTGATCAAACATGGACGAAGTCTATGCAAATGGTGAGAATCGGTCTATAATTTCACATCCAAATTAGACTGTGTCCGCAAGCTATCTAATTAGGATGGTATTTAAATTAAATTCGTGCCAAATATATTTTACTTCAAATTATCGGGCATGTTCTGACAATCACAAAACGCTTAACATTTGCGATCTTTACTTGAAATAGCATAATACGTGTACTGTAAATCGCAATCGCAAGAAGTTTGGTGCGTTCAAATTGCAAAAGTATGCTCAAGGGAACTTTAAAAAACTATGGCAGGTCGCAAGCAAAACGCACCAGTTTCAGAACACCATAAAATAAATCTGGCGTTGTGCGATTTCAAATCGTGCGATTGTCAGAACATGGTCGTAAATAATTTTCGAATCGGTTCACATTTGCTCAAAGCTCCCGTCCTTAACTAGCTTTAAATGTTAACATTTGTTAACAATTTAGCGACCGTACCTTAAATCCCTTTAAGACAATGACATATGGATGTTAATATCTAGATAATATTTGGCGCAAACATCTCTTATATGAAATTTAACCTTTTGTAGGTTTTTTTTAAATTTTGTTATTAAATTGTTGAATATTGTGTCTTCAAATGAGCAATTTTAATTTTTAGGAAATATTTTTAAAATTTTTCAGGGCATATTTTCCAGTTTTTACTGCATATTTAATGCGCATAAAACGTGTTTTTAAGAGCATATTTCTGGTTTCCCTGGTCATGAGTTATTGAGAATCTGTAATGGGAATTTTATGGTACATTTTCGTTCTTTAACTGGTACTTTTTGAATTTTAAATAATAATGAACCTAGAAACATAAAATTCAAAATGGACATGTTCTGCGAAGCGCACGATTTGAAAACGCAAAACGCCTGATTTGTTTTATGGTGATCTGCCAAAGTTTCTTACAAATATTCTAGTTCCCTTGAGCAAACTTTTCCAATTTGAAGTGTCCAAACTTCTTGATAGATATCACAATTTCAGAACACCTATAATGCGGTTTCTAGTCAGAATCGTCAATATTAAGCGTTTTGCGATTGTCAGAACAAGCCCGTATATATATGCTTTCTTTTTATTTGCATAAATAATTGACGAATTTCAGGGAGATAATAACCCTTCGTCCTAAATCATTCGAATTTCTATAGCTACCACTGCATATCGCAAAAAGGACATATCAAAAATTGGCATTTGAGACCCACCTTTAAGTATACCAATCGACGCTGATCCACTTTCTGAGTCATTTTTACGATGTCCGGCTAGCTGTCCATGATCACAGTTTTGGAGATAATTCGATGAAATATGGTACATATGTAGGTTCTAATTGGCACAAGGGCCATGCCTATTGAAAATGGGGCGAATCGGTCCATGATTTTCGTTCGTTCCAGGATAAGGTCTTTGTGCCCATAAACCATCTTATTTTATTAATATTTAGATAAAATTTAAAGTAAAAGTTAGGTTTAACTGAACTTTGTGAAAATGGCCGTTAATGCCATAACTTCCTTATACATATAAGTAAGTACCTATTTACATAAAAATTGGCGAAAATGACTTTTACGAAAGCAAAATTAACCATAGTTCCCATAAACCTCCTGCCTAAAGGCAAACAAATTTCATATAAATGAAGATATCTAAATAATATTTGGAACAAAGAATTTTTATATAAAATCTAAACTCATTTATAAAATGTTTTTCTTATATTCTGTGGTGTAGGATATCACATAGCAGGGCTTGACCGACTATGCTTTCTTATTTTTAATTTGTTTTTATTTTAAATGTAAGTTAAGCAAACGAAGTCTTCGTTTGGAAATAGATAAACAGGCATTTCAAATGTTCAAATGCATTTACTTTTATAAAGAAGTATTACATATTAAGAACACAGAACTTAAGAAAATATATACCCATACTAAATAAGAAAGAACAAAAAGTGGTGCAAAATATTACTTTTTGTTAACATGTTTTCATTGAAATTGTTTGGCGTAAACAAAACAAATTTACTGTTTTTTTAGATATGAATGAGCTTTAAACAGGAAACTTGATTTTTATTATGCTATAAAAAACTGTTCGAAAAATATTTACCATATAAAATTCTTACGTTCGTTGTTCAACTGCCTCGATCAATTATAACAAAATTTAATAGAAACTTTCCCAAATTTTTTTCGTATTGATAATAGTTGCGTTCGAGAACAAATTTTGTGTTCGCGTACTTTTTTGGACAACGGCTTTTTGTGAGAGCAAATTTTTCAGTTTACTCATTTACTGCATTTTACTGTAAAAGTACTCAAACGCACCTAATACTGCACGAAGGTTTTAAAACTAAAATCCGTTAGCTTAATTTGCCGATATTTTGGTTTGTTTAACTGTGATTTAAATGGATTTATATGCTGAGCATCCAATTGAAGTAATTTATGAAGAAAATAACGAAAAAAATCCACGAATTACTCTTAACTACTCAGAATTAAAAAGTACACGTGATTGTTGGCCCCGTAGACACATAGACACAAATGATCTGTTGACTTTAAAATCTAATAGAAATCAAAACAAACTGGTTGAAATTCAGTCGCGTCCCATATGTTGTACAGCTCAATCAAAGCCAGCCACAATTTTGTAATTGCAAACATGACTGTCCGAAAATTAAAAGCTTGAATGATTTAAGATTCCGTTTGTTAATCAATTACAAAAGCGAAAATTTTGGACATATTGAATTCAAAAAAAAATCGTACTACATATCGGGTTAACAACCAACCTTTTTCTCATATTATTAGCTAATGCAATACAACTAATGCTTATAAAAAAAAGCAAATTGTCCATTCAGACTTAACAAAAGTTAATTCTGCACTTAATAATCGGATTTTGTCGTGGTACTTTTTTCATCTTCTTACTAATAGAAATCTTGTAACTTACTTGCATAAATTTGATATTTTAATCATTTGGGTAAAAAAATACATTTAACTTTTTAAAAATCATATACAAATTCTTTTCATCTTTAAAATGTTAGAAATTGTGCTAAAATTTAATTTTTATCATTGCACTCTACACACTTTTTGTAATTTCTATTTCACTTTTTTCACAAAACTGTTTTTGCTCTTAAATTACATATGCCGTTTTACTGACATATTTTTTATTTGGGCGCCAAAAATAAGCTTAATTTACAATAACACTTCCGTCAGAAATAGAAGTGAAACGTATTTTTTTAACAAATTTTTTTGACATGATGACATAAATGAATTGTGTTTTAGATTTAAATTTACTACTTGAATAATTTAATTATAAACTAATTAATAATACAAAAATTATTTTAAAAATATATACATACCTAAAAAAAAAAAAAATGATTTTATTATTAAATTAAATTAATCCTCAAACCGGACTATAATTTATTTACTACTTGTTAATCAAATTAAAAACAATTTTACTATTTAACGTTTCCTAACTATTGATTTGTAATATATTCCAGCAATAATCAAAGCGAGTTCAGTAAGTAGATGAATTCGCATTGGCTGTAACCAGCACTTGAAATGATATTTACTATTGTGAATAATTCCAAATGTTTGACATATTTTTGACATTGTTGCAGTACATGTTGTTTGCGTGCGTGTGTGGGTTTAACAAAAAGATTGCATACGTCTCCACGTGAAAGTTGAATTCCTTACTAATTTCATCCTTTTTTACACCAATTTTACCTTTTATAGTTAGATAATAAGTGTTATAACTTAAGTTTTAGTTTAAAAACACGGTCAACATGTCGAAGAACAAGGCAAAGAGCAAGAAAAATAAATTTGATGATGACGAAGACATGGATGAGCAACCAGCTACTGTTGCGTCAAAAAAATCTCAGAAAAAAGGCAAAAAGGGTAAACGGGGTGTTGGTGATGATTCCGATGATGACTTTGCTGACAGTTCAAGTCGTCTAAATGAGGATTTAGAAAGCGTCACTTCCAATAACAGTAAGCCAGCAGTTAAAGGTAAAAAAAACAAAAAAGGCAAGAAGGACAAAGATGATTGGAGTGATGAGGAAGAAGAAAAGCTACCACAACCTGTTAGTAAGCAGAAAAAGAAAAACAATAAAACTCTTCAAGAATCCGATGAGGAAGGCGATGAGAATGAACAAAATCTAGAAGAGGTTGCTGTTGTAGCTAAACCAACAAAACAAAAACAACAACAAAAAAAATCTAAAAAAAATAAGAAAAAAGATGATTTCAGTGATGATGAAGATGAAGACATTGATCTTTTGAAACAAGTAGCTGCCGAAGAGGAGGAGGACGAAGAGAATGAGGTTCCCACGGTCATAGCTAAACCAGCCAAAAAGAACAACAAGAAACAACAGAAGAAAAATAATAAATTTGAAACGATTAGTGCGGAAAAAGAACAAGATGAGGAAGAAATGCTAGAAGAGCCCGTAGATGAGAAAGAAACCACTAAAGAAACATCGCCTGTCGCCACACCAGAACCCGTACTAGTAGAAAAAATGGAAAATCTCAATATAGATGAAGCTAAAACAGAAGAAGTTTCAATTGAAAAGGAGGAAGAGCCTGGAGATGCTTCTGAAAAAGAGAAAAAGGAAAAGAAAATTACGCATAAAGAGAAAAAAAAGTTAAAGAAACAAGAAGAATATGAACGGCAAATGGAAATGATGACTAAAAAGGGAGGCTTGGGTCATTCTGATTTGGATAGTAACTTCACCATGTCTCAAGTGCAGAAAACTGCTGGACAAAAGGCTGCTTTGGAACATGCGGTTGACATTAAAATAGAGAATTTTACCATTTCAGCAAAAGGTATGTCAATAACTTACCAATATTGAGAGACAATGAAATATTTTTTTATCAATTTTCTATCTAGGTAACGATTTGTTTGTCAACGCCAATCTTTTGATTGCTCATGGTCGTCGTTATGGTTTAGTGGGTCCTAACGGCCATGGCAAGACTACTTTACTGCGCCACATTGCCACACGTGCCTTTGCCATACCACCCAATATAGATGTATTGCTTTGTGAACAAGAAGTTGTGGCCAATGACAAAACTGCGGTGGAAACGATTTTGGAAGCCGATGTTAAACGCACAAACCTTTTGGCCAAGTGCACAGAATTGGAAGATAAATTTTCGGCTGGTGATTTAAGTGTTCAAGAAGAACTCAATGATGTTTTTACAGAGCTGAAAGCTACTGGCGCTTATTCAGCTGAAGCTCGTGCTAGACGTATTTTGGCTGGTTTAGGTTTTAGTGAAGAAATGCAAAATAGAGCCACAAATAAATTCTCTGGTGGTTGGCGTATGCGTGTCTCCTTGGCCAGAGCTTTGTATTTGGAACCTACTCTCCTAATGCTTGATGAACCTACAAATCATTTGGATTTAAATGCTGTCATTTGGTTGGATAACTATCTGCAGGGCTGGAAAAAGACTTTATTGATTGTTTCTCACGATCAGAGTTTCTTGGATAATGTTTGTAATGAAATTATACATTTGGATCTAAAGAAATTGCATTATTACAAAGGTAACTACTCCATGTTCAAAAAAATGTATGTGCAAAAACGTCGTGAAATGATTAAGGAATTCGATAAACAAGAAAAACGTATAAAGGAATTGAAGGCTCATGGTCAGTCCAAAAAGGCGGCTGAAAAGAAACAAAAGGAGGCTCTGACCCGTAAACAGGAAAAGAACAAATCCAAACAAAAGCAGGAGGAAACTGAAGGACCTACAGAACTTTTAGAAAAGCCAAAAGAGTATATAGTAAAATTTCGTTTTCCCGAACCCTCTCAATTGCAGCCTCCAATTTTGGGCCTGCACAATGTCAGTTTTGGCTTTGAAGGTCAAAAGCCTTTGTTTATCAATGTGGACTTTGGTATAGATCTAACAAGTCGTGTGGCTATTGTAGGTCCCAATGGTGTAGGTAAGTCTACTTTTCTTAAACTCTTGCTGGGCGAATTGGAACCCCAAAAGGGCGAACAAAGAAAAAATCATAGATTACGTGTGGGTCGATTTGATCAGCACTCTGGTGAACATTTAACTGCTGAAGAATCTGCCGCTGAGTATTTACAACGTCTTTTCAACTTGCAACATGAAAAAGCACGCAAAGCCTTGGGTTCCTTTGGTTTGATCAGCCATGCTCACACAATAAAAATGAAAGATCTTTCTGGTGGTCAAAAAGCTCGTGTTGCTTTGGCTGAATTGTGTCTTAGTGCTCCAGATGTACTGATTCTTGATGAACCTACCAATAACTTGGACATTGAATCCATTGATGCCTTAGCTGAAGCTATTAATGAATATGAAGGTGGTGTTATCATTGTTTCTCACGACGAACGTTTGATACGTGAAACCGGCTGTACCCTTTATGTCATCGAAGAACAAACTATTAATGAAATTGATGGAGAATTTGATGATTACCGTAAAGAAGTATTGGATGCTTTAGGTGAAGTTGTTAACAATCCTAGTGTGGTGGCTAATGCTGCAGTCCAGTAAGAAAAATTTAGAAAAATTTTGGAATTTTATGAATCAAATTATATAATTATTGAGAATTGGACGATTTTGGATTTTAAATGTAGGAGATTTGATGTTACATAAGTTTATTTAGTAATTGATTTTTGTTTATACATATTTTTATTATTTAAAAACTGTCGTTTTTATTTTATATATTACTGGCTTTTTGGTCCCGGCGCTGCCGGCGATTTTCCAAATAACATTTAAATACTGGTTTTTACTATTTTTTATAATTCTTAAAGCTATTTTTACTTTTTTCAAAAAGTTAGTCAATGTAAATAAAATTTAATTGGAAAGTCTATTTTTGGTGAGAAAGTAAAAGTGATTAAAGATTTGTATGAAGAAAGTTTACTTGTTATCATACTTTCATAGAAGAAATTAAAATTGGTGAAAATAAGGTAACTTTTAAATTGTTTGTATGACTGTATCTTATCCCTTCCCGACCGAAATTTCCGGAAAAAATTACCTATAATAATTTCGCTAGAAAATTCTATTTAGATAAAAAAATTCGTAACATCGGTTCAGCCGCGTGGGCATTATAATATTGTTTTTAAGCTCTTGAACTGATGTGGGATTTGCTGTACATTTTCGATTTCAAAAACCTCACAAAAAATTGTCTGAAGGTGTTAAATCGCACGACAAAATGCGGCCGCAGGAGATATGACCACTAAAAGCGAATTAAAACAAGAAGAAAGTATATTCGGTCTAGCCCGGCCATACGATACCCTACACCACAGTATATAAAAACAATCATTGCTAGTGTACCCTATTACGGTTATAAGGTTAAGATTCATGTAAAAATATTTTGTGCCGAATATCATTTAGATATCTTCATCTATATGAGATTGTAGGATTTATTTTGGACCTACCAGGTCCAAATTTTGTCATGACATAGCAGCTATCGTAAAATTTATTATTGCCAATTTTTATGGTAATACCAACATTTATAAGGAAGATATGGCACTAAAAGGAGTATTATTTGTATGACAGCTTTGGTCAAATATGGACGATATGAACTTAATCTGAATACCAACATAATTAGATGACTTATGGGCACAAATTTCCTCTTCCGGAAAAAAGCTTGTATGGAGTCTATGTGAAATTATGCACCGATTCGCCCCATTTTCAGTAGGCTTTGTCCTTGTGCCAATTATAATATGTAATAATAAAAAAAACCCTAATTTGCGCACAAAGTTTACATGGACAGCCGTGTATCTGAGCCGATCGATATACTAAGGATCAATATTTTATGATGTTACAAAATGCACAAATGCATAATACCTACCCTCTCCACTATCGTGGTTTGGGTATAAAAAAGGATAGTGTTTGTAGAGCTTAATACTTGTTGAAAAAACACGTCCCGACCACGTAGAGTATTATGGCAGCATCTAATTAGATTTTTAGAAAATCGAAATACAAAACTTATTTACAGATAGAAAATAAATTTTAAATAACTTACCGTTATCATATATTTACATACTTTCAACAAGTTGGCAACCTTAAAAAAGTGCTGCTAGCATAGCAGCCACACGATCAAGTTTTGCCTTTCAATTTGCAATACACTCACTTTTTTATAACCCAATCACACTTTTTAAATTGACCACGAGATGGCAAGGTATATTTATAGCTATATATATATATATATATATATATATATATATATATATATATATATATATATATATATATATATATATATATATATTTATAGCTATATTTATAGCTATAAATATACCTTGACGATATGGCTTTCAATTTCACCTTTCCATTTGTTTGGCAATTTTACTTTCAATTTAACAGCTGATTACATGTTTGTCTTTATAAATTTATTTTTTAATGACATCTCGAAAGTAAATTGCTTTCAACTTGCGTGCAGCCTACGTCACAGCTGCCATTTTTTGCATATTTTGGCAAACAGTATATGTAAAAGACTATCAAGAATATCTTGATCGTGTGGCTGCAATGACCCACTCACACTTTTTAAATTGACCACGAGATGGCTTTCAATTTCACCTTTCCATTGGTTTGGCAATTTTACTTTCAATTTAACAGCTGCTTACATGTTTGTCTTTATAATTTTTTTTTTTTTTTTTAATTGCATCTCGAAAGTAAATTGCCTTCAAGTTGCGTGCAGGCTATGTCACAGCTACCAATTTTTGCATGTAAAAGACTATCAAGAAAATCTTGATCGTGTGGCAATGTAAATCATTTTCTATTTACTTCAGTGTTGGGAAAGGTTTTGTGTGTTTTGTGTGTACCAATTTTCAAAACAAAATATACACTTTTTCAATTACCCTACAAATTTTTTAAAGCAACTTTATTTTTTGTTTAGTCTATCAATTATCAACTACTAACATGAAAAGTTTGATTTTATAAATTTTTAATTTTACAACATCATCTATCTAATTAGAAATAAAATGTACGTACGTTATGGTTTTAATATAATGCGGATTTGGAAAATTTTAAATTAGAAGTTATGAAATTTAAATATTATTACAAAAGTTTTTTACAAATCTTAATATTTCATTTAATAAACCATTTGTTTTCGATATGAATTAAAATATGTTCCAAAAAATTCATATTCAGCAAAGAAATTATCAACTACTAACATGATATGTTTGATTCTATTAGTTTTAAATTTTACAATACCATTAATTTCTCTATATTGATATTAAATTTTCTTATATGTAAAATACAAGTAAAATTTACGTACATTATAGTTTCAAACTTTACATAAGAAGTTTTGATATTTGAATATTATTTTTGTCTTGTTATGCTTTTTATTAATAAAAAAAAAACGTCAAAAAAAGATGTGCGACTTTTATTTTCTCAAAGGACTTTTCTGTGCGCCTTTATTTTTGTCCCAATTTACACTAGGGACATTTCTTGCCGGACAGACGAAGTTTGATGGCGAAGGGTCGAAAAGGTAGAGTGTGTAGTACATGACTATCTGTACAGGACATTTTTTCATTTCTTTTTCTTATTTTTCGTAGTTTACATACAGGTTAGGTTAGGTTAGGTTAAGAAGGGTTGTGCGCCTACAGACACACCTCCACTCGGAGACCGAATACGATCCATTGTGATTCCCTTTAATGAAAATATGAAGTATGATATAGAGATAAGAGGAAGTGAAAAGTAGAGAAAAGGAAGTATGATATAGACAGAAAATTAGAAAGTAGGACCAATACCCCCCTTACAGTCCCCTCAACAGAAACAGCCGCGTTAGTTCCCTGACAAACCCCAGATTGGCCGGATTACATCCAGCTATGCACCCCAGTTCGTCGTGAAACCTATCTCCTAGCCACTTCAGTCTGAGACCCTGCATTCTAGGACAATGGCACAGTACATGCTCGATCGTCTCTAGCTCCTCCGAATCCTCGCATAGCCTGTAGAAGTCCAGTATGGCGTTGTCCCATCTGCCCGCAAAAGCCCTGACAGGACAATGCCCCGTCAAGAACCCTATAAGTGTTCTGAGACTACCCCTATCCAATCCCAGTAGAACCCTGGTTGCCCCCGCGTCCAAATTGGGCCATAGTGCCCTAGACACCCTGCAATCCATTCTGCCCCTCCAGGATCGGTCAACGTCATCACGGAATTTCTCCCGTATCACCCCATAGTAGTAGCATAGGGGGGGTTTTACCCCCCTGTCCCCCACCACTAAGTCGAGACCCGAACCTCCTCTCGCGAGTTCGTCCGCCACCTAATTCCCATCAACCATGCAGTGTCCTGGTACCCAACACAGCCTCACGTTGAATGCCCCCATGAGTTCCCTAAGAGCGTTCCTACACCGCGCAACTAGGCATGATCGCACCGTATGGCTCTTCAATGCCCGAAGCGCCGCCTGACTATCGACGTAAATTGTCACCTCAGATCCACCCACGATGTGATCCAGTATCACCTCCGTCGCCCTCCAGATCGCTAGGATCTCAGCCTGGAAGACACTGCACTCATCAGGGAGTCTGAATGACCTTTTTACCTCGGTGTCCGCGATATAAACACCGGCACCAGTGCCGGTTTCCATCTTGGATCCATCCGTAAATACTGCCCACCCCTCAAACAGTCCATTGGATCCACTCTAAATTTCCCTATCCGGGAACTCCACTGGTGGTGTTGCACCGAAGTCCAGGGTCATAGCCTTATGATCCGAAATTCTCTCGAGAATAATACCCTGATCAAGCAGACCCATCTCGTACAAGATTCTTGTGTGATCATCCCGCCTAGGTCTAACTAAAGAAGACTCGTAAAGTCTAAGTAAGTTCCTTGCTGCCACACTCCTCACATAATGCTCGATAGGGGATAGATATAGTAGGATGTCCAGCGCTGCCTGCGGAGTGCTTCTCCTTGCGCCTGTGATGCCAAGAGATGCACTTCTTTGAACCTTGCTGAGCATCTTCCTATAGCTATCCACTCTCAACGCACCCCACCAAACAGTGCATCCATAGGTAAGTATATGGCCCAACCATAATATGCTTATGTTGGCTTAATCAAATGTGCGAATACATGCAAATGATACGAGGCAAACCATATTGAACTTAAGGAAACTTTTTGCTAAGTTGAATGAAACTGTCATTTGCTTAAGCAAGGTGCGAATCTAATCGCACATTCCGTACGGAATCAAATGGTTTTTTATTTGGTTTTTGTTTTCTTAAGTACATTTGAGAGAGTTTTTGATCATTTTTGACAGTAGGTTAGCAAGGCTATGCATATTATGGTTGAGCCTATAGGCCTAACAACCGATGTGTAAATCCAGTTTACCATATCAGGCCTAAGACCCCAGTTCTTACCAATGGAGTTCCTGCATGTGTAGTATGCATTGAGTCCCCTTCTCATCCTCTCCTGAGTATTTCTCTTCCAAGACAGTTTGCAGTCCAGAAAGTTACCCAAGTACTTTGCTCCTTCCGATAGAGGCAACTCGACGCCATCTAGCACTGGTCCCCTAAATCCCTCAATCCTATACCTTCTGGTGAATAGCACCAGCTCAGTCTTCGCAGGGTTAACACCCAGTCTCCTATCCTTTGCCCATGCCGAGAGTTCGCCTAGCATCACCTGCATAATTTCCCCGATCGTGGACAGAAATTTTCCCCTGACCAGCAGAACTATGTCGTCCGCATAGGCAACAACTTTCCCGCCCATGGAATCAAATGACCTAAGAATCCCGTTAACCGCAAGCAACCACAGTTTACATACAAGTTTTAATTACTGTCTGACTTCTAATGTTTCATATGTAAACGTTTCAGGTAAGTGCTGGTTCACACAGGTCAAGTTTGACTCTTCAAGTCTTGAGCTTTTAGGAGAGAGGGGTAAAGAGAATGGAAAGGGGTACATACTTGACCGTACCAGTCAGTTTTGTATTTTTCTTTTCTTTTTTCATTCGTAATATAATAAAAAGCCACAAAGTTGAAGGAAAAAAAAACAAAAATTAATTTTGTGCATGAACGTGAACGCAAGTTCAAAAGAAAATTTAAATAAAACTGTTCAAGTAAACTTGACCTGTGTGAACCAGCACTAAGATTAAAAGAGAATTCAAAAAATGTCCGGCAAGAAATGTCCCTAGTGTAAATTGGGACTTTATAAAACGACCTTTTGTGCGACTTTTCAAAAGTTGGTAGCGGTAGCCCTGCCTTGCTATAAAATAAAAATAAATTTGACATTTGTATTGTTTTATCATGACACTTGTTTTAATTTCACTTTCTTACTAGTCAGTCGATTTATTTAGTCCAAAGAGCACGGAGTGGGTTTTTTTTGGAAACGATTGTTAGGTGTTGGTGCTTTCAATTGTGGTCAATGAAAATTACAAATTTTCCTTTTCAAATGTAGTTAAAATTAATTGGCAGTGAAAATTTTAAATAAGTAACAACATAACAAAATTTTAAGTGAACAAGAGTATTATAAGCAATCGTGTAAAGAAAAAGAAAAACTATTTTTAAATAGAAAAAAGGTGATAGGCATAAATAACGAGAAAAATAAAAAATAAAATTACAAAACCAATGCACTATTCGACGACTAAATAAATAATATAGCAAAAACAACAACACAAACAATGGAGCAACAACTGCCTTTCACTACTACTACAGAGAGAAATACTGAAAACCTGGTGGAACTGGATACATTGGAAAAAATGAACACAAATACGCATAAAAAAGTACGACTGCCTATTTTAGGCATGACATGTCAAAGTTGTGTAAAAAATATTGAAGGCACAATTGCCACAAAACCAGGTATTATCACATGTAGAGTGGATTTGGACGAAAATGCTGGCTACTTCACCTACGATACATCACAAACAAGTCCCTCAAAAATTGCCTTTGATATTGATGACATGGGGTTTGAATGCTCTTATAATGAAAGTTTAAATAGCGAACAAAATGGTCAGGCACTTGAAAAGTGTCTAGTGAGAGTAATAGGCATGACCTGCCAAAGTTGTGTTAAAAATATTGAGGGTAATATTGGTTCCAGACCAGGTATTAAAAACATCAATGTTAGCTTGGAAGACAAACTGGCCAAAGTGGAGTATGATTCTTGCATTCTAAAGGCTGCGGAGATAGCTGAGATGATAGATGATATGGGCTTTGAAGCTTCATTATTGGACAACAACTCTTCAGCTGTAGTTACTTCAAATACAACACCCCAGCATTCAGCTTTAACAACAAACGTTTCACCCCAAAAACAAAAATCATCTTCAGCTAATGGCCACATAATTTCCTTGCCTATTGAGGATGAACTTTTATCCAAATGTTTTCTGCACATACGTGGTATGACTTGTGCCAGTTGTGTGGCTACAATTGAAAAACATTGTCGCAAAATTTATGGAATAGATAGTATTCTGGTCGCTTTATTGGCTGCCAAAGCGGAAGTAAAATATAATGCCAATGTTATAACACCCGAAAGTATAGTTAAATCTATAACAGAATTGGGGTTTCCTTCAGAGTTGATAGACGAACCCAATAGTGGCGAGGCTAATGTAGAAGTGGAAATTAAAGGCATGACTTGTGCTTCATGCGTTAATAAAATAGAGACTTATGCGAGGAAATTAAAGGGTGTTACGGATGCATCGGTTACTTTATTAACAAAAAGGGGTGAGTAATGAAGTGCACTAACAAACAACAATTTAAAAAAAATTCATAAAACATTGTTTAAAGTAAAGCAGGGTTTGAGTTGCAAACTAATTTATTTATATTTATACCTACTACCATGTGAATATAGATTTTGTCATTCCCTTTGTTACATTATCAACAAAGACCCTATAAAGTATAAATGTGTATTCAAGCCATGCCTGCCAGTCTGTGCGTTTGTGTGGAAGATAAAAAAAATCAGTCTATTATTTCTTCTAGCTTCCATAGAAAAGTGCTAAGGGAACAGATTTTTGGCATTTAATTGTCAGGAGTTACAAATACAATTACAAATCATATTCTTACATAAGTTACCGAGCAATAGTCACTTGGACTTTCAGCCCGTTGTAGTGAAACAGATCAGAGTCTCTGGCGGAAATATAACCCCAAATTCTTTTTTAAGATCTTTTTCCAGAACATGGTCGCTTTTCACAACAGTTCGAATTTTTTTTTAAGAAGTCAGGAAAATAGTACCTATATCATCTTTTTTATAAAACGTTTTTTATAAAAATTGCATAGTATTTGTTTTGTAAAAATTAAGACATAAAAGAGGTGATAATTTAAAGTTGTAATCGGAATTATTATAAAACCGTGAAGTTAGATTAAAAATTAAAAAAAAGGTTGATACCTAGATATTTCTTAATTATAACAAAAAAATTATGAATTTTAATTAAAAATTTTAAAATTCTGAAATACTATTGGAAATTGGATTTTTATATAAAAAAAGAAATACATTTTTTTAAAATTTTGCTCTTATTTGTTTATTTTTTTGTTTTTATTTATTTATTAAAAAAAGAGAAAAAATTTATTGTGTAATTCGCTTTTTTTCTTTGTTTTAAGCACTTTTATTTTGTAACTGGGATTTAAAAATTGCTCCAAGGGTTAAAGTAAAGAGTACCTATATACAGTCTTTTTTTTACATTTGTAAACATTTAATTTTTAAAATAGCATACCCATTGTTTTAAAACAACTCTCATTTGTTACTAGTTTTTTATACATTTTTTACTTTAACTTAAAACTACATACAACAAAAACAAGATACATACTTCAAATGTACATTCATACCTGCCTTTACTTGTTGCTGAGCTTTTGGTCATGCATTTAACTTTTGTTTTAAGGTCATTATTTGGATTATTTTATAATGGATTGTTTAAACTTTTTATATGTATGTATGTATGTATTGAAACCTTGAAATATATCTTATTTTTGTTTTATTAAAAAATACCTATTTAAATAATTGTAAAAAAATATTTCAAATTATCTGTTTTTTGCTTGAAGAAAAATGGGTGTAGTAGGTGGCAAGGCCCATCTATCAGGTCTGCTTACTTGTACAAAAACAAAACACTTTTTCTTTTAAGCTGTCAAAAACTTACTACCATATAGGTATACTTACAAAGCAAAAGGAAAAAACGTGTATTGTAAACAACTTTTGAAAGCTCAAAAGAACGAAAACAATGATCATCAGGCTTCTTGTGCAGACCCTTTCAATGGGCCTTGGTAGGTGGATTTAATAATTACAAGATTTGATTTTTTTTTTTCTTGTCGGTTTGTTGTTTAAGCACAGGTGTTTCTGATTTGACAATTCGTGGTCGGTGTTCGTTGAACTCCGCATCGTTCCGGTGCATAGAACCGACTGTTGTGGGAACATGTCGGTTTGTTCTTCTTGATACTTTTATAACCCTTTTTTTTAATTACCCTTTTGTATAATTTGTATCTATTTCGTGCTACTTTTTGTCCCTTTTTAGAAATAGAACTTACATTTTGTTTTTTGACAACACAGTATTTGTAAATAGTAAAAACGTTCATGTAGCAAGCATATCTTTTATGCACAGCTTTGCCGTTGTGTCGTTAAAGTGACAAATTTTACAACTCGTCAAGTCCTGAGCTTTTAGGAGAGAAGAAGGGAAAAGAGAATGCCATTTCCCTTCCCCTCTCTCCTCAAGACTTGACGAGGTAAATTTGACGTGTGTGAACCGGCACTTATATATCATTTTAAATTAATTGATCCCTGCAAATAATAGGACCAGTCAAAACACGCGTGTAAAGAGTAGTCCACAAGGGACCAGGACTAGTCCACAAGTAACCCAAACGTATGGAAAAAACCTGGTCTATTTAACATTACGATGTCCTAGGAGAGGACCATATAACCCACCTTTGGACCACTAAGGAGTAGTTTTAAAACTACTCCATGGTATATAACCCACCTTTGGACCAGTAAGGAGTAGTTTTAAAACTACTCCATGGTATACTCAAGAGGATTAGTTTTGAAGTCGTTTAAACACGAAAGCATGTCGTTAAAAAACGAAGACAATTCGTCTCACTACAAACACTTTTTAACAATGGCATGGTCCATGCTTGCATTACATCGGACTAGTCCATGGAGTAGTCCATTTTATCAAAATGGGTCAGGTGGTCCAATTTTATTTGCAGGGATACTACTTTTTGACCATTTTTGGAGTTGTATCAAAAATTATTAAAAAGACACGAGTATTAATGTTTTTATGATTATTAAAACCCGTATCTATAAAATACAAACAAAATATGTATATGAATATTATATTAAAATTGTTTCCCAAATCAGATATAATTTTTAGAGCGGAGGCTTTTGCCAACGATTTTAAGTTATAAGAAAGTAAGAAAAATAACAAAACGTATGTATGAGGCCAAATGCTGAAAAGTTTCAATTTGAGGTCGGAAATTTAAACAATATATTTAACGCAAATATTTACTTAAATTCGTTGCATTTATATTTTATTTACCACAAAGTATGTAGTGTTTCAGCTAAACAAAAAATAAAAATTATTTTATATAAAAAGACCCCCCCCCACAAAATCGTTATAAAATAAAGCCCCAAAAGGGTTTTGGCGGATAACTTAATTTTTAAATTTATAACGAAAGCGTTTTTGGGCTCAAGGACTTTCAACTTTATGGTGTAACTTACACTGGCTTCGCCAACTAAAGCTTTTCTGCATAAACATCCTTCGGACGGGCGCAATAATGTTCATCTCTTTGGTATACCAAACACTGGCTTCGCTAAGTAAAGCTGCTCTGCATAGCCGGCCTTGAGTTGGGCGCAATTGTACAGTTTTGGTTTAAAAATTCGCGCGATAGATCGCTTGGTTGAGACTTAAGTAAGGAACGGAATAGTCGTAGTAGTACAACATTACGAATAGCGCTGCAAGCTGTCAGAAGTTAAAAACGGCAGTTTCAAAGTATTGTCAAGGGAATACGTAGTTGTAGTAGTCGTTGCAGTTGAAGTTAAGCGCAATATTCGAAATTTTAAACTTTTTGCGCTACAGAGCATTCGTCAGCTTCTACTACAACTACTTTATTCTTGTTTATTGTTCAGGCCTTAAGGTAGAAGTACATAACACGCGTTAGTGCGCGCGCGCTCTGTCGTCTCCTGTCAAAAAAAGTTAAACTAGTTTATTTTCAAAGAACAAGCTACATGCAAAATATTTTGACGAGTTTGCGCCGGAAAGTTGGTTAACTTTGAACTTTTTACCGCGTTGTATATTTTTGACAAGTAATCAGCTGACAATAAAAAAAAAACAATTTAACCAATTTGTGAATCATGAAAAAAAACTTATTGAAGAGCTTACAAAACACATACAACCGTATTCAAAACGAAAATTTGTGTACTCCGGCTATACTCCGCTCATCGAGTGAGCAACTAAAATGTTAATTAAGCTTAATCACCATTTAGTCAAAACACTTTTAAATCGCCCGATTAAGAAAAATTTTAACATCTCTGTTTTAGTTAAATTCAATTGATAGAAACAGCAAATTGACAGCAGTTGATTAGGAGTTAAAAAGTCTTTGATCATTCGATAATCATAGTTTATTAAAAAGTTTTTTGAATAAGAAATCCTTAATCAGGGGATATGCAGTAACTAAATTTTTGTTTTGAATACGGGTGATAATATTTATATAAAAAGAATAAATTCAATAAAATAACATAATCTTGATATACTTTCGAACCCGTTTTTAATGCAAAAATAAGTAAACAAATAAAAAACAGCTGATAGTAATGGCTTTTGTAACGCGTGTTGTGTAACTTGCAATTTTTTACGCGGTAAATTTTTTAAACGCACGTTACTCGTCGACGAACTAACGCGTGCTATGTACTTCCACCTTTAGGCCGGGCGCAAGGATTTCCTACTCTACGATATATCAAACACCGGCTTCGCTTACTAAAGCTTCTATGCACAGGCGGCCTTCGGCCGGGCGCAAGACTTTCTCCTCTATGGTACAATAAACAACGGTTTCGCTAAAAAAAAGCAAAGCTTCTCTGCGTAATCGGCATTTGGTCGGGCACCGGAACGAAAATCGTTCCGGTGCATAGAACCGACTGTTGTGGGAACATGTCGGTTTGTTCTTCTTGATACTTTTATAACCCTTTTTTTTAATTACCCTTTTGTATAATTTGTATCTATTTCGTGCTACTTTTTGTCCCTTTTTAGAAATAGAACTTACATTTTGTTTTTTGACAACACAGTATTTGTAAATAGTAAAAACGTTCATGTAGCAAGCATATCTTTTATGCACAGCTTTGCCGTTGTGTCGTTAAAGTGACAAATTTTACAACTCGTCAAGTCCTGAGCTTTTAGGAGAGAAGAAGGGAAAAGAGAATGCCATTTCCCTTCCCCTCTCTCCTCAAGACTTGACGAGGTAAATTTGACGTGTGTGAACCGGCACTTATATATCATTTTAAATTAATTGATACTACTTTTTGACCATTTTTGGAGTTGTATCAAAAATTATTAAAAAGACACGAGTATTAATGTTTTTATGATTATTAAAACCCGTATCTATAAAATACAAACAAAATATGTATATGAATATTATATTAAAATTGTTTCCCAAATCAGACATAATTTTTAGAGCGGAGGCTTTTGTCAACGATTTTAAGTTATAAGAAAGTAAGAAAAATAACAAAACGTATGTATGAGGCCAAATGCGGAAAAGTTTCAATTTGAGGTCGGAAATTTAAACAATAGATTTAACGCAAATATTTACTTAAATTCGTTGCATTTATATTTTATTTACCACAAAGTATGTAGTGTTTCAGCTAAACAACAAATAAAAATTATTTTATATAAAAAGACCCCCCCCCACACAAAATCGTTATAAAATAAAGCCCCAAAAGGGTTTTGGCGGATAACTTAATTTTTAAATTTATAACGAAAGCGTTTTTGGGCTCAAGGACTTTCAACTTTATGGTGTAACTTACACTGGCTTCGCCAACTAAAGCTTTTCTGCATAAACATCCTTCGGACGGGCGCAATAATGTTCATCTCTTTGGTATACCAAACACTGGCTTCGCTAAGTAAAGCTGCTCTGCATAGCCGGCCTTGGGTTGGGCGCAATTGTACAGTTTTGGTTTGAAGAATCGCGCGATAGATCGCTTGGTTGAGACTTAAGTAAGGAACGGAATAGTCGTAGTAGTACAACATTACGAATAGCGGTGCAAGCTGTCAGAAGTTAAAAACGGCAGTTTCAAAGTATTGTCAAGGGAATACGTAGTTGTAGTAGTCGTTGCACTTGAAGTTAAGCGCAATATTCGAAATTTTAAACTTTTTGCGCTACAGAGCATTCGTCAGCTTCTACTACAACTACTTTATTCTTGTTTATTGTTCAGGCCTTAAGGTAGAAGTACATAACACGCGTTAGTGCGCGCGCGCTCTGTCGTCTCCTGTCAAAAAAAGTTAAACTAGTTTATTTTCAAAGAACAAGCTACATGCAAAATATTTTGACGCGTTTGCGCCGGAAAGTTGGTTAACTTTGAACTTTTTACCGCGTTGTATATTTTTGACAAGTAATCAGCTGACAATAAAAAAAAACAATTTAACCAATTTGTGAATCATGAAAAAAAAACTTATTGAAGAGCTTACAAAACACATACAACCGTATTCAAAACGAAAATTTGTGTACTCCGGCCATACTCCGCTCATCGAGTGAGCAACTAAAATGTTAATTAAGCTTAATCACCATTTAGTCATGAGTTTATTCAAAACACTTTTAAATCGCCCGATTAAGAAAAATTTTAACATCTCTGTTTTAGTTAAATTCAATTGATAGAAACAGCAAATTGACAGCAGTTGATTAGGAGTTAAAAAGTCTTTGATCATTCGATAATCATAGTTTATTAAAAAGTTTTTTGAATAAGAAATCCTTAATCAGGGGATATGCAGTAACTAAATTTTTGTTTTGAATACGGGTGATAATATTTATATAAAAAGAATAAATTCAATAAAATAACATAATCTTGATATACTTTCGAACCCGTTTTTAATGCAAAAATAAGTAAACAAATAAAAAACAGCTGACAGGAATGGCTTTTGTAACGCGTGTTGTGTAACTTGCAGTTTTTGACGCGCTAAAGTTTATAAACGCACGATACTTGTCGACGAACTAACGCGTGTTATGTACTTCCACCTTTAGGCCGGGCGCAAGGATTTCCTACTCTACGATATATCAAACACCGGCTTCGCTTACTAAAGCTTCTATGCACAGGCGGCCTTCGGCCGGGCGCAAGACTTTCTCCTCTATGGTACAATAAACAACGGTTTCGCTAAAAAAACCAAAGCTTCTCTGCGTAATCGGCATTTGGTCGGGCACAAGGCCGAAAATTCTTATGCAGAAAAGCTTTATTTAGCTAATCCGGTGTATTTCAGTTTTTTTTTTTTTTTTGCTTTATATTTCATGCCTCCCTCCTTTTTTGTGCTATATGGTTACACAGTTGTACAATTATAATAGGGTAGCCAGATTTTGAATTCGGAAAAACAGTACATTGGTTATGAAAAAACAGTACATTCAAGAAAAAAACAGTACATTTTTTTACGAAACCATAACTAAATATTTACAACTCTTGATCACCAATAATATAAAGAAATAGACTTCAAACATCAACATCAAAGGAAAGATTTACATTTAATGGTATTTTATATACAAAATCACACCATTTGCGTTTATAAAGCATACACCACAAACGAAGCATTTGGCCATTGTATCATTTTCCAATGTATAATGTTTAAATATCTTAGTTTATATTTAACTTAAAAAACTTATTCATTGATTGGGTTAGTAGAATTTTCTTAAAACATATTGGTATTTAAAGCAATTTTCACCACACACATATTGTCGAACTATCGCATAAATTTCAGAAAATATTTGTTTCTTTCTTTAATTTAAACGGTAGTCATATGTCTTAAAATAAAAACACGAAAATATATGAAGGATGTGAGCAACTCCTTATTTAATCTGTTTATTTTTGACAAAACAATAGACGCAGTACAAAAATTCTAATTATTTTACAACTTTTTTGTTTGCAAAACAACAATTTCTTTAAACTAAATATTGTAAAATAGAGTGTGCAACAAAATTAGGGTCATCGCCACCAGCCTCAACACTTGCACCGCGCAATGAAAGTAGACTACTAGTAGAGCAAATCTGCAAAAAGGTTTGGAAAAATTAGTTCGGGCTCCCGAAATATGGGCCCCTAAAGTTTTTACATTTTTTGAAAAGGCGTTTGGTATAAGACAAAATAAATATACTAAATGTACTTCTGAGCTATTGTAGATGTCTTCAGTAGAATCGTATTGCGATTCTTTTCTTAGAATTTATTAACCCTCTAACTCTCATTTTAAGGGGTAATTTTTGCCCTTTTTTCCAACTCTTAAAAAAAGGATACTAAAACGGCACTTATAAGAGTTAAAATGCTCTACCAATATTTTCTGCATCAAATTTCTCTAGGGGTCTCTAAGACCAAAAATTATCCAATGTAAGTAAAACGGGTTTTCGAAATTCCGGGCCTTGATTTTTTTTAATTTTTCGAAGTTAAAAAAATTACAAAAATTACCCCTTAGAATGAGTGTTAGAGGGTTAATATATTCTATGAAAAGAACTGCCATACATTTCTACTGAAGACATCTGAAATAGTCTTTTAGGTCAGAAGTACATTTAGTATATTTTTTTGACTTGTACCAAACGCCCTTTCAAGAAATTCAAAAATTTCAATGCCCGAAATTTCAAGAATTCTTTTAACCCTAATAAGTGCCGTCTTGTATACTTTTGTTTAAGAGTTGTAAAAAAGGTCAAAAATTACCCCTCAAAATGAGAGTTAGAGAGTAAATAAATTCTAAGATAAGGATATTATGACAATATGGCTTGATAGCATACCGTTAAAAATTCCCAAATGTGTTTTATTTAAAAACGATTTTTCTTAATATCTTTGTTTTTTGGACACTAATCTTAAAAATCAGTACAGAAAACAGTACAAAGTGTTAAAAACAGTACATTTGCGTACTGTTTTGGGTGTTGTGCATAAAACAGTACAATTGATAAAAATCAGTACATGTACTGTTAAAAACAGTACGTCTGGCAACCCTAAATTATAATGAGAAGAAAATTTAATCAAAATTCACCAGAAAAGCACTTCTATGCAGCGTTGCCAGAATGAAGATTTTATCTTATTTTTGAAGATTTTTTGACCAAAATAAGATTTGAAGATCTTTTTTCTCAAATTAACTGCTTGTTTGTAGAACGCGAGCACAAAAGTGACTCGCTTAACTTACATTTAAAACAAAAACAAATTTTTAAATTTTGTTTTTGTTTTAAATGTAAGTTAAACGAGTCACTTTTGCGCTCGCGTTCTACAAACAGGCAGTTAGATTTTTTTATTTTTAGAAATAAAAATTCTTAACTTAAAGTTTGTAAAACAACAACAATACTTTTTTTGCACTTTTTTAAACAGTCAATTTTTAAAACAAAGAGGTTTTGTATCAGCTCGAAAACCGTATTTTTAAAGAACAAAAAAGTTCATTTATGTACCTATTTAGAACCAAAAGGTAAAACTAATGGAACTTAAACCTAGGATTACCGTCTTGGTATGGCCAGACCAAATTTGTATTTTGCTTGCAATATTTTTCGAATATAACAAAAAAACAGGGGCGTAAATTCTATAAATGATTTGTGCTGAATCGAATGAAACTAATTTGGATTCGATTGGAGCAAATTAGTGGGGTGAAATTCTATTTTTATGTAAAAGTCTATGAAATTACCATCCATCTTGCCAGACCATTTTTTTCAATACATATTAATCTTTGATATTTTTATTTAGGCTTGAGTTCATCAAATTCAATTTTCATTAAATTATTATTTTTACTGAAGGAAGGACTTTTTACAACATGAATTTTTATTAAATTTTATTTTGATAATTTGCTTGGCTGAGCTGGGGCTCGAACCCGGGTTGAAGAATCACCATCTTCTTTCATCAGTATTCTTTGCGTTCTAACCTCTGCATCACTGCGGTGCCTGCCAATCAACAGTCAAACATCAATATTTAACCAGTGATACTGGTGGTTCGAAATTTGCTGTAATTATAATTTTTCAATTTATTTACATGTTGCATCCTTTTCTTCTGTTTCTTTTTGTATTCTTTCTGTGAAGACTTTGTCTTGAAAACCTGAATACATTTGTTTATTATGTTTTTTGTCCACTTTCGTCGACATTTTATTTGTACAACTTGAAGTACAAATGTAAGCATTAGAGCTTGTGCCATAGCTATATTAAAAACAATTGTGATTTTATTTGAACTGTTAATTTTTAATCTTTGATATTTTTAGTTAGGCTTGAGTTCATCAAATTTAATTTTCATTATTATATTATTATTCACCCCTATCGTGAAAAATTTTTCCCTCGTAAATTTTCCCCTTTTCACATATTTGCGATCATGAACAACTCCCATGAAAAAATGTAATTCAAAGGAGAATAATAACGTGAAAAAATGTTCACGGGAAAAAATTCCCCTTGTCGTGAAAAATTTTTTCCCTCGTAATTTGTTCACATTTCCCTTAGATTTTCTCACTTTATTTTTGCTAGGGAACAGAACATGTATGTAAGACGCTCCTCCTATAAATCGAATATTAAAGGTTAATAAAGTTAAAAAGTTATAAACCGATATATTGCTCAACAAAATGCAAAACAACAGGTCGATTGCTTGCGGATTTGTAAAGCATTCGATTCTTGGTGGCAGAATTTTGGAAAATATTTTACAACATTAAATTTAAAAAGTGCTAAAAACTAACGTTGTAACCAAACTATCCCTCCAATACTAAATATTTTGCGTTATTATTTTATATTTTCTTTACAATATATACTTGTATATTTTTTAACAAAAATTTCATTGATTTTTAATTTTCTTAATCTTTCTTCTTTTTTTTGCATTCACTGGAACTGATAGCGTGAAAATTTTTTCACATGAGATTCACGATTGCTTTTTTCCCTTCGAGGGGAATGAAAATTTCATGGGAACCAAAATTCCACTTGTTATTCACGATAGGGGTGATTATGTGGTGATTTTTGAAACGTGTAAATTCAACCCGGGTTCGAGCCCCAGCTCAGCCAAGAAAATTATCAAAATAAAATTTAATACAAATTCATGTTGTAAAAATTCCTTCCTTCAGTAAAAATAATAATTTAATGAAAATTAAATTTGATGAACTCAAGCCTAACTAAAAATATCAAAGATTAAAAATTAACAGTTCAAATAAAATCACAATTATTCCTTTTTCAATATTTTTCAAATAAGACAAAAAAATC
This sequence comes from Pollenia angustigena, assembly GCA_930367215.1. Classification (NCBI taxonomy): domain Eukaryota; kingdom Metazoa; phylum Arthropoda; class Insecta; order Diptera; family Polleniidae; genus Pollenia; species Pollenia angustigena. The sequence continues at coordinate 26,610,655 of OV884059.1, forward strand.
AAAAAACGGAAACGTAAATTCTAAAAATGATATGTTGTGAATTGAATGAATCAAGCTTAAATCAAGTCAGAAAACTACGGCCCGTTATGAGATAATTCAATTTAACTACAAAAACCAAGCGAAAAACTACATATTCGATGACTTGCATGTAAAATAAAATAATATCTGTGGCATTTTGACAAAACATCTTAAGTCGAGATAAGATAGCAAAAAAGTTTTTTAAAAAAACTCGGTGAAAAAATCATTTTTATTAAATAATAAAATAAATCAAAATTAAAGAAAAATTTCGTTTATAATACAAAATTTTAAAAACTTAAACAAAAATGTTTTTTGAATGAAAATTCGCATGATTAACAACATTTTTTCAACTTTTTAAATTCGAGTTAAGATGTTTTGTCAAAATGCCACAGATATATATGTATATATTTTCCTTTCACTCCTCTTGGGAGCATAGGGCCATAAAATAAAATAATAAATTTGTATAATCTAAAATAATAATACAATAAAAAGAAATATTTATTCACTTTTTATTTAATTGCGGTTTTTTAGCTGTTCTAGTTGGGGTCTGGCCTGACCAAGAGGAGAATTAAGTGGTAAAAAGTTACCAAGGGTTAAGAAGCTTTTGGTTTGAAAATTCCACATTCCATGTTTTTGATCATTTTTAAACAAAGTATATATACATTAGTGCTTTACAATGTCTTTTAAAAGTTGCACCAACATTATTTGAATAACAATTCCATTAGTAATATATTTAGCAAAATCCATATATTTTCAATGGCCTTTTTTAAATGCAATTTTCTTCAAATGCCTTCGATATAACAACGGTATCAAAAACAAGTAAGAAAGTATAGTCGGCCAAGCCCGACCATATGATACCCTACACCCCAGTATTTAAAAACACATCATGCTTATGTGTCCGTGTAAATATGGATTTATCTTTGTTTATAAACTTCATGAAAATCGGGTTGAAAGTTTGTGAGAGGCAGAAATTGCCCCCTGCCTCCCCTTGTGGTCCTTTTTTTTTTAAACTGTATAGCTAATATGTCCCTATAGATATGGATCTATATATGTTTTAAATTTCATTAAAATCGGGTTGAGAGGCAGAAATTGACCCTATCTCCCCTCGTGGTCCGATTTTTTTAAAAATGTATACATTTTGTGTCCATATAGATCTATGTTTTGAATTTCATTAAAATCGGTCTGATAGTTTCTGAGAGGAAGAAATTTCCCCCTATCTTCCCTCGTGGTCCTACGATTCGGCCCATTTTCAGTAGGCTTGGTCCTTGTGCCAATAAGAACCTATGACCCAAATTTTATCAAATTATCTCTATAATTGCGACCTGTAATTTGCGCACAAGGTTACATGGACAGCCAGCCGGACGGACATCGTTAGTTCGATTCAGAAAGTGATTCTGAGTAGATCGGTATACTTTAAGGTGGGTCTAGGACCACAATTTTAAGGCGTTACACACATCAGCACAAATGCATAAAAATATAATAATAATTTGAATACCCTTAAGATTTCATATGATGTATGAGCTTCATAACTCCCAAACTAAAATTTTTTTGCCCAAAATTTGTTTAGCTCTAATTACTTCCAAAAAATTTTTAGCTCTTATTACTTCTTTATTTAGATGGATTTTTCACGTTCTTATTTATTATTATAATGTATTTCACTTTAAATAGTTTCCATAAGAAGTATTTCCTTTAAATAAATTAATAATTTTTGCTTCTTTGCCCTTATTATTAAAAATTTTAAGATTTTTCTCTTCAAAAAAAAGACTTTTTTTCGCCAAATGAAGATTTTCCTTCCAACTCTTCTGGCATCACTGCTTCTATGTTTTATGTTCTATCCAGTGTTGCCAGAAGTAGGGGAAAATCCCTACATGATAGTATTTTTGTTACTTAGTAAAAGCGTCAGATTTTTCATAATCTCCAAAATGTAGGGATTTTGCGTCATATCGTATTATATAGAAAATGAATGCTGAAAAAAACGTTTTTTAATGATATTTTATTGTCTAAGATGGTCGAAAAAATTTTCCCCCTAAAATAGCTTCAAAATATACCTATTTCCAGAGTTTTTTGTTGTTTATGTTTTTTCTAAGTTAGGGTGAGTTCCAAAACATCAGTTGCAAAGCAACTCGCTTTTTTAAGTGCTTTCTATCCCACGGGCTCCCAACGTTGAGTACGGGATAACACCTAATGTTGAAAGGCTTAATTGAATTTTATTAAAAGTACATACACATTTATTATTTTTTTAGTTCTGTACTTATTTTACTTATTGTACAAACTAATGTTTTTTTCTTCTATTTTTAAATAAATAATAAGTAGGGATTTGTGTAGGGAAAAATCGGATTTTTATTAGCATGTGTAGGTATTTTTTCGAAAAATCCATTGGCAACACTAGTTCTATCACATCGACTGGAGCTCTATTAAGAAATTATTGTCTTAATCCAAAATGTATTAACAAACACTCAATTTACATGATGAATTTTATGACGTCCAATTTTAGACGTCATTTTTTGTTTGGTAGCAAGCGGTGTAGAGAAGAAAGAGGAAGAGAAAACAGAAATCATGTCTATTTATCTACCCCTCTTTCTTCTCTACACCGCTTGCTACCAAACAAAAAAATGACGTCCAAAATTCATCATGTAAATTGAGTGAAAGTGACCTCAGTACTACAACAATGAAACAATAAAAAAAAACAACAACATGCATTTCGTTGCTAGAATTGAGACGGCAAGTGTCAAAATGCCTTATAAAAAAAAGTAAATAAACAAAAAAAATTACGACAAACGTCACACACGAAGAAAATTACTGCAAACAGCTTCGCTTGTGAGGTCACTTTATTAGTACATTCTGGCCTTAATCTTGCAAACATAACGTCTTTTTCACATTTATGTATGTAAATTTTATGTAATTTACACATAACAAAGAAGCAGCTGTGTTTTGTTTGTAAACAAAAACTTATATTTTTAAATACATTTCACCTAAAAAATCTTTAAAAAAACACACACAATTTAAAGAAAACATACTCGTATTATTTAAATAAATTTTTTTTAGTTTTACATTAAATCTTTTTTTTATTTGTTTTATTTCGTTTGTTTATTTTGTTGATAATAATATTTTCTTAAAAAGTTAAAAAAGCAATAGTGTTGTTTAAATAAATACATACATACATAAATAAAACAGATATAATAATGAAAATTTGGAGATACAAAATATTATCTACGCCCTAAAAAACGTTTTATTTGCAAAGAATATTTTATGCCGATCCTATTAAACCAGGTTTATTAGGATCAATGGGAATTAAAGGTTTCAACTGTTATTAAAAAAATAACAGTTGTTGAACCAAAAAGCTGAAGAAAGATATGAAGTTTCCCGTATTTCCCATTATGGTATTATTTTTAACCTCCAGTAAAGTATCAAAAATTGCAGTATTGTAGTGGGGGCTCATAATTTAGTACGAATATGTTAATGAATGGAGAAAAATGTTTTGTAATAATAGTACATACCAAAAATAGTTACGATAATACCCCTTAAACGTTCGAATTTTGAAAAAGTACCAAATTTATTATTAATTAGATTTCTGTATGACGTGCTAAGTTCCCAATTTTTCATATTTGATAAATACACTAAGGGAAAGCTAGCTAGGGAAAGCTAGCTTCTATGCTATATATGTATATATATATATATATATATATATATATATATATATATATATATTTTTTTTTTGATAACTTTCGAATTTTACTTTGGACTTCAAGAATAATTCTTGACAAAAATTATTAAAAACAGAAGTAAAGAAGAACATGTAAATCGATTAAAATAGATAATCATTCACGACAAATTCGATCCACTAAGGGGAATAACGTTTGGTTTAAAAATTGATGTTTGACTATTAACTGCCAGCCGTTGTCAATGGCGGTAAGTGTTAAACGGCAAACTCCTGTGAAGAGATAGTGTGGTTTACTATCGAAACATGTCAGATCAAACTGTCCGTTAAAACCTGGGTTCGATTCCCAGGTCAATTAAGAATGAAAAATTATCAATAAATTTGAATTAATTTCATGTTGTAAAATTCCTTTCTTCATAAAAATAATTTGATGAAAATTAAATTTGATGAACTTTAGCCTGTTTAAAAATATTAAAATTTGGATTAAAACCCATGAACCGTTCAATAAATTAACCACATACTAATTATTGTAAATTATTTAAACTACCCAGTTGGCCATGTCTTGAAGACATCCTTAACGACGCTTGTATGACCATAGAAAATTCTTGACGACGCGTGGGCGACCGTCCAAACAAATCGTTGACGACTTTTTCACACAAGTGTCCGGAAAATCGTTCACGATTTTGAGCGACAGTATCACTCATATGTCGTTGACGTTCATTTGGGCGACACAGTCATGGACGATCATATGAGGCCGTCAGCGCAAAAGTGGTGTAAGCCTTAATTTTTTATACCCTGACTTTTCTACCCCAAATTGATTAAAACTGCGAAAATAAAATAAGAAACTAGTTTATCTCTTGTTTTACCAATCACTAACAGAAAGCGTTGCAAAAGTTTGTGTTGCATTTATTTATTTTTGCTCTACTTATAATACAAAAGGAGCCATAAGCCACACAAATATGAAATAAATGTAATGTTGCTTATACCGCTTTTGAGCTGCGTCAGCTCATATAGGCGACACTGTCGTTGACGATATATGGGCAACACAGTCGTTGACTATATATGGGCGAGCTGGTCAGAACAGAGCAGATTGTATGATAGAAAAGTGGCCTGGGTAAAGGGCTTGAGGATTTATATACTAAAAGGTCATATAGACTTCCCGACGACTGCATTGTATTTTTGGCGGAGGTCTAGGGTCTTTGAAGGCCGAAGAATTGGCAAGGGATAACATTTCCAGGGCTTGAAGGTCACTATTGTGGACAGCCCTTGATGGGCTGTTTTGTGAATTCCAGACTAGTGTAGAAGATTGTAGAAGAGCTCTATGGAAAATATTAGGAGAACATGTCGTGAGTGTATGCTAGATACATGGTCACTGCAACATCACCAGTAATGAAATGGCCGATGAGTTTACGAGACTGGGGATACTGGCTGTGTGGAGGCAGTCAAAGCTCTAATAGGGATTTGATTTATTACGGAATGGGTTCTAAACGTCACATATGGCAATGTAGTGAGCGTTAATTGCTTATTGACCCTTCAATTCACGTATGTCCCAATTGAAGCACAGCCGCGAATAACATTGTAAGTAACAAATCAGAAAAGCAAAAAAAAAATCATTTTAAAAGGCAGGATTATTTATTTTTAAATTTAAAAAATAATGATAATAAAAGCAAAACATCAAGAAATTTTAAATCACATACAAAATTGCAGTTTTCAATTTTTTTAGTAGAGGACAACGTAAGCGACCATTGCATGCATTTTGTCGACAATCTGTTTTGAAACACGACAAAATATGGTCGCTTATGTTGTCCTCAATAAGATATTATTGAAGACAAGATAAGCATTATTGCAACGTCAATGTGTTTTGAAACATGACAAAAAAAATGCAATGGCCGCTTACGTTATCCTCATTAAAGTAGTAAATACGATTTTAATCACGACAAAATACACGTTTTGTTACTGAAATTATCTTCATCAACGTTATATAGACGACAAATTCAAAAAATGTCCTGAAGACATCGTTGACGGCATTTGCGTCTATGGCCATTTTGCCAACTGGGTAGAAGAATATTTAAAATATTTACATTACAAATACAAGAAATTCAAATAAGTATTATCAATTACATGCATATTGAATAAGCAGTTTCTTTGTTATAAACTGTTCTAATTGACAAATAAATACATATAAACAAAATATAAGCAACATTTTGTTTAATAAACAAAAATCACAACAAAAAAAACAGCAATCTGCTGATATAAAGAAAAACATAGAAAAATATATCGCTCATTTGCTTGAACAACGTCATAAGTAAACAATTTCAAATTTTTTCTGAATTCCATGAATACATAGTTTTTTATATAGTGGCAATCATATATATTATTTCTAAAGCACTTTTTTTTGTCGGTTGCAAATATCTCCCGTACCACCGCATCAAATTTAATGAATGATATCTCATTTTAAAGCTTATTTTTAACACTAATGACGAAAAATAATTAGAAATTGAAAAATTAATATTTTCATTGATAAAGGATTTGTACGGGCAAAAAGTTAACGAAGTATTATAAAAGCATTTAAACATATCGTTAGCTAAAATGCAAAAAGACCTAACTAACAAAAATATAATTTTACAGGAGAAGCAAAAAACTTTGTAAAGTGAAAACTATAAACATGTCAGAAAAACATGCATTGATAAGTCGGCCATGGAATTCTTCAACCAATTTTCAGAGAAAACCATTTCATTATATTTTCTTAGAAAAAAATGTGTAATTACGTCGTTTTGCATACATCAAACAATAAAACTTGTAGTTACGTCCCTTTGTTTTTTGTTAATAAAAGCGCAATTTTTGATCGCAGAAGTGTACAATTTTGTCAAGACATGTAATTTTATAGCATTCATAATAATCAATCAAAAACTCGATTTTGAATTTTTTGTTAGTTACATCTTTTTGCATTTTAGTTAACGATATGTATGTATGTATGTAAATATGTATGATATATATTATGATTTCTAATACTTTTATACTTTTAATAAAATGTATTGAAGTTACTAAAATTTATATTTATTATTTTTATTTTATGTTACAAAAATGACAACTAACGGTGCGAAATATTCGCACGGGTAATCTAGTTATTTCATATTGTAAACTTAACACTTGAGAAAAGAATACAATTTTCTTTTTCTATGTTTCTGTAAAACTACTATTTTTGAGTCATGACGGTGTTGCAGCAAATGAGCGATGTGTAATTATAAAAATGTTATGTATTTGAAAATCAAATGATAATTTCTTGATGTTAGATAAGATTCATAGAAAACTCCTAGTTATAGCAAAAGTAAAAAAAAAAAATTATTAAGCTATTTTTTTGCTTCTACTATTTTAAATATTCGTTTATTTATTATACGATAAATAAATACGCTGTTTATGAGGAAATTTTATTGTTTAATAAAAAAAAATTAATAAAGAAAAAAGACAAGGAATGATCTTAATTAATTGTGTTACATTTTATAGGTGCGTTAGAGTACTTTCATAGTAAAATGCAGTTAATGATAATTACTGAAGTATTCATTCGGCTGACCGATTAATTACTACCCGATTAACTGATCGGTTTATTTAAAATTGGCTTTTTAAGCTACGTTCACAATCAAAAAAACAGTTTCGATTTTTCTTCTATCTTTTTTCTTCCCAAAGTATTTTATATATTTTCCTTTCATTTTTAGAACAAAAATGTAACTAAAGTTTTTTTTAAAATGTAACTGAAGTTGAGTCTACTTTAACTTCAGCAACAATTTGTATGAAATTGTTTCTGACGTTTAAAATAATTTTATTTAGTTTTGAATGACAATTTTAACAAAATGTTTACAAAAATAAAAATAAATGCATAATATTGTTGTGGCTAAAATTTGCAAACGGTTTCTTTACAGAAAAAATTATTGGCAGTTTTTTTTCAATTAATAGTGATTTTTGAATTTTAAAATTAATTTGATTACGTTCTTAATTGATTGAATTAAAAAAAAATATTTTTTTTCAATTAAAATTTTACTTGATTTTAAGCTTAATTTTAATTATAAGTTTAATTGAATCAATCAACTCGGTTGTTTGAATTGAACACTTTGTTGCTTTCTCCTTGTTGCTTTCCTCCCTCATCAACAGTTTGCGAAAAATGTTACAAGTGCAACCAACATCTTTATAAATTTATTGTCTTTGCCCTTACATGTACAAGTAAGAGTGCTATATTCGGCTGTGCCGAATCTTATATACCCTTCACCATTGTGGGAGCAGCATACAGAGCAACTAGAGACGGACAACCGGATTTGAACTTCGCTTTTCATAAGGACCCAGAATATATATACTTTATAGGGTGTAGGATCAATATTGTGGAACATACAAACGGAATGACAAAGTTATATATACCCTCTTACCTTCGGTGAAGGGTATAAAAAGAGTAATTTTTGGGGATTCAGTATTTCGGTTATAACTCAGCCATTTTTTAACCGATTTGACAGGTTTATATACCGACGTGTTTAAGAAGAAATTTGCCATTTACTTGAGTTATAAAGCTTGGACTCGGGGAGATCAATGGTTTCCGAAAGTGGGTATTTAAAAAAAAAATTTAATTTTGGTCATAACTTTTTTGTATCTGAACCGATCTGAACCGATTTTCCCGAGTTTTTTATAAAATATGTTCTACTAAAAATTTCCGATATTTTGGTTTATAAGTCATATCCATAGGACATATAGCAGCCCTAAAATTTAGGTTTTTATACAATTTTTATTTTTTTTTTGTACGGGAGGTACCACGCCCACTTCTAAAATCCCGCCCACATTTTGTAGGATGGCGTGTATTGGCAAACTAAATGTGTGTACCTAATTTGGAAACTTTGGCTTTTGCCGTTCCCCAGATATACAGAAATAAAAAAAATACAACAACAACAAGGGATTTTTGGAAAAATTTAGAGGTAGTCGTGGTTTTTTGCTCATATCTCCGTCATTTTTGGACCGATCTGGCTGAATTTCAATAGCAAACTTAAACGGAGTATATGTGACATAAATATACATCAACCTAGTCCACATCATTTCTGTGGTTTTCGGAAAACCCATTTCAACATACACACGGACAGACGGACAGACGGACAACCGGATTTGAACTTCGCTTTTCATAAGGACCCAGAATATATATACTTTATAGTGTGTAGGATCAATATTGTGGAACATACAAACGGAATGACAAAGTTATATATACCCTAGGGTGGTCGTTAACTGTATGGATCAAATTTTTTTCTATTTTTCCATGCTCTAACCCCCCAATTCGGTGGGTATTGATCCAAAAACAACTCAAAAAAAATTTTAGGACGATCGGCGAAGGCTAAGCCTTCCCTCAAGCCCGCCAAAGTTTGAAAAAAATCGTAAAGTCCGACTTGTATGACTTATATTTAGGAAAATATTAATTTTACATAAAAATCGTTTTCTAAGAAGTTGTTGTTAGTAAAGTTTCCAACAACTTTTGCCTGAACAAGTTTCCTCTAAAACTCATATTGAACAAAACCTAATTAAAATAAAAAGTAAACAGCAGCATTGATGCGAATTTTTTCTTTAGAACTGTTTTTTCTTACACACGTTAATTCAGCTTTAATATTTGTGTTTGTGTGCGTTTGCTTAAAAAAAAATAGCCAAACGCATATCATTTGTTTCTAACGTACCTCGGTTGATAAAGTTGGTGCAATTGTACTTTTTTGATACAATTCAAAGCCAAAAAGTACGGTGGTACCCTAGGGTGACATATAAAATCAAAAGTTGGATTTATGTAAGTCTCACTCGCCAATTTGGTGGGTATTGATAAAAAAAACAACTTAAAAAATTTTTTAGGACGATCGGCGAAGGCTAAGCCGTTTCTCAAGCCCACCAAAGTGTGAGAAAAATTATAATTTTACATAAAATCTGACTTTTATGTTTAATAACTTAGAAAATATTAATTTTGTAGAAAATTTGTTAACAAGCTTTTCTTTATCTCTTATTAAACAAAATAAACTGAAAATATCGAAAAAGCCACTAAAAAATCTAATTTTTAATTCATTAAAGAAACGCATTTTCTATGAATTAGTTTTGTTGAAAAACATTTTTATTATTTATTTAAAAAAAAACCGACCAGCCGGGCACCTGGCGTTTTACCCTAATTCGGTTACGCTGAATTCAGTGGTGCTAACCATTTTTTAGGTTAGCTCTTGTTTTCAAAATTTCGAAAACGGAGGAGGTTGCACAGCGTAACTCAAAAACGGTTTAGTTTATAAAATAAACTATAAAAAACGAAATTCCACAATAATATTACCTTTAACAATTTTTATAGGTTTTTCTAATATGCGTAGTCGTTTTAGAAACCAAATTTTTTTTGGCAATGGGGATAAAACAAATTATGTGAGGTTGGTCATACATTTGACCCAACTAAGGGCAATCTTGACGCTGCAGTGGCCAAATTTAAGAATTATATTAAACCGGCATATTTGTATGGGAGCCCCCCTAAAGGGTGGAGATACAAGGCAAGTATGTTTTAAGAAAATGTTAAGCACAAAAAACTAATGAAGGCCCGTCATCCCCCTTGGGGCGATTCCTTGGCAGTTCTGGGGCTTTTTCTTCAATATATTTCTAGTCTGTGTTGACAATTTTGTATGAGAGCCCCCTTACAGAATAAAGAAAGCGCGCAGGTATGTTACAGGGATGATAAATGAGAAAACCAATATCGTACTTACGAACTTCTAAAATCGTACTTTTTTGACCCTAATAGTAATAAATAATTTTTTTTATAAAAGAAAAAGACTTTTGTTTCGGTTACACTTGAAACCAATAGTACATATGGTCTATTTCGTTCCTTTGTTTTTATAATATTTTGGCATGAAGGTTTATATGCTGCCGCTGATACTTGATTTAGAATCTGGCATATGCAATCGTCCAATGATCAAGTGTAAAAATCTATTCACAACAGCGAAGTTTAGTGTTTGGTGCAAATGGTCTTGCAAAGAGCAAATGCAAAATATCATAGCTGTTTTGTTAAATCCAGAGTTTATTTCAGATTTCATAAAAACGCTACGAAATTCTGCATTTGCACTTTGGCAAAACCATTTACACCAAACACTGAAATCAGTTTATATTCATTGGACAGTAAATACGAGTTGCCATTTTATATCAATTATAAATATTTAGGTTTGAAAAATTTGGAAATAGTACCAAATGAGTCACGGTGGTACCAACATACTTTTTGGCTTTGAATTGTATCAAAAAAGTACAATTGCACCAACTTTATCAACCGTGGTACGTTAGAAACAAATGATATGCGTTTGATTATTTTTTTTTTTAAGCAAACGCACACAAACACAAATATTAAAGCTGAATTGACGTGTGTAAGAAAAAACAGTTCTAAAGAAAAAATTCGCATCAATGCTGCTGTTTACTTTTTATTTTAATTAGGTTTTATTCAATATGAGTTTTAGAGAAAACTTGTTAAGGCAAAAGTTGTTGGAAACTTTACTAACAACATCTTCTTAGAAAACGATTTTTATGTAAAAATAATATTTTCCTAAATATAAGTCATACAAGTCGGACTTTACGATTTTTCTCAAACTTTGGCGGGCTTGAGGGACGGCTTAGCCTTCGCCGATCGTCCTAAAAAATTTTTGGAGTTGTTTTTTTTATCAATACCCACCAAATTGGCGAGTGAGACCTAAGTAAATCCAACTTTTAATTTTAACGGTCACCCTAATATACCCTCTTACCTTCGGTGAAGGTAAGTCGGAAAGAACCCAACCAATTGTAGGGGGATGTAAGAAAAGATAAACTCACTGTTTATTGTTGGTGTTTTGTTTAAGCTTTGATATTCTTACAAGTAAGACTTTGAGTGTTTAAAATTCTTATTCGATTTAGGGATTTATTTGTATAATATTTATAGCTTTTCTAAAATCTTTGGAAAAGGTTTCCTGATGATCTGGCCTAAGCAACCAGTGAAATCCGCATAGAAGCTAGCTTTCCCTCAACAATAAATTTCAGTGTATTTATCAAATATGAAAAATTGGGAATTTAGCACGTCATACAAAAATCTTAATAAATATTTACCTTTTGCAGAATATTTTGGGAAATGATTTTTAAGTTTTAATAATTGGATTAATTCAACATTTTTAATTTTTTCGAATTTATTCTATGAGCTAAATTTCAGTTATGTATTTTATAAAGCTTTTTTGTAATAACTGAAATTTAGCTCATAGAATAAATTCGAAAAAATGAAAAATGTTGAGTATAATAAAAAGTAACCTTCGGAAGGAAATAATTAATTTTTATTTTTTATTTATGACGTACTTATGTATTAAATTTAAAAAAAATGTTTCTGTCTATGTTGCGTAATTTTCTCAAAAATTATAAAAGGAAGAAAATAAAATAATACTTTGATTATTTTCTTTTAGATGACAATTTGGAGATATTGCTAAACTATTGCCTTAGGGGATATCTTCCATTTGTTTGCAGGGTATATTGTATGAAAAAATATTTTCTAAACACATACATACCTTTTTTATATGAGTCGAAACATGGTACAAGTACACAAGGTAGACTCGTTGCCACATATCGATGCCTCCATTCTATAACATTCTAAGTCGAAAATATGAGTTTTGAGTTACGAGCTCTCAAAGTTTTCACGCGATATCTCACAACCTATATAAGATACGCCATTTTTTCTTTCACTGTTTTTAGTAGAATTTGAGTAGAATTTTTATAGTATTTTCTGAATTTACAAATTTTAATTGGATCATAGCTAAAAATGATATAAAATGTTTTAGCACGGTGAAAACATTGGCTATTGGTCGTCTAAGTGTATTTAGCATGTTTTTGATAGGTCTATTGTTTTTAAGTTAATCACCTAAGTATACATAAAATATTTTAGTTTGGACAAAAATTTTAGAAAATTATATTTTCCTACATAGACGAATTTTTAGTTAAAATGTTATACAAAAAAAACTATTATTTTCTTTTTAAATTAATTTTATTCGTAAAACAAAAAAGAAAATTAAATATGTATAATAATTCAGTTCAAACAAAAAGTAGTTATAACATAAATTCAGGGTTACTTAAAAATAATTATAAGAATAAAGATAACAGAAATAGTATTAATGCAGTATAACATTAAATAAGTAGAAACTATATTCTATTATTTAGTCGTCATTATCTGACACGACTACATATTCTTTTCCATTAAAACCATTAAGTTGTCTGTAGAAATTTTGGTAAAATTTTGGAATTAAATTTTGATCACACAGATATAAAAGATCTTTTCGTTTTTCTTCCGTTATAGGAAATCCGGATATGTATGCTTTTGGTATTTCTTCAATAACAATTTTATTTTCTTTTCTTCTCTTCCTAGTTTCATCATATATCTTTATTTCTTTGAAATTCTCATCAAATTCATATCTATAAAATAATTTATAATTTTGTTCTTTATAAACTCTTATTTCTCGGATTTTTGATAGACATAATTTTTCATTTTGTAAATTTTTTGTCCAATTTGTTACAGAAGCAAATTGCTTGAAATCCAAAAAATCATCATGGTCCATTTCAATTACATTGTATAATGGCGGTGTTTTCTTAGCATTTCTTATCACGGATTACCATTCTATCGGCGTGTATATTCTTTTATTTTTCTTGCACTTCTCTATAAGTGCATGAACACCATCGCCTTCATTTTGAGTATGACCCTTTTCTAAAAATTTGTGACTAATATCGATTTGTAGTTTTCGTGCAATCCATACATACATAGAGAATACAATTTTATTTTTGTTTTGACCTCCACAATTGTCAGACCATAAATTAAACTTAGATATGCCGAATTCTTTATGTTTTGTTGATATAAATTGAAATAAACATGTGGCTACTTCTATCGCACCTTTCTTTGCAATTGTTTCATCCCATACAAAACAAGATGCTATATTGGAACCAAGCTCGAAAATTGTGAAGTTATAAGCATGTAATTTTCTTTTGTAGTAAAAAGTGCTCACTTCAGCACAAGGTGATGACAAAATTTTTTGAAAATCAAAGCAAACTGTAATAACATTATCGTTTTCAATACACTCTTTTTTGTCGATATCCTTCAGTTCTCTAGATTTTTGTTTACAAAATAAATGGTGATTGAATTGAAATTCAATGAACTTTTTTCCTTCTTCATCAGAGTTCTTGAACTTTTCGCATAAGTCGCATAAATCCTTTTTTGGAATATAAAATGAAATATTGAAAGAATTTTTAAAAACATCGCGATATTGTCTTAATGTCGCTTTTAAGCTGATATCAATTGACTTTTCGGAGAACCAAATTTCATATAAACGATACATTTCAGTAACCGACGATATTTCACCATCCAAGTACTTTTTTTGTACTCGTTGGCGACAGTAGTGTGATTCTACTAAAGGAAACTCGTTAACATGCTCTATAACTATGTCTCTTATTCGACTTAAAGTTTTATTTGCCATAGAATGCTTTCCTCTTTTGTCGGGTGATATAAATCCCGCATTATAATGTTTTTTGCGTATCACGGTTTCGATTGTCTGTTGAGATATTGACAATGTATTTATAAACATGGGTTTGCAGACTTGTTCTCTTATTTCATTCCCATTTTCTTCATAACTTAGAAAATACTTTCTTGACTCATTTTTTCGCGAATTTTCTATATTTGTACAAACTTTTTTCTTGTGCAGTGTTATTAAATTTGCTATAAAAGCCCATTGAAGTTCCTTGCTGCCATTTTTATAAAAATTTTGAAAAATTTGTGTTCTTGTATCTTTAGACAGCTTTTGTGAACATCTCATTCTACAAGTTTCTTTGCAACCTTCTTTTAACTCTTTCTTTGGTACAAACTGACCTTTTTTATTATAATGATCCTTTCCATGGTTTTTTAAATATTTTGCTATATTTTTGTTCCACTCGGATGGACGTCTATGTCTTTTGCAAAAGTTTTCGGGTGGTGTATCAAATTCCGGATTTAATTTTTTCTTTTTTAATTTAGGAATTATTGGACTAAACTCTGGATTTGATTCTGCTTCCGACGAATTACTTGACGGATTATATTTGCTGCAACTGCCGGGAAATGGTTTTAAAAGTTGAAGCGATACTTAAAATAAATTATATAAAAAAGTGTTTATAAACATACCTAATGCAGATGAATTATTCGATGTGTTATATTCGCAGTGACTCCCGGGATATGCTGCTAAAAAAATCAATTATATAAAAATATATCACATACCTAGTGAATCAGAATTTTCACTATTTTCATTATCAAATTTAGACGATTTTTCGTTTGCTGGACTAGTTTGCTCTTTATTTCCTGTCAAAAAAATCCAATATAAATAAGCACAACATTTAACACTTTCCTCACGATTATATGACATTGAACTTATACTTTTTGATTCACCTTTTCCTAATAAAAAACTTATTAATTATTTTAGATAATATGGAAATCTAATAAATAATACCTCTCACGTTATTTTGTGCTTAATTTATCATTTTTCTTGCACGCGAAATCATTTTATATCCGAAAATACAAAAATTAGGCGTCCGATTTGGTTGACTACTTTTTCCAAACTAAAACATCTTATGTACACTTACACGCACAAAATTCTTTTTTTAATTCGGGGAAAAACCTTTTAACTACACTTACAGACATTAAAAAAAGCACACTAAACATACCAAATACACATAGAAAACACAACGTTAAGAAATGTCCCTTCCATAACATACTAAGTCAATTTAGTTTTCTAGTGAATTGAAAATTGTCCAAGCAAAAGTATTCTAAGTGTACTTACTACATTTTAGAATGGAACATTTTTACGACTATGTGTGTAGTCTAAGTAAATTTATGCCTATAACTTTGGAACGGATCGGCCCATCTTAACCAAATTTTGACAGTATTTAAATTAGAGAACGTAGGATTCAAAAATTCAAGAACATTAAAAACCTTCTAAGTACACTTAGAACGTTATAGAATGGAGGCGTCGATATTTTTGTCAGCTGTTTACCCTAGTTAAATCCCAAACGTCAAAAAAATTTTCATGTTTGTTTACATTTTTTCCTGTTTGTTTACAATTTAAAATAAATTTAAAATAAAAAGATTGAGATTGTGAAAAAACGTTGATGTGTGTAAAAATGTATATTTAAACTATTAAAAACATTGTGACTTTTTTTGTTTATTTTAATATATATTGTAATGAATTTTAATCTGTATATTAATGTATTCTGAATTAGAACTTCATAATGCATTCTGTTTCGGCATAGCGGCCTGTATCAAATTCACAAAATTTTCGTTTCAAATCAATATATGTAACTCAACCATAAAATTTCATTATTTTTATACAAAGCTAAATTTTGGTGATTATAAGATACCGACATCATAATGAAGCGTTCAAAAGGCTTGCCAATTAAGTTGCTATGACTTCACGATCTCGCCCTAAAGGCAGTTCCAGTTGATGACTGGAATATTTTGGCATCCACAATTTTCATCAAACTGGCACCTTGCCCCATGCCGTATGAATCGTATGTAAAAATTATAACTCTTCCATATCGGACCAAGCCATTGTAATGAGCCTACCATGGTTCCACTTAAATTGTATGAGTTCTCCAATTTCTTTGTCTTTTTAACATTGTCAGAGATCTTTCCGTAGGCTTGCGGATAAATTTGCTCATGGACCAAATACAAATCTTTGCGAAAATTCAAATCGAATTCGTCATGAAGGGCGTATACCAGAGACATTAATACCACTATTGTTGCTGCAGTTACCACCACCAGCTCCTCCATTATTAGTGCTTATGTTGTTTACTATGTTGCCAATATTTTAGCTGTAATATTTGCACAAATTCCATGAACCTTCCAATTTTTCTTAAATTGTGTAGTTTTACCATCTAATGCGGCCGACTTTAGATGATACATTATAATTAAATAAATTTCTATTAATTTATGTACATGTGGAGTTGTACCATGTATAGATACTTCTATTTTATGTGTTATTTACGGTGCAGTGAAATAACGCCGGGAGAAATAACACCGGTGGGTGTAATTTCCCGATGAAAAGGAAATAACGCCGGCCGGCCTTATTTCCTATTGCGAAAAGAAATAAGACCCCCGGGGTGTTATTTCCTCTTTAAAGCAGACTTTATTTCTTTTTGCAAGATAACAATAACAAACACCAATGTCGCAAACAAGAACTTCATGCTAACTAAAGCTTTTTTGCATAGCCAGCCTTCGGCCGGGCGCAAGGATTTTCTCTTCTATGGTATAACAAACACCGGCTTCGCTAATTAAAGCTTCTCTGCATAGCCGGCCTTCGGCCGGGCGCAAGGATTTTCTCCTCTATGGTATGACAAATACCGGCTTCGCTAACTAAAGCTTCTCTGCATAGGAGAAGCCGGCTGGCTTTATTTCCTCTTGCAAAAAGAAGTAAGACCCCCGGGGTGTTATTTCCTCTTTGGAGCCGGCGTTATTTCTTTTTGCAATAGGAAATAAGGCCGGCCGGCGTTATTTCCTTTTCATCGGGAAATTTCACCCACCGGTGTTATTTCTCCCGGCGTTATTTCACTGCACCGTAGAAATTAATCGGTTAACCGAATGAATACCCTAGTAGCAAACTTAAATCAGTAAAGCGCCAAATACACTTGTCAAATGCTTGTCATGCTGTACGTGTGCTGGATGTATGTTAACCATCATATACAAATTTTTGGTTTTCCATCCAGCATCGTCGGTGTCGCACACAGAAACACATTTTCACTAGTACTTCCATAATGCTTGATGAGCATTTTGACAAGTGTATTTGGCCCTTCAGAAAGCTGACGGAATGTTTTTATACTTGAACTTTTGTAATTTAAACTGTCCACACATCAAAACTTTCCTCGAAATGTTGTTGTAAAACAAAACAATAACAGTGTTGCAACTCAAGAGCGCCAAGTTAACAAACATATTTTTAATTAGCACGAGTTTTGAAACTTAATTTTTTCTATTTGAAAAGTTATATTATCTTTTAATACCGAAACGATTGTGCCGGTATAATACCGGTTTAAGGGAAATGGTACACGTATACCGGTATTTTATGCAAAAAACCAATTTCGGTATCGGTAGCAATACCGGTTTTCAATTTAAACGATATTGGTATCGATATCGGTTGCCAACCTTGAAATGATAATGAATAATTAAAAAAAAAAAAAATGTTAATATGAATGTTAATAACAAAAAAAAAAGGGTTCAAAAGTTGTTATTTAGCCATATATGTAAATGCTTCACAAACAAGTTTAATTTATTAATATCACTGTGCTAGTTGACAAAACAGACAAGCCGGGCACATGGCGTTTTAACATAATTCGGGTACGCTGAATCCAGTGGTGTTAGCCGTTTTTTAAGGATAGAGATATACCGTTATTTCGAAAATGGAGGAGGTTGCTCAACATATATTCGCGTAGCGCAAAAATGGTTTAGTTTATTAAAATTTTAACTACGTAATTTTTTTAAACCATTTCCTAGTTTATTTTGTAAACAAAAGCATAAAACAACTGTTCAAATAACACGGGTTCCGTTTGCAATTCTGTTTTGTTTCAGTTGATTTAGCATTATCAACTGAAACAAATTGCACCAAAAAAGCACTGTTCGTTACGCTTTTAGCCATACTAACATGATTTGCGAGAGTGGCCTTAATAAGGTAAATTATTACCGAACTTAACGAAATTTGGTGACATGTAAAAAGTATTGTTGAAATAATGACAATCGATGCATTTTGCCACCAATTTATGTTAGTCATTGTCAATATTTTAGGGAGGTTGGTTGACATTTGCGTGCACATTTTTTTTCTACTGCTGGAATTCAATCCCAAAATTATTGACAAGAAGTATTAAAAACAGAAGTAAAGAAGAACATGTAAATCAATTAAAATAGATAATCATTCACAACAAATTCGATCCACCAAGTGGAATAACATTTGGTTTAAAAATTATGTTTGACTATTGACTGCCAGCCGTCGTCAATGGCGGTGAGTATTAAACGGTAGACCCCTCTGAACATGTCAGCGCATCCTGACCGTTTAAAACCTGGGTTCGATTTCCAGGTCAGCCAAGAATGAAAAATATTCAATAAATTTTAATTAATTTCATGTTGTAAAATTCCTTTCTTCATAAAAATAATTAGATATACTTTAGCCTGTTTAAAAAAAATTTGGATTAAAACCCATGAACCGTTCAATAAATTAACCACACACTAATTTGTATAAATTATTTTAACTACCCAGTTGACCATATTTTGAAGACATCATTAACGACGCGTCCAAACAAATCGTTAATGACTTTTCCACACAAGTGTCCGGTATATTGGTAACAACTTTTGAGCGATAGTATCGCTCATTTGGGCGACACAGTCATTGACGATCATATGGGCGAACTTAACGAAATTTGGTGATTTTGCCATTGAGACGGTACAATTTAAGAATTGTCAAATCCCAACAGTGATCTGAGTACAAAACAGATAGAGAAACGTTTTGTTTTGAGTAATTGATTTAGTTCTTGTTTGGTTTTTGTAGTGGCATAACAAGAGTAAAATCCACAATGCCTCGTCCAAAAAATTATTTTTTAACGTTATTTTTTATTCTTTTTTCTTTGAATTACTTTTTATTTAATTTAATTTGTTTTATTTTAATTACTAAGGTAGTCAAAATAAGCATTAATAAAAACAAAAAACCTAAAAACCTCTCTTTTTATTTCACTTAGAAACAACAGTAGTGAGTAAATCAATTACCAAACGCTAGTCAAACGTTTTTTCTCTGAATGTTTCAATATTGTTCTTTCTCTTTTCTTTTCCAGCTGTGTGCGTTTATATTTATGTACAATTTGCGAGCAAAAATAATACAAAACAAAATGGCACAATCATTCTCTTTGTTTTGCAAAAAACAAAACGAAAGCAAACGTTTCGTTTTGTTTGTTTTCGTACTCTGATCTTTAGTGTCCGACCGACCGTTCGGGTTCGGTTACGGAGTTCGGCAAAAAATTATGATCGGCCAAAGTTCGGTGTTCGGCGAAATTTTTACCGAACACCGAACTTTTTTATGAAATAACATATTAATTTAATTTCAAATTATAATTTCGCAAAATTGTTTATGAAAATAATACGAAAACAATACAACTATTTTTCTCTATGATTATTAGTACGAAAAAATACAGCGATGACTAAATAAAATGCTTAAGTGTATAAAAATGTATTTATATGTGTAATTTTTAGAAGACGGTGAAAAATACAACAAAAAAAAACTGTTAAATTTTATTTGGCAAAAAAATACTCTCTATTTATATTCTGCGAATGGTAAGATAATCTATAGTTTTGGGTGAACCACAAACCAAACTTTATAGTATACATTGTTCCAGATTAAAATGTCTTCCAATCCATTTTGGAGTTTTTTTGAAAAAAATTAAATGCAAATGTTGCGCTAAATGCAAATGTTGCGCCGAACAAATGTCAATGGCGAGTTCATTGCCAAGCAAACAAACTGCCGTCATTATTAAACGACACTTAGAGAAAATACACCCCAACGAATTCAAAAAATACAATGTAGAGGTTTGAGTACTAATATGTATACTAGGGCTAAATCAAATTATTGGCATAGTACGATGGAGTGGACAAGAGTGTTATAGTAATGAAAACACCTGTCTCCCGTCGTTTTGCGAAAAAACCCTACGCAGGAAAGCACATTTCTAAAACTTTCTATAAAATTTTGAACCGCGATGAATTGTAAACCGTAGGAAAATTTTTAAATCTAAAGCAGTGGATAAATTCCAAATTAGCATTTACTGCCTGTTTAACGATGTCGAACGTCAACGTTCGCATAGAAAACTACATTTGAAACAAAAACAAATTTTCGAATATTGTTTTTGTTTTACATATAATTTTCTATGCGAACGTTAACGTTCGAAATCGATGAACTGGATGTTAAGTGATACGTATACGAATATATACAAATATCAGTTGTATATTTTTTAAAATTTCCGTGAGATAAAATAGTTGTTTTTAAACTTCAACCCGATCGCTGCGTGAACTTTTTTAACAATCCGAATAAATAATCATATTTTTTATTAATAATTTTTAATGTTCTATACGACTATACTATGCCGTTTTAGATTTTTGCAAAAAGTGTGAAAAAGTTATAGCCCTGATGTATACTGTATTAAACTTGAACTTTATTTTTTGTCTTTAAAAAAAAGCAATTACTAATTATTTTTTAACTATAAAATAGTTTTGACTACTATAAAGCGCAATTTATCTTTTGATGTTGCATCCTTCCAAAAGTGTAAATGTAATAATTTCCCGAAATTTTATTTTGTTTTAAATAAATACATTAAAAAAATTACAATCGTTCGGGTTTGGGTTCGGCCGAACTTGCCAAAATTTAGCGAAGTTCGGGTTCGGTCGCAAAAATTGCGTTCGGTCGGACACTATTAATCTTTGTCAATATTTTAGGGAGGTTGTTTCACATTTGTGTGCATAATTTTTTTTTCCACTGCTGGAAACAAGAAACAATTTGACACCCAAATGCCTAAATCGATCTAGAATGACTGAAGGACTCAAAATATATACATATGTACATACAAATATATGTACTTTATTAGGTGAATATTAAAAAAGATTCTCATGGAATGACAAACGTATGGGTCGATTACGGATGGAATCTAAACTAAATGTCGCTACTGGCAACACAACTGAAGTGCAGTTGCCATCCGTAATCGACCCATTAGTATAACTTCATACGCCACTGCCAAATAAGGGTATACAAAATATGTTATTTGGGTGGGTTCTAGAATCCGAATCCAGTTTATGATATTATTACTCATGCCCAACAAACAAGTTAATATCAAATGTTAACTATAATATTAAAATTTAAAATCGACATTTTCATTGATGTAATGTAATTATAGCTCATTTTTTAAGCTTTTTATTTTTTCCCCGACAATTTGTTTGTTTTAATCGATTTAGCGATCTCAACTTAGTTATTGGGTTTATTTCAAATTTTGCAATTTGTAGCGAATTTTAGCCATGTTCGCGATAGAAGCGATTTTTCCTGTGATTCTTTATAACTTTCACGATTTTTCATAAATACTAGACTTTGCTATCATGCTGCGGTTAGCAAATTAACGATCTTTAGTTCAACTAAAGTTTTTTCGAACAAAAACTTCGAATAAACAAAAACATGCAGATTTGAGAACACCAATTTATGAATTACGCGAATTCAAAAAATGTTTCGTTTCAATTCGAGTCGAAACCTAGAACATACCTACAGGTAAATGTGGTAAATTAAATTTCTCCTTCAGTTTGACTTTGTTAAACGGTGAAATTGTTTCAGAATTCCTACTTTGTAATTTTAAGCTTTTAGCTCCTATTTGCCCTTCCAGAAATTATATTCCCCTTAGACTTTAATATCGGGTGATTTTTTAGCTATTATCTTTTTGGCAACACTGGTTTAAACAGCTGACGCACGTTTCGTGTTTTGTTTCACTGTCAAACATCTTCAGTTTGGTCTATAATTTAACCATGAATCGGCTTACAAACGAACAACGCTTGCAAATTATTGAATTTTATTATCAAAATGCGTGCTCTGTTAAGAAATTTCATCGCGCGCTTCTTCCATTTTATGGTCAGCTCATTTTTGGCTCAATGGGAACGTTAATAAGCAGAATTGTCGATTTTGGAGTGAAGATCAGCCAGAAGCATTGCAAGAGCTACCAATGCATCCAGAAAAAGTCACAGTTTGGTGCGGTGTATGGGCTGGTGGGATCATTGGACCGTACTTCTTCAAAGATGATGCGAATCGTAATGTAACTGTTAATGGTGAGCGCTACCGTGAGATGATATCCAACTTTTTTTTTGCCCAAAATGCAAGAGCTTGACTTGCATGACATGTGGTTTCAACAAGACGGTGCCATATGCCACACAGAACGCTTAACAATGGATTTTTTAAGAGGCGAGTTCCGTGAACATATTATTTCACGTTCGGGACAGGTCAATTGGCCGTCTATATAGCTCTTAAAAATTTTACTTTCAGTCTAATTATCCAAATTTTAATCCTATCCGCCGAGTGCGCTCTGGATTTAACAACGTGTCCATCCTATTGGCAACAAAAATCAACTCTTAAGTGTCTCAAAATAACTTTTATCTTAAATTTGTTCCGTTTTTAAATATGCACAAAATATTTATTAAATTTCATTAATATTTTAGTAATACATACATACATTATGAATTTCATATTGCAGACAACTCATTTAATTTTTTAATTTATGTTTATATAGTGATAAGCCCAATCAAAACAATTAAAGTTTTTAGTTATGATTTTTTATTAATAAATAGTTTTTAATGTTACATAACGCACTTAATCAACAAGAGGGTATTAACTCGAAATATAAAAATTTTTAGTAGAAGCAAAACAAGTTTTAATTTAATATATTAATATAAAAAGAGAATTTTTAAAGCAACCGTTTCCGTCAAAAGGTCCACCGTGACCGAAAATTTAAAAGTTATTAAAAGCTGATTATTTTACGATATTGTTAAAGAGAAATATTTAGATTTAACCAATTTTATAAATTTACCCATAACTTTGTTCACTTAGATGACTGCAAAGTTGTGCAAACGTAATTTCTTATATGTGAGAATGTTTAATTGTATGTTTTCTTTAATATTTATATTTATATTTCTTAAAAGAGGTGATATTTGATAAAAATTATTCCAAAAAATTTTCTTACATGGTCTGTAATCTAAGGAAGAGTTCAAAGAGAAATATGTTATTCGGATTAATGGTAAATTTTTATTTTATTTTAATCATTATTAAGTAAAATTATCATGGAAAAAAATTCACGTTCGAAATGTCACGTATCGACCCAGATTTTGGCTAAATAAAGAAGATTTTGGAATCAAACCATGACATTTTTATGTTACATTGCTACGTAATATTCTGAAAGTAGTTTGACTAAAAAATTGTACCAGGTTTCGCAGAATTACGCCTTTTTATACATGGCATCAAAAACTACTTCTGTTTTTTTTTCACGTTCGAACCGCTACTTCGTTTGCCATTATCTTTGACCTAGAATCGCGTCCTCCATAAACTTAAGCATAGATAACAGTGCTATAATTTAAGGGTTAAGAGAATGAAAAATTATTTTTTGTTTAAAATGGTATTGCATTTTTGATGCGTACGACTGTCACGTTCAACACTTTGGAATTACCCATATTATGTGTGGAGTTTTACCAAAAAGTGAAAAACAAAGATTGAATGTAAGTTTGGTTATTGAATTGTGGAACTTTATTATGGTTGTTTCTAAATATTATTTTTTTTTTTTTTTGTTGTGTGTCATTGCCAGATTTAATAAACTGAAAATCCCAGATGAAGTTGGAAAATACCAACGAAACGTAGCACAATCTAGCCGGACATTACTTTTTGTTTTAGCTTATATTGCATCTTAAAAGCTATTGAGTGCCCCTAGATCGATGAAACTTGACAGAAATGTGTGATATTGTCATAGGCAGGTAAACCTGAAAAATAAATAAAATCGGACGAAGGAGGAAAAGGTTCCCCCTAGAAGAACTAATCCAACCTCTGAAAAATTCAATTTTTTTTTTAAAGTTTTCCCATACTTCTGTTTGGTAAATGCAACTTTTAACGTCGGCGAAAGTTAAAAAACCTAAAATTAGACCCATGAGATCGTAAAATTGCACTTTTGAGGGCGGTTACATAAAATAATATTTAAAAAAATTTAAATATTAAAATAATTACTATAAAAATTAAATTTTTGACCTTTTATGGGTAGGGGGAGGTATCCCTCCAAACCCCCCCCCCCCGACCCCCTCCCCCGGAACGACACTGTAAAAAAATTTTTTTTTTGCTCTTTTCCAAAACATATTAATTTTTTATGTGACTTTTATGTATTTTATAGCATTTAATTTATCTGAAAATAATTAATGTATTCGTAATTATAACTTATTTATAATAGTAACAGCAAATTTGATTTAAAATAATAACTAATTTATTTAAAATAACTTCTGTTTTGCACTAAGATGATGATGAGTGCCATGGTTCTTCTTCGTCTGCTTCTTTAAAATCCTCTTCTGAATCTGAATTCTCTTCAGAGTCAAGTACAGTTGGAAGCATAAAAGAAATTGCTTCTTTCGTAAAGGGTAATGACTTTTTTATGGAGTTGGGGTTATACTAGTAATCAGTGGGTCAGAACTGAGCAAAAGTCTATTTATAATATCTTTGTTACACTGAACCCTCGAAAACTTTCTAGCAAAATTCTGCCTGTAAAGCCGAAAATGTTTATTTCGTGCCTCAGACGCTTCTTCTGATAATAGCCCGATAGGCAACAATGCCTCACTCATTACAGTTGCGCCATGTATTATACACTTTTTCCATTTTACTCTCAAAGCTTCAAAATGGTTCTGATAACAATTTTATGCTATAACCACAATATATATTAAAAAAAACTAAGTACCTAGAGCCCAGATTTGATTTTTTATTATATATTATTTTTGTTGTTAATGATTTTAAAAGTTATGCAAAACAGGTACATTTATTTTGCTCCATAAAATAACGTCATTTAGCGGCCGCACAGGTGGTTAAAACCCGTTACTTACTGTTTCGCACATCCCTTTTTTACACAGGTAATATTAGTCTTAGATGTAATAATTTAAATAAAAACGTAGAGCCAAAACATTTTATGACTGACGAAAGTGTTTCTATCATATGTACCTATGCAAGATGAGCAAAAACAGGAAAAAGGTGAAATTTTCCAAAAATCATAAAAAAAAAAAATGGCGCAACAACGCGCAATGTTTTTTTTTTTTTTAATTTAAAAGTAGAGATTTCAAATTTTATCGTGATGTATAACATTTTTAAGAACTCAGCGGGCTTCACCTTCAAAAACATTTAAATTTTTTTTTTTTTTACAAAAAAGTGAACAAAAAAATCGTTTTTTTAATTTCGAACTAAATTTTTT
Organism: Pollenia angustigena; assembly: GCA_930367215.1. NCBI lineage: Eukaryota > Metazoa > Arthropoda > Insecta > Diptera > Polleniidae > Pollenia > Pollenia angustigena. The sequence continues at coordinate 26,636,345 of OV884059.1, forward strand.
ATCATAAAAACTTCTAATAAAATTTTTCTAAAAATTTTCATAATTGGCTGTTTATATAGTCTTTCACAGAAAAAAAATCAATGTAAAATCTTTATTCGTTTATCTACAAAAAAATATATTGTAAACCTCCCAAAACCGTAAGAAGTCAATGAACACGCATGCAATTTAATCAACTTTCCTGGTTTTAACAGTGTCCCAAAACCACAAATCTCAAGCAAAAGACTTGAAAATTCACTATACGATGTCTGTCGAGCTGCGTACTTAAATTTTTTGCTTAATGTCCGGCTAGATTGGCAAAAAAACCCCAATGTGCGTAGGATGAAAATATGTATAAATAAATAATCTCTTATTTAAATACAAATGACCTTGAAAGCCTGTTTAGATAAATTCTAAGAAATTAATAACAACACAGAAAAAAATTTTGCACCAGTAAACGCGTTAATCAAAAATAAATTCAGTTTTAATTAAAATTTTAATCAAGTGAATTAAACATTTAATTAAGAGAATTAAACGTTTAATCAAGTGTATTAAACGTTTAATTGACAACATTAATTTGCACCAGTATACAAATTAATAATAATAATTTTTAATTAAAACTGATTTTATTTTTGATTAATGCGTTTACTGGAGCAAAATGTTTTCTGTGAAATTCAAGAAAAAGGTCGACTAATAAGTACATGAAAAAATAAATAATTTGAGTTAAAACCCTTTTGTTGATTAAATGCGATATGTATAAATTCTCGTTTTTATTTAATTTTTTTAAACGAAGAGGTTGTCTAGTTTTTTTTTAAGAGAAAAAAAATCCCCTGTCAAGCGCATACAGTCTATAGTCAAATCTATAATCGAAACTAAAGTCTGGTCAAACCTCCATACATATATTGGAGACAATTAAAGTTCAGTCTATAGAAGAGAAAAGAACGTTTCATAAAATTTTCTTAATTTTTAAATTCAAGTTATTGTTTGTTATCTGTTCTCACACAGACAGCCACATTGAACATAAAAAATATTTTTAAGTCTTTTATAAAAATCATTAACTTGATTCAATAAATTCCTTTTAAAAGAACTTTTTTATGTGGGAATTAGGGAATTAAGTCTTTTTAATAGCTGGTCATATGTTTTGACTTATCTGCATTCATTATTTACTAACAGACATACAAAACTTTATATGGGAGGACGGGCGAGGCGGTTAATTAAGAGCAGCAGCAAAAATAAACTACTTTTTTTTAGTGCCAAATCCAACTCGTGTTGTTATTTTATTGCTTATTTACTTACGTTATGCATACAAAAGAGAGTACAAATAATAAAATAAAATTGTTAATATTTTTTATGTAATTTTAAAAAACTAATGAAAAATGTTTAAATTGTGTGTGAATTACTGATGGGATTTGTGGAACAATTGTACCAAATTTGTATTGTTTTTTCTTAAACAAAAAGTACCATTTGGTGGGAATAATACTCTTTTAGTTGAAGTTCAGTACCATTTCAAAATTTCAATTTTGCAACACTGATACATACATAAGTATTTAGGAAGCCTGGGATCCAGTGTTCGAAAATAAACAGTACATTTTTTAACGTTTGGCTCACACACCCAGGAACGATATCTATTTTTTTAGTGATTGTGTAGACATACACAACCCTTAATACCGTTCGTAACTATTTTCAAGAAAATCCACAAACTTCAATGTGTTCGTTTCGGCTCGTTTATGTTCGTCCCTTTTGGCTGGTAAAAAAAACATTTTTACAAAAACAAAATACACACACGAAAAAAACATTATAGAACATTAAAATATAATGTTTGTCTACAGTATCACTACAATTGTTCTGTTTTTTACCGAAGAACATTATATAATGTTCGGTTCTTCGGTAAAAAACAGAACAATTGTAGTGATACTGTAGACAAACATTATATTTTAATGTTCTATAATGTTTTTTTCGTGTGTGTATTTTGTTTTTGTAAAAATGTTTTTTTTACCAGCCAAAAGGGACGAACATTAACGAGCCGAAACGAACACATTGAAGTTTGTGGATTTTCAAAAAAAAAAAACCGAACGGAATTAAATGTTCACATCTTTGGTTGAGTTTTATAAAAACAGTAATATTTTTGTGTTCGAAAGATGACTAACAGGGAAACGTTATTTTTTTTAATGATTTTCCACACAAACACTATTAGCGTTTGTGTTTTTCACAAATCTACCGAACCGAACATTAAGTGTGTCCAAATTGCCACTTTTCGATTGTTTTTGGTAACATTCGTAACAACTGTTACTGGAAAGTGTTCATTATCCTAAAAATTTTACAAAAAGAGAGTAAAAAATTGGGATTTAAGCCGCTACCGACTTTCTTCTTTTCGTGAAGATTTTTAAATGGCAAAGTTTATGTTTCTAAGTTTTTACAAAAAAGTACCAATATTTTTCATCTTATAGGTTCTCATTCACTCAGGACCCTTCACCTATAGGTTGAATACTAGAGTTGTCAACCGATTAAGAATAATTCGATTATTCGATCAAACAAAACCAAACTCTTGTTCGAATAATTTTAAAATGGCGATTTTCGAATAAATCGATTAATAAATGTCGATTAATCGAACAATTTTTTTTTTTTATCAAAAAATTAATTAAATAAAAGCTTAGGTATTCTTACACGTTTTTCGTGATTTTGTAAAGGGTGGTCCCACCAAAACGCAAGTGTTAATTGTAAATAAAACATTTTTTGAAAAATTATCTTTATATTTTTTATTACTATAGAAGGTTCTATGACACCTATTTGTGAAACAAAATATCGGCAAAATGCTCGCCACCTCTTCGGTGGCATACCTCTTTCCGATGGTCCATACATATTTTCATTGACTCTGAGATATAATTAAAAGGTTCAATATCGTTAATGTGCCGTAAAATCTCATCCTTTAGCTCTTGAATTGTTCTTGGCTTGTTTACGTACACTTGTTCTTGGCAAAAGAACCATTTATTCGTTGGATGTGTGACAAATTGCACTATTCTGTTGGAACCGCATATCTTCCATGTCCATATTCTCAATTTATGGCTACAAGAATTCCGATATCATCTCGCGATAGCGAACACTTTTCACGGTAACTGCTTGGCCGACCTCATTGTCGAAGAAGTACGGTCCGATGACGCCACCAGCCCATATAAGAATTGGGCGAGCAAGCACAGGTGTTTTCACATTTCCTAGAGAACCGGTTTGCTGAAATTTGCGCACAATTCTCATGTTTGTGGACACATTTGCTCGATTATTCTGACGAATAAAACCATAAAATGCATTCTGATTTGAACGCCTATTTTCGTAAGTGGCTGAAAAATCTGAACGCGCTGCTTATTGTGTACCTCTCCAATTTTGAATTTGTCAAAAACTGAAACGAAGAAATGTCAAATTCAGTTGGTCAAACAACTTGACCTAAAGTTGTGACTCACAATTATAGGAAAGTTAAAAAATATTTTAGCCCTGTTTGTAATTAATCTCAGTGTTTAGTAAGAAAAATCGTGTTAAGTACGCATAGTATTTCAAAAATGTATTTAATGTTCTTATTAAACAAATATTTGACAGGCAATTCTATCAGCTGTTTTCTTTTTAAATCAAATGTTAACAAATTTTCAAGACAGGGGATTTTTCACTCTCGGGTGAAAAACTTAGAAATAAACAAAAAGGTAAACAAATAAAGAATCGTTTTATATAAATTATATCATGAAAGAAAAAATTGTGTTATTATATTATATTTGCGCAACTGTCACAATATTACCATAGAAAACGATGCCGTGGAAGACAATCCAACGACATCAAAAAATGCAGAGCTTAGTTCATAGGAAAAATACATAAAGAGATACAGCGGTTGTTCTATATAGAAGAAATTGTATGCAGACGAATGGCTGAAGATGGTTGGTCTGCAAACGATTTTCCAAAATCCAAAGTAATATCGGATTATTTAAGAATTAGGGGTTTTACGATGTGTTTAAGTAATACATACAACGATAGGGAAATATGATGAAAAGTTTTACGCATAAAAAAAAGATGAAGTCAAAGCGGATTTGAGAAAAATATTAAGAAAAAATGGAAGATTTTCCATAATTGAAGATAAATGAACATATATATCTATTTAAAATACGTAACTTTTTTGCTAAACTAATTTTTTTTATTCGTTATTCTCATCGATTAATCGAATAATTTTAAAGGTTTAATCGTTTGATCGAACGAACAAAAACAATTATTTGAATTATTCGAACAAAGTTGAAAGGCGAATAATTGACAACTCTATTGAATACCTATTATAGAAAATTAAAAATGTACCACATACAGAAGGGAAAAGTCAAAGAAAGAGATTTATTTAATTTTTTTTTCTGTTGCATTGTGTTGGAACTAGGAAAATAGGTTGTGGGAAGGAGGATAGTGGGAGTAGTGTTTGTGAACAATCGATTTGAACTTAATAATGTTGTAAGTGAGAGGGAAGACTCCTGCAGGAAGGTTATTCCACAAACGAACAGTCCGAGGAAAAAACGAATTCTCTTTGTAATACGTTTGTACTCTTGAGGAAAAACGTGTATTTTCCCGTATTTCACCCCATTAAAGTATCAAAAAATTCATAATTGCAGTGGGAGCCCATGATTGAGTACGTATATGTAAAAAAATGGAGAAAAATGTTTTGTTAAGAAAGTACCAATAGTAGGTACTAATTTTACTACTTGTATGTTCGAATTTCGAAAAAGTACGAAATTTTTATTTTTCTCTACTTGCAATAAAGTATTTTCATGTATTAACCCCAGGTGTGTCCAAAAATCTTAAGAACTGCTTTTCATAACTACACAAATTTTACACTGTTACAAAGATGGGGGATTTCATGTCAAATGACCAAATTTTTAAATCGATGTCTATCGGTTTGGATGAAATTTGCGCCAAGGTTAGTCCTATTGGATGGTAATTTAGACACAAAATTTCAACAAGATCGGTCCCTCTGAGTTAGAGGGGGTCAAAGTTTGACATTTTGGCCATACGGGTGTTCTTTCTCATCCATGTAACTTATTAGCTATTGGTGTTAGCAAAATTTGTCCCAAGTACCCAATAAACCATAGAACGATATGATAGCGTAAACGATATTATATTTTACGGCGTGTATGATAGTATATACTAATATTTAAAACGATATCGTTACGACATCATTTTATCAAAATATTTTTTTCCAATTTAAAAACAAACATTTGAAAAAAACATCAAATATTTTAAAACATAATAAATTATTTAAACAAAGATTAATATAAAAATTAAAAACAAACTTTTTATTAAAATATGTACATATGCACATTGTGATCGAATTATCCTTTAAATATTACAAAAAACTGTAAGTATTAGCTATTATATTTTAAGAATTTTTCTTTAATTTTTAACATTTTTGTTGCAGAAAAATTTTAAATACACTTTAAACAAAAATCTATTTATTGCGAGAGGATAAATTGCTAAGAACTGTAAGTAACTGTATCTCTAAAAATAAATAAGGTGCTAATGATTGTCCTTATGAAATTCAGTTTAAGTGACTACGAATTTTAAACACAGATTTTTTAATGTTTATTAAAGGAAATGCCACGAGCAGGACAGAAAAGAACTACTGTTGAAATTTTACATAGCATCCTTGAATTAATCCCTTGTGGAATCACCAAAACTATGTTGACAAGCATGAAATTCATAGTTATTTAGTTTTTATTATTTTAAAAGATTTTTCACATTGCTTTTACTAATGTATAAATTACATAAATTACCTCACGTTTTCTTAATATTGTAGAAATTTATAACATTTTTGTTAATCTAGCTTTAATGTTTTTATTGACGTTTTATAAATAATGAATATTTTTCAAATATAAAAATTAAAAATGTTTTTATTTTTAAGATGAAAATTTTACCTTTTTATTAGATACATATAATATCATTATCAGTATAATAAAACGATAGTTTTTTGAAAAATTTAAAAATGCGATTTCACTATCGTTATTATTGGAAATTATGATATCGAAAACGATATCATTATTTAATGGAAATACGATATTATAAGGAAAGGTACAATTTAGTCCGTAAAAACTATCGTTTTCGATTCGTAAACGATTATCACTTGTGATACTTTCTATCACCTATATGATATCATTTCGATATCGTTACAATATCGCTTGGTTTACTGGGTAGCTTCGATAGCTATTTGATCAATCTATTGAAAAAAAGTTTTTGTTTTTATTTTTAGTTTTTTTTTTTTAATTTAAAACTTTTTTTAAATTTTTTTGTTACGGGAATGTTCTTTTTTTCTCAAAAGAAAACTTATGTCTTCTCCTTTAAGGTAGTTTTTGTCGCTTTTTGGGATACGAGTGACTTATGTATAAAAAAAAATAATTTCTAACTGCACTATTTTAAATTTTTTCCTATTTGTGTTAAGTGTTTCTAAAACCTTAAAAAATAAAACTTATGCAGAGAAACTAGACAAATTAACCTCTCCGACGGTATGTAACATACCCAACTATCATACCTTCGATACTGTAATGCCCACAATATGTTAATCCCACTTTTTTTCTGTAGAAATGTTGACAAATAATTCTTTTTTTTATTCAATTTTAAAAACGCATGTCTCTGTGCCCGAAAATCCTCTTTCTTTCAAACATGAAGCGAATAATTTCGAGTTCTCTTTTGTCAAGTTTAAGTCACGATGTATGTATGTAAATCATTAAGTGCGCTTTGACTCTTAGTTTCATATTCGTATTACACATAGAATTACTTTTAATGCTGAAGGTTTTCGCTTTGGGAATGAAGATCAATTGATTTATATCCGGATAACTAACATATCCATTTTTTCCGCTGTGCACTTTGGTCATGCAGATATAGCAATCAGTTTATGATCAATTGGATCCACCCATTCAACTGGCTCACCGAATGACAAATACTACTCCATGCCCTAACCAAGTTAAGATAATTTTACATAACACGTTTCGAGTCCATGGCTTATTGAAAAATCTGGCTGAGTACAGGAAATACAATTTATAAGATTCCAAAAAGATTTTGGTCAACTTTTTACGGAAACTATTTTTAAATAATGTTGACAGACCACAAACAAACTAAGAGTGATCAAGTGAATATTTATGTACATATTTTAATATACAATGTAATTTAGAAATTTCAAAAGTTATTCAATTAATAAAAGCGGGGCAGTGGCTGACTTCATAAACTCGGTGCTGCAATGCAACACTGAAAGGCATAGAATTCATAAACATACAACTTTTCTTAAAGCAATGCCTTGAGTTCATTATTTAATGGCAAACTTCTTCACTGCACAACGGTTGCAAAATTTGTGCATTGTTTTTATTTGTGATGCCTTATCAACGCATTCGTTTTCAGTGATGCTTTCCAACATTGAATTTATGAAGTTATCCGCGTATTTCGATTCGAATGAAATCATTTACGGATTCTAACAATTTGTACTGTGTATTACGATTTTCGTAATATTTGTTTCGAATAAACGGACGTTTTTCATACTTTATTGAAAACAAAAAATCACTTTCTTAAAAGCCACTCTCTATTACGAACAAAAATTGTTTATCTAATTTCCCATTTTTTAAAAAATACAACCTCTATCATCGTTTCGAACGATTTCGAAAATCGTAATACACAGTACACAGAAAAAATTATTTTTCAAATTCAAACAAAAAATTTGTAGAATCAAAAAATTTTTTGCCTGAAATCGGTCCTATAAACAAATTCGCATATTCAAACAATTTATTTGCAGTTCGTTTATTGAAAAAAACACTGATTTTTTCAAACAAATAATTTAACTGAATCAAACAAAAAGTTTACTGAAATTCATATACTTAATTTCAAAATCAAAAAAAAAGGTTTTTGCACAAGCAATGATGGGCACACAAGCAGGCACTGTATTAGAAGATGATGGCAGAGAGAGAACAGAGCGGCCGGCTGGCTTTGAGACACATTTTTTTGTTGAAATAATTTTTGAACGAAGTCTTTTTTTATACACACAATGTTTTTCGTCATCACTTACTGTTGCTGTATCCTTTCCTTTGCTAATGAAGAAGAAATGTAAGCCAAAAACGTCGACAGACCGACTCGATATGTTTTTCGTCATCATTATATTTTTGTATTTGAAGTATTTAAGTAAACAGTTTGAAAAAATTGAATACGGGATTTTGTTTTGTTTTAACCAACTTTGAAACCAACAAAAAATTTTGTTTTGTTTCTTATAATGTTGTTGTTGTTTGTGTTGTTTAAAAAGAGTGAAACGTTTTTTTACCTGCTATTTTTTTGTTTTTTTTTTTTACTTCACCCAAAAACACGGAGGTTTGACTTCAAATTGAAAATGATTTGAAATCAAACGTTTTCTCAAACGACAAACGTTTGATAATGATTTGAAAATCATAGCGTTCCAACAAAAAGGGGAAATTATTTTCAAATTGAAAAATGCCTTTATTTTCAACTTGCTTTCAAATGTAATTCTCAAATGTTTTTCAAATGTGGATTACAATACAATGTGGAATATAAATAAAAATATTTTATTTTTTTTAATTTAAATTGATTATTTATTTAAATAAACTGTGAGATAAACATTCAGCACCATAGCTAAAAGATGAAATAATGTTCTTTCCGTTTCTAATTCTTGGAAAGACAAACCCCAACAAACACGAAGGTTTGATTTCAAATTGAAAATGATTTGAAATCAAACGTTTTCTCAAACGACAAACGTTTGATAACGATTTGAAAATCATTTGAAAATCATAGCGTTCTCAACCAAAAGGGGAAATTATTTTCAAATTGAAAAATGCCTTTATTTTCAACTTGCTTTCAAACGTAATTCTCAAATGTTTTTCAAATGTGGATTATAATACAATGTGGAATATAAATAAAAATATTTTATTTTATTTTTTTTAATATAAATTTATTATTTATTTAAATAAACTGTGAGATAAACATTTGGCACCATAGCTTAAAGATTAAATAATGTCCTCTAATTCTTGGAAAGACAAACTACTTGGCTCCCTTTTATTTTGAGGATTGTAGCACCGCGATCGTTCAACAAACTTTCTTCACTTTCCCGTTTTATTTTCCTTTTTTTCGTATTTTTAATCATTGAAATTACTCACAAATAATTTTTATTTTTCACAAGAAATAAGCTGTTCACTTTATATTAAAATTTATTTTTAATAGTAAAACACATGTAACCGCAAAGTAAAAAATTTAACTTTAATCGCCATTTTTAATGATTACATTTATTTTTCGCTTTAGTATTGCCAAGTTTATTTTTGATTTGATTTAACATTTGACAAACATTTGACATCAAATTGATAAAACATTTGATATCAAATGTTTATTTTCAAATCATTATCAATTTGAATTTAAATGTTAAATCAAACAATTGAAAAGCGTTTGAGAATTGTGTTTGATGTCAAATGACAAAGTCATTTCATATCAAAGGTTTGACTTCGTGTTTGTTGGGTTAGTATTGCCAAGTTTATTTTTGATTTGATTTAACATTTGACAAACATTTGACATCAAATTGATAAAACATTTGATATCAAATGTTTATTTTCAAATCATTATCAATTTGAATTTAAATGTTAAATCAAACAATTGAAAAACGTTTGAGAATTGTGTTTGATGTCAAATGATAAAGTCATTTCATATCAAAGGTGTGACTTCGTGTTTGTTGGGACTACTTGGCTCCCTTTTATTTTTAGGATTGTAGCACCGCGATCGTTCAACAAACTTTCTTCACTTTCCCGTTTTATTTTCCTTTTTTTCGTATTTTTAATCATTGTAATTACTCACAAATAATTTTTATTTTTCACAAGAAATAAGCTGTTCACTTTATATTAAAATTTATTTTTAATAGTAAAACACATGTAATCACAAAGTAAAAAATGTAACTTTAATCGCCATTTTTAATGATACCATTTATTTTTCGCTTAAGTATTGCCAAGTTTATTTTTGATTTGAATTTAACATTTGACAAACATTTGACATCAAATTGATAAAACATTTAATATCAAATGTTTATTTTCAAATCATTATCAATTTAAATTTAAATGTTAAATCAAACAACTGAAAAACGTTTGAGAATTGTGTTTGATGTCAAATGATAAAGTCATTTCATATCAAAGGTTTGACTTCGTGTTTGTTGTGCAAACCTCTTCATCTTTCTTATTGTTGTACTTTTTTAAACTACCAAAAAAAGACTATATGTGTTTTTTGTTGTAGTTCTTATATTTCACATAAGGAAGTGTTGCTTACGATCAAATAAAAAAATGCAGAAAGACGACAACATTAAAAAGCGTTAAATACTTCATACAAAATTATGAAAACTTGAAAGCAATAACGCGTGTATTATATTTTTGAATGGTTGTCAACATTTTTGTTGGTTAAATAAAAATCAAACAAAAATTTTAATTGAATCAGTAAAAAAATTTATAGAAATTGAAAAAATTTTCAAACAAGCGTTTGTTTGAAAATAATTCGGCAATAATTTTTTCTGTTTACAAATTGTTCGAATCCGTAAATGATTTCTTTCGAATCGAAATACGCGGTAACCCCCCAGTATCTTAAAATAGACCGATAACTGAAAGCATACTACCTAAAACCGCAATAAGGTACATTAATGAGGGGCTTAAAGCACAAGGGGTTTAAGTGTATTTTTCAAAAATTGAGTTTACATATGTAATTATAGATGAATTTTGGAGAAGTTGTTCAGAGCACAAGAGGTGAATGTAGGATTCTCATCCAGACGCTAGATAAGGTGAACAATTCAAGCACTTGACATTAAAACACCTTCTTCGCTTGGAGCAAAAGCGAAACAACCGCTTTCGTCTCATTATTTAACATAAGTCACTTAAACCCCTTGTGGGTTAAACCCCTTAAAAATTTAAATTCGGATGTTTTCACTAAATATGTCGTTATTTCTTAATTTTTTGTCCTACGATACAAAGTTAACGCTTACTACGTTTGTAACAAAATATTTAAGATTCATGTTAAAACTATTTTTTTAATTTTTTATTGCCTTACTGGACCGAATTTAAATGGCAAAGTTGTTGATTGTATAAATTCGAAAACGCTTAAAAATCATAAAATTACTGAAAAATAAAAACAAAACAATACGCAATTCCAGGTGGGCCAAATGTAATTTAAGATGTGAACGTTAGATTTTGGAACTTACATCAGAATTCGCATAATTTTCAGGCGGGCAAACATTTTGTTAAAAAAAATCATCAAAATTGAGGAACTTTGTGGCGGGCCTATTTTTTTAGGTTTTTTGTTAAAAAATGTAAAGCACTATTTTTGTTTCTACTTAAAAATCCATTTACTTAAATAATCTTTCTATTTCCAGGCAAATTCCGCTACAATACCGAACTCACCGGGCCCCGTAATATATGTGAAGCTATCGAGAAATTGGGCTTTGAAGCCCATATCCTGTCTGGCAAAGACAAAATGGCCCACAGTTACTTAGAACACAAAGAAGAGATACGCAAATGGCGTACTGCCTTTCTTATTTCTCTGATATTTGGCGGTCCCTGCATGATAGCAATGATCTATTTTATGGCCGAAATGGGTAAAAAAGGACATGCCAACATGTGTTGCATAGTTCCTGGTCTTTCAATGGAAAACTTGGTTATGTTTTTGCTGTCCACACCCGTACAGTTCTTCGGCGGTTGGCATTTCTATGTGCAGTCCTATCGGGCTATAAAACATGGCACTACAAATATGGATGTTCTAATTTCAATGGTTACCACGATTTCGTACCTTTACTCAGTGGTTGTGGTTGTAGTAGCTATATTAATGGAACAGAGTTCCTCACCTTTGACATTTTTTGATACTCCCCCGATGCTGCTGATATTTATATCTTTGGGCAGATGGTTGGAACATATAGCAAAGGGTAAAACTTCTGAAGCCTTGTCCAAGTTGTTGTCTTTAAAGGCGGCCGAGGCGGTTTTGGTGGAGATCTCTAAGGATTTTGAAATTACATCGGAAAAGGTTATTTCAGTAGATTATGTACAACGTGGGGATATTTTAAAAGTTATACCAGGAGCCAAAGTACCGGTGGATGGCAAAGTTTTATATGGCCACTCAACTTGTGATGAGTCTTTAATTACAGGAGAATCTATGCCGGTAGCTAAACGTAAAGGAGCTGTTGTCATTGGAGGCTCTATAAATCAAAATGGTGTTTTATTAATATCAGCCACTCATACTGGTGAGAATACCACTTTGGCTCAAATAGTGCGCTTGGTGGAAGAGGCTCAAACCTCTAAAGCCCCCATACAACAATTGGCCGATAAAATAGCAGGCTATTTTGTGCCATTTGTAGTGGTAGTCTCAAGTGTGACTCTGGTAGGCTGGATAATAGCAGGTTTCATAGATCCCGGCTTGGTGCCAGTAGCCAGCGAACACAAGGCCCATATGGATACCAATACCATAGTGTTAAGTTATGCATTTAAATGTGCTTTAAGTGTTTTGGCCATAGCCTGTCCTTGTGCTTTGGGTTTGGCCACACCAACAGCAGTAATGGTGGCTACTGGTACTGGAGCTATTAATGGGGTTTTGGTTAAAGGAGCCACGGCTTTAGAAAATGCTCACAAGGTATGTGTTTTTAATAATTTAATAATAATTATATTTTACAAAAACAAACAAAAAATAAACTAAAAATTTAGGTAAAAACTGTTGTTTTTGATAAAACTGGTACTATTACCCATGGCACTCCAATGACTTCCAAGGTTATAGTGTTTGTAAAACCAGCTGTTTGCAGTTTGGCAAGAGCTTTAACTATTGTGGGTGCTGCAGAAGCCAACAGTGAACATCCTATAGCTTCTGCCATAGTACGTTTTGCCAAGGAAATGTTGTCTCAAGAATATCTGGGCAAAAGTGAAAACTTTCAAACAGTTCCAGGTTGTGGCATTAAGGTTACTGTTTCAAATTATAACACGGCTTTAAGACAAGCCTGTAATGCGGAAAAAATCATTAATTTTGAAAACAGTTATCGTTCCCATGGCAATAATATCCAACAGGCTCCGATACAATTGGAAAATGGTGTTTCCATTACTGAACTTATAACCCAGCCCACAGATACTCAACGCATTTTAGCTGCCCAACAGCAACAGCACTTACAGCTGCTGCAATTAGATGAAGTTTCCTATGTAGAAAGTGTGGGGGATGTAAATACTATTTTAGGCAATGAAATTAATGTACTTATTGGTAACCGTGAATGGATGCTACGAAACGCCATACATGTTTCCAGTGAAATAAATAATGCCATGGCCGTGGAAGAGTCCAAAGGTCATACGGCTGTTTTATGTGCTTTTAATGGTCAGTTAATTTGTATGTTTGCTGTTTCGGATATGGTAAAGCCAGAGGCTCATTTGGCTGTTTATACTTTAAAGAAAATGGGAATTGAGGTTATATTGCTAACCGGGGATAATAAAAATACAGCCGCAAGTATAGCCAGAGAGGTAAGTAATAGGATTTTCTAATGAAAGGTTTTTTAAATTAATTGTTATTTTCTTCGAATTCCTCTAAAGGTGGGCATTAATCGTGTTTTTGCTGAAGTCTTACCCTCACACAAGGTGGCCAAAATCCAAGGCATCCAGCAGGCCGGCAAACGTGTAGCTATGGTGGGTGATGGTGTCAATGATAGTCCTGCTTTGGCCCAGGCCGATGTTGGTATTGCCATAGCGGCAGGAACAGATGTGGCTGCTGAGGCAGCCGATGTGGTTTTAATGCGTAATGATCTCCTAGATGTGGTAGCCTGTTTAGACTTGTCTCGTAAAACTGTGAAACGTATACGCTACAACTTTCTCTTTGCCAGTATGTACAATCTTTTGGGTATACCTTTGGCTTCGGGTATTTTTGCACCTTTCGGCATAACCCTACAGCCCTGGATGGCTTCTGTTGCCATGGCAGCTAGTTCAGTATCAGTGGTATGCTCTTCACTTTTACTAAAATTCTATCGTAAACCTACTGCTGCCACTCTACGCAACGCTGAGTATATGCAATATGTAGCTACCTCCAAAGAAAGAGAACCTGATCAGTTATCGTTACATCGAGGCCTAGACGATTTGCCACGACGTAGTGCTTCCGCTAATTCACTATTATCACGAATACTTTTACGCTCGGGCAGTGTAAAAATGGATCCAAATCAAGATTCTCTGTTGGCTAATGACGATGGTGATTATATACAAGCAAAAATTGTCAAAACTAAAAATCTACAAGACGTTACTGAAATGCAAAAACTGTAGACTAAACAACATTAAAAATGAACAACAAAATTAAGACCATAAAGTCATTAAAATTTAAATCAAATTTTGAGCCATGTCACAGAGTACAATTCCGTTCGGAATGATTCCGTTCGGAATTGAAGAAAACATATTTGTTTGTTGATGGAAAGTGTTTTTTGATAGTTTTCTGGCCTTTCAGATACAGACAACTCCCATACCGTTCAAGAAAACAAAAATGGTTTCATTCCGAAACATTTTTTCGTCATTTTCTGAAACACCAAAATACGGAATGAATTCCGTTTCCGAACGGAATTGTACTCTGTGACATGGCTGATTATTGTTATTCATTTCAAGTAAAAACATATTTTTATTACCTTAATTTTAATTAAAAATCCTTATGTACTTCCTTAATGATTTGAAAATATTTTTTAATGTTATAATTCTTTTTGTTTAATTTATGATAAATTTAATTATCACAAAACTGTTTGATATCTAAAAAACTAAGCCAATAATTAACTGTGAATATATTCTGATTGATAAATATATACATATGTATATAAGTTGTGTATATTAAGTTAACATTATAATTTAAAAAAATATATCGTTTTGTAAATGACCAGCAATGTTTTTTAAGGCATATGCTAAAAACCTAAATACAAACAAAGTATATGTATAATATTGTTATAAATCATAAAAAAAATATTTTTTTATACGAATCCTTAAATATGGTTGTCCATGTAAAAATAAAAGACAAGACCCTATAACCAGTAAATTAAAAAAAAAAAGGTTTTTTATTAAAAATGTCAGGAACATACTATTAAAAATTTATGTGCAGTTTATAGAACACGAACGCCTTACTCGTCCGTTCAACTAACATTTAAAACAAAAACAAATTTCGAAATTTTGTTTTTGTTTTAAATGTAAGTTGAACGGACGAGTAAGGCGCTCGCGTTCTATAAACAACACATAAAATGTTAGTTGAACGGACGAGTAAGGAGCTCGTGTTCTATAAACCACACATTAATCGGTTAAATTGGGTTAAGACGACTACACTACAATATCGAGTCATTACCGCAAAAAAAACTTAAGTGACAAAAACAAAATTTTCAGGAGAAGGTTTTTATACCCTCCACCACAATTAGTTGTGAAGAGGGTATATTCAGTTTGTCATTCCGTGTGAAACTTTTTTACTATTCATCTCAGACCCTATAAAGTATATATATTCTGGGTCCTTGAGTAATTTTAAGTCGATTTAGCCATGTCCGTCTGTCTGTCCGTCTGTCCGTCTGTTGAAAACACGCTCACTTTCGAAAAACTCAAAAGAAATCAACAAACTTGGTGTCAAATTGCTTGTAGTTATCCTAAGCAGTTTGGGATTGAAATTCAGCAAAATCGGTTCAATAGGATCTGAGCTATGAATCAAAATGTGGAACCACCACCTAAAAAAAATTGATAATTTTGTTACAAAAACTAACATAAATGGTGGAAAAATGCACAGAATGATATAAGATTTCGCAACAATTCGTTTTATTCAACTGGAAATCACGCTGTGAAATTTCGTGAAGATCCGTCAATAATTTACCCTAGGCCCCATATAAGCCCTACTCCCGGAAAACAGTATATTAAGCCTCAAACCCTAACTAACAATGCCATCATTACAAATTTTGGCAAGTCACAGTTACATAGGACTAGAAATTAAACTGTTAAGTTTCGTGAAGATCGGTCCATAATTTACCATAGGCCCCATATAAAACCTTCTTCCGGAAAACAACTTAGTACGCCTAAAAACGTAAAAAATAATGCTATCATAACAAAATTTGGTACATCAAAGTTTTATAGAACTTAAATTAAATCTTTGAAATTTCGTGAAGATCGGTTCATAATTTACCATAGGCCCCATATAAACTTTACTCCCGGAAAACAACTTTGGTACGTCACATTTTTTTAGGACTAGAAATAACACTGTGAAATTTCGTGACGATCGGTCCATAATTTATCTTAGGGCCCATATAAACCCTATTACAGGAAAACAGTTTAGTACGCCTAAAACCATAATTAATAATGCTATCATAACAGAAATTGGTACGTCACATTTTTAAAGGACTAGAAATAACACTGTGAAATTTCGTGAAGATCGGTACATAATTTACACTAGGCCCCATAGAAACCCAACTCCCGGAAAACAGCTTAGTACACCTAAAACCATAATTAATAACAACTCGTCACAGTATAAAATAATAGCTCTGTTTCTTTACTCTACTTTGGGATCCCTCGGGATCCCAATTTGCACGAAAAGCGTTCCCGTACTTTTAATGTGTGTAAATGAGAGCGGATTTGAGAGAATAAAATTCTTCTTCTTCTTGCACGAAACAGCCCAGAATTTTTCTTCGTGCAAATTGTGTAAATTGTCAACAGGGCTGTCAGATATGGCGATTTCTCGCCAAACGTGGCGATTTTGAAACGTGTTTGGCGATGGGATTTTCCATTTGGCGACTGGCGACTTTTATGGCGATTTTTGATATAACTGGCGATTTACTTGGCTATTTTTACCATTCATAATATTTCAGCGATTTTCAAATAAAAAATTTGCACTTTTATTTACATAAGCGGAGTTAGGCCTCTCCAGCTAAATATATATAAGTATATATGTACATACTTATAGATTTTTGAACAGTTTCTCTTTTTTTGTTATCATTACTAGCTTAAAAAAAATCTGGCTAATTTTTTTCACATGATTTTTGTTTTATTATCATTTTAAGTGAATTTTATATTCAGTCACTATTTAATTCCAAGGTTTAAAAAACTGCAGTCGAAACCAAAACCTGTCGAGCAAAAAACGAAAATTTGTCAAAAATTTTTCGCTTTTTGATTTGGTTTGGCAGCGACTATTTACATTAAATGAATTACAAGTTAAAGCAAAAGTTTTTGACAAATGACAAATGAAGAAGTGGAAGAGATGGCAGTTTTTCAACTTTGACTGCTGTTTTTTAAACACTGCTTAAATCTAATAGTACGCATGCAGGTCAAAACACCAGTAATGAAAGGGATGAGCCTGAAGTGTACGATCTTATAGACTTGTGTGCTAAATTTTAGTTTTTTCAACTGAATAAATGATCTAAATTTTATGTTTAAAAAAAAAAATAACAGTTAATAAGCAAAATTTACTTTCGGCGACTTTTTTGTATTTTGTCTCAGTTTTTGGCGATTTTTGACTGCAATATTATATCAGCTTTTTTTTGTATGCAAAATTTAATTAAAACAAGTTAGAGTGCTATATTCGGCTGTGCCGAATCTTTGATACCCTCCACCGACACTTCGAATGTTTTAGGAGTAATATCTGTATGATGTCTATTTATTATTATAATCTTTGTAAAAACAGACATCTGCATTCAAATTTGTTGCGGTTTAGACCTATATAAAATTATTGATCGACAATCAGAATCAATTTTAAAAAGTTTGAGTAGAATATCAGTTTAAGATGAACTTAAATGATTTTCAAGAGAACAAATTATATAAAAGCCATGGTAAGCTATGAACCAATCATCCCAAATTCTGCAGAACGATTTCTGGTATTAAAAAACATAAATTTCAATACAGCGGTGCAATTAGTTTAAGCGTTTGCAGTAAATTTCAGAAGGCTGCTAAAATGGAATCTAAGGAAAATTATGGACCGTATATCACAAAATTGCATAACATTTTTTCTGGCCATATGAAGCTAAACTGGAAGAAAGTTTACCGCGTATTTAATTATTTTACCAGAGTGGGCTTTATATGAGGCCTATGGTAAGTATGCACCGATCTTAACCAAATTTCACAGTGTCATTTCTAGTTCTATAAAACTGTGATGTATCAAATTTTGTTATGATAGCGTTATTTTTTACGTTTTTAGGCGTACTAAGCTGTTTTCCGGGAGTAAGGTTTATATGGGGCCTAGGGTAAATTATGCACTGATCTTCACGAAATTTCACAGTCTTATTTCTAGTCCTGTAAAACTAATATGTACCAAATTTTGTTATGATAGCATTCTTTTTTACGTTTTTAGGCGTACTAAGCTGTTTTCCGGGAGTAAGGTTTATATGGGGCCTATGGTAAATTATGGACCGATCTTCACGAAATTTCACAGTCTAATTTTTAGTTCCAAAAAATTTTGATGTACCAAATTTTGTTATGATAGCATTATTTTTTACGGATTTAGGCGTACTAAACTGTTTTCTGGAAGTAGGTTTTATATGGGGCCTATGGTAAATTATGGACCGATCTTCACGAAGTCCTATTTAACTGTGACGTGCCAAAATTTGTTATGATAGCATTGTTAGTTAGGGTTTTAGGCTTACTATACATTTTTCCGGGAGTAGGGCTTATATGGGGCCTAGGGTAAATCATGGACGGATCTTCAAGAAATTTTACAGCGTGATTTCCAGTTAAATAAAACGAACTGTTGCGAAATCTTATATCATTTTTTTTTAGGTGGTGGTTCCACATTTTGATTCATAGCTCAGATCCTATTGAACCGATTTTGCTGGATTTCAATCCCAAACTGCTTAGGATAACTACAAGCAATTTGATACCAAGTTTGTTTATTTCTTTTGAGTTTTTCGAAAGTGAGCGTGTTTTCAACAGACGGACAGACGGACAGACATGGCTAAATCGACTTAAAATTACTCAAGGACCCAGAATATATATACTTTATAGGGTCTGAGATGAATAATAAAAAAGTTTCACACGGAATGACAAACTTAATATACCCTCTTCACAACTAATTGTGGTGGAGGGTATAAAACAAAAAAGATTTCGAAAACTGAACAAAATTGACGTTTGGCGATTTTTGGCGATTTCTGACATCCGGTTTGGCGATGGAGCTCAAAAAAATCTGACAACCCTGATTGTCAAACAGCTGTAAACAGTGATGCCAACTTTTTGAGAGCAAAAAGCACTTTAAAATTTAAAAAAAGCACTAAAAAGCACTATTTTGATAAAAAAAAAAGCGTAAAAAAGCACTAAGCCATTTTCACAATTTAATTAAACACAAAACAAGTTGCATTCGGCTGTACCGAATATTTTATACCACTAAAATTTAGAAAAAGACGACAGCGTTGATGGTTGACCATTTTCATTTAAAATTAAATAATAAATATAATTACATTTGTATATAAACATTTTTAAATTTATTATTATAACCATCAATAAAAATTATATCAACCAAATCATTTGGATCATCATCAGCTGAGTTTGAATTGACCATAAAACAGTAATAAAGTGCGAGCTCGATTTTCGTAGCTCGGAAAAATCTGGTCAGTTGAAATTAACGAAAATTTGCAGTGACCGACCATTCTTTATAAAACTTAATGACAGCCCATATTTTAATAAAAAAAAACCTTATATTTTATCGTTTAAATAAATCTAAATTAAAATCGTGCAAAGTTTAATAAAACAATTGGCGCATGATATTGTCCAATTATTTTAACATATGTACGTTTCTGAATAAAGAACACACATAAGGTGTTAAATAGAAAAAACATGTATGTTTGCATTCTGATACTTATTCAAACCTTTTTTCAATAGCTCTAGAGGTAGAAGTGCACAACACGCGGTTATTTGGAGACGAGTGTCGTGCGTTTAAAAACTAAAGCGCATGAACAATGACAGGTTACACAACGCTCGTTATAAAAGCATTTCCTGTCATCTATTTATAATTACCACTTTGCTTATACCAAGTTACGGCTCTTTTTTGTTTTTAAAGTCTTTGCGTTTTTGAATGGTTTCCGACTGCATGTTTTTTAACTTTTCAATACGTTTTTTCTACATCACTCAAAATCGTTGTTTATTTTGCCATTCACAATTCCTAATATTTTCCAAGCCTTTTTCTATTTTTGAAACAGTGTCTACATCTTTAAAACAATGTTTACCGCAAACAAATACATCGCTTTATTACGATTACTGAATATGTTGTCAACGCTAAAAAGTAAACGTTTTGTAAAATTGCCAAATTGCTAGGAAGCCTAGCTCTGACCTCGTAAATAAAGTTTATGGTAAAACGAATGCAACTTTCTTTTATCGCTTTTTTTATCATTTGAAATCTTAAAATCTTTACAAGCCTTCCCAAAATTGTACCCCAAATAGCAAATCTCATCTAAATCTTCCCCTATATAATCGAAGTTTTAAAAAATGGTACAAAAAAAAACAAAAATTGTAAAAAGCACTAAAGGCACTAACGAAAAATTGAAAAAGCACCAAGTTAGTGCTTTTTCTTAGTTTGGCACTATGGATAGAATTTTGGCGTTTTGAGGCATCAAAAAGCACCATAAATAGTGCCAAAAGCACTAAGTTGGCATCACTGGCTGTAAAACATAAACAAAACAATGAAATGCAAAGGAAAAAAATCATGAACCAAATTTTGGAAAAAGTGTTGTGGAGTGAAATAATGTAGGTACTTAAATATGTATAAAGTTTTATGTTGAAATATTAGGAAAACATAATGTTAGTTATTGTAAAAGTGTTTCTTTGGTTTAATTTTTGGTAAAATTAGTTTATTTCTGCAGGAAATATACAATTTTTCAAAAGTGGCATAAACTTTTATTGTTTTGTAAAAACTATCAAAACAATGACTTTTTATTTTATGCTTAAAATTTGGTTTTTTCTGTTCCCGTACTTATGTGTAATTTTGTCTCTTTATGAGAGAAATTTATGCTTGCTCTCATTTTCACGAACTTTACCCAAAAAGTAAAGAAACAGAGCTAATAATAACAAATAGACATCATACAGATATTACTCCTTAAACATTCGAACTGTCGGTGGAGGGTATCAAAGATTCGGCACAGCCGAATATAGCACTCTAACTTGTTTTATTTTATTTCATAAAAATTTTGTATGAATATTGTCGCTTGAGATAAAACTATTTTTGCTATAAAATCGTAACGGTTCCTTGTGTGACCATGACATTTTAGGAGATGATGCAAGTGTTGCCAATAAAGTCGTTTATTAAAAAAAACGAAAAATTAAAATGGTGTTACTTAAGCTTTTTTGCGGTTATGCCTCGATATGTAATCATAAAAAAAATTTTTTTTTTAAAAGCAATCTCAAAGAAAGCTTGATTAAGATGTACCGATACCAAAATATCGGCGATCTTCGAGTTTGCCGATATATCGGTATAAGCGATTTTTTACTGGCGATACGACTATACTTTTTTATAGTTTATTTTTTAACAGACTATTTAATTTTCAATGCTTATTTTTTGCATAACAACTAACTGCTTGTTTTTGAAAATAAAATACAAATTTTCAATTAGAAATTTTTATTGAAAAAAAAAAACAAAGAGCCAACAACACATTCAGAATATGTAATAAATTGTTTCTTTTAATTCTTAAGCCTGAGGTCAGTCCACACCACGCATTTTTTCGTATGTTTCTTTTTTGACTTTTTGCAAGACGTATGCGAAAGTTTTCATATATGTAGTCTACGCGTTTGATGTGTAACTTGTCAATACAATTTTACACTAAATATTACTTTTTGGACAGATGCATAGAACGCTTGGTGTACACCTACAGCTTTAGCCGTTTTGCTTTGCACCATAGTAGTAAAATGTTCTCTAATTGATTATCTTGTATGTACAAATTTAAACATTTTTCTGTGAGAATAAAAATCATTTCACTACAAATTTTGGGTAACTTCGAACAGACCACAAATTCCATAAGCAAAGCCACTGCTACAATGTCTGACGCTACTATTCCGCTAGTTAACAGTCTTCGAACATTATTAAAAAATACGCTAAATGAATAAACTAAGAGGAGGTCAGAGTCCCAAAACATGACTGCATTCCGAAAGTGTTTCACCTCTACACCTAGTAAGATTTCTGATTAGTATACAAGAACTGACCTTTGGAGCGTTTGTAAAAATCTTATTAAAAAAGTTCGAAAAGGATTGTCCTCTGTCCATCCTACGCTGTGGTTCAGCTAAAGATTAAGTCTAGAGATACCACAGATCTTCTAATTTTTCTATAGACGCATATCCGTGCTTACTGCCACAATAAAATGTTTAACCCAAAATTTAAGTACATGTCTTAAAAATACTTAAGTTTTTAAATGAGTTCTGTCGCATCTGAGGGATTATTTTCCACTGCAGGTCAACTTCAAACGGATTTGCGAAATCGTCTGTCTCTGCAAAAGTTTAAAGTACTTTGTTTTTTAGATTTAAATTTTGAATATTGATTACCTCTTACAGTTTTTTCAAATGAGAATTCAAATCGTTGTTTTAAAAATCTTATTAATATCAATTTAAATACTGTATTTCAGATATTTGTTCAGGGTGAATTATTTTTAAGTAAAAAATCTAAAATTGTTCTGTATTTTATTTAATATTCTCTAGTTGAACTGGAATATCATTTCCTTATAATTCGAAAACTCGCTTATTTGCATACATACATTACGATCATCAATAAAAACCATTTTACTTTCTTCGGATATGAAATTATGCATTCATAGCCTTATTCATAAACAATATTTAAGGTTTACAAAAGGTTTATAAAACGAATTTTTTATTATTTTATGACTCTAGTTTGAAGCGATAAAAGTAAATACCGATGTGTTTAGGAAGTAAGTTACCATTAACTTGGGTTATAAAACTTGGGCTCGCAAAGGTCTATGGTTCCCGCAAATGGGTATGTTAAAAAAAAAAAATTATATTTTGGTCATTATTTTTTTGGTATCTAAACCGAATTTTTCAGAAAATATGTTCTTTCTTCCGTAAAAAGCACAAAAAAATGTTATGGTATTTTCTTTTCTAAAAAATAATAATGCATTATAGTTGTGTAATATATTTATTAGGTTATACGAACCCTTACAAAGTGATACATTTTTCTAAATTACAATGAAACAAAATAATAGCTACGTTTTACACTCAACACTAATGTGTTGTTAGCGTGTTAAATATTGAATGCAAAGTTTTTACTAAAAGCGATGTTGACCACTCTTGTAGCAATTTTCAACATTAAATTTTCTTACAATTCCAATAAGCGTTAACAGCACTGATTTTCAATAATTAATGTCAGCTGTTGTTAAAAATTTTGCCACAAAAAAAAATATAATTATTAAATAAAAGTAAAACAAACGAAAAACAAAAAGTTTTTATATCCATTACTATATAACTAAAAATCACAATAGTTGCGTTCGAGAACACAAAAGTTTTTACTAAACTTTACTGCATTTTACGAAATTGCGTTCGAGTACACAAAATGCAGTAAATGAGAACATAAATTGAGAGCGAAAAGTGACAGTTCTTGTCTGAGTATTTACAAATTTTTACTGCAGACATTTTTGCCGTAAAATTTAGTAAATCAAAAAACATATGTTTCAAAAGGTAAACAAACAAAAGTAACAAATAAAAAGCATATAAATTGTGAAAAAATGTTTAAATAAAGAAAAGTTGAAAAAAAATTTAACAAAAACAAAAAGTGAATAAATATTAATTAATTAAACTTGTTTGTGAAGCATTTATTTGGCTTAATACAAACTTTTGAAATTTTTTTTGTTATGTTAATTTTTTAGAGTTGTAAATGTGTGAAGTATTTGGGTACTTAAGTAATCAATAGCAAAAAATTATTCATGTTCTTTTAAATAATTTAACCCGCTACAAATTAGTAAAATCAAATAAAATAAAAAACAAACAAATATAAAAGATTACATAAAATAGTTTGTTTGTATTTTCCAAAAATGTTCGTGTTATAAAAAGTATTTAATAGAGTACCGAGAAGAAAACGAGTTAAGTAGTCAAAAGTGTCAACATTTTTCAACACTTCAATTATTTGCCATCAGCTGTTGCCTTTATTTTACGAATTTTTACAAATTTTGCGTTCGCGTACTTTTTTGGACAACATATTTTTGTGAGAGCAAATTTTTCAGTTTACTCATTTACTGCATTTTACTGTAAAAGTACTCAAACGCACCTAATATAACGCAAATTGTCCGCAAACACAAGAAAAAAAATACTTGCTTGCATAAAAAAGTACTTTACGCAGATGCAAAAAGGGTATTGTCTCACACTCAGTTATAACTGCGGGTAAGAAATGGATCAAATTTGCCATTTATTGTTGCAACATGTTTAGAAAGGAAAACGACAACTTCTCACATTTTTGCATACATTTTTAGAATGAAACAAAAACCCGCACGAATGGTAGCATATATGGAACATTATTGTCAGAAAAGAAAACACCATTAAACTCAAAATGTGGTAAATTTTTTTCTTTACATCAATTGTAAGGGTAACCGAGCATATATTTTCTAAAAAAAAAACTGAAAAAACTGTGCGCTCAGTTTTTTTTAATTTGAAGTAAATAATGACGATTTTCATGTTTTTTGCAAAAACAATAATGTCTAATAACGGTTGAGATTTTCTTGAAGTAAATTTCTTTAGAACGTTATTTTTTAAACACAGTACAAAGAAAATAGGATAATTTTATCGTACAGAAAAATATTTATAGCTTTTAATCTAAAGTACTAAATTATAAAATATAAAAAATTCGTTTTGGACCTTTAAAAAAAAACATATATGTATGTATGTTTGGTATTCTCTTTTGATTCTTAACATAGCGTCTTCACCTGACAATTTTTTGTCATACCAAACGTCAAACTTCATATTAAAAAAACGCTGACAAAAATTTTCGAGTTTTTTTTATATAGACTTTGACGTTTGGTATGACAAAAAATTGTCAGGTGAAGACGCTATGTAATGGCGGACACTTGGTTTATTAAACGGCAGAGAAAATTGAAAAAGTAATCACTCAGTTTTTTTATTTGTCCATCAAAAATTGTTTTTACTTTTTTTAGTTACGGCAACACTTTTTTAAGATTCATCTAGAGCATTACTAATACATACATACTTTAAATAAAGTGTGGACTCATATCAAAGAATAATGTCTTTTTTACCAAATGCTAACTTAAAAATTGTGGTACTTCTTTAAAATAATTTTTTTCCTAGTATGTACATGAATTAAGTTTAATTTTTCTTGCAAAATTTTGGACAAGTTTAGCGACCTCTATCAGCGGCGAAACGCATTTAACATAAGAAAGGTTCTTCCTACATGTAATTTATTTAGATACGAATACAGTAATTTTTTTAAACATTGGAACAACATTGTTTCACCTTATTTTTGTATATGAAACAAAGTACTGTGCGACGCACACTGGGGATTTTTGTATGGAGGTGAGAAAAAAAATATATTTGTCAAAAAATATAAGGATTTCATCACAAATTTAGTTTTATTTATATAGTTATACACAAAAGTAAACAAAATAAAGAAATAGAATCTGGGAATTTATTTCTCATGGTGAGTTACATTTATTATTTAAATTTTTCATATTATTATTATTTTTCATGTATTCTGTGAAATATTGAAGGAATGAGTCTATTAAAGTATAAAAGCTTTTGAGGATTGTATTTGACATAGAATACACATTCGAATAATATGAAAAATTCAAAATAAAGAAAGCTAAAAAAATTTATATCCTTACCTACAATGTAAAAAGCCCTAACTAAAAAAAATTTAAATGATTTTTTAATTTTTAATTTATTATTTATTTTAAATCTACTTTTTAATTTATTATTCTAAAAGAGCCTTAACTTCGTTGGTTATATCACTATGCTTTTTCTGGCTAAATGAAGGAGTCAAGTGTGAGATCTGATGTTACCATCATTCGGTGCATAATATCTTCGTTCGTGGCAATTAGACTGCATTTTCTGGAGTGTCTAAGGCGATATTTTTTATAGTCTTTGTTACGACTTTCCTGAGCCTCCTCGGATAATAAGCCTACAGGAAAAATACACTTTTCAATTATATATTTTCCATGAATCAGAATTTTGTGGAGTGTTGAGTTGTTTGTATGGTACGAGTATCCTTCATTTTGTAACCAATGCATTAGATACTCGTATTTTTCTTTTGTAAGTTCAAGCTTTGTAAACATCCCCAAAATTTTAATGTACAAATTTTGTGGTTGGTTTTTGAAATACTAGAAGAAAAATCAATTACTTTTTGAGGGAACATAGAACGTACTTCATCCCTTTTGTATCGTTTGGCGCGATCACAGCACTCCTCAAATGATTTGCGTGGCCGACCAAGTGCAGAACTGGTAGAACATTCAGCCTCAGTAAACTTAATTGTAAATCGGCCTTCAAGCCAATTTGCATTCTTTTTTTCAAATCGCGACTTCGTACGGTTAGAATCCTGCCATCTTTGTTTGAAGTTATAGTAAAAGCTTTTATATATTGTATCCAAAATTTCACATGCTCTAGTATCGGTTAAGCCAACGTGCAATTGTTGCAAAAACTGTTTTGATTTTGTTCTGTCTTTGTCAAACTTCAGAAGCTTCGAGCATAAAACCCCATGAGAAATAGAAAAACTTTCCATTGCCGTAAAACTCTTGGGCGTTAGTTTCAGTTATAATTAAAAAAAAAACGGAGACAAATCGGTTGTACTTTTCGCGTTCGTCAGCACTTGTTGAATGACAAAAATTGATAAATTAACACCTATAAATACTATGTATTTTTCAATATTTTACTGACAGGTACGTTCCAAAACATGAGCACTAATAGATGTGGGTGGAATTTCTGTAAAAAAATCATACAGGTAGCCAACGGAAAACCCCAAATAATTAAAAAAGTGCACTTTCCTTTTTTCCTTTCAATTGTCCACACACATTTATTACCGCTTATTACTTTGCTACCGCAATCATAAAAATCAAATAACCTTTTGTTTATTACTTTTTTTTTTAATTCTAATCATCATAAAAAAAAGTCATAAATGTTTTTGCAAAGAATTTTGTGCATATCTCGAGCAAATTTTTAAAATGCATACCTTCACTTAATTGTAAATTAAAGCGAAACGCGTTCATCGATTTTCATGATTTATGACTCATTTATTTCATAGGTTATGCGACTTTACAAATACAAATACAAATACAAATCCGACTAGTGGTTCTCGAGTTATGTTAAACAAAAGAGCCTTATCAGAATTGAGTCCCGAATCAATCAGCTGAAAAATGTTGTACTGTGTTATGCAACAAATTGAGAGGTGGCACCTGGTGGCACTTGAAATTGATTAATAATGTTAAAACAGATATAAGACAATGTATTAGTAGTGATTTCCAACTGTGGAAAAGTAAAGATAAAATTGCAGGTCCAAATGTTTGAAGAAAAATGGGATTTCTGTTATATGTTCATAAAAATACACAAAAAAAAAAAAAAAACTTAAGTCTCTGCAGATTTTTTTTTCCAATTTAGTATACTGAAATATACTTAGGCCGGGTTTTTGAGATGTAGATTAAGTTAAAACTTAGTTTAATGTAGTCTGAAACTCAGATTTGTCCGGCGAAATGTGATTTTTTTTATCATTATTTCATTAAATACCAATATATTGTGTATATAAACTTGGCAATTGCGACAAAAGTCTGTTTTCAGATTAACTTAAACTGGCTTAACTGAGATCTCAAAAACCCAGCCTTAAAGTAATAGAAAAAAAAAGAAAAACGTTAGCTCACATAGTAAAATAATATTCGTATTTAAATTCTTAGGTTTAAATTAAGTTGGTTCGGTAAAACACACAAGTTCTGAGTTTGAGACGGATATAAAAAAAACTGGCAGTCAGATCGGAGTATTTCTTTTTGATTTGATTGTACCATTTAGTCTAAAATTTCAACATATAACTGCATATTGCATGAAGACTATGTTGACAATTTGACTTTTTTCCGCGAAATCCCCAGTGTGCGACGTTGCAGCAAATAAGCAATGTATTTTTTATCAAAAAATCTTGTTTTAATTATTTCTTTCACAATTTTTTTTTATAATTAACACTCAGGTAAGTGATAAAAATCGATGGATTCATTTCCGAATTAAAGTAATTTCAGAAATTAAGTCTTAAATTGTGTTGGTAAATAAAGTAGGTATGACTTAAATATTTAATGTGTAAGAAACCAATTTTTAAAGAAGGTGAAAACAAAATTTCGGTTTTAAATCGGTTTGTCGATTTCCCTCCAGCACATTGATAATTCCTGTTGGGGACCCGATGTAAAAAACCTTTGTGTTTTTTTTTTTACTTATTTGCCGAAATGATTTTTGATCATTTGTTAAAGTGTTTTATTTAAATTTGGTATGTTTTATTTATTTATTTAAAATATTGTTGCCCTTTTATCTATAGCAAATACATTTTAAACATTATATATAACAAGCCACCGGGGTTTTTTTAAATTCAGTTTTTTATCTTTATGTCTAAAGCTGGGATCACACGATTGCCGCAAATGCACCAATATGGCACAATTTTTATTGTGCTTTATTGACGCACAATAATGAAATTGCACCAACCAAATATTCTGTAATCACACGATTGCCCTGTTTTATACAAATTTAATTGCCGCTAGTTGGTACAAAGTGAAATGGGTACAATAATTGCCGCAGCACAGTCACACGATTGTTGGCAACTGTGAAAACAGCTGTTGTGGTAGCTTTTTCATTTGTTTGGACGTTCTAGTTGATATATGTTCATTAAAAACGAAAAATTTGTTCATATAGGTAGCTACTATACAATTTTTTGTTGAATAGTTTTATTTTAAACATTTATGAAATTCCAAAAATGAACAGTCTGTTCAACAATTTCGAATGTTAACGAAGTATACTTTGGTTAACGTAATAGAAAATTTGTATGAAATAATATTATTTAAATATCAGTAGCTAAATTCTGTAACTTTATTAATTTAGCTACTGATATCGTTTAGTTAAGAGAAGTCTCGGCTTCTTTAACAAATTTTTTATTTTCGTTTTTAAGTTAACAAATATTTTCTTTAAGAAATATCAATGAAAAATATCCGTAAGAGTGTAAAAGAAAAGTTTTACTAAATATCTTTAATAAAAATATTCGCCCTTAACAGATACATAGTATGCTTGAGAACATACATATGGGCATTTCCCCAGAATGGTCTACCAGGATGAAAAAATAAAATGTTGATTATCATCGTCTTTTATTGCTTTTTATTATAAAAAAAGTCTTTGTTCTTATAAAAGAATGGTTTCATAGCATATCTCAGCTGTTTTACTTGAGGAAATTGGGCTGGAAAATGGAATAATTTCCTGTATTTTCTACTTCTAAAAACATTTTTATATACTTATTTTACATGCAAAAAATATGTTATTTTTACACTCTTTTTTCATAATCTCTCCATTACAATCAATTGTAAAAGGAGTATTAAGTTTTTTGTTAAGGAAATTTTAAGACATTTATGGGGAAATGCTTGATGATAATAATAAAAAAACATATGGAAAAATCGTACGTTCGCGATCCGTACGTTCGCGACAGGTAAATAAGCCAATTAAACAAAAACCAAGAGAGATATTTTATTTTTTAAATACTGGATGGAGACATACATTAATACACTTTTAAAATAAATTCATCACTTTTGTATATTCCGTTCCATTGCGCAGATTTTTACATTTCACTACTGTCAGCCAAAGTTGACTTCTATTTTGCGTACGTTCGTGACCACACGTTTATAACTCTTATTATGAAAACTTAAACTCGATGAAATCCATCTTTTGCACTAAACATAGAGCTACCCAAATGCTATCGAATCGAAAAAAAATGCTAGGAAAAGTTTTGTTTTATATATTATTTGTACATTAAAAGCGTATGAACGTACGTTCGTGACCCCAGGAAATGCCCATATGTATTTGTTAATAGCCAAAATTAAAATGCATAATAAATATATACATATTTATCTTCTTATTTAATAAAGGAAACACAAAAACGTAAAATTTATTAAAAAAAGACAAATATTGGCGCGTATTGTGTTGTTTGATTGCCGCACAAGAAGGCAATAAATATTGGTGCTTTTTTGTTATTTCTATCGGCGCGCGGTTGCATAGCAAACAGTCACACGATTGCCGCACCAGGGTTGCATTTGATTGGTAAAAGTAAGCACAATATTGTCCTCGATTGGTACAAGAGCCAATTGGTTGTGCAGTCACACGATTGGTGTATTAAAAAGTGTGAAAATTGGTGCATTGCGGCAATCGTGTGATCCCAGCTTAACAAGTTGTATATATTTTTTTGGAGTGTAAGTAGTAGTTAATGATAAGAATAGATAGCCATGTCACAGAGTACAATTCCGTTCGGAAACGGAATTCATTCCGTATTTTGATGC
This sequence comes from Pollenia angustigena, assembly GCA_930367215.1. Taxonomy (NCBI): domain Eukaryota; kingdom Metazoa; phylum Arthropoda; class Insecta; order Diptera; family Polleniidae; genus Pollenia; species Pollenia angustigena. The sequence goes on from OV884059.1 coordinate 26,666,763, forward strand.
TTCAAAAAATAACGCAAAAAATTTTCGAAATGAAACCATTTTTTTCATGAACGGAATGGGAGTTTTCTGTGTCTGAAAGGCCAAACAACTATCAAAATACACTTTCTATCAATAAACAAATATGTTTTCTTCGATTCCGAACGGAATTGTACTCTGTGACATGGCTGATAAATTTAATTTTGTAAAGAAATTATAAACCCAAAAAATAATAATTAATAATTCATTAAATAGTTTAATTTATGTATTTGGGTTTGTATTACATATTTTAAAAGTATTAAATATTAAAAAAAATTATATTTCGAAATTAAAATCCTTTCAATTCATCGACGTCGCTATTTAAATTTCTCTACACTTAAAAATAAAAAGTAATAAAAAAAATATGAGGTTATGTTCAAGCTAAGATTGAAAGAATATAATTTAATTGGTTTTGATTGTAATTTACCTATTTACCTAGTTAGATTTTTTTTCATTATATTTCTGTTCTAATTACTGGATAAACTTGTAATCCTTGTTTAAATTCTTCCAGCTCAGTAATAGCCGAACCATCTGTATCCGAACTCATAAACACCAAATCCAAGTTTTGTTTTATTTCATTATTTTCTGAAGCACAGTCATCCGCTGTTGTCTTAGCACCCATTACTTGTATAATCAAAGAACGTAAATTTTGTGTTGCATTGTTTAGCCAAAATTCTAAAACATCCGGTTTTTCCAAAGTTCTTAATGCTTCAATTTCTTTAGAACATCTTTGAAATAGATATTCCTCACTGTTTATTTCGCCGCTATTGCGGCTGACCTCTTCGTGTAAAGTTATATCTTTGATTTCTTTTAGTTTAATAAGAGAACTCTTGAAATTTGCAAAATCTTCTAAAGAGACTTCTTCCAGAATGGTAAGAATGTTTTGATGAAATGCTTGTATACATTCTTGTACATAAAATGCTGAATGTTTTGTTTCCTGGGAACTAACACAGATTAAATAGCCCATAATATTATTATGAATTTGCAGTGAACAACTAACATAATAGCCCAATTGTTGCTTAGTGCGTAAAGTATCATAAACAGGTGCCTCCAAAATCATCATAATTAAACTTAAAGTGCATTCTTGTTTTAATGATCTAGGACCGATTTGATAGAAATTTGAGGTAAAAGAATTACAGTCCATAAGATTTAAATTGTAGCATAAAATTTTATGAGTACCTAAAGGTATTTCCATGCCTCTATTCTCTAGCAAATATTTCTAAATAACAATTATATTTAAAATTTTATATTGCAAATTTTCAAATTAATTTGAATAGTAAATTATTACCTGTTTTATTTCCTTACAATTTAAGTGCTCCATTACTGTGCTCATTGCTTTAAGAGCAGTTTCTTGCTGTAGATTACCTTGTATTAAGGCTTGTACATATAATTCTTGGGTAAATTCTGTAGCAAAAGATTGTATATCTTGAAAATTGATATTACTAATATATTTAAATTTCTCCGTTAAAAGCCAGTGTTTATGTTTTAACATAAATCTCTGTAAATCACTAGAAAAAAGATAGAGAATAGAAATGTTATTAGTAAAGTTGTCTTTTAAAGTTTCGTCACAGAATGAGAACTAGCTACAAAAATCTAAGACCTAAATTGCTAAACAAGGAGCTTTACCCCGGGTCTCCACGTAGCAATATTTATTGCGGCAAACGTTTAATTTGATTGCTCCATTAAATTTGCAACGTGAGGACCGCATCCATTGCGCAATGACTGCTCTTCTGATTGCTTGAGCAGTTAATACTTAGTCTGTGTTCATACGGCTCATGTCTTATTGACATGATTGCTACTTTATATGCGAGAAGGACGAGGGGAAAGGAAACGAGTACACAGATGCATGTACTGTCTTTACGTTTTGCTTTCTTATTCTTTGTTTAATTTTGTTTTCAATATCAAAAAGCACACATGCATACGCACGTCGTCAACATGACATGAATCATTTGAACGACAACTCATGTTCAAAGAAGAAAAAGGAAGAAACTTGTCAATAAGACATGAGCCGTATGTACTCAGACTTAGCAATCTGCTGTAAAATAAGTTGTCATTTATCTGACATCTCATTTCTCTGTACGTTTGTTTTTGGCAAAGCAATTTTACGTGTTCTCCAGCAATATAATCAGCAATTATTGCTCCATTGTTCTGCCGACGTTTTTGCTTGTGATGAGCAAAAAAAAAACTGCCACGTGGAGACCTAGCGTTAATTTTTACCATGACAGTACTGCATATTGCTGTTCAACTTTTTCGAAAACTACGAACGCAGAGTTGTATCTCCACCTTAAAAGAAGAGCAGTTCTTTTGGAGCAAAATATTGGCAACAAAAAAAAAGGAAAACACTCGTTAACGGAGATATTTTAAAATGTATTGCTATTTTGTTTTTCTTAAAGCAGAAAAAATAGAAAACAGCTTAAAGAAAAGGCTAAAGTTGATGCCTAAAAGTAATTACAAATGTCAACACTATTAAACTGGAATGGGATAAAAAACGATTTAAAATCGATAATGTCGTTTTTTTCAAAATAGTTTTCAATTATTTCGACTATTTTGGTGATATTGGAACGCACTTTTTCACTGGTCATCAACTGTTACTTTCCTTTTTTTCATAAAAACTCAACATTTTCGTATGCTCTTAGGGCTCTGGAGAAAATGCGCCAAGATAATGAATTTTATCGCAAAATCATCTGTAGTGACAATCCCTTGTTGTTGTTTTTTAATTTTATTTTTATGTATATCTTTAGAAGGGGGGTGCTTTAATACCATGGTAGATGAGGCCATGATGGCATTATTGCTCATTCAATAGGGAGATAAAACCTTTTTTGTTTTTTTTTTTTTTCATTTGAATGGGAGATAAAGCCATAATGGCCTTAGCTCACATTAGCAATATTAGAATATGGCTTTTTCTCTCATTTCAGTTCCGGAGACACTAAAGTTAAGTATTGAAATCTGGCTTCGCATACTAGGGATTTTTTCCTCCAGTAGGACGCGGCAGGTGGCTTCGCTGAATAAAGTTTTCCTGCGTTTTTCAATGATAACTATGGATTTTCCCTTCTACAGAATATTTACACCATGCATAACAATTTTCTGAAAAAATATTGCTTTATCTCTCATTTGCGAAAAAAATATGGCTATATCTCTCATTTCGCAAAATTTTAAATATGACCTTACCTCTCAATGATTGGGCAATAAAGCCATTATAACTTTATTTCCCATTCAACTGAGCAATAATGCCATCAAGTCCTTATCTATAATGGTTTTAAAGCACCGCCCCCTTGAGAACGACAGGAGCCAGAGTTTCCAAACTAGCAAAACAAAACGTTCTACAAAATTGGGGTGAGATTGCAAATCCTTTAAACATTTCTGCATGTCTGGAGAACGGCAAGAGCCAAAGTCTCCAAATGAGGAACAAGCATTCACAGCATCCGCTAAAATGTGGGCGTGATTGGACAAGTGGGCGTGGCACAAAGTAGAATTCTTTATATTTAAAGAACAGAATTTATATAACTTTCTGTTATTTTCGCACCATTGTGAAGGGTATATAAGATTCGGCATAGCCGAGTATATCATTCTTACTTCCTTTTTTTTTAAGTTCCGCTAAGGAATTCACAACAAACATTTTTCTAACTTAAGTAATTGTTTAATAACTTACCTATTAACATTATCTGGTTTAATAAGGGTATTATAAAAGTTCTTCTGTGTCTGCTTTTTAAAGATTTCCAATTGAAATTCGGTAATACGATCTTTATAGGAAATTAAAGCTTTTATTAAAATCTCGACGACCAAATAAAGCTTTTCGTTGTAGCCATCAACCTTAAAATAGTATAAAAGAACAATTTTTTTTTAATATTTCTGTGGCAAAAAGCAAAAAGTGCTTAGTCTAGGTTCACATTATGAAAGTTTTCTTTCAGAAAGTCTGAGTTTATGGGTGAGAGAGAAAAGAAGATAAGCATGTTCTTCTCCCCTCTAACCAAAAAATTCAGACTTTCTGAAAGAAAACTTTCAAAGTGTGAACCGAGACTTACTAAAGTCGATTTATGCAAAATTTGAGTTTATGGCTACTTTGTAATCTCCATGTTTGTGTAGAAGAACCTATGGACAAAGTTTCAAATTCTTGATATTTTTCAATTTGCACTAAGATTTGAAATAAAAACTTAAGTTGACCTCCGACCTGTTACACTAGGAATATTAAGGAATAAAAACGTCCGCAGAGAAGTGATGGTTATTCATAAGAATAGAAGTAAATTTTCAAAAATCAACTGTCAAATTTAAAATTGCTCTAATACAAAACTAAAAAACGGACTTAAGCACTTCTTTCTTATTTTTTGTCATACCAAACGTCAAAGTCTATTTAAAAGAAACTTTAGTATTTAATAAATTGTCAGGTGAAGACCCCATGTAACGTTCGCATAAAAATTTTTTATGAAAAACCATCAGAAAAGTTATAAATTGGAAAAGAAATCTTGTTTCTTTCTTTTTAAATTTCTCATTAAATGCCTTAAAAAGTTGTTGCATATAAAAATTAAAAATCTTTAGTTTAACTACCGTCAAAACTACACCCTTTTCACCACAATACATTTGATAGCTAATACCAGCCACTAAGGCTGGATAAAGCTCCTCCACCAGATGATGTTCCACCAGATCCAGGTACAAAGAACATAAAATTGAACTAAAAAAATTAAATACAAATTTAAAATTAACTTCTTAATAACAAACAAAAAAAAGAAGAATTATAAAACTTACTTCCTGCCATTTTCCATTCTTAACAAAGGAGACATAAGATGAAAAAGCATATAACCATGAGGTAAAAGAAACTTATCATCTTGCCTAAACCACAATTCAAATGTTTTTGTTTTTTCAAGCCTTTTCGGGGCTTCTGGTAATTGTTTTTTACCTTCTTCCAGCCAAAAAATGCGAAAATCGTTTGCTATAAATTTATTAGCTTCTGGCAAGTAAAGTTCTTTTATTTCACAAGAATTATGCCAAAGTTTTAGCCATTTTTCGGGAATTTTTTTACTGGTGTACTCAGCTCCAAACCATTTCTCCTTTTTATCATAAACAATATCTTCACATTTTTGATGCGAGGTTATCATTATATTAAAATGGAATTGGTTTAAATGGTTTAATATATTTTGTACTTCTTCTTCGATATATTGAAAATATAATTGAGGTCCAGTTAATAACTCTGTGGCAGGATAATATTTACAACATCTGGCTAAATGTTGAGCATTATTTACAGCTGTTGATTCAGTAGCATAATTGAAATTTGTGCGTTTTACAAAAGCTATTTCTTGGTAAATTTCTTTTAGCTGAGAAGCTTTAGTAAATAATTTTATATAAGCAAAACATGATTTTAAAACATCTTCAATATTTTCAAAACCCAGTTCGGTGAGAGTAATATTTAAGGTTAGAAGTGTAAACATGGGATTTGTTTCCGAACCGGACATAACCTGTAAAGCCCAAAGTCTAAAAAACTACAGGTTAACAAAAAATTATAAAATGCAATCTTAACAATACTGACCGTTTCCTTAAATAAGCACACAAACTGCCGGATCCCTCATAGCCCAGTAAGTTTGTCAGAAAATCATCTGGCTTGCATTTAAACATTTTTTCAGTTGAAGGTAGAACCCAAGTCAAATCTAATTTACAAACATTTTCTATAGGCTTTACATAGAAAACGTCTTCATAAAACTCTCGTTTAAAGGCATTTTCATAATTATATTGTTTAAAATCTAAACCATTTAAATCATTATTGTGTATATCCGCAAAATGTTTAACGCCCAATTCCTCCAATTCCTCAAGAGGCAAACAAGACTGTATACAAGCATACATACGATGGGCACTATAATGTCTTTCATAAAACTCCTGCAAATGTTTATGCAATTCTTCTTCACTTTCTATATCTTCTTTAAGAGAATTTAAATTACCCCAAGTAAAACAATCATGAGGATAACTTTCATTGGCTAAACTTTGTATTATTTGACTACGCCTTATCTCATCATTATTCAAACTTAATTGAAATTCCGATTCCACTGCCTCACGTTCTCTAGTCATGGATTCCTTTATCAAAAGTGGTTCCTTGATTTGCGCCACAAAGCAGTCCATACTGCTGTCTAAATGTTTCTCAGCTACTTCAAAGAAATAAACAGTTTCTTCGCTATCGGTAAAGGCATTATTGGAACCGCCATATTTGTTTAGGTGCGTGTCAAAGGAGTTTTCTTTGGGGTATTTTTTCGAGCCCATAAAAATCATATGCTCTAGAAAGTGGGCCAAGCCCTGATATTCTTTAGGTTGGCTGAATGCACCAACGTCTACCACGAGAGCAACGGCAGAGAGTTTCTCATTAGCTAGAAGAATAGGTAAGGAAAAAATTTTTCCACAAGGTACCAATTAATAAAAAATTCCAATAATCAGTTAAATATTTTTCTTTTTTAAATCAGAATCAATAAAATTTATTATTAAAAAATAATTAATTATGTTTGATAAAACTTGCTAATGACCAATTCATTAAATGAGTTATATTTATCTGTTATTTATTTCTTTAATTTCAGAGAATTAAGCCTCTTAACCAGGGACCGTAACCGTTATTCCTTTTTTATAAGTCAGATGACAACAGTTATTTTTTGATTTTTATTTTTTAAACAAAAATAACAGTTATTTTCTGATTTTATTTTTTTGAACAAAAATAACTGTTATTTTTGATTTTTATTTTTTCGATAAAAAATAACAGTTATTTTTATAGTTTTTTATTTTTTTGAACAAAAATAAAAGTTATGTATTGATTTTTATTTTTTCGAGCAAAATATAAGTTATTTTATATTATTATATAAAAATCAAAAAATAACTGTTAAGCTTGATCGAAAATATAAAAATCAAAATTTTAAAAATCAATATATTTTATCATTGACAAGTGCATAAGGAACAATATGGTATTCTTGAATCAGTTTTTCGACATTTACTTCTACATATATGCTTTTTTTGTTTTAAAATTCCAATATAACTGTTATTTTCGGTCCCTGCTCTTAACACGTAAAACAATCATTAATGTGAACTGATAAAAGATACAAACCTTGTACATATCGTATTTATTTCGCATTATACTTTTGATAAGAAAATATATCAGGTAGAATTGAATCTAATAACTTATGCCTAATTAAAATTTTTTGCGAAAGAAAAGCTTCCTGATCAAAAATTGATTGAAAAATTGTTTTACTTAAAAACTCGAAAACCCCTTTTTTAAGTTTCATCGCAAAAAGCTTAAAAAACTTTTTCTTCAAAAAAAGTTTGAACACTGTTTTAAAACCAATGTTTTAATGCATAAAAAACATTTTTTCCCAAAAAATAAGCTAAAAAAGATCTTTTCAAACAAATTTCTGAAGAAAGCTTTTAAGTAGATTAAAAACTAACAGCCAAGGTATATTTATAGCAGGTAGCCGCGAGATTACAACAATTGTACAATAAAACAAACAACAGGGCTTTTTATTGTTGTTTTATGATACGAACTGTCAAACAGCAAAGGGGTTGAAAAGAGACAAAAGATAAAAACAAAAAACTTGTTTACTTGTTTACTATACAACCTTGACAGTTTGTATCGCAAAACAAGCAAATAAAAAATAACCAGCTGGCTTTCCGAGACTACCTGCTATAACTATACCTTGCTAACAGCCTAGCCAAAGATTTCGAAAGACAACAAGTCACTCATATTCGTTGTCTCAAGCGGTGCAATTGCCTCTGTCAAAAACAATTGACACTTGTGGTCGCATAATATTTCGTATTGGGCCGCAAATTTGTATGAAAACTGTGAAGCTGGAGGGAGGTTCACACCACGCTTTTTCGCCTACACGCATTGCATGATTTATCTACGTTTCAAGTTACATGCAACGCTTTTTATGCGGCATCACCACAAGTAAAATTAAAATTTAATTTGTCAAAATCAGCTGATTTGTTCGAACGCTGCTTGCGAGTGCTAGTTTACACTCTTCAAGTTTTAGGCGTCAATTCTTGAGCTTTAAAGAGAGAAGGGAAAAGATAATGCCATTTCTTTTCCTCTGTAATTGTGTTATTAGTTTCATGTGTAATCTGTGTGTAATTTTACTGTTGAAGGTGCTAAACAAAGGGTTATGTCTGTATCAACAGCCTTTTCATCCGACTTTAAAGGCTCAGTTAGCCGGGAGTAACAGTAACAGTAACCTTACCGTAAAAAAGGAAGACAAATCTATTTCTTACAGATTGAGACGTCACATCTTACTGCTAACTGTAATCGTTCTAATTACTTTACATACAACAAAATGAAACAACTGATTTGCAACGTTACTGTTACTCCCGGCTAACTGAGCCTTAAGCTTCGTACAGACTAAAGGTCTGCATGACTACATTTAAAAGGCATATGAATACATTCATTTGTTTTTTAAGTAGGTAAAGTTAAGTACAACAAACGATTTAAGTACGCAGTGCTTTACATTTTATGTTAAAAAAACAAATGAATAAACACACAAGGCGAAAGAGAAAAGAAAACATTTGTATGTAAACAGAAAAAAATACTACTACATTCAAATAAAACAGACATAATAAAATGTGTATAAGTTTCGAATATAATATTATTTGAATGTTTTACTCATAACATGAATACATTAATATTATTACTAGCAACTTTTGTTATGGAAATCGAAAACGTAAAACGCAAGAATTTTAAATTCCTTTTTAATATACTCTTAATCCAATTTTTATAATTTTTGTTGCAAAATTCTGTTTAATAGAGATATATTTGTAATGAGAATAAACATAAGTACTAATTTTACTATGTAGTATTTCTTGCACATAGTCTAACTGTTACCATATACTTGTGTGTGTTTGCATTTGCAAATTGAGTAAATAAATATTCAAAGAAAAAGAGTGAATAGAATGTTTGCCTTTGTTATGATAAAGTAAAACACAGACTACACTCTCTTTTATATTTTAACTCTTAAGCTGGGATCACACGATTGCCGCAAATGCACCAATATGGCACAATTTTTATTGTGCTTTATTGACGCACAATAATGAAATTGCACCAACCAAATATTCTGTAATCACACGATTGCCCTGTTTTATACAAATTTAATTGCCGCTAGTTGGTACAAAGTGAAATGGGTACAATAATTGCCGCAGCACAGTCACACGATTGTTGGCAACTGTGAAAACAGCTGTTGTGGTAGCTTTTTCATTTGTTTGGACGTTCTAGTTGATATATGTTCATTAAAAACGAAAAATTTGTTCATATAGGTAGCTACTATACAATTTTTTGTTGAATAGTTTTATTTTAAACATTTATGAAATTCCAAAAATGAACAGTCTGTTCAACAATTTCGAATGTTAACGAAGTATACTTTGGTTAACGTAATAGAAAATTTGTATGAAATAATATTATTTAAATATCAGTAGCTAAATTCTGTAACTTTATTAATTTAACTACCGATATCGTTTAGTTAAGAGAAGTCTCGGCTTCTTTAACAAATTTTTTATTTTCGTTTTTAAGTTAACAAATATTTTCTTTAAGAAATATCAATGAAAAATATCCGTAAGAGTGTAAAAGAAAAGTTTTACTAAATATCTTTAATAAAAATATTCGCCCTTAACAGATACATAGTATGCTTGAGAACATACATATGGGCATTTCCCCAGAATGGTCTACCAGGATGAAAAAATAAAATGTTGATTATCATCGTCTTTTATTGCTTTTTATTATAAAAAAAGTCTTTGTTCTTATAAAAGAATGGTTTCATAGCATATCTCAGCTGTTTTACTTGAGGAAATTGGGCTGGAAAATGGAATAATTTCCTGTATTTTCTACTTCTAAAAACATTTTTATATACTTATTTTACATGCAAAAAATATGTTATTTTTACACTCTTTTTTCATAATCTCTCCATTACAATCAATTGTAAAAGGAGTATTAAGTTTTTTGTTAAGGAAATTTTAAGACATTTATGGGGAAATGCTTGATGATAATAATAAAAAAACATATGGAAAAATCGTACGTTCGCGATCCGTACGTTCGCGACAGGTAAATAAGCCAATTAAACAAAAACCAAGAGAGATATTTTATTTTTTAAATACTGGATGGAGACATACATTAATACACTTTTAAAATAAATTCATCACTTTTGTATATTCCGTTCCATTGCGCAGATTTTTACATTTCACTACTGTCAGCCAAAGTTGACTTCTATTTTGCGTACGTTCGTGACCACACGTTTATAACTCTTATTATGAAAACTTAAACTCGATGAAATCCATCTTTTGCACTAAACATAGAGCTACCCAAATGCTATCGAATCGAAAAAAAATGCTAGGAAAAGTTTTGTTTTATATATTATTTGTACATTAAAAGCGTATGAACGTACGTTCGTGACCCCAGGAAATGCCCATATGTATTTGTTAATAGCCAAAATTAAAATGCATAATAAATATATACATATTTATCTTCTTATTTAATAAAGGAAACACAAAAACGTAAAATTTATTAAAAAAAGACAAATATTGGCGCGTATTGTGTTGTTTGATTGCCGCACAAGAAGGCAATAAATATTGGTGCTTTTTTGTTATTTCTATCGGCGCGCGGTTGCATAGCAAACAGTCACACGATTGCCGCACCAGGGTTGCATTTGATTGGTAAAAGTAAGCACAATATTGTCCTCGATTGGTACAAGAGCCAATTGGTTGTGCAGTCACACGATTGGTGTATTAAAAAGTGTGAAAATTGGTGCATTGCGGCAATCGTGTGATCCCAGCTTTAAACTCTGTAAACCAGTATTTAACTATTTAAATATTTGAATGAATATTGGAATGCTTGTGTGTAATAAACAAATGAATGTATTCTTGCAGCCCTTTAGTACAGACCAAGGTCTATACAATAGGTCTGCGCAAGAAGCCAGATGTGTACTTTGTTTATTCCTCAACGACGTCAAAAGTTGTTTACATTATCCCTATACATGTGTATTTTTATTTACGTTTTCGGTTTTTTAACACACATACATGGACACAAATCACATTTTTCCTTTCGTTTTCCCTATGTAGTAGTCAGATTTTGACAACGGCGGGGAATTTTACACAAACAAAATGCCTGTTGTTTTTTGTATTGTTGTAGAAGAAAGCAGACCTATTGGATAGACCTTGGTACAGACGATGGTCAGATCTTACAATGTTGTCATTAAAATTGCCTAAAAATGTCTTGCAACTGTCTGAACATTGTAAGCTCATTTTCATTTGGCAGATGTGGAAAATTAATGCATTGACAATTGCACCATTGCACTATGGGTAATTTATCCAATTTTTTTGGCCAAAATTGATAACAGGCCGACAGAATTTTAACAAATCTAAATATGAATTTTTTGATTAACTTTTTAACTTGTTAACTCTCAAACTAAGAATAAACTTGGAATTTCTAAATATCGCATTCTTATGAAAAGATACGCGTTAGAACAAAATTTTTGAAATTTGTTTTTGTCTACTTTTGGTATATCTTATTAATTTTCTAATTTAATATCATCCAAATCATTTGTGTAAATTGTGTATGTTAACATATTGACATCATTTGCGCACTCATCGTTTTCACTGGCGCTAAGATCCTCAGTGTTTTCAGAGCTTAAGCGAAATAGAGGCTGCCTGCAAAAAAATGGGATATCTCAAAAAACGCAAAAAAACGCAGCATGAAATTGATTATACAATCTCAAAATCAAATACTTATCAAGACCTTATTACTATTAGCTTTAAAACATTTTAAACTTTTTTTAAAAGCTTCTCCAAAGTTGTATAAAACTTTTATTTTGTTTTTAATTGAGATAAGATCAAAAGATTGATTTTTTTCACCAATAAACTATTTTATTTTAAACAACGATTATGTATTTATTAAGCACTTACTATTAATATTGCTTTCCATATTTTATTGTATTTTTCATTTGTTTTTTTATTAAAAACTAGTGTCAGGTATTGTAATAAAAAATAACACGAAGCGCGCCCCACTTAAACTGTTGATTGTATACATTGACTTTAAGAGTCGGGCGATGAACGGGGTTTTGTTATTTATAAAATAAAAATTCACTTCTATTTGCTTTGAAGTATTCTTTATCACATTACAACAAAAAAAAACTACTTTTTCTAAAGTGCAGATTTTGAATTTTGGCCAAAAATATAGGCCAAATTACCTACTGTGCATTGTCAGAAAAATTACAATATTGTATGATCTGACCATCGTCTGTACGAAGCTTTAAACGTTTTATTACGTCCAATTTTAGTTTCAAACTAATACATTTTCTTTTTTTACACTCATTTTTCTATACGACTTCTTATTAAGAACTAATTTCTTACTTCTTACTGATTACATGTTTATCTTTTTAAATCGTGTTCTTGTTGACATCTTGAAAGTAAATTGCTTACCCTGCGGCCACACGATCAAGTTGTTCTTGATAGTATTTTACATATACTGCTTGTCAAAACTTACATAAATTAAAAGCTGTGACGTAGGCTGCACTCAATTTGTAAGTCCCCATTTACAGTAGGGACATTTCTTGCCGGACAGACGAAGTTTGTCGGCGAGGGGTCAAAAAGGTAGAGTGTGTAGTACATGACTATCTGTACTGGACATTTTTTCATTTCTCTTTCTTACTTTTCGTAGTTTACATACAAGTATTAATTTCTGTCTGACTTCTAATGTTTCATATGTAAACGCTTCGGGTAAGATTAAAAGAGAATTCAAAAAATGTCCGGCAAGAAATGTCCCTAGTGTAAATTGGGACTAAGCAATTTACTTTCAAGATGTCATCAAGAAAACAATTTATAAAGACGAACATGTAATCAGCTGTTAAATTGAAAGTAAAATTGCCAAACGAATGGAAAGGTGAAATTGAAAGCCATCTCGTGGTCAATTTAAAAAGTGTGAGTGTGTTAGTAAAAAAGTGAGAGTGTATTGCAAATTGAATGGAATTGAAAGACAAAACTTGATCGTGTGGCCACCAAGTTACAAATTGAGTGCAGCCTACGTCACAGCTTTCAATTTATGTAAATTTTGACAAGCAGTATACATACTATGTAAAAGGCTATCAAGAAAAACTTGATCGTGTGGCCGCAGGGTTAGGGAATTTATATTGAAAACAAAAACAAATTTGAATTTTTTGTTGTTGTTTCAATGTAAATTCTATAAAAAAAAATCGCTTTAAAATTATATACTAAATATTATTTAAGGTCGTTACACACTATCCCACAAAGTCTTACGTATTTTATGAAAATGTAACCCTGTCATGATAAGTTGTTATTGTTTTTTGAAAATGTATAAACAATAATTAGATCAGGGAAGCATTTTCATAAAATACGAAAGACTTTGTGGTATAGTGTGTAACGGCCTTAACTGCCTATTTACGATGTGCGAAAGAATTCTTTCTTTCGAACAATTAAATAAGTTTTTTTCAACAAGAAGGCTTGAGCGAGCTGAATCAAAATAAAAAAATTTTTTCACAAAAAAGCTTAAAAACGTTAAAAAAAACTCTTTTCGTAAAATAAGCTTGGGAAAGCTTTTTTCAAAAATAGCTTTCACAGTTTAAAATAACTTTCAAAGACAGATTTTTATGTAAATTGCACATATGTACCTACCTACAATATCTTATTATTAAGCCACATAACTTCGACTGACTATATTATTGGAAAATATTTTTACTAAACACAAACATACAATAAAAAATGACCTCATACATACATATGTACATTAGGGTGGCAACTAAATTTCAACTTTGGATTTTCAACATCTCCCGGGCAGAATATTGTGCCACATGGTCTAAAACTGATGTGGAAAAATTTTCAGCCAAATCGGATAACTTTAACCCGTGCCCCTTTGAGGGCAAAGTTCAAATGATAAAAAAAAAATTTCCATACAAGCAAAAAAAAAATTTCGTTTTTTTTTTTTTTTTTTTTTTTTTTAATATTAGTTTGCTTTATTAGCTTATTAACGACAAAAAATCTTATTTCGATCGGACAAGATTTTCAGTTTCTAAAGTGACTCCGAAAAAAAAATTTGAGGCTTGATTTGAGTTTTGATAAGCACACATTAAAGATTTGTTGTTGCTCTTAATACCAGGTTTTTTAAATCTTCTTTTTTTTTTTGGTGACATCGAAGTTTTGTTCTAAATTGGGGCCAAAAGCTGCAAAAATTTAGTTTTTGGCCCTATTAAAAAACAAAATTACGACGTTACAAAAAATGTTTAAAAAAACCTATTATTAAGACCGACAAAATATCTGTAATGTATGCTTGTCAAAACTAAAAAAAAAAAATTTTGAAAATTTTTTAGAGTAAGCCCCTAACAAGCCTGAAATTTTTTTTTCAGAGTCACTTTTGAAACTGAAAATCTTGTCCGATCGAAATGAAATTTTTTGTTGTTAATAAGCTAATAAAGCGAACTAATATTAAAAAATAAAAAAAAAAAAATCGAAAAAAAATTTTTGCTTCCATGGAAAATTTTTTTTTTTATCATTTGAACTTTGACCTCAAAGGAACACGGGTTAAAGTTATCCGTTTTGGCTGAAATTTTTTCGACATCAATTTTAGCCCATGTGGCACAATATTCCGCCCGGGAGACATCAATATTAATACAAAAAAATTGCTCCACACATTTCGCTGCCACCCTAATGTACATACATACCTAGGTATGTATTTGTTTTTTTATATACAAAGCAAAAACAAGAAAAGATACGTTGTAGTGTACATAAGTTTATATTTTTTTATTAACTCACCCTTCTCATTCAAAGACAAATCGGAGGAATTCTTGCCTTCATTTGCTTTACAACCGGTTTTGTTATCAGACACAAGTATCAGCTTTAAGCCATTGGGCAAAATTAAGTATCTTAATTAAGAAATCATAAAAATATATTAAAATGATTAAACAATTTTTCTGGGAAAACTTACTTGTATTGCTTTTTATCACTTGCTGCTTTACGAGGTGTTTCCAAATATTGCAAAGTTGTACCCGATTTGCTCATCTTGTTGATGCACCTACTTCCTGTCTGCAAACTAAATCAAATGTGCCGCTAAGGAATTTTTTTTTGTCTTGTGTTGGTTTTTCTTTTGTAAAATATTTGTATGCAACTTTTTGTCTGTTAAATAATTTTGTAAAGACACACGTGAGTCTAACAACTGTTCGTGTATAGCTGATATTAAAAGCGAATATGTCATGGGAATAAAATTGTACGTTTTCTCACAAAGTTGCTGTATTTCAAAACTATGTATGTAGGTATAATGACTGTGTGTTTTAAAATATTGTTTGAATACAATTTTTTTTCTTATTAGTCATGTTTTATTAATGTTAATTTAAAAAACATTGTTTTAACGGCCAATTTCAAAAAGTTCAGTTAAAAATAGCTGTTACCTTAACTAACAATTAACAATATGATTTTGACAGTTACAACTGGTAGTTAATTATAACTGAACTCGGTGAAATTGGCCGCAAATCAATTTAATTTTGTTTACATTAGCTGCATTCGAGAACACAAAAGTGTTTACTATTTTTTACTGAACTTTACTGCATTTTACGAAATTGCGTTCGAATACACAAAATACAGTAAATGAGAACACAAATTGAGAGCGTAAAGTGACAGTTCTTGTCTGAGTATTTACAAATTTTTACTGCAGAAATGTTTGCAGTAAAATTTAGTAAATCAAAAAAACATATGTTTCAAAAGGTAAACAAACAAAAGTAACAATGGAAAAGCATACAAATTGTGAAAAAATTGTTAAATAAAAGAAAAGTTGAAATAATGTTTAAATCAAAACAGAAAGTGAATAAGTCTTAACTAATTAAACTTGCTTGTGAAGCATTTATTTGGCTAATTACAAACTTTTGAAATTTTTTTTGTTATGCTAATTTTTTAGAGTTTTAAAATTGTGAAGTATTTGGGTACTTAAGTTATTAATAGCAAAACAAATTATTCATGTTCTTTTAAATTATTTAACCCGCTACAAATAAGTAAAATCAAATAAAATGAAAAACAAACAAATATGTATAAAAGATTACATACATAAAATAATTTGTTTGCATATTCCAAAAATGTTCGTATTTTAAAAAGTATTTAATCGAGTACCGATAAGAAAACGAGTTAAGTAGTCAAAAGCGTCATTATTTTTCAACACTTCAACTATTTGCCATCAGCTGTTACCTTTATTTTACGAATTTTACAAATTTTGCGTTCCCGTACTTTATTGGACAACAGCTTTTTGTGAGAGCAAATTTTTCAGTTTACTCATTTACTGCATTTTACTGTAAAAGTACTCAAACGCACCTATTGTGGAGATATACATACATACATACATACATACATACATACATACATGCAAACATACATATACATTAGGGTGGCAGCTAAATGTATGGAGCAATTTTTTTGTATTAATATTGATGTCTCCCGGGCGGAATATTGTGCCACATGGTCTAAAACTGATGTGGAAAAAATTTCAGCCAAATCGGATAACTTTTACCCCTGCCCCTTTGAGGTCAAAGTTCAAATGATAAAAAAAAAATTGGAAAACAAATTTTTTGCTTGTATGGAAATTTTTTTTTTATCATTTGAACTTTGACCTCAAAGGGGCAGGGGTAAAAGTTATCCGATTTGGCTGAAATTTTTTCCACATCAGTTTTAGACCATGTGGCACAATATTCCGCCCGGGAGATGTTGAAAATCCAAAGTTGAAATTTAGCTGCCACCCTAATATACATATGTAAATAGATAATTATGAGGAGCCGTACAACAAAGCGTACTTTTTTGTTTATTCAAAATTTCTGAAAAATTAAGGTTAAATTTTTCTGCCCCTTAAAAAATTGCATAAACCTGAAAATGGTAACAAGGTCTTTTCTTATCAATAGCTGCATCAAACTGCCATAAGTCACCACAATAAATCGTCGCAGGAATTAAAGAATTTTGGCGATAATTTGATAAAATTTGGGACATAGGATCTTATTGGCATAAGGACCAAGCCTATTGAAAATGGGCCAAATCGTAGGACCACGAGGGAAAATAGGGGGAAATTTTTTCCTCTCAGAAACTTTCAAACCGATTTTAATGAAATTTAAAACATACATAGAACCATATCTTTATGGACACAAAAGGGATGCATTTTTTAAAAAATTGGAACACGAGGGGAGATGGGGCCAATTTTTGCCTCTCACAAACTTTTAAACCGATTTTATTGACTTTTATAAACATAGATAAATCCATATTTATATGGACATTTATATGGTGTAGGGTATCATATGGTCGGGCTTGACCGACTATACTTTCTTACTTGTTTTAAATTAAATATATTTTTACAATTTGCGTAAGTGTCACAATATTACATTGTAAGTGATGTAGTGGAAGATAATCCAACGACAACAACGAATTTCGAACTTGGTCCAATTGAAAAATACATAAAGAGAGATAGCGGTTGCTTTATGGAAAAAACTGTATGCAAAAGTTTAGCTGAAGATGGCAGGTCTGCCAACGCCAAACTAATATCGAATTATAATGGAATTAATTGTTTTACAATGTCTTTAAGTAATACAACCATATGGAGTTAAGATGACAAATTTTACGTTTAAAAAAGAAGAAGAAGATTTTAGTAAAAATAAAGAAGAAAATGGAAGATTTTCTATAGTTGTAGATGAATGGATGAATGTAACTTATTAAAAATACTTTATATTTTGAAAAAATAATTTTTTTTTTTTATTCGTTATTCTCATCGATTAATAGATTTAATCGTTTGATCGAACGAACAAAAACAATTATTTAAATTATTCGAACAAAGTTGAAATGCGAATAATTGACAACTCTAATACATGCATATACAGTCAGAGACTAAAGTTTAAATACACACTTAAAATTTTGAGTTTTGAAAAACTAAAGGTTTTCCGAACATTTGTGGTATGCAGTTTTGTTTCCCTTCGTTGATAAAAAAAATAAAGAAAAAATTATTGACTTAATTGAAAACATAACGGTAATTAAAAAAACAAACAAAAAATTACCAGGAAAAAAGTTTAAGTACACATTGAAGTTATCGAATTAATTACCATTTCTTCCTTTTATGTTCCCGTTATTTATTTGAAATTAAAGACAAATTTCCTTTATGGTCAGATTAAGAAATTAAAGTTAGTTTTTATTTTAAGTTTTCTTTTTGATACAGAAAGTTCTAGACTGTTTATGAGAATGTATTAAACGTATGTATATATAAAAGAAAAATTTGTGTCAGTTATGCCAATTAAAATTAACGTATTTCCAACATTATTATTAGTTTTTTTGATGTCAAATTTATTGTTCATCGTTCAATTGTTGCTGTTAGTTATTTTTTAAGGCATAATTGTAAAATTTAACGCAGACTATGGGTAAAGGAAAAGAGATAGATCTTTCTTAATTAAACATTTAAGAGGGAAAATCCTATCGAGTAATAGGAAAATTGTTGAATTAACTTTTTTCCAGCGTCCAGAACATCGATAGAAATTACAAACAAACAGCATCAATAGAAAATATTTCTAATCGAGATCCTAGACATGACCCATGAGAAGTGAAGAAAAATCCCAGAGCGACCGCAACCAAAATAGCGGATGATATCCCTAATTCTTTGAATAAACATGCTCATCCAAAAACAGTTCAAAGACCATAACGGGAAAGCGAATATAACAGCAGGGTTCCACGGAAAAGACAACTCATAAGTGAGAAAAGAAGAAGGCTTAGGATGGAGTTTGCTATTTCTTTTTTGGTGGCCAGTATTGGCCTTTGACCAGGGGTCTAATCACCGTATTCGATACTATCGTATCGAATAAACTTTCGAATTTTTTTGCATACGATAGACACTGACGTATCGAATGAAAACTCGATAAATGTAATGTCGAGTTACTCGATATCGAATGCTATTATTTCAAGTTCGGTACATTTCATTCGATATCGATTGTCATGATACCAAAATAAATAATTTCGATCAATTTTGCTCGATATCGTATGCGGTGATACGGCCCCAGACTTTTGATCGCCTATTTCTTCCAAACAAGTTAAATTTACATTCATATGTAAAAATAATAGTTTGCCTAAATTCCACGTCTTTGTTTTTATACTTATTGGCATCTTCAGCCTTCTACTTTTCTCACTTATGAGTTGTTTTTTTCCGTGAAACCCTGCTGTTATATCCGCTTTTCTGTTATGGTCTTTGAACTGTTTTTGGATGAGCATGTTTATTCAAAGAATTAGGGATATCATCCGCTATTTTGGTTGCGCTTACTCTGGGATTTTTTTCCACTTCTCATGGGTCATGGCTAGGATCTCGATTAGAAAGTGTTTTTTGTTGGCCGCTTCATAATATGTTATAGTTGGTAATAGGAAAAACTGAGAATACCATATCAGATATCGTCCAAAGACCAAGAACTATTGTCCATTACATTATAAAAAGGTATAAATCTGAGAAAACCATTATAAATAAGGGAAGAACTGGGCGTCCTCGCAAGCTTTCAGAAGCAGATGAGCGTCGAATCGTGCGTGAAGTTAAAAACTATACCAAAATTAATGCAGTACTTTAGCTTTAAACACTGAGGTGTGTCAATTACTCCTCAAACAATAAAAAATGTTTTAAAGAAACACAATTTTTATGCACGATCAGCCAAGAAAAAGCCACACATTTCTAAGAGAAACAGAAAGTTGACTAGTTTTCGCGAAGCAAGCATATAAGCTTCTGGAGTACTGTACCCGTATTCCGTAATTCGCTTAGCTAAAGCTTAATCTCTATCGCTAAAATGCCTTAGAGAATACAAAATTAAAAAATTTTAGTAATGACAATAAAAGCAAAAATTGCGGTGATTTAAATTGTCATGGCATTGCCAAATTTAGCAATGAACGTTACAGTACTGCATTCAGAGCCAAAAATCGCTAAATCAACTTTAAAGATTTTTAGCGATAGAGATTTAGCTTTAGCGAATTACAGAATACAGCCACTGGATGGATGTAATTTTTGCTGATGATAGCAAATATAACCTTTTTTGGTTGATATGGAAAGATTTTGATATATCGGAAGCATAATACGGAGCTAGAAGGAAGAAACATGGTACCAACTGTAAAACACGGTGGCGTCATGGTGTGGGGATATACGCCGGCGTCAGGTGTTGGCAATTCAGCATTTATTAATGGGATCATGGATCATCGACAGTATATTGATCTTCTAAAATAAATTACGACCCAGCGCAGCCAATTGGGTATCGAAAATGGATTTAAATGATCCTAAGCATTGCGGTATCAACACAAATTGTCCAAATAAAATAAAAACCGCTACAGTCCCCAGATCTTAACCCATTGGGGTCACTTGGAAAATAAAATAAGAAATCGTGATTTTACAAACAAAAATTATCCTGCAACAGGAATGGGACAAAATTGACCCACAGTATACAAACACCTTTCGCGTACTTTTTACGAATTAGGGGGAATTTGTAAACATATACATGTACATAAATACTTACACACATTTGTACTGGAAAAAAGGCGTTTTAAAATGTATCCTAGAACACAAATAGTTACGAGACCAATAGGGAAGCTGCGATGCATTTTGGAACAGAACATAAAAAATTGTATGTATTAGGTTGTATGTTTATGTTACATTTTATAGTGAATAGGTACAAATTTTAGACCGATGTCTAATAATTTTGATAAAATCCGTCCTTGAACGCAAAATTTATTTTTATACCAACACCACAATTTTGGAGATAATTTGATAAAATTTGGGACATAGGTTCTTATTGGCACAGGACCAAGCTTATTAAAAATTGACCACGAGGGAAGATAGGGGGAAGTTTCTTCCTCTCAGAAACTATCAAACCGATTTAAATGAAATTTAAAACATAGAAAGAACCACATCTATATGGATACAAAAGGTATGCATTTTGTAGAAAATAGGACCACGAGGGGAGATAGGGGCGATTTCTGCCTCTCAAACGGATTTTAATGAATTTTAAAACATAGATAGATCCATATCTATATGGAACCATAAGCTATACAGTTTTTCAAAAATGGGACCAGAAGGGGAGGTAGGGCACAATTTCTGCCCCTCACAATCCTCCAAACCGATTTTAATGAAGTTTATAAACATAGATAAATCCATATTTATATGGACACATAAGCATGATGTGTTTTTAAATACTATGGTGTAGGGTATCATGGTCGGGCTTGACCGACTCTACATACTTTCTTACTTGTTACCTTTACGCAAGTCGTTAACTCAAATCTAAAAAGAATATACTAAAAGGCTATTTGAGAACTAGAACAGCATGTAAAATATTTTTACTAAAAAATACTTAAACTTAATTGCTTAAATAAAATGAAAATCTCTTATGGTTTCGATATTAAAAACAGTTACAACATGTTGATGTTCCTTTCTTTTTTGGTAAAGTTATGGCAACATTAATGTTAGCAGTAAAAATTGAACGTTCTCTACTGTCGGCATCGTTGATGGGTGTTTCCAATATAGTTTTTATTTTCGGAAAAATATGCAAATTTTTCTTAAAAACATTTATATCCACAATTGTATTGTCATCACCATCACTTGGTAAAAATTTCAAATACAATTTATTAGCCAAGGCATTAAAAACGTATTCATTACTTTCCATTGCTTCCATTTTTGTTTCTGAAGTCTGAGCAGACTTTTTGCCTAAATGGCCTATAACTTGTATAGACAACTTTCTTAGACTTGTGCGTTCGTGGTTAAGGCAAAAATCGATGACATCCTGTTTGTTTAAAGTGCGCAAAACTTCCATCTCTTTACGTTTACGATCGAAAAGATATTCCTCGTAAAAGATTTCATCCCAGTTGCGTGCCACCTCTTCTTTCAAAGACATATCCACAACTTGTTTCAATTTTATAAGGGATTCTTTAACATGTTTAAATTCATCTTGAGGCAATTCTTCTAATAACTGCAACATTTTGGCCCTGAAAGCTTCAATACATTCTTCCACATGGGCGGCTGAATATTTTGTCTCTTGAGAGTTTACTGTTATGGAATACCCAGCAATGCCATAATTAAAAATTACCGAAAAGGCCACATAGTATCCCAGTTGTTGTTTAGTTCTTAAACAGTCAAATAAAGGTTCCTCGACCAACATCATTAATAAATCTAAAATACTTTCAATGCGTACTGAGCAGGGACCAATTTGATAGAAATTTGTTACCACGGTATTAAAATCGCTCTCATTTAAGACATTGCAACGTATGTAATGGGAGCCTTGTGGTAGTTGAACGGTACGATTTTCTATATATTTTGTCTGAAAAAAAAAATAAAACTTAATAATAACATGTATAATTTTTTTTTTTTTTAATTCACCTCCTTAATTTTTTGGCAATTTAATGTAGTCAACACAAAATTCATGACGTTTTTAGCAGCTTCTTCGGTTAAGTTTCCTTGCATTAGTGTCTGCACATACAGTTCTTGTGTATAATGGTCAGCAAACTCCAGCATGTCCTGTAGTGTAATGTCATCAAGACATTTGTATTTATCAATAATAGGCCATCGAATATTTTCCACAATACTCAAACGTATATCCCTAAAATATATCGATGGCTTAATATAAAAAAGGCCTTACTCGATTTTTTTTAAAAATAGTTTTTTTGTTTATTCTGGTAGCAAATGCTAATCTTAAATTTAAATTTTTAAGGAGTGACAGTTCAAAGCGGGAACTTTTCTCACAAAAATGTTGCAGACACACTTTTTCTGTAAATTGGCGAGTAATTTCCTTACGTGACAGCTAATACTCGCCAAAAATTTTATAGACGCAGTTAAGTGAGAAAAGTTTGTTTGTTTCAATTTATGGCATTTTTGTTTCATTTCACACATTTCAATCGAAAAGTTTCTCAACGCGAGAGTTACAGAACATGGCCACTGCTTTTCGTTTCTATAAAAACATCGGATATATGTATATTTTTATACATAATCATCCACCTTAAACTTTCAAATGCTATCCCGATAAATTTTTAATAAAAATTCTGCCAAACTGGATCCGCCTTTTTTAATTTTAAGAATCTGACTTTAAATTCATAATCACCTACAGCAAAAACCTATGAATTGTTGTTAAGATGAAATTTATTAAGAAGAATAAAAAGATGATGAAATACATTTTATAGAAGAAGGCGGTTGTTACAGAGTTGTATATAAAGTAGTAATAAAAATAAAGTGATGTCACTAAAAAGTAAAGTAAAAAATATTCACCCCTATTATGTAAGGCGTTGTCGACGTCGACATTATTTTTAATTGTTGTCACATCAAGGCGACGACTACATCACTTCGACGTTAATTTGGTATTTTATAAGAATGTTGTGTCGACGTCGACTAGTTATCGAAAATTTGACAAAAAAAAATCCCATCTCCAATTGTTTTTTTTTTTTTATTTTTTGTTCTTCACTCACTTTTTAACGCTATGCTATTTTTCGACATATTTTTTAACCGATTTAGCTTTTTAAAATAAAGTGTAGAGTTTGTTTCCAATTTTGAATTTTGTTCGCGAATTTTTGGCATGTTTTTGATAAAAGATATTTTTACTGTAAGTTTTCTGATTCTTTATAGCTTTAACGTTTATTCATAAATATAAGACTTTTCTTTCATGCCGCTGTTAGCAAATTTTTGCGAATTTCCGTTAATTTAGCAATTTTCACTAAATGTTTGTCATTCCTTTGAGTTTAAGGGACTTAATCAATTTTATTGCTTGTTTGATATATTAAAAATTTTCGCGAATTTTCGCTGTTTTTGCCTAATTTTTTTGTAACTTCCTGACATTTTGTTTTTTAGCCGATTTAGCGATTTCAAACCAATTTAAGGGTTTGTTTAAAGTTTGCAATTTTTGCTTATTTTAGCAATGCTCGCGATAGCAGCGATTTTTTCCTAAAAGTTTTCTGATTCTTTACAGCTTTAACGATTTTTAATAAATATTGGACTTTTCTATCATGTAGCAATTTTTTGCGAATTTCCGCTAATTTTGCAATTTTAGCAAAATTTTTGCCATTTCTTATAGTTTTAGGGCTTTCGTTATATATTAAAAATGTTCGCGAAATTTCGCTTTTTTGCAAATGTTTCCGAATTTTCGCGTTAAATTTACTAATAAAATTTGTGCCCATAACTTCTTTTAAATTTGCATTTTTTATTTCAAACGTATTCAATAAATATGTTAACATTTCATTTAAAATTTCTTTAACTTTCATTTGAGTCGTCGCAAAATTTCCTGTCGACTAAAACGGAGACAATACTACTCGACGTCGACTTAAAAGCGCCTTAGAAAATATCACTTGACTGTCAAAAGTAATCGATTATTGTCAACAACGACTCAGAAAATACCATTAATGTTCAGGTGCCGTCGACTTGTGTCGATGTCGACTTCATAGTAGGGGTGATTATCAACACCCCTTCTCAATATTATAAATATTGTTTAAAAATAGATTTATATAAACTCAAAAGTATTATTAGAAAATAAATAAAGCTATTTACATAAACCAATTAACTCTCGAAATTTACATATTTTAATCTTCTGTAAGGGCTGAGTTAGAATGTCAGCCAACATAGAATCCGTGGCGCAATAATCATATAAGACATCCTTCGATTTCCATAAGTCGCGAACAAAATAGTACTTTACATCAATATGCTTACTTCTAGGGCATATCTTTTCATCTTGAAGTATTTTTAGGCAGCTCTGGTTATCTTCAAAAATTATTGGATTTAGTTTATCAATTTCAAATTCTTTGATTAGCTGAATAATCCATAAAAGTTCTTGAGATGCCTCCGCAAGAGCCACGAACTCTGCTTCGGTAGAAGATAAAGTAACATTCGCTTGCTTTCGGCTGGCATAACTAATAACAGCATCACCAAGCTAGAAAACGAAACCGCTTGTAGATTTGCGACCATTTACGTCACCTGCCCAGTCAGCATCAGCAAAGCCTTTTAATCAGTGACGTCCAAAATTTTAATCGTGGTTGTATTGCTTTTTATTAGTATTAGTGAATAAAGAGACAAATATTCTTAATAAAAAAACAAAAAGTATGTAAGCATCCGCCGCATGTGCACTCGTCGCATGGTAATCGACGACTGAATTGTGTACTCTCGTGGACTAAAGGAATGAGCGTAAGAATGCGTGTGAAGAATGTGTGTGAGTTAATTTCCACAATTGTGGTATGGGCTGGACACCAATGCTTTTAATTCTAAGTTAGACTTAGACCCAACGTATAATTTTAAATTTCCAGTTCCCTTAAGGTATTTAAGAACTCGTTTGACCTCTGTCCAATCATTTTCATTTGGGTTACTTGTTTCTCGAGATAAGATTGAAACGGCGACAGCAATATCCGGTCGAGTATTGTTCGAGACGTACAATAGTGATCCGATCGCTTTTCGGTATAAATTGTAGTTTTCGAGTAGATTATTGGAATTTCCCTTTAAATATCCGGGATCCATTGGTATAGATGAAATCTTTGCATCTTGAAGATCGAATTCATTTACAATTTTGTTGATGTAACTCTCTTGGGATAAATAAAATAAACCATCAGTGAAGCTTACTTCAATGCCCAAGTAAAGCCTTAAATCACCCAATTCTGTTATGTCAAAATGCAATTTGAGTATACGTACAACATCTTCGATCTCCTCATCGGTTTTAGAGGCTATAAGATCTGATTGATACGGAGATTCCAGCAACGAGCCGACTGTTTAAGTCCATACAAGCTATGGTTCAATTTATAAACTAAACTTTCCTTTCCAGGTATAACAAACCCTTCAGGTTGTTTTAGTTATATATCAGAATTTAACTCACCATAAAGGAACGCCGTCTTAACATCAACGTGACGCACTTTCATTTTCTTGTGACTTGCAATGGCAAATAAACTTCTAAATGTAGTCTGCTTTACAACCGGCGCAAAAATTTTGTCGTAGTTTTCACCGTATTTTTGGGAAAATCCCTTTGCGACCAATCTAGCTCTGTACTTTTTTCATTAACAATTGTTTTTTTAGTTTTAAAGACCCATTTGCAGCCAATCAGTTTACCATCACGAGATAGTTCCTTTAAATTCCATGTTTTGTTATCTTGCAGTGCTTTCATCTCTTCCTTCATAGCATTCAGCCATTGTTCGCTGTCCGATCTAGATAAAGCATCATCATAACTTACCGGATCATTTTTAACATAAACTTTGTATCCATCCTTGGTAGGGCTTGAAGAAGCTCTAGGAGCAACATCAACATCATCCGGTAACGTTTCCGAATCAGGTGACGACAAAAACTCCTCATCAGACTCAAACCGATGAAAATCGTATGTGCTTATTTCATCAACATCTTGTTCTAATACCTCTGGTGGTTGAGACGAAACAATTTTGGAATCAATATTTGAGAGTGAAGCATAGACATTGTCATCATTGGGAACACTATCATCCACCTAAACATTATCATTTGATTCCAAAAGTTTTACATTACGGCTAATAATAATCTTATTGGTCTCACTATTTAGCAAACGAAAAGCTTTTGAGTCCTCTGCATAACCCACTAGATTGCATTTGACAGCTACAGCGTCCAACTTCTTGCGTTTCACCTTGTCCACATGGACGTATGCAACAACACCAAAAACACGAACATGGCTCAAGTTTGGAGATTTTCCGAACCACAACTCAAATGGTGTAACACTTACAGCAGCTGATAAAAGACGATTTTGTATGTAGTTAGCGTTGTTAACTGCTTCAGCCCAGAATTTGATATGCATATCCTCATCATACAGCATACACCTGGCCATCTCTATCAAGCTTCGATTCTTCCTTTCTGCAACCCCATTTTGTTCAGGAGTATAGGGGGCAGTGAGTTGATGTTTAATACCCTTGCTCTTAAAATAGTTTTGCATTCTTTTGTTCACAAATTCTCCACCGCGATCAGTTCTGAGAACTCTCATGCGTTTTCCAAATTGATTTTCTGATTGTTCAATAAATTCTTTTATTTTATCGAATGCCGAATCCTTTGATGGAATAAAGAAAACGGTACAATAACGGCTATAATCATCAATCATCGTTAAAAAATAACGATTACCACTAGGGGTTTTGTTTTGCATAGGGCCACATAAATCACAATGTATTGACGAGTACCTTTTGGGATTCCTCCACCGCAAGACCAATAGCAGCTCTTGCCTTACTATCACGTGTCAACCATTTACCGTCCTGCACCACAGGAACAGCATCAACTACAACATCCCACAATTCTCTTTCCAGCAGCAACAACTCCATGTTGAATTTCCAAACATGGTAATTGGAACTCGACAATTTAGGGAATTGTGCGTACGATGTATTCATTTTTTAAATAACTTTTTTATTATTCATCTCAGACCCCATAAACTATAAACATTCTGGGCCCTTGAGTAGTTCTAAGTCGATTCAGCCATGTTTGTCTGTCTGTCTGTCCGTCTGTTGAAAACACGCTCACTTTCGAAAAACTCAAAAGAAATAAAAAAAACTTGGTGCCAAATTGCTTGTAGTTATCCTTAGCAGTTTGGGATTGAAATCCAGCAAAATCGTTTCAGTAGGATCAGAGCTATGAATTAAAATGTGGAACCACCACCTAAAAAAAATTGATAATTTTGTTACAAAAACTAACATAAATGGTGGAAAAATGCACGGAATGATATCAGATTTTGCAAAAATTTGTCTTATTTGACTGGAAATCACGCTGTAAAATTTCGCGAAGATCGGGCCATAATTTACCCTAGGCCCCATATAAGCCATACTCCCGGAAAACAGTTTAGTACGCCTTAAACCATAAAAAATAATGGTATCATCACAAAATTTGGTACATCACAGTTTTACAGGACTAGAAATAAGACTATCAATTTTCGTGAAGATCGGTCCATAATTAACCATAGGCCCCATATAAACCCTACTCCCAGAAAACAGTTTAGTACGCCTAAAACCGCAAAAAATAATGCTATCATAACTAAATTTGGTACATCATAGTTGCGACTAGAAATTACGCTGTCAAATTTCGTGAAGATCGGTCTATAATTTACCTGAGGCCCCATATAAACCCTTTGAAAACCATTTAGTATGCCTAAAACAGTAGCAGATATAGATATTGCGGTAAACTTTTTTCAACTTAGCTTCATACGGCCAGAAAAAATGGTATGCAATTTTGTAATATACGGTCCATAATAAACTTTGGATTCATTTTAAGAAGCCTTCTGAAATTCACTCCTATAACGAAATGTATGTTTTTTAATACCAGAAATCACTCTGCAGAATTTTGGGATGATTGGTTCATAGGTTACCATGGCTCCAATATAAATTCCCCTCCTGAAAATCATT
Source organism: Pollenia angustigena (assembly GCA_930367215.1). Classification (NCBI taxonomy): domain Eukaryota; kingdom Metazoa; phylum Arthropoda; class Insecta; order Diptera; family Polleniidae; genus Pollenia; species Pollenia angustigena. The sequence continues at coordinate 26,695,095 of OV884059.1, forward strand.
TAAGTTCGGCTTAAACTATTACAAATCATGATATTTTACTCAAGCTAGTAAAAATTGCTAAAAAGAAGTCATAGAACTTTCTGATTGTCGGTCAATCTATTATATAAAAATAAGTCGGGTTTTCCTTCCTGACGCTATAACTCCAGAACGCACGAACCGATTTCCACGGTTTTGCATTCGTTGGAAAGGTCTCGGGCTCCGTGAGGTTTATAGCATATAAAATTGTTCCCCGCCCACTTTTTCTATTAAGCACATAACTTGAGGACGGCTTGACCGATTTGGACGATTTTTTCTTAAAAGTGATCGCCATGGTCCAACTTAGGTTTATACGGAAAGAAAATTGTTCCCCGCCCACTTTTTTCGATTTACGTAAAATCAGAAAACGGCTCCATCGATTTTACTAATTTTTCTTTCAAATGTTCGTATCAATGCATTTTAAGTTTCCATCGAAAGAAAAATTTACCACGCCTACTTTTACGCCCACTTTTTCTATTAAGCACATAACTTGAGGATTGCTTGACCGTTTTGGACGATTTCTTCTTTAAAGTGATCGCCATGGTCCAACTTAGGTTTATACGGAAAGAAAATTGTTCCCCGCCCACTTTTACGCCCACTTTTCTCGATTTACCTAAAATCAGAAAACGGCTCCATCGATTTGACTAATTTTTCTTTCAAATGTTCGTATCAATGCATTCTAAGTTTCCGTCGAAAGAAAAATTTACCACGCCTACTTTTACGCCCACTTTTTCTATTAAGCACATAACTTGAGGATTGCTTGACCGATTTGGACGATTTCTTCTTTAAAGTGATCGCCATGGTCATACTTAGGTTTAAACGGAAAGAAAATTGTTCCCCGCCCACTTTTACGACCACTTTTTTTGATTTACCTAAAATCAGAAAACGGCTCCATCGATTTGACTAATTTTTCTTTCAAATGTTCGTATTATTCCATTTTAAGTTTTCATCGAAAGAAAAATTTACCACGCCTACTTTTACGCCTACTACGAAACAATCAAAGCCGATTTGGAGGTACGATGATTTGTTGGCAGGTGATTTTTGGCAAACACTTACAGTGATACCACGATCAATGCCCGCCGATGAATTAAATGCATGTTTGAAGTCGTCTGCTTTGTGGAAACACGTTAGGATGCTCAAATTGACTCTGAAAGTGCGGGTCGAGCTGCAAAACAATCAATCTGGAGACGTATTTTCCAAACAATTGCTGGACATAGGAAACGACAAAATCCCGGTGGATATTTCCATTTCTGCCGGTTCACCGAATCAAAGTCCGAACTCATCCGTACACAAAATTACAGAAATCATGATTTGTTGAGCGAACGTGCTATATTAGCTACGTTGATGTCGACGAACTGAATTTTAAGATTCAAAGTAAAATCGCTGGCAAATTGGAGACGTACAAATCGGTAGATTCCATTACTTCTCAGAACGATGTCGTCAACTATCCAATCGAACTCCCTGGGATTACCCGGATTACCTGCTCATAAATTCAAACTAAAAGTTGGATCGGTAACCATAATGTTACGAAATATAAACCAACCACGTCTTTGTAATGGCACCCGACTTACGGTAAAAAAAACTGATGAATAACGTCATCGAAGCAGCAATGCCTAAAGGAAAGTACAAGGGAGAAAATGTTTTGATACCTCGGATCCCAATGATTCCAACCGACATGGCATTCAATTTTAACGCCATTTACTTAGAGAAGTTCAACTAAATAACACTTCATTTTTGTAATCGAAATGAATTCATTACTGTTGTGAAATGAAATAAAATTTTTCCTTTTCAAATATAAAACAAAAAAAAATTTTTCTTCATCTTTTAATCACCAAACGAAATGTTACATAAAACGAAGCCCTCTGGTGGCGAAGCGGAGTTCGTCGGGTTTGCTAGTAATTAAATATATGTCTAAACCGTAACCAATTTTAATGCAGATGTCTGTTTTTATACAGATAAATTAATAATAAATAGACATCATATAGATATTACTCCTAAAACATTTGAACTGTCGGTGGAGGGTATCAAAGATTCGGCACAGCCGAATATAGCACTCTTACTTGTTTTTTCTTGTATTGTTGAAGAGAAGTGTATAGAATTATATTGTCAAGAATTATTTCGGAATTTCATGTTAACTTACTTATTAAGTGTTTTTGGCTTAATTAAATCATTAAAATATGCTTTCTTTTGATGATTCTTGAATGCTTCTAGCTGTTTCTCGGTTAAAGGTTCAAGCTTGAACGTATATAACTTTATAACCATAGCTTTGGTTATAAGTTCCACCATCAAATGTAACTTTTCATTATAACCATTAACCTTAAAGAAAAAAGAAAATGCAAATTATTTTTAATAAAGATTAATCGTTTTAAAAAATTATGCCTGTATCAGGAATGTTCTGAAAATCACAAGATTTCAAATCACTTATAATTTTAAAATCACAACTGTGATTTAAGGGTGTTTTGAAAATCACAAAAGTTTTAACTTAGTTTGAAATAATGGAAATAAATAAGCAAGTAATTTTAAATCGGCGGCCACTGGCTGGTTTAAAATCACAATTATGAAAAAAGATTTTTGTCCAGGGGTCTGATTCTGGCAGTCGTGATCGAGTACTTTCTCGATTCGAAAGTCCCAATTTACAACGTTGAAATTGAAAGGCAGACATTTTTCTTATTCTCTTTTGAACTTGCCGAAACCTTTCACAATCGCGAATTTAATAGACAGACAGAAATTATTGTTTTCCTTTTTTCGTTCTTTTCGCTGTTGACGAAGATGAACATTTAACAGGCATTGATACTAAAATTACATTGGTGTGAGAAAAATTATATGAAGCAACAACATGAAAATGCCGAAAAGTGTAAAAGATAACCAAAAAATGTCCAGTACAAATAGTCATGTACTACACACTCTACCTCTACAACCCCTCACCATCAAACTTCGTCTGTCTGCCTTCCACTTGCCACATTGTAAAAGGGGACAAAGCAATTTAATATCTAATTATTTCAGTCAATACTATAAGTCGAATTTACACCAGGTGAACTTATCTTGCTACGTAAGCAACAGCTGATTGCTAACCTTGTGTCAAAATGGTATACCGTCCTGTTGGTTCTGGGAAATCTTAACTAAATTCTATAATTTTCGATTAAAACTTTGAAATTTAACACTTTTTCAAGTTTATATAACAATTTAATATAAAAACAAAATCAAATATTTGTTTGAATATTTGACAAAACGTTAAAATATTTTACAGTGTTGTAAAACGTCTTTAAAATAAGACCACCTTGTATGAATTCGCCTTGGTCAATACTGAACGAATCGGAATAATATTTTCAGTGTTGTAAAGCATTAATTTGAGAATGAGAAATAAAATTGCTTTCGAATCGAGAAATTACTCGATCACGACTGCCATAATTAGGCCCCAGGATACGTTTCTTGTGACTTCGAAGCACTTTCACAAAAAGTTATTTTTAGAACATGCCTGATATGAATTAAAGAAATTACTTTTAAAACCACACCCTTTTCAGCCGGATAAAATTGATAATTTAAGCCTGCCACAATGGCTGGATATAGCTCCTCAGCCAAACGGTATTTGACCAACTGGGCATAAAGGGCACATAAAACATCACTAGAATTAAAGAAAAATTAAATAAGTACATTAATGGGCAGATGATCAAAAAAAAAAAAAAAACTTACTTTTTGGCACTTTTTCTTAATAAGGGCGAAACAAAATAAAAATACATATACGCATCGGGCAATAGAAATTTATCGTCTTGCCTAAACCATAATTCACAAACATCTGTTTGCAAAATATTCTTAGGAGCCAACGGTGTATCAGGTTTGCCATTTTCTACCCAGAATATACGAAAATCTTCGGAAACAAAACGATTAGGTTTGGCTAAGAAAAGTTCCGGTATGAGCTCGCAATTTTGCCACAATTCTTTCCATTTTTGAGGCATTTTAGTGCTGGTGTGCTCAGTGCCAAACCATTTTTCCTTTCTGTCGTAGGTTATGCCATCGTACTTTTGTTGTGAAGTTATCATTATATTAAAACTAAATTCATTTAAATATTTTATAACATTTTTAATTTGTTCCTCATTGAATTCAGTGTACAATTCAGTGCCTGTCAAAATGTCTTTCGGCGGATAGTATTTAGAACCTAACACTAGATTTTGCACATTATCAAGAGCAGATTCTTCAGCAGCAAAACGAAAACTGTTGGCTTTTATTCTAGCAAATTCTTCATAAGATTCCTTTAAAGAAGCACACTGGTTAAAATGCTTTATAAAGGCAAAAGTGGCGGACAAAACATCCTCTAAATGCTGAAAACCACTGTCAGTTAAATAAATGCTTAAACTAAATAAAGAATAAATTGAATTTTTATCGAAACCAGAATCAACTACTGCAGCCACTAAATCCAAGCCCCAGAGTCTACAAAATGTGCAAAAAAAATTATTTTAATTTATATTTAAATAAATAAACAAAAACACCTACTTTTTCCTTAAATAAGCACATAAACTGCCCTCACCTTCATAACCAATTAGGTGAGCTAGAAATTTTTCCGGTTTACATTTGTACAAATTTGTCATGGGAGGCAAGACCCAAGACAATTCCAATTTACAAACATTTTCTATGGCCTTAACAAAAAACACCTCATTGCGGAACTCCTCATTAAAAGCCAAACGATAGTCATAGACTGTGAAATCTTTGCCCGCTAAATAATTACTGGGTATTTCTGAAAAATGTTTCACCACTAAACCTTCCAATTCATCTAATGGCAAGCTGGCCTGGACACAAACATGCATACGATGACCGCTGTAGTGCCTTTGGCAAAATTCATGCAGAACTTTGTGTAAATCATCATCGTTTATGTCTTCTTTAAGAGTTTTTAAATTACCCCAAGTAAAATTACTATGGGGATAGTCTTTGTTAGCTATACTGGCCAATAATTGGTCACGTCTGAGTTTATTAACGTAAAGTTTTTGTTGAAATTCTGATTCAAGTGCTTCACGTTCTCTGGTTATGGCTTCTTTCCTCATGAGCGGCCCTTTGAAAAGAGCAGTAAAATAATCCATACTGCTGTCTAAATGTTGATCGGGAACTTCAAAATAAAACAAGGTTTCTTCACACTCTGTACTAGCATTATCAAAACCTCCACATTTTTTTATATAAGCATCAAACACATTTTCTGTTGGATATTTTTTGGACCCCATAAAGATCATGTGCTCCAAAAAATGAGCCAATCCCGGATATTTGACGGGTTCGGAAAAGCAACCAACATCGACTAATAAAGCAACAGCAGCAAGTATTTTTTCATCTAGAGAAATTATAACAAAAACAAATTAAGCCTTATCTATATTGTATAGAATATTTTGTAACATGAACTTTTTTGATTGATAGCTTAACATTTTTAAACTCACCCTGTTCATTTAATGGCAGATTAATAGAATTCACTCCTTTATTTATAATACGATCGTTCTTAATATCGGATACAAGTAAGGCCTGTAAGCCATTTGGCAATATGAGATTTCTATTTAGAATTATAATAAAAGTTAAAAATATTTATAAATAAAAACATAAGAGACAGACAAGCTCACTTGTATTGCTTTTTATCACTTGCTGATTTGTCCGGTATTTCCAAATATTTCAAATTTGCATTTGATTTACTCATTTTTTTGATGCTGTTGCTTGTTGTCGAACACAAAATGTTGTAGGGGATAACTAACAGGTTTGTTTTTTGTTTACGTTTAGGGGATTTTTTTTTTTTTTTTTTTTTGATTAAACAAATTTTATACAACTTTTCTTTTAAGACTTTTTTATCCTCATGTACATAGTAGCACGGCAGTTCGTGTTTGACTGATATTAAAAGCGTTACTTTAGCTATTATATCAATTTTTATACTCACACCACAATAGTGGAGAGGGTATTATGCGTTTGTGCTGATGTTTGTAACACCTCAAATTATTGGTCATAGACCCACCTTTTAGTTTACCGATCGACGAAGAATCATTTTTTGAAACGATTTAAAGATGTCCGTCTGGCTGGCTGGGCATGTGAAACTTGTGCGCAAACTCCGGGTCGCAATTTTGGGATCATTTGCTGAAATTGTCATAAGACCGAGCCTATTGAAAATGGGTCCATAATTCCACAAACCCCCGTACAAGCCAAGCCAAATGTTATTGGAATCATTTCATATTAGACCATACAAATACCACTCCCGAAAATATGTTTTAATGCCATGAACTCCTTTTCTTATGCTGGCAGTGACACACAAAATTAGGCGACAATAATTTTTAGGAAAGCTACTAGCCATAATTAAACATAGGTCCAATATAAACCACCTTCCTAAAATCACTTGATGGCAAACAAAGGAATATATGAGCCGTTTATTTTGAAAGTGGCATAAGTCACTTTTCCAAAAAAATCGAGTTTATAATAAATAATAATAATAATAAATACTGAGAAAAATATCATTATCATGATATATTAAATACAAGTGAATCTTCTCGAAAGTTAGCATCCATATTTTTAAACGTGTTAAAACGCAAACCCTTAAATATCTCGACTTAAAAACAAAATGACTTATGCCACTTTCAAAATAAACGGCTCATATCTAAATAATATTCGGCACAAAGAACTTTAGCAGTACACTCTCGAAAATTTGCAATTAAATACTGGGGTGTAGGGTATCATTTGGTCGGGTTTGATCGACTATACTAACTTGTTTCTGGTCGTGGTCAATAACTTAATTATTATAATACCTGTACCTATTAAGTTTTGTAATACAGGTTTTTTTGCATTTTTTTAGAACATATCAAAAAAAAAAATGTTAAATTGATAAAAAAAAATCAAACAGTTTTAAAATTGAATTTCATCTCATATCTTTATTTTATTGCTTTATCAAAAGCTATATTTACACAAGGTAGACTCGTTAGCGGACAGACATAAACCCAAACTGTCAAATTCGTGTGTATGAGCCAAATTTGTTCATGTGTGCATTACATTGTTTTTGTTTTATATGAAGACAATTTTGACAAGTCGGGTATTTTTATAGAGCAGCATGTCTACACTCCCAAATGAGTACACCTTGTGTTAATGTACCTTGCTTTATCGTTTAGTATTTGGAAAACAATTAAATTTTATTTTTTGTTTAATAATATTTAGGCCAGGGGCAAATAGCAAATCTAGCGATTGGTACTCTTCAATACGTTTGCGCATGTGTCTTTCGCATCTTTTAATTTTTTTTTTTTCTTTTCGTAAATCATCGTTTTATTTTATTTAAATTTCCCATTTTCAAATATTTTTAACACACTTTGGCATTTCATTACTGTAAATCCACGCCATCTTTAATTTTTATATGCACTATCGCTTCATTTTCAGAAAATTTTGCGAAAGTGATAGAGAGTACCAAGTTGGCATTTAGCTCTCGCATCGAAATTGTTTTCGCATCGCAATAGAGAGTAGACCCCCAGTACTGAAAATCACTTTAATTCAAAGCACGTGATTTCAAATAACATGTGCATATTAAAATCTCAGATGTGATACGCTGGTTTTCCGTTTTTGTGTTTTTCGATGTGATTTTCAATTGCCGAAAGCACACCGAGAAACACAAAACGGTGTGATTTTCCGAACAACAAAAAATCACAAGTCTGATAAAAAAAAAACGTGATTTTCAGAACAGGCCTGAATATTATTAAAAAAATATGTTTGAGAATAAAAAATTGCAAGTTATTCATTTGAATTTTTGTTTTTCTATTAACGTGTTTACACATGGTAAGAAGGGATATGAAAACACGGTCCAATTTACTTTCTATCTCTTTATCGCCCTCCCTTATATTTATCTACTTAGATCAAGGATAGAAACACAATTATTATTTTCCAAACAAACATGAAGTCAAACCTTTGATATGAAATGACTATATCATTTGACGTCAAACACAATTCTCAAACGTTTTTCAATAGTTTGATTTTAAAATTTAAATTCAAAAAAAAAAAATAAAACGGGAAAGTGAAGAAATTATAAGTTTGTTGTATGATCGCGATCCTACAATTCTCAAAATAAAAGGGAGCCAAGTATTTCGTGTTTCCAAGAATTAAAGGACGGAAAGAACATTAAATATTTTTATTTGTGTTCCACATTGTATTATAATCCACATTTGAAAAACATTTGAGAATTACGTTTGAAAGCAAGTTGAAAATAAAGCCATTTTTCAATTTGAAAATAATTTCCCCTTTTTGTTGAGATTGCTATGATTTTCAAATCATTATCAAATGTTTGTCGTTTGAGAAAGCGTTTGATTTCAAATCATTTTCAATTTGAAATCAAATCATTTTCAATTTGAAATCAAAGCTCCGTGTTTGTTGGGTAAGGAGCAAAACATGATCGTGTGACCGCAACGTAAGGAAATTAATACCCGCTAGCGGATGCGATAAAACTTAAAACATGCTATCACCCTTAGAAAATAAGTTCACGTTCTCTTTAATCTATTACCAAACAGTCGCAGGCGTATTTTACATTCGCCAACCACGATAAGGGTGAAAGAGTAAAATATATTGTATAGTATTTAAACGTTTCCCTGATGAATCAGTTAGAACACCCATTTTCCATTCCTGCTTAAGATGTAAATATTAAAGTGATAAATGAAATGAAAATAATTAATTTGTTTTATTTGATCTACCTCTCTGTTCTAAAAATGCAAGAGTGGAGCATGAAAACTTGCTGTGTATAAATTTGATTTATTACATAATTTTCGTTTAATTTTAATATATTTTCTCAGCAATTTGAAATAAAGTTTATTATTTAACAATCTTCTATAATGTCCATGCTAGCTGTAGGTGTTGCACGTTCTTTGTTATCGTTATTGATGATGGGTGTTTCCAATTTAGTTTTTGTTATAGGAAAAACATGCAAATTTTCCTTAAAATCCTTAATATCTACAATAGTAGTGGCATCACCATCACGTGGTATAAATTCCAAATCCAATTTATTAGCCAAGGTATTGAAAAGTTCTTCATTAGTTTCTTCATTATCTGAATCTGTGGCCATAGCAACTTCATCATTAGTTTCTGTGCTATCTAATATCTCTGTTTCCATTTCTTCTTCCAAAGCCTCATTGCATTTTCCATCTAAGTTGCCTATAACTTGAATTGACAGCTTTCTTAGATTTGTACGTTCGTTGTTAAGACAAAAATCGATGATCTCTTGTTTGCCCAAAGTACGCAAAACTTCCACTTCTTTACGTTTACGATCGAATAGATATTCCTCACAAGTAATTTCCCCCCAATTTCGTGCAACTTCTTCATTCAGAGACATATCTACAACTTGTTTGATTTTTATTAAGGATTCTCTAACATGTTCGAATTCATCTTGCGACATTTCTTCTAAAATCTGCAACATTTTACCTCTAAAAGCTTCAATACGTTCTTCTACATGGTTGGCTGGGTTTTTAGTCTCTTGAGAGTTTACGGTTATTGAATATCCAGCAATGCCATAATTAACTCTTACCGAAGAGGCTACATAATAGCCCAATTGCTCTTTAGTTCTTAAAGAATCGAATAAAGGTTCCTCGACAAACATCATTAATAAATCTAAAATACTTTCAATGCGCACTGAGCAGGGACCAATTTGATAGAAATTTGTTACTACGGTATTGCAGTCCTTATCGTTTAAGACATTGCAACGTATGTAATGGGAGCCTTGTGGTAATTGAACGGTACGATTTTCTATATATTTTGTCTAAGAAGAAATTCAAATAAAATAAATACCCTTGATTTAATATTTCCAATTACCTCTTTGATATTTTGGCAATTTAATGTAGTCAACACCGAGTTCATGACATTATGAGCAGCTTCTTCAGTTAAGTTTCCTTGCATTAGTGTCTGCACATACATCTCTTGGGTATAATTGTCAGCAAACTCCAGCATGTCCTGCAGGTTAATGTCATTAAGACATTTGTATTTAACAATAATAGGCCAGCGTATATTTTCCACAATACACAAGCGTATATCTCTAAAATAAATTTAAAAAATTGTGATTAACCACCAGTATGTGTACATAAAAAAATATTTTGATTTTATAAAAGGTTTATAAAGCTTTGTTCACAATGGGAGCCATTTTTTACATGGTGTTCATAACAGAGCAATAATTTTTTTCGCAATAACACACATTTTCAATTAGAAAACGTTTGCGAATTTTTCCCACCAATCTTATGTATTTATTATTATTTTTTAAATAAATAGATAATTATACCGTTATTTATAATTTCATACAAATTGTTGCTGAAGTAGACATAACTTTAAAGAAATGGTTTCTTTATTATGAACACCAAGTGAAAATGTTGCTGCCATTGTGAACGAAGCTTAAGAAATATTTAATCACCCCTATTATGTAAGGCGTTGTCGACGTCGACATTAATTTTTAATTGTTGTCACATCAAGGCGACGACTACATCACTTCGACGTTAATTTGGTATTTTATAAGAATGTTGTGTCGACGTCGACTAGTTATCGAAAATTTGACAAAAAAAAATCCCATCTCCAATTGTTTTTTTTTTATTTTTTGTTCTTCACTCACTTTTTAACGCTATTTATGCTATTTTACGACATATTTTTTTAACCGATTTAGCTTTTTAAAATAAAGTGTAGAGAGAGTTTGTTTCCAAGTTTGAATTTTTTTCGGGTATTTTTGGCATGTTTTTGATAAAAGATATTTTTACTGTAAGTTTTCTGATTCTTTATAGCTTTAACGTTTATTAATAAATACATATAAGACTTTTCTTTCATGCCGCTGTTAGCAAATTTTTGCGAATTTTCGTTAATTTAGCAATTTTCACCGAATTTTTGCCATTCCTTTCAGTTTAAGGGACTTTTAATCCATTTTATGGCTTGTTTGATATATTAAAAATTTTCGCGAATTTTCGCTGTTTTTGCATAATTTTTTTATAACTTCCCGACATTTTGTTTTTTCGCCGATTTAGCGATTTAAAACCAATTTAAGGGTTTGTTTCAAAGTTTGCAATTTTTGCTTATTTTAGACATGCTCGCGATAGCAGCGACTTTTTCCGTAAAGTTTTCTGATTCTTTACAGCTTTAACGATTTTTAATAAATATTAGATTTTGCTACCATGTAGCTGTTAGCAATTTTTTGCGAATTTCCGCTAATTTTGCAATTTTAGCAAAATTTTTGCCATTTCTTATAGTTTTAGGGCTTTCGTTATATATTAAAAATGTTCGCAAATTTTCGCTATTTTTGCAAATGTTTCCGAATTTTCGCGTTAAATTTACTAATAAAATTTGTGCCCATAACTTCTTTTAAATTTGCATTTTTTTTTTCAAACGTATTCAATAAATATGTTAACATTTCATTTAAAATTTCTTTAACTTTCATTTGAGTCGTCACAAAATTTCCTGTCGACTAAAACGGGGACAATTAGAAAATATCACTTGACTGTCAAAAGTAATCGATTGTTGTCAACAACGACTCCGAAAATACCATTAATGTTCAGGTGCCGTCGACTTGTGTCGTTGTCGACTTTCATAATAGGGGTGAATAAAAATTATTTTGTTACGTATTCCTTTGTTTGTAACATTTTAAGTTACAGTTAATTTACAAAACTAAAAAAACTTCTGTAAGTTTTAGAGAAAAGTTGGATGTGGATAAAATTTAGGCATAAATTTAGTTTGTTTAAAAAGTATTCATTATAACCTTGCATAACTTTTTATATTTAAATTATTACGCAATTCCATATTTACTTACTTATTAAGTGTTTTCGGTTTAATTAAAGAATTAAAGTAGGCTTTCTTTTGATGTTTTTTAAACACCTCCAGCTGTTCCTCAGTAATATGTTCACGCATGGAAACCATAGCTTTGGTTATAAGATCCACTACCAAATACAACTTTTCATTATAACCATTTACCTAAAAATTATGGAAAATAAAACCTATTTTACAAATAAATTGTATTTATATAAATTTGAAAACTAACCTTTAAAACCACACCCTTTTCAGCAGAATAAAATTGATAACTTAAGCCGGCCACGGTGGCTGGATACAGTTCCTCAGCCAAACGGTATTTGACTAACTGGGCATAAAGAGCACACAAAACATCACTAGAATTTAAGAAAAATTTTATACATACATGTTTGGGCAGATAATCAAAAAAAAAACTTACTTTTTGGCACTTTGCCTTAATAAGGGCGAAACAAAATAAAAATACATATACGCATCGGGCAATTGAAATTTATCATCTTGTCTAAACCATAATTCACAAACGTCCGTTTGCAAAATCTTCTTAGGAGCCAAGGGTATTTCCCGTTTGCCATTTTCAACCCAGAATAAACGAAAATCTTTTGAAACAAAACGATTGCGTTTAGGTAGGAATAGCTCTGCCATGGGCTTGCAATTTTGCCACAATTCTTTCCATTTTTGAGGCATTTTAATGCTGGTGTACTCGGTGCCAAACCATTTTTCCTTTTTGTCATAGGTAATGCCATCGTATTTTTGTTGCGATGTTATCATTATATTAAAAGTAAATTCATTCAAATGTTCGATAACATTTTTAACTTGTATCTCATTGAATTCATAGTACAATTCAGTGCCTGTCAAAATGTCTTTGGATGGATAGTATTTAGAACGTACCACTAGATTTTGCACATTATCAAAAGCCGGCTTTTGAGCAGAAAAACGAAAACTGGTAGCTTCTATGCTGGACAATTCTTCATAGGATTCCTTAAGGGAACCACACTGATTAAAAAGTTGTATGTAGGCAAAAGTGGCGGCTAAAACTTCATCTAAATGCTGGAAACCACTATCAGTTAAATAAATGCATAAATTAAATAAAGAATAAATAGAGTTTGTATCGAAACCAGATTCATCTACCCCGGCTATTAGTTCTAAACCCCAAAGCCTGTAAAATAAATAAAATAAATATATACAAATTTGTAGTAATCAAAATAAATAAAAAAAAACACTAACTTCTTCCTTAAATAAGCACACAAACTGCCTTCACCTTCATAGCCAATTAGATAAGATAGAAATTGATCTGGTTTACATTTATACAAATTTGTCATGGGAGGCAATACCCAAGTTAATTCTAGTTTGCACACATTTTCAATTGGCTTGACAAAAAACACATCATTGTGAAACTCTTCGCTAAAAGCACGGCGATAATCGTAGACTGAAAAATCTTTGCCCGCTAAATTATTACTCGGTACATCGGAAAAATGTTTTACCACCAAACTTTCCAATTCATCAATAGGCAAACGCGCCTGAACGCAAACATACATACGATGGCCACTGTAGTGCCTTTGGCAAAATTCATGCAAGTCCTTGTGTAAATCATCATCATTTATATCTTCTTTAAGAGATTTTAAATTACCCCAAGTAAAAGTACTATGAGGATAGTCTTTATTAGCAAGGCTTGCCAGTAATTGATCCCGCCTGGCTTCGTCGTCGTAAAGAGTTTGTTGAAATTCTGATTCAACTGCTTCACGTTCCCTTGTCATGGCCTCTTTCATCATCAGTGGTGCTTTCAAAAGAGCAGAAAAGTAATCCATACTACTGTCTAAATGTTCTTCGGAAACTTCAAAATAAAATAGTGTTTCTTCACATTCGGTATTGGCATTATCGAAACCACCACATTTCTTAATATGAGCATCAAAGGCGTTCTCTGTTGGATATTTTTTAGAGCCCATAAAGATCATGTGTTCCAAAAAATGAGCCAAACCCTGATATTTAGGGGGTTCAGTGAAAGAGCCAACATCGACTAATAAAGCAACGGCGGCAAGTTTTTCATCACCTTGAACGTTATAACGAAATCAAAGAAAATAATGGAACAGAAAAATAAAAAATGTCTACTAAGTTTTTTTAATTTGAAATTTCTCTGGAAAAAAGGGAAACCGTAAATATGCAACTGCATGTTTTTCGTCCAAAGACAAAAGCAATATACTTATATAAAGGTGAAGTGAATGGTGACTTTGCAAAGAAAATCATCTTTCACACACTTTCACCCCATTGACTTCTTTCTTTGGAGATATTTAAAAGGAAAATGATATTTAAAAACTTGATGTCATGAAATTATCTACCAGACTGCAATAAAAAAAACTTCATTCCAACAATATTTCTGTATTGTATTATCATTTTAAGTTCTCTTGCACCTAAAAAAAAACACACCTTTTAATTAACAATTTTGAGGGCATATTTTCAAGTTTTTACTGCATATTTAATGCCCAAAAATACTTTTTTAGAGCATACTTTCGGTTTCCCTGATGATAACTTTAGTATAAAATTTCTCTGTAACTTATAAACTTCTTTGGATTTTCCTGTTAAGTCTATCGCAAACCTACCTTCCTCTGATTCAGCATCAGAATCTGAGTCCTCCTCAGAGGTAGAACTGGCAGAATTTTCTCCGTCACTTTCGGGTGACTCCTCAGCACATGAATCTTCTGTTGTATCATAAGAGGAGGAGGTTAAACCATCATGTGGCACTGGACTTGGATCGGATACTAATAAAACATGCAAGCCATTCGTCAAAATCAACGTCCTAAAATGTACATTTACAAAAAAATTTAATTAATTTCTCAACTATTCTCATTTATACACTTTACTTACTTGTAATGTTTTTTATCGTTTTCACTCTTGTCGGGAATTTCCAAATACTTTACAGCTTCTTCTGCAGTCACCATATTTACACTCTTGCTGTTTAACGATTTTGTATTGTAAAAACTGCAAGTGGCCGCTGAAGATTTTCTTGAACCCACTAAGAATTGACACGGTACCAGTTTTCTTAAAAAAGTTTTTCGTATAAGCCCCTTAATATTTATTGGTGTTTCGACTGTAATTTTTTGTTGGCCAACTTTTTTTGCATGTAGAAAATTAAATTCTACAAAACAACGTTGTATTTTTGTTAAATATTCTTTTTTGTATTGCAATAAATGTTTATAATTATAATTTCGAAATTTGGTACCAAAAATCATGCAATTTTCCTAGAGAGTCATTTAAATAAAGCTTACTTTAAATTTAGGCCCTTTACACACGCGAGTGAGCGTTAACAAGTTATTTAGTTAAATATTTATTTTTTCTTTTATTTAATTTAAAATATTTTTAATAAAATAATTTTTGTCGATTAATTACTGACAATAACCTAAAATTAAAAAAGGAAAATAGATGGGTAGTAGCTGTCAAATTTTTGTTTAATTTAATACCCACAGTTGTATTAAAAAAGTACTAATAATGTGAGTGAGAAAATTGCAACGAAGCAAGAAAAACTAGCAACTGCTCAAATCAGAATTATAATTAAATACGTTAACCGAAATTTTTAAAAGTTGTGCAAATATTGGTTTTAAAATAAAATTTTTATTAAAAAAATCGTATCCGGAAAGAATTATTTACGAAATCACGAGAAAATATGGCTTGAACCAAGAAAATTTTGCACGATTCTCGACCAAGCCAAAAAATTTTTATTATAACCATGTGAGTGGCTTGGTTTAAGCACAGTTATGAATCAAAGCGAACTAAAATTTACTTTAATAGAGCTAAAGCAATATTTATTTTAATTCTACAGTTACTTATACTAAAGGCCGTGCTAAACCTACTGTCAAAAATTACCAAAAAGTCTCTCAAATGTATTTAAAAAAACTTTAACAAAATCAAAAAAAAATTTGATTCCGTACGGAATGTGCGATCAGTTTCGCACTTTGCTTAAGCAAATAACAGTTTCATAAAACTTAACAAAAGGTTTCCTTAAGTCCAATATGGTTTGCTTCAGACGATTTACATGTATTCCTACATTTGCTTGATCCAACTTAAGCACATTATGGTTAGGTCTTAAGTTATAGTTGCTTAATATTTTACAAACTACGAATAAAAGCCTAAATTTATTACATAAAAACTTGTAGCATTAGTTAGTTTAAGAAAGCTTAATATAAGATTAAGAAACTTTCAATTGATTTGCTTAACATGTCGACTTTATTGAGTATTTTCTAAAAAATTGAAAGAAATCGTTAGCCTTTGTTTCTTGAAACTAGGCTCATATTAAAGAAATGCACCTTCTTATCTATATATGGGCTACTTCAAATTTTTTGAGCACCTGCTGAAACCGACATACTATGGCTCTTATTTCGTTAAGTTTTATGAATTGAAAAAAACGTTGTACAGGGTTTGGATGACTATACTTGAAGGATATGACATGCAAAGTTTTACATTGAAAAGTCCTCACCTTAAGAATTGGTGGTCATCTAAAATTCGAAAAATTAAAAAAACGACTTGAAACTTGCAAGAGTTTTTTCATTCATTCCGTTTTCTTTGTAATAGTTTTAAGCTTTCAGATCCAAACCCATACAAAATATAGTCACTAGACTTGGAGGATATATCCACTAAAAAAAAAATTTTGATATCGCTGCTGGGTGAAAAGTTGCATGGTGTTTTAAAGTGAAACCAAAATTTTCCGAATTTTGAAATTTTTGAAGATTTTACATAGAGTTTTTGCGCCGTTTAATAAAAATGAGTTTAAAGCGCAGAATTAAAAAAACTGCGTAATTTTATAAAGTTTGAGGTGTATCAAGTTGGTGTCAGCGCACCAATAACGTATCACGGACATCACAAACTTAAAAGAAATTACCGTAAATTTTTTAAAAATGTATCTTTTTTGCGTCTGACAATCTGAATTGCCTTTTAAGTTGGCTAGTGTATTGCGTGATGTGAGTAACTTCGTAAAGGGCACCTCCGAGGCGAAAACGCACTTTAAAATTTTTAAACGCAAAAATTTTATGAACTTTTGAAAATTTTTGCAAAAAAAACAATTTATTTTTAAGCTTTTTTTATATCAAAACATGTCATGGAAACATGTTTAGGTATCTAAATAGATTCTTCGCGACGGACTCAACTGATAAAGTGCAAAAAAAAATAATTTTTTTCAACCGTGGCGCGTGCAGCGGCAGTTTTTTCCAAACACATTTCGCCTTGTGACAACTGAAGCGCTGTATCAATTCCGCTCAAACGTACATCGAATAGAAGACTTTACTGAGATCCTAAAATTGAAAACGCACCAAAAAATTTTAAGGATTTAAAATTTTATGGAGGAAACAAAATATTTCTAACCTCAAAAAGCATCCTTGTATGAAATATTTGATTAGCGATAGCCAAATAGTTTTTTTCCCAAAATATTGCAAATTATGTCTTATACTAGCCGTAATTTTGTAAAATGTTTAACAATTTTAAATAAATTTTTATATGCATACACGATCAAAAAAATTTTTTTTATATTTTTTTTCAGTGTATTTTAAAAAGTATTCAAGCTTTTACAAATATTTTAGTGTGCTAAGAAAGCCCTTAAGGGGTATTATCCACACGCGTTATCCTTTTTTAATTTTAACAAAAACTGTAATTTTTATATTTTTTTTTTAATTTTTAACTTTAAACCGCAGTAAAATTTGCGCCGTGTAATAAAAATGATTAATGCGAACGGATTTCACATGCTCAAATATCGGTTTATACACACGCAAATCAACATTGATGTCAGACAAAAAAAAAAAATTAAAAAAAAAATGTCTAGGTGTCGTAAATTTTTGAAGTTGCTCATATATACATATATATATAAAAAGAAGTGTACACTTTGATGCCACCACTAACTGCAAAAAGGGTTGACCGATTTCAACGTTGGGAATAGTCTGTAGATGGTTTAAGCTAAGTTTGCACGAAATCGGCTTAGGGGTTCCGCAGATATGGCATTTAGATTTTCCTATATATTCCCATACAAATATCAACAAAATGCCCTCCATTTTGAACTCCTCCGAAACGGCTTGACTGACTTTTAAGAAATATTGTATTTGTTAGGTATGAGAATTGGTCGTAGAGTATATTTTATATCGCTAGAGGGCGCAAAATAGGGCATAAGCTCACCCTCCCTATATCTTCTGAGCTAATCAACCTGTTTTCTTAAAATTTGGCATGAAGGTATTGTAACATCTGAAAGAAAATAGGGAATAGGGCGTGAAATAGGGCAAGAGGAGCAAAAGCTCCCCCTCCCTATATCTGCTCAACATATCGATCGATTTTCTTGAAATTTTGCAGGAAAATAGTGTAACATCTGGAAAGAACTATATCCTATTTTTATTATCTTATCTAATCAACCGGTTTTTTTAAAATTTGGCATAAAGACGCTGTAACATATAAAAGAAATAAGTTATATGGCAAAACAACGTTTGCCGTGTCAGCTAGTTTTTAATAAAAACAAGCTTGTTTTGAATTTCATGTTTTAATAAATTTTTGGTCATATACCAATAATGTGAATTTTTTGATCATAAGAAAATTTTCTTAATTTAAGAAAATTTTACCAAATACGAACAAAATAAATGAAAATCAAGAAATTGGATTTGGGATTTTCTTGTTTTAAGAAACGAAATTGATTACTTAAGAAAATAAACTTCTTTACGTGTATAAAATAACTTTGTAAATTAAAAATGCCTTTGAAATTTATGTTACTTCATTCGTTTTACAAGCAAATGTTCTGTACAAAACTGGCTCGTTTTACAATCAAACACAAATTTTCAAGCAAACACAAACTTGCTAGAAAACTTGCTCGTTTTACAAGCAAATTTTCTACAGAAAACTGTAGATTTTTTTTATAGCTTTTTAAGAAAATGCCTAATGCGACTAGAACAAAAATATATGCAGCATACCAACACAAATTTCTACTCAAACTTGTTGGAAATAAATTAGTGAAACCAAAATGTTCTTGTTATGTTGTAATGTGCTTAGTAAAAAGGTTTTAAAATATGTAAAAATTTCTTTAAAAGTGCATTTCAGAAAGAAATGTAAGTTTTTGATTTTTATGAGTTTTATTATATTTTTTAAACACTTCTTTTAAGGGATTATTTTATTACTAAAACAAATAGAAACTTTTTTAAAACTTATGCATTTTTGATTTGTTTATTGGGCAGTTTAAACTATGTACAGTAGAATAGCGAATAAGTTAACCAAAATGACTCTTTCGAACTATTGGCCCCTATTACGGTTTACAACTCAACTCTGTTGAGTTGTAATTAAAACAACTGGTTGTGATCAGTTGTGCTACGAAAATTATGAAATAACAACTCAACTGAGTTGATTTGTTAACCGTAATAGGGGCCTTAACTTTTCTAAGCGTGTTTAAATTCGAAAAATATACAATAAAAAACATGGATCTTTCAGAAATAACACACTAAACTTATTCCAATGTCTAAGTTTTCATCATAACAAAAATGTAACTTAGATTTTTCATATGAATTAAAAATTTTTTTTTTGTCATCCATAATCCAACGCTTATAAATTTCCTTGAATATCCTAATTAATTTGGTTTAAAATCTTTACTTTCTTATCATTTGAGATGTTTTCTTTTATTAAAATGTTCAGAAAAGTTAACTTTTTAAAGCGACGCAGGGACGCTAAAATTCGGTTAACTTATCCGCGAGGTTAACTTTTACGAGAGTTAAATTTTTTCACGATTCTACTGTACTTTAAATTAATTAAAAAATAGACTGAAGAGCAAAACGGGATTTGAAAAAGAGTGGGAGGTTAAAGAAAGAGAGATAAAGCGATTTTTTGGTTTAAATAACGGAAAATATAAAAAATTTATGTTATATTATATCATAGAATTTTATTTATTTGTTTGAAAATTTAAACAAATTGTTTTAATGATGCAATTAAGAACTTTAAGCTAACATTTTTAAACATAAATATAGTATGAGCCAACCTGATTTGTAAAGAACTAAATTCATATTGAAAACCTAAACCTATCTTTAAGGTACTAAAAAAATTCTTTAAAGATATTGAACGTTATATAAAATGAACGTTATAAAAACATTTTTTGGGGTTATGTAAATAAAATTGATACAATTAAATTCTTTTTTTAATCTTTTTAAAAGGCCCACACTTTTTATAGAATTGTTTCGTTATGAAATTTTTTAAAAAAATTATCTTCTTTGTAATGAAAATCTCTATATATATATATTTTTTTTTTAAATCTTGTGCTTTATTTACTTATTTCTTAAGATGGATGGCCATATAATTTTTAGGTTTGCAATTCAATTCATATATTTTTTGAATAAAAACCAAAACAAAAAGTGTTATATATATTTGAATATATGAGGCTTTTTGAAACGGTTTTAAGTTCTAAATAATTTTATTCAAATATTTTCTTTCAGTGTAATTTATTTCTTGTTATTTCTATATAATTTAATTACAAACAGTAGAATTTGATTTGCTTGCAAAAATAAAAAGAAATAAAGTTAAAGAATTTTTAAATATATAAACTAAAATTTGTGGTTCGTTAAGACAAAAAAAAAATAACTACAGGTGAGTTAGTGTTTTTTAAGTAGTGAGAGGTGAATTTATTAGTTTAGTTTACAATTTAGGTGAATTTATTAGTTTAGTTTACAATTCAGGTGAATATTATAATTAGAGATTTCTTCAATTAACAATTCAGAAAATAATAAATACTAAGTGTATTTATAAAATTTTTTAAACCAAAAAATTTAACCGCGAACAAATTTAAGACGAAAATAAAAAAAATATATCCAAATTTTAATGTAAGCTAAGTTTCAAAAACAAAAAAGAAAGTACATCAATTACATTATAAACATGAATATGAAATTGTTACTATTTTTTATTATTTAATAACTAGACTTTTCCCTCTTTTTAGCATCATATTTTCTTATTTTTTGTTTGTTTGTTTGTTTTAATTTTCTACATAAGTTGTAAAATAGCTTAAATTCTGCTTTCTTCATTTTTTTTTTTTTTTTGTTTTTGTTAATGTAATTTTGTTTGTAGTTTTTTCTTTTATTTTAATAATAATTTCGTCATGTGGTTTTTATAATGGTAGTTGTTTTGTTTTATTTTATTTATTTTGAAATATTGTGTTTTTTTAATATTTTGTTAAGATAATTTAACCGCTCTTGAATAATAAAATTGCCACCTGTCCTAAGTAAAAGTATATGAAATGGCGTGTTTCATGCGTTACATAGGATCCAAAATTTCTTCCTACAATACAATGCCATGTGGGGTTGTATTTTTTGTCGAACTCCTTCTTGATAAAGGCAGCAATGTCCTGAAAAGAAATAAAAAAAAAAATAATAAATTCAAATTATTTATAACAAAAATACTTTTAAAATTATGTACTTTGTTTTGCAAGCAGTTTTGGTCTCTTCAAAAAAAAAATCATGCTTTCTTGATTTCTTAACGAATACATTTTCTATAGAATGCTTTTTTGCGAGTAACTGTTCTGGCTTTCTTTGCAAAAAAGGTTCTAGCGAGTAACTTTTTAATCAGCCCATTTATGAATAAAAATTCCCCGGGAGTTTTCTCCCTTCTCCCATTTTTCCTATGTAAATTCAATTATAAAAATGGGAAAAGGGATAAAACTCCCGGGGAATTTGTATTCATAGTTGGGCTGAATATAAATTTTTTTTTCTAGAAAAAAGTATATGTTTTGTTTGGAAGAAGGCATAAAGTATTACCTAAGAAAATATAATGCAGCATCATATTTAAAACACTTGTCTTTGCGTTTGATGGGTAAACTTGGCCTCTTAATAATACTAAGTCTGTGTTCATACGGCTCATGTCTTATTGACAAGATTGCTACTTTATAGGCGAGAGGGACGAGAGAAAAAGAAACGAGTACACAGATGCATGTACTGTCTTTATGTTTTGCTTTCTTATTCGTTCTTTAATTTTGTTTTTGTTTTCAATATCAAATAAAACAAAATAAAAAACATGTCGTCAACATGACATGAATCATTTAAACGCCAATTCATGCTCAAAGAAGAAAAAGGAAGAATCTTGTCAATAAGACATGAGCCGTATGAACTCAGACTAATATGCAGCAGAAATTAACACATTTGCACAAAACAACAACAAAATTTACGTATTTGCAATTTGCTCTATTTCACTTCGTTTGCACTAAAAACCATTAGCAAGATTAGTAGTGCATATTTGCTCCGTTGCAAACAAATGTAAACAATAATATTGGACATATTAAGCGCCATATTGTTTTTAAGGAAACTTATAAATTTAACATTTTCTTGGGTTTTCATATAAAATAGAGAATTAAAATTAAATTAATTAAAAAGAAAAAATTTATTTTGATTTGCTTGTGTTAAATAGTAAACAAATGCAGATGTTTACAGTGATGCCAGCACTGTTGCCAGAAGTGCAGATTTCTCTGCATTTTGCTGATTTTTCATTGCAAAAAGGACGAAGTGAGATTTGCAGATGTTTGCTATCAAATTGAAGATTTTTTGAAATTGTAAAAATTGGACTTTGCGACTAAGTTTTTAAAAGATTGGATTTTGGAGATCAATTAAAATTTTAAAAAGGAATAAATCCAAATATTTTAGTTAACAACAATATTTGCAATTTTATAAACAGTTTCTAAATTTAATATGCAAAAAATTGACTCTTGATTTCCAATACTACACTACTACTACACTTTTGAAAAAATAAATGAAAAATAAAAAATTAAAAATTTTGACTCAAGAAAAATTTTCCCAAAATCGTGCCTTTTGGTATTGGTTTTGTCACATTCATCAGCTAATGTGGAACCAATATCAAGTTAGATAATATACATAAATAAAACAAAGCAACATCGTTTAGATAAAATATCGCTTGAAGGAATTTTGTACACAAAAGACTTCCTTAAATTAAATAAATCAAATTATTTTAATAGTTCTGAAATCTACAATAAATAAATGCATAAAATTATTTCAAACACGATAATGTGATACTATGTATGCACAATGTTTTTTAATAAACATTTAAGTATATAAATACATATATACATAAATTCATATAATATATATTTTTTCTCTTTTGTATATATTAAATTTTAATTTTAATGTACCAAAAAAATTTAGATATCGGCTTTTTAAAATAAAGTATTTTAAGTTCCCAGATTTTTTGCAGATTTTAACAATCCCCCTTATTGTGTTTGGCGTATTTAAAATACGCCTACGACTATTTAGTAATAGATTAAAAAGAACGTGAACTTTTTTCCTTTAATCTATAACCAAACAGTCGTAGGCGTTTTTGAAAATACGCCAAACATAATAAGGGTGAATATTTTTCCAGATTTTCCAGATTTTTTAGTCCAATTTTTAAGATTTATTAGAAAAAATTTCTGGCAACATACGGATTTAAGAACAACCGTTTATAAATAATGCGAATTCCAAAAAAATAGAGTTTTCAATACGAGTCGAAGCTTCGAACACACCTAAATATTTTTCTATCTACATACACAGTGTGTATTACACACATATATGTATGTATATACATTAGTGCTGGGAAACAATCGATGGTACTATCGATAGTCGTAAACTATCAAAAATATCGATACGAAAAATATCAATATCGATATTATTATTAAAAATACAGCTTTACACACGCAGTTTTTTGCCGCAAGTTTTTACTTGATATTATTAATTCGCGCTGAATCACAGCAATGAATACAAACAACAAGAATGGTAGGTGGTATGGGTTGCCGAAATTTTTATATGTTTACATAGGGACTGAAATGTCAGATATTTTTATAATGTAAACAAAAATTAAATAAAAATGCAATTGCAATTGCGAGCATAGAATAAAACAATGAACGATCATTAGAGGAAAAGTCCGCTAGATTGATTACGTTTTGGGTTGAGAATCAAATCCAATTTATAATATTAGCTAGTTTCAATAAAATATCTTATAGTCCCTGTTATTTTGGGTCCTTCAGAAAGGAGCTTATCATCATCCCAATTTTTAAAAACGTTCATCTTAAATAACGTGCGTACATATTTACGCCTATTACTTTCAATAAAGTGATAAAAACAACGAACTGTAGCCTGATAAAAAACTAGTTAAAGTTTTCCTACTTAAGTACAAACATTCAGTCGATAGTAATATCGATATATAAGTATATATATGTATGTATATATATAAAACTGCGCTACAAAAAATAAAATGTTTTTCTCTTTTCGTTAAAATGCCCAGTAATTTCATTGTTCACCTGACACTACTGTCTATTCATTTGTTGCACCATGGTTTTATTGCTTGTCTGCTTTCCTGGGTTTAATTTGCTTGATACTTAGCAGAGAACTGCAAAATCACAATTTTTCTTGATTTATTCATACGCTAAAATTTACATTCACTCTTTGCTTGCAAACCAAAGTTTAACGTTGGTAATTTTTACATCGTTTCGTACACATTTGATTTTTGCATTTATTCGTTTTTTATTGAAAGTGCTTTATTTGCATTTTTGTTGCTCACGCAATATAACACACCCCTGTGTAAATTCAAAAGAACACATACTTATACTTTTGCATTCAAGTACCCAGTTGGCCAGATTGCCGTTGACGACAATGTCGTCAATGATGTATGCACGACTTGTCCCCCGTTGTTTAGGTTTTCTAGAAGACAATTTACAGGAAATCGTCGTGCACGACAGTTTGAGCGACGTTGTCTTATAAGTTGTCGCCTATTAAACTCTATGTGGGACAGTATGAGCGACACTGTATTATAAGTTGTCTTGTATAAAAGCTACTGACGACAAAGTTTTCTTGAATGCTATTTGTTGAAATATGGTAATCTTATTTATTTTTCTATCCATATGTAAAATTTAAAATGTTGGTAACATTGTTATTCTATTTTCTTTTTGTTTCTTTTATAAAAAAAAAAATTTTTTCTTCTTAACTCTGAATTGAAAGCGAACGCATTGAATTGTAACAATTTTTTTTTAATAAAACTTTAATAAAGAACAGTATCTGGAAACTTCTTTTAAATTGATTTAGGTTAACAGGTTATGGGCCCAGCATCCCAAAAGTAAAAAATGGAAGACATAAATGTTAAAGTTATTAGTATTCAGAAGTACGGGTTTGAAGTTTGGTGTTTCCAGATAAAGGCGTTATTAGAAAGCATAAAGGCATGGAATATAGTTAATGGTACTGAGTTGGAGCCGGTGAATAATGATGGTGCAAGAAACGATTTTGAATTGAGATGCGGTAAAGCGAAAAGAATTTTAGTTTCTTCATTGGAGCCTTCAGAATTAAGAAATATTCTAAATTGTGATACGCCTAGAAAAATATTTGAGAAACTTTGTTCGTTATATCAGCAAAAGGACGAAACGCAGTTGCAGTTTTTAATGCAGAAATTTTTTAGGTTAGAATTTTCTAACAACGTGAAAAATTTTTTGGCAGATGTAGAATGTCTTTTGGCGCAAATAAAAGCTCAAGGTGAAGAATTAACTTATACGATGGTTATAAATAAAATTATTTCGAGTCTTCCAGCAGAATATTCTAATTTTAGTACGGCATGGGAGAGCACAACTGCAGCCGAAAGAAGTTTAAATAATTTGACAAGCCGATTGCTTAAGGAAGAAATTAAATTGAACGAGAAAAATGTTTCTACAATGTGTGGCAATGATGCTTTTAGGTCAAGTATACAGTGCTACAAATGTAAAGGCGACCACAAAATTAAAGATTGTCCTAAAATGAAGAACGTGAAGTGCTACAGGTGTAATATGTTTGGTCATACAAGTAAATTTTGCAAAAATAAAAATAAGGGCAATTGGCATAAAAACAATTACGATGACGGTCGCAACCGTGGAGGAGGTGGTAATGCCAATTGTGCCGATTCTAATCCAATTACTTTTAACTGTGAAGTTGAAAAGGATGAATGTAACGTAGCGGAAAACGAGACAGCAGGCAAATTTGTTATGGACTCAGGTGCATCAAATCATATGGTGAGTGATAAGTGGTTTAAATATATGAATGACGTGTGTCAATTGGAACATCCATCGAAGATAAATATTGCAAAAAAGGGTGAACAATTGACCTCTAAGAGTCGAGGGAATTTGTTGCTTAAAACTGAGGGTGGTCCAATATACTTGACTGACGTTTTGATGGTACCAGGTTTGGAGAAAAGTTTAATTTCAGTTAAGGAGATAACAAGAAAGGTGTATAGTGTGAATTTTTATGGTAATATGGTCGAAATTAAGAGCAATAAAAGTGGGCAAATTTTCCGAATAGAATGCTCGAACACGTTTGAAATCGGAGCAGTTCCAGGCAAAGGTGAACTACATAGAAAATTTGGTCACAGTTGTCACTACAAAAATGATGATGTTTGTGAAACATGTTTAAGTGGAAAAATTACAAAATCCCCTTTTAAGGGCACAAGAAAAAGAGCAACTCGTTGTGGTGAAAAGATACATAGTGATTTAGTCGGACCAGTTAATTATTTGAGCCATGATAACAAAAAGTATTTCGTTACATTCATCGATGATTATTCACATTTCTCGGTAGTTTACACATTACGTAGTAAGGCTGAAGTATTTGAAGCATTTAGAGATTACGCTGAAAAGGTTTATAATAAATTCGATCGCAGAATTGATGGTGGAACAGAATACAAAAGTAACGAATTTATAAAATATTGTTCAATAAATGGTATAGTCACAGAAACAACCATACGTTACTCATCACAGCTAAACGGAGTTTCAGAAAGGTTCAATAGAACGGTGGTGAATAATGCTAGATGTGCATTACTAGATTCTGGCTTACCAAAATATTTGTGGAGTGAAGCAGTTCAGCATGCAACGTATGTGTTAAATCGTTGTCCGACGAATGTAATAGAAAAAGGCAAGACACCAGCTGAAATATGGTATGATGAAGAGCCGGACTTTAACAAAATACACCCTTTTGGTAGTGAAGCATACGTTAATGTCCCGAAACAAATTCAGAGGGGTAAATTTGAGGCCAGGTCAAGAAAAATGAAGTTGGTTGGTTACACGACCAATGGTTTTAGGTTTTATGATGAGGAAAATCAAAAAGAAATAAGTAGTCGAGACGTGAGATGTTTGAATTATGAAACAATTAAGATTAAAAGCCATGAAGAGGAAATATATGAAGAAAATAAAAGTAAAGATGACAAAGTTGAAGCAAAAGTTGATGAAGTAGTAGAAAATAAAACAGATGATAATGTTATAGAGAACGATGAAGAACAAAAAGAAAAGCGTTTAAGAAAAACACCGAAATATTTGGATGACTACGAGGTATATGAAGATGCGATGTGTGCTTACTCGTCAATTTTATCAGAAGTTCCAAATTCGTTTGAGGAGGCTTATAAAGATACGGAATGGAAAAAATTAATAGCCGAAGAAGTGGAGGTGATTACTAAGAAAAATACATGGATGCTGGTTGAAGATGAGGGCCAAAATAGAATTGTGGCCATATGGGTTTTTAACATTAAAAAGAGCGGTGATGGCAGTATTCGAAGAAAAGCTAGATTAGTTGCCCGTGGTTGTAAGCAAAAATTTGATTCTTTTAGTGACGTATATGCTCCAGTTGCTAATTGTGTAACTGTACGATCATTTATATCGATGGCATTTCAGAATAATTTCAAAATTCATCAACTGGACGTTAAATGTGCTTTTTTGAATGGAGAGTTGAAGGAGGATATATATATGATAGTACCTCCACCATTTGCTGGTAAATTATGTAAGCTTAAAAGATCAATTTACGGCCTAAAACAGAGTGCTTTTTGTTGGAATAACGAGTTTAATGCAAATATGTTAAAATGTGGTTTTCTTCGATCCGAAAATGACTATTGTCTGTACAAAAATAAAAATATTTTTTTACTGCTATATGTTGATGATATTATTTTATGTGGCGATGATGAAAGGGAAATTGGAAACATTATTGTATTTTTGGAGAAGCAATTTGAGATTAAAAATATGGGTGAACTAAAGGAATTCCTTGGCATGCGTATAACAAAAGTTGAAAGTGGAGATTTGAAAATCGATCAAACTGAGAATATAGTTGCATTATTAAAGCGTTTTGGTTTTGCGAATTCTAAATTTAAAGATACGCCTATGGAGAAAAATTGGAATGAAAATGAAACAACGTATGACTGTGCGGAATGGGATCAACAGAAATATAGACAAGCGATTGGTAGTTTGCTTTTTTGAGCATTTGGACACGACCTGATATATCGTATGCAGTCAATACTTTAAGTAGATATCAGGAGAATTTTCGAAGTGTACATATTAATGCCGTAAAAAGAATTTTTCGTTACCTAAATGCCACCAGAAATGAAGGATTAGTATACAAAGAATCAAAACAAGATTTACCTTTACGTGGTTATTCAGATGCAAGTTGGGGAGATGTTGAAGATAGGAAGAGTACAACTGGATATTGTTTTGGATCGCATAAAAGTTTGTTATCTTAGAAGGCAACAAAGCAAAGAACCATAAGTTTATCGTCCACTGAGGCCGAATATATTGCGTTAAGTACAGCTGCTCAAGAAGGTATCTGGCTAAAAAGGTTACTAGATGAATTTAAAATTACACTGGAGAATGAATCAGTTGTAATGTGTGTTGATAATCAAGGAGCAAAATGCATTGCTGAGCATTTGGAAACAAGGAGGTCTAAACATATCGAGTTGAGGTATCATTTTATAAGACAACAGGTTCAAGAGGGAAAGATCAAGTTGCAGTACATACAATCCGATGACCAGGTGGCAGATATTTTCACTAAACCTCTTTGTAAAACTAAATTTTATTTCTTTAAAAACTTGCTCAATAATAATGTATAAAAATAGTTAAAAATAAGATTAGTGTTGAAATATGGTAATCTTATTTATTTTTCTATCCATATGTAAAATTTAAAATGTTGGTAACATTGTTATTCTATTTTCTTTTTGTTTCTTTTATAAAAAAAAAAAAATTTTTCTTCTTAACTCTGAATTGAAAGCGAACGCATTGAATTGTAACAATTTTTTTTTTAATAAAACTTTAATAAAGAACAGTATCTGGAAACTTCTTTTAAATTTATTTAGCTCAACACTATTCAATCACTTGATTGGTTTTCTTCAAATTCTCACATTCTTTTTTTTATTGTTGATTTAAATACCTACAAAAAATTTACAAATTAGTTCTAAACAATAAAACCAAAAATGATGATGAAATTATTCGCGGGCGGGAAAATGGATTGCATGGAATTGCGTATAGGAGTTGAATATAAAACAAATAACAGAAATTAAAATTTAAACTATACTAAAAAACTGTCTGAATATCTAATAACCATATAATAATTTTTGTCGTGACGTCAAAATAGACGACATTGTCATGCAGGTAGTCGTTAATGATAAAGAAGGCGACATTGTCTTTCTTTGTGTCGTGCACGATTTTCGCGACACTTGTTCGAAAATGTCGTTGACGATTTGTTCCCGCTGTCCCTCACATGTCGTGCAGAAATTATCGTGCATCCGTCTTCGAGGATGTCTTAAAGACCGGGCCAACTGGGTAGTCATTGTTCGACTCGACTCGACGCTTTGTTAACATTAAAAACAACAATAAGCCACTCTCATGCTTTGTTAAAATTAACAACAATAACAAGAATACATTGTACCTACCAGAGCTGTAAATGAATCATTCATTTTTGAATTAATTCGTGAATCATTCTTGCAATGAATTAGCAAATTTTGAATTAATTCTTTTCACACAATTAAATGAATTGAATGAATTTTGAGTCAATTCAAATGAATTAGACAGAAATGAATTACAATTCGTTTTCCAATTCAAATGAATTTGTAAAATGAATTGCAATTCGTTTCCAATGCAAACGAATTTCTTAAAGTGAATTGCAATTCATTTTACAGATTCATTTGAATTGAATTGATTTTGAATTAATTTAAACTGAATTAGAAAAAAGAATTAGCAATTCATTTCCAACTCATTTGAACTGAATTGATTGAATTTTGAATTTATTTTGCATTGGAATGGAATTGTCAGGTAGCGGCAAAATAGGAATTTAATTATTAGGTATAGGCGAAAATCCTATCAAAATGGAAAAATTTTGTTGATTTGCTAAAAGAAACTTAAATTTTTATTTTTATTAAATAGTGTACAATATTATTAAAAGTGTGTTTAACAATAATTTTTTTGTTTAAATAATCTCATATTTGTGTATTGTGGAGAATTAATTTTTTTTTAAATTCAATCGAATTTTAAAGATTTTAGCAATTTTGAATCTCAACAACATTTTTTTGCTGTCAAAGCTATGTTCGTTTACTCGAAATTCTTACTACTTTTCCTACAATTGGAAAATTTGTTTACTTTATGTTTTAAAAACTCAAACTGCAATAAAAAATAGTTCATTTTAGTAATTCACCCTAGATCTGCTCTTGAATTTGATTGATTGCAACTCATTTTTGATTTCATTCATTTGAATTTCAATTCATTTTTCTAATTCATTTAATTAAATTCAAAATCAATTCAATTCAAATGAATCTGTTAAATGAATTGCAATTCACTTTAAGAAATTCGTTTGAATTAGAAACGAATTGCAATTCATGTTACAAATTCATTTGAATTGGAAAACGAATTGAAATTCATTTCTTTCTAATTCATTTGAATTGACTCAATTTTCATTCAATTCATTAATTTGTGTAAAAAGAATTAATTCAAAATTTTCTAATTCATTAATGAATTAAAATCAAAAATGAATGATTCATTTACAGCTCTGGTACCTACATACAGAACTACTGTACTTTTTAAGATGAAAAAAGTCTGCTTCTATAGAAATTGTTTGTATGTATGTACCTACATATCGTCAGTTCAGAATTGGTTTGGCGCATATGCCAAAAAGTCGGAGTGGAGAAAAACGACAAAGAAGATTTACATGAAGATTTCTCAAAATGTACCCGATAGAATTTTTTTATATTTTTACCACTGCTTCCGGTATATGTTTTTAAGAAAAATGTAAATGTTTGCGCACTTTCATGAATAAAGTTAGAATTTAATAGTATTTTTTTGAAAATTAAAAATATTGTTTTGTGCCGCATACGTCACTTTTCTTAAAAAATTAAAAAAGTGGCTTTTTGTGCTGCATACGTATACTTATTGTTGTGTATTGAGTAACTTGTTGTTGAGATGAATTTTTTTTTTATAGTTTTTTTATTTGATTTTACTTTACAAAAACAGAAAAAACAGTTCTACTGTTATGAAAAGTTACATAAAAAGCCACAAATTAAACAACTTAAATAATGCAAAAGTAAAAAGAAAATTTAAAACTTAATATTGAGTAAATTTTTATAATAAGCTTTATCAACACGTGGAAGAAATATAAGCAAGTCTTTTACGTCTCTATTTTTATCGCTGGAAATAAATGATGGTTTCGATATTTTCAAAACATTCCTCAACAAATTCTCAGGAGTTTTCAAACAATTTTTTGATGCAGACTTAACCAAAATTGCATTTTTATATTTTTCCTCTCTGGTAGAAGTTTTATAATATATACATTAGGGTGGCCGTTATTTTCTTTTTTTTGATTTCTTATATTCTCCCCCCTCAAATCGGTTCAGTTTTATGTAAAAAAAAATACAAAAAAATTTCGTAGCGATAAGTTGTGTTTTAGGGGGGGCGTCCGCCCCTCAAAGTTTGCCATCAAGCCATTTATTCAAATGTAATTTGTTTGCATATGACTATCTCTTAAAAACAACATTTTACAAGAACATGATATATGGCAATATTTTAGCTCTTCTAGTCAACAACATTAGCCTCGAAGAAAGTTTTTTGCTAAAATTAATATTTAAGAAAATAATTAAGAAAATAACAACAAAATTCCAAACATTTTATATACGTTTTATATATATAAAAGAGGGATTTAATGTCAAGTGAACTAATTTTGAAATCGATGTCTTTCGATTTGGATGAAATTTGCACCAACGTTAGTCCTATTGAATAGTAGTTTAGACACAAATTTTCAACAAGATCGGTCAAAAAGTTTCTGAGTTTGGGGGGGTCAAAGTTTGAAATTTTGGCCATATAGGTGTTCTTTCACATCCATGTAACTTATTACCAATTGGGGTTAGCAAAATTTGTCCCAAGCAGCTTAGATAGCTATTTGATCAATCTTTAAAAAAAAATTTTTTTTGTTTTTTTGAATTTTTTAAAATTTTTTTTTTAAATTTACAACTTGGCAAAAAAAAAAAAAAAAAGTTTTAAATATAAAAAAAATATGTTAAAAAATTTTTTAAAAAAACCAAAAAATTTTTTTTTAAAAGATTGATTAAATAGCTATCTAAGCTGCTTGAGACAAATTTTGCTAACCCCAATTGGTAATAAGTTACATGGATGTGAAAGAACACCTATATGGCCAAAATTTCAAACTTTGACCCCCCCAAACTCAGAAACTTTTTGACCGATCTTGTTGAAAATTTGTGTCTAAACTACTATTCAATAGGACTAACGTTGGTGCAATATATATTGCCATATACCATGTTCTTGTAAAATGTTGTTTTTAAGAGATAGTCATATGCAAACAAATTACATTTGAATATATGGCTTGATGGCAAACTTTGAGGGGCCGACGCCCCCCCTAAAACACAACTTATCGCTACGAAATTTTTTTGTATTTTTTTTTACATAAAACTGAACCGATTTGGGGGGGGGAGAATATAAGAAATCAAAAAAAAAGTTCTCCATACAACTAACGGCCACGCTAATATACATACATAAATAATTTTTTAACTGTACTTTAATTTTAGCAAAAGGGACTTTTCTAAAGTCCATTTTATTTGCTTCCAACGAGTATGTGCGAAAATTTTCCGGAAGCATTTCCATAACTTTAAGTTTTGTTTTATTATTTGGCATTGTTTTAAGCAAATTTAGTAAATGAAGAGGACTATGAATTTCAATATTCTTTAAGTACCGGTCAATAACACCATGGACACAGTCCACTTCTTGAATTAAAGAATGTTCTGGTTCTGAAGACTTTTGTATTACGGCATCAATATTATTTTGTTTAAAGAACATTTTGATTGCGGTTGCGTTAATTTTATTTTGAGGTACGCAAGAATAGCTCCATAATGTCAAAGTTTTAATTAGTGGATAATCTTTTATTAATTCATTTAAATTCATTTAAAATTTTAATTAAAGCACTAGCAATATCGTTACCTCTCCGACCGCTATGAGCTTCCGTCCACAAGGCACAATAAGTAAAAGTTGGTATATTTGGCATAATAATGGCTGCTGTAAGATTGTACATATTCAATTTTCGTTTGTAGTAAAATGTTGAAGCATTTCCCTTAGGTAGGCTAAAAACACTTTGCATATCATATCAAACCGTCCACTTGGTTGGGTCCATTATTTTATAAAACTATTTTTCACAAATTAATTTTCTTGTTGTCATTTTATTTTGCTTTTGATTTAACTATATTTTTTCTTACGGCAATGCAGCATAGCAACAGTATGCAATCGCCAAACAATGGCTTGTAGAGCAAAACAGTACTTAACAAATTTTGAAACAGTTGATATGCAGCAAAATTAATGCTTTATATCTCAGAAACCATAAAAATTTTCGCGAAACAGGTTTTTGATTTAGAAAGAGGGTATTAAAAAAATATATTCCACATACCTAACTTTTTTTTTTTTTTAATGGTCGGTAGGTCAAACCAGTAATGAGCTGACGATATGTGCGTTTAGTTTCATTTAATTTTTTTTTTTCTTGTACTACATAGTAGTGGTGGGAAACTATCGATATTATCGATAGTCTTAAAATATCGAAAATATCGGTAGGAAAAATATTAATATCGATATTTTTATTATTTAAAATACAGCTATGAAGACATCGAACAGCAGCTATACACACACAGTTTTTTGCCGCAAATTTTTACTTGCTATTATTAATTCGCGCTGAATTACAGCAATGAATACAAACAACAAGAATGGCAAGTGGTATGGATTGCTAAGCAGTGCTTTTTACTGCTGATTTAAGGCCTTTAAGTCGAAATTTTTACATGTTTATATAGGGACTGAAATGTCAAATATTTTTGTAATGTTGTAAAAAAAATTTAAATCCAAATGCAATTGCAGGCATAAGACTTTTTGGGTTTAGAATTTAGAAAATTTTTTAAAGTTGCAATGGAATATCTTATAGTCTAACGTGCGTATTAGGGTGGTTACAAGAAAACGCCAACACGTGCCTCATGGAGCATAAATTAGGGAAAACCCGTGATTTTTCACTAAAATTCGTATTTCTTTGTCCTTAATTAATGCTAAATATCACTTTATCTATTGGTATAAGGAACAAAACTATCAATATCAAAATTAATTAGAATAAAATTTTCCTATAAAAAAGACTCGACTCAGGTTCCTAGAATGAATAGTTTCGGTTATAAAGACAAAGAAATACGAATTTTAGTGAAAAATCGCTGTTTTTCCTTAATTTATTCTCAATGAGGCACATGTTAGCATTATCCGATTGGGCTGAAACTTTCTCAATCGCATTTTCTATGCTATTGGCATATATTAGGAAGTTGCGCCGATTGAAAATCCAACATTGATTTCTTGTAACAACCCTAGTGCTTATATACGTCTCATACATTCAATAAAGTGATAAAAACAACGAACTGTAGCCTTATAAAAAAATATTTTAAGTTTTCCTGCACAAGTACACATAAACATCTTTATTAAAAAACGAAGCTAACGATTGTATAAATAACAAAGCACGATGTGCATTATTTGAATGACTGCAAACCAGCAGCGAATATTTGCGGTTGCGCAACTTTGATTGTATGACCGTAAGCGAGTGTATTTGTTGTTGTTGATCAAATGCGATTTTTTTTTCAATCGCATAAAGCTGTTCTCTGATACTTAGTTACAAATACCGCTACAATCATTATTCGCGATTGAAATAAATGGAATATTGTATACTTTTTCGTGTCTTGAACACACGTTTAGTATATAATTTACATAAATGCCTACAAAGATGTTGCGGAATTTTTAACAAAAAATATGACGAACTTACTTTATTATATTCCTTTAGCCGACTTTATTGATATGCAGCAAAATTAATGCTTTATATCTCAGAAACCATAAAAATTTTCGCGAAACAGGTTTTTGATTTAGAAAGAGGGTATTAAAAAAATATATTCCACATACCTAACTTTTTTTTTTTTTTAATGGTCGGTAGGTCAAACCAGTAATGAGCTGACGATATGTGCGTTTAGTTTCATTTAATTTTTTTTTTTCTTGTACTACATAGTAGTGGTGGGAAACTATCGATATTATCGATAGTCTTAAAATATCGAAAATATCGGTAGGAAAAATATTAATATCGATATTTTTATTATTTAAAATACAGCTATGAAGACATCGAACAGCAGCTATACACACACAGTTTTTTGCCGCAAATTTTTACTTGCTATTATTAATTCGCGCTGAATTACAGCAATGAATACAAACAACAAGAATGGCAAGTGGTATGGATTGCTAAGCAGTGCTTTTTACTGCTGATTTAAGGCCTTTAAGTCGAAATTTTTACATGTTTATATAGGGACTGAAATGTCAAATATTTTTGTAATGTTGTAAAAAAAATTTAAATCCAAATGCAATTGCAGGCATAAGACTTTTTGGGTTTAGAATTTAGAAAATTTTTTAAAGTTGCAATGGAATATCTTATAGTCTAACGTGCGTATTAGGGTGGTTACAAGAAAACGCCAACACGTGCCTCATGGAGCATAAATTAGGGAAAACCCGTGATTTTTCACTAAAATTCGTATTTCTTTGTCCTTAATTAATGCTAAATATCACTTTATCTATTGGTATAAGGAACAAAACTATCAATATCAAAATTAATTAGAATAAAATTTTCCTATAAAAAAGACTCGACTCAGGTTCCTAGAATGAATAGTTTCGGTTATAAAGACAAAGAAATACGAATTTTAGTGAAAAATCGCTGTTTTTCCTTAATTTATTCTCAATGAGGCACATGTTAGCATTATCCGATTGGGCTGAAACTTTCTCAATCGCATTTTCTATGCTATTGGCATATATTAGGAAGTTGCGCCGATTGAAAATCCAACATTGATTTCTTGTAACAACCCTAGTGCTTATATACGTCTCATACATTCAATAAAGTGATAAAAACAACGAACTGTAGCCTTATAAAAAAATATTTTAAGTTTTCCTGCACAAGTACACATAAACATCTTTATTAAAAAACGAAGCTAACGATTGTATAAATAACAAAGCACGATGTGCATTATTTGAATGACTGCAAACCAGCAGCGAATATTTGCGGTTGCGCAACTTTGATTGTATGACCGTAAGCGAGTGTATTTGTTGTTGTTGATCAAATGCGATTTTTTTTTCAATCGCATAAAGCTGTTCTCTGATACTTAGTTACAAATACCGCTACAATCATTATTCGCGATTGAAATAAATGGAATATTGTATACTTTTTCGTGTCTTGAACACACGTTTAGTATATAATTTACATAAATGCCTACAAAGATGTTGCGGAATTTTTAACAAAAAATATGACGAACTTACTTTATTATATTCCTTTAGCCGACTTTATATGATAACTGTGCTATTTATTTGCCTAAAGTTCTGTTTTTCCAAAATCACTTTTAATTAGCCTTCAAACACAAATAACATTTTTAAGCGCACAATTTTAATTCTGTTGGTATAACACACGGGTAATATTTATTTGTGCACTCAGCTTTGTGTGTATGTATTAATTTTTTTTTTTTTTTCATTAATTTGTTTGTTAAAAAGTGCATGTATTGGTTTTGTGCTGCCGGTTTAAGTTTACGCCAACAAAACCCATTCTCTTTGCTTAGCTTGCCTACAACCTTTAAAATTAAAGCACAACTGTTCTCGTGTGTGAAGGCTTAACTAAAATAAATGTACACGATTGCATTCCTATTGCACAAAATATTTGTCTATAAAATTTCAGCAGACTAATAAACTATAGCCTAATTTTAGGCGCCCAACAAAAAACAAGGGAAAACTAATTTATTCTTGCGACAACTGAAGTTCATTTTTGTTTTTTTTCTCAACTTGAAAAATTTTATTTTTGGTAAGTTTGTTATTTGTTAAATTTAATATAATTAAACACGCGATACAATATATAAAAAATTAAGAAAATATGTACGTTAGTTCAACTTAAAGAAAAAGATATTTTTGATAAAATGCATTAGGTATAGGTACATATATTTTTTCAAATAGTAAGTAGGCTGTAAAAATTGTACTGTTAAATCAATAAATTCTATAGAATATGCATTAACAAAGTTGTCATAAACTTTATCTAAATACATATATATATAAATATGAATGTACATGGTTCGTTTACAATGTATATTATATGAGTATTTCCACGAAAAGTTCACTTTTTGTTACGTTATGTCACCAAGTATTTTAAATTGTTTCTCAAGGAATAATTTATACTGGATTGTTCTTCCGATGGCCGAAATTCGACCACTTGACATTTACCAAAAAAAAAAACACCGTTAATACATGTGTGTTTGCAAGATAAATTAAAAATCTTTTTAAACACTTTAATTGTAAAAATTTTATATTGTGCATATCTACACACAAATACCTTTAAAACGATATATCATCGGCTTTATATGCAAACCTGCTAACTATGTTTCAACTAGGGATGACAATCGGGATTGATTTTAGAAAATCCCGGGATTCGGGATTTTGAAGGGATTTTTTTTAAATAAACAACACTTTTTTTATTTACTTATGAATTTTCAAAAGTATTAAGGGTCCTCATGATATCGTTTATAAGTCTCGTAAACTGTGCAAACTGTGCATTCTTACGCCCTCGTAAATGAACTGTCAAAAATTGTATGAGAATTAATTTACACAAACTGCTTAAATTTGCTCAACAATTTTGACTCGTAAACTTACGCAGTTCAATTGTGCATTTATACAGAAAAATTTTTTTAATGCTTACCGCCGTTTTCAATAAAAACTTCAAGTGTAAATAAATCACAAACAATAAATTCTTGTAATAATATAAGCATATTAGTCTTTTGGCTTTCTTTATGCATGTTTAAAAACAAATTTCATTTATAATTTACAAATTCCAAGTTTTTTATTATATTTTTGATTATTTTTTTTTTTTAATATATTTTTTATTGACGTTTCTGTTTGAAATGATATTAATTGTTTAAAATTACACAAAACTTAAAAAGGATCTTCATGAAACGAGTCTCGCAAGTTTACCCATTTGCACAAATGGTAATTTTTATGCAACATCATGAAGACCCTTATTATATATATAACATTTATTTTTAAAAAAGAAAAATAACAACTGAAATATAATTTTTAATATATTTTTTTTTAGAGTATTTTTGTCAGCGTTACCGTTGTGCTACTAAAGTATCAATTTGACCCTTTTTCGACGGTGTTGATACCTTTTATGACCCTTTTTTTAAATTATACTTTTGTATCATTATCACTTTTTGAACCTTTTTTGGAAATAGCTCCCACATTTTGTTTTTTGTCAACACTGCTAAACAAATGTTTTCGAATAATAATGTTTAAAATAACGAAAGCAAAATTTAAAACAAACACTAAAATTTATTTGACATCGTTAAATCGGAAAATTACATAAAAAGTATGAAAAAATTAGGTATAATGATAAAGAATAAACTTTTTGTCAGGTGTTTAAAACAGGACAGAGCATTCCATAAAAAAATTAAGTTTTTTGAGCTCTTCCTACCTGAAATATTATTTTTTTGTTTGCTTATAAAAAAAAACTTGATCTTATTATGTTCATTAAAATGGGTAATACTGCTTATAAAAAACTTGACGCTTTTTTTTTATTGAAATACCCCTTTTTTACCCTTTTTTCTGGAAAATCCCCTTTTTGTGACCCTTTTCGAAAATTTCCAACGGTAACCCTGATTTTTGTACACAAAAGATGATATATAAAAAATCCCGGGATTAATAAAAATAAATCCCGGGATTCGGGATTTCCCGTTTGGCATCCCTAGTCTCAACACATTTTACAGGAGAGACAAACAACTTTTTATTTTTTCTTTGTGCTGCTTGAAAGGAAAACCAAAAATATAGTTGGTTTTACGACGAGGCGTAAATTTTTTCTACCAAACGGCATCAAAATCTCAATTTACTTAAAAAAAAGTGGATTTAGCAGGTTTGCATATTAAGCCGACGATATGTTTCATTAAAATCGGTGTTATCGTCCACTTAAAAAATCAACTTAAGATAAGAAAGTATAAACTAAACTTAATCTATTAGCATCTAAGTTTTCTAGTTTAATGGGTTGCTTCAAGGTATATTTACACAAGGTAGACTCATTTGGGAGTGTATACATGCTGCTCTATAAAAGGAACCGAATTGTCAAAATTGTCTTCATATAAAACAAAAACAATTTAACGCACACATGTACAAATTTTTTCTCATATACACGAAATTTGAAGTTAAGGTTCCAACTAGGGGTAATCAGCTGACAAACATATGGGCCAACGAGTTTACCTTGTGTAAATATACCTTGGGTTGCTTTGTTTGTCTCTTTTATAGAAACGCCGAGTGATCGCACATCTATTAAACCCTAGAAAGCTCTAATCTCGGACAATTCTTTGGGAATGCAGACTTTCCAATCAACCCAAACCTTTTTCCGAACTGATGGATATTTTTCTAGAGGACATATGGAATTTAGTTCTCTTGCTAGGACCTTTCATAGCTGATCACGCAATGCCCTAACACCTTTATAAACTCATTTAGCTAATCCAACGTTTTTTTTTCAATGAATCTTAGCTTCCCCCTTCAAAACCGAAATAAATTCACGATAAAGAAATTTATGTACCTATTAAATTTATGAATTAAATTTATGTATTAAATTTTATTAATTTACTTACATTTTATTATTTTCGCAACAAGCATATAAAAAAAAAAGCTTTTTACCAAAAAGTATTTACTTTCAGGCGAAATTGATTTGTAGAACACAAAAATTCCTCTTGAAGCAAAACGGAAATTAACTGCCTGGCCCATAATGTCGAAAAGAAAATTTCTTACGTATATTTACATTGCAAACAATAGCAATTTTTTGTTTTTTATTATTGTTTTCAATATAAATATGTATACGAACACAAACTATGTAGAATTTTCATTTTTATTACATTTGACGAATGTTACACAGGCGATTATTTACTTTTTTGTATTTTGTTGTAAAGCGCAAATTGCTTTAACGAGATTAAGTGAAAGACAGGGAAAATTTCAAGTAGTCAAAAGGGCCAAATACACTTGTTAAATTCTTGTCCAGCAGGCGAGTTCACTCGTATACGTGTGCTGGACGTAATATTTGCCGTCATATCTAAATTATTTGATTTACCATCCAGCATCGTCGGTGTGACACATACAAACACATTTTCACTAATGCTACCACAAGGATTGATTAGTATTTTGATCAGTGTATTTGGGCCTTAAAATATAAGCTTAAATACTTGGTGGCGCAAGGAGACAAAAAGAGAGATTTTCTGTGGAAGTTCCCATATGTGTATATTTACAACAATTTAGTGTACAACATACTACTTACCTTACAAATATTTAATAGCTACACTACTGTCACCACTGCCTTTAACTTGTGTGTGTAATTGTATTACGCTGTTGCCAAGGGTAAGCCGACCAAATGGCCTAAATGTATACTTTACATTTTGTTATAAGTTTTAGCTATTTAACAGATAATAAATATTTGTTCTATTTATTTTGATTATTAGGGGAATGTTGTATTTTTTTTCTTTTGTAATATTAACATATTTGTGTGCGTGTTTTTAATAAGTTTTATTTTGTTGTTATGTTAAAACAATATTTATCATACATATTTCAGTTCAGTTGTTAAACGCTGTTGTTTTTTTTTTTAAGTCACATTTTCAATTATAAGGAACTTGTTATTTCCAAAAGAAACGATTTGCAATAAAAAATATTAAAGAAATTTTTATATTCTGCTAACACGCACATTCTTACCTACTTTTTAAAAGTAAAGAAAAATTGCCTTTTGTGAAAAATAGAGGAACAACTTATCCAGGTGAAGTGTGGATTTAACTTAATAATAAAGCAAGCTTAAATTACAGACAGGAAATAGTGGAGCAATTTTTTAAGGTTAATAACAGAATTGAATTCAACAAAACCCTAACATAAAAACGGCAAACTAAAAGCTGAAAATAGAGGGAAATAAAACTTATTCACCCCTATCGAAGATAAATTCCCCTTGAAATTTTTCACTTTTTCCTAAAAAAAAATTATAGGGCAAAGCAAAATTTTGATGGGAAAATCCGTTCACTTTTTTTACGATGGGCGTAATTAACGCAAACATTACCCTAAAAAAGAACTAAGTAATAAAGACGAGAAGCAGATACACATTTTTAAGGTTAAGGAGAATAAAACTCAATAATCAACCCAAGCTCAATAATTTAAACCTAAACTGCTTGAAATATATTTTCATGCTTTGAAAATATACAATTTCCATTAAAAAAGTCTTTAAAGTCGTATAATATAGAAAATGTATTTATTAATGAAAATTAAACCTTATTATGCAAATTAAAACGAATATCTTTAAGTAGGTTAACAAGTTACTTTACAAATTTTGAAATTAATCTTAAAGAATGTCATTAACTTCTTTGAAAAAAAACAAACAAAAATGTTAATCTAATGAGGAGAAACCTTAAATACTTTTTATGAATTTTACTGGAATTATCCTTAAAAAGAAAAATCTAACCTAAAAATTAAGCAATATATTTAAATTTAGAAACATTTTTAAGATGTTAACAAATTTCTGTTTAAATCTTAGAACATTTAATAATAAATTCCTTAAAAACACATTTCATATTATTTTAATGACTATTTTCCTTTTTATCGTTTGCTCACTCTACCTACTTTTTTTCTAGTTTCAAATTGAATTTCCGCTTTATGTTTTCACTTTTCAATTTGTATAAAAATTGTGTAATGAAAATAAAATCTTTTATAAACCTTTAAACACACATTTATTTTGAAAAAAAATTAATATATAATGTTTGTAAAATAAGAGCAACAAAACTTTATAAATTTATAAGTTAATTATTGAATCAGGGACCGAAAATAACAGTTATATTGGAATTTTAAAACAAAAAAAGCATATAGAAGTAAATGTCGAAAAACTGATTCAAGTATACCATATTGTTTTAAAATATTGATTTTTATATTTTTGATCAAACTTAACTGTTATTTTTTGATTTTGATTTTTTTGTACAAAAATAACTGTTATTTTTTGATTTTGAATTTTTTGTACAAAAATAACTGTTATTTTTTGATTTTGATTTTTTTGTACAAAAATAACTGTTATTTTTTTATTTTTATTTTTTCGAGCAAAAATAAAAGTTATTCTCTAAAGAATGTACATGATTTAATAATAAGTTAACTTTAAATTTTTATTTTAATGTGTAATTATCATTGGAATTTCTTATGCACATTAAAATAATTATTAAAAGTCAACTTAATTATTAAAACACGTACATTTCTTTAGAGAATAACTTTTATTTTTGCTCGAAAAAATAAAAATCAAAAAATAACTGTTACTTTTGATCGAAAAAATAAAAATCAAAAAATTAGTTATTTTTGATCGAAAAAATAAAAATCAAAACATAACTGTTATTTTTGTTCAAAAAATCAAAAAATAACTGTTTACATCTGACTTTTATGAAAAAAAGAATAACTGTTACGGTCCCTGTATTGAATAATGATGGCTTGCAAGTGACTCTTAATGAAATAGATTTTAAAAGGACATCCAACAAAATTTTAATATAAAAATATTAATTTATTAAACAAAATTGTTTTAAAGTCGTTGTAAATTTTTTACATACATACATACATTTTTAGATAAAAAAATTTGCATTTCATTATTTTTATAAACGAATTTGAATAAACTTGAAATCGAGCAAAATGTTTCCATTGAAATTAAAAAATTTTTTTTAATTTTTAAAATTTACAGGAATTTTACATTCTGGACAGGCAAAAATTAATTTTGCTTAAAGCATCTCACACAAGATTCAATTCAATTGTCAACTGAGTCGGTTGTTGTCCAAATGATGCAGAAAGTATTCGTAGAACAATTTAACCATCCAACGTGCCGTTTTAGTGTAGAAGTTAAAAAAAAGAACTAAAATGACCCCTTAAAATGAGTGTTAGAGGGTTAATATATTCTATGAAAAGAATCGCCATACAATTCTACTGACTGAAGACATCTCAAACAGTCTTTTAGGTCAGAAGTACATTTAGTATATTTTTTTGACTTGTATCAAACGCCTTTTCAAGAAACTCAAAAATCGCAATGCCCGAAATTTCGAGAATTGTTTTAGATACATGCACGAACTTTTGGCCTTTAAAGACCCCTAGTAAAATTTGAAGCAAAAAATCTTCGTACAACATTTTAACCCATAAAAGTGCCGTTTTAGTATACTTTTGTGTAAGAATTGGAAAAAAGGTCGTAAATGACCCTTTAAAATGAGAGTTAGAGGGTTAATAAATTATAAGAAAAGAATTTTTTTTTTTAAATTAAATTAAAACGAAACTGGGAATACAAGAAAACTGTGGACAACATAAAACCTGTATGAATTCAAGAAAAGTCTAGATTACCACTGTGGACCAACCAGAAAACCGGGAATGATGGACCGTAGCTCATTTTAAAGATAACAATCCCAACTAACTCGTTGTCAACTTTTTTTTATTTAAAAAAAATTTTTTGTTGATTTTTTAGAGCATTTTAGGCAGATTTTTGAATGCACTTTTTTCAAGTATGATGTTTAGGGGATCTTTTTACCACTGTGGACCAACCAGAAAACCGGGAATGATGGACCGTAGCTCATTTTAAAGATAACAGTCCCAACTAACTCGTTGTCAACTTTTTTTTATTTAAAAAAATTTTTTTGTTGATTTTTTAGAGCATTTTAGGCAGATTTTTGAATGTACTTTTTTCAAGTATGATGTTTAGGGGATCTTTTTACCACTGTGGACCAACCAGAAAACCGGGAATGATGGACCGTAGCTCATTTTAAAGATAACAATCCCAACTAAGTCGTTGTCAACTTTTTTTTATTAAGTATATTGAAATATACAACTTTAAATAGAAAAAAAAGAAAAACGTTAGCTCACTAATAAAATAATATT
This sequence comes from Pollenia angustigena, assembly GCA_930367215.1. Lineage (NCBI taxonomy): Eukaryota > Metazoa > Arthropoda > Insecta > Diptera > Polleniidae > Pollenia > Pollenia angustigena. Next base: position 26,739,061 of record OV884059.1, read on the forward strand.
CGTATTTAAATTCTTAGGTTTAAATTAAGTTGGTTCGGTAAAACACACAAGTTCTGAGTTTGAGACGGATATAAAAAAAAACTGGCAGTCTAAAATTCAACATCTAAAATTTCAACATATGACTTTTTTCCGCGAAATCCCCAGTGTGCGGCGTTGATGTGGGATCATTTCATTTAAAATTAAATAATAAATATATTAACATTTGTATATAAACATTTTTTCTATGTTTCATTGGAAGAAGGATCTCTACAGACATTAGATGGTTGAGTGTAATCATTACAGCATGAATTATGTCGAAGAAGTCCACATCTAACGTAAAGAATTGAATTAACAGAGTTTAAGGATAATCGGCTTCCGATTTTGGATTTACTGTAGTTCATCGAACTAAATGTTCTTTCAATGCCCGCGTTAGAGTATGGAAAACTTAAAATTCTTAATACAAAATTGGACAATTAAAATCGTTGACTTCTATCTAAAAAAGATATGTTCGTTGTTTATTTTTCCATTCACAATTTCTAAGATTTTCCAAGCCATTTTTTATTTTTGAAACAGTGTCAAAATCTTTAAAAAGAAGTTTACCTAAAACTAATACATCGTTTTTACTACGATTACTTAATATGTTGTCAACCCTAAATAGTGCAACGTTTTGTAAAATTTCCTAGCTCTAACTTCGTAAATAAAATTATTGGTAAAACTTTCTTTTACCATTTGAAATCTTATAATCTTTACAGGCCTTCTCAAAATTGTACCCCAAATAGCAAAGTTCATCTAAATCATCCTCTTTATAATCGAAGTTTAAAAAAAAAATGGTAGAAAATGGTAAAAAGCACTTTTTCTTAGTTTGGCACTAAGGATAAAATTTTGGCGTTTTGAGGCATCAAAAAGCACCATAAATAGTGCCAAAAGCACTATGTTGGCATCGCTGCTGATATTATCCCCTAGAAATGTTGCTTTAAAGAAAACTTTCTTATCTATTGTTATCTTTATTAGTATCATATTCTATTTAAATTTACAAAAACCTTTAAAATGTATTGTTTATTTTAATTATTATTAACTTTTAAATATATTAAACCTTTTTTTGTAATAATAAATTACAGCACGAGTAAAAAATTTATAAAAAAAAATAAGAAAATTACCAGTAAGCAATAATTTAATAAGCTAAATACACTGTGCAACATTTTTAAAGTCATCTTGTAAAAACTTCTCTCGTGCAGAACTTCTCGAAGTACTTTTCGAAACCAACAAAACCCTGTTTGCGTTTTACTATTTTATATGACCTTCGGATTTTATTGCCTTATGAACATTTTGGCTCAAACTTGATTTCGTCGAAGAACATGTAATTTTTCCCATATCTTTCTCGAAAACCAATTAGAATTTTGCGATTTTGAAAGTGTCAAAAAACCTAACCGAAAGAACTGCATTTAGTGAATCAAATTACTGAAATGTCGAAAATTTTTGCATTTTTATACCAGTTTTATTTACACTTTTTGGTTAATAGTTCAAATTTTTTAAGTCAAACTCTTTCTTGTGTAGATTTTTTCGAAGTTCTTATCGAAACCAGTAAAATCCTATTTGGGTTTTTCTAGATTAACTACCGTTCGGATTTTATAGCCAATCGAATATTTTGGATAAAACTTGATTTTTTCGAAGAACACGCAAATTCAGACGTGAGAACATCTCGGAAACCAATTGAAATTTTGTTTTTCTGCCGTCACCACAATCGTAGCTATAGACTAGAGGGGGAAAAGTGGAACAACTTAATCTGAAAAAGATACACATCTAATGCCTCAAAATTGCTAAAATGTCGAAAAATTTTAATTTTTTATATCTTTTTCCACAATTTTTGGGCCATAGCTGCCAAACTGTATAAAGTTCAGTAAAGTAATCTTCAGAAAAAATACTCCTTTTAATAAAATTCATAATTCCTCAGAACATTATAATACTAAAAATGCATTTTTTTAATCATTCGCCAGCTAAACTTTACATCGGAAACTCGAGGAATCTATGAAATATGCAGCAAAAGGTAAAAAACATAAATAAATCAATATTCATTTTCGAATTTACGATGTTAATACAGCTGGAAATGTAAAAATTTTTAATTATATTGTGTATAACGATTGTTTTCCTGAATATTACTATTGTGAAAAAAGATATATAGAAAATGAGCCCCAGCTATGTCAAGAATGAAAGATTATCAATAACAATTTTAATTGATTTTCATGTTGTAAAATTCCTTTCTTCATAAAAATAATTTAATGAAAAATTAAATTTCATGAACTTAAGCCTAATTAAAAATATTAAAAATTTGGATTAAAAATCATAAATAGTTCAACAAAATAACCACAATAATAATTATTAAAATGAAAATATTTCGACATTTTAGCAATTTTGAGTCATTAAATGTAGTTTTTTCGGATGAGTTTGTTACACACTTTTTTCTTTTATTCTATTTGTGCCAAAGACAGAAAAAGAAAATTTCAATTGGTTTCCGAGAAAAATTGCTTCCATGCTTTTCGAAAAGATCAAGTTTTAGCCAAAATCTTCATGATGCCATAAATCTAAACGGCAGCTGGTTGCGATAAGTACTTTGAGAAATTTCACACGAGAAGGAGTTTGCATTTAACGTGTTGCATAGTGTAGTTTTACACATATCTCCGCAGAGTATGAGTATGTTGAGCACGCTTCAAAATAAATCCCCCTAGGAGTATGCACTTAATATAAAAAGGTACTTCAGCACATGAGTTTTAAAAACGTCTAGTTAAATGATGATAATTTTATTTTATATTCTAAAAATTATTTCCTGCTTTTTGTTTTGGTTTTTTTCTGTCATTTTTCTAACACGATTACCTTTAGGTAAATATAACCATGGCTGTTTTTTTTTGCATTATATTCTGCATTTTTTTCCTAACTAACCTCTAAACTATGAGGGAATGAGCCAGCCAAATCACTGTCATTACCTTGGTTAAATGCCATAAACACACTCTGATACTAAAAACAATTGCCTTAAAGCTTAAAAAATGGAAAAAAATATGTGTAAGTGTATGTACAAATTTAAATGTAAGTATGTATTAGAGTTTGAATAGGTTCACATGTGTAAGTAGACCATATTCATGCATGCGTATAAAGTGGGGCAAAATAGGGAAGTATGCCTAAATATTAAAAAAGAAAAAAATTAACTTAAAAAAATTTTTTAATAATAATAAAAAAAAAATCTGCTAACCTCAAAAAAATTAACCTTGAAAAAATTACACTCAGCAAAAACTTTTAGACTTTTAACCTCTTAAGACCCGAACATTAACCCATTGAATTTTTACATATCTTATATATTGTTTACACCTTTTGGGGAGCAAATAAGACAACTGTATAATTTTTTTAAACAAATTTTATTTGAATTCTTAGAAATTAAGGGGGCACATATGTGTACCTCAGGTCTTAAAATATGAAAAATTTCAACGTTAATTCTTAATTTCTTAAGATCTGAACTGAACCGATTAAGTAAAGGGCTTATTAATTATTTGTTTTATCTTATGAGGTGTAATTTAAATTTCGGTTTTTATTATTTTTTTAATTTTTTTATTTAAACTGGTAGAAAAAGAGGTGCACATATGTGTACTTCAGGTCTTAGCGATTAGTTATTGAGGAAAAATATCCCAACAGCATGGTTTTTTCAAACAGCTAAATTCAGATGTAAAAATAATGGCTAAAACTTCTAAACCCTGCCATCTTTTGATATTGTTTTGAAGCGCAGTAGCTTAAAGCAAGTAATAAAACTGTTTCTATAGGTCACACAATGTCGCTAGACTTTAAAACTTGTTATATTTTAAGGTGCACATATGTGTACCCATGGTCTGAAGAGGTTAAGAGGGATTAGAGAGTATAAAAGGTGTTAAATTAATTCCTTTCATTTTTCTTAATTATCGTCGTATCTAGAGAACTTTCTGCGTTTAAATTGTTACTAAAGGAAAATTTTTGTTAAGGCTCATTTAAAATTTCTATAAAAATTTTCCTATAAAATTTCATTGGTAACCATCATTTTAATATTGCTGTTAGAAGTACGTATGAGATTTTCATGCTGGGATTTTTTTTATTACAATATTAAAAAATCAGGGTAAATGTATGACCAAGTTTCGACTGCGCTTCTAATGCAAAAATTTTTTTAAGCATTGTTGGTTTTTGTCTACGGTTTTTCCTTGTACATGTACAATTCTCAGTGTCACTATATTGAAATTATTGATTTTTTTTGGTTTTCTTTATTGCTCATTATGGTGTGTTAAACGTATACGAACATAAACATCAACCTACACTTTTTTCTGAATAACATACTTCCGTTTTAACATTGATTGGCTTTTAGGAAAATGAATAACAAAATAAGCTAAAAATAATATACAGACGTTAAACTGTGTTTGGATATTGAAAATAAGAGATAATTTAATCCCGTGTGTCATTGAACTTACATAGAAATAGAAAGATGTTTTTAAAGAGAAGGAAAATTTTTGTTTTCAAAATTAATTTTTTTTATGTCGAAGTGATTAGAAATCAAGACTTAGGTACATATATCAGATTAATAGCCAATTTACACCTAAACCATAAACAGGTTACAATTTCTTTATTGTGCAAAATGAGTTTATTTTCAAATTTATAGCATGTTTTATATATGGCCGTTTCCGTCAAAAGGTCCACCGCGACCGAAAATTTAAAAGTTATTAAAAGCTGATTATTTTACGATATTGTTATAGAGAAATATTTAGATTTTACTAATTTTATAAATTTACCCATAAATTTGTTCACTTAGAGCGGGTTCTTTACTTAGAGTTTAAACCAGGATCAATAGTAAGATTTGTTAATCTTATAATAAAATTAATCTAGCCTCAATCCTCTGTGGCGTTTTTGAATGAAAGATTAAAGCTTTTAGCATTGCCATATGAATTGACAATAATTTTATGTATAAGTATGGCAGTTGAAAACAAATACCAAAAATTGTCATCAAATTACTGTTCTTAACGTGAAAAAGAAGAATAAAAGGCGAGATATTTCTATTGTGTTATATAATATTATATATTTATAAATAGATATTTATTCTTATTTGACCTTTGTTTTATGATTACTTTTAATTATTTAAGATAAACAATCAGACTGCAAAGTTGCAAACGTAATTTCTTATATGTGAGAATGTTTAATTGTATGTTTTCTTTAATATTTATCTTTCTTAAAAGAGGTGATATTTGATAAAAATTATTCCAAAAAAATTTTCCTTTATGGTCTGTTATCTAAGGAAGAGTTCAAAGAGAAATATGTTATTCGGATTAACGGTAAATTTTTAAAATCATTATTCAGTTAATGTCACGTATCGACCCAGATTTTGGCTTAAAAAAAAAAATACAGAAGATTTTGGAATCAAACCAAGACATTTTTATGTTACATTGCTACGTAAAATTCTGAAAGTAGTTTGACTAAAAAATTGTGCCAAGTTTCGCTGAATTACGCCTTTTTATACATGGCCTCAAAAACTACTTCTGTTTTTTTCACGTTCGAACCGCTACTTCTTTTGCCATTATCTTTGACCTAGAATCGCGCCCTCCATAAACTTTAGCATAGATAATAGTGCTTTCTTAGTGCTATAATTTAAGAGTTAAGAAAGCGTAAAAATATTTTTTGCTTAAAATGTTATTGCATTTTTGATTAGTACGACTGTCAAGTTCAACACTTTGGAATTACTCATATGAGGAGCTCCATAACAAAACGAAACAACTTCACTTTTACAGTTTTTGAATAAATGAACAACAACAAAAAAGATGAATTGAAGTCAGTACGTGAATTTAAGTATGTACAATGTATGCGAAATAGTGGCGTTTTAATCCGCTTCAAAGTAAAAGAATTCGTTAAAACAGCGACTATAAAGAATTGTGGAATTGGAATTGTGGTTTTGTTAGGTAATTTCTTAAATAAACCTATTTAAAATAACTTATTATACCCACACCACAATAGTGTAGAGGGTATTATGCAGTTGTGCTGATGTGTGTAACGCCTTAAAATATTAGTCCTAGACCCACCTTGTAGTATACTGATCGACTCAGAATCACTTTCTGAGTTGAACTAACGATGTCCGTCAGACTGGCTGGCTGGCTGGCTGTCCATGTAACCTTGTGCGCAAAATACAGGTCGCAATTTTGGAGATAATTTGATAAAATTTGGGACATAGTTTCCTATTGGCACAAGGACCAAGCCTATTGAAAATGGTCCAAATCGTAGGTCCGCGAGGGAAGATGAGGGAAAATTTCTTCCTCTCAGAAACATAGATAGAACCATATCTTTATGAACACAAAAGGGATGCATTTTTTAAAAAATAGGACCACGAGGGGAGATAGGGGCAATTCCTGCTTCTCAAACCGATTTTAATGAAATTTAAAACATAGATAAATCCATATCTATATGGAGACATAAGCTATACAGTTTTTTAAAAATAGGACCACAAGGGTAGGTGCCCCTCACAAACTATCGAACCGATTTTAATGAAGTTTATAAACATACATAAATCCATATTTATATGGACACATAAGCATGATGTGGTTTATAATACTGTGGTGTAGGGTATCATATAGTCGGGCTTGTCCGACTATACTTTCTTTCTTGTTTTTAGTTAGTTTTGCTTAACCTGGCACAAGGCCCATCTATCAGGTCTGCTTACTTGAACAAAAAACGACATGTATTTTGTTTGTGTAAATTTTCTTTTTAGTTGTCAAAAACTTACTACCACATATACAAAGCAAAAGGAAAAAACGTGTATGTGTGGCATACCATAAACGTATGTGTGGGAAAAACAATAAACGTAAACAAACATATGCATGCACATGTAAGCAAAATGTAAATAACTTTTGACAACTAAAAAGAACATAAACATTGATCATCAGGCTTCTTGCGCAGACCTATTCAATGAGCCTTGACCTGGCATCTCTAGGTTTAATTGACTTAAAAAATACTAAAAATGAGAGAATTATAATAAAAATATAATTTAGTAGGTAAAGGCAAGAGTAAATTGAAAGCAGATACTTATGTTTTATGTTTGTATGTATTACCAAGAATAAACAAACTTGTTGAATGTAAAAATCAGATATGTTAATAAATTTTTAAATTTCAATTTCGATTTATTGCAGGTATATAATATTTGATAACTTCTAGTTTAGGAGATATGAGGTTAGCAAATATACACTTTTTATCCCCAAATGCACCGAATTTCAAGTCTAGCTTTAGTCGTTTGGGCTTGACGTTGATGAGTCAGTCAATTAATTTTCAGGCCCTTTATTTTTATACATTTTATTTTATTCCTGTTTAGGATAAAATAAAATATTAGATCGATACTGTATCATCAACTTAAAACAAATTAATTTGAAAAGTCAAATTGGGTTATTAAAAATGTTCAGTAGTGGTATTCAGGTGCGAAGTTGATAATTTTAAATTCAGTCATCGGAATGCCATCATAATGTTAAATACATTAATGGCCGATTTCATTAATTTATTTCAATATCGATTTATGTTTAAAATTCGCTTTTCATGTCAAATAAAATTATATGAAAAATTATATTTAAATATGACAAATTCTATCTGTGTGACTTTTTGATTTGAAATTTTGATAATAACTGTTATTTTCGATCCCTGCTTTCCAGCTAATGTGATGAATGACTCTCGAAGATTAAAAATTTTTCTTAATAAATGGCTAGATTAACTAACATCCGAAAACTTGTTAAAGAATGTCTTAGGTAAATGGGCTATTAATAGGATGTAAAACAATGAAGAATTCCCTAAGCAAGTTATCTTACCAAATAATTGCTAAAAGTTAATTTTTTAAATGTAAAGGAGGACTAATTAAAATAATGCCTGCACTCGCAAATCAAATAAGTTCACAAAGGTAAACAAAAAATTGCTAAACATAAACTCGGACTAAAGTTATTTTATTCAAGTAAATATATAAATTGATTTTTTTTTAAATTAACGCGTAAATTTAGTCTGGGTTCACACTATGAAAGTTTTCTTTCAGAAAGTCCATGTTTATGGGTGAGAGAGAGAGAGAGAGGAGGGAAAAAAAGCAAGGAACTAGGACTTAGAAATTTTTTAAAAATTTAGTCCTTCATTGTGCCATATTCTTAATTTGGCTAGACTTAAGCTATGGTCACATTTCACAAACATTTTACGCTCCACACGTAACCATGTTTTTATTAAACATTTGTTTAGTTTTGCATTAAGGTTCGCTAGATCACAAAGCATTTAACATATGATTAATTGCATTACTTTTAAATTTTTTTCCAGTGATAAAGTTTAGATCACTAAAAATTATTAAAACGAAAGTTAAAAGTAGATAAATTCTGTGGTCACGCATTTTTTTTGATTTTTTCATCAAATACTTGTTAAATGTGAATATCAGAGATGTAAATAAATCATTCATTTTTGATTTCAATTCATTACGAATTAGTTAAATTTTGAATTAATTCTTTTCACACAAAAAATGAATTGAATGAAATTTGAGTCAATTCATTTGGATTTAGCAAAATGAATTGAATTGACTTTAAATTAATTCAAATGAGTTAAAAAAATGAATTGCAAATTCATTTCCAATTCATTTGATTTGATTTTGAAAAAAGACTACTGTAAGAAAATGTGAAGAAGCATTACTCCCGTTTTGTTATCCAGTTCATTTTATTATATCAGACAGCATTAAACTCATTTCGGATATCACCTAGTACGAGATAATCGTCGAAAGGCATAGCAAATAATAAGAATAGAAATTCCAATGATGTACTCTAACACTACGTGACAAAATTTCAACAAAATCGTGACCAAATGAATATGACATCTAATTTTTATGTAAAATTTTCCGCTGAATCCGAAAGTCAGAATTGTCAAAAGTAGAACAGTTTTTGAGATATTCCAAAAAAACCGTAATTTGTGTTTTTAAAAAAGATGATGTGACTGAAATACAAATATCTTCAAAAATTTTAAACTGATTATGTATTTCTTTCTCTCGAGTGAAAGGTTATAAAATTTCTAAAATACATAATTTTACATAAAGATTATGTGTCAAATTCATTTGGTCAAAAAATTGTCACGTAGTGTAATTAGCGGGAAACGGCAGATTATGACTTGAATTAGTAGTGAGCTGCGAAAATCCTCTCAGCATGAGCATTAACTCAGTTGAATAAATTCAAAATCAATTCAAATTAATTGGAAATGAATTGCAATTCATTTTTTCTAACTCATTTGAATTAATTCAAATGAATTGCAATTCATTTTTTCTAACTCATTTGAATAAATGAATTGCAATTCATTTTACCAATTCATTTGAATTAAAAAAGAATTGCAATTCATTTTGCCCAATTCAAATGAATTGAATCAAATTTCATTCAATTCATTTTTTTTTTGTGAAAAACATTAATTCAAAATTTGCTAATTCAGTGCATGAATGATTTACGAATTCCAAAAAGGATTGATTTATTTACATCTCTGGTGAATATACCTTAAGAGCCACAGCTAATGGCAAAAAAAAAGAACTTTAAATTTTGTTTATTAAACCATACATTTTATAAAAAAAAATTCAAATACTAATTAAAATAAACAAACTGATAAAGTTACAGTTTAAATAAATTATTTAGAGCACAAAGTTATCTTTTTGGTAAACATTTCACTATAAGAGATAAATAAATCAAAAAAATATTTGTATGAAAAAATTTCATAAACAACAATAACCCCAAGAAAATAATAGATTTTTTCTTAAATTTCCTTAGATTTTAGTAATTGTAATGTTAGTTATACATAATTATATTAACCTTTTTTTATATTTTCTTCTTTTTTTAAGCTGGATGGTACTTTGCTTATCTAACTTACCTTTTCGATATTATATTTTTCCAAGGCTTGTGTCGCACAATCCACAGCATCTTGTTGCATTTCTTCGCTCATATCAGCATTTTTAATGACAGCTTTGCGGTCCGACATATTTGTGGCTTATGTATGTATGTTTGTTGATTTGTTTCGAAAATTTGTGGTAATAAATAGGTTTTCAGATACCTATATACTATTATTTAAGTAATAAATCCAAAATATAAATAATCCAAATAAACTGCAAGAAAAAAATGTTTAAAGTTAGAAAAATTTTAAACAAATTTAGAAAATTTTTTTTCAAACATTATAATAAAGTATGAAGAAGTACACGTTAAAACGGAAATTAAGCAGAAATATGCTAGTTTTAGGAATTATTTGTGAAATTGTTTAATATTTAGTAATTTTTGAGATAATCGAAGATCTTTTCATAGTAATTTGAGATTTTTTTAAGTGGTTTTGTAATAACCTTTAAAAACACACAAACAGAATATTCTGCAATGTATTTATTGCGAGATTTTTGCAATTTATTAAATTTAAGATGACCTAATAAAAAGAACTTTATTTAAGAACGGTGCAGTCTTAGCAAATAGGTACGATAGAAAACAGCAGCCGAGTTCTGGATTAAAAAAAATTCAAAAAAAAGTTTTCGCACGAAACTTTTTGTTTATACAAATCTATCTGTCAATTCTTTTCATCTTCACTTCTCTTTCTTCTTCCTCTATATTAAATGGATTTATAATGGACGTATTGGTCTGCGAGTGGAGGTGTGGCCTTGAGCGCATTACCTTTCTTAAACTAACCTTACCTAACGCATTTGTTTATACAGTGGGTAACGTATATAAGAAAAAATGCCACGAATTTTTTTTTTCTTTTATGCAATAGCTTTTTATAAGAAATTAATAAAAATTGTTTCTTATAAATGTTACTACTATTATAAAAAACAATTTTTTAAAAACAATAGTATTTATGAACATACAATTATACATATTCATAACATCGCACATTATCATAAAGAGGGTATTAACTCAAAGTTTTTATTTTTTTACTTTTTGGAAAAAATCGTCACGTAATATTCATATCTATGAAATGGTTTGTTTAAAAATGGATTTTCATTTGAGGGGCTTCAAGCACAAGGGGTTCAAGTGACTTATGTTAAATAATGAGACAAAGGCGGTTGTTTCGCTTGTGCTCCAAGCGAAGCAGGTATTTCAATGTCAAGTGCTTCAATTGTTCACCATATCTAGCGTCCGGATGAGAATCCTACATTCACCTCTTGTGCTATGAACAACTTCTCCGAACTTCACCTTTCATTCCATATGTAAACTCAATTTAAGAAAAAGGCTTTAAGCTCCTCATATGCCTTTAATGTATAATTAAAAATTGTTTGCTTCTACTGAAAATTTTTAAATATGTATTATTTTTGGTTTAATGATAAAACAAGTTTATGTGCTGTTTCCAAATAACAAGCGTGTGATGGTTTAGTCAAACTTATATGAAATGCACTGTTTTTGGAGCATTGCATATAAATTTTGCTCACTATCTATCAATTGCCTGTCAACAGCATATTAGTTTTACTTCCTGTTTAAAAATTTCGAACTTTAACGTTCGTTAGAATTTAATAGTAAACAATTTTTTATACTGAGTGTATACAGACAGTTAGAGATAATTATTTTTATTAAGCATCCATTTTTCATAAAAAATAGTTTTTGTATGGTGCACGGGAAAATATTTCTTGTATCAGGTTTTTCCTTAAAATGTTTTTTCTTATACAGAATACTTTTTATTTTGGCAAATATTCACCCTTATTCTATTTGGCGTCGGCAATAACAACGGCAATTTTAAGGCAAAAACAATTCTTATCAAAGACAACATCAATTCTATGTTAAATTGGTAGTTTGTAAGAGTTTTATGACGCCGTTGACTATTTATCGATAATGTTAACAAAATACAGCACACATCTCTAATATTAAAATCAGATGATTCATTTTGTTTACTGTTTTTTATAAAAAAAAAAATTCTGTGCTGTTTGTGCAAATTTTAAGTTAAATAAAAATTTGTTTGTAAAAAAATAATGTTTAAATGAAAATTTTTTTTATTATATTAAATTTTTCCAAGTGCCTAATGGATATTTCTAAACCTTTTTAAGATTTGAAAGTTACATTCGGCTGAATAAACTTTCTTTTAAACAGGTGTTAAAAATAATAGAGCCTCATTTAAAAAAGGGAACGTTTGTTCCAAACACAGTATTATTGCAGCAACATTGCGTTTTTTGGCCCAGGGATCGTACCAGCTCAGCGTTGGAAATTATTTCAACTTTTGACTGTTCCAACCACAAGTTTAAAAATTTTGTCTGAGACTCTGGAAGTCATGAAGAGAGAACTTTGTCCACAATGGATAAATTAAAGTTTCATTTCTTTAAAAAGCAGCATTTCCAGGTTTAATTGGCTGTGTGGACGGAACCCACATCAAAATTTTAGCTCCAAAAAAAAAAAAAAAAAAATCGCAAGGGATATTTAATTTATTAGGAAAAGAGACTCTGCATAATCCTCTGGCTAGTAATGGATTTTTAAACAAGCTCTTTCACTAGCTTCTCGAACTGGCACTTAGTTGTTATTTTAATTTTTTCAATTATATCCACAAAAAAATATATCAAAACACAACACAAATGAAGAAAAATATCAAAACCGCCGTAGAAATTAAAATTGCAGCCAACCATAACGTAAAATTTTTAAAACACGACACAAAGCAGCATAAGACAACACAAAAAATGCCAACGACAAAATCAAGGGCAATTTAAGGCAACAGCAACGACAATTTTTTTAAAAAATACCAAACATATGTTAACAGTTATCGAAATATGGCAATATTGCCAACGGGAATACGAAATTGAAACAAAACATAAAAAACGGCGTTGTTTACTATTGACGACGCCAAATAGAATAAGGGTGATTGAAAAAGACACGGTGCTCCTGACATACTTTCTTAAAAGCGGGTTTTTCTTATATGAGATGTTATCTAAAGTAATGATATTAAAAAATCCCTAAAATTTTTAGGTTATAACGTTATACAAACTTACGATAAATCGTTAAAAAACTGACAATTTTAACTATGTATGTATTAGTAATGGTGGAATAATCGATTTCCAACAACTCACTGGAACTGTTGTCAGATTTTTTGAGCTCCAAGTAAAACTGTAAGGCATAAACACAGACATTTTCTCACAACAGTGATGTTAATTAATTGTTTTGCATTTTTTTTAACATTAAATCGAATTATCAATATGTAAAACCATTACTTACCACTCACAACAATCATATTGAATAAAAATATTAATAAAAGAAACTACAGCGCCGGCACAATTAGTTTTGCTCAATTACAAAATCACAAATTTAATGAATGCATTTGAAATTGTGCTAAAAAATTAAAACAAACCTAAAACATTTATACATGTACAACAAAAAAATAAATAAAGCAATCGGAAATAAAAAGCATGCATACATATGTACATACATATGTGCATGTATATACTATATGACATATTAAGTATTTAAATGGTGGTCGGTCAAATTGTTTGTTATTTATTATCAACAATGAAAGTAAAAGTAAATAAATTGAAAATAAAAAAATTTGGATTATTTGTATGGGAAAAATCGTTTAGAAACACTAAGTTAAAACGAATTTGAAATACCTTATACGTAAGAAGTTTTTATAATTAAAATTCTCAGCAACTTTTTTGCATTTTATGATGAACTTGGGTTCCAAATAAAAAAGTACAAAAAAAAGGTGATAGAAAATTCAAAAATATGAAGAAAATATTAAGTGGAAGCTGGTTTTATTGAAATAAACTGTATAAGTATTTACTTAATGTAATTCCGTAAAATTTTGTAAAAACTGTAATGGAAGCTAAAGAGTCAATAGTTTTGAAATAAATTTTGCATGTCCAGAAACATCTATTCAAAAACTTTAAAATTATACCAATATTGGCCATATATGTACTTTCAAAAATGTATTGTATTCATTTGTGGTTTTTCAGACCATAATACAACTTTAAGTTAAATCAGTTGTTTAGATTTATTGCGAAAAATTTTTTTCCTGTAAAATTTTTTTTTTTTTTTTTTAGATTTCTTTTTATTTTAAAAGATTTTGTTATTTTTATTCTTGATAAAAACACTGAAATTTATTGTTGAACGGATAAGCTATTCCTATGATTAGGCCAGATCGTCAGGAAACTTCATTTTTATTTTAAAAAGTTAAAAACTATTTTCTAAATTGCCAATCTTAATTGGCAAATATTTATTTACTTATTTAAACAATTTCTCTTAGCTCAAGATAGTTTATAAGCTGACGTCATTTTTCATTTCAGTGAAAACATTTAGTATTTATACCTATAACATGAAAACTATTTTTGGTAAAAAAAATAACGTTTTTATAACCGTTTTTAAAGGTAAACTAACAAATTGAATTTTAATTTTAAACAGGTACCAATAAAAAAACTGTACCTATGTACAAAAAAAGTTTTTCTTTTAAAACCCGCAAACAATCAATAAAATTATATTTAATATTTTTTTTAAATAAAGACTAGAAACTTTTAGGCCATACCTTTTTAGGTTATTATTATACTATCCATTCTACTAAATTTAACACCTTTTAGATATAAGTATGTATGTATGTTCTTTATTTTCTCATCTTAATTAACTTGTACTTCATACATGATTAAGGCACCGACAAAATATTATCATCTTTATAGCTGATTTTAAATGCCTTGACTGTTTAAATCAGTGTTCGAAAATAAACAGTACATTATTTAACGTTCGGCTCACACACCCAGGAACGATATCTATTTGTTTAGTGATTGTGTAGACATACACAACCCTTAATACCGTTCGTAACTATTTTCAAGAAAGAACCGAACATTATATAATGTTCGGTTCTTCGGTAAAAAACAGAACAATTGTAGTGATACTGTAGACAAACATTATATTTTAATGTTCTATAATGTTTTTTTCGTATGTGTATTTTGTTTTTGTAAAAATGTTTTTTTTACCAGCCAAAAGGGACGAACATTAACGAGCCGAACCGAACACATTGAAGTTTGTGGATTTAAAAAAAAAACCGAACGGAATTAAATGTTTACATCTTTTGTTGAGTTTGATAAAAACAGTAATATTTTTGTGTTCGAAAGATGACTAACAGGGAAACGTTATTTTTTTTTAATGATTTTCTACACAAACACTATTAGCGTTTGTGTTTTCCACAAATCTACCGAACCGAACATTAAAAAACGATATTTAGTGTTTATTTTCGAACACTGGTTTAAATTACCAAGAGTTTTAATTAGACAAGTGGTCATTTATTCCATTGTTTGCTTATATGTATTTTAAAAAACTAAAACTTCTTTATAACGCAAGATTGCATCTTCCAAAAACCCAAAACAAAAGCTCTTTACTGTTTTTATCTATTTAAAAGTCAGTATTAGTAAAAAAAAAATTGAAGCAAGTCATCGAAAAATTTATTAAATGAATAAATACAATGTTATTGTTAGAGAGTTATAAAATTGACAACAAAATTTTTTTTCCATTTTTTTACTACGTAAAGTGGGTGTGTGTCTGGGCACCTACACATTTTTCACATTGTATTTTTTTTTTTTTTTTTTTTAATAAAACAAGAGTTTAAAATGTGCACCTGTATGTGTTTAAATTTTCTTGTTAATTTAGTTATTTTATAAAGAATTTATCAAGTAACAAAATTGTTAATAAAACATGCAGCTTATTGCTCAGTAAATGAAGATTTGTTAAGCTTCAAAACTTTTTGCTCTAATTAGTAATTATTAAGTGACAATGACATTTTGTTTAAATTTATATCAAATCTTGTACAATATGCAAGATATAAAATAAAGATGTTCTAACTTTTTTCGTTAAGTAATATTTTTTTTTAATAAATTGAAAATTTAAAATTTCAATTTGCAATTCTTTGTTTAGCAAATTCCTAAATTCTAACTCACCTTTACGCAAATAATTAGTATGGCAACCTTACATATAAAAAAAAACGCTGACAAAAATTTGTTTTCTTAAGCTTCGTACAGACGATGGTCAGATCTTACAATATTTTAAGCAGGCGTTGCCAACAGCAATATTTTTCTAACAATGGTCCATTGTCAGATGCATTAATTTTGCACTTCTGCAAATACAAATGAGCTTACAATGTTCACACAGTTGTAAGACATTTTATCCAATTTTAATGCAATTTAAGCAACGCTGCTTACCAATATTGTAAGATCTGACCATCGTCTGTACGAAGCTTTATATACAGGGGTGTGCTGGAAATCGAAAACGTGAAACGCATGAATTTTAAGTCATTATTTAATAAGATTTCTGTAATAAAAGAATTTGATGGCAAATATTACACAAATATTTCTCTATTAAATAGAATTTTATAACAAAAATTATAAAAATTAGATTAAAAGTGTATTAATAACAACTTCCAAATTCTTGCGTTTTACATTCTTGGTTGTCAGCACACCTCTGTATGACTTTGACGATTAATATGACAAAATATTGTCAGGCGACAAAATATAACGCTACATGCAAGGCGAATTCATGTATACGGCGGTGGCCAGAATTGACATATTTTTCTGAACTTATTTCTAAAATTTTAAAACAAACTAAAAATAGGTATAAAAACAAAATTAAAAAACCCCAGGGACCGTGACGGTTACAAGTTTTATTAAAAAAAAAATACTTTAGTTGAGCATCAAAAGATGAAACGTGTGAAAGCAAACAAACAAATGACCCGTAAATCAAATAGAACACGCTCTAATTGAAAAATGTTCACTGCTAATTCCATGTGACATTTGCAGAAGAATATTTGTTTTGGCGAATTCAACTACAGGTGTTGTTGAAACGCCATCTGATTTTGACAGTTCGAACCAAGGCGAATTAACTCCAGGTAAGCTCAACTCGTCAGCCGTTCATCAGCTGTATCCACGGCGAATTAAAAAAAATGGTGAAACGTCAAAATATTGTTTTGTTTCTATACTGAAATTTGACAACAAGCCAGAAAATTGCAAAAACAAATTACATGGGGCTTTTTGTAGTAGTAAAGTTGCACTTACCTGTTATAAATTCGCCTTCGTTCGAACCATGGACCATGGTGGGAAATTTGACAAGTACACTGCTAAATGCAGTGTGGAAAAACACCTTTTAAGTACGACAGCATGATAAACGTTAAGGTACATGTACACGACATGTTTTTTGCATCTGACTTGTTGTTTACTTTTTAAGTTACATGTAATTGTGCAGTCTGTCAAAATTGCTGTTTATCATAACACTGGGTCTTAACGTAGCAATTTTTATTGCAAGGCCCAAGCAATAACGTCGGCAGAACAATGGCGCAATAATTGCTAATTATATAGCTGGAGAACAAGTGGAATTGCTCTACCATAAACAAACGTACAGAGAAATGAAAGGTCAGATAAATTACAACTGAGCAGATTGCTAAGGAGTGAATTCATGTCAAACCGTTAAGTCGTTCGGCATCATCACCTCCGATTTGAATGAAATTCAACACAAATGTTGAATGTTATTGGACTTTAACAAAACATAAATTTTCAGACCCCAGATTATTTCGGCTTCCGAAAAATGACGTCATAAAAGATGAGAAAAATGTGAAAAAACCTCAAAAGTCTCCTTACAAAAGGGGATAGAACTCTTGAACTACGCAAGATAATTTAGTTTTGTACGGGAGGTACCACGCCCACTTCTCCAGTCCCGCCCACATTTTGTGGGATGGTGTGTATTGATAACTAAAATTTGTATACTAAATTTGGAAACTTTGGCTCTTGCCGTTCTCCAGATATACTGAAAAAAATAATTAAAATACAACAACAACAAGGGATTTTTGAACACAAAACATACTTAGAATCACGTTCTGGTATATAACTCTGACACCAATCGAGTCTCCACCTTTAAATTTTCAGCAAATGTTGAAGAGGGTATAATACTTAACATATATTTTTTTAAGAATTTTAAAAAATATACTTTTCTAGATATGGACCTTTGAACTCAAGACCCCAAAAATTTACCTTTGACCTTTTCTTAGAAAAACACAATATGCATATCATTTTAAAGGGTGCACTTTCACCTTTAAAACGATACCAAAAAAACTAAATTATCTTGCGTAGTTCAAGAGTTCTATCCCCTTTTGTAAGGAGACTTTTGTGTTTTTTTAAACATTTTTCACATCTTTTATGACGTCATATTTCGGATGCCGAAAGAATGTGGGGTCTGAAATTTATGTTTTGTTTAAGTCCAATTACATATAACATTTGTGTTGAATTT
Source organism: Pollenia angustigena (assembly GCA_930367215.1). NCBI lineage: Eukaryota > Metazoa > Arthropoda > Insecta > Diptera > Polleniidae > Pollenia > Pollenia angustigena. The sequence goes on from OV884059.1 coordinate 26,757,264, forward strand.
CATTCAAATCGGAGGTGCTGATGCCGAAAATGCCATTTTTTCGTGATGGTTTGACGTGTTTTAACTCTAAGCAATAATTGCTCAAGCAATCAGAAGAGCAATCATTGCGCAATGGATTGCCACTCATGGCAATATGCGGTCTGGTCTATACGTCGAAAATTTAATTGAGCAATCAAATTTAACGTTTGCCGCAATAAAAATTGTTACGCGGAGACCCGGGTAAGGTTTATAATCACCCGTATCGTGGTTGGCGAATTTCAAATACGCCTTAGACTGTTTTGTAATATATTAAAAAGAGATTAAAGAGAAATAGATTTAATATATTTCCAAACAGTCGCAGACGTATTTTAAATTAGCCAACCACGATAAGGGTGATTATAATATACAGTCTACAACTGACATGAAATGCTTAACATAAAAACTAAAATGATGTTAGTGTTAAGTATAGACTCATCATGTAAGAGGTTTAAGCTAATGTTTTAACAACGCTTTTATAACATCATGTTATAACAGCAAATCATGTTAGTTGTAGACGGGGAGTTAGGGTAGTCACAAGGCGAACTTAAAAGGTAAGTGCAACAACTACAAAAAGTCCCATGTATTTTGTTTTTGCAATTTAATAGATAGCTATCAAAAAATTTTTATTGCAAATTAAAATTCACTTTTTTATAAAAGAAATTATTAAATTAACTTGAATTATTCGCAGTTTTGCAATTTTTTTATTATAAAAATAATATTTTTAGCACTTTTCCTATTCCTATTAAATTGCAAAAAAATACATGGGACTTTTTGTAGTTGTAGAGTTGCACTTACCTTGTTAAATTCGCCTTGGTTTCTGTTTTCTGTTCCGGTTTGGCGCCAGGCTTGTCAGATCAATTTTGACCTTTTTCGCCAAATTCAATATCAAATATGACAATAAAATACATATTTTTAAATTATTAAAAATATGTTTTATAAATCCTAAAAACTAAATTAGCTCCGTATCGCTTAAATACGCCAAAAATTCAAAAAAAGTCGCCATAATATATATTTTGCTTAATTTTTATTTAGCGAAATAAAAATAGTTAATGAACACAAAAAAAGTTACGAGTTTACTATAAAATAATTTATAGTAGTCTACTTAAGGCAACAAAACAAGATTTTTTGCGGCTAGTACTAAACAAATTAAACAATTACCTTTAATTTGAGTACCCACACATTCAACTAAGTGGGCGGGCAGTTTTTTGAGTCCAGAGGGCACCACGGGCCTCAGCCCCCTTAAATTTTAATTATGGTTTTTTTTCTTTTGCCACGTTTGGCGAGAAATCGCCACATCTGACAACCCTGTTTGGCGCATATCATGTTAATTTCACCATGATATGCGCCAAGGTATAATTACACAAGGTAGACTCATTTGGGAGTGTATACATGCTCTATAAAAGGAACCAAATTGTCAAAATTGTCTTCATATAAAACAAAAACAATTTAACGCACACATGTACAAATTTTTTATCATATACACGAAATTTGACATTAAAGTTCCAACTAGTTGTAATCAGCTGACAAACATATGGGTCAACGAGTTTACCTTGTGTAAATATACCTTGATATGCGCCAAACCAATCATGAGCTGACGATATGTATTTTGCAGTGCGAAATTTTAAGTCAGATGTAAAAAGAAATGTTGTGTACAATCAGCTTTACTAATTTTGTACTTGTTCGATTTATAGTAACGTGTATACTCAGCAGTGGAAGCGATCAATGCTCTTTTGATACGGCATTTTTTAATAAACAAAAAAAATCAACATAAAATTTTTTTGACAACATTGTTAATACAACACACGCACTAAGTATACTAATATTTAAATCGAGAAGGTTCTAAATTAACACGAAAAAATTATCTACATAGAAGAATAAAAATATACCTACATATGTATCATGCCTTTTTTAATCTTTTGAAAACAGAACACTTCAAATAACTACCACTCTGTTTAATAGACATCTACTCCTCCAAATCTACCACCTTAAAGAAACACTACTCGGTTTTTTATAAATTTCCTCCATTTACGAAATAAAATTTGATTTTTAACGTTAGGTTATTTTATTTTTCTACATATAACCTTTAACAACTTTTTAAGTTATTTCCCGACAAAAACATACTGTCACTTGTAACTTCTTTTGTGGTTCGTATAACTCTTCGTGGTTGTTACCGCTAAACCGCCTTGATTTTTGCTAGAAACATAACTCACCGCTTGAATAGTAATGCTTTCGGGAGCAGGTTTGTATTTTTCTTTTAAAACAATTAATATTGAAACTATGCAAATTACCACTTAAAAAGTCTTAATTTATTTATTGTTTTAAATTCCTTTTTTCACACGAACTTTGTCATAAATTTCTATGAAAACTTTGTTTCAACGAAAAAATGTACTTTAAAAAAATTATTTAACAAAGACAAATTTACACAATAAATTGGGGGTAAATTATTTACTTTTGTATAGCTGTTGTTGCAATTATGTTACTTCTTTGGCGCTTAATATTTATTATCGCAACGTTTTAAATAAAACAATTTTTGCGTGCTGCTTGCACGGTGTTTTTAATATGACAATTATTTAGTAGAGATTGTGTGTTTTCTCGCAATACAGTGAAGTGATTGGGTAAATTTAGGCGGCTTCTATCAAGCGACTTCTATAATTCTTTTTAATGTATTGAATTAGAGTGCTGCCAGAAGTATTTCATTATCATAATAAATAAGAAAGCCTAAATTTCAGAATTTAATTAACAAAAAAATATGCAGAATTGTATGTTTATATATTTAAACAAATTAAATTTTGTTTTTTAGTATTAATATCTTATGGTTAATACATTTATATGCAAATTTTTTTTAAATCCTTGTTTTATTTAAATTAACATCTGGCATCACTATTTCAATAAATATTGACATGTTTTCACAACTGTCAATTAGCTGTGAATTAAAGATTGTTGTCTTAACTAAGTTATTATTGTGAATTGTGACAAATTTTGAAATCCATTTTCTACTTATTGAGCCAATTTAGACTAGACTAATTGTTCTGGCAGAAAACGACAGTTTGTAGGCGAAAGAGGTGAAGAGAGTCGTTTTTGGTTGGCATAATTTTTAATCCAGCTTCAACCAGTGTTGCCATTTTATAAATGAAGAAAAGCGCCAAAATCTTTGAAAAAAGGGTAAAAAAGGTAAAAATTTACAAAGAAAAGGGTAAAAAAGCGTCAAGAGAAAAAAGTGAAATTGTAAAAATTAATTTGAAAATATACTCTTTTTTCAGACCAAGAACATATGTAAAAAGGGTAAAACTGAAACAAAAAAAGGGTAAAAAGCGCCAAAAACAAAAAAAAAAATATTTTAACAAAAAATATTTATTTTGGGAATTCATTAAATATACTGTTACATAAACAATTAAAAAAAAAATAACAATTCGTATTACTTATGTAAATAGTATTAAGATAATACATAGTAAAAATAAAATTTGATTAAAAAATATTTGTTTTTATAGAAAAATAATTTCATTTTCAAATAAATCCGTTTCGTTGTCACAATCATCAGGCCACAAAACCGTTTTTATAAAATATTTAGATATTTTATAGGTTTCATTTGAATTAATTTTACTTTTAATTCATAATTGAAAAAATCATCTGTTCTTTCCATATTGTTCCATTTTTGAAGTGTAAGATTCTGTAAACTTCTATTTTGTTTAATAGACACGGATCATTTATAAAATTTTGTATAAAGGTAAAAATATCCGTTTTGTTATTACTAAAAATATTATGCACACTAAACAACGATATATTTTGTAGTAATTTGAAATTTGTGGGAAGCTTTCTTCTAAGCTCCAGTACTAGATTTTTTGTAAATTGAACTAAATTTTGTGTTATTTCTTGTTTATCTTGTTCAATTATTTTATATTCTTTGCAAGCCTTTTCAAAATGAAAACCAAGATAACAAAATTCATTTATGTTTTCATCTAAATTACCTTCGAGATAATCAAAATTTTCCAAAGGAACGATAATTCTATTTGTAATACTCTTAACCAAATAATACAAATCGTTGAAAAGCTTAACATGATCTGCGTTCGCCGACTCAAAAGCTAGATTCACTTTTTGGACTTCTTCCAAAATTGAACTCAATAAACGTGATTTCTGTTGTCACTGTACATATCTTTTAACAAATTAGAAACATAGCAAGTATCCTTTAAAAGACTAAAGTGGGTTTTTAATTCAAACCACATTTGTAAAATAACTTTAACTGCTTTTTCTATAGACAGCCACCTTGTTTTTGCCATTAGTGGAATTTTTATTGGATTCATAGAGTCATTATTCAATAATTTATAAATCTTTGCATAGGCTTTTTGACGAATTGGAGAATGAGCAAACCAGTTATGGGACTCCCTTACAAGAAATTCTATATTATTTGGGAAACTTTTATCCGTGGCAGCACATACAGCCAATTGTAGTGAATGGCACACACATCTTACTAGTACAAGGTTGGAAAGATTATATTTTTGTTCAATTTTTTTGTGCAACCCCTTATGTGCGCCTGTCATCACGGCAGCGTTGTCTGTACCAATAGCTACTAAATTTTTGAAATCAAGATGTAAAATATTCAAAAGGCGCTCCAAACCATAGAGAATATCATCAGCAGTTCCACCCTTTAGATCAATCAAGCCTAAAAATGTTGTGATAAATCGGTTCTTTGTAATGCTAAAATACCTTACGACGACGCCAAGCAATTTTTCGACTGAAATATCGGTGCCTTCATCTAAAATTAGGCTAAAGGGAACATCTTTTATGTCGTTGACAACATTTTGTATAAAGAAAGGTGCTATTATGTTGGTAATTATATTTGAGCATTTTGTCCGATGTAATTTAAAGTGAATAGCTTTACTATCAGGAAATGACTGGAAACAAACTTCAGATAAATGATCTATACTAGGGAAAGATGTGTGAACAGCGACGTATAAACATAACATGCCCTGGGCTTTTTGATTCTCAGTTGGCTCTTTAGTTTGAAAATTTATTTCTGGTTGTACAGTTCCGCTATTCCATGGATTCATGGCCTTTAGATGTTTTTTTGTTGTGCCATGTCGAACTAAGTCGCTATGCCTAGCATTCAATTCACAGTGACAGCATATACAAAATGCTTTAGTTGTATCCTTTGAAGGTCTTAACCACTTTTTAAATACTGGAAAAGTCTCCCATGCTTTTCTATATTGACGATCCATCTAAAAAAATTGAATGATTATTACATAATATTACACACAAAATAGTTTTTAACTTACAGTTTTTCATTTGCTAGTCGCTAAGGATTTTAATAATTTTCGATATAAAACATAAAGTCACTGTTGGTATGTAGTATTTTTTTTTTTAAATTTGACAGCATGAAACTGAACTGCTTAAAAAAACAACAGTCAAGAAAAAAAATACATAGTTGTAAAAAAAGCACTTAAGAAAAAAATACATGGTTGTAAAAAACACTTAAAAAAAAGTCAATATGAAAAGTACCCAAATCGGGTAGTTGTAGCAAAAAGCACCAAAAGCGCCACAAAAAAATTAAAAAGCGTCATAAATACCCTTTTTTTTTAAAAAGGGTATTTGAAAAAAAATGCGGGTAATCAGACCAAAAAAGCACCATAAAATACCCGAAAAGCGTCAAAATGGCAACACTGGCTTCAACCCCGCATTAGCACATGGTCCAATTAGTAGGTCTGCTTGAAACGCCTGCTGATTTTTTGCAGAGTTGTATTTTATACGTGCAATTGTTTTTGTAACAATTGCTTTTGACATTTCCACCATTTCTTACACAAACAATTGCTTTTGTTCTTGACATCTTTATCATTTTTTACACAAACAAAATGCGTGTTGTTTTTTCTGTTGTTGGATTGTTGTAGTTGCGCGCAGACCTACTAATTGGGCCATGCATTAGCAGAACAAAACCAATACATACACACATACAGTTGCTTTAAAAGGGAATCAAGATAAAACGACGTCGTAAAAGCCCTCATGTGAATTGAGTGTTATGAAAAAACAGGTTCAGTGCAAGGCCCATTGAAAAGGTCTGCGCAAGAAGCCTGATTATCATTGTTTATGTTCTTTTTAGTTGTCAAAAGTTGTTTACATTATGCTTACATGTGCATGCATACGTTTGTTTACGTTTATGGTATGCCACACATACACGTTTTTTCCTTTTGCTTTGTATATGTGGTAGTAAATTTTTGACAACTAAAAAGAATCGTTTTTTGTTATTGTACAAGTAAGCAGACCTGATAGATGGGCCTTGGTTCAGTGTTTTCTTTTTTGCAGAGCGATTTTAATCGTTAGTTGTTCGCCGTCGTGTAAGCATGAATGTAAAAACAGAGGGTGGTTGGTCACGCCAACAAACTTTAAAATTAATAATGGAATTAAAAATTAAAAATAAACAAAAAAAAATACTAACACATACAAAGCTGCGTGTACGTATACAATTTTATGCCAGAATAATTAATCCAGTGTAGTTTGGAAAGAACAAAAGTTAATCCGACTAAAAATTAGTCTAGTCTAAATTGGCTCATTTATTAACATAATTTTTATTTTATATTTAATGAATATTTTAAAGAAAATGATATCATATAAATTCATTTTTATATTTATTTAAGTCAAAAATATTGGGTAGGTATGTAAATTTTTAAAAATACAGTAAGAAAACCTTAAAATTATTTATATGTAACTATCTTTGGATGTTATCAAAACAAATTCATTTTTGTAAAAATTGAGGCGTTTATACTACATATTAATTTCCTGAAAATAAACAAGTAGGAGTGCTATATTCGGCCATGCCGAATCTTATGTACCCTTTACCATGATGAGATAAGAACAAAAAGTTTTATACATAAATAACGTTCTTTAGATAGGTATAAATAAATATTAATTGAATATAAAAAAACAAAAAATGTATATATGGGTAAGTGCAAAGTGTTGAACGTGACAGTCGTACGCATCAAAAATGCAATAACATTTTAAACAACAAATATTTTTACGTTCTCTTAACCCTTAAATAATAGCACTAAGAAAGCACTGTTATCTATGCTAAAGTTTACGGAGGGCGCGATGCTAGGCCAAAGATAATGGCAAAAGAAGTAGCGGTTCGAACGTGGAAAAAATAGAAGTAGTTTTTGTGGCCATGTATAAAAAGGCGTAATTAAGCGAAACCTGGCAAAATTTTTTAGTCAAACTACTTTGAGAATTTTACGTAGCAATACCACATTAAAATGTCTTTGATTTGATTCCAAAATCTTCTGTATTTTCTTTTTTTTTGAGCCAAAATCTGGGTCGATACGTGACATTTCGAAAGTAAAATTTTTCCATAACTCCCCGTCTACAACTGACATGATTATAACATGAGAAAACCTCTAACATGATGAGTCTATACTTAACACTAACATCATTTTAGTGTTTATGTTAAGCATTTCATGGCAGTTGTAGACTGTATGTAATAATTGAACTGATTGAGCCAATTTAGACTAGACTAATTTTTATTGAGCCAATTTAGACTAATTTTTAGTCGAATTAACTTTTGTTCTTTCCAAACTACACTGGATTAATAATTCTGGCATAAAATTGTATACGTACACGCAGCTTTGTATGTTTAGTATTTCTTTGTTTATTTTTAATTCCTTTATTAATTTTAAAGTTTGTTGGCGTGACCAACCACCCTCTGTTTTTATATTCATGTTTACACGACGGCGAACAACTAACGACTAAAATCGCTCTGCAAAAAAGAAAACACTGAACCTGTTTTTTCATAAGTGTGTATGTATTGGTTTTGTTCTGCTAATGCGGGGTTGAAGATGGATTAAAAATTATGGCAACCAAAAACGACTCTCTTCACCTCTTTCGCCTACAAACTGTCGTTTTCTGCCAGAACAATTAGTCTAGTCTAAATTGGCTCAATAATGATTAAAACAAAATTAAAATTTACCGTTAATCCGAATAACATATTGCTCTTTGAACTCTTCTTTACATACAGTCTACAACTGACATGAAATGCTTAACATTAACACTAAAATGATGTTAGTATTAAGTACAGACTCATCATGTTAGATGTTTTCTCATGTTATAACACGGTTGTTAATGCAAATGTTTTAACAAAGCTTTTATAACATGATGGTATAACAGCAAATCATGTCAGTTGTAGACGTGGAGTTAGATTACAGACCATGCAAAGCGAATTGACTAGAAGGGGTCAATCAACATATGGTGTTTTTTTCGGTGGTCGATTTGTCAAAGTTTGTATACAAACTAGTTTTTTATGTAAACAAACCAGTTTTTTTTACTAGCAATATTTTTGACAACCCGACCACAGAAGCATTGAAGTTGTAGAGTTGACCTCACCTTCTAGTCAATTCGCCTTGAGACCATGTAAGAAGATTTTGTTCAAATATCACCTCTTTTCAGGAAGATAATATTAAAGAAAACATACAATAAAAAATTCTCACAAATAAGAAATTACGTTTGCACAACTTTGCAGTCTGATTGTTCATCTAAGTGTACAAATTTATGGGTAAATTTATAAAATTAGTAAAAGCTAAATATTTCTCTATAATAATATCGTAAAATAATCCGCTTTTAATAACTTTTAAATTTTCGGTAACGGTGGACCTTTTGACAGATATGCCCATATGTACCTAAGCCCGTTTCCTCTTTTGCGAAAGTTGATGTTTGAAATTCGTTTTATAATCTTAAAATCGTTTTTTAAAACATAAAAAAATTAAATAAAAAAAATGAAAAAAAATTATTTTTAGGATTCGAACTGGCAGTCTCAGGAGAGAACTTAACAACTCGGCTACGAATGATTTTACTGAAGGATCGTTAAATTAAAATATATTGAGTCTGTGTTTGTTTCTTTATTCCCTGCAAATAATAGGACCAGTCCAAGCACGCGTGTAAAGAGTAGTCCACAAGGGACAGGACTAGTCCAAAACTAACCCAAATGTATGGAAAAAACCGGGTCTATTTAACATTACGATGTCCTAGGAGAGGACCATATAAGCCACCTTTAGACCACTAAGGAGTAGTTTTAAAACTACTCCATGGTATACTCAAGAGGATTAGTTTTGAAGTCGTTTAAAAACTAAGCATGTCGTTAAAAAACGAAGACATGTCGTATCACTACAAACACTTTTTTACGATGACATGGTCCATGCTTGCATTACATCGGACCAGTCCATGGAGTAGTCCATTTTATCAAAATGGATCAAGTGGTCCAATTTTATTTGAAGGGTTTGAGCGGCATATCATATACATCCCTGTAGGAAGTCAAACACATTTATAACTAACTTCAAACTGGTTTTTTAATAACCACATCTAGTTGATTAAGTGACTTTTTTCCTTGTCGACGACTCATTATCTTAACATGGGCATGTCATAGGCAGTAGTCAATTGGCCATCTTTGCATGACTTTTTAACTGACTACTAACTACTTATTTTTCAACCTATGTGTAATTAATTAAAAGTATTGTCAGTTTATAATAAATTATTTAAATTTAAAATTTTTGCCAAAAAAAATATATGTACATATGAACCTGCATACATATGCATATCTTTATATATTTTGTTATAGAAATAATTATTTATGAAAATTTTGCATTAAACTGCCTTAAATGATGATGTATAATAGTCCTGAAATAAATACGCCACATAATTGCTAGTACATAAACAGATTTGTATTGATTAATTTTTTAATTATTTTAAAATGTTTGTATATTTTTTTTCATTTGACTTCATGGCATGCTTGTTTTACTTATTTTGATTTTATTTGTGTTTTACGTGTGCCTTTTTGGTTGATATCTGCATGAGATTTAAACCAATTTGTAGTCATTTAAAAAGAAGTTAATTTATAGTTAGAGTTTTTTGCAACTGACTTTTTTATTTACTACAGGGATGCATTAATGTGTATGTGTATGCGTAAAACTAAACACCCCTGCAAACAATTTCGATCGAAAAATAATCTAAATAAAGTCCCCATTTAGCAAAAATCTATCGCTTTTGCTATTCAATTCTTATTGATGTAGTAGCATCGTTCGGGAAGAAGTGTCCCACTATGGTAATATTTCCATTAAGAATCTACTTAGTGTCTATATTTTATGACGAATTAGAGCGCTTTGGTAGTTGAATATCAATTGAATTTAGTAGTATCGCTTTTGGCTCTAAAAACTACTCTTTTGAAGTTAATTTATTTCTTATTGTCTTTTATAATAAAAAGTGGGCCATTTTACTATATATCTTTCATTGTTTTTGTTAAAGGAGTCAGAGTAAAATAAAAAATAGCTGAGCTGAAACTTTGACAAATATTTAAAAATCTACAGTACAGTGTTAGGGCCAATTTCACCAATTATTTTTAAATATAAATTCATTTTTAAATTTCAAAAAATTTTATATGAACATTTTCTCAACGCAAGGTGAAGTGAACAACAAAATTACGCCCATAGTTTTTCATATAATTTTGTTTAATTTGACATGAAAACCCTATTTTTAACATAAATTGATATTTAAATAAATTGGTAAAATTGTCCATTAATGTTTTAAAGTTTAAAACCTAACGTGGACAAATTTTTTTAAAGAAAGTCGCCAATTTGTTCAAACACTAACCTTATAAAAGTTTCATCATTAAATAACTAGCATATTTTTTAATACTTTGCAAAAATTATTTTATAATTTTTTTTCACAAATTTTCACTAGAAAAATAAAAACACTAATTTTTAACAAGACTTATGAAAGTCATTGAATAAACAAACAGTTCAAAAAATCACTAATATCCTTTAAAAAAGACAATAATAATTTTTTAGTTCACTTTTATTGGCTTAATTATTAAAAATGTACCCACTATACCTGAAGAGTGAGTTTGGGCTGTTTTGTGCGCTCATTTAATAAATTTGTGTACTAGAACGTGCGGTAACTTTTGAATCCAGGAAGTCTTAACTTTGAGTACAATATAACTATTTAAAATTTAACTTTTTTTACAGCATTATACTATTTCACACTCACGCACCACCGATCGTAATGAAATTTAAGTAAAAACTGCCATAACTTAGGCAAATTGCTTTTGTACTTGGTATTCACTTTTAAACCGCAATGTTAGTTTTTGCTGTTGTTGCAATATAATAACTGTTACAATTATCTGAACAACTTTTTAAAGTGACGAAAATGTATAATTTAAGAACTCATTATTCGATCCTAACGTATTTTGTTGTTGCTAAATTTCGCAAAATCTACTGTTTAACTACCAAATGTGACGAAGTAGTTTAAATTTAGTTGATAATCGAAAATTACTCTGCCACATGCTTGGAGGGACATTACAAATAAAATCCACCACTTGTAGTGAAGGGTATAAAAAAACAACAAAAAAACCACATTACCAACACTGTATTACCATAGCCACTGTATGACCGTAGAAACCAAAATTGAATTGGTTTGTATGGTATGTTTATGGCGTTTTGGTAATACAGTGTTGGTATGGTAATGTCACGTCTAATTGTACCTTTAAAGGAAAAACTTTGAGGCAGTCGTGGTTTTTTACTAATTTCTCAGCCATTTGTGAACCGATCTTGCTGAATTTTAATAGCAAACAATTCCGGACCATATGTGACATAAATGTATAATAACCTGGCCCCCATCATATATGGGGTCTTCGGAAAATCCATTTCAACGGACAGACGGACATCTTTAATTCAACTTCGCTCCTCATAAGGACCCAGAATATACTTATATACTTTATAGGGTCTAATATCAATATTATAGAAATTACAAACGGAATGACAAACTTATTTATACCCTTTTCACCACCTGTGGTGAAGGGTATAAAAAGATGTTCATATTTGCTCAGAACAATTTCGCACTACTAGCAATCATCGATTAAGATTGATCATATGTTGAAACTTCCTTAATGTTTTCTTTCACCATTATTAAAGCTGCTATTGTAAAAGTATTGAGTCGGTTACGATGATTAGTCTTAATTACTTTTTTAAAAATTTTAAACATCGGCTCATTAACAAATTTTTTTAAATGAAACACTCTTTCCCAATACTCAAAGTTTAATATTTTATTTCTGTACATATTGCGTACAGATTCAAATGATACGAAAAATGTTAGGATTATACATAGTACCTGAAGTCCTCAAAAGATACGAAAAATGTATCTTTCGTATCCTAATGGCATCACCACTAGAAAGTTCAGTGTCAAATTTCGTGCAGATCGGTCAATAACTTACCATTGGCCCCATACAAAGCCTTCTCTCGTAAAAAACTATTGTACGCACAAAACCGAAACGCTCTCAATCTGTGTTCTATTATAATAAAATTTGGTGAGTCATACTTTTATAATAAAATTTAGTCTGTCATAGTTTTATAAGACTATAAATTACTTGTGCAAATTTCGTGTAATAGGTCCCATATAAAGACCACTCCGGAAATATTCTAGCTGTAGGTGGAGGATATCAAAAATTCGGCACAGCCCAATTTGTCATTCTATTTTGTTTTTTTTTTTTTTTTATAAAATAGCTAGGAAAGTTGGAAACCTTTGTATGTATCGTATTTGAGAGTCATACATATGCCTTTGAAAAAAGCCGCTTACATATATCTAGATTTATATAAAATTTCTAAAAATGTTTAGGTTTTAGCGTTATTTAAAAAAAAATACCCCTAAATTAAATATTTTGCGGTTTTGAAGTCCGATTTGGCGGGAAATGTTCAAAAAAAGTTGGCAGCAGTGTATATGATTATACCACGGATATTGGAAACTCAATTTTTGAGAGAAGAATAAAATTTTCTTTTTAAATTATGTTGCAAGGCGAATTTACACAAGGTGAACTTATCTTGCTTCGTAAGCAACAGCTGATTACTAACCTTGTGTCAAAATGGTATACCGTCCTGTTGGTTCTGGGGAATCTTAACTAAATTCTTTAATTTTCGATTAAAATTGTGAAATTTAAAACTTTTTTAAGTTATAAAATTTCAAGCAAACACAATTTAATATAAAAACAAAATTAAATATTTCTTTGAATTTTTGACACAACGTTAAATGTTTAACAGTGTTGTAAAACGTTTTCAAAATAAGACCACCTTGTATGAATTCGCCTTGTTATGTTGTGTGTAAATTTAAAACTTTGAAGTCGTTTTATGTAAAACTTATACTTTTAAGTTATGATCAGGGTTACCGTTGGAAATTTTCGAATAGGGTCACAAAAAGTGGATTTTCTAGAAAAAGGGGTCAAAAAAAGGGCATTTCAATAAAAAATGGGTCAAGTTTTTTAAAAGCAGTATTTTCCATTTGAATAAATAAAATAAGACCAAGTTTTTTATAAACAAACGAAACATATTTATTTCAGGTAGGCAGTGCTTAAAAAAGTAAGTTTTTGTATGGAATGACCTTTACTGTTTTTAACACCTGACCAAAAGTTTGTTCTTCATCATTATAACTCATTTCTTTAATACCTTTTATGTTATGTTCCGACATATTCTTTTTTTTACCGATTTAGTGATTTCAAATAATTTTTAGGGATTGTTTCCAATTTTGCAATCATTCGCGAACTTTAGTGCTGTTCAGGATTGAAGTGATTTTTTCCTGCAAGTTTTCTGATTCTTGAATAAAGTTTTTACAATTTTTAATAAATACTCGGCTTAGCTATCATACCGCTGTTACCAAATATTTGGAAGTTTCAGCAATTTTTACCAATTTTTTTTTCATTTCTGTTAGTACAAGAGACTTTTAATCAATTTTATGGCTCTATCTTTGCAAACTCGTTTTAAAAACGGCCGCATACATAAACCTAGCTCACCTATTTTACAGGGCACTCTTAACATTGTCGATTTAAAAGAGGGCGAAAAGTTCAATGCTTTATGCCATTATTAAGGGTGAATTTTTTTTATCATAAAACTTGCTTCTTTTTAAGAGACCAACACATTTTTAAGAAACAAACACCTAATTGCATTTTTTTTTTAAATAAAATTTCACATTTTTTTTTTAAAGAAACCACCATAAGTTATTCAGTAAATAAAAAAATACTAAATTCGTATATGAGTTATGTTTGCTATTAGGGAAATTGTACTTTAATTTGTACTTTATTATCGAAAATCTAATTTAGAAGTCATAACAAATTTTTTAACACAAACTTTTTACGAATTCTAACTACCTTTTTAGGAGTTTGCGTTCTATATTTTGGTATTAAATCATCACTTGAAGTTCATTCCTCAATCTCCGCTTATTTCGAAAACAGTTGTTTAGCACTAACGATCAGCTGTGTTGACAAAAAAACAAAATGTGAGTGCCATTTCCAAAATGGGTCAAAAAGTGGCACAAAATAGGTGAAAATGATACAAAAGTATAATTTAAAAAAAGGGTCATAAAAGGTATCAAGACCGTTGAAAAAGGGTCAAATTGATACTTTAGTATCACAACGGTAACGCTGGTTATGATGATGTTGGTGCCGGTTCACACACGTCAAGTTTGACTCGTCAAGTCTTGAGTTTTTAGGAGAGAGGGGAAAAGAAATGGCGTTCTCTTTTCCCTTCTCTCCTAAAAGCTCAAGACTTGACGTGTGTGAACCAGCACTTGCACCAAATGAGAGACATGTTTTCGGGTTTGAAAAGATAGGCTTGCCAGACGTAATGTTTACAATAGAATGTGTAATTTTCTTTTTCTATTTGTACTGCTTTCTGCATAACCAATAAAGCCTAGATTACATTATCTCACAAGTCTTACGTATTCCATAATACTTTGTGAGATAGAAATCTAATGAGTTTTGATGCGACTGTCAAAAAATCTAATGTAAAATGACAGTTTGTGTTCACACCATCACACAAAGGAATTTTCGACGTCAACTAAAAAGACAGCTAGTCTCAAAATTAATTTTCAATTTTTTGAAAATTAAATTGCTTAAGCCTACCTTGGTTTGTAAAAAAAATTAGAAGAGACTGACAACCTAATAATTATTGGCATGTTTTAGATAGAAAACAGAATAAAAAGTTGTATGGTTTCTTAGCCGAACGTATTTGCAACAATTTTGATAATGAACAGGATAATTTTTAAAAAGCGTATAAATGAGTTTCTACTTTAACTTTTGGAATATTGTTGTTCAATAGTGAATACTGTACAACTAAATTGGCTGTGTGTATATCATATTAGTATGTGGCATAATACATTGGGTAAAATCAATAGTTATATTGCGCAAAAAGAAATATTGTTTAATATGTTGACAACAATGAACTATACTTAATTTATTTCCTTATTGATTAATGTGGAGCAAATCGGCAATAAAGTACTCAATAATATTGCAAATGTTATACCTATACAATAACGTTTCAGCCTAAACAATAATTAAATTAAAATCTTTTAATTTTTGACCTTAACTTAAACATTTTATTTTCTATAAAAAAAAAATTTACTTGGATTTTGCTGAAAAAATTTAAAATGACAAATATGAAGAAATAAATAGAAAGAAGTTCTTTAAATTTCGAAATTATCCGTGGTTTTACTTTCTCATTCAAATGCAACAACTGAATGAATTTTTTAGTTCTATGTTTTTTTTTTTTTTTTTTTAAAAGAGCGAAGAAAACTTCTAGTTTAAAAATTAGAGAGTGAATTAATACTAAAAACTAATCATATATATTATTTCTAAAGCACTTTTTTTTGTCGGTTGCAAATATCTCCCATGCCACCGCATCAAATTTAATGAATGATATCTCATTTTAAAGCTTATTTCTAACACTAATGACGAAAAATAATTAGAAATTGAAAAATTAATATTTTCATTGATAAAAATTATATTTTAAAATGTATTGAAGTTACTAAAATTTCTATTAATTATTTTCATTTTATGTTACAAAAATGACAACTAACGGTGCGAAATATTCGCACGGGTCATCTAGTATATAATAATTGTAATGAGTTTTTCAAGTTTTTAAAACCAGAAAATTTATAATTATATAACATTATACCTACTTATATCTGTAAGAATTTAAATCTGCTTGAATTTAAGTTTATCTTGTAATCAGTTTTTGGCCTATAAAGGCTTCTGGGTTACGTTCAGTTAAATAAATAAATAAATAAAAATAAACGGTGAAAATTACATTATTTACGAAGTACATAATGCCAGCAGTAGTCAATGTCTGTGAGTGTTATACCATGTTCACACGGACAGCAATATTTGTGTTTTGCTCTCTCATTCCTGTTTCGCGGGCCAAATATGATCGAAACGTCATGTTTTACCATACAAATTTTGAGAGCGAAACAGGTCGTTTCATATTGAAGCATGCCGCGAAACAGGAAAAATGTACTATCATCTCCAATTTTGATAATAATTATCGTTAGTTTATCTGAACTAGCTCTCAAAATAAAAAAATAAAAAACAAAATAAAAATTGATGTTAAATAAAGTGATAATTATAAAATAATATTATTAATAAAAGAATTAAATAATATATTTTTACATACATTTTAATGTGTTTTAAATAAAATCACGCAAACAACACAAAAAAAAAATGTCAAAATGAAACAAGAATGAATCGTATGAACAGCATAATTGGCAATCTAGTTTTAGAGAGCAAAACGAGTGGTTTATATACATAGTCGTAAAAACATAGCATATAATATATATATATATATATATGGGCTACTTCAAATTTTTTGAGCACCTGCTGAAACCGACATACTATGGCTCTTATTTCGTTAAGTTTTATGAATTGAAAAAAACGTTGTACAGGGTTTGGATGACTATACTTGAAGGATATGACGTGCAAAGTTTTACGTTGAAAAGTCCTCACCTTAAGAATTGGTGGTCATCTAAAATTCGAAAAATTAAAAAAACGACTTGAAACTTCCAAGAGTTTTTTCATTCATTCCGTTTTCTTTGTAATAGTTTTAAGCTTTTAGATCCAAACCCATACAAAATTTAGTCACTAGACTTGGAGGATATATCCACTAAAAAAAAAAATTTTGATATCGCTGCTGCGTGAAAAGTTGCATGGTGTTTTAAAGTGAAACCAAAATTTTCCGAATTTAGAAATTTTTGAAGATTTTGCATAGAGTTTTTGCGCCGTTTAATAAAAATGAGTTTTAAGCGCAGAATTAAAAAAACTGCGTAATTTTATAAAGTTTGAGGTGTATCAAGTTGGTGTCAGCGCACCAATAACGTATCACGGACATCACAAACTTAAAAGAAATTAGCGTAAATTTTTTAAAAATGTATCTTTTTTGCGTCTGACAATCTGAATTGCCTTTTAAGTTGGCTAGTGTATTGCGTGATGTGAGTTACTTCGTAAAGGGCACCTCCGAGGCGAAAACGCACTTTAAAATTTTTAAACGCAAAAATTTTATGAACTTTTGAAAATTTTTGCAAAAAAACAATTTATTTTTAAGCTTTTTTTTATATCAAAACATGTCATGGGCACATGTTAAGGTATCTAAATAGATTCTTCGCGACGGACTAAACTGATAAAGTGCAAAAAAAAATAATTTTTTTCAACCCTGGCGCGTGTAGCGGCAGTTTTTTCCAAACACATTTCGCTTTGTGACAACTGAAGCGCTGTATCAATTCCGCTCAAACGTACATCGAATAGAAGACTTTACTGAGCTTGATACTAAAATTGAAAACGCACCAAAAAATTTTAAGGATTTAAAATTTTATGGAGAAACAAAATGTTTCTAACCTCAAAAAGCATCCTTGTATGAAATATTTGATTTGGTTTCAGAATATACATTTTGAAATTTCTAAAATTCGTTAAAAAAAAACTGAGAAGCGAAACAAATTATGATCATAGTAGCTTTTGCTGAGTGCTTCTAAGAATAAATATTTGAGTATTACTGATCTAAATATATAATTTGGTAAAAAAATCATGAGTGGTAAAGTTTAAATGGTTAAATCTCTTAAGCCATTAGCGATAGCCAAATAGTTTTTTTCCCAAAATATTGCAAATTATGTCTTATACTAGCCGTAATTTTGTAAAATGTTTAACAATTTTAAATAAATTTTTATATGCATACACGATCAAAAAAAATTTTTTTATATTTTTATTTTCCAGTGTATTTTAAAAAGTATTCAAGCTTTTACAAATATTTTAGTGTGCTAAGAAAGCCCTTAAGTGGTATTATCCACACACGTTATCCTTTTTCAATTTTAACAAAAACTGTAATTTTTATATTTTTTTTTAATTTTTAACTTTAAACCGCAGTAAAATTTGCGCCGTGTAATAAAAATGATAAACGCGAACGGATTTCACATGCTCAAATATCGGTTTATACACACGCAAATCAACATTGATGTCAGACAAAAAAAAAAAATTAAAAAAAAAATGTCTAGGTGTCGTAAATTTTTGAAGTTGCTCATATATATATATATATATATATATATATATATATATATACTAGATGACCCGTGCGAATATTTCGCACCGTAATTTTTATCAATGAAAATATTAATTTTTCAATTTCTAATTATTTTTCGACATTAGTGTTAGAAATAAGCTTTAAAATGAGATATCATTCATTAAATTTGATGCGGTGGTATGGGAGATATTTGCAACCGACAAAAAAAAGTGCTTTAGAAATAATATATATATGATATGTATATATATCAATACATTTTAATTAATTTCATGTAAAATTCCTTTTTTCACAAAAATCATTTCATGAAAATTAAATTTAATGAACTTTAGCCTTATTAAAATATCAATATTTGTATTAATATTCATAAACGGTTCAACAAAATAACCACAATACTAATTATTGTTTTTAAAACAAAATCATCTTTAGAGCTTTAAATACTTTATAAATACTAATATAATTCTTTAATTTTATCATCAATATTTTTTGCTATTACATTTTTTATACTAAACAATTCTGTTGACGCTTTTATTCAAAATTTATGAAAATTAATTGTATTCAAATTTTTCCAATTTAATATTTTTTATTCAAATAATATTAAAACAAGTAAGAAAGTATAGTCGGTCAAGCCCGACCATATGATACCCTACACCATAGTATTTAAAAACACATCATGCTTATGTGTCCATATAAATATAGATTTATCTATGTTTATAAACTTCATGAAAATCGGTTTGAAAGTTTGTGAGAGGCAGAAATTGCCCCCTACCTCCCCTCGTGGTCCTATTTTTTAAAAAATGCATCCCTTTTGTGTCCATAAAGATATGGTTCTACATATGTATATTTTAAATTTCATTAAAATCGGTTTGTTTGTTTCTGAGAGGAAAAATTTCTCCCTATCTTCCCCCGTGGTCATACGATTCGGCCCATTTTCAATAGGCTTGGTCCTTGTGCCAATAAGAACCTATGACCCAAATTTCATCATATTATCTCCAAAATTGCGACCTGTACTTTGCGCACAAGGAAAGTGATTCTAAGACGATCGGTATACTTTAAGGTTCTAGGACCAATATTTTAAGGCGTTACACACATCAGCACAAATGCATAATACCCTCTCCACTATTGTGGTGTGGGTATAAAAATTTTATTCGAAAATTTTATACTCACATATTTGTAATTCTTGTTAAATTTTTGAAATATGTACATAGAAAACATTTTACTTAATAAAATGTGAATAAAGCTAAAATTATAATAAATTTTTTCGAAAACAATCAAAATATTGAACATTTTATTTATTTTAAAATAAATGAATTATCTTAACATTTCAGTGCAAAAATAATAATTTTATTTTTGCTAAACATAAAACAAAATAATTTTATTTTTTATTTTATTCATATTTAACAGCTATGATTTTAAGTTAATAAAATAAAAAAATTTTTAATAGTTTCTACATAATGCACTGCCTTTTTCTACATGTACTGCTTTTATATGGCAAGCCTGAATGTAATCAAATATATTTTTGTTTTACTTAATTTTCTACTGAAATAAACAAGGGGCTAATATATTCATAAAACAAAAACAACATTGTAATAAGCAGAAAGAAACACAAACCCAAAGAGAATGACACAAAAATATATAAGCCGACAAAAAATAATAACACTGTGTGTGGGGAAAATACATGGTCACAATAGAGTTGCCATTATATAAAAAAAGATTCGTGTCTGTATCGGGAGGTTTTTAGAAAAATCCAAAGTTAAACTTAAAAACTGGTCTATTAACGCTGGGTCTCCACGTAGCAATTTTTATTGCTAAGTACAAGCAATAACGTCGGCAGAACAATGACACAACCATGGAGCAATGATTGCTGATTATATTGCTGGAGAACACTTGTTATTGCTTTGCCATAAATTTGCAATTTTCACCTCGAGTAGTTGTATAAAGTTTTGTGGCTGTATTTATAACAAATGTTTTATGTTGTGTTTTTAAGTGATTGTTAAATTTTCTTTTTTAAATTAATTAATTAAATTAATAAAATAATTAATTGTAATTGTCGTAGCTGTGTTTTGTATTGCTTTTTTGTTTATTTGCGTATAAAAAATACCTAAAACTTGTATTGTTCTATTGAAAAAATAAAAATATACAAAAAAAAAACAAATTCGTCGTTTGCTTTTGTTGATATTGACGTTTATTTAAAAATATAATATATAAAAACTTTTTCTGTATTTTGTTGAAGTATTTTTTCACTTGATTTTTTAATAAATAAACACACTAATAAATAACCAACCGTAAAGAGAAATGAAATGTCAGATAAATTACAACTGATTTGACAGCAGATTGCTAAGCAATAATTGCTCAAGAAATAAGAAGAGCAATCATTGCGCAATGGATTGCCACTCATGGCAATATGCGGTCTATACGTCGCAAATTTTATGGAGCGATCAAATTTGACGTTTGCCGCAATAAATATTGCTACTTGGAGACCCGGGGTAAAGCCGACGATGCACTATCCTTTTCAATCGTACAGTTTGTCAAAAAATCGTGTGTGATCATAAAGTATGATAGTGTGGCTTAAAAATGAAATTCATTGAACGTGGTTCATGGGGCACAAAACAGGGTTGCATTGTTTTAGTTAATTCTTAATCATTTTTCATGTTTTGTGCAAAAAGTTGTAAAAACTTACAGCCGTATTCATAAAAAGTTATTTATGATTAATTAATCGTTTTTAAGCAAAAATTGCTAAAGTTGTATTCATAAACGAAAAATAGTCTTTTAAACCTTTAATAAACCATTCGTAAAGTAAGAAAATTTATTGTTGGATTTGCCCTTCTTTTAACCAAAAATAAAATTACATTTTGACAAGTGTTTGCATTTAATGATATTATTTTTGTGAAATATGTTGAAAAATAATGAAAAAATGTTTTATTTATTAATATAGATATGTTAAATTAATTTTACTTAATTTTTTTTATTTTAGACAACCAATTTAAAGTTATATTGTTAATTATTCAAAAAAATTTATATGATTTAAATGAATATGTTCAGGGCCAAATGCAGATATTCTCTTTAATTATTTATTAGATTATTGCAACCAGTTGTTTTTTTGTTAAAAACAACAAATTATCGTTCAAAAATATTAAAAAGCAAATAAAATAAGCAAATCATAATAAAAGCGGTGCTAATAAGAAGTAAACAAACTTTTTATTCGAATTCTTTCTTATCGTATATATAAAAAAGGTTCAAACAAAAGTTTTCATGATACCTTTCGGCAACATTTTGTTCAGAAACTCAAATAATATGTAGTTTTATTTGATAACAACAATTTTTAAGCTCTACAATTAAGAAAAAATTAAAAAAAAAATAATTTTTCAAATTAATTTTTTAATGGAATATAAGACTAGATGTATAATTTAATTTTTGATATTAAAAAATATGTATTTCAATGATCATTTATGCAATAAATTTTACCAGATCCTACCCACCCCTGATCTCTCAATGTTATACGTGAATTTATCATGATTTTTGTGCTTAAAATAGCACTTACAGCAGACTCATTAAAATATAAATTTCGTTAAAAAAAAGTTTATATTCATTAGTTAAGAAATTAGTTTGAGAAATGTAATGCATAAAATTATAATTTGTTTTGTTTAAATAAATAAAATATAATAATAATACTGGAAAAACTGTAGCGTGCATTGTGAGGCGTGCGTCACAAAGGGTTCAAGGCTTTTGTCAAGAAATCACAACATTTTTTGACTGCGAATAAGTGATTTTAGAATTCTCTTATAGTCATCTTTCTTTTAGGAATCAGATTTTGTATACCTTTTGATGCAAAGTTCGCTAAAATTAGGAAAAACACACTTCAATCTTTGAAGTTACTTCCAATTATTTCGCAACAGATACCTGCTAAGAAATTATGATATATGACATTCGTAAGTACATATTAATGCCACTAAATACTATATATAAGTTGAAGCTATCTCTTTTAAAAGACCAAAAAATGTTTATATTTCAATCAGAAAACGCGTGCGAATATAGCGTTCGTCACCCAGAATTTGCCCATATAGAATATCATTTGAACCGAATAGAAGTTTCATGCATCACTAGCAATAAAATGGCAGCAGATATAAAGAAAGTTGCTAAACATAAAATCTCTACAAACAGTTAATAGTAAAAACGCTGTTAATGTACGTTTATGAATACAAATTTTTATAGAAGATTTATAAGACAAAAAGCGTTTGATAGTTATTACATACTATAAGCTTAAAATATGAACTTTTTATGAATATGGTTGTTAGTTTTAAGAAAAACTATATGTTTATACCTAAAATTATACAAACATTCTCTTTTCGTTTTTCTAGAAAAAAAAATTTGTGTCATTTTTATGCCACAATTTCATACTTTATGATATATATATTTTTAATAATGAATATACAATAGTTTTGAAGCGTATAAATAATATTCTTTATTATTTTTACTTTTTTTAATTTCTCTCTTCAAAAAATGTCTTCGAATACTTTATTTTAAATGGCAGGGCAACTCTATTTCATCTTGATTAAAATCTCTCGCACATACCACTCTCTTTCTGTGAACAACACCTCTCTTTGTCTCTGTCTGTCTGCTATTTTCCAAGGTACATTAACACAAGGTAGACTCATCGGGGAGTGTAGACATGCTGCTCTATAAAAATAAGCGAGTGGAACCGAGTTGTCAAAATTGTTTTCATATAAAACACATGCACACATGTACAAATTTTGGCTCATGTACACGAAATTTGACGTTTGGGTACCAACTGGGGTAAGCAGCTGACAAACATATGGGCCAACGAGTTTACCTTGTGTAAATATACCTTGCTATTTTCTACACGGGTGGTTAAAAATTATACTGACAGCAATTTGGCATATACAGAGTTGCAGTCAAGGCGCGTAGACAGCTAAAAATTCAGTTCATCGATTATTGTATTACTGGGAAAATTTTATATAAAAATATAATTTAATATCAGTTGAAATAAATTATAACAACTACATTTAAAAAAAAACTACAAATTAAATAATATAAAGCAAAATTTATTGGAAAAAACATGTATTTTAAACAAGTGTAATACATCTTACACAAAAACTATGAAATAAGAAAAAAATTAAAGGAACTTAACAAATAAAAGAGGTCGTTTTGTGGCTGTTTGAAAAAATATAATAAATACATAAGAGTTTGTATGTGTGAGTGTGTTGAAAATAAAGAAAGATTAAAAAAAAGAAAACGTAAGAGGAGAACGAGAAAAAGATTAAAAGCAAACGACCAAAAAGAGCATTTTTGCTCTTTCCCACTCATCTAAAACATATTAGAATGTGTGAGTGTGATAGCTGTCATTTATTTAATGCAGCCACAATTAAAACAACAATAAAAAGAAAAAACCAAATAACAACTAAAAGGGAAGAGTGCAAATGTCAAGCAAATTTCTACAAACAAAAAAACATCAACACAACAACAAACAGCTATAAGAATAACAATAGCAGAGAAATCAAAAGTAAAGTTTTAAGCTTAAAATATAAACAAAATGCATACAGAAACAAATACAATGTTAAACAACAATATGCAACACCAACAGCTCTACATGAGCCATTTGTCCCAAGATCATCTTATACCCGAAACACATAACCAACATCTTTTTAACACTTTGCCCTCCACAATAGATACTGCATCAACATCCTTGAGCGAAGGTCTTTATGCTCCTGCAACACCCCAGCAACACTTGACGTCAGAGTGTCTCTCACAATACTATAATAATGCAACGTCAAGGCATGGTTGCCCAACAACATCCTCGTCATCGTCTCCATCCTCCTCCAGTGCAAGTTCTTCCTCAAATGACAGTCATTATTCCCGCCCTAATTCCTCAGCACAGCAACACTGCAAGAACAATGACAACAACCTTAACCGAAATGCGGGAATACTGGGTGTAAATTTACGTGTAACGGGTCAATGCAGCCAAGGAGGTCGAAAATATATGGAGGATTACTTTTCCGTAGCCTATCAGCAGTCGGAAAATGTCACAGACTTGGAATATGCTTTTATTGGCATTTATGATGGTCATGGTGGTGCCGAAGCAGCCAAATTTGCTAAAGAACATTTAATGATGGAAATTATCAATCAGAGACTATTTTGGTCCGATAATGATCATGATGTTTTGCGGGCTATTCGAGAGGGTTACATTGCCACACACTATGCTATGTGGAGACAACAAGGTATGTTTTAAAAATAGTTTTACTTTCATTTCAATAGCTGCCTATATTGCAGTTTTAGTTTTTAGTGTTCAATAATTATGTAGTTGTTTTTAAGATTTACAATAAATTCCGAGAAGACTTCATTTCGAATATTTCAGAAAATGTAAATTCCAACCTATTATACATATGTATATTAATCGAATTAATATTAAAATTTTTTCTAAATTTTCACGGTATAACTATTACACAAATTTTTAATACAGCATAGGTAGGCAATTTTATTGTCTAATAGGTATACAAGTTGCACAATAACAAGAATTTTATTGGTTAAAATATTTTAATTGTTGCAGTCTAATTTTAAAGGCATTAATTAATTGTTATCAGGTATGTGATGGAAGTCGATATTAAAAACGAAACGATTTGAAAACGAAAATATCGTTTTCAGTATCTTTTAACATGGATGTTAAATACATATTCCTCTTATTTTTAGTCTTTATACTTTTAAATTTTATATTATATACCTACGTTAACTGAAGTGTATCCTGAACGAAAATTTAAGACTATAATTCCGAAATGAATTTTAAAATCCCTCGAAATTCATCACACCTTTAAAAACGTTCGTTTTGAAATCGATCGATTTTCATCACATACCTGTATATGGGCATTTTCAGCGAAAAGTCTACTTTTATAACGTAACGCCCGCAAGTACTTAAAATTGTTGCTCAAAAAAGTTTATAAGTATAATTTACTATCTTAAGTTTTGAGGGATTACATTTGAACAACATGAGCTAAAATACAAGTAGACTTTTTGTTGGAAATGCCCATTTGTATGTACGTACATGTAACTACCAGAGATGTACATGAATGTCACTCAAATTACAAATTTATGTTTTTAAAAAAAGTGGAGACTGATAGTATATCATTCAACATCAAACAAACGAATGTTGCCAATGCATGATTCACCACAACATGCGTTTTGATTTCAAATGCATGTTCTTGCTTGCAAATTCGGGGTTTTTCATACTATTTGCAAAATTATTGAACTGTTATGATTGTTATATGAATGTGTTTATCAATAAAGTTCTTATTTTATAGAATTAATTTTACATAGTCTAGGTTCTGAGTTTATTAAATGTAAAGAGTAAAAATAAAAAGGAAAATGAAAAATTAGCAAATTAAACTTTTTTAAGGGTATTATTTGTCAATTTTTTATTGAAAGAACCATTTGAATGCTTTGCAAAAAATTAAACCACAGCAAGAATTTTGATTGGTTAGGTATTTCTGAAAAAAGGATTGAGAAAATAACAATCAATTGTTAAAACAAAAACAATGCAAGCAATATGATTAGCACAGGTTGTTGTTGAAAAACAAAACAAAAGCATTAAAAGTATGAGACACAGCAAATGGGAATCTACTCATGTATATACATAGATCTCTGGTACCTACACACATTTAAAGTCAATATCATCCGAATGCTCGAACTTTTGTAAATAGGAAGCAAACATTCTTGTCATAGAAATAACGACAATATGATCAGGACCGTTAATATAAAATTAAGCAAACTTAGTGAAAAAAAGAGCTTTTATTTTTTATCTTGGTGGTATTAAAGTTTCCACATGTTCAAGGCTCTGTTAAAATGTGTTTCACTACAGTAAAAAACATGTTTAATAAATATTTCACTGGTGTTATTCGCAAAGTCTCAAATTTGCTTGTTTTTTTGTGTTCAGATAAGAAAGCAGCGAGATTTAAAACTCAGGTGTTGCTGATTTAGCAATTCTTCGGCGTTGTTTATTGAATTCCAAGTTGTTTCGATGCAAAGACGATTGTCCTGGGATAGTTCAGGTTAGATGATTTTGGGAATTTAAATTTATAAACTGTTATGATAATAATTTTATTTAAAAAACATACATACATACATATTATCAATATCTAAAAGTTTTTTAAATCTTAGCAACGTTTAAGAAAACTGTATTAATAATTAAATTCTTAAATCCAATCCTAAAAGATCAGGTTTTGAATGGAAATTTTATTTGTAAAAAAATCAAGGGGTAATTGGTAGTATGATCTTTCAAAGTTCTATTGGAATTTAGCTAAGTACAGTTCAGGGGACAAATTACGACATCCGATATCGATCGAAATTCCTATTTAAATTTATATTGTAGTTTTTATCAATATAACTTGGCGATAGGTTTTAAGCATTACTTTTGGTAATACTTTTTTAAACTTTTGGATAATTACATTAAACTTTGATTTCGTTTTCGAAATTCCTATTTAAATTTGTATTGTAGTTTTTATCAATATAACTCGGCGATAGGTTTTAAGCATTACTTTTGGTAATACTTTTTTAAACTTTTGGATAATTACATTAAACTTTGATTTAGTTTCGCTTTAGTTAACTTCGTAACTGCTTCTGTATGGTGGTATGATCTTACAATAATGTAAGGTCTGGCAATGAGTTAACAATATACTGCCAAAGAAAAAGGTTTGCTCTTATAATGGACCGTCAATGCTTTTTCTGACAACGTTGTTAAACAAAAATGCCCGTTCAGACGATTGTAAAACATTTTTAGTAAGAACAAGGATAACATTAGAGAAACATGGGTCGCAGATAAAATCACATTTTGTTGCAGCCGTTACGTGACAAAAAATACACTTTTCTATGGAAATGCCCATATACATAGGTATGAACAACATTTTAGTTTTTTTAAAGTCGATTATATTAAATTCAGATTTTGAATTTTAATTAGATTTCATAGATTTTGCAAATTATTAGTTTTACTATTTACTCCATTACCTATAAGTTTTTTCATTATTTTTTTATATATAGTAAACTGAGTTTAAGTTTTTTAAATCCTACTGCTTTTGCTTAAACTCAGTTCAAATATAGCTTAGGTTAAGAGTTTGACTTAAAGGTACATTTTACATATCGACCCCTAACCGCGAAAATAACGTAAGCACCAAAAATCAAATTTAACAGGAGAGAGCTTTTTTATTTTATTTCATATAAATTTTGTATGAAATTTGTCGCTTACAATAAAATTGTAAGCTATAAAATAGTAACGGTACCTTATGTGACCATGACATTTTTGGAGATGCAAGTGTTGCCAATAAAGTAATTTATTAAAAAAACGAAAATTGAAAATCATGTTGCTTACGTTATTTTCGCGGTTAGGGCTCGATATGTACACAAGTAATAACTTTAATTCGAAAAGTGTACATATTAAATTTGCAGCTACATAAATTGTACAAAATAAAATGAACTCATTGCTTAAAAAAAAAAAAAATTCATCCAAGACATCACCCTCTCTACAATTAGCGTGACATTAAGTTCTTTTTCTTATTCTCAAATTTATATTTTCTCTTTATCATCAATATTCTTAAAATTTCAACAATTACTGTTTCCTTTTTTTCGGAATGTTGTGCATTCAACACATCTCAATCATAGACCACAACCTTTTTAGCTGAAAAAGAAAAGAAAAAAAAAATAATCAACAAAATCATTTATTACTGCCAAATTATATTTGTCATGCTTTTCTTTATCTTCTCTACAATAATTTTTAGTTCATGCATATACACGATTTAAAAATATCACCGTCATATATTCACATACATAGTACATTAGTATTTATATTCCCAAAGTTGATTTTTGTTTGTTTATTTATTTTTTGTCAGTATGTGTATGTTTTGTTAGCAGAAATTTTACACAACAACATCAAGAAAACACAAAAATCGAATTTCACCACCACCATGGAATTGAAAATACTCGTAAAACTTGCATCTGGTTTATTTTTATTGCTGCTTCTTCTTGTTGTATTGGTGTGGTTCATTTCTCTATTAGTGTATTTAATTTTGTTGATTTTCTACAATTTTTAAAACTACTTTAGCAAAAATGTTGAAATTGTACACAGCGCTGGTTTTTTATTGTATTAAATATTTTTTCTTTAATATGTATGGGCTTGGTTAAATTAACATGTACAGTGGATCAATAAAAACGTCCACTTTCCACAAATAACAACATATCGCCGTTTGTAATTTATTGTGTTCTATAAAACATATACATAGGTAGGTAGGTATGTAAAATATAACCATATTGGTAGAACACAATAATTTACGAACGACGATATGTTAATGCTCTCAAAAACAGCTCCCGTAGCCGTATTCTGTAATTTGCTTAGCTAATGCTAAATCTCGATCGCTAAAATGCCTTAGAGAATTCAACACTTAAATATTTAAGCGATGACATTAAAAGCAAAAATTCCGGCGAATTTAATTTTTATGGCATTCCCAAATTTAGTAATGCACGTTACAGAATGGCATTCGTAGCCAACCATATAAACGAAGACTGTGTGGTGTTTCGAGAGCATGTCCACTAGGGGTATAACCAAAATAAGAACCTATCATTACGGTATGGGCAATGTTATATTGATATTAAAAATCGATATCAGGGGTCATTTCGGTCCAAAAACCTTCGGCACCGAATGGAATTTCTAAAACACCAAACACCATTTTTTTTTTTTTTTTTTTAATTTTTATTACAAAGTAAAAAACAAGCTTAATTAAATAACTTATACATTCATAAAAAAAACACGAAATGCAAAGACCAGCATGGCTTTCGACGTTAGAATAATGGATTTCCTGTAAAACTGAAAAAAATTATAGGGGGGTGTGCTGGAAATCGCAAACGCAAAACGCAAGAAAGTCGTTTTTTAGTACGATTTCTGTAATAAAAGAATTTTATGACAAATATTATACAAACATTTCTCTATTAAACAGAATTTTATAACAAAAACTATAAAAATTTGATTAAAAGTGTATTATAAACAGCCTCCAAATTCTTGCGTTTGCGATTTCCAGCACACCCCCCTATAGCTAAAACTTCATCGCGATCGGTGCCGAACCTTTTTGAACGCTCGCGAAAAAAGGAAGGCACATTTCTTCATATTTTTTTATGCACTATCTCACTATGATAGGTCCTTTTTGATATTTGCAAAAAAATGCAAATGGTTATATCCCTAATGTCCACTGATATACAAGTGCAACATACGTACCTTTTGTGTTGCATCGTTGTCATGGTAAAACTGAAATGTTTTATTTTAGCTAGTAGTTGCTTCGACATTGCACCAAATTTTCTTTGTATAGCAAGTTCTTTCTTTCTAGAATGCCGTCTATTATATCCTGTTTCCCAACTCCAAAATCCGAGATACACTCCCATACTAGCAGCAAACCGTCTCCATACTTTTTAGTTGTTTTTAAATTGGTTTCTTCTAGTTCTTCGTTCAGCTTTCTATATATAGAACCGTCCGTTTGATCTAAATAAACTAAATTTTCTTTTGTCATGAAATGATAATTCATTCCAGAACGACATATCCATGCTTTTATACTTTTTTTTTGAAAAATATATTAGTACTGTTACTTTTTACGAGCGACTACCATAATAAACATATTTTCTCAGGACAAATCTTACAGTTTCTAGATTGCAGTTTGTATTTATGTGTTGATAATAATAGATGGCATCATGGACTAACTGGTACCTATTTATTCTGAGACAAAATTTGATGCAGTGCGTCGAAAAATTAGGCATTTAGTAATTTGCAGGAAGTACTTTACGAATTACTTAAAATTTTGAATTGTTTGATTTCTTCATGTTATAGGTATATAGTGATATATAAATATTATTGTAAAATAAAAATTTAAAAAAAAATTTGTAATCCAAAATTTAGAAATTTTTGCAATTTTCATGTTTGTCCGACTATTTCATTGATCCACTGTGCCTATTTCTATTGTATTTATAAAAGTAATGTATGTACACCTCGTTGCTGAAAAATACAGACAAGGGCTAAAAAAATCGATTTTATAAATATGTACATACATACCTACATAAAAACTGAAAAAAATTGTGAAAAACTAAATTATTTTAGCAAGTAAACCTGTACACTTCGAAGTTAAGAAATAAGCAGCAGAAAAAAAAAATTGTAATTTATTTTTATTAAATATTCAATTTATAAGAGAAAATATTAAACCTTAAATGTTAAATGAGCAAGTGTATAAAAACACTTAATGATAGTTGAGTTGGTAATAATTTGCCTGAGCTAATGTTTATAACGCATAAAAATGACGAGTCTCGCAACCAAAACAAAATTTATCACAATATTCTCTTATGTAAACGTTAATATCGTTGCCAAATTTTGTTCAAATAGGCCTATAGTTGACTATAATTTTGATAGAAAAATTCTTAAAAATGTCAGGGCCCAGAGAAAATAAGAAAAACTCGTTTGGAAGTACCTATGCAACAGACAACAGCTCGAATATGTAAATATAATAGCTCTTGAGGATTGTTCCTACATGAATAAATATCATGAAACCAAGAATAACAGATAGCCAAGGCGAATTCATACAAAGTATTTTACATACAACACTGTAAAATACGTTAACGTTTTGTCAAAATAATAAAACACTGTTCAGGAATTCGCCTTGCACTGTAGTAAACGATTCAAACAAATATTTAAATTTGTTTTTAATTTTTAATTGTATGTTTTGAAATGTAATAATTTAAAAACGTTTTAAATTTCATAATTCTAAGGTAAAATTATAGATTTTATAAAAGATTCCCCAGAACCTCCAGTTATCAGCTGTTGCTTA
This sequence comes from Pollenia angustigena, assembly GCA_930367215.1. NCBI lineage: Eukaryota > Metazoa > Arthropoda > Insecta > Diptera > Polleniidae > Pollenia > Pollenia angustigena. Next base: position 26,788,474 of record OV884059.1, read on the forward strand.
TGTAGCAAGCTTAGGTCACCTGATGTGAATAAGCCCTGAAGATAGTTAAACACACACATTCGGGCATGTTCTACAAATCGAAATGAAGTGGATTTAAAATCACACAAATTTTGAAAACGAGCCTGTAAAGAAAGTTCATAAAAATTTTCCCTTTGATATACTTTATACTTTGAGTACCAATAATCTTTAAAAGAACCACTGTTAAAAACAGGAAAAACTATAGTCATTTTGCAAATAATTGAGTTCAAAATATCATTCGATTTCAATTCCACTTAATTTCGATTTCTAGAACATGCCTGATTGTTTCCGTTTGGTGTTTGCCACTAAGCAACACAAGTATACTCCGTACCTAACAAATTTAGTTTTGTTTTCAAAAAATGCAGACGCCGATAGTGCTGCGGCAATTTTGTTGCTTTTTGCTTTAAAAGGAGAAAAAATATAAAATAAAGTAAAGAATTTAAAGTAAAAAGTGATTGAAACATCGAGCTGTATAGTGGCAAGCAATACTGCTAAACAAATTGAGTTTACTATTTAAAATGATTTTAATGCTTCTTTTTCAAAGTCATCACTCTGCAAAGTTCTCGCTGAAATTAATACATTTAGCATTAGACGCCATAAAAGGTTTGACAAATATCCAACATGTCTGCCAAATATTAAAAAACATCCCAATTAACAACACAAAATATTTGTACAAACCTAAAATGTTGACATGTTTGCCAAGCTATTTGTGTGGTTTATTATGCCCTTAAAGCGGATTTCAATTTTTAAAGCATTCTATTTATGCGCATCCAGTCAATTAGCACAAACATCATCAAACAAACACGTATATTTGGTATGCTGAATGTTTGTTCAACATTTAAATTGCTTTACTACAGTGACGTAAAAATTAGTTTCATGACTAAATACCTATAAGACAAAGTTCGGGATACATAAATAACTCTTGATCTGCTTAAAATCATATTTAAATTTCTATACCATCAGGCTTGACTGACTCTACTTAATTTGTTTAGAGTATTTTTTCTCGAAATCGCTTTTGCTTTAAAAATTGCTTGTTTAAAAAAAATCGAAATAAATACCTTCCTAGCTATAAATGTTAACGGGTTTTTGTTTGCCACCAACTGTTATAAGACCTCTATTTCGTATACCTATTTGTATAAATTTTTTTCAACACAGCAAATAGTCACGTATAAATTGTGAGAAATTGAATAAAAGAGTAGTAGATCTTTTTTAAATAGCTACAAACAAAATGTAAGAGTTGCCACGTCACTTACAATACCTTAACGAAGACAAAACTTTTTATAACGTTATCAATATTTTAAAAAATTATTTAAAAGACCTTGATGAAATAAACTAAACACACCATTAAATCCAAATAATTTTAAATGCATGGTAGCTGGGGCAACCCTAAATATTGTGAAATTTTATTTTGTGTTTAAAATATCTCTCAGCTGCCACCACAATGGAATATTCCCAGATTGCCATACCGTTCGCTTGCTGTTTTTACTAGAGCTAGCATGCTACCTACATACAATATTATTATTTCAATATAAAAAAAATTTCTGTACTGGTTCGTTCGTTCGTTTTTGTTCCATTTGCTTTTGAATCTTGTAGATACAATACACCACCACCATATCGCCATTATTGCCCGTCAGTCACTCAGCCATACCCAAGTGTATTTAATTTTCAACCATTGCCAGATGAGAATTATTGTATATTCCCTTTTGTTTGTATATTCGTTTAAATATTCCGTTTCTCTTTTTTTTCTTCTTCATTCAATTTTATATCTATAGCTACATTTGTATATTATAATGTGATGTAAAAGTTGTTGTTTGTAAAAGTATTAGTACCAAGTTGAAAAAAAAAACTACCTTAGTATGGTGGTGGTTTTGTTTTTTGTATTGAGTTTACATAAGCCAGTCACTTTAGCTGTCATACCCAAGTATTTTGTAGCAAAGTATACTTTTTGTAGTATCTATATGAACAAATAAATGAACGACATGAATGTATTATATGACTCAGTCATGGTTATACTGAAATTTTGCTGTATATATTTTTTTATAACAGCAAAATAAAAAAAATTAGATGGATACAAAAATTTTGTTTTATCCAACAGGAAATTGTTGAAATTTTCTTTACGGATTTTTTTTAAAATAATAGGTATCTAATTATGTTTTTTAATTTAATTTAACTGATATTTTATTACCTATAGGTAGGTATTTATATTAAAATATGTACATAACTATTTTCATTATTAATAGATTTTAACGTTAATTGCTTGCATCCCAGTTTTAGGTTGTTTTTAAAATGTTTATTAGCTCTTGCTGTGTTGCTTGGTATAATCATCTACCAGGTACTCTCGAAGCGCCATCTGACTATTTTTTCTTTGCTTTTTATTTTTGTGTTGTATTAGGAACTGTCAAGTGTTGTTGACGAACATAAGTATACTGTAATAACATAAACAACATTTAACAGTTCCTTAGCAAAACAACAATCAAAAGCCTTGGGTGCGTTCGTAAATGCATCACTGCGCTGCATCAGAAAAGCAAACTTTTTTAATCGCGATATAAGAATAATTTTAATTTTTTTTATTGTTTGGCTATTAATTTTACAATTTTTTGGTCCGTATTTACTTCACTGATAAATATACATATAACCATTTGAAATCACTGATGCAGCGCAGTGATGCATTTACGAACGCACCCCTTGTTTTTTATTGAACATTTGTTGTAGCTTTAAGCATACCTGGTAGATGATTGTACCATGCTGTTTTGTTCGGTGATTTTAAATTCACCTCAATTTATCTGTTTTGATTGTTTTTCTTTAATATCATCCTCTCTAATGTCAAGTGTATTAATATTCCCAATACAACAATAAAAACATTAAAAAAGGCACAACGGACAACGCTCTGGCATTAAAGTTATAAGCAAAAGCAACATTATTAGTTTCGTTTGTTTTGATTATCTTAATTTGCCGCTTTTAATTGAAAAAGTAAACAAAAGCAATAATGCCATACCTACCACCCATTGTTAATTTATCGAAGGCCTCAATTAAAACAAATAAGAGGTAGGGCAAGTATCTCTAAGTTTGGCATGTACCAGTAAGCATTTTTTCTTTTAAACAGAAATAGGGTCCCTACATTATAAAATAGCATCAAGTTATTCAATAAAATTTACTCTTCTCTTGTAATAATTTAATTCGAATAAGTTGAGTATTTTTGCCAAATTTTATAGACGTTTGTAAAGTTAGAAAGTCTATTAAATCAAGGCGAATTTACACCAGGTGAACTTATCTTGCTACGTAAGCAACAGCTGATTACTAACCTTGTGTCAAAATGGTATACCGTCCTGGTGGTTCTGGGGAATCTTAACAAAATTTTATAATTTTCGATTAAAATTGTGAAGTTTAAAACTTTTTTAAGTTATAACATTTCAAAAAAAACACAATTTAATATAAAAACAAAATCAAATATTTGTTTGAATTTTTTACACAACGTTAAAATATTTTACTGTGTTGTAAAACGTTTTTAAAATAAGACCACCTTGTATGAATTCGCCTTGTATTAAATTTTGTCATAAAAGTAAAAAATATACAAAAAGTAAATATTTTATTAATTTTGTGTTGTGCCGACCCGACCCTAGGAACAAAATTGGGCGCCGATCACTGGTAAATCAGCATTTTTCTCTTGCCTCTGAGATAACAGAAAATAAGTTTAAAACAAGTTAACCCAGTAGTCGGCATGATTTCTTATGAGGATCTCATGACATACCGACTATAGGATAGCGTTGTCCTAAAGTTGACATCAGTTTTATGATGTGTGTGAAGATAAAATCCAATTTAACTAGCAAAGACACAACTCACAATGTTTAACATTGCTTATTTTGCAGTTAACAGAGACATATGTAATAGAGACAAAAAATCATGGTTTGAATGACTACATATTTTGGAAAAATATAGAGTTGCACACATATAACACCATATAGGAATGGTAGCTCAGACGATCATGAATACAATTCCAAAAGTAACATTTCTGAAATAAATTCGGAATAAGAGAAAATTAATTTTGAAAAAAGTCATATACAGTAGTATTCCTGTTTAACGAATCTTCGATTCTGCGAACATCGCATTTAACGAACACACAATTTTGCTCCATTGCACCTTACCTTACCTGGCGTTTCCACATGCAAGTACAAGTTCGAAAAACTCAATACAGTCACACTTTTTCACTAACATTCACACCATTTTTGTTCATTCAGCCAATCGGCTGTTTCCTCAATTTTTCGTTGATAATACGTATACACTACTTGCAAGTAATTACTTGCATGTGGAAACGCTGGGTTATATAGCGAACAAAAAATATTTTTTTGTGCTCAATTTAGCGAACAAATAAGATTCATAATTTTAGTTTAAAAAAGCATAGAGTAGCAAAAAGTTGTTATGCTGAATGATCAGTAAAATGAATACAAGAAAGAGACTTTTTAAAAGAAAAACTAAAAATTGTGGATGATTACCAAAATGGATTGCAAGTTGTGGATTTGTGCAAAAAGTAACAAGAAGTACAAACTTTGGAATTAAAAATAGGAAAGCCATGAAACAAGGTGAATTTCCAAGAATGAAGAAAAAACTTTTTTCTTGGTTTTTACGACAAAGACATTCATACATGCATTGTTCTAAAAAAAACAAACATTACTCGACAAATTTTTTATGTAAGATTTTCAAGGAAATAAAAAATGAATTTGAACTTATTTTTCATTAAAATAATTTTAGGTTTCACGCTACCAGAGTAATGAATTGTACCTTTTTTAATTCTTTTTAATATATTATACAGAACTCAAAACATATTTCAAAATAAACCACAAATAAAACAGTTCTAGTTATTTATTTATTCATAACATGGGTACTAGACATAAGTATGGCATATAACGAACTTTTCAGTTTAACGAACAGGCCTGACAAAGTACATGAATTGCGATGCGAAAATCAATTCGTTGCGAAAATGCATAAATGCGAACAATTGCTATTCTGTATTGCGATATTCGCAAAGTTTTTTTTTAATCGCATTTCAAATGCGAAAAGGTGACAAGTCGGTATTCTACATTGCGAAAACAAATGTCAAATTCGCAAAATTTATTCGACAACAAAATAGCATTCGCAAAGTACAAACATGTTAGTGAAAGATAATATTTTATTTATTTATTCATCATATCTTTATTATTTAATTCAGAGAAGCAAGCAATAAGACCACCAAACCGCGTCAATTTGAAATAATGATAGAATATATTAATAAGCACAGCCAATTGGCCCGAGGCCATTTGAAAACACCAAATGCACGTCAGCCGGCAAATACTTTGTGTCAAACGTTAACTGAAGAACAAAATATCAATGGACCACTTATTAGAGAAGCTGCAGGATGGAAAAAGTATGAAATATATAAACCAGTTCAAAAATATTTGACTTTAACTTAAATTTTAATAGGTTTGTTCCGATTTTAAAAGTACACACAAAACATTTTCATTTTCTGCGTCGTCGAACCACAGTGCCACAAAATCCCTTTTTATTATTTTTTTTTTATTACAGAATGTTCTAAATAAATTGTTTAAACAATTTTCACAGCCAAACACATTGACACTGACGTATATTTGAGTAGCGTTGCCACGATTTGAAATAAATTACGAATGCAATTGCGAAAGTCTTACAGAATATCAATTTTCTTTCGCATCGCATTTTATTTGCGCATCGCATTGATTTTCGCATCGCAATTCAGAATAAACCTCCTGGTTCGTTAAACCGGAAAACTACTGTATATTTGAAATTTCAGGAGTAGTTCAATTGTGAAATGTGACTTTTGGAATCGTATTAAGGATCCTCCGGACTACCATTCCAATATGGTGCTACATGTGTACAACTCCATATATGTTCAAAATGGTCATTAAAATCATGATTTTTGTCTCTGTAGTACATATTTATATTACTATGACTGTTAAGTGGTTAACATTGCTCTGTTAACTACAAAATAAGCAACGTCAAAAAAGAGGGTTGCGTCTTTGCTAGTTAAATTCAAATTTATCTTCACACACATACAAAGATTTATAATTTTTGAAATTTACATTTAATATCCCTGCCGGAGGTTGAACTAGTACGAAACTAGTATAAAAATATCCAATACTAGTTCTCAACTGTAAACTTTTCTATACCATCTTAATGTTCAAATTAGCATTGAGTGTACTTGGAAAATCACTAGTACTATTGGTTCTAGCGGTGTACTAGTACACTTGGACCACATTGGGTGCTTAGGAACCAGTTAGTTACTAATTCTTGTGTATAAAAAGAAATTGCATTTTACATTAAAAAATGGCATAAATAAGTTATTTGAAATCAAATTTAAGCAGTAGTATCAAATACAAATATTTAGTATTTTTTTATATAAACACTTACCCCGTTAGTACTAGTACCTATTTCTCTAGTAATTGTACTAGTGGCATTTTGACATTTAACTCTTAATCTACTGCAGGGATACTATGTATAATAGGTACATACTAATTTCAGTAAAGTTAAATATGACAAGCTAGGAAAAAATGCGAACATTTAGGTATTCTGAAGTGGCCCTACAAATAAAATTTGGGATGTCTATCCTAAGTGCCAGGACAGAATATATGACCATGGTGCAGATTTGACTGTTTTGTCAAATGCTAAGGAGGAAAGGTTAGTAAAATGGTGTCACAACCTTACCAAATGTGGACTTCCGGTAAAAATTGATAACTTGTTAAACACAGTGCAAGCGATTTTAAAGGACGATTGACGCACTACACCATTAAAAAATTATCGCCCTGGGATCGGCATTTAAGCTTAGCTAATAAGAAAGCAGAGGGACTTAGTAAAGGACGAGCTAAAGTTCCTGCAGAACGCATCAGCAAATGTTTCACTGATTTCAAAACCATCCCTTCCAAAATATTTAATGGTGACAAGACAAGTTTTTCTATGTGCCCTAAAATTGGCAAAGTTCTGGTTCCAAAGCGGTCAACGTCAAGAAACGGTTATACTACTTCTTGTTTTTTCAGCAAATGGAAGTAGTAAATAGTTTGCCAGACAACTTGTTTTTAGAAAAATCGCAGACTGCGTGGATGGTTAGTGAAACTTGTGTTGAATAAGTGGCATATGGTGTACATAACTACCTTAATGAACGCGATATTCACAAGTTCATGCTGCTTTTTGTTGATGGCTATAAATCCCATATCACCTTAAAGTTAAGCCAACTTGCAAAGCCAATGGTTTAATTTTAAACGCTATACCTCCGAACACAACAGGCATATTTTTTTTTTGGTTTTTTTATTTATAAAAAGGGTATTCATTTCAGTTTTTTTATTTGTTGGAAAAATGGAAAAGTGGAAAAATGTAATTTTTGTTACAACAAACACAAGGAAAAACTTTTTCCACCGAAAGTTGCAATTTAAACAAGCTTTAACCAAGTGTAAAAAAATCAGATTGGAAAATTACAATTTTTAAAGAGTTGGCAATTCACAAACGTCCAATTGAATGTAGTTGCCACCATATTAAAAATGTTGTTATTTTTCACAAAAAGCACTAAAATTTACATCTCTTTTTAAGATAAGTGCCTGTTCACACACGTCAAGTTTGACTCGTCAAGTCTTGAGCTTTTAGGAGAGAAGGGAAAAGAGGATACCATATCTTTTCCTCTCTCTCCTAAAAACTCAAGACTTGACGAGTTAAACTTGACGTGTGTGAACCGGCACTAATCAACTATGATTCTTTAAACTCCATTTTTATTAAATCAAATTTTACTTTTTTTAAAACATCGTTTTTCAAAACTAAATTAAAAATGAATTCTATAAAAAAAAACTTAAAAATGACGTGACAATTAAATAATCAATTAATTCAATTTTAACTCTTTTATTTGGCATCTTGAAAAATATCAATTACTTCCAAGAATTATATGACAGATTTTTGTTTTTGACAGTTTTGTATCTTTAACTAAAAAAAATACCAATATTACTTATTAATCCACCTTTTTCTTGAATCTTTATAATTTTTCTTAGAATTGATCTAAACAGGCTTTCAAGGTCATTTGTATTTAAATAAAAAATTATTTAATTATATTTTCATCCTACGTTTCGTTGGTATTTTCCAACTTCATCTGGGATTTTAATTTATTAAATATTTAATCCTTGTTAAATTTACATTTTATAATAAAAAACACACAAGTTTTACAACATAAAACACGAATTTGTTTAGAATTAAATAAAAATAAAAATAATTAAATATCACAGCTTGTTATTGTAAATGTATCACAGTTGAACTAAAACCGTTCACGTCAATAAGGTGTAATTTTCATTTTTTTCCATTTTTCCAACCAAAAAAATTTTGAAATGAATACCCTTAAAAAATTAATCTCTACACCCAGAGAAAAAACATTTTCCAAAATACATAGTAACCTCCAACCGAAGATTTACAGAATCAAGTAAAGGGTTTAGTAAAAGAAAATACCTTTAGGTACTTGATTAAAAAAATCCATATTGAAAATAAAATAATGATAAGAAAAAAATTAAGGTAATTTCGTAACTATTTTTTTATTTAAAAAAAAAAACCATATTTTTTTTCAACATCAAAGAATAAACATTTAGATATTAATAAATATTTTATACCAAAGTCCTCTTAAATTTTTGAAAAATTTTCATTAAGTTTACAATTAAACTGAAAAAATTTTAATCATTCAATTTTAATTTTTTTTTAGAAAAATGGCCAAAAACCGCTAATGGTTTGCCCAGCACTGCTGGCACTACGGCAACAGTAGCTTTTATAAGACGTGAAAAAATCTATATAGGACATGTAGGGGATTCGGGCATAGTGTTGGGTTATCAAAATGAAAATGAGAATTTTTGGCGAGCTAAACAATTGACGACCGACCATAAACCGGAATCGGTAGAAGAAAGAACTCGTATAATAAACTCAGGTGGTAAGGTGGTTATAAAGTCAGGAGTACCGAGAGTGGTATGGAATCGTCCAAGAAACTGTAAGTTAAGAAAAGAGCAAAAATTTTTGAAACTATATAAAACTTATGAAATTTTATTTTTGTATATTTCCAGCAAGTCATCGCGGTCCTATACGCAAAAAAACTTTAATAGATGAAATACCCTTTTTGGCAGTAGCCCGTAGTTTAGGTGATTTGTGGAGTTACAATTCAGAACGCAACGAATTTGTCGTTAGTCCCGATCCAGATGTCAAAGTTATACCCATAAATCCTAAAACATTCCGTTGTTTGATATTTGGCACTGATGGCTTGTGGAATGTTGTAACAGCCCAAGAAGCTGTTAATACCGTACATGAAAAAGAGGTAATTAATGAACGTTTGCTGGTCCAAAGAGGCGATAGTCCATATGAGGGTAATCAATGGACCAATCCCAGCAAATCATTAGTGGATCAAGCTTTACGCACCTGGTCGAATAAAAAAATGAGAGCCGATAACACCTCAGTGGTAACGGTAATATTATATCCTCCAGGCCAAGGAGAAACTGGTAAAGAGTTGGTGTGCAATGAAGCAGCTAATACTCCAAACAATCCTCCAGCCTTTTTACAGCCTATGAGTTATGGCCTTGAATATACCCAAGTTCAGGCTGAGGTACCGGCATATGATAATGTCACCACATACAAAGAAATGGCTTTAAAATATTTACCGCCTGAAGCATATCGCGATTTTAATTATTATGCCGACGGATCAGATACAGAAGGTGAGGAAAATGAGGAAAGTGAAGATGATGAAGAGGAAGAAGAAGAAGAAGAACAAGAGGTTTTATTTAATCCTGCAGCAACTGGAGGAGATTTACAGCCCAATACGAATTATCAGCAAAATTTGCCAAACCCGAATGACTGGAATTGGCAGGCTAATAATACAAATATACCAACTCAAATAACATATGAAGAGGACAGGCAGGTGGTGGAGGGTGATGAGGAAGAAGATGAAGAAGAAGAGGACGAAGAGGAGGAGGAGGAGGAAGAAGAAAATATCACAGCAGAAGGAACTGATTCACAGAACAATGAACGTCAAGTTTGTATTCTAAACTATCAAAACTATGTACACATGGATGCTGAAGAGACGAATAATGCTACTGATTCCTATATAAATACATTTGCTGAGTCCTATAATTCTATATTAACAGCTTCGCAAGATGATTGCGTTTCAGCCGCTACATCATCTTCCTCCTCGTCATCATCCTCATCAAGTAAAAGCAATTCGAATTCGAACTCAAATTTCCAAAGTGTTACACCACCAAACATGCGTGCTATTCTACAAGAACAACAGTTGTATCAGCAACAATGTATGTCCGAGGAAGAAGGCTATTCTCTAACGAAACTAGAGACTAGACGGGAACAACAGACATGTAAATTAGAGGAACGCACAACTCACCTAACAAATGAGACAACAGCAGCTGTACAAACTTTTAAAATCTTCCATGAAACATCGCAACCACAACAAATTGAGTTATATGATACAAATACAGAACGTTTTTATGCACAACAGCATCAATTTATGCAACAAGTGCAGCCAAAACCTTTAGAATTGCATTCACTACTGCAGCAAGAGCGTGAGGAAGAGCAGCAGGTTGCCTATGAACGTATGCAACAACAACAACAGCATCATCAGAACATTGCGGCTTATGCCTGTTTGCAGGCGGTCAATAGTATACCAAACCCTGTCTTGGAGGAACAACCCTCAGTGGAAGTTGAATATCTGGAAGAGGAAAGTTCCTTAATGGAAGATGAGATAATTGTAGAAGATTCTACAGCCCTGCAACAAGATGAAACCGTACAAATCAATGAAATCTCGTCATCCTCTTGTGGAGTAGGTTTGATTTTAGAAGAAAGCAACAGTGAGCTAGAATTAAGCCAAGAACATGAGTTTATAGAAAAAATAGAAATCATACCAAATGTAATCCACGAAACAAACGCAGAAGCTGAAGCCGAAGTAGAAGAAAGTCAAGTATTAAAAAAAAGTAGTAAATTAGAACCATTAAAAGTCTCTCAAAACAGTATTTGCATACCGCCGCCAACTTCAACAGCACCAGCTCCCTCTTCTCTAACCATAACACCCCTCAAATCTAACCAAAAACATAGTAAACGAGCAAAATTCTCTTACTTGTATAACAATGTACCTAATGAAAACCTTCAAAGAATCTCTTCGAAACATAGCTTGTACCACGGAGCATCTAACTCTACCGGTAATCGCAGAGGAAGTGTATGTATGACACCCTCAGTTAATATTACGCCACCAACAGTCACATCAACACCTATGATCCAAAGGCAATTGCGTAGCACCTCTACAATTTGTGCGAATTCACCAAATACAACACCCATAATAGAATATGGCAAGCGGACGTTAAGAGCGCGCAATTCCTTAGCAAAAGACATGAAAGCTAAAGCAAATTTAGTTCAGGCAGCTCTTAAGTATCCTCATAATGCGGTTACAAGGAATTTTCTTCGAACCACTGCCGCAAATTTAATGGTAGGCAAACCTTTATTAATCAATGATTTAAATGTTACACCCTGCAGCCGAAGATCTCTCGCTGCAAACAATAATATACGGCCATCAAATCGTAGTAGTATTAAAACAAGACGTGAAAAGTCTGGGGTAACCATTAATGGTTCTCTAAATCAAAGCAAAGCCCATATACAAAATTCTCCTGATCCCCAGTTGAATTTAAGGTCCAGACAGCCGGTATCCACGCCTTCTTCAGTTACAACCCCGCCCTCCACAAATATAAGCTCTTTAAGAAGTCTTCCTGCTACATCTACACCTGTGATGAAACGTGCCTCTCTAACGGAGCACCGTATTTTGCGTAGCACGCATACACATAGCACTTCAAGTAAAAGCTCTCAAACTCCTGCAAACTTTAGTAAATCCACTAGAACCCAAAGTACGGGTAGTAATTTGGCAGCACCACCTCCTTCACCAAAACTAATAAATGCAGCCGCCGCCGTGGCGGCCGCAACACGAGCGAGATCTTTGCTAAATGCCAAACATGCGGCAGCGGCCAACGGCACTCAATCGGCGGTGTCTGCAGTTTTTGGTAAACGATCTAGTTTAAGAAGTAACGGTTCTACACATCCAGCTGTCATGTCTAGCAGTAATTCAGCAAATCTTCCCTCACCGGCGAGCACTCATCAAACGTTAAGGGGTCGTATAGTGAAGAAAATGAAACGGTAAAACAAATTAATGTTATTAAAACAAACTTAAAAATAAATTTAAGATTAACTTCCTTATGCAAAAGAAAGTTAAAGTTCACAATAGTTAACCAGCACCCAGCAAAAGTGAATGGGCTTAATGTTTTGCTTAACTAATGTGAACATAATTTTTTTTTTTGCATAAGGTCGTAAGAAAACAGAGTATTACTAGGTTTAATATTTTGTTGAGATTGTTCTTAAATTTTGAAGAAATTTCAAAGATTTTTGCTTTTATATTTAGAAATTAAATTTATTTATGGTTCGATTGCAGATGGCAACACAACTGAAGTTAAGTTGCCAAAAGCGAAAGTAGGCAACAGCGCTCGTGTTAAAATATACAAATTTTTTTATATTTTAACAAAAAAAATTTTTATATTTTAACAACAAATTTTTTTATATTTTAACATGTACGGGGTTGCCTGATTTCGCTGCTGGAAACTCAACTTCAGTTCAATTGCCATCCGTAATCGGCCCATTAATTATTCTTTAAGTCTGAAAAACTTTTAACACAAAATAAAAACAAAAAAGTGTTTGTTTTCGATTAAAATATTTAAGCTGAACAAGTTTTATTAATTTAATAGTAAAGTTTTTTAACTTTTAAACTGGGTTTCATTGAAAGGTTTAGTTTTAGCTTAAACACAACTCTTTATGTACTTTAAACTACGGAAAGAGCTTTAAAAAATGTGTGCGAAAATAGAGCATTTAAAGTTCCTAATTAAAAGAGTTTTAAACAGCGTTTCAAAAACTGCAGTCAAAGTAGAAAAACTGCTATTTCTTACACTTCTTAATTTTTCATTGGTTAAAGAAAAACGTTGCTTTTACTTCTAATTCATTAAATGTAAACAGTCGCTGTCAAAACAACTCAAAAAGTGAAAAGTTCTACACAAATTTTCGTTTTTTGTTTGACAGTTTTTGGTTTTGACTGCAGTTTTTTAAACACTTGTTTTAAAATAAAAGCATTTAGTATCAAAAATGAACTTTTAAACTTTTCATGAACTTGCAGTTTTGAAAAATGTTTACTATTTTTTTTTTTTTTGTTAGCCTTTTACTTGAAACTGGTTTTTTATTAAAAGCTTTTGTTTAAGTGATAGCTTTTATAAAAATATTTTATGGTATCGAAATATTTTGTTTACGATTTTGAAAACTATAATAAGTAGTCAACTTAAAGCTCTTAATTTTAAACATTTTTAATTTGCTGTTTAAAATTGAAAGTTTTAGTCTTAGAGCCAAAGTTTATGCAAATTTTGGTATTTAAAAATTCAACTTAAAATTGTAACCCCCTTATTCATAAAAAATATTTCAGTTTTATAAAAGGTTTATTAAACAAATTTTCGTAGAGAAATCGTTCAATAATACTTTTTTAAACCTTAACCCCCGTATTCATAAACGATTATCAAATTTAACAAACGTTTATTAGGGATAATTTTCATAGTAAATTTGTTTTTAAACCTTTATTAAATTTTAAAAATTTTTGTGAATACAGGCATAAATGTTTTATAAAAACGCTTTAAGAGATAAAACTTTTTTAGCTTAAATTTACTAACTTAAAAAATTTAAAAGTTGTGAAGGTTTATTTTCTTTACTTTTTGGCAAAAGCTGTTCAAAAGTTTTGAAATAAATAAAAAAAAAACAATAAATCTTTTTATTGGCCTAAAGCTCATAAAATAAAACGTTAGAGTAGTCTGTTTATATTTTTTTTAAAAATGGGTTTCTGCTTGATTTTTATGATGTTTAAAGCAGTGTTCGAAAATAAACAGTACATTATTTAATTTTCGGCTCACACACCCAGGAACGATGTCTATTTTTTTAGTGATTGTGTAGACATACACAACCCTTAATACCGTTCGTAACATTATATAATGTTCGGTTCTTCGTTAAAAAACAGAACAATTGTAGTGATACTGTAGACAAACATTATATTTTAATGTTCTATAATGTTTTTTTCGTGTGTGTATTTTGTTTTTGTAAAAAATGTTTGGTTTTTTTACCAGCCAAAAGGGACGAACATTAACGAGCCGAACCGAACACATTGAAGTTTGTGGATTTTCAAAAAAAAAAAAAAAACCGAACGGAATTAAATGTTCACATCTTTTCTTGAGTTTGATAAAAACAGTAATATTTTTGCGTTCGAAAGATGGCTAACAGGGAAACGTTATTTTTTTAATGATTTTCTACACAAACATTATTAGCGTTTGTGTTTTCCACAAATCTACCGAACCGAACATTAAGAAACGATATTTAGTGTTTATTTTCGAACACTGATTTAAAGTAAAAGCTGCTTAAAAGTTTTAAAATTAAAAAAAGTAAGCTTTTTGAGTTTGCTGTTTAATTTTAAAGAGAAAGAAAGGTATCTTTTAAAGCTTTTAAAAAATGTTTTAATATATTTTCCACAAAAGCTTTAAAACATAATTTTACTTATCGAAACTTTTAGATAATTGCTTTCTAAAAGTTTTGAAATCAAAAATAACTTCCAAGTTTTTAACACTTTCAACCAATATAAAGCTCGGTAATACTTTTGTTTTTCTTATGAAATAACCGTTATAAATGGGTCATGAATGTTTAGTACAAAATGTCAACAAAAAAAAAAAATTTTTTTTAACAAAATCAACAGATTGTTTTTAAATCCTTGGGAAAATTATTCAATAAATATAATATACAAACTTAATGTGTATTGAATAAATCACTAATAAATATTTATAAAAACATTTATATTTTAATGATTGTTTTTAAAAAACATCTTTCAAACAAAATAAATTTAAATGTGTCTTGTGTGTATATAGATATATTTTTTTAAATAGAATAAAAATCATATAAAATTTATAATAAATATGTTGTACTTTAAATAAGTTTTTAATTGAAATTATTTTTAAAAAAAAGAAGCTATAATTTTTTTAATAAAAATCGAATAAGTGTAATGAATTTTTAATAAAACTTTTAATATCATTTTTTAATTTCTGTAAATAATTTATTTTTAGCTTTAAGATTTTATAAACAATAAAATTTTAATATATATAATATAAAATTAATAAAAAAACATTGTTAATTATTAATTTAATAAGTTGTCTTTTTGTATGTTAGATTAAAAAAAAAAAAATTTATTGTGGTTCAGTGTAGTTTAGTTTAATTAAAACAACTAATTATTTGATGAGAATACAAATATAATAGAGATTTATAATTAAATTATAATACATTTAGATTTTAGTATAAAACTAGAGTAACAAATATGTATTGAAAACAACAAAAACATAATTTCTATTTAAAAGAAATTTATAAAAAATAAAAATATTTTTTCAAAAATTTAAACAAAAATGTTTTTGATTTACAAATAAATTGTGTCAGTTTTGAGTTTAAATGTTCTAATATCTAACAAAATCCAATTTTAAAAAATATTTATCTTGACGTTTCAAGTTATTCTTTGCAACATCTTTGGAATTTGTTAAAGGTTTTGGAGCAGAGATCGGCATAACAAAGGTATCTACATTTATACAATGTAGACTCATTGAGCCAATTTAGACTAGACTAATTGTTCTGGCAGAAAACGACAGTTTGTAGGCGAAAGAGGTGAAGAGAGTCGTTTTCGGTTGGCATAATTTTTAATCCAGCTTCAACCCCGCATTAGCAGAACAAAACCAATACATACACACTTATGAAAAAACAGGTTCAGTGTTTTCTTTTTTGCAAAGCGATTTTAATCGTTAGTTGTTCGCCGTCGTGTAAACATGAATATAAAAACAGAGGGTGGTTGGTCACGCCAAATGTTTTTATGTTTACAGGAACGAACACCAAACGTCAAATAAACAAAAAAATACTAACACATACAAAGCTGCGTGTACGTATACAATTTTATGCCAGAATAATTAATCCAGTGTAGTTTGGAAAGAACAAAAGTTAATCCGACTAAAAATTAGTCTAGTCTAAATTGGCTCATTTGGAAGAGCATTACAAAAATACCCGACTTGTCAAAATTGTCTCCAAATAAAACAAAAATAATTTAATGCACACATGCACATATTTTGGCTGATACATAGTATTACATCGTATTACATACACGGAGAGAATTGTGTGCAGAAGTTATGCGGTATGTGCACAAGTTATGCACAAATTGTTCACGAAAAACGACCAAGAACAGTTGTTCATAATCTATGCACACTTGTGCATAACTTAAGTTCAGCACTATGAGCATGTTATACGAACAACTGGGCATAGATTATGAACAACATTTTCATCGATTCTGAACAACTGGGAAAAGACTATGAACAACTGTGCATAGGTTATGAGCAACGTTTTCATAGATTGTGAACAAATAGGAAAACATTTTACATCTCCTGCTAATATTAAAGAAACAAGATTTCATTTTATTTTCAAATGTCTTTATTTCAAAGTACAAGTGCTTAATAACTAATATTATACATATATACACATATTAAAATAAAATAAATCATATCGTTAGCTAACATGCAAAAAGACGTAACTAACAAAAAATTCCAAGTCGAGTTTTTGATTGATTATTATGAATGCTATGAAACTACATGTCTTGACAAAATTTTACACTTCTGCGATCAAAAATTGCGTTTTTATTAACAAAAACCAAAGGGACGTAACTACAAGTTTTTTTGTTCGAAGTATGCAAAACGACGTAATTACACATTTTTTTTCTAAGAAAATATAATAAAATGGGTTTCTTTGAAAATTGGTTGAAGAATTCCATGGACGACTTATCAATGCATGTTTTTCTGACATGTTCATAGTTTTCACTTTACAAAGTTTTTTGCTTCTCATGTAAAATTATATTTTTGTTAGTTACGTCTTTTTGCATTTTAGCTAACGATATACTTCAGTATTAACATGTTTATTTTATATAATTTATAAAGTCATTAATTTTAAAAATATAAATTAATTAAAACATAAATTAATACCTTCTAAATTTGTAGAAAACATAAATTCACTGCTTTGTTGACTTGCGATGTTTTCCATATTTAGCACTTCAATAGATGTTTTCCTGCAAAACACAAACTAAAAGTACCCAGTCAGAAAAACAATTGGCTGTATCAGTTCTCTTTGTTCTGTGATAAATATATCGCACCTATTCAACAATACTGTATTAACTCAAAATTTTTAGTTTTTCACTTTTTGGAAATAGTCGACAGGTATTATTCATATCTACCCACTGTAAAAATATCGAGCTGTTTTGTCCACTTTTTTGTAAAGAAATGGTTGGTTTAAAAATATTTTTTCCTATGCCTTTCATATTAAATTAAAAATTGTTTTGGTTCTACTGAAAATTTTAAAATTTTGAGTTAATACAGTATTGTTGAACAAGTGCCATATGATAATGATAATAACTCAATACTTACCTCTGGTTTTCTTAATTTGCACAATTATATATTTCTATATTTCACTTCAACTCCTGTCGCTTCTAAACACAACCGGCACTCTTAAAACAAAGAACATAAGTAAAACTGACTTGCAATTAATGCATACTCATTATCCAAATGTGTACGCATTTGTTCATAATCTATGCATAAATGGGCACAACTTATGAACAAGATACACACATATCAAAATGTTGGGTAAAATCTTTGCACAAGTAATCATAACTCATGCACAATGTTCATATATTTTGATTAATTGTGTTTAATTTTCAAATAACTAAGCTATGAACAATGTTCACAAACTGTGCACATTTTTGTGTATAACTTAAGCTTCGTACAGACGGTGGTCAGATCTTACAATGTTGTCATTGCGCAAAGTTGCATATTCAAAAATGTACCTAAACATTTTATAGTTATGAACAGCTAGTGCATAAATAATGCACAACAGTTTTCTCCGTATACGAAATTGGATAACTGGGGTTTATGTCTGTCCGCTAATGTGTCTACCTTGTGTAAATGTACCTTGGGCAAAACTACTACATGTGCCATACAGAATAACAAATTTCAACACAACTTCAGTTGCTAGCAGCGAAACTAGGCAACGCCGTAAATAAAAAAATAAAAATTTTGCATATTATAACGCTAAACATACCTTCTGGGGTTAGCGACTTATAACACCGTCGTGTTTTACTTAACACAATTTCTAAAATGGATTAAAATGTGGTAGCGAGCGGACAACCAACATATTGGCCCACTGATCATCAAAAATACCAGATGTAATCGATTTCGGCGTGGTTAAAAACATTCCCAAGAAACGATTAATGTTGAAGCCTCCCTATAATTATCTTCCGACCACACACCTACAATTGTTACTATAATGAACTCCAATAGAATTGTACCTCCGACTGGTTACATAGCGACGACAGCTACGCAAATTAATTGGTTAAAATATAAAAAATATCTCAGTACCCATTGCACAGAAAATATTCCGCTCAGTACACCGGATTATGTAGATCGCTCTATTGACAATTTTGACAGTTTTCTGAAACTAGCTGTTCAACATTCCAGCGATGCCACCAAAAAAGTTAAAGAGTGCACACAAAAGCTAAGAAAGTTACTGCAGAATCAAAAAACGGCTTCTCTAGAAAAATATCTTAAGGAACTTGATGCAACTCCACAATCTGACTATGTACTCATTATGGCGTGCAGCTAGAAATCTAAAAAGGCCAGTTATATCTAAGCCACCATTAAGAAACTTGAATGGTAATTGGGCAAGAAACGATATTGAAAAAGGAAATCTGTTTGTTAGTCACAATATTGCGGTCGAGTTACCACCTGTTCCTGCTGAGCAGCTATTCCCCTCAGATTTGAGTTAAGAGAAATCGAAAAGGCTATTTGTGACTTAAACACTAAGAAGGTACCTGGTATTGATAAAATCAGTAATAAAATGCTTTTGGAGCTACCTCGCATAGCAAAGAAAATTATTCTTTTTATTTTTAATGCTATTTTACGCCTTGAATACTATCCTCAAAAATGGAAGGTTTACTTAGTTACCATGATACCAAAGCCAGGTAAAGATCATACAAAAGTTTTGTCTTATAGGCCTATTAGCTTATTATCAAATTGTATGTCAAAGCTGTTTGAGAAATTATTAGTTTCAAAATTAACACCGATTTTAAGTGTAAATAGATGTATTCCAAACCATCAGTTCGGATTTAGAAGAAAACACAGCAAAATCGAACAGACTCATCGAATAGTAAATGTCATAAGAAAAGCATTTGAAGAAAAGAAATATTGCTCAGCACTTTTCATCGATGTTTCGCAAGCTTTTGATAAAGTCTGGCATGAAGGCTTATTACATAAATTGAAGCAAAATTTACCAGCAAACACACACAAGCTGCTAGAAAGCTACTTAGTAGGTCGTCAATTTATTATTAAAGAAGGAAATTTCTTAAGTTCATCTCAGCCCATTGCCGTTGGAGTCCCACAAGGCAGCATCATGGGCCCCCTATTATACTTAATTTATACTTCGGACATGCCAACAAGCAACTATACACAAACTTCAACATTTGCAGACGATACAGCTTTACTTACAGCATCATATATTTCAACTAGAAATATGGTTACGACAATGGAGGATAATGGTCAATGAGCAAAAATGCGTACATATAACATTCACTTTGCGCCGGGAATCTTGCCCCCCTATTACAATCAATAATCAAATAATTCCTCAACATTCGCATGTAAAATATCTCGGTATACATCTGGATCGGCGATTAACGTGGAAATGCCATATAGAGGCAAAATTAACTCAAATGAAACTAAAAGCCATTCAAATTCATTGGCTTATTGGAAGAAATTCTGTCCTTAGTCTCGATTGCAAGCTTCTACTTTACAACTCTATCTTAAAGCCTATCTGGTGCTACGGTATTCAACTATGGGGCACTGCCTCGGCCTCTAATATCGACAAAATTCAAAGGCGCCAAAATAAACTTCTTCGAATAATCACAGCAGCTCCCTGGTATGTTAAAAACTCAAACATTCATAAGGATCTCAATGTGCCATTAGTTAAAACTATGATTACGAAATATGCAATAAAATATTTAAAAAGGCTTGAACAACACCCAAATCCACTAGCTCGAAATATTTTAAATCATGGCGGCCACACTCGCTTAAGAAGAAGAGACACTGCAGCACTTACCCAATTAGATGAGCGATAAACATAAGTTTATTTTTGAGCGAAATATATAAGTGAACAGAACCCGTGATGAAGAAAATTTTGTCTGGCACTGGCAGGACATAAAATAACGTATTAGGTTAAGATTTGATTAATTATTGTTAGTTCATATTTAATATATGAAGATTCAATAAAAAATAATGACAAAAAAAAAAAAAATATTTTAACATGAGCGGCGCACATTGGTTCAAGAGCGGCATTAATTCATTTTTTTCATGTTCGCCGATTTGGATAATTTTTTGGTATTTTGTTGTCAGATATCTGAATATTATGATTCCAAAATATAAACCTGATATATTTATTATTTGTTTGGACAGACATGCTCAAAGTTCATATATGTTCGATTGTTTTTAAAATGGCATGCAAATTTACTGTATATACAATCCTTTGGTACAATCACAGCAAACTTATCATTTGACTTTTTTGTATATTTTCATAAATAACAATTGTCATAGATGAGATTTGCATTACAAAAAGTTGGAAAAAGTGCCATATAAAAAATTTCGTAGAACAAAATATAAACAACATTAAAATTTCAATGTTCATAAACGTCAGTGGACTGCATCTTTTTAGCGCTGTGGAGCGCTATTTACCGAAAGATGTCAAATTTCAGCTTGAAGTCTCAGCTAAAAGTTAAAAAAAATCCTTTCTAAAAAAAAACAGTAAAAACTATAAAATGATAAAATAACAAAACATGAATTTTCGTTCATGCTTGTTGTTGTTGCCATAATTCTTAATTGTTTAAAATTATTACATAATGTAATATACATACTAGTCAATAGTGTTAATTGTTATATATTTCATTGTTGAAAAAAGCATAAGCTGCAATTGAATTTGAACGTGTAGCCACTAATGATTTTTTTTTTTGTCTTCAGACCCATTTATAAATAGATTTCGCTCAAAGCTGCAAATCAAAAAATTGGAGTACGATAATGATGTTAAAACATTATTAAAAGACTATGCTTTAAATACGTATTCATGTTTTTTCTATTTGTTTTTTTCTATGGGAGGTGGGCGGATCAGGGTCAGATTTTCAGGAGCACATTCAACAATTATAATATTTATTTTTTGTGAAAATTGAGTTGGTGCATTAAAAATCAAGGCAGTTTTGCCACTTTTTCAATACAAGTTGTGTGGGAAGTGGATGTAAAAGTAGGCGGATGTTTTTGAAATTTCACACAAATGATTAGAGTGTTTAAAAATGTTATGTGCCAAAAAAACCATGCCGTAGGTCAAAATTTTATTTTCACTTTGTATTGGAGGTGGGCGTAAAAGTGGGCGGATCAGGTACAGATTTTCAGGAGCACATTCTACAATAATAATATTTATTTATTATTTATTGTGAAAATTGAGTTGGTGCATTAAAAATCAAGGCAGTTATGCCACTTTTTCAATGCAAGTTGTATGGGAAGTGGGCTTAAAAGTAGGCGGATATTTTTCAAATTTCACACAAATGATTATGAGTGTTTAAAAATGTTTTGTTATAAAAAACAATGCCATTGGTCAAAATTTAATTTTCACTTTGTATGGGAGGTGGTCGTAAAAGTGGGCAAATCATTATGATTTTCCATTTTTTTCTTAATTCAAACAAAAAGTGCCTATGGTCCAAGTTTCATTATCCTTCGACAACTTCTTCTATTTTTTGCCTTTCTTTCAGATGTTACAGTGTCTGCATACCAAATTTTAAGAAAACCGGTTGATTAGTTAAGAAGATACAGGGAGGGGAAGCATTTGCCCCTCTTGCTCTATTTCAAGCCCGTAATAACTATAGGCTATAGTTCTATCCGACTGTAACACGATTTGCCTGCGAAATTTCAAGAAAATAGGTTGATTACTTAAGAACCTTATTCCCTGTTTTCTTTCAGATGTTAGAGTGTCTGCAAATTTTAAGAAACCCGTTCATTAGTTAAGAAGATATAGGGAAGGGGAGGTTTTACCACTATTGCCCTATCTCACGCCATCTTCCCTATTTCCTTTCAGATGTTACAGTTTCGGCATACCAAATTTACAGGTTGATTAGTTTGAATTGTTATTGTATTAGTTATGCACACTTCTAGTGTAAAAATCAATGTACAGATATAATGTTAAAATTGTTGTGCATAGTTGCACTTCAACCCCACTGTAAATACTAGAATTTTCGTTATAGATAACTTAATTTATTGTAACTCCTTAAAGTATACCTTAGTTTATGATGCATAATAACTCAATTCAAATTTAGCCATATAGTTAATGCACAATGTTAATAACTATAGTTGCATAAGTTTAATTAACAAAATATAATTTAGAGGTCGTACGTTCTAGAACCATCTAGAAGTCAGAGCTCGAACGTTCTATGTTCATTTGCCCGTCTGGGCTAGAGTATAAATAGAATCGCTAAAAATGGCATTAGATTATTCTAAGTTCAGACTTTGTCAAATTGTTAACGCATTACGCGGAGAAAATTATAAGCATTGAAAAACAAAATGTTTGGATTTTTCTTCAACCAACTCGACAACCGTCAAACTAGTCAACTGACAAGGCCATACACGCTTTGATTTGGACAACAACCGACTCAGTTGACAATTGAAATGAATCGTGTATGGTCTGCTTTACTTGTTAAGAACTAACTTCTTACTTCCAAAAACGCAGCTATGCTAAGAATAACTTACCCAAGGTCTATCCAATAGGTCTGCTTAAGAAGCCAGATGTTTATTTGGTTTTTTTCCTCAACGATATCAAGAGTTGCTTACATTTTCCTTATACGTGTATATTTTTGTTTACTTTTTTTGTTTTTTGCCACACATACATGCACACAAAACACATTTTTCCTTTTGTTTTGCCTATGTAGTAGTAAGATTTTGACAACGGCGAGGAATTTTACACAAACAAATTGCCTGTTGTTTTTTGTATTGTTGTAGTAGTAAGCAGACCAACCCTGCAAATAATAGGACCAGTCCAAACACGCGTGTAAAGAGTAGTCCACAAGGGACCAGGACTAGTCCACAAGTAACCCAAACGTATGGAAAAAACCTGGTCTATTTAACATTACGATGTCCTAGGAGAGGACCATATAACCCACCTTTGGACCACTAAGGAGTAGTTTTAAAACTACTCCATGGTATATAACCCACCTTTGGACCAGTAAGGAGTAGTTTTAAAACTACTCCATGGTATACTCAAGAGGATTAGTTTTGAAGTCGTTTAAACACGAAAGCATGTCGTTAAAAAACGAAGACATGTCGTCTCACTACAAACACTTTTTAACAATGGCATGGTCCATGCTTGCATTACATCGGACTAGTCCATGGAGTAGTCCATTTTATCAAAATGGGTCAGGTGGTCCAATTTTATTTGCAGGGAATTGGATAGGCCTTGAACTTACCCAACAGCATCGGGGCTCTAGTGTATATCGTTTGCAGAATCGATGGCATTCATATAATTGTAGAATTCGATTTACTAATGAAAACCACCTGGTTTGTGATGGGGGGATGAACTTTTTTTTGTTTAATTTCCAATAATTTCTGTATTTCGAAAAATTGATTGTAACGTTTTGGACTGTTCCCAATATAATTGTAAATATTTCTTGTATTTTATTGATGCTAGAAAATCGTCATAATACTATATTAATTTTAGTAAAAAAAATCGTCAATGGTAATTTTAGTGTATTTATACAAATTCATTGCTGCTGGCGATTACAACGCTAAACATACATATTGGGGCTCCAGACTTATTAGTCCTAGAGGTAATCAGCTAAACGATACCGTAACTGCAAATAATTTAGATGTCGTATCGAGTGGTGAGCCTACCTATTGGCCAACCGACTTCAACAAGCTACCAGACCTAAAATTATCAATTATTGATTGATTAATTAATTATTATTAATAATTAAAAACATCAAGCGCGATCAGGTACTACTTAGCTCCTCCTATGATCTATCGTCTGATCATTCACCTTCAATCCTCATTTCAAAAGGCAACTCTGATGCCGCAGCTGCAAACTTTATTTCCTATCCAAACAGAAACACAAATTGGTTAAATTATAAAATGTATGTGAGCTCTCGCCTATCACAGTGCATTCCCCTAAAAAATTCATCTGTTATCCTAATAGCTGTCGACCGAATTACAAAAGTCAAGGGGCAGCAAGAAATGCAACCCCAATCAAGCGGACAATTAAATGTGCTCCTTAAAATACATAGACGGATATAGAGACCCTTATCATAGAAAAAAAAGAGTTAAGAAGACAATGGCAAAACAGTCGTTCCCCAACCAGTAAGGCCGAACTACAATTATGCCTGACAACTCTTCGCAACAAATTGAGACAGATCCACGAGTCTGCAATAGAAGGCTATCTAAACAGCCTGGATGCCACAAAAAACTCCAATTACAGCTTATGGAAGGCTGTACGGCATATGAAATGCCCTATAACCCAAAAATCTCCATTAAGACTGGAAAACCGCACTTGGGCCAAAAACACAAATGAAAAATTTAACGCTTTCGCGGGCCACCTTGATAAAGTTTTCACGCCAAATGATGCACATACTTGTTCCTGTCGTCCAATCATTCCTGATAAGGTAAACCATCCAATAAAATTTAACATAACTCAAGTAAAATGTGCAATATAAAAAGTGAATATTAGAAAATCTCCCGGACCTGACCGCATCACAGGGTCAATGATAAGAAACTTACCATCATCTGCTTCTAGAATCTTGCTGCTTATTTTTAACGCGATATTAAGAGTCGGATACTTCTCATCCTCATGGAAGAGGTCTATAATTGTTATGATTCCCAAGCCAGGAAAATATGCTAGCCAGGTTGAGTCGTACATACCGATAAGCTTAATATCAATCATATCGAAGCTTTTCGAAAAAATATCTAAATGAACACGACATCATCCCGGATCACCCGTTCGGATTCAGAGCGAAACATGGTACAAAAGAACAAGTGCATAGAATTGTCACCCTAATTAGATCGGCGTTTGAGAAAAAGCTATACTGCTCAGCCCTGTTTATAGACATTTCCGAAGCATTTGACAAAGTTTGGCATGATGGGCTACTCATCAAATGCTTCCAACACGTATGCTTCCTCAAAACACTCACAAGCTTCTGGAGAGCTATTTAACAGGCAGAACATTCATAGTAAGGTCGCAAGATAAATACTCCCCCATCAAGAAAATTACTGCTGGTGTACCCCAAGGCAGCATATTAGGACCGCTTCTATATATATTATATACACAGCGGATATGCCAACAAACCTGAGCACGCATACCTCTACATTTGCAGACGACACAGCATTCATTAGCGTTAACCATGACCCAAAAGTCGCATCGCAAAATCTGCAGTCGCACATCAATGAACTAGAGGCCTGGCAAGAAAAATGGAGAATAAAGGTTAACCCGGCTAAATGTGCTCACTTAACTTTCACGCTCAGAAGACAAACGTGCCCAGCTGTAAAAATAAATAACATCACTGTTCCGGTAGAAAACCATGTTAAGTACTTGGGAATTCATATAGATAGACGCTTGACCTGGTCTCGTCATATTGAAGAGAAAATAACGGCTATGAAACTTAAAGCAGTTCAACTACATTGGCTAATCGGTCGAAACTCAAACTTGTCTTTAGACAACAAAATTCTCTTATACAAGTCCATCATAAAACCAATATGGACATATGGCATCCAATTAAGCGGTACTGCATGGGCATCTTTGGATGTTAGATGCTTCAAAGAAGACAGTCTAGAATATTACGACAAATTGTCTGCGCCCCATGGTATATACATACGTAATGATATTATCCACAGAGATCTCAACGTCCCAACTATCCAGGAGGAAATTAAAAAAATATTTAATTAGCTACATCGATAAACTAATGGCCCACCCTAACTACCTCGCTCGGGGTTTGCTTCAGCTCGAAGGTCACCAGAGACTAAAAAGAACCGATACTTTGAGCCTAACTAGAAGACATTTTTAAAATTTGAATACAGCAGTTAGTGGTTATATTGGTAACAACTAATAAACAACAAGTAGAATTAAGATTTGAATACATATTGTAAATTTCGATAAGAAAGATTCAATAATAAAAATAAATTAAAAAAAAAAAAAAACAAATAACAACCCTGCTTGCAACAGCGTTTAAAAGACTGCAGTCAAAGTAGAAAAACTACAATTTCTTTCACTTTTTCATTTATCATTGGCCATAAAAAACTTTTTCTCTTACTTTTTATTCATTAAATGTAAGAACCTAATGCAGAAAACGAAAATTGTACACCACTTTTCGTTTTTTGTTCGAAAGTTTTTGGTTTCGACTGCAGTTTTTTAAGCCCTCGCTTGCAACATGTTTTAAGGTTTGATGGTAAAAGTTTGTTTTTATTAATGTCTTTAAAAAAACACATAAACAAACCTTGTTTAAAGTTTGTTGTTTCTTTGTCTTTTTTTATTTGTTTAAGGAATTTTATTTTTAATTTAAATGCTACAACTGTCGGAGTTTTCTGAATAATGTTATTTTTAAATAAAACAAAGAATACCTGAAACAGTAAATACAATCAAATCGTCTACATTAAGTCGACAAAAGGGGAATTTTTCATTATTTTTATTAATAAAATCAAATTCTTGTTAAAATAAGTTACAATAAAAGTGTGAACAAATAATTCATATACAATTTGTATCTATTTAACCTGTATTATTTTTAACCTGTTCAAAGAAACAAACACAAAATAATAAAGTTTAATAATGACTGGACCAAATCACGTTGTGGTTAACATTTGTGGTTGTTTTTATTAGAAAAACAAATAATAAGCACTAGACTGGCAAGTGGGTAGAGGTTTTGAAAACGGAAAAATAAGTTTTAACATCTACATCTGACTGACATCACATTATTATTTTTTTTTTACATTTCTCTTTGATATTGTTTTAAACTAAAGTTCCACATTTTCTTTTTGTTTATTTAAAATTAAACTTAAAACTACACAGGTTGTTTCAAACATTTGTAAAATAAAAAAAAAGTCACGAATTGTAACAGGTGTTTAAATCAAGTTCAATTAAAAGTTTTGTTACTGATTAGTTTAGAAAACTTTTACTTGAATCACGTGAATAATTTTATATTATATAAATAAAAGTAGAATTAAACGTTTAAGGCGCTGACATAAAACACTAACAACTTCCGGTTGTTAGTGGTGTAATATACACAAAACAACAGCAAAATAATACCAAGGCTGCCATATTTAGTGAATGTTGAAAAGGATTTATGAGTGCACGCATGCACACATATGTACATATATATCTATATACATACATATAAAGAGAAGTTTAAATTTGTACGAAGTATATTTCTGTGGTTTTCATGGGCAACCACGTATGTCTAAAAATCAAATTTTTCAAGAGAGCCAAAAAACCGTTCTAGATGAAATTTTGGGTTAGGTATTAAACTTTTTAAAGTTTTTCTTAAACAGTAATGTGAATATAGGTCTTACTAAATTTTCATAAAAATTTCGGACAAATATCCTTTAAATATTTGATCCTAGCGGAGAACAAAAAAAAAAAAAAAACAAAGTGGTACGAAGACTAAAAGTATGTGCAGAAAAAACAACATATGTCAACACAGGTGGTTCTCAATGATCAAAACTGTTATTAAGGCAGTCACCCAAGAAGATTTAGATTGTTATTGTCTAATAATTATTCGCCGATATTTTGAAGTTTTTGTTGAAAGATCCGTTTGGTATTAATTTGTATTATCTAAAAAGTGCATTAGAAAAATAAAACAGTAAAAAAAAGTTCTGCAATTATTTATTTATTTATTTTTTTTATTTTAATTATTAATTAATGGGCACAAATTGTATTTAAATTATAGGTTTACTCCTCGTCTAAAGGCCAGTTTACACGGTAATACAATGTATTACGTCTTTGTAGAAACAAAATAATGGGTCTCATGCATAAAACGTGAGCTTGAGCTCGGACTCGATTTTTTGAGTATAAGGTGCTTGTCGTATGCAAAATAAAATTTAATGTATTTGCTTTTACTCACTGCTCACGTTTGATCTCGTCTGGCTCAGTTTGAACTAAGATAGATGAGCTTTTGCTCATTTTTGCTTTCTTTTTTGAGCTCTTGCTTTGTTGAGCCTGCCTTATAGTTGCTCGCATACAGTAAAAAGGAATCATGGCTGAATATTTTGTGCCACAAAGAAATACAAAATGTTATCAACAGCGTAAAACAAATTTAGCAAATACAATGTATTACCGTGTAAACTGGCCTATGCATCTAGACATGTAACTAACGCGAGAAGAATATTTACCTAAAGGCTAGATTACACTATTATACTTTGTATTAATACATGTCAAAAACTCAAGTAATATGACAAAGTGTGATTGTGTGAATGCAATGTGTCACGAAAATGACAAGTATTAAGAAAAAAGTTTGACATCCCATACGACTTCATCGTTTTTTAAAAATTTCTAAAAAATAATACTTTTCATTGGATCAGGGTTGCATTTTATTTCATGTGTGAGTGTTTATACTTTGTGTGATGATGTGAACACAAACTGTCATGTTACATTAGATTTTTTGACAGTCGCAACAAAACTCATTAGATTTCTATCTCACAAAGTATTATGGAATACGTAAGACTTGTGAGATAGTGTAATATAGGCTTAAGTACCAATATTCTTTAAATAGCAACAAACGGTCTTCATTGCAAATTTTTTTCTTCGCATTGCAATCTACAAAACGATAGTTCCTTGCTCTGGCGCTCAGGTACATATAACTTTTCCATTGTACAGAGCTTTCGCTTATTCCAAAATCCGTCTGAACTCTTCGTTTTTTTGGTGGTATACCTTTATCATATCATATACATATTTTAAAACAAGTATGCATACTATTATTATGGAAAATTATCTCTTTTTCTATCCGGGAATTTTAATTTTTTTCGAATCAGCCATTGTTTTTATATAATTTTTATAAAAAGGTTTTACGCAAAATCATAGATTTATTATTAAATTATATATTATACCATACACTGAAATGATATTTCAACTTAAATACGCACTTAACACGAAATTATTAATACTATAATCATTATAGTATTAATAATTTCGTGTTAAGTATAATGGCATAAACTTCAATGAAGGCTAACAAGAATGCAGCAATCATATCGACCCCTTTGCGCGAAATTATCGTATGTTACAAAAACCAAATTTTACAGGAGAGCCATTTTTATACTTTTCTCTGCTATCACTTGCAATATAAATATGAAAATATACATTCAATTTTTGGAGCAACGAAGTGGAATTCGCCTACAATATTTTGTCAGGCGACGTATCTTTGAATGTAGAACAAGATTGCATCAAAAACTCAATTTCAAAAAAATTGGCATATACGATAATTTCGCGCAAATGGGTCGATATTATTTTTTAATCCAAAAACAACGTAACGGCACTTAGAATAAGAAAAAAAAAACATCGTATCAACAACAAAAAAGATAGCAAATTATGAAAAAAGCACACAAGTAATTATAAGTTATTGTTAACTGAAAAATAATCAAAAAATAATGTTCAAATATTTCAAAAATAACAACGTATGTTCTCTTGTATTTTTTAAACAGAAATAATTTTTCAACAAGCAAACGCTTGTTGACATACTTCGTTAGTGCTGATCGCATTTTGAATATATATAGAAGTTACGTTGTTGTTTCGTTAAAAAAATCGTAATTGGATCATTTTTTTCTAAAAATTTTTAGAACCATGTAAAAAGCATTTAAAAAAAAGTACTTTGGCATCAATAACTCAAAATCGAAAAAAATTGACATACGCGGTTGCCCATGAAAACCACAGATTTGTGTTGTTTATTTGCAAACAAAAAACGGAAACAAATTGTGTGTTTGCCAAGCATTTTGTATGGTTTATTTTGCTCTTTACATTTCTTCGATTTTTCCGATAGTATTAACAATTGTCCGTTAAAACCATATTGCCATATTTTTTTCTAAAAAATTTAGTATCACCAAAAAAGTAATACCAATTTTGGTATTTTTATATCCTTCGCCGAAGGAAAATGGGAATATATTAGTTTGCAATTCCGTTTGTTACTTCCACAATATTGATTATAAGCCCTATATATTCTGGATCCTTATGAGAAGAGAAGTTTAAATCGGGACGACCGTCTGTCCGTCCGGTATGATGAGGACTTGGTTGGTATTTGGGAGCCCTATGCTCCTTTAAGTGATTATTAATATATAAAACTTAAAAAGATTTAAAAAAACTGGGAATTAAATATGTTTTGATGATAATATGTATTGACAAATATAAAATATTTGATATATATATAGCCCAATTATGAATACAAAATTTCCCGGAAGTTTTTTCCCTTCTCCCATTTTTCCTATGTAAATTCAATTTTAAAAAAGGAAAAAGGGAAAAATCTCCAGGGGAATTTGTATTCATAATTGGGCTGATTATATTTAAAATTGACATACTGCCCAATTATGAATAAAAATTCCCCGGGACTTTTTCCCTTCACCCATTTTTCCTATGTAAAATCAATTGTAAAAAATGGGGAAAAAACTGCCGGGGAATTTGCATTCATATTTGGGCTGATTAATAAGATTTTTGTTTAGTCTGGGATCACACTATGAAAGTTTTCTTTCAGAAAGTCTGAGTTTATTGGT
Source organism: Pollenia angustigena (assembly GCA_930367215.1). Taxonomy (NCBI): domain Eukaryota; kingdom Metazoa; phylum Arthropoda; class Insecta; order Diptera; family Polleniidae; genus Pollenia; species Pollenia angustigena. The sequence continues at coordinate 26,819,439 of OV884059.1, forward strand.
GAGAGGGGAGAGAATAATAGCATGTTCTCTTCCCCTCTTACCAATAAACTCAGAATTTCTGAAAGAAAACTTTCATAATGTGAACCCAGACTACGATAACAAAGTATTTTCTTTTTGTGGAGATAAACGATTTCGGAAGTCGTTTTAACCTGGACCTGCAGTGGAAAATAGCCTCTAAGAATTTCGCGCCTTTTTCATCAAGTTTAGGTATAACATTTCATTGCGCCAGTAAACAAGCGGATCTGCATCTCTAGAAATATTAGCAGTTTTAAGGTATCTTTCGACTTCTTTTTTAGCACAACCACACCAAAGGATGGATTCACTTGTAATATTTTCACAAACGGTGCCAGTTCTTTTAGACTTATCAGAACTTGTACTTCTGTAGGGTGACCTTGTTTTCAACACTTTCGTAATGCAGACATGTTAAGTGGCTCAATAACACGTTTTTTTTCGGTTGAAGTCGATTGTCTGAAATATTCAAGCATTATATCGAGGATCAAGAATTGTAGATAAGAAATAGGTTAAAATATTTTCTAAGCCCTCAAAACTTTTATTTATAGCTAATGCTAAATCAGCCTCTAAATTTTGGGACTCTGAAACAATTTCATTATTCTGTGGTTTTAATTTTATGCTCTGCTACTTAATGTGTCATTTCTCCGAGTTGCAAAAAATAAGCTTAGAAAATTTGAATTGCTTGCTCAAAAAATATAAAAAGTATCGTCGTATCGACAGCAACATATCGCCGATAACGATATATCGAAAATTCTGAAGTTTCGCCGATATATCGGTATCGGTATTCTTTACGTCCCTAATTTAAACTGACCCGATTTTGTTAGTCCCAATTTATTATACGATTTTTGTCGCTGCGATTATTGGCATTTCTTCTTTGAAGTCGGTCTGATATTTACATTGTTCGATTTTTGTCGTTACAACTTTTTCTGTGCCACCGAACTTAAATGCATTTTTCGTTATGTATATAAGAGAACAATTAGAGAACGAATGAGCAAACAAAACGAATCGAAGAGTACATTCGCTTGTGTACCCCTTTTAATTCCTCTCTGCCCTCTCGCCTATAAGGTTAGAATCGCAACGGCAAAAATCGTATAACGTAAATGGGGACTTAGAGTGTACTGCGTACTGTGGATCCCATATCACCAATCCATATTCAGGTATCCGTCGAACCAAGGTTGTAAGCAGTTGTTTGGATTTGAGAACTCTGAAAACAACGAAAGCAACAAATTAAATGCAAAGTTGTGTTTTTGGTTTTGTACTTGTTGATCAAGGTGGGCACAATGATTCACCCAATGTTCTTTGGATTTTTTTAATGAAAGACTTTGGTTCTGCTTGTAAAATTTGTTTTTTTAATCCATTAGAATTTCTTCTATCAAGTTGAAACAATAATATCGGTCAAGTGGCCGCCGCCATAGTTGATGACTATACGGACTCGTTTTATGCCATTTTCCATCACTCTTGCCTGAACTTCGGGCGACAGGTTTTCGCATTCCTGGATAATATTCTCCTTGAGGGCTTCAAGAGTCTGTGTTAACGTAAAAAATGGAAGCAATTGTTCCGCGTTCTTGCAAAGTAAACCGGTTCATGGCTTGTGGATTTGTATTCTGCGTTTGTTTACTTCACAAATGTCAAAACCGTAGTTGAATTTGGCGCCATTTGAAAAAGTTATAGCGTTGTCCAATAGGCTGAAAACTTTTGCCCCAACTTGTAGTATTACCAGTCAAGAATAAAACAAATATATAAACAATAATTACTTATAAGAAAAAACCGCATATAAGAAACAATTCTGTGGAATTTTTTAAGTTTTTTATATCAGATATTTACTGTAAAGTGATTCCCATTTTTAATAAACGTCATAACTTCCGCCTTACTCATCCCCCAAATTACCACCACATAAATAAAAATTTTACAGAAAACCATATGACGTTGGTATAAATATTCCGCTTACATGTATGTGAGTTTCTTAATAAAGTCAATGGCTCTAAAACTTGTTTTATTTATTTAGCTCATAATGTAAACAATATTTATTAAATTTTTGTTTAAAAGTATAACGTTAAAACGATTAAAAATCACAAAAAAAAAAAAAAACTAAAAGCATCAGCAAACAAGAAAAAATCCTTAAAAAAATTCAATAATTTACGTTCATCTAAAAATTAAGATAAACATTAAAAAAATGCATAAAAATACGGTACTTTTTTTTTGATTATCATGATTCGAAAATACATTAAATTTTTTTATGAAATTTTGTTAGTGAATTTTATTTAAATATTTTTATGTGATATGGATTTAATGCATTTTCTTTTTAATTTAACTGATTAATTTTATTTTAAATATGTTTATTTTCTGATCAGGAATTAATTCATTATGTTATTTTTCCGAAAATTTCCTTAATCTTAGTAAAAACAAAACGGAAGTTTTTTAGTTTTATGACTTTTTATTAAACGCATGAATTGTTTGCAAGAAAAAAAAATTATAATTAAATTGAAATTAACAGCTTTGTAATTTCGAAAACATTACTTCAAAATTGCTTAAGATTATCTTTAAGACAATATTTAAGTGTTCAGGTACACAAATATATACACGTTTAAAAGATTTTGTTGTGTTTTTTTTTTATTTATTAAAACAACAAATTGTTCTAAATAATTCGAAAAATAAAGTTGTTTAAAATTATTGTTATTAACAAAATGATGTACTCGTTAATGAAACTAATTAAATGATGATTTTAATTATTATACAATATACACATTTGCATTAAAGCTTTATGGTATGATGACCTTAACCTTTTTTTATGTCTAAATTAATTTACATGTACATTTATTTATCTAAAGAATAATATTTCAAGGGTTCTCATATTTCAATTGAGAATTTATCTGTTTGAATTATTGCCAAGTCGTGATTTATTCTACTATTTACTTTAAATTTCAACACATTTTATTGGAACTAGAAACATTTTGGATGTTCTTTCTAATCCCCTGATGGTATGTAGGGATACATTCTAAAGATATTTCATATTTTGGTGTAACATCCTCCAAGAATATGGGTGAACGAGCACCCGCTATTTGGCAAAAGCCAAATTGACAGGTCTTCCTTTTTGAAAAGTGAATGATCACGGCTGAGATCCTTAGTTGGAACCAAGGGAAACAAATGTATCCCATTGATTGCTTCGACCTGACCAGCTCTTCTCAGAGCAAAACTTTACTTAGAATTTGAGGTCACAGCCATTTCACTTCCTCTCGAAAATTCGCCTTAAGCTGTTGGATGGTTCTTGGCTTTTTGTCAAAAAAATCAGAAGACGTTAAATCGGGCGCACGCGGTGGCCAGTTAAAATCGAAAAAATGCGATATTATTCGATCGTCAAAAATTATGCGCAGGAAAGCCATAGTTGGACGAGCTATGTGAGCAGTGACTCCATCTTGTTGGAAAGACAATTCAGGATTGTTCTCTTCCTCGAAAAACAAAAAAAAAAAAATTTACCCCAACTTGTTCTTCGTTTTCGGAAAAATATGGTAAAAAAGAAATATATGTGCATGTAAATTCTTCGGATTTTAAATCACTATGAAGGATCATATTAATCAAAATCTATAAGTTCGTCTGACACCATTCACTAAGACTTTGGTTGAGAAGACGAAGCATTTTTTTGGTCAACAATATTTAAAAAAGTATTGATTTTATTCTTTTATTAGTTGTTTGAAAGCAAAAGAGTTTAAAGTTACACCTGATCTACAACTAAAAAAATTTCCCACGATCTACCGACGTCAGTAAAAAGTACACCCGACTTAGGTAATTAGTGGCAACACTGATACGAGTACCACTTAAATTTTTTTTATAGGGTGTGTGTGAAACGGTACCCTGCAAATAATAGGACCAGTCCAAACACGCGTGTAAAGAGTAGTCCACAAGGGACCAGGACTAGTCCACAAGTAACCCAAACGTATGGAAAAAACCTGGCCTATTTAACATTACGATGTCCTAGGAGAGGACCATATAACCCATCTTTGGACCACTAAGGAGTAGTTTTAAAACTACTCCATGGTATATAACCCACCTTTGGACCAGTAAGGAGTAGTTTTAAAACTACTCCATGGTATACTCAAGAGGATTAGTTTTGAAGTCGTTTAAACACGAAAGCATGTCGTTAAAAAACGAAGACATGTCGTCTCACTACAAACACTTTTTAACAATGGCATGGTCCATGCTTGCATTACATCGGACTAGTCCATGGAGTAGTCCATTTTATCAAAATGGGTCAGGTGGTCCAATTTTATTTGCAGGGTAGCAATTGCTACTTTGGGTGTGTGTGAAACGGTAGCAAAGTACCCTGCAAATAATAGGACCAGTCCAAACACGCGTGTAAAGAGTAGTCCACAAGGGACCAGGACTAGTCCAAAACTAACCCAAACGTATGGAAAAAACCTGGTCTATTTAACATTACGATGTCCTAGGAGAGGACCATATAACCCACCTTTGGACCACTAAGGAGTAGTTTTAAAACTACTCCATGTATTGTATATACTCAAGAGGATTAGTTTTGAAGTCGTTTAAAAACGAAAGCATGTCGTTAAAAAACGAAGACATGTCGTCTCACTACAAACACTTTTTAACAATGACATGGTCCATGCTTGCATTACATCGGACCAGTCCATGGAGTAGTCCATTTTATCAAAACGGATCAGGTGGTCCAATTTTATTTACAGGGTACTCATGGAAGTAAAATTTTGACACTGTTGAGGTGAATAAAATTTCACTAGCCCTGGGGGCTAGTATAAATTTTGACATTAGCGTAGAAATTTTAATTCACCATAGAACTTTGCTACCGTTTCACACACACACTCATGGAAGTAAAATTTTTACACTGTTGAGGTGAATAAAATTTCACTAGCCCTTAGCGTCGGTGTTGCCATTAGAATACGAAAGATGCATTTTTCGTATCTTTTGACGACTTAAGGTACCATGTATAATCCTGAAATTTTTCGTATCTTTTGAATCTGTACGCAAAATGTACAGAAATAAAATATTAGATCATTTTTAGCCAACTAAAACTTATGAAGACTGATCAACGTAACTGTTTCAATACTAATACAATAACAGCTTTAATAATGGTGAAAGATAACATTAAGGAAGTTTCAACATACGATCCACCTAAATCAATGTTTACTAGTAGTGCGAAGGTGTTCTGAGGAAATATGAACATATTTTTTATTTTTACGAAATTTATTTGAACTTTTTGATATAATCGCCTTAGTATAAAAGCCTTAACTCGTATATTAATTTTTACCAAAATGAATTTGTTTTGTTAACATCCAAAGATAGTTACATATCATTAATTTTAAAGTTTGCTTATTGTATTTTAAAAAATTACATGCCTGTATTCATAAAAATTTTTTCAAATTAAATAAAGGCTTAATGAACAAATTTACTATGAAAATTATCCTTAATAAACGTTTGTTAAATTTAATAATATTTAATGACTTAAAATAATATAACAATGAATTTATATGATATTATTTTCTTTACAATATTCTTAAATATGAAATAAAAATGTTATGTTAATAAATGTTAAACGTTAAAAATGGATTTTAAAATTTTTTTCAAAATGTATCTTTTTGGGAGAAAGTGTATCTTTTTGGAAACTTAATTGTATCTTTCTCGGAATACAACTGGCAACACTGCTTAGCGTAGAAATTTCAATTCACCATAGAACTTTGCTACCGTTTCACACACACCCAAAGTAAATGTTAACTATGGTCAATTTAAAAAACTTTAAATTATAATTACGACATTGTTGCATTAGTTTAATGATGCTAAACACCCATAATAAATATTCTTAACGTTAGAGACTTTTTTTGTTAATCAATAAAACATTTCTATAATTAAACTTAATCCTTTCTCTTTTAAAAAAAAAAAAATTGAATCATTCATTAACTTAATATACAACCAACTTAATGTTGCAACAAACCTCAAGTTTGAATCAAACATCTGTTTTAGACCCATGCAAAAAAGTTCGTTGTTTTGGGTTTGATCCAACCAAAACAAGAATGTTTATGTGTGATTTTTTTTATTAATGTATTTATATTTTTTAGTATTTTAATTGTTTATATTAACAATAACAAGAACAATAATAATAAAAAAATACTCAACCCTTTTAACGTTTGACTGAATATTTGTGGGTTCTTTTAAAACTCATTGTACGCTAGAGCAAAGTGATCAGTTCTGTGCCTAAGGAGCTTCATGAAGCTTGGCTTCATAAGCGGTATTTTATAAAAAAAATTAATAAACTAATTGAATAAATATAATAAAGAAGAACGCATAAATTAATAAAGTGTGCAAAAATAATAAAGAAAACAAATTCAAGTGAATTAATTAATTTTAAAAAATATATTAGTACAAGTTTTTATAAGTGCTCGTAATTTTTATAAAGTAAAACGTGCAAATTTAAAAACATAGAGTTGTTTATTAAAAAAAAACTCTTTAGAAAAAACATTTAAAACAATCATAAAGTTATTTTATAACTAATAATAACTTGTATTGATTTTAAAAACGAATTATAAACAAATTTCAATTTATATTAAAAAAAAAAAATAGTAATAAAAAGGTGAGTGTAGAATTAAAATTAAAAAAAAAAATGTTTTCAAGTTCATTTTTATGTGGAAAAGTTAAATTTTAAAGATTTGAAAAGTAGATAAAATGTATTCTAGAATAAGTCTTTACCGTTAGGCGAAAATGTCTTAAGTAAAAATACGCATTTTGAGTTTTTGATTGGCTTTAATTAAATTTTTTTCTCTTTCATTTGTTATCAATAACTTAAATGCGACTTCTTTTCTGAGAAAAATATGTTACAGTATATACATGTAACATTTTAGAATGTTACCTATAATCACTGGAAGTGTTACATGTTGTGCAATTTCAATAGAACACAATTAGCTGCTTTTATTTACAACTATTACTGCCTGTTTGTAGAACGCGAGCGCAAAAGTGTCTCGTTCAATTTACATTTAAAACAAAAACAAAATTTCAAAGTTTGTTTTTGTTTTAAATGTAAGTTAAGCGAGTCACTTTTGTGTTCGCGTTATACAAACAGGCACTTACACTTTCATTATTAATGTACATTTTTGTATATTTAGTTAAAGCTATAAAAGAGCTAAAAAAAGTTTAATTCTATTAGTTCTGAAAATGTCCTTTTGATATACATTAGTACATACAACAAGTAAGAAAGTATAGTCGGTCAAGCCCGACCTATGATACCCTACATCACAGTATTTAAAAACACATCATGCTTATGTGTCCATATAAATATAGATTTATCTATGTTTTTAAACTTCATGAAAATCGGTTTGAAAGTTTGTGAGAGGCAGAAATGGCCCCTACCTCCCCTTGTGGTCCTATTTTTGAAAAACTGTATAGCTAATGTGTCCATATAGATCTGGATCTATCTATGTTTTAAATTTCATTAAAATCGGTTTGAGAGGCAGAAATTGCCCCTATCTCCTCTCGTGGTCCTATTTTTTTTTAAAAATGCATACATTTTGTGTCTATATAGATATGGTTCTATCTATGTTTTAAATTTCATTGAAATCGGTTTGATAGTTTCTGAGAGGAAGAAATTTCCCCCTATCTTCCCTACGATTCGGCCCATTTTCAATAGGCTTGGTCCTTGTATATAATAAGAACCTATGACCCAAATTTCATCAAATTATCTCCAAAATTGCGACCTGTACTTTGCGCACAAGGTTACATGGACAGCCAGCCAGCCAGCCGGACGGAAATCGTTAGTTCGACTCAGAAAGTGATTCTTAGACGATCGGTATACTTTAAGGCGTTACACACATCAGCACAAATGCATAATACCCTCTCCACTATTGTGGTGTGGGTATAAAAATATGTTATGATTGTTAGTTAACTATAGTTTAAGCTGCCATCACATCATTTCCATACTTCAGAAAAGTAATTCAAACTGGTTTTCGTGAATACAGAGAAGGCTTTAGCTCCATTTGAGTAAAATATTAAAAGTACAATTGCAGGATTTTTGGTATTTTGAGGCAGACAGCATTATTTTTTCCCAAGCAGAAGAAAAATTAACGTTTTATTGTGGCAATGCTGTGACAACTTAAACTACCGTTAAGTAAGTGCAGGCTCACACACGTCAAGTTTGACTCGTCTAAGCCTGGGTTCGTGCCCCGCGGCAGTCAAGAATGAAAAATTATCAATAAACTTTAATTCATTTCATGTTGTTAAATTTCTTTCTTCATAAAAATAATTTAATGAAAATTAAATTTGATGAACTTAAGCCTAATTAAAATATCAAAATTTAGATTAAAAACCATGAACAGTTCAACAAAATAACCACAATACTAATTATTATTTAACAAAACTGCCATTCATGTTCGATAGTGTATACCCCACTTAAGATTCATTTTACAAATTCTAAAATGTTTGCTTGTTTAATAGTGCGGCCACTAATTATCGTCTTTTAACCGTCCACCACAAATTATTCTGTGGCTGACTTCTGTTGACTGCTGAAATTTTTGACTGTCTCTCAAGTTCGAAGTTTAAATTAAAACAAGTAAGAAAGTATAGTCAGTCAAGCCCGACCATATGATACTCTATACCCTAGAAAATAAATTTTCGAGGGTGTATGGCTATATGAATAGGGATCTATCTATGTTCTAAATTTCATTAAAACCGGTTTGATATTTTCTGAGAGGCAAATATTGCCCCCCCCCCCTCTCCCCTCGTGGTTCTTTTTTTTTTAAAATGCATAGCTCATGTGTCCGTACTTATATGGATCTATCTACATTTTAAATTTCATTAAAATCGGTTTGATAGTTTCTGAGGAACAGAAATTGCGCACTATATCCCCTCGTGGTCCTACGATTTGACCCATTTTCAATAACCTTGGTCCTTGTGTCAATAAGAATCTATGTGTCAAATTTGATTAAATTATCTCCAAAATTGCGACCTGTACTTTGCGCACAAGGTTACATGGACAGCCAGCCTGCCTGCCAGCCAGCCGGACGGGCATCGTTAGATCAACTCAGAAAGTGATTCTGTGTCAATCGGTATACTTTAAGGTGGGTCTAGGACCAATATTTTAAGGTGTTACACACATCAGCACAAATGCATAATACCCTCTTTACTATTGTGGTCTGGGTATAAAAAAAACCATTTAGTACTTCTGCATTCATAGTCATCGTCTAGACTTGCAATTTTTGTTGCTGCGTTAAGAATAAAAAATTAAAGTTTTGCATTTTTTGTATTTTTATCTTGTCTTTCCTCTTCTCTTTTTTATATTTTGTATATTAAAACAAAAACACATAGAGCCCACTTCTAGTTAACAAGTGTGAGAATAACAAAACAAAACAGAATTGCAGCCCTCTCACCAATAAACTCAAGAATTAAATTAGTGCCACAAAAATTGCAAGTCTGGATGATGACATATTGCGCAGTTTTTTGGATTTTTAATAATACTTAACAAGTTATATGCCTGACTCAATTTTTGTTTTTATTTAAATAATTATTTTAAGCTGCTTTTATTTAAATAATTATTTTAAGCAAATGGAAAACAATTCATGGAATATATTGTTAAATAATAAAATTAATATTTTTAATTTCACCATTTGAAATTAAAAATTTTAAAAGTTTTTATTAATTTCTCAAAATTCTTATAAATATGTAAATAGTTAACATTTACATTATTTATTTGATTATTTCGAATATGAATTAGAGATTTATTATAAATTATTAATAAAATGCCTTGTAGCACGATTTTTTTTTTGTCATTTTCAATTAAAATTTATTTGGTTTTTGTTTTGAATTGCAATTCAATTCAATTCAATTTAAAGACTTATTTAAGTTTTTAGTTAACAAAATTTACAAATTTTCACAATGAACAGTGTGATATTAATATATTTTTTTTAGTTGTTTCTGTTTCTCTCTGCAAGTAATTTATGCCCTGCTTTTTATCTTAATTAAAACACTGTAGCTTTCGATGTTATCGTGACTTTTATTTTTGATAAATTCGTCTAAAAAATCTTAAGTTTAATAACAATTGCAAAAAAAAAAACCAAATCTACAAATATGTTTGTATGTCTATTATAAGGCAAAGATAGGTTGAATTTTTTAATTATTAAAAACAAGTTTATATTGTGTGTAATTGTTATAACAAAAAAATACAAACAAACTTTTAATTTTGAATAAAATTAGAAACATTTCAATTTGCCTTAACACAATTATGACAGATTTCTTAACAAATTAGAAATTTAAATACGATAGATATTTAAAAAACACTGAAGCAAAAACAAATAAGAAAGTATAGTTGGCCAAAGCCGTCATATGATACCCTAAACCGTAATATGTAATTAAAAACAAATTTTTTAGAGCGTACTTTATATGGGACCCACGGGCAATCATTGACCTGCCAGAACAAATTTACTTTGTGCCGGTTCACACAAGTCAAATTTGACTCGTCCAGTCTTGACTCTCCTAAAAACTCTAGACTTGACGAGTCAAACTTGACGTGTGTGAACCGACACTTAATGACGTTAAAAATTATGAAATGTTCTTTGCGCCGAATATTATTTTTTTTTTTTTATTTATTAAATTAAGCCTGTGGATACAATCCTTACAGACTAAATATTAAATTTAACAATTTTTCTCAATATATATGTATGTTAAAACTTAAAATAATATTACGTTTAATAATATATATATATATATATGTTCCCGACGATCCTATAAGGAGCATAGGGCCCCAACAAAATCTCTCCACTTTGATCTATTCATCGCAATTCTCTTCACTTCGTTCCAACTGGTGTTAAAAGTTGTTGCTTCAGCTATGACTTGCCTTCTCCATGTATGGGCCGGACGTCCTCTTCTACGACTACCTTGTGGATTCCACTCTATGGCGGTTTTAGCAATGTCTGGGTGTGTTTTTCTTAATGTATGACCTATCCAGTTCCATTTTCGTCTACGTACTTCAGCGGTTATGGGAGATTGCTGCGTTTCGAACCACAGCCTCTCATTGGATAACGTTTGTGGCCAATACACCCGAAGTATTCTTCTCAGACAGCGGTTTATAAATACTTGCATTGCCTGGATGTCTGGAGGGGCCGCATTCCATGTTTCGCAACCGTATAACAAAGTAGAACGAACATTAGAGTTAAACAGTTTAATTTTGACACCACGAGAGAGTGTGGAAGATTTCCATATGTAATTAAGTTGGCCGAAAGTTTGTGATGCTTTTTTAATTCTGTTAGAGATATCTGCGCTCGAGCCACCAGTTGTTGTTAATATAGAGCCGAGATAACAGAAAGAGTCTACATCCTCCAGTATATTATTACCAATTGTAAATCTGCTGCTGGTTTCAGCGTTTATTCTCATCACCTTGGTCTTGCCAATGTTTATTTTAAGGCCAGCATTCGAGGCCATGTCTGAAAGATATTGCAACTTTGACTGCATATCAGAGTATCGATGAGAGAGGAGGCAAATGTCATCGGCATATTCTAAGTCCTCTAATCTTCCATTAAGCCCCCAAGAAATGCCCCTATTATCTGCCATAGATTGTTTCATGACAATATCCAATACGATGTTGAATAAGAGTGGAGACATTACGCAACCTTGCCGAACTCCCGTTCCTACTTTAACACTCCTGCTCAATTTGCCTTCATGAACAATGCGGCAACTGGCATCAGCGTACAGGCTCTTGATAAGGTGGATTAGTTTGAGTGGGACACCTTTGCACTGTAAGGCTTTCCAAATAACGTTGTGGTTTAGGGTATCGAAAGCTTTCTCAAAATCAATAAATACCAGATACAGTGGAGAACGCCATTCGACCGACTGTTCCACTATAATCCTGAGTGTATTAACATGGTCAATACAAGATTTGTTTGGGCGGAAGCCAGCTTGTTGATATCTGAGTTGAGGTGTTAGTACGTCTGAGATTCTTGACGTAATTATGTGGGTAATTATTTTGTTGACCATACTCAGCAACGTTATTCCACGCCAGTTATTACGGCAAGTTAAATCGGAATGTTAATGATCATACCTTCCTTTAGTTCGTCAGGAACTCTTTCATTATTCCATATGTCATCTACTAAGGGCAAAATAAGCTGGGCACAGGTAGAGGGATATGTTTTGAGAAGTTCTGGGGAAATGTTGTCAGGCCCAGGGCTTTTATTATTTTTAAGCAACTTTATAGCTGAAATCAGTTCAGAAATAGATGGAGTTGCGAAGGGAATATTTGCAGTATAATTATGGTTATCGCAATTGCATATGGGCTCATCCCCACCAGGCCCCGGAGCAAGGATTAAGGAGTAGTGGTCGGCCCAAAGACGTTTAATAACATCAACATTTAAAGAAAAATCTACAAAATTAAACATTTCATTAAAACAACAACATAATTTCCTAAACGGGTCTTCATCTATATGAGATTTATTTGCCTATGAGTGATTTTAGGAAGAGGGTTTATATAGGACCTATGGTTAATTTCGGACCTATCAGCACAATATTTTGTCCTAGTTGCTATCGTAAAAGCAATTGTCGCCAAATTTAATGCCAATACCAACATTTATCCACCTAAAAATTTTTTGTTATACCACACGTCAATAGACTTTGACGTAAAAAAAACCTAATATTTTTGTTAGCGTTTTTTTTTATATAGAATTTGACGTTTATTATGACAAAAAATGATCAGGTGAAGACCCCATGTATGGAGTTTGGCGTTTATTATGACAAAAAATTATCAGGTGAAGACCCCATGTAAGAAAGATATGATATTTAAAGCTATTTTCAAGGTTAGTATTTTAATGACAACTTTGGTAAAATTTAAAAAATTTTTCCAATAAAATTTGGTTTGATAATTTAGATTGCAATAAAATCAGTTCGGACTTAATTTAATCTCTTTTTTAATTTGACTAAAGATGTTTTGTGAAAATGCCACAGAAATATTTTGGAGCAATATTTTCAATATAAAAATTTAACGGACATTATTTTTTTAATGCGATTTCGAGAAAAGTTGGTAAAAAAATTTAATTAATTCTATATTTGATTTTAAAATTGAGGTTATATTGGAAACAATTATTACAACAAAGAAAACAACAAAAATGTATGGGAAGATAACTAAATTCTCGAAATGTAGGTAATTGTATAACAGGGCTGGAAACTAAAGATTTTGAATAATAGTAATCATAGATTCTTTGTTAAAGATTGAGAAATACATTTTAGTTAAATTGATTTAAAAGCTTTGTGTTGATTTTTTTGTGTGATGTTTATACGAGACAATTTGTCATAATAAACGTCAAACTTCAAATATAAAAAAACTCGAATATTTTCTCATCTTTTTGCTGAGTTGGTCGTGTGGTAGAGAAAGATACGCCTTGTCGACCAGCATGTAGTTTTTCTTCAATTTGAGTCTTACACTGTGTTAAACCAACTATATTTTTGGTTTTTCTCTCAAGCTCTACATATGAAATATAAAAATTTTTTGTCTCTCCTGTAAAATTTACGGAAAGAGAGTTAGCAGGTTTGCATATTAAGACGACAATATGTTTTATTTAAAAACATACCTATAGAAAGATATTTCAAAATAGTTACAAAACTCCCATCCCTGCTATTTAATGTTAAACTCATGTTTAACTGCTAACAAAAAAATAATTTTTAAGTGTTTTCTCTTGTTCAATTTGCTAAAAGAAACTTGCCTTCAATCTTTTCAAACAAAATAAATAAACAAACATATTTTTGTTTTTATGCAAAAATTTTTTTAAATCTTTTATATGATTTAATGGGTTTTTTCAAAATTAATGTTAAGGTAACTTTACGATTTAAAAAAAGAAAACAAAAAACATTTCATTTTGAAAGCAATGAGACAAAACATAAAGATCTTAAGATATTAAAAACATTCTAAGTTAAGCGCTCGTTGATAAATATTTTTACTGATATACATATTGTTAAATAAAGTGTGTTATAAAAAAAGTGTTTAAACATAAAAAGAATTTAAAAATGAGTCAATTTTTAATAAAACAGCAGAGTACCGAAAAGTTCACTAATTTTTCAAATATGAACAAGCGTGAAAATGCATCCTCTTATTCATCCTTATGAGAGTGAGGATAAAAATATTTTCAATTTCCTAACTCATGAGGAGTGAGCAAACAAAAAATTCATATATGAACTTGTCAGATAACAACAATTTAAAATAATTCACATTAAAATTCTTCGTAAGGAAAAAAAAATTGAATACAGTAGCTGTTTTTACCCTTTATGTTGAGTGTACAATTCTGTTTTATTTAATTCGATTTTATTCTTCAAAGCGTGAGTGCCTTTTTCGAATCTATTGTAAATTAATGAATCTGCTGAGTGAGAGAGATAGAGTTTCGTCAACTGATTTGTTTTGGTAGATTTAACACTCGTTTTAACTACAGCTTTTTGTGTGATTTTTTAACCACAGCGTGGAAAATAAAGTTTAATACACAGAAAAAAATGTTCACCAATTAAAGCATTAATCAAAAATAAATTCAGTTTTAATTAAAAATTTAATCAAGGGAATTAAACGTTTAATAAAGTAAATCAAACGTTTTATTGATACTATTTACTTGCTTACTAGTGCATTAATGCTTTGATTGGTGAAAAATTTTTTTCTGTTGACATTTTGTTGTTGCGGTGTTGTAAATGTTAGTATATAAACAACATTAATAAAATAAACAAGGTCTACAAGGGTTCTTTACTACCAAGTGTGGTAGCAGCTAGTATATCAAGTTGTATTCAAAAATATCATTAAAAATACTGAAAATATAGCGGAGTTTGTGTTTGGTTCAAAAAGTCTTGCGAACAACAAGTACAACATATGTGACCTTCTCCGAGAAAAGGGACCTAGTGTGTCAAAAAACGGATTCTTGTGAAAATCGATAAAAATAAGAAAAACATTAAAATTTTACTTTTTTACGATTTTCTCAAAACTTCATTTTCACACACTAGGTCCCGTTTCTCGGAGAAGGTCGCATATGTGTTTTTCAATGTTACAATGTATGTGTTTTTCTAGCAACAGTAAATACTCTCATTTGTAAAAAAAAACCAAATTGTAAGCCAATTGTGGCATATTGTAAGGTTTGTTATTAATAACAATGTGCTCGAAATTTACACTTTTTTTAGACAAGCCGGGCACATGGCGTTTTAGCATAATTCGCGTACGCTGAATCCAATGGTGCCCACCGTTTTTCGAAAATGGAATAGGTTGCACAACATATATTCGCGTAACTCAAAAACAGTTTAGATTATTGAAATTACTAAAAAAACCGAGATTACGCAATAAAATTTCCTTTAAGAAAATTAAAAGAATTTTTAAAAAACAAAAATTTTTAAGTTTTGATAAACAAATTATTTTTTTTTTCCAAAAACAAATTATGTTTCTAATACGACTGCTCATATTAAAAACCTTTTATTTAAAGGAAATTTTATTGCGGAATTTCGGTTTTTCTTTAGTAATTTCCAAAAACTAAACCGTTTTTGAGTTACGCGAATATAGGTATGTTGTGCAACCTCCTCCATTTTCGAAAAAAGGTGGGCGCCATTGGATTCAGCGTACCCGAATTATGCTAAAACCCCATGTGCCCGTCTTGTCTAATTTTGCAACTAGCACAGTGTAATCAGCTGGTATTGGGTCTACCTTAAAGCTAGATTACACTATTATACTTTGTATTAATACATGTCAAAAACTCAAGTAATTGACAAAGTATGATAGTGTGAATGCAATGTGTCACGAAAATGACAAGTATTATGAAACATTTTTGACATCCCATACGACTTCATCGTTTTTTGAAAAATATCTAAACAATAATACTTTTCATTGGATCAGGGTTGCATTTTATTTCATGTGTAAGTGTTT
This sequence comes from Pollenia angustigena, assembly GCA_930367215.1. Lineage (NCBI taxonomy): Eukaryota > Metazoa > Arthropoda > Insecta > Diptera > Polleniidae > Pollenia > Pollenia angustigena. The sequence continues at coordinate 26,835,322 of OV884059.1, forward strand.
ATACTTTTTGTGATGGTGTAAACACAAACTGTCATGTTACATTCGATTTTTTGACAGTCGCATCAAAACTTATTAGATTTCTATCTCGCAAAGTATTATGGAATACGTAAGACTTGTGAGATAATGTAATCTAGGCTTTATTATTAATTGTACTATGGGATTTACCAAATGGTGAAAGAAACACCACAAACATTGTATTCTTATTTTTTTGCATTGAAAAATTTATCAATAAAATTTTTGTTATAAAATATATTTTTTGTAATTTTCATAAAAAAAAAAAACAGAGTTGCTAAATGATTTATTAATATACAACAAATATTTCATTTCCCCTTTGTCAACGGCTTTGTCACGAAATATTTATTATCCACGTGTTTATTAAGCTTCTAGAACAAAAGTGCAAAGATAACAACATTTTTAAAAAGTAAATGTTTCATTCCATCAACCTTTATATTAACAAACATATGACTACTGTTAATTTTCCTGTTCCTTGCCTTTTTAAAACAAAACAAAACAAAACAAAAATATTGCATTTAATTGGAAAATTAATTGTAAACATTCAGTTATTATTTAATAAACTGGTTTCTAATAAAAAACACCAAGTCATTTAATTTATAATAATTAGTTTTCTATATAAATTTTATATATTTTTACAATTAGCATGATGTAATAGAAACATTTCTCTAAAGAAACACCACCTGTTGTGGTATGTGTTGCCAAGTTGACAAATCTTTGCTTTTTTTTCTTTTAAAAAATTAAACACATTTTAGCATAAATTAACATATTTTAAAAATATAATAAATAAAAATTGCAATTACTAACATCTGGTACTAAGTTTAAGTTCATAGAATAAAGCTGTTGACCAGTAAGAGCTATATCATTAGTAAGTGGATTTATAAAAAAAAAAAAATGGCACAAAAACCGGATTTTATCTGTAAATCTAGCATTGAAGTATTTAAAAAAATACTCGTACTTTGTTAAGCTGCAAGCAAGTTATTTGCATATTTGCATTAGTTATCTAAATTTAAAGCTTTTTAAACTTAAAAAAAAGGTATAAAAGAGTTTTAAACATTTGTAAAAAAAACCCGTTTAAATGTTTTTTCTTTTTAACGATTTTTCTATTTTTATCATTATTTTTATTATGAAATTTCATTATTTTATATTCTTTTACATTTTTTATTTCAACTTTGTTTGTAAATTTTTTTAAATGAATTACAAATAATGAAATAACACATGAAATTTAAAAAAAAAAAAAAACAATGTGGTCAAGTGTGGTTAACCTTGAATGCGGTAAACACGAAAAACTCCCTCCCATTGATATTAAACTGAAATTGAAACAGAAATAAACTGTTAACCAACAATAACTGCAACAAGTTTTAAAAATGATATTAAAATTATTACAATGTAGAAAATTTTAATAAATATAGTTTTAAGTTTTTTTTGTTAAACTTTTAGGTAAATACTACCAAATAGAACTAAAAGTGTGTTTTGTGCTAAGAGGGTGTTTAGCAAAGAATTGGTTTTAAAAACTCTTAGAAGATTTTATTGAACTTTAAATTATTAAGAAATGCTGAGAAAATTCGAATACACAGGTTTGCCGAACTATTCTTAAACAATTATTATTTGTGGGTTTTGTCGTTAAAGTAAAGGAAAACGATATTGATATGATTCATGGCGCGTCACATTTACCAGATAACGTTACATTTATGTTTTTCTTTAATGCTGCAGTGTGAAAAGCTGGTTCAATTGCAATAAATTATATTTTGTTTAAAAGGCTACTAAATTACGCTAATTGATAAAGATCCTGAGCTATAGCACTGGTTTACAGCCAAAAAATACCAAGAACACCACATGCCAAGATAAGTTAATTGGGACCTCCTGAACACGAAAATCGCTGAATTTTTTTTTCCTAAGTACCGTTTTTTAGATAACGGTACTTTTGTGTTTTTCGGTGTATGGTCCCACTCAAACCCTTGTGGAGCCCAACCAAAAAGTCCGATCGAAATAAATGGCATATCGTTGGAAAGGTAATCGAATGCCTTTTCCATCGATATGCTACAAATTTTCAAATTACGCTTAAAATGTTCGTAATTAAATACACTATTTGGTTAAGAAATAAAACATTCCAGATATTTAATATAACGTAGTAAAAAAACGAAATGAAAATGAAAAATTTTGAAAAAAACATAAAAAATTTTACATTTTTTGAAATTTGAGGTGCCATTACTCAGCCATTTCTTATCAGATATAAATTTGTAGCATATCGATGGAAAAGGCATTCGATTACCTTTCCAACGATATGCCATTTATTTCAATCGGTGAATCACATTAAAAATTAATGAACATTTTAACGTTTTTCAACAATTATTGTCATTTCGCAAAATGTTTTGTACCACCATTAATAATAAAAAAAAAAATATTGAAAATTTTGATTAAAAATCCATAGTTTTATAATACAATACTTTTCGTTTTTAGTCCACTACTATAGTTGCACAACTTTTGTGGACTATAAGCGAATTTGGACTATAACCGATTTTTTTATAAGCCATTCTATGGATAATAAGTGAAATCTAGTACAATCCACATTTTGGACTATATGAAAATTATTTTCTTTAATAAAACCATTCTTTTTAAACAAAAGAAAAGTTTATTTAAAGCATAGCCAAATATTGGTTTAAGTGAAATAAATAGTTTAAAATAATAGTTGCCAGAAAGGTAAATAAAAACATGTTGCCAATTGATTAAAAAATATAAAAAACAGAGTGGACTATAAGCGAACATTTTTGCATAAAGAATTATAAGTGCATGTTAAAAATGTGGCTTTTAAACGAAATTGGAAAATAAAATAATTTGTATGAAATTCGAAAAAATCTGAAAGTGAATATGACAGTTTTGGCTTAAATCCGTTTTTGGCCTTTAAGCGGAATGGACAATAAGCGAAAAGTACTGTAGTATTATATAGACCATTTGATTAAAAAAAGTTTTTTATTAAAAAAACATCACACACCTGTTTTACCCTATGTTTACACATGCAAGTAATTACTTGCAAGTACGTATTCCCAGTAAAAAAAATTTGGGTTTTTTGAAGCACTTAAGAGAAAAAGCGTAAAATCGAGTGCTTCAATAAAAGAGCTTTTATAAAGCAGTAAATGATATAGAATAAAATATACAAAAAAGCTGCTATTTTAGTGCAAAAGATGCAAAAATGTTTGGAAAAAGGCATTTAAACAAAAGTAAAAGCAAAACATTAATGAATATGTTAATATAGTCAGCCCCTAAAAAGCACTTTAGGAGCGCTTTGTTTGCATGTTAAAAGAAGCGCTTACTGTCAGCAGAAAATAGTCCTCCAAACCGGGAACACCCCATACAAAAATCAGGCATCCCATCAGCAGGTTTAAAGCGATTTGTGGTATGAATTCATACACAAAACCTGCTCCTTTTGGAGCCCATTTTTTCCTGGTTTATCAACGAAAAGTCGAGGAAACAGCCGATTGGCTGAAAGTACAAAACTTTTTTGAATGTTAGTGAAAAAGTGTGAGCGTATTGAGTTTTTCGAGCTTGCACTTGCATGTGGAAACGGGGGGTTATTAAAAAGTTTAGGAAATATTTGATCAAAGTCGTTTTTTTTTTTTTTTTTTTTTTTACTGAAAAATTCATATGCAATTGTTAATTGTCACATAAATCCAATAGAAAACACATTTAATTTAGCTAAATTCATGAAATTTTTCATCTCACCTCTAAGTATTTAAACCAATAAATTATTAAAACACCAAATGTTCTAGTCTATATACCAAAAAGTTGTTAACATTTCAAAACCTATTATTAAATAAATATCCACTATTAAATTTTAATAATTATCCAATTATGGAAATTAAGTTGTTTTTTTATTTTCTTAAATTTATAGGCTATAGACATACAAAGATGAATGCAGGCAGCCAGGCATTGATTGCATGTCAAGTTAACAATGTTAGTTTAGCATTGAAAAATGACACTTTTATTAATAGAAGATTTTATTTTTTTTTTCTGAAAAAGTATGCAAACAATGATGTTTTATTAAAGCGGGTAATAAAACATAAATTAACAAATGATTATAAATAAAAAGTTGATAAAGTGTTAATTTTTTAAATAGTTTTCTTAATTCTAATTTTTTTATATCTAGGAATTGAATATGCAAAAATTAATTAGTATACTAATTAAGTAATGACCCAACAACCACGAAATCAAAAATTTGATATGAAATTACTTTATCATTTGATTTTAAGCACAAATCTCAAACTATTTTCAATTGTTCGATTTTAACATTTGAATTCGAATTGATGACTTGAATATTTGACATAAAATGTGATGAAAATAAAACTTTGTTGTAAAATCGTAAAACCTTTAATCGCATTAAGCTTTCGTATCGAAATAAAGCAGCCCCCTATTGCTTAATGTCTTCATTTCTTAGTGTTTCTTTTATAAATACGTATTTCCGATATTAAAATACACTCCAATTTATTTAAAAATCATAATTTACAATACATACAACTATTTTGTCTATTTAAATCGATTTTTATTAGTTATTAGCAAATTTATTAAAAAACTCTGTTGCTTAAATATATTTAAATTAATTCATATAAGTCATACTCTTTTAGTTTTTATAGCTGATAGTTTTAACACCAATCTCCAAACAACAAATCAATTAATCTTAATAAAAAAAATATTAAACAAAATTTCAATGTCAAGGCTTTGCCAACTTAAAAAGTGCGTGAAAAATGAAAACGCACATAAACATGATATTTGCTCTAAGCCGGCTTATTAGTTAAATCAACGTGTGATTTTTTGATTTTTTTTCCAAACTTATTGGGGAAGTACTCGCTAAGCTTCATAAGAAACTTACTTTAATAACTGGTTTAATTAAAAAAAGCATACGCGCTTGCGTATGATTCACCTTAAGATGTTTTTTTTTCTGAAGTTTCTTTAAAACATTTGCATATTTACGATAAAATGCAAAAGGGGATTTTTGTTAAATAAATCTATTTTTTTTACTTTACTTGTAAAAAATATTGTATTTCCCCAGAAAATTTAGTTCAATAGTTTTTTAAAAATAATAAAAACTAATTGTCAATTATTTTTTGATGTAATTTATATACATAAGTATGTATTTTTAAAATAATAATTTTTCTTGTCTATTATGGTAATTAAATTTTAATATTAAAATTCTTGTAAAAATGCCAGATCATATAAATTACAAACATAATAAACAAAATTCTGAGTATAAAATGTAATTAACAAGTAATTTATATGATAAAATCGAAAAGTTGTAATAAAAAACAAGCTAATGCGTGTCAGACGGTTGTTAATTAAAAAATACTTAACATTTTTCTTATGAAATAAAATGCATTAAAGATTATATAATAAAAAAAAAAGTTTTTAATAATTTTGTTCAATAAATGTCTTTTTTTATATGTATTTTTATATTAATATTTTAAATAAAAATATTCACTGTAATAAATACAAATACAGTAGACGCTCAGAGATTCGAACTTTCAGAAATTTCATTACATTTGGCGCTCTAAAATTAGAATCCAAAATTGGAATTTTCGAGTGGTTTTTTTCTTTTTATTGTAAACACTAAAATTTTGACAATTTAGTTTTACCAAATACAAAGTAAAAAGGGGAATCTCATGATTTACAGATCTTGTAGATGTTGTTAGAGTTTAAAAGTCAGTTTTTTGGTATTTGTATTACACATACTAAATGAAGTCAAATTAACTGAATTGTTATTTTTTGTTATATTTCGTTAAGTTTTTTATAGTTTTTATGTTAAATAAACTAAAATTGAAAGAAAGAATAGTTTTGTATATTTTTATGGTCAAATTTACCTAAATTTTTGTATAAAAAAACCGTCCAGAAATTTGAATAATTCGGAAATTCGAATCGCCCTAAAAACAAAGTGGTTCGAATTTCCGAGCGTGTACTGTACATATATTTTTTTAACGTATAAATTTCTAATTATTTGTTTTTTTACTTTACCACTGTTCTTTATACAATATTGTATTTGCATTTTTCTATTTTATTTATCAGCTTAATTTTAATTCAGCTAACCTTCTGCAAATTTAGCTATTTAATATATACATAATTAACAAATCAAAATTGTCTAAAACTTAAGAATTTTAGTAATTTAACTATGAGAAATGACTTTGCTTGCCAAAACGCTTACTTAAAATTTTATTAAAAATTACGAAAAATATATAAAGTAGAAGCCATTTTTTAATTAATATTTAAAGTTGTTAACATTTGTGTACATACTTTAAATTGAGATGTTTCGATCCTAATATGTATTGTGCTTATTCATAAAGAAACGACAAAGAGTTGTTTAAAATGGGGGTTTTTTTTTTATTAAAATCTGTAAAAGAAAATAATAAAAATTATCTTACTTCAAACCACTTACAACTTAGCAACAAGTTGGCTATCATACCAATTTTAAATAACGATTGCATAAAGATTTTTTAGTTTTAAGTGCTTATTCAGTATGTTAACACAACTTTAATAGCGGATGAAAAATTCCATATATTTTTTAACAATGAACCACAAAAACAAAGACACCCACATTCAAATGTAAAATATTTAAATAATAAATAAAAGTGAACAGGATTAACTCCACTTAAACAAAAAAGTAGACAACGAAAAAAAAAATAAATAACAGTCAAAATACACAATATTCAAAATATGTGGAACGCTAAACATGCCATACTGTTTATTTAAGAGTAAAAATCTTGTTGCCATACAATTCTCGTTTTCATTTCAAACACATGACGCAATTGCTGTAACATCTGGCTACCTTTGGGTATAAACAAGTTTTTTAACGATATAAACTTGGTAGCATTGTTTCTTTCTTATTGATGGGCAACGAAACGAAAATAAATAGTAAATCAAAAAGACAAAGAGAGAATGGAAAAAAGAAAAGAATTGAAAAAGTGTCGACAGTGAAAAATGGCTTTCTTAAATAAAATAGTTAAAAAAATACAAAAAACATAAAATATTAGTAAATTAAAGCGTGCATTTATTAAATTTAAACAAATAAACTAACAATTTGTTACAATATTCAAAGCAAACGAAAAAAGCTGAACAGAAACTTTTTTAAATTAGTGTATAGAAAGAATCGAATCTTTTTTTGTTTCGTTTTGTGATGGAAAATATTTTTTGTGTATAACAAAATTTCGTAAAAACTTTTTCCAACCATACAATTGACGAGCAGAGGAGTGTAAATTAATATTAATTTGTATTTTGAAAGGAAAAAAGTCAACTAAATAGTTAAAAAAGAAAAGTATTTTTTTTAATAAATAAAGTTTTATCAAAAGAAATTTGTAAATGAAAAAGAAAAAAAATTTAACGACATGACTTAAGTAAGCCTAAAGGAGATGTGTGTTAATGTCTTTAAGATTAGTTACCATTTAACAACCACCTAGAAAATAAAAAAAAGGAAAAAGAACAAGAGCGCCCAATATGTCTTCAGCAACTTTAACATTGCCATCACCATTATCAGCTAAAGCAGCGACAGCGTCGTCTTTGCCATCAACGCCATCATCGTCATCGTCAACATCTATTTCATGTGTTTTAAGTGAAGCAGCTAAATCGAATGCAAATTCGAGTTCATTATTACCAAATTTGTTACAACAACAGCACCAAGAACAACAGAAAATTTTACAACCAATAACTCATCAAAATTCAAACACAATACCAGCAACAACAGCATGTTTACATTTACATGCAATTTTTCCTAAAAATAAGCGTAAATATTATAATAATAAAATCCACAAGGAACGTAGAAAACGTCACGTTACAAACGATGATGGCATTAATAGTTATTTAAGCTTAATATTATTAGTAACATTTACGAAACCTTTGAATATGTGGTATCGTTTTATAAAAAGTATTATCTTAACAACAACATCTTCGTCAACAACAACATCACCCACATTTGCAAGAGCAACACAAAGACTTTTGAGTAAAGGTTCTATTAAAACTTCATCATCCTCCACCTCCCCCACCTCTAAAATTTTCTCAACACCCTCAATTAAAACCACCTTCCGTTCCATACCATCCACAACATCTTCATCATCGCCGTCACATAGTAAATGTATACGTGTTTTACCACCCATAGCAACTACAACATCATTTTTTACTTTATTAACCATTATCTGTCTAGAGACGATCTTGCTCTCTACCATGTCCAGTTGTGCAAAAACTTTTTATATGCACTGGAACACATCGAATAGCATATTTCGCATTGATAATACCGATCATATAATCGATGTCAATAAAGGCAATTTGGCCTTTGAATTCGATCAGGTGCACATTATTTGTCCGGTGTATGAGCCGGGCACATTTGACAATGAAACGGAAAAGTATATAATTTATAATGTCTCAAAAGTTGAATATGAAACGTGTCGGATTACGAATGCGGATCCGCGTGTTATTGCCATATGTGATAAGCCACAAAAATTGATGTTTTTTACCATTACGTTCCGGCCATTTACACCACAACCCGGTGGTTTGGAGTTCCTTCCTGGGAATGATTATTATTTCATTTCAACGTCTTCGAAAGATGACCTCTATCGACGAATAGGCGGCCGCTGTTCCACTAACAATATGAAGGTCGTGTTTAAAGTCTGCTGTGCCTCAGAGGAAAAGAATAAAACCACTACTATATCGACGGGTAATTCGGGAGGCAGTGGCGGTTCTAGTGGTAGTGGGGCTACATCTACTACAGCGGTGGGTAGTGCGGTGCCGACAGATTCGGCCGGCAATAGTGGCGAGGATATAACAAATCTGCATACTAACCAGAATAATCAGCTGTCGCCACAAAGCAATCATCCTCATCATGGCAATAACATTAATACGATAGGCATAAATGGCATTAATAATGGAATGCTTCCCAATGGTGTTATTAATCCTGGCGGCGGCATGGGTATGAGCAATAACCAGCACAATGGTTTGCAACATAATCCCATGATGAATAGTCCTAGTGGAAATGTAGCCACCTCAATTAATACCAACATAGATCAATTCAACCGCATACCCATGCAACCAAACAGCATTAATGTGCTGAGCAATAATATAGGCGGTGGCATGAATATGGGCAATATGGGTCCTCCTGGCATGAGTGGCAATAATGGCCTGGGTCTTGGCACCCATGGTGGCTCTGGTATACTCCTAACACCCGGTCATAATGGCATTAACATGATTGCCTCGGGTGGCAGTCCTGGTGGCATACCCGGCATACATCAATATCCCGGCCATGGCTATCATGGGCAAACCGGCATACGCATTAATAATGTTCCCTCGACGCATCATACCAATCTTAAGAATATGCAAAACAATAACAACGATAATGATCATCATCACTACGATAAACATCCAAATGAGGTTGTAAAAAATGAAGAACTAACTTATAATAGAGCTGCATCTTCAATGATATCTGCCAAAGCATTATCCTTTCTCTTTTTGCTAACGTTGGCCACACAGATTTGCTACTGGGTTTAAATAAGTATTTGGTATTTTAATTTGTTTTTATTTTTATTTGAAATTATTATTTTGAATGGCAAATAACTTTTTGACAAAAGTCATTAGCCATCTTATCTAACTTACTTAAATACTTACACTTACTATAAGGATGGATGGTCGGTTGGGGGGTTGCAGGGCATAAAAGGAAAGGTAGCAGCTATAATTTGGCGAGCAGTAGCTAACGAAGTTTAAGAGGTATTAAAAGTGGAAGTTAATGAAGAAACAACAGTTTGTACATTTTAAGTCTATTTTATATAATATAATTTTAGTTTATATCATGAAAAAAAAAAAAACAACAGAAGAGTTAAAAAAACAAAACAACACTTTTTGTAATTTTATTAATACAAATATTAAAGGCCTAACCATAATTAGATTAAGTTAACTTAAATAAATCATAAACAATACATTAAAACAACAAAAACGAATAACATACAACAAGAAAAAAAAGCCAGAGCAAATCGAATGAATTAACAGAAACAACAATACTTAACTACATTACACAAACAAACAAATACACTCAACACCATTAAACATTCATCATACATTTATACACACAGATACTCAAACTCATAGATACTTAAAACATTCATTTTCTCATACTACACACTTATTTATGTAAACAAAAACATATGAGAACAGAAACAGAAAAAATAACGGTAAAGAAATAGTAAAGAGTACTCAATTATATAATAATAAGTTGTGCTTTTCATCGTCATCAATTTTTTCGCCAAATTAAAGGTCTTCTTTAAGGAGTTGTTATGCTCCCTGTTAAAAATTCCGCTTTGTTATATTACTTGAAAGATGAGGTAACCTGGTTTCGATAATACATAATTAAGCATACATTTGAAAAAAGCATTTTTAAAATTTCTATCTTTTTAAATTTTTTATTTATTAATTTTTAACCAAGAAATCTTTTTTGCCTGTATTCATAAAAATTTTTTAAATTTAATAAAGGTTTAAAGAACAAATTTTCTTTGAAAATTGTCCTTATTAAACTTGTGTTAAATTTACTGCCTGTTTAACGATATCGAACGTCATCGTTCGCATAGAAAATTACATTTAAAACAAAAACAAAAATCGAACATTGTTCGAAGTTTGTTTTTGTTTTTAATGTTATTTTCTATGCGAACGATGACGTTCGAAATCCATGAACAGGCTGTTAATAATAGTTTGTGAATACAGGGGTCTATTTTTAGTCTAAAAAAAAACCTATATGATTTAAGACTATAAAATACAACATTACTCAAGAGCTACTAAAGACTTGACTATTAACTAGGATATATAGACTTAACTATGGAAAATTTAATAGACAAGACTATAAACCAGACTTAAGACAAAAAACATAGAATTGATCATAGACTGGACAGTAGCCTAGATTAAAGCTTAGCCTAAACTTGAACAAAACTCAGACTCTAAACGGCTTAGGTTATAATACAGACTATAGGATTTTATTTTAGAAAATTGTTCATACATTATACTTTGGTTAATACTATAGACTTTTTCTGTTTTCATTTATAAATTGAACTCTTGCTTTTCTGAAATTTTAATAATTTTCTTTTGAATTCCAAAAAACCAGTTTCCATTTTAAGCGGAATTGGGACCTTTAATTCTCAGAAAAAGAAAAATATACCATGTTAAGTTTTCATTACGAAATGGATCATCGTAGTCAACTTAAGTGAAAATCATTTAACAAAAAACATTTGATAAGAAAACAAAATAATTGAATTTAATAATAATAAATAATAAACAAAAAAAAAAAAACTCATATTAAATATAAAAAAGATGTAAACAGTTTTTAACAGTATAAAAACAAAACAGATTAAAATAAACATAAATATTAAATAAATAAATGAAAAATTACATTATTTTAAGTTCAACAAATACTATTATGGGCTTTAGATATGAATGTATTTTGCCAGAGAAACAAATCTATTTTTAAAGACTTGAAAACAAACCATAATAAGATTTTGTTAAAAAAAATTAAGGGTTTAAGCCTGAACCCTTAATTTACTCTATCATTACACACACGTTTAAAACACAATACTCATATTTTCATACAAAACAACCCATAATAGTTTTAAGTTGTACTTTGTTGCAAGTCAAGTTTTCGTTAACTTAAAAAATAGAACGAACTGAAAGAAAAAAGTATGCAAAGTATAAGAAAACAACACACTGAATGAAAAATATTAAGTTACATTAATGAAACTTTACACAAAATAACTTAAGCAAACGAAAACAATTGATAAATAAAAAAAAAAAAAATACACTACACTCTTACACTCACACACTGAATAAAAAACACCTTCTTTGAATGTTGATATTGAGAAAACACATACATACATATATAAAACATTGAACTAAATACAATAAAAATTGATGTAATTAGTATTGGTCTCGATTTTATAACCTAAATATGTTTGCTACTTTTATGAAAGTAGTAAAATTAAGCTCTTGAAACTATTTGTTTAGAGTAATATTGGTAGAATTAATTAAAGTGTTGTTTAAGTAAAAAAAACATTACTTACAAAACAGGTTTCTGTTTAAACAAACTAACACCATTTTATAAGGTAATTTTTGAATTGGAAGGTATTTTCATATTTTTGGTTTAAACTTCAATTCTTTGTCTTTTTTTCCAAGTTTTGTTTTTTAAGTTTTGAATGCTTAAAATCGTTTTAGACTGACTATACTATAGAATAGACTAGGGTACATACAATACTATAGAAAAGAAGGCTTTAAAATAGTCTCCCAGTAGAAATGTCTATATAGTTTATTTATAGTACACTACACTTGCGGTGACCATATTTTTTAAACCAAAATACAGATCACAAAAGTTTGATAATATGCAAATATATAGATCATATTGAAGCAAGGCAAATTTATAGCAGGTAAACTCTTCTCAATTCGCTTTAGAACATGTCTACTTTGGATATTGAAATAAGTTGTTGCGTCAAAAGTATTTTAAAGAATATGACTCAATCTATTTAAAAATTTGGCACAATTAAGAACAATTAATTGTTTTTTAAAGTGCAATATTATTTTTTCTTTCAAAATTAAATGACGCGCAAACTTTTATTTAATCAAAAACAAATTACATAGATAAAATGCAAAGAGCACAAAATAATAGAATGAGCTGTCAAAACCATCTGTTATGAATTCGGCTTGATGTTGATATATGTACATTGGCTTTGCCGTGATGAGCCAACTCTACTTTATTTATTTAGATATTTATTAAAATTACAATAAATCTTAAAGCTAAAGCACTAGCAACTTAGGCTATCGGCTTGTCTACTTTATTTTTAAAATTTAGCTCGATTTATAACCAAAATTAATGTTGAAAACTTTCAAAAATGGCAATACAATTTCTTGTTTTTAAAGGTTTCTGATTTCAAGAAAAAAAAAAAACATTCATATGAACTTGCTGCCTGTTTTTAGAAAACGTAAACAAGTGAGTAAGTGAGAATTTATATTGAAAACAAAAACAAATTTTCGTTTTTTATTGTTGCTTTCAATATAATTTCTCACTCACTCTCTTGTTTACGTTTTCTAAAAACAGACAGTTTAAGTTAGAAAAATCGATAATCGAAAAAAAATTTTACCGTTCTAGAATGTGATAAGCAGGGAAACCAGAAATATGCTCTAAAAAACATGTTTTATGCGCATTAAATATGCAGTAAAAACTGGAAGATATGCCCTGAAAAATGTTTAAAATATGCCCTAAAAATTAAAATTGCTCATTTGAAGACACAATATTCAACAATTTAATAACAAAATCTAAGAAATCAAAAAAATAAAAGATGTTTGCGCCGAATATTATCTAGATATTAACATCCATATGGGTTTTTGTCTTAAAGGGATTTTAGGTACGGTCGCTAAATTGTTAACATTTAAAAGGAATTTAAAGCTAGTTAAGGACGGGAGGTTTGAGCAAATGTGAACCGATTCGAAAATAATTTAATTTGAAGTAAAATATTTTTGACACGAATTTAATTTGAATAGATAGCTTGCGGACACAAACAGCCCAATTATGAATAAACATTCCCCGGGAGTTTTCTTCCTTCTCCCATTTCTCCTATGTAAATTCAATTGTTAAAATGGGAAAAGGGAAAAAACTCCCCGGGAATTTGTATTCATAATTGGGCTGAAAGAGTCTAATTTGGATGTGAAATTACATACTGATTTTCACCATTTTCATAGACTTCGTCCTTATTTGATTAAATTATCTACAAAATTGGAACTTGTACTCTGCTCACAAGGAACATGGACAGACAACCAGCCAGTCGGATGGATGTACATCGTTAGATCACTTTAAAAAGTGATTCTGAGTCGATCGGAATACTAAGATTGGTCTAGATACAAAATTGGCATAACATTTATTCTTAATGAAAACCTGCTTTGTCTTATAATTTAAGAGTAAAAATTAAATGTAGATGTCGAAATTAAAATAACAGATTTTCGAAAAAAAAAAATTTTTTTTTATTTATCAAAATATGCATTAAAACGGCAAAATATGCGCGATAAACCTAAAAAATGCAGCAAAAAGGCTCTTTTAACTAAAATATGCTGCAAATGGTAAAATATGCAAAAATATGCACTAACAAATCGATGCCAAGATTCATAAAAAGCTCTAAAACGGATAAATATATTCGGCCTTATTATGAGTGTCGTTTTTTTATTACGACAATTGTCGTAGTCGTAGTCGTTTTTAAATTTCATTGGTACCATGTAAAATTTACGACAACGACATTTTTTGTAACAGAGTAAAAATAACAGATTGTTTCATAAATCGCACGATTTTAAGTATTTATGAACTACCTTGTTGTGAAAACTGCCAAAAACAGCTGTGTGGCGGTTAAAATATATGTTTGTAAATTTTTGGTCGTGAGCGTTAAAAAATTAAATTAAAAAAATAATAAAACCCACATATTTTAAAAACAATGTTAAGCGTTGCTGCATTTTCATCTTCCGAAGATGAAGATGAATATAGATGAATATATATTAAATTCAGATTATTCTATTCTATTAACTATGTGGTTAATTTATCAAGCTGTAATTTAAGCTTGATGGCATACAAATTTAGTAAATATTAAATGTACCACGAAGTGATAATTTAATTATTGAAAGACATTTTTCAGAAATTTTTTTTTTAATTATTTATTGTATGTCGATTTTTCAATTTACAATTTTGTATTTTTGGCAATAATCTAATAGATTAAATTTAGTTATCCAAAAAAAACAAGAATTCTTCCCTTGTTTACAAAAACTTTGTTTTAAAAATTCAAGTTTTTGTACACAAGGGAAGTAATCTTAATTTTTTTTCGGATTGTTGAAAAAATTATTTGATAACTGAATTTAATCTATTAGACCATTGCCAAAAATACAAAATTGTAAATTGGAAATAATCGACATATAAGCAATTTTAAAAAAATTTCTGAAAAATATCTTTCAATAATTAAATTATCAGTTCGTGGTACATTTAATATTTACTAAATTTATATGCCATCAAGCTTAAATTACAGCTTGATAAATTAAACACATAGTTATTTTCGTTAATAAAAAGCTATATGTATGTATGTACATACATGTTATGTTCATAAACTTTCATCTAATTCAATACTCTGTAAACCATTTCTCATTTCATCTATTGCAATACGTCTTTTTTCAAATTCTATTTCCTGTTTTCTAAGCTTCAAAAATTCTATTCTAAATTCATCCTTACATTTTAACTCTTTCTTGTAAAGTGCTAACTTTTCTTCCTTAATTTTGTAGTTTTTGCGTTGATACCTTTCAATTTCTGCTAAAGAATGTTTAACTTCTGTGTACAATGCTGTTTGGACTTCTAGTTGCTCTTCAAGGAGATTATCTTTTGTTTTTTTCTTAGTTGGGGTCTTCTTTGTTGGTGGTGTTGAACTTTGTTCTCCAAGAATTTGTGTTGGTTTTTTAGTAGGAGTTTTTTTTTTGCTGACTGAGAAACGTACTTCTTCAACAACTTCATTGTTTTGCATAGGTATCTGTGTTGCAGTTTTTTGTGTTGAATGTAAGGCGCGTACTTCTTTAGGAACATTATTGTGTTGCTTGGGATTGGTGGATTGGTTTGAGCAGACTGGTTCTTCGTTCTCTAAATCATCACTCATTGGTATATCCTCATTATTACCACTATTTGTATTTTGTCTACGGCGTTGAAAACCAAACGAAACACCGCCTGGATTCACAATTGAATCAATTTGTAACAAATTGGAGGCAGCTTCTTCTGTTGGAGATAACACGTATTGTTTAAAGGAACCACCCCCGGTTGCACAACATTCGGCTTTATTGAAAATTAACTTTTTTTTAATTTTAAATTTATAGTCCGCCCATACTTTCATCCAACCTTCCCCATTACGTGCTGGTGGTCCCAAAATGTTGAGTTCTTCACCAATCTTGTTCCACTCCTCCTTAGCGTTTATTTTATTTATGCCACTATTAAATCCTTTGGCCAAGCTTGGATTTTGCTCCAACAGTGACACCATTCGGCTAAATTGCCTGTGGTTTGTAATTTTAGTTCTAAATTGATTGAATTGTAATTAAAAAAGTTAAATTTATCATTATTAAGTAGTTTTTTAGTGTTATAAATACTTACTTTTTATTTATATCCATTTAAAATTGTTTTTAACAATTTTTTTCGTAGAGTCGTTAACCAAAACTTTAACGACAGTAATTGCAATTTTTGACATTTACAAACGACACTCATGGTACCGTAAATTGTACTAGAATTGCCAACAGTGCTGTATTTTTGTCGTTTTTCGACATTCATAATACCGATTTTAAAAAACGCCTAGCTTACGACACGCCAACGACACTCATAATAAGGCCGATTGTTTCTGCCTTCATTAGTCGCACAAGGAAAAACATGCAATTGCATATTTCTGGTTTCCCTGGTGATAAGTATTTAAAAGGGAATACCCACCAATAAATTTACATAATGTTCAATGAGTATTATTTAGAAATTCTGTTTAAAACTTTCCTGGAAATTAAAAATCTCAATGCTTTTTTTTTAATCTTAAAATTATTTTCATTTTGTTGATGTCAAACAGGGGTGTTTATAAACCTAAATTCTTTTTAAATACATATTTAATAAAGTTTTTTATATAAATTTATTTTTATTTGACATGAGAACGAATTTAAAACATAAATTGATTTGTAAATCGAATTGATGAAATCGGCCATCATTTTTACTTTTGAAATTATTATTCCTTAAAATTTGTCCAAAAAAAAAAAAAAAAAAAAATGGAAAAATTGTGAAAGTTGTCAGTTAGGAGTAAATTCAGTTTAATTGGGAATGTATTTATTTTTTTTGCTATTTTATTAAATACAGTACAAATTACAAAACATTTTATTAAATATAGAACAATCAAAGGTTTTTCACTAGAACATAATTCACACAGAACAACACTATAAAATAGAGAACTGTTCTATATAATACAGAACGGATGGTCACCGTAACTATACTATACTCTAAGCTAAAGACTAATGTCTGTAATATTTTGAATATAATAAAGCTTTGTTCACAATGGCCGCTTCATTTTCACTTGGTGTTGACAATAAACCAAACAATTTTTCGCAGCCACAAACATTTTCTATTAAGAAAACGTCTGCAAATTTTTCCCACAACATTTTCACTAGTGTTCAAAATACAGCAACAATTTTTTTTTTAACAAACTCATACATTTTGCATTAAGAAACCGTTTGAAAATTTTACCCACAACAACATTATTTATTTATTTTAATTTTTGAAAACATTTTGTTAAACTTTTCATTCAAAACTAAATAAAATTATTAAAAACGTCATTTTCAATTTCATACAAATTGTTGCTGAAGTACAATGCGAATTTATTACAGGTGGTCTTAAAAGCCCTGCTGATATTAGCTAAAATCACTGTTGGATGTCAAAATTTTGTTTATTCTCTTTTATTATCTTTGTTTCTGTTTTGTTTTATTTCTGTTTTTGACATTGTACAATGATTTTACAAAAACAAATTGCTTGTGGTTTTTGTACGAGTTGTACTTGTTGTAGTACCGAGATTACCTGGGATGAATTCGCCTTGCTGAAGTAGAAGTAGACTCGACTTTTTAAAAAAACTTAAGTTACAGTTTTGATCGAAAAATTAAAGGAAATTATATGAAATACTTTGGAAAGATGATCGAAGAAAAAACGAAATGGTTGCTTCCATTGTGAACGAAGCTTTAAGGTTTACTAAACAAATTTTCTGTGAAAATGTACTTAATAAATGTTTGTTAAAATTAATAATCGTTTATAAATACGGGGATTAGTTATAAACTATACTAGACTGTATTGTAGACAAGTCTATAGGCTAAAATAACCTAGAATAAAGACTTGACTAGACCATGAACTATATTACAGACTATTAACTAGAATATGGACTAAATAATAAACTATTAACTTGACTATAGTTTATAATATAATATGGATTATAGACTGAACAGTGGGCTATAAATTGAGTATAGACTTTATATAGTATAGACTAAACTATAGTCTACACTATCTAAAAATATAATAGACATTTCACAAAGTTATCTATTGTGTTAAAATGGATTGTATTGACAATAATTTTATGATTGTCACAATCATTAAATTATAGCAAATGCAATCAATACAACACAATAGAACACTTTGTGAGCAAATTTTTTTTTTTTTTTTTTTTTTTCAAAAAATTTAATAAAGTGGGGTTGTCAATATTCACTTACAAAACGTCAAACAACGAAATCTTACTTAACTCCAAATATTAAAATTTTAACGTATTTCGCACTTTTTAGATTTTTCAAACTAACTTTTTTTATAAAAGACAATATTTTTTTCACATATTCACCCATTTCGTGAATAAAATTTGCTTCGAAATTTGTTTCCTTTTCACTAAAAGATTAATGGTGAGAAGCCAAATTTAGAGGGAAAAATGGTTCACTTTTTATTCACGATGGCCTGATTGTTTATTTGAAATTTGAAAAATTATTAAATATTTTTTAATTAAAATTTTATTTTTATCATTCACCCTTATCGTGGTTAGCGAATTTCAAAATACGCCTGCAACTGTTTGGTAATAGATTAAGGAGAACGTATACTTATTTCCCTTAATCTATTACCAAACAGTCGCATGCGTATTTTAAATTCGACAGCAACGATAAGGGTGAATATTTTTGTTAACAAATTTTGTGTAATTTTAAATCTTGTTTTTCTATTTTCTTTTTTTTACGGCCTGTTTTTTAAATTAATGTGGTGTTTATAGAACACGAGCGCCTTACTCGTCCGTTCAACTTACATTTAAAACAAAAACAAAATTTCGAAATTCGTTTTTGGTTTAAATGTAAGTTGAACGGACGAGTAAGGCGCTCGTGTTCTATAAACTACACATATAATAAAACTTTTCATATAGAAATTTATGTGTTGTTTTCAGGGGCCTAATTACCGCATTCGATATCGAGTAAACTATCGTATTTTTCTGCATACGATAGACACTGACGTATCGAATGAAAACTCGAGAGATGTAATGTCTTTGGTTACTCTATATCGAATGCTATCATCTCAAATTACGATACATTTCATTCGATATCGAGAGTCATAATACCAAAATAAAAAATTTCGATCAATTTTGCTCGATATCGTATGCGGTAATTAGACCCCAGGTTACAAGTTATTGATTGTGTATTAAAATTTTCACGTTAATTTTCTCAAAAAACTGAGTGATTTTCATATAAATTTTTCTACACAATCAAATGTTTCGTCACCTGAAACCAGCAAAGTTATGTAAATTCCCAAGCTAAAATTTTTATTTTTATTTGAAAAACATATAGTTAATTTAAATAAATTAGTTTGAATTTTATTTTTACATATTTAATATTTTAAAAATAAATTAATTTTCTTTTTAAATTTTAATAAATTATTTATTTAATTCACTTTTCTCATTGTTTTGAAAATATTGCCTTATTTAATTTTTTTATTAGATAGTTTACAGACAAGTTATTTCTATAATTTTTTTTACAAAATTTTTAAAATATTTAACATTATACATTTCATTTTTTTGTTTCAATTTTTCCTTTAAAATGGTTTTATATTCTGATCAAAGAAGGTGTATTTTTAAAACATAATGAAACAAAAAAAAAAAAAAAAAAAAAATGATGTAAAAAAATTTTAAGATATGATAAGATTGAAAAATAAGAAAAAAAACAATTAAATTAAACATAAATAGATATTAAAAAAACGTAATTAAAGTAATGAAATGATATTATTTTAAGTTCAACAAATTCTATTATGGGCAACTTAAAACATTTGAAAGAACTTAAATAACAAAATTTTTCGTTTATATTTAAAATCTCTCTCTTGCTCTCTTTCTTCACACATTATCATTTTGACATTTAACTTAAAAGAAAGAAACAAAAAAAAAACTCAATTAACAAAAAATTTATAATTATTAGAATAAAAAAGAAATAAAACTACAACTTTCACTCAATTAACTTAAGTTGATTATATATATATTTATATATATATTTATATAAATAATTATATATATATATATACATATATGTATATATAGAGATATTTATATATACATATATACTAGAGATATTTATATACATATATAAATATATATATAAATATAATTCTGCCTTCATTTTAAGGCAAATACACATATTTTGACAAAACTTTGATAAACATTTTTGTGTTCCAATACATATATTTATTATATATGTATATATATATATATATATATATATACTAATTGTATATTACTTTTCTATTTATTTGGCCTAAAAACTTAAGCTCCTTTCACTTTTCACTGTAATGTCATGGTTAAAAGTAAAACTTAAGTTATGATTTCTATATCTTCTTATTGAAGATCACCACCAGTTTACCAAAACATCAATTAAGGAAAAAAAAACTATAAAAAAAACACGTTCAACTTAAATTTCTTAACGTCCTATAAACATAAATTAAAAAAAAAAAAACAAAAACTTGCCACAAGAAAAATTATAATAAAAATTAAAAAAAAACAAACAAAAAAAAACGAAAATAAAAACTCCCGGTGAACTTTTTTGTTTAATTTTAAATTTATTTATACATACCTTTTTAACTAAACAAAAACGATAAATATATTAAATTCCCTGAAAACAAAAATAATAAAACATGAACCGAAATAGCATAAATTAAGCTTAAAGCATTTCATAAACTGGGCTAAAATTTAAGTAAAAAAAAAAAACATAAAATGTAAATTGAATAACAAAGATAAAATAAAAATTCAAATAAATCAATATTCTGAAAATAATGAAATTTTCGTATCATTTCCCTGCAAACAATTTAAGGAATTTTAAAGTTAAAAAAGAAAGCTAAATAAATTTTGAATAAATTTAAAATAAGTTTAAAAATTCAAAAAAATGTACAAAATTTTCCTACTATGTACTAAATTTTAAAAAGATAATCTCATCTAATTTTAAATTTCTAATTTTAAAATCAAAATTGAAATTAAAAAAAGCTTGTTAAACGTGCGGTTTCCCAATACAAGTGATTGAACGTAAAGAAAAATTTAAATGAAAAGCACCCAGATTTTTGAGTGGGTTTCATATAAATTTTTCTACACTTTCAATCACTTGTATGGTGGAAACCGCATATAATATTAATTTTTTCCGGTTTTTATATAAGAAGAACTCAATTTGGAACTTATAAATTCCACATGAAACTGCTATAGTCAAGCTAGCAGTTCTATATAAAAATTTGGGTAAAAGCGATAGTGAATTCAGTAAAATCTAGTACTTCCTTATACTATATGAACGTAGATATTTCTGCACAAGGAATGTGTAAATTTATAATCGGTAGTAAATTGATAAGTTTGTTCACTTATTTAGTTATACTACACTCAGAAAAAATTAACTAATAAGACTATGTACTTTCCAATGAAATTATCAAATATGGCAACACTTAGACATCAGATAAGCCTGGGGTCTAATCACCGCATTCGATACTCTCGTATCGAATAAACTATCGATTTTTTTTTTGCATACGATAGACACTGACGTATCTAAAAAAAACTCGATAATTGTAATGTCGAGTTACTCGATATCGAATGCTCTTATTTCAAGTTCAATACATTTCATTTGATATCGAGTTTCATGATACTAAAATAAATAATTTCGATCAATTTTGCTCGATATCGTATCGAGTAAACTACCGTATTTTTCTGCATACGATAGACACTGACGTATCGAATGAAAACTGGAGAAATTTAATGTCTTTGGTTGCCCGTTATCAAATGCTATCATCATCTCAAATAACGATAAATTTCATTCGATATCGAGTTTAATTATACCAAAATAAATAATTTCGATCAATTTTGCTCGATATCGTATCCGGTGATTAGACCCCTGGCTATTCTAAAATACGCGTCGAAGGAGTGCACATTTAAATGAAAACAAGAAACAAAATTTACGAAAATTGTTTTTCCATCTCTTTTCTCTTGTTTCTATCACTTTTAAAAACTGTAAATTTTGTATGATAAACAAAAACCATTTTTATCAATTTGTCTTCAATTCTTCGACGCGTATTTTAGAATAGCCATGAACAAGGCGAATTGACTAGAAGGTGAGACCAACTCTACAGCAACACTGCTTCTGAGGTCGGGTTGTCAAAAATATCGCTAGAAAAAAAGGTTTGTTTACACAAAAAACTATTTTGTATAAAAACTTTGACAAGTCGACCACCAAAAAAAAAAAAAAACACCATATGTTGACTTGACCCCACCTTCTAGTGAATTCGCCTTGACCATAAAGATGTCAACTCTCAAGCATATTTGAGTACTAGGGAATGAAGTACAGGGGATAAATTATGGCATAATTTATCAATTTAAATTACAAAACAATTTAAATGGGTTCTTCGATAGATATCTAATTCTTTGATTTTCCCCGTAAAATCTGGCAACTTTTTTAATTTTTTTTTTTTTCAAAATGAAACGGTGGTAATATCTCTATTAACAACGGAACTATTCACATAAATAGGTACTAACCGATTGTTAATAGTTTAACACTTTAATTGCCAATATATTGTTTTGCTTGATAAATTTCATAATAAATGTTTCATCTCCAGTTTCTAACGTATTCTCTTCTAGGTGTTTTTGGAAATATTTTGTAACGTGGGCAATTTTTGTTTCCATTATAAGTGCTGGTTCACAAACGTCAAGTTTGACTCGTCAAGTCTTCAGCTTTTAGAAGAGAAGGGAAAAGAGAACGCCATTTCTTTTCCCCTTTTTGCTAAAAACTCAAGACTTGACGAGTCAAAATTGAAGTGTGTGAACCGGCAATAAGTTGTTTAAGGTCTACCATGAAACAAAAAAAATAAGACTATCGGCCATGTTCTGAAAATTGAATTATAAACATGGTTATGGTACAGATAACAAGTGGTCCTTAAAGTATATTAGGTATATAAAAAGAAAAATATTTGTATGAACTTTAAACACAGGATAGTTTTCAAAATTTGTTCAATTTCACTTGAAATCGATTTCAAAAACGGGTTTTATCAAATATTTTTGTTTTTTTTAACTTTCTATAAATTCTAAACTTCCTTTTAATTTCCTGGTAAATAGCTTTTTAAATATTTTCATTCCAAATTCTCAAACTTTCTTCATATCTATTTTAAGGCTAGTTTATAAGTTGAACGAAAAGCAACAAAACTTCGAATTTCTCTAAAAAAACAAAAAATAATGTAATGCTATGTAAAAAAAATTCTAACTAATACTCCCAAGCATTTAAATTTTGGTTAAACATTTTTCTTTATTTAAAATTATGTAAAACAGAATGAGTTCTTTAAATAATTTGGAAAAAACCTTTATTATTTGTATTATTGAAAAATAATAGTAATAACAATTAAAATAAGAAAAAAGATAATAAAAAAAATTTAAAACAAAAAACCAAAGAAGTTTATTCTTAAATAAAGGTAAGAAGGTGAATGTGAACGTTATTATTTGCCTCAATAATTAATATTTTCAGGTCCGTATTTTTTTTACATAATAAATATTAAATAACCAGGATCTTTTTTAATTTCCATATCAATGATTTTCTTAGCAGGATAGGGCAAAGTATATTCATTCACACAAGCATCTTTTTCTAAAAAATAATAAATTTTAAAATTTGTAATTTCCAAGATCCCTGCAATATTCGCACACTCATATGCTTTTTTCAATTCTAAAGAGAGGGAGTTGTAAGTTCATTCACCTAAAAATCTTTTGTAAAAAATTCTGCATTTTCTTATTAAAAATAGTATGGCGAAGAGAAATCATAGAAAGTTCTGCCTGCCATTAGCAGGCAAAAGCTATTTGTTTTTTAAATACCATACATAAAATAAATGAAAACAGGTTTAAGAGAAATAAGAAATAACTGAAAAAAATCAATCTTTTTACAATATAAAAACCCTGACATGTTTCTGGTACAAGTAAGAAAAAATAAAAATAAAAAAAAAAAAAAAAAACAAAGTTTAGTTGCGTAAATAAGGGTGAATTGCTGCAATCTGAAACTGCAGTTACACTTGCACGGAGTTTCAGCCTACAAACCCAAGTTTTAAACGCACTAACAGAACACACACAATCATTTTTGTATGAAAATACATTCAGGGGAATAACAACATGTAAATCTCTAAACAAAATACATATTACTAGGTTTTCATACATTACTGCTAGTGTAAAAGCTTTAAATGCGTAAACGCATTATTTTTTACCCTTTTTTAAAAAAAAAAAACTTTATATTGTTAGGATTTTTTTTTTTTTATTTCTACGTACTTTTTTTTTATTTGAATTAGACTTGATACCTTTCCCCCTACAAAATTTCATAACGATTTCAAGCAATTAATAATGTTTTAATAAAAAAAAACCGAATGTAAAAGAAAATGAAATCAAAGTGTGAAATATGTATGCACATAATATGTATGTATGTATGTAATTCTTAAAAATTAAAATGGCATTAGGTTTTTAAAGTAGATTTTTATAAAAAAAAGTCAAAGCAACAAAATTTAAAAAACACACTTTAATTTGACGGTGCCGTGTAATAACGCCATAGGAAATAAAGCCATATGGCATTTTTTCTCAATGAATTGAGAAATAAAGCCATATGGCTTTATTACCACCATCCAAGTGCGGTGGGGTGTCACAAAGCCATAGGACATAGAGCCATAATTTTGATATGGCCTTAAGTCTCATATCAATTTTAGTGGAATGGGACATAAAGCCATTATGGTGTTATGTCCCATTTGATGTGTTGCGTTACAAATGCTTATATGGTATAACAAAGACCTGCTTCGCTAACTAAAGCTTCGCTGTATAGCCGGCCTTTGGCCGGGCGCAAGGATTTTCTCCTCCATGGTATAACAAACACCGGCTTCGCTTACTAAAGCTTCTCTGTATAGCCGGCCTTTTGGCGGACGCAAGAATTTTCTCCTTTATGGTATAACAAGTACCGATTTCGCTAAGTAAAGCTTCTAAAATCTGTCTTGTTTCCGAACGAAGGCCGTTTACGCAGAGAAGCTTTAGTTAGCGAAGCCCGTGTTTGTTATACCATAGAGGAGAAAATCATTGCGTCCGGCCGAAGGCCGGCTATGCAGAGAAGCACTTGTTAGCGTAGCTTTTTCGGGTTTTTTCCATATATGAACGACGTCCCCAAATTTAGGGGCTTAGTTCATTTTGGGTTTGGGGAGTTAATTCATTGGGGACTTAGTTCATACCGCCATTTTTGACATAAAACAGGGCGACATGAAACAACAAAGCATTTTCTACATGAAATAGGGTGAAATACAATCATTATCAAAAATATGGCTTTATGTCTCATTTTACGGAAAAAATTTATGGCGTTAAGTCCCATTATATTGAGACTTAATGGCATATGCCCTTATGTCTCAATGGAATGGGACTTGACGCCATATGGCTCTATGTCCTATGTCTTTGTGACACCCCACCTCCAAGTGCAATAATACCATAATCGCTTAATAACCAAAGTGGAAATAACGCCATAACAGTGTAATTGTTATGGTTACAAATTGCCAAAAGAATGAGTTGCCATTGTCAAGTGTTGGAAAAATATGGTACAGTAGGTGGGCTGGGAGCGCGTCCGGCGGGCCCGCCGAAAGATGTTTACAAACTCCAAAGCAGAGCCGGCCTTCGGCCAGGCGCAAGGATTTTCTCCTCTATGGTATAACAAATACCTGCTTCGCTAACTAAAGCTTCTCTGCTTAACCGGCCTTCGGCCGGGCGC
The DNA here is from genome assembly GCA_930367215.1 of Pollenia angustigena. Lineage (NCBI taxonomy): Eukaryota > Metazoa > Arthropoda > Insecta > Diptera > Polleniidae > Pollenia > Pollenia angustigena. Next base: position 26,861,140 of record OV884059.1, read on the forward strand.
ACGGATTTTCTCCTCTATGGTATAACAAAAATAGGCTTCGCTAACTAAACCTTCTTTGCGTAGTCGGCCTTCGTTAAAAAAGGCAGGTTTTAGAACCTTTACTTAGTGAAACCGGTACTTGTTATACCATAAAGTAGAAAATTCTTGCGCTCGGCCCAAGACCGGCTATGCAGAGAAGCTTTATTTAGCGAAGCCGGTATTTGTTATACCATAGAGGAGAAAATCCTTGCGCCCGGCCGATGGCCGGCTATGCAGCGAAGCTTTAGTTAGCGACGCCGATTTTTTTTATACCATTGAGGAGAAAAAAGTGTTTTAAATAAATTAGAATTATATTAAAAGAACAAAATTTAAATGGGAAATAAGGCCATATGGCTTTATTTCCTATGGCTTAATTGCACGGCATCTAATTTGACCAATACTTAAAATTAAATTGGGCTTTATTTTTGGCCTAATATAAAAAAAAACCTGGGCCATATTTTGGCATTCTAAATCTGTCGAAAATATAAAACAATTTAAATGGAAATTTCGATCGATATCGAATGCCTTAATTTGGCTGATCAGGGGCCTGATTCTGGCAGTCGTGATCGAATACTTTCTCGATTCGAAAGCAATTTAATACCTAATTATTTCAGTCAATACTGAACGAATACTAAACTATTAATTTGAGTTTCACAATACTGAAAAAATAATTTCGATTAGTTCAGTATCGACTGAAAGAATTAGAAATAAAATTGCTTTCGAATCGAGAAAGAACTCGATCACGACTGCCAGAATTAGACCCCAGCAATGGAAAGCTTATATTTAATTTTAATGAAGGATGGTCCAACAAGGACGCACAACGTTAATATATATCAGTGAACGGCACACACATACTATCACATTTACGCTTGTGTTGACGAAATAACAACAAAACAACAGCCGAACGTACATTGTCACAGACACACAAAGAAGTTTATAGTGTACATGTGTCGACGTCGCACAAGCAGCATTTTTATTCCTATGCACGCGTACATAGGATTTGCAACTGTGCCCGTCACTGATCTATATAATAAAAATGAAATGTTGTCTGTTGCTGATCGCATAACTTGAGAACAGCTTGACCGATTTGAAAGCTTTTTTCTTTAAAATGATCGCCATGGTCCAACTAAGGTTTTTACGGAAAGAAAATTTTGCCCCGCCCACTTTTTTCGATTTACCTAATATCCGAAAACTGCTCTATCGATTTGACTTATTTTTTTTCAAATGTTCGTATTAATCCATTTTAAGTTTTCATCGAAAGAAAAATTTACCACGCCTACTTTTACGCCCACTTTTTCTATTTATTTGACCGATTTGGACGATTTTTTCTTTAAAATAATCGCCATGGTCCAACTTAGGTTTTACGCAAAGAAAATATTGCCCCGCCCCCTTTTACGCCCACCAAGTGCTCGCCACGGCTTCGGTGCATACCTCCATCCGATGGTCCATATTTTCAATGAGTCTGAGACAAAATTGAGGTTCAATGTCGTTAATGTGCCGAATTATCTCATAGTTTAGTTCTTGAATTATTCTTGGCTTATTGAAGTACACTTTTTATTTTAGATATCCCCAAAGAAAGGAGTCCAACGGTTTCGAAAGTGATCGTATTTTCAACAGACAGATAGACAACTATACATAAGAAATTTCTCGAGGACCCCCAATATTAAGAACACTCTCGGAACTCATGTTAGTATGGCTAAAAGCGTAACGAATTATGTTTTTGTGGTGAAATTTATCATACTATACTTTCATAAGACTCTAAATCACAATTTTAATGAAATTGCTCCAAAAAAATTTCTAAACTACTATATTTTTGTCAAATTTCAAATTTAGTAGAATAGAAATTTTGCGGATCAAAAGGAATAAAGAAGGTTAAACCACTATGAGAAAGGTGAAAGTGTTTTCTTTAACCCTGCATATACTCTTGTACCCGTTTGGACCCGTCTGTTTAACACTTTTTTAATTTTAATGATATTACTCCAAAAAAAATTTTTTTGTTTGAAATTTTTTTTTTACTTTTTTTTTTATTTCGCAAAAATGTTTGAGAAGTAACAGAAATCATGTGCTATTGCCTTAAAAAAAAATTTATGATATAAGGAATATTGACCGTGATCGAACAGAATACATGTAGTACAAAATTTATTTTGTTACACAATCAGGAAAACGTATAGCTGCCCTGATTCATCCTTATCCGTTACACTACGTTCACACTAGCGTATTTTATAGAAGAATATAGAGCTTAGACACGCGTTTACGCTAAACAGTTATATTGTAAATCCCACCTTAAGCCTGGTACTCTGTTGAACATTTCACGTGCAGCTTACATTATTTTGCAGTTGTAAAAAATGTTGCCAGAAACATTTTGGAACTTTTTCACAAAACGAGCGGAGTACAGCTCTATCAACATTATTTCATAGATATTCCGCACAATTTTTTTTCATATGCGTTTTGACAGCATTTCACGTGAAATGTTAAACAAAGTACCAGGCTTTAGAAGGGATTTTTAAATTTTTTTTGTTTGTTTTTATGACTCTAATAATATTCTATGACTATGCAATGCGTTGTTAAATTTGTGTCATGTATTTTATAGCATATAAATAAAATGATTTTAAGTTTTTAATCCTTTTTATTCTACCTGTATTTGGTACGAAAAAAAGTATGAAAAGGTTTAAAAGCAAGTGACATTCGGATGCAAACTCAGTGGGTATAATATATCTGAGCAATAACAACGTTTTTCATAAAAACATGGAGAGCGTCAGCTATAAAGAATTGGCCGGAGAGTATTTTAGAAACAACAAGATAGAGTGCTATATTCGGCTGTGCATCTGTATGATGTTATTATTATCTTAAACTGTGACGATTTGTTATTAATTATGGTTTTAGGTGCACTAAACTGTTTTCTATTGGGCCTAGCGTAAATTATGTACCGATCTTTACGAAATATCACAGTATCTTTTATAGTCCTATAAAACTGTGACGAGCCAAAATTTGTTATGATTGCATTATTTTTTACGGTTTTAGGCGTACTAAACTGTTCTCCGGTAGTAGGGTTTATATGGGGCCTAAGGTAAATTATGGACCGATCGTCACGAAATTTCACAGTGTTATTTCTAGTCCTAAAAAACTGTGAAGTACCAAATTTTGTTACGCTAGCGTTATTTTTTACAGTTTAAGGCGTACTTAACTGTTTTCCGGGAGTAGTGTTTATATGGGGCTTAGGGTAAATTATGGACGGATCTTCACGAAATTTTAATGCGCGATTTCCAGTTAAATAAAACAAATTTTTGCAAAATCTTATCTCATTCTGTGCCTTGTTCCAGCATTTATGTTATTTTTTTGTAACAAAATTATCAATTTTTTTAGGTGGTGGTTCCACAATTTTGATTCATAGCTCTGGTCCTACTGAACCGATTTTGCTGGATTTCAATCCCAAACTGCTTAGGATAACTACAAGCAATTTGGCACCAAGTTTGGGCATTTCTTTTGAGTTGTTCGAAAGTGAGCGTGTTTTCAACAGACGGACATGTCTAAATCGACTTAGAATTACTCAAGGACCCAGAATATATATACTTTATGGGGTCTGAGATGAATAATAAAAAAGTTTCGCACGGAATGACAAACTTAATATACCGTCTTCACAACTAATTGTGGTGGAGGGTATAAAAACGAGGAAGATGTTAAAAATTACATTCGAAAAATTTAAATTACTATAGCACTGAAATACAATTGGACTTAGAAAAAAAATTATCAGGAAATAAGGATTACAGATTTTATAGAGAGCACAATACTAGAAAAATTTCACGAAATTCCTCTAATGAAGATCTATTTAATATATTATTGGCAACGTCAGATCCGTTCATCTCCAGTATTCGAAATCAATGGAAAGTGGAACATTAGGATTTAGATGAAGAAGTCAAAAAACTACTAAAAACAGAAATTACACAGCACAGAACATGGAATATTTGCAATCAATCCAATTAAATGAACAATAATTATAATTCATTAGATCTAAGACAGACATTGTATAAGTAAAAAATAATAATAAACAGAACCTCACATTGTAACAAAAACTATTAAAATATATTGCTGCTTTTATTTTTAAAAGGTTTTTTTTATCCACATACGTATGAAATTTTTTAATAAATAAGAAATATTCAAAAAATAAATAAATATATTTTCGTATAAAAATTTAAAAAAAAATCAGAATCCAGCGGATTTATTTTGCTAATATTAACAAATTTTATAGCAAAAAATAATAGATTCTTCTGTAGTTATAGCAAGATTTTAGATAATAATTCTAAAGTTTTTTTAAGTGTAAACAAATTTGAAAGCAAAAAATTGTTAATTTTTCAGTAATATGTAATAGCAAAATTTCCAGTTGATTTTACTATTTTTTTAATGTTAAAATTTTTTTTTATAGTGTAAACATTTTTTGAGTGTCCCATTCTTACAAAAAATGTTAATGATTATTATTTAAATCCAAAAATTACAATTTTAAATAATTAAAAAAAAAAAAAATAAAAAACCATATTTGACGCTAAAGTTAAAAAAATCTAAAGTTCCACTTTGCCCTTAAATTCCCCAATAAGTTAATGAAATTAAAGTGGAGAAAAGTTAAATAATAGTACACTCAGGTCTCGTTTTATGCGATAGATGCGTTCCCAAAAAATTCGCATAAAACGATACTCTTGCTTCATATAAAAACTAAAGATTCGTTCCAAAATTCTTAAAATCCGCACAAATTAAAATTTTAATTAAAAAATCAAAACAAAATCGCATAAAAAAATCAGCAGATGTTTATATGTGAAGCGGACAACCCAAATAAAAATATTTTGTTTCCTTTATTTCCCTTATATTTTGCATAACTATAGTTCTAGTAGATATGAATAAGTATATATTTTTTTGTATGATGTTTATTTGTCGAGTTACGGGGCACAGTGGCTGAAAATCGTTTTTCATTGGCCAAATCTGTAACTTTTGAACCGAAGGAGATATTTTAGTGAAATCTTTTTTGGAAGATTCATGATTATATCTGAGTCCGAGATATTTTCACATACTACTTGTTTGTATTGTTTTTGTCCGGAAGAACCATCACATCCCCATTTACAAAAAAGAATTAACTTTGTGTTTCCATATTTCTTTAACTCATTTCCTTTTATTGATTGTAGCAAGCGTTCGGATGTGTGATCAAGTAGAGATTGTAGTTGTACCTCTGCCGAAATTGATGTGATTGTAATAGTGTCCTTTAATGGCAAACAGTCCAGTTTTAGATGTAGGAAAGTATCTTGAATATTTTCATATCCGATTTCTTCATTTATATCCTTAAGCTTCCGCCTCTTGGATCTATCGCTACAGTTGTCTAGCGATTTTTGTGGTCTCCCACGTGTGTTTTGATTTGAAGTTTCTGAAGCGCTCTGGACAGAAAGTTCGTTCTCTAACCAGTTTGCAAAGCTCTTATAAAATCTATCTTTGCTGTAATCAACTTTCCTGTATCGCTGTTTTAAATGTTTGATGAAAACATATAATTTATTTTCTAAGTCCGATTGTATTTCAGTGCTAGAGGAATTTAAGTTTCCTTTTTTTCGAATGTAATTTTTAACATCTTCCTCGTTTTTGTTTCTAAAATACTCTCCGGCCAATTCTTTATAGCTGAAGCTCTCCATGTTAATGAAAAACGTTGTTATTGCTCAGATATATTATACCCACTGAGTTTGCATCCGAATGTCACTTGCTTTTAAACCTTTTCATACTTTTTTTCATACCAAATTCAGGTAGAATAAAAAGGATTGAAAACTTAAAATCCTTTTATTTATATGCTATAAAATACCTGACACAAATTTAACAACGCATTGCATAGCTATAGGGTCATGGACTATTATTAGAGTCATAAAAACAGATAAAATAAAAAGACCAAACAAAATTTAAAAAGCCCTTCTAAGGTGGGAGTCACAATATACCTGTTTAGCGTAAACGCGTGTATAAGCTCTTTATTCTACTATAGAATACGCTAGTGTGAACGTAGTGTAACGGATAAGGATGAATCAGGGTAGCTATACGTTTTTCTGATGGTGTACTACCTGTATTATGTTCGATCACGATCAATTTTCCTTCCCTATATCATAAAATTTTTTTGAAGACAATAGCACATGATTTCTGTAACTTCTGCAAACATTTTTGCGGAATAAAAAAAATTGTAAAAAACAATTAAAAAAAAAATTTTTTTTTTCTGAGTAATTTGACTAAAATTACCTTTCTATCAGTGGTTTTACCTTCTTAATCCCTTTTGGGCCGCAAAAGTTCTATTGTACTAAAGTTGAAATTTGACAAAAATATAGTAGTTTAAAAATTTTTTTTTTTGAGTAATTTCATTAAAATTAAAAAAGTGTTAAAAAGACGGGTACAAGAGTATATACAGGGTTAAAGAAAACACTTTCACCTTTCTATCAGTGGTTTCACCTTCTTGGTCCCTTTTGGGCCGCAAAAGTTCTATTCTACTAAAGTTGAAATTTGACAAAAATATAGTAGTTTAGAAAATATGTCCTAACATCTCAAATATAAATAACACAACAGTCGCAAATATTACCTTTTTAAAGCTAAGAAGACTACCAACCTAGCAAAAAAGCAAGCAGGTCATTATCGCTAATAGTTTTTGTGCAATGATAATTTCTTTCAAATCAAATTAAAATTTTTGAAATCGGTGGCAAACAAAAATTGGACTTTTGGCCAATGAAATAAAATTTTCAGCCACTGTGCGGGGTGGTAAAGTGTTGCCGTTTTCAAAAAAATGTTTTTTTAAATTAGTATTTCAAACTAAAAATTAAGCAAAGTCTGAGTTCATACGGCTCATGTCTTATTGACAAGATTGCTACTTTATTGGCGAGAGGGACGAGGGGAAAAGAAACGAGTACACAGATGCATGTACTGTCTTTACGTTTTGCTTTTTCATTCGTTGTTTAATTTTGTTATTGTTTTCAATATCAAAAAAGCACATGCCGTCAACATGACATGAATCATTTGAACGCCAATTCATGTTCAAAGAAGAAAAAGGAAGAATCTTGTCAATAAGACATGAGCCTTATGAACTCAGACAAACGAAAAAAATTTTAAGGTGATTCTTATAGAAAATCGATTTAAAGATACATAGGTATAAAGAAAAAAATTCATTTGAAAAAAAAAATTTCATCTGCAAAACCGGAAATGACCAATTTAAATCAAAATTTTTCTAACTTAGTTCTAAATTTTTTTTATTTTTTAATCTAAACTGGCCTTTAGTGTCCTTATCATATTGTAAAAATTTTATTATGGGATTTCTATTGGTTTAAAATCTATGCAAATTTCTTCACAATAGTACATGTGGTTATTACAATGTTGTACCGTAAAACACATGAAAGAACGAGCTTAAATTAAAATTTTGCTAACTTCCACCTAATTTTTAATTCTATTTTTTACCGAAATAAGCCTTCGTTTTAAAACTAATATTATGTGCTCTTCATTAGTTTAAAAAAATCATACATACGTACGTTTCGGCTATGCATATAAAAAAAAAAAAACAAAATAAAAACAAACTATGTATAACGATTATATCAGTGATGCAAGTTTGGTTAATTTAAAAACTGTAAAAAAGCTTTAAAAAACTCTAAAATTTCAAAAACCGTAAAAATTAAAAAAAAAATCGTTAATTTAAAAATCGCATAAATTTGAATCCGCATAAAACGAGACCTGAGTGTATATCTTTCGATTAAAAAAATTTCACTTAAATATCTCCTTCGGTTTATTTGTTATTTTTGGCCAATGAAAAACGATTTTCAGCCACTGTGCGCCTTTAACCGCAAAACCTTATACATACTATAGTTTTAAAATTTAGCCCACTGCAGTTTGCTCAGACAAGCAGGGGTGTTCTGGAAATCGAATCCGCAAAACGCAAGAGTTTTAAACGTCGTATAAAAATAAAATAATTTTATAACAAATATTTCCCAATCCCAACATGTTGCTTCAATTTCGCTATCTACATTTAATTTTTACTCTGAAATTGTAAGACAAAGCAGGTTGTCTTAAAGATAAATGTTATTTCTAACTTTAAAATTTTATATATTTAAAAACAAAAATTAAGGAAAAAGTAATTATATATGTTTTTGGCGATGTGTGTAATACATTGAAATCGACCAATCTTGTGTATACCGATCGCCGCACAATTACTTTTTAAAGTAATCTAACGATGTCCATCCGTCCGTCTGGCTGGTTATCTGTCTATGTTAACCTTGTGCGCAAAGTACAAGTTGCAATCTTGTAGATAATTTGATAAATACATTTTAATTGTACTAAGGACGAAGTCTATGTAAATAGTGAGAATTGGTCTATAATTTCACATATTCCCCATCAAAACTTCTTTCCAAATTAGACTCTTTGTGTCCGTTAACCATCTTTTTATGTTGGTATTTAGATGAAACTAACCCCAAACATATTTTATAGCCAATTTACACTACAACGAAATCTAGTACTAACAGGATTTCGAGCCAAATCTAGTTGTTTTTGACTAGATTTCCCATACAAAACAAAATCTACTCAGTGACTAGATTTCGACGAAATCTACACAAAATCTAGTAGTACTTAGTGATGCAACTATGGTTTTTTCCATATATAACTAAAATATACTCCCCTGAACAAGAAAAAATGACATTTTAATAAAAACAAAACACAAACTGTTAAAAAAAATGAAAAATTTTGAGAAAATTGTAGAAAAATAAAAAAGACAAATAATATTAATAAAATAAATAGTGTTGATTATAAATAAAAGGTAACGCAATTTTTTAATGTCTATTTCTTTTTGTCAATTATAAAAGTTATAAAAACAAACTCTCGCTAATGTCAAAAAGGAATAATGTAAACGCACTAGATTTTGTGGAAGATTTCAAATTAAATCTACTAGATTTCGTTCTAATGTAAATGGCCTATTACTGCAAATTAAGTTCTTTTCGAATCGGTTCACATTTGAGAGCTTTGGCCCATCTATAAAAAGCTTTAACTTTCTTTTAAATGTTAACATTAACAACCAATTTAGCGACCGTCCCTTAAATCCCTTTAATACAAAAAACCTCATATGGATGTTAATATCTAGATAATATCCTGCACAAATAGCTCTTATATAAAGTTAAACCTCTTAAGATAACTTTGTGTATTGATGATGAGGGGAGAGAATAATAGCATGTTCTCTTCCCCTCTCACCTTCAAACTAAGACTTTCTGAAAGAAAAATTTCATAGTGTGAACCCAGACTAAGCGACAAATTTCATACAAAATTTATATGAAATTAAATAAAAAAGCTCTCTCCTGTAACATTTGATTTTTGGCTCTTACGTTATTTTCGCGGTTAGGGGTCGATATGAAGTAAACCATATTGAACTTACGGAATCTTTTTGTTAAGTTTTAATAAACTGTCATTTGCGTGCGGAATCAAATGTTTTTTGATTTTGTTATTGTTTTTTTGAATACATTTGAGAGACTTTTTAGTCATTTTTGACAGTACGTTAAGCACGGCTATCCATATAATGATTGGCCCTTTATCCTTCTTAAATGCAGGCAACAAATCAAGAAAACAGGTACCGCAACCTGGTAATACCAGAAGCTCCTACGCTAACGTCTTGAAATCGAATCATTAGCCAGTACAAGAAGCTTTACTAAAAAACAACAAAATTCACGTTTCTAATTTAAAAACTTTAGATATGACGGCGAATAACACGTCCAGGGACCTAATTCTGGCAGTCGTGATCGTACTTTCTCGATTCGAAAGCAATTTTATTTAAGTCGATACTGAACGAACCGATATTATTTTTTTACTATTGTGAAACTCAAATTAATGCTTTATAACACTGAAAAAATAATTCAGATTCGTTCAGTATTGACTGAAATAATTAGTTATTAAATTGCTTCCGAATCGAGAAAGTGCTCGATCACGACTGCCAGAATCAGGTCCAAGCATACGTACACGAGTGAATTCGCCTACTGGACAAGCATGCTTGACGTGTTAATCGACCAGAAAAAAACTATGGAAACTAGTGCAAACAGTTAATAATTATACAAACACAATGGGTTTAGGGGTCTGTACACGGTAAAAATGCTTCGCCGTCATATCTAAATTTTTTTATTTTCCATCCAGCATACACACACACTAAAACTACCATAGCGCTTGATGAGAAATGCTTGACCGTGTACAGACCTCTTAATATAATTCGGGAAATGTTAAGAATGCAGTCGATGTTAATGCAAGCTGTACTTAAAAAGCCATAAGTTGTCTGAAAATTAAATACTTTCTTAATATAAATAAACAAATTGATGTTATGATGGTTTCTGAAACTCATTTTACCTCAAGGAATTCGACCAATGGTACACGATACCCCAAACAGGGGTTTGCTAGTTTCAAAAAGCACTTCGAGAAATTTTACACTAGAAAAAGTTTGCACTCGTTAACTTCAAAAATGTTGCACAGTGTTGTTGGGTATGAGCTTCTTATATATTTAGCTATGTATATACACATATACTATTTAGTCTCTGGTACAACCCTGTGTTCTAGCAAACGTGCAGCAACAACAACAAAAATATGTGTCATGTGTTTGCAGGCAAAGCCATATTGTTTTTTGTGTGTGCGTTGAAGTTATTGTTTTACCTTTTTTTTTGGTTTTTGTTGCTGTGCCACTATTAAAACCAGCTGAACAATTTTATTGTTGTTGTTAAGGCAAAAAGGAGCTAAGAAAATTTAAACACACTCACTCATACACACATGATTCAGAGGAATATGTACATAAATCAATAATAATCATTGAATTCACCTAAATACATACATATTAGGGCGATAACTTTTTGACATTTTTGCAAATATGAGTTCTCCCCAAGGTAAAATCATGTAGGGCATGAAAAATATTAAGAACTGCATTTTTAGTTTTTCGCTATTGTTAAAAAAAAGTATACGCCCCAAACTTCATTAAGTTTTTAATTAAAATGTTAATTATACCCACACCACAAAAGCATTTGTGCTGATGTGTGTAACGTCTTAAAATATTGGTCCTAGACCCACCTTAAAGTATACCGATCGACTCAGAATCACTTTCTGAGTCGAACTAACGATGTCCGTACGTCTGGCTGGCAGGCTGGCTGTCCATGTAACCTTGTGCGCATAGTAAAGGTCGCAATTTTGGGGATAATTTGATACAATTTGGGGCATAGGTTCTTATTGACACAAGGACCAAGCTTATTGAAAATGGGCCAAATCGTAGGACCACGAGGGAAGATAGGGGGAAATTTCTTCCTCTCAGAAACTATCAAACCGATTTTAATGAAATTTAAAACATACATAGAACCATATCTTAATGGACACAAAAGGGATGCATCTTTTAAAAAATAGGACCACGAGGGGAGATAGGGCCAATTTCTGCCTCTCAAACCGATTTTAATGAAATTCAAAACATAGATAGATCCATATCTATATGGACACATATCCTATACAATTTTTCAAAAATAGGACCACAAGGGGAGGTAGAGGGCAATTTCTGCCTCTCACAAACTTTAAAACCGAGTTTAACGACTTTTATAAATATAGATAAACCCATATTTATATGGACATATAAGCATGATGTGTTTTTTAATAGTGTGGTGTTGGGTATCATATGGTAAGGCTTGACCGACTATACTTTCTTACTTGTTTTTTTAATGAAATTATATACCTCATGTATTTATGTCATTATCATGTCATTTTGTCACATGTTTTGCAGTTAAATTAAATCAAGTCGAGCCATAAGCAAATTTGCTATTTTGTCCTAAATTCTTCTTCCTAATTACCAGAAAGTTTTAAAACCTATATGGGATTTTATTTGATATGCATGGTTTGAAATTTGGTTTTGAGACCACTGTTTCCAATAAAATAGTTTTATGCGTTAAATAAGACATTAATAAATTTTGCGAGAGCCCACGATTGTTACGTCCCCTCAATATAACAATAGCGTATAATTTTTTTGGGGTTTTGAGAAAATCGTGTTTAAAGTTTTTGTCAAATCGGATGCCTATTAAAACCTCCATGTCGCGGTAAATAAAAATTCTTCATATTGGATTTTTCGACGAATACATAATACCGTTTCTTGTCTTTAAATTGACCAATTTTTTTTATTCTACGCATCCTGTAAGACTATAATAAAGTCATTCAAAGTGCAAGTCAACCATATAGGCTATTTTATTTTTTAAGGAATTCGTATGATGTATCTGATACACTATTTTATTTTGTATGGTATACGCTGTTTATACTCACACCACAATAGTGGAGAGGGTATTATGCATTTGTGCTGATGTGTGTAACGCCTTAAAATAGTGGTCCTACCCCCACCTTAAAGTATACCGATCTACTCAGAATCACTTTCTGAGTCGAACTAACGATGTACTTCCGGCTGGCTGGCAGGCTGGCTGGCAGGCTGGCAGGCTGTCCATGTAACCTTGTGCGCAAAGTACAGGTCGCAATTTTGGAGATAGTTTGATCAAATTTGGGTCATAGGTTCTTATTGGCACAAGGACCAAGCCTATTGGAAATGGTCCGAATCGTAGGACCACGAGGGAAGATAGGGGGAAATTTCTTCCTCTCAGAAGCTATCAAACCGATTTTAATGAAATTTAAAACATAGATAGAACCATATCTATATGGACACAAAATGATTAAATTTAAAAAAAAATCGGACCACGAGGGGAGATAGGGGCAATGTCTGCCTCTCAAACCGATTTTAATGAAATTTAAAACATAGATAGATCCATATCTATAGGGACACATTAGCTATACAGTTTTTAAAAAATAGGACAACAAGGGGAGGCGGGGGGCAATTTCTGCCTCTCACAAACTTTCAAACCTATTTTCATGAAGTTCATAAACATAGATAAATCCATATTTACATGGACACATAAGCATGATGTGTTTTTAAAAACTGTGGTGTAGGGTATCATATGGTCGGGCTTGGCCGACTATACTTTCTTACTTGTTTTATTCAATAATTTTACAGTATTTTTATTAAAATATTTGATCACAAAAATATCAATTTGTAACATTATAAAACAGTGATTAATTCATAGTTTTGTTTATTCAGTGGCACATATTCATTACTTTCCAATTTGGGTTATTATAAACAAAAAATTATGACAAATTAAGGTATACATTGCGTAAATAAAAAATAAAAAGAAGTATATTCGTCTTCTTTCTCTTCCTCTGCTACATCTAGCTCATCTAAATAATTTCGCTTCTTTCAACTTGGAAGTAAAAAGAAAATGACTTTGAGCCACGAGGAATGACATTCTTCTTGCACAAATTTTGGAGATCATGCAGCTTTCGGAATGAAACTATTTCTCAAACAATAGTGTATATTATTATAAGCTATTTTATGAGTTAAAGTTTTCATAAATTGTATTTTTTTCTACAGGTTTAAATGGAGTATAATGCGTATACACTATTATTCTTTTAACAACTTTGGAGTGGCAATTTCAAGTAAAATAGCGCATATTTGCATACACACTTATTAAAGGAAAATTTTGAACAAGAAATTATACACTATTTTTTCCAACGACATTTTGACCCACTTTTTGGAAGTAGAATTTGACGAAATTTTGACCAGACATAAAATCAATGTTGGAGATTCCAAATATGCAATAAAAAAATAATAGCGTAGAGCACATACGCTATTGTTATATTAAGGGGACGGTTTCGTCGAGCACCGTCTGCAATTTCAAATCAACAACACAGTAATATGCGCGCATAACGTGGAATTGGATTAGTGCAAGACATATATCCACTTTGTTAAACATTGCGTAAATTGAACTTGAAGTTAATTTCTTTCAATTCCTAGTCAAAATCATATCGACCCCAAGCCACGAAAATAACGTAAGCGCCTAAAATCAAATTTTATAGGAGAGAATTTGTCGCTTAGAATAAAATGTTTCTTGCTATAAAATCGTAACGGTACGTATAAATAAAAATGATTTTACTTCAAGCTCGATGGCAGTATTGAAAATAAATTTTATTTTAATAGTTGCCAGTATTTCGATACTCTTTGAGTATCATCATCTGGGATTGTAAATAAATAATAAATAATTTCTTTGCAGCGTCTGTTGTTCAACGGTACCTTACATGCAGTCTACAACTGGCGTGAAATGTTTAACATTAACACTAATATGATGTTAAGCTGGAGGTCCATACCATGCGTTTTCGCCTCCACGCAGCGCATGCTTTTCTAACCTTACTTGCATTCTACGTTTCAAGTTACATGCAACGCTTTTTATGCAGCAGCAGCACAAGTAAAAATAAAATTTAATTTGTCAAAATCAGCTGTTTTGTTCGAACGCTGCTTGTGACGCTTACAAAAGTAGAAAGTAAACCTACTTTTCGTCTCAAGGCATCTACGCTTTTGTGCATGTAACTTTCTACGTATAACTACACATATTCTACTTTTTTGACAGCTGCGAAAAAGCGAGTAACGCGTGGTGTGGACCTCCAGCTCTACTGTTAACTATAGACTCATCATGTTAGAGGTTTTCTCATGTTATAACACGGTTGTAAATGCAAATGTTTTAACAACGCTTTTATAACATCATGTTATAACAGCAAATCATGTTAGTTGTAGACGGGCAGTTATGTGACCATGACATTTTCGGAGATGATGCAAGTGCTGCCAATACAGTCATTTTGTATAAAAAACCAAAATTGAAAATGATGTCGCATACGTTATTTTCGCGGAATGGGCTCGATATAATAGGTGCGTTTGAGTACTTTTACAGTAAAATGCAGTAAATGAGTAAACAAAAAAATTTTCTCTCACAAAAGGCTGTTGTCCAAAAAAGTACGCGAACGCAAAATTTGTAAAAATTCGTAAAAAAAAGGCAACAGCTGGTGGCAAATAATTGAAGTGTTGAAAAATATTGACACTTTTGACTAATCAACTCGTTTTCTTATCGGTACTCGATTAAATACTTTTTATTACACGAACATTTTTGGAAAATACAAACAAACTATTTTATGTAATCTTTCATATTTGTTTGTTTTTTATTTTATTTGATTTTACTAATTTGTAGCGGGTTAAATTATTTAAAAGAACATGAATAATTTTTTTGCTATTGATTACTTAGGTACCCAAATACTTACACTTTTAAAACTCTAAAAAATTAACATAACAAAAAAAAAAAAAATTCAAAAGTTTGTATTTAGCCAAATAAATGCTTCACAAACAAGTTTTTGTTTTGGTTTAATTTTAATTGCAACTTTTATTTTATTTAACAATTTTTTCACAATTTGTATGCTTTTTATTTGTTACTTTTGTTTGTTTACCTTTTGAAACATATGTTTTTTTGATTTACTAAATTTTACTGCAAAAATTTCTGCAGTAAAAATTTGTAAATAATTAGATAAGAACGGTCACTTTTCGCTTTCAATTTATGTTCTCATATACTGCATTTTGTGTACTCGAACGCAATTTCGTAAAATGCAGTAAAGTTTAGTAAAAAATAGTAAAAACTTTTGTGTTCTCGAACGCAACTAATGTTAACATTTTTGTTAAGAATTATGTAAAAAAATTAAATACATTTTAGAAATAGCTTTTGGCGCGTTAAGTTTTTTCACCAAATTCAAATAAAAAAATGTTTTTTATTATCAAAACAATATAGACCGTAAGATAGACCCTTGGGAGATGGACGTTCAATAAAAGTTATTACTCTAATACATATTATGTATTTAAAAATTAATAAAAGGTTATTAAATTATTAATCATTTTGTAAATTTTAAAATAAAATAAAAATAATTTGGAAATTGGAATAGTTATTTAAACAAATCAGACTTTAAATAAGAGACATATGTAATAATAAGGGGACTCGTTCAAACTACATACTAAAATTAGCAGCCCTTAAATTGTTTTCATTTAGCCACGTACCTCGCAGAAACACTGCATGACGTTTTTGCAAAGCCGTAATTGGTTGGTTTTTATGAATTAGGTACGTTCAACCTACAAAAAATATCATGTTTTTAATTTCCGGTGGGGTTAGGGCATAAAAAGTTTGTATCAGCTGTTTAAGTTCTGTTCAATTGAAAGTCTGTATGTGTGGTTTGTTTTTCGTTCTGGTCTTTTGCTAAGAAATCTGTTGAAAATAAAGTACAACGTTAAAGCTGGGATTTACTTCCCTAAACAATCGTATAATACATTCATTGGCTAATAGATTGATGTTTGACTATAGACTGCTCAAGCCGTCGTAATGGCGAAAGGGTAACACTGCAAAGAATTCTGATGATAAGAATGTGGTTGTTCTTGAAATATGTAAATTCGTCCTGAGTTCGAGCCCGTGTTCAGTCAAGGATTGAAAAAATAAGCCGTTTAAAATTTTTCAGTCGCATCATCTTTTTTAAAAACGGTTATTTTGGAATATCTCAAAAACTGTTCTACTTTCATATTCGGATTCAGCGGAAAATTTTACATAAAGATTAGGTGTCAAATTCATTTGGTCAAAAACTGTCACGTAGTGTTGTTAATAAATTTTAATTAATAACAGGTTATGAAATTACTTTTTTAATTAAAATATTTTAAATGTTATTTATTCTTATTTGACCTTTATTTTTATAATAACTTTTTTAATTATTTAAGCTTGAGGTCTTTTTTTATAAAATATTATATTTATTATTTTCAGTTTATATGAATTGTTATACTTTAGTTAAATTTTATTTTTTGTTATAATGGTTTTTGAAAAAAATTTTTTATGACAAATAGGTTTTTGAATTTAATTTTTTGACAAATTTTTTTTTTCATTATTTTGTTATCGTTTTTCGTTTTTATTAAACTTTGTTAATTTCCTGAAGGTGCTAACCAAAGGTTAGCGAAATATTGAAAATAATAAATATAATATTTTATAAAAAAAGACCTCAAGCTTAAATAATTAAAAAAGTTATTATAAAAATAAAGGTCAAATAAGAATAAATAACATTTGAAAATCAAGAGCACGAAGAGATTCAGAATTCATTATGACGTACAATAACTTTAAGAAGAATCAACAAGCAAGAAGTTTAATTAATAAATACAAAGCTATAAGGGACCGAATTATAAAAACAAAATCATCAATAGTTTTCTTAATTAGATGCAGAAATACAGGGATTATTCCAAAATTTATATCAAATTCCACAAAGAACATAACAAATATATATGAGATGGAGAGGAGACTTCCGGAGATTCAAGAAACTAGTTATAAGTATGTACACGAATTACAAAAAAAGATTTTAAGATTAACACTTAAACATAAACACAAATTACTGAAGCTTTTTCAAAGAGATTTGGAGATAGTGATTAGAAATTTACAAAGATGTTTAACGGAAGAGGAAATGAGACAATTTCTAAAATTTGAAGAGAGAGTTGAGGCTTCTTTAAATGAGAAGGTAAGAAGAATTCATAGGAAAAAATATGATAAATTGAAGGAATTAAAGAATGAAGAATTATGAATTAAAATAAATAATAAATTTTTTGTAAATAAAACTAAAGAGGATATTCCAAGGGATGTAAAGTGGATGTTATCATTAGGACCAAAATATGTTTTACCAGTTAGGAGGGAAAATTTCCCTAAGCTAAAAATTATAACAGAAGGAGAAGATTTAGTTCAAACAATAGAGGGGAAAGAAGATCAGGAAATAGCTAGAAATAAATTGTCAACTATTTTGGACAATCACTTGAACAAAATGAGATTAGATAACAGGGATAAGTTTATATTGGATAAATTTAATAGGACAAAAAGTTTTTTAAGGAGAAATAGGAATATATTAGTATTAAAGGCAGATAAGGGTAACACAACCGTAGCTATGTATAAGGGAGATTATGACATAAGAATTAATAATATTATAGAAGATGATGCAAAATATAAGGTGATCAATAGGGATCCTACGAGTAGATTGAAAAAACTAATAATGAAATTGTAGAAGATCTTTTTAGGCAGAAAATTATATCCATATCCGAAAGACATAAACTTAAAACAAATATTGCTACTTCTCCTAAACTTTATGGTTTACCAAAAATTCACAAGGTCGACTTTCCTTTGAGACCAATATGTTCTTTTATCAACTCACCCTCTTATGAATTGTGTAGATATTTGACGAATATTTTAAAAAGAATAACTGAACATTCTTTATATAATGTTAAAGATTCAGTGCAATTCAAAGAGAAGTTAAGTAATCATTGTATACAAACAAATGAAAAATTAATTTCATTAGATGTGGTATCGCTATTTCCTAGTGTACCAGTCGATTTGGCACTTGAAATAATAGAGAAAAGTAGAGCAATATACGAAAATTGACAAGGGACTGTTTTTAAGAATTTTAAAATTTTGTATAGAGGACAACAGATATTTTGGTTGTAATGGGAAAGTATATACACAACTGAAAGGACTTCCAATGGGATCTCCTGCTTCTCCAATTGTAGCGGATATTGTAATGGAAAGGTTACTTGACACATCCATTGGAAAACTGAATATTAAACCTAAGATAATGATAAAATATGTTGACGACCTTTTCTGCATTATTACTGAAGGTGGGGTAAATAACTTGTTGGACACATTTAATGAGTTTAATAGTAATATTAAGTTTACTTTGGAAATGGAAAGTAACTCAAAATTACCTTTCTTAGATACTTTAATAATAAGAAAGGGAAATAATTTATTAATAGATTGGTATCAAAAACCAACAGCATCAGGCAGAATTTTAAATTATTATTCTGGACACAGTAGACGGATTATTATAAATACTGCTAGAAATTTAATTAATAGGGTACTAACAATTAGTGACAAGGTTTATCATAGAAAAAACATAATTAGAATTAGAAATATATTAAGGGATAACAATTTTCCAAATAGTTTGAGTAATGGATTAATTAATCAATATAGAGATAGGAGTAATGGGAATGCTAGAATTATGAGAACAACAGAACCGATGATATACAAATCATTATCGTATATATCAAATGTTTCGGAAAGGATAAAAGAATCAAGAATCTTTGACACTGATAAATATAAGATAGCATATAAAGCTTATAATACATTGAATAGTTTATTTAGCAAGACAAAGGATAGAACTAGTAAATGGGATATGTCTAACATTGTCTACAAAATTCCTTGTAAAGGAAATGATAATGAAAGATGCAACCAGGTTTACATAGGTACAACTAAGAACAAATTAAGGACTAGAATTGCGGGACATAGATCTGATCAAAAATATAGGGACATTAATTCTAAAAAGACAGCATTAAGTCATCATTGTCATCAATCTAATCACTATCCAAATTTTGAAGAAGCGTCGGTTTTAAACACTGAAACTAACTACAAACGCAGATATATATTAGAAATGTTACACATAATTAATACACCAATTGCACAGAGAATAAATTTTAAAGCAGACACAGAACATATAGCGAATAATTATAGGAATTTAGTTATTAAGGGATAGAAGATTAGATATAATAATATAAATATAGGTACCTATCGCAGCCTTGGAACAAGAGGGTTCAATTTGTTACATGAAAACTAGGACCTTCTTGTCCTTAGGTCACGATATATATGTATATTAGTTTGTAATAATGAAAATAAGTTTAATTATGTATGTAAGATAAGATAAAAATAAGTTTAGTTTTTTAAAAAATCTTTATTTTATAGGAATTTTCATTAGCCAAAATATTTTTTTATTATTGTAAATTTGGTTTTCGAATTAGGTTTATAGATAGGAAAAATTTTTTCAGTTTATATGAATTGTTATACTTTAGTTAAATTTTATTTTTTGTTATAATGGTTTTTGAAAAAAATTTTTTATGACAAATAGGTTTTTGAATTTAATTTTTTGACAAATTTTTTTTTTTTCATTATTTTGTTATCGTTTTTCGTTTTTATTAAACTTTGTTAATTTCCTGAAGATGCTAACCAAAGGTTAGCGAAATATTGAAAATAATAAATATAATATTTTATAAAAAAAGACCTCAAGCTTAAATAATTAAAAAAGTTATTATAAAATATTTTAATGAAAATTAATTTTGATGAACTTAAGCCTGGAGGCAAATGACTGCATTCGATATCGATTGAAATTACAAAACAATTCAAATGGAAATTTCGATCGATATCGAATGCTATAATTTGCTCCCTGATTTATAAAAATATCGAAAATTTCAATTAAACCATAAACAGTTAAAAAAAAAACAGACTAATTGTAAGTAAATAAATATTAAACCATATTAATTAGCAATGCTAAAAAAAAAACAGCTAAAAGTGAAAGGGGTCAAAAAATTAAACATTTTGCAACACCAAATCAGCCGGAAGCTTTTTGTTAATGTATAAACTATGCATGTATGTACGTACAGACGTATGTATGTGTCAATAAAAACGTAAGTTATTTAAAATATAAAAAAAATTTCCCAGCGGTAAATATTGAAAGGACTGCAAGTGGCAGACCTTTTTGAAGGCCTCTATACTCCTTTCTAAATGATTCGCTTCGCATGATATCCTGCCTTCTGAAGTATGCCTTCTATAAAGTATCAACTTCTTTTTAAAAGACCTTCTGAAATATTCAGTACACATTCGCTACTCCCTTCTTTGAGAAGGGAGAAAGGAAGGTGTTCAGTTTTATTTACTTTTTATTTTTAGTTACCTTTCTTACGCCCTTCTTTGGGAAGGGATCGAAGTTGTTTTTAAAGGAAGTGTGGAAGGCCTTGCGCCCAATGACAACCTGTGTAAAAAATAAATAAGTATGGAATGCGGCGAGAAGGGCTTCTGACTGCTTGTGACTGCTAAATAAGGCCTTCTATTAGGCCTCTTTGCTCCTTCTAGTTACCGTTGGGTTTAAAAACAAAAAATTATTTTACTTTTTTTAAAAAAAAAAAAAAACAAGCTTTAACTTAAATAACAATAGTTATTAGAAACAAAATCAAAATACATAAGTATAGAATAAAAAATAAAAGAATTAATAAATTATTTATACTTCTGCTTTTGTTAAAGTGTATTATAGAAAAAAAAAAAAACATATCCGCGTGGTATTTTTATTACTTTATTGTTTTGAACGCATATTTGTTATAATATTTTAAAAATTTGTTACTAAAGTTTGAAAAAAAAAAATATTCTCGCTAAAATTCCAGAATACATTTCAACCTTGAAGTTGATTGATTTCTAAAGAAGAAAAACGAGAATTCAATGATTGTTTTTTTTTTATTAATATATGTATGTACACATGTAAAACAAGTAAGTGTGTTTGTTCGAATCTTATATACCCTTCACCATGATGCGATTAGAACAGAAAGTGATTTAAATACTATTCTCAAGATATAAATAAATCTTTATTGTGCCTTGCCCTTTTCTGCAATGCCGCCCATATTTTGTCGGATGAAGTGAATTGATAACCAAGATGTTTTTTTTTACCTTATTCGGAAACTTTTGTTCTTTCCGTTTTCCAGATATACAGAAAAACAGAAGGACAGACGGACACAGTTAAATCAACTTCACTGTACATAAAATAAATAAAAAAAAAAACCAGCGTTATCAAAAAAGTTCTATCGAAATTTGAGATTATGTCATTCGATAACGATTAGTCGATCGAGTGCTTTCACTCGAAATGTCATTCGGTAGGTTAAGAACTTTCGTAAAGACATTTAATTGTTTTTTGACACACTTTTTGGGAATAATTATTAGATTTCATTAACAAACAGCTAAAAATGTAAGTATTAAACTTTTTTCAGCAATAAGAAAAAAATAATAAATACTAGAAAAAAAATTTTTTTTAATTGTTGACATATTGTTTTTTTAACCGATTTAGCGATTTCAAATAAATTTTAGGGTTTGTTTCCAAGTTTGCGATTATTCGCCAATTTTAGCCATATTCGCGATAGCAGCTATTTTTTCTGTTACAGCTTTAACAATTTTTAATAAATACTAGACTTTGTGCTCTCATGCCGCTGTTTGCAAATTTTTGCGAATTTCCGCTAATTTAACATTTTTCATAGAATTTTTCCCATTGCTTGTAATTTTAGGGACTTTTAATCAATTTAATGGCTTGTTTGGTGTATTGAAAACTTTCGCGAATTTTCGTTATTTTTGCAAATATTCTGAATTTGTATGATTTTTCCGAATTTTTATAGTTTGCCGAATTTTTGCGTTGCTTTATTGCCCTTTTTGCCAAGCGCCGCCGTTATAAAAAAGCCCCATAAATAAACCGAAGTCACCTATTTTATAGGGCACTATAAACATTGTTGGTTTATAGGGGCGAAAAGTGCAATGCCTTATGCCATTAGTATACAACCATAAAAATCGATTACATTTTTTAAACAAACATCGATTCGAAAGCTTTCGAATGCCGCAATCCCGTTTTTGATACGTCACGAAGTTTTATTCGATACGAAAGTTCATTCGAACCCGTAAGCGACGGTTTGGGCCCTGCTTAGACCAGGTATATATATATTTTTATATATCTTGTTACTTTCGAGGATTGGTATAAAAAACAACAACAACATGGGAATTTATAAAAAATATTAAAAATTTAAAAATTATTTGTATATTGATCTGCCTAAATTTCAATAGCAAACAATTCCGGACTACATCTGATGTAATTATTTAACAACTCAGTCCCCATCATATTGGGGTCCTTTAAAAACTCATTTCTACGGACAGACGGACATCATTAAATCAACTTCGCTACTGATAAGGCCCCAAACTATATAAAAACTCATTTCTACGGACAGACGGACATCATTAAATCAACTTCGCTACTGATAAGGCCCCAAAATATATAAAAACTCATTTCTACGGACAGACGGACATCATTAAATCAACTTCGCTACTGATAAGGCCCCAAAATATACATATAAACTTTATAGTATAAACTTTATAGGGTTTATCTTCGGTGAAGGGTATAACAAATGGTAAGCAAAATATTTTATTACTTTTTAAAGACAATGAATGACTTAAGGGAATTACAGTTTAATACATAAAATTGTAGAATATAAAAAATAGTTCGTTAATTTTTTTAAGCTTAAATTAGTAATTTATACATACATACATTATTGTTTTTGAAGTCTTTATATGTAAGTGATTTATGCTTTTTATTTCAAAAAGATTAATTAATTATATTTTTTCGACCATGTTTATTTACTTAACACTTGTTATTCTAAAATGTTTACACTTTATAGACAAGTTGTTTAAAAATATGCACTTACGGCATTTTAGGTATTTAAAGCCCAATTTTGCTATAAAGAAAACTAAGACTTGCAAACAAATATAGGAATAACAAGAGGGCCTATATAATTCTTGATTCGATTATCTAGCAAAATTAATTATACGGGAAATAAAAAGCTTTTGTTTTAGGCAATATCCGGGATAATGGAGGTTATCCGGAATTATATACAATTTTTTTTTAGTTCGTTTACTTTGGAACAATCAAAAAAATTTGAATCATACAAAGACTGGAAGTGTGAATTGTTCACTGTTTTCTGCCAACATTAATTTTTTTATATAATCTTTAAACATGAACATTAAGGTTATGAGCACACGTAGAGAAAAAATATGTTTAAATATGGTCACCTCCAACAAAACTATTTTTAAGAAAAATTTTAAACAAATTATGTTTAATTTAACCACACTATTGTCACCGACAACCATATTATGGTTGAATTAGTCCTCCATCAAGAAGCCAGAACCATATTATGGTTACCTCTACACACCTTATGGTAAAAAATTATAATGATTTGTTTTTAAGTAAACAATAGTATTTTCCTCTTTTCCAAGAGCCACTTGGCATGGTTAAAAACCAACCATGCTATTATAAGTGTTAGTCATATTTTAGCTATTACTAGCTGTTTGGTCCCAGTGCTGCTCGGTATTTTCTAAATAAAAATAAAAAGTGAAATACTGGAGAATTTTGTTAATAACTTGATCCCAGCGCTATCTACCATCATTAAAAAAATTTTAATATCACGACAACAGCGTCACCCATCGGGAGTTTTTTTTATAAATCATCAGTGAAAGTACCCCTTTCCAACGCATGTTGAGTCGGTTGAGTGGTTCTCGAGTTATAAGATCACGAACAACTTAGTTTTATATATATATAGATTAACCATAACATGTTCGGAGGCAACAATAATATGGTTGTGGCTTCTTGATGGATGACTAATTTAACCATAATATGGTTGTCGCTGACAATAATATGGTTAAATTAAACAAAATATGTTTAAATTTTTCTTTAAAAAAAGTTTTGTTGGAGGTGACCATATTTAAACATGTTTATTCTCTGGGTGCAGGGAAACCATGAATATGCATGTTATTCCTTGTGCGACCAATGAAAGCAGAAACAATATATGTACATATGCATGTATTTATCCGTTATAGAGCATTTTTAGACTTTTGGTATCGATTTGTTAGTGCATATTGTACCGTTTGCAGCATTTGTATACCTTCCACCACAATTAGTTGTGAAGAGGGTATACTAAGTTTGTCATTCCGTGTGTATAAACATTCTGGGTCCTTGAGTAATTCTAAGTCGATTTAGCCATGTCCGTCTGTCCGTCTGTTCGTCTGTTGAAAACACGCTCACTTGCGAAAAACTCAAAGAAATAAACAAACGTGGTGCCAAATTGCTTGTAGTTATCCTAAGCAGTTTGGGATTGAAATCCAGCTAAATCGGTTTAGTAGGATCAGAGCAATGAATCAAAATGTGGAACCACCACCTAAAAAAATTAATAATTTTGTTACAAAAACTAGCATAAATGGTGAAACAATGCACGGAATGATATAAGATTTTGCAAAAATTCGTTTTATTCGACTGGAAATCACGCTGCGAAATTTCGTAAAGATCGGTTCATAATTTATTCTAGGCCCCATATAAACCCTACTCCCGGAAAACAGTTTAGTACGCCTGAAACCATAATTAATAATGCTATCATAACAAGTTTTGGCTCGTCACAGTTTTATAGGCTAAGAAACAACACTGTGAAATTTCGTGAGGATCGGTCCATAATTTACCCTAGGCCCAATATAAGCCCAACTCACGCAAAACAGTTTAGTACGCCTACACCCGTAAAAAATAATGCTATCATAACAAAATTTGGTACATCACAGTTTTATAGGACTAGAAACCAGACTGTTCAATTTCATGGAGATCTGTTCATAATTTACCATAGGCCCCATATAATCCCTACTCCCGGAAAACAGTTTAGTACGCCTTAAACTGTAATTAACAATGCTATCATAATAGAAATTTGTGTGTCAGAGTTTTATAGGAGGAGCAATGACACTGTGAAATTTCGTGAAGATCGGGTCTATAATTTACCCTAGGTCCCATATAAATCCTTCTTCCGGAAAACAGTTTAGTACGCCTTAAACCGTAATTAACAATGCTATTATAATAGAAAATTGTGTGTCAGAGTTTTATAGGAGGAGCAATGACACTGTGAAATTTCGTGAAGATCGGGTCTATACTTTACCCTAGGTCCCATATAAACCCTTCTTCCGGAAAACAGTTTAGTACGTCTTAGACCGTAATTAACAATGCTATCATAATAGAAATTTGTGTGTCACAGTTGTATAGGAGGAGCAATGACACTGTGAAAATAAATAATTATTTGCTTATTTTACCTTGAATTTATATTTAATATTCGTATCAGCAAAAAGGCGTATCGTTACCTCCCTATTTTTAACTAATTCTGTTAAAGCTGGCAACGCATATAATAAATAGGTTACAATAATAACCAAACCAATAGCATAATTTTAGGCTGTAAGAATAATCAGGGTTTAAAAAATGTATGTTAAAAATCCCTAGAATTTTTTTTTTATACCAGATTCCATAAAATTAATTTTACTAAGAAATTTTAATATTTTCTTGAATTTCCATTATTTCCAGCACTTAAGGCAAGATGATACCAGTTTTATCAAAACTCAGCAACTTTTATAGTGCCTATGTGTTAGGTGTTCTAACAGTGGGTTATATATTGGGCGAGTTGGGCCATTATTTAATTGGTGTGACTTCAAAACAAACAGCAATAGAATTGGACTATGGTGATATAGCGTGTCAACAAAATAATTCCATGTTTTTAAGAACCGATGTACCCAAGCAATGTGCAGATATAAAAAATGAAACAAGGTATGGAGAAAAATATTCAAATTATTTTAATAATTTCGAATTACATATATGTATGTATATAAATTTTGTTTATAAAAAAAATTTAGCTGCGTGGCTGCTGATTTAAACGGCACAGCTTATTGTGAATGGAATTACAATGGCTTAGGCATAGAATACCAGATATTGGCGGGTCCTACATTCATATTGATTTTCACTATTGCTGGTGTTTTTATGGGCATTGCAGCTGATAAATACAATCGTGTCAAAATGTTAACTGTTTGCACTGTAGTATTCGCAGTAGCGATTATTTTACAGGGTACTGTCAAGGAATATTGGCAGTTGGCTTTACTAAGAATGATAATGGCAGCGGGGTAAGAGAACATTAAATTCCTAAAAATTTTTTAAAAATACAAGTTTTAATTTTGCTCCTTTTTTTGCAGAGAATCTGGTTGCAATCCTTTGGCTACTGGCATAATGTCTGATATTTTCCCCGAGGATAAACGTGCATTGGTTATGGCCATTTTCAATTGGGGTATTTATGGTGGTTATGGTATTGCATTTCCCGTAGGCCGTTATATTACCCAAGCAAACTTCTTTAATTTGGGCTGGCGTGTTTGTTATTTGGGTGCTGGTGTCTTGGCCATATTAATTGCTGTACTGACAGGAACAACACTTAAAGAACCCGAACGTAAATCAATTGGAGAATCTGAAATGCGCACTAAAGATGGCAAGAAAGCTAATCTGTGGTCTGTTTTGAAAAATCCCGCCATGATTATGTTGATGATAGCTGCTTCCATTAGACACTCAGGTGGCATGACTTTTGCTTACAATGCTGATTTATATTACAACACTTATTTCCCTGACACCGATTTGGGTTGGTGGCTGTTTGCTGTGACCATTGGTATTGGCAGTGTAGGTGTTGTGGTGGGTGGTATTGTTTCAGATAAGATTGTGGCCAAAATGGGCATTAGATCAAGAGCGTTTGTTTTGGCCATTAGTCAATTGATTGCCACATTACCAGCTTTTGGCTCAGTTTACTTTGACCCTCTGTGGGCTATGATCACCTTGGGCGGCTCTTACTTCTTTGCTGAAATGTGGTTTGGTATTGTTTTTGCCATTGTGGTGGAAATTGTGCCATTGAAAGTGCGCTCATCAACTATTGGTGTGTTTTTGTTTGTCATGAACAACATTGGTGGCAACTTGCCCATATTTGTAGATCCCGTAGCAAAAGCTATTGGCTATAGAGGTGCTATTATGATATTTTATGCTGGCATGTATGGCATAAGTAAGTATTTATTTGTTTTAAAATATATTTACATACATACATGCAATACATATACTTACTTATTTATATATGTACATATGTATGTATATTTAAAAATAAAATTAATTATGCCTTTTTGTTTTAAAGGTTCTATACTCTTCCTTATTACCTGCTTTATGTTGGAGGGAAAACCTGAATCTTCGGCAGAGGAAAAAGCTGAAAACGGCATTGAGGTTCATGCCAGAAATATTCAAGGTCATGACAATTCTGTATTCTCTAACGACGAACCACCGGCATATCTCAATGGCAAGTCAACGGCTCTACCACATCATTTACAAATGTACAACAGTAATTCACAGAAGCCTCAACATCAGGAGAGCAGTAGACTGTAGGGTATTATTCTTTTTATAGCGTTTATCCAAATGTAGCATTTCAAAATTGTTAAATAAATAGTTTTTAAGTTCATTTTTGCCTCAGAAAAAAGAAATACTCATAAAAAAAGAACATCATGTACGATTTTTTTTTTTTAATATCCATTTAAACCCAGTGCTTATAGATGTACTTATTGTATGAGACACATTTTCTGCCTGTTTCAAAATTTTTAACGGTGCGCAAAAAAAGCTAAATTAAATTAAAAAAATAATTTGCATATGAAATTATTTGCAAACGATAACGTTTAAAATTGTGAAACATGCAGTAAGTTTATTAATTTGTGATTGTACCTTCAGCTAACAAGTATTACTTGCATATTTTATAATGTACACATATACATACATACCTAATAACAATTGGTTTTAGATAATAAGGCATTTCATTGACCAGTCGTAATGAAATGCAGTTTTATTTGTTGTAATTGTTATTCAATTAATAGTTTTTATTAAAACTTTTTAATAATAAGAAAAAAGTAAACATTTTGATCGTTTTTTTATTTACACAAGGATTGACAAATACCCTGTCGGACTTTAAGTTAACTTAAAACTAACTTATTGTCAACCAGAAATGAGTCACAGGTGACTAAAAAGCTAGCTCATTTCCCTTGTAAAACTCTATTCAGTTTTTACACGTAGTGTCATCAGAGCGAGTCAGTACTCACTCACTCTGCATAAGTTTCAGCTAAGCACAAGCTAGCTCATAATGAGTTAGCATAAAGTAAGAGGGCACTATGAGTTAGGTATAAATTGACTAACTTATAGTTGGCTTTTACAAGGCAGCTTGTAGTTCATCAGAACAAGTCAACACTCACTCACTCTGCATCAGATTCAGCTAATCATAAGTTAGCTCATTCTGTGTTAGTTTTTGGTGAATAAAATAGTAGGACACTGCGAATTAGCTATGAACTGACGTATTTTTTAATATTTATTTATTTATTATTAAAAAAATATTGATATTTACATTTTAATTACATTATTATTATAAATTATTTGAATTTATTTGTTTTTCTTTTTTTTCTGCTAACGCAAAGAGCTTGAAAATGCCTTTTCTTTATTAATTTCAGAGCATTTCGTATCGCTTTCTCTGGATTTTCTTCTCCATTATCGCGAACTGCATCTATTAAATGATATCAAAAATAATTAGTCAATCGATAGTGAAATAAATTTGTATTTATATTATTTACCCATTAAAGCTCCATAAAGACTTTTGAAACTTTTTATCGATTGCTTTCCATGGATTCCATCTATATTGCAATTGATAATTACGTCAAAGCTCTCTCGGCTTGGTCGGTATTTATAATACCAAACACTTAGTTTTTCAACTAAAGTTTTTTCTTTGGAGTGCAACTTTTCATAAATTGCTTGGCTAGATTCCACAACCTCGATTGTTGTGCACTCTCCTAAATCATCCTGATCCATAATCCCTGTTACAGTATTCACTTCACTTTCTTTTTCCTTCCTATTTAGTTTTCTTTCATAAATAGCTTTCTCTTTTTTTATTGATCTTTTTAAATTCCTCTTACTTCCACCCTTCATATTTATATTATTATTTAATAATTATATATTTTTATTATTTCTTACAATATTTATTATATTTTTTATTACTTGATATTGAGAATTATTTATAAAGGATGACCAATTCGCTTCTTTCACTTTGCACTTTGATTTTAAGATTTTTTTTAATTTTATGAAATAACTTGAAAAATTTTTCTCTGTTAAGTCTGGGATCACACTATGAAAGCTTTCTTTCAGAAAGTCTGAGTTTATGGGTGAGAGGGGAAAAAGGAACAGCATGTTCTCTTCCCCTCTCACCAATAAACTCAGACTTTCTGAAAGAAAACTTTCATAGTGTGAACCCAGACTAACTGAAAACAAAAAAATATTATAACAAAATAAAGTTTCAACTTTTTTTTATTTATTTATTTTTGTTTATTTCTGTATTCGATTTGAGTTATTTTTGAAGTCAGTTAAAAATGAGTTAGCTAAAAGTCAGCCTAATTTTGAGTTAGCTAATAAAAGTCCGACAGGGTACATAAATAATTGCTGAGCAGATTTCATATAAATTGTTGATAAAGCTGTTTATTGTTAGCTAAAATGCAAAAAGGCCTAACTTGGTTATTATGAATGGCATTGAACTACATTTTTTGACAAAATTTTACACTTTTGCGATCAAAAATTACGCTTTGATAAACAAAAAACAAAGGCAAGTTACTACAAGAGTGTTTATTTTAAAAATGTAAAATTATGTTTTAATCCATTTTTTTCTAACAAAATATAATGAAATGGTTTCCTTTTAAAATTGTTTGAAGAATTTCATGGACGACTTATCATATCAATACATGTTTTCTGACATGTTTATAGTTTTCACTTAGTGCCGGTTCACACACGTCAAGTTTGACTCGTCAAGTCTTGAGCTTTTGGGAGAGAAGGGAAAAGAGAATGCCATTTCTTTTCCCCTCTTTCCTAAAAACTCTAGACTTGACGAGTCAAACTTGACGTGTGTGAACCGGTACTTAATAAAGAAAGTGGCAACTTTATTATTCATTCAATTTTCAATTTAATGATAGTGGCAACATTTAGTTGTCATTTCGTCAGCTCAGAATTGGTTTGACCTACCGACCATTTTTTCAAAAAAATGAGTTAGGTCTGGGGTATATATATTTTGAATACCCCCTTTTGAATCCAAAATCTGTTTCGCGAAATTTTTTGTGGTTTCTGAGATATAAAGCATTCATTCAGGACATTGCATGTTGAATTTTATGTTTTGAGGTCAAATATTAACGATAATAAAAAAATACCAGTTGTAGAACCAAAAAGCTGAAGAAAGATATTAAATTTCCCGTATTTCCCATTTTGGTACTATTCCCCCCCATTATAGAATTAAAAATTGCAAAATGTTTTGTAAGAAAGTATCAAAAATAGTTACGACTTTCACCCCTAAAACATTCGACTTTCGAAAAAATACCAAACTTGTATTCGTATTTTTTTGATAAGTTTCGAATGTGGTATAAACTTTATTTCTAGGTTTATTGGAGCAAAATATAGATGGGCTGACAAAAACGTACCAAAATTCAGGTTTTACCCGTTTTCACCCTAAAAGAGCCGAATTTCAAAAAAGTATCACACACCTGCCCGCTTATTTTTCAAAAGAACAACGATATGTATTACAGTTTTTTTGTATCTCTTTTAGTTTTGGAGATAAAAGGTTTCCGAATTTACCCTTTTTTACCCCCTAAACATTCGAATTTTTAAAAATCCCGTCTTAGTATATCGATTTGGGGAGAGATCCACCTCCGGTCCAAGTTTCAAGTCTTTAGCTTCAGGCGTTTAGGCTGTACTATGACGAATGAGTCAGTCACTCACGCAATAAGTATACGTATATAGCACAAAAAGCCACTTTTTTAATTTTTTTTAGAAAAGTGACGTATGCGGCACAAAACAAAATTTTTCATTTTCAAAAAAAAAACTTTTAAATTCTTA
Organism: Pollenia angustigena; assembly: GCA_930367215.1. NCBI lineage: Eukaryota > Metazoa > Arthropoda > Insecta > Diptera > Polleniidae > Pollenia > Pollenia angustigena. The sequence continues at coordinate 26,892,448 of OV884059.1, forward strand.
CTTTATTCATGAAAGTGCGCAAAAATTTACATTTTTCTTCAAAACATATACCGAAAGCAGTGGTAAAAATATAAAAAAATTCTATCGGGTACATTTTGAGAAATCTTCATGCAAATCTTCTTTGTCGTTTTTCTCCACTCCCACTTTTTGGCATATGCGCCAAACCAATTCTGAGCTGACGATTTGCTAAAGCTAATTTTAACAACATTTTGCCCAAATTATACTAATGCCCGTAATTTCTACAAATAGATATCTAGCTGTGTATAGATATCTATGGTATAACGAATTTTTCATAATTTTAATACGTATGTCTTATCTACTGATTAAACTGTAGTGTATTTTACACCATCCATTTTTGACAGTTAATTCAAAAAATGAATAAAAACACAAATGTTGCCATATTTTTAAAGAAAATTTAAAGAAAAAAAAACACGTAGGTAAATTTAACGTTGAAATTACCAAACAAGTTTTACCGCATAGGTAAATATAACTGTTAGGTACGAACACGACCAGATATCTGTTTGTTGAAATTACGGGCATAACTGGCATAACTATAGTTCTTATAGATATGAATGTAATGGGGTGCTTAAGTGATGCCTGTTTTGAAAAATAATTTTTTTTTAAATTATCGCTTTGAACTAGAAACAAATTAAGACAAGTGATTTTTTTAGGAAATCTTTTGATCTTTAAAAAAACCGGAAATGACCAATTTAAATTTTAATATATTTTTGACCAAAATAAGCCCAAGTCGTTCTTATTACACTATAACGGCTTGAGAATAGAATATCCATAAGTTTAAGAGCTATGCAAATTTCTTTACGGGCGCAAAACCCTTTTAAATCGGAGGTGATCATATTGAATTTGAATTTCTCTAACTTAGCCCAATTTTTCTATTTTTTTTAATCCGAAATTAGCCTATATAATCAGGGGTGTTCTAAAAATCAAAAACGCAAAACGCAAGAATTTTTTAATACACTTTTAATCTAATTTTATAACTTTTATTATACAATTATATTTAATAGCGAAATATTTGTATAATATTTGTCATACAATTATTTTATTACAGAAAATTTATTCAAAAATTACGTTTAAAATTCTTGCGATTTGCGTTTTTTATTTCCAGAACACCCCTGAATACTTCCAATACTGTAAACGTTTTGAATGGGATATGCATTACTTTAAAAGATACGTAAATAACTATACATAGTTGTTGCACGGTCTCATAAAATTTTTTCAAATAAATAAAAGGAAATAAGTCGTGTCTACATCATTTTAAAAACGTAAAAATGTACACCCTGTGTTCGTATTATATAGAAGCTGCCACCTGTTGGCTATAATTTGCCTTGTTTTAGTAATGTATCATCTGGTTAATGTATTTGCTAAGTTTGATATTTTTAAGCAAAGAGTTGCCAGGGTATTTGCCAGATGAAATTTGTTGAAAATCGTCAAATTCCGTGAAAATAATCGTTAAATCAAATTTGCTTTTTCTCAATGATTTAACATTTTTAGCTAATTTCAGTTAGTTTAAATTAAAGTAAAAATTAAGTTAAAAATACAAAATCTTAAAAAAAAATAGTCATTCTTGCTCTTATTTACTACTAAGTTTTTTTTAAAGGCCAACCCAAATAAGAGCGGCAAGAGTTTTTTAAATATGAAAAATTCAGTTTTTTAATTAGAAAATATTAAACTATTTTGTTACTGTATGTAGCAATAAATTTAAAATAGGAAAATATTTACAACACCGTAAAAATAAGTTAATTCTCGAAACTTGACGACAAATCGTCGGTTGCTTAATTAATTGTCGTATGTAATTTGTATCCACATACGACAATTAAATAATCATCCGACGATATGACTTGCTTGCTTGCTTTGTATTGTTATAGATGTCGTTCATCTTGGACAGTGATGTTAACTTTTATTTTTTCATAAAAGTTAACATCACTGTTGCTTCTACTGAAAAGTTTTAATATTTGCTATAGTTAAATGCATCCATCACATTATATTTTATATTAAATGCCTAAAAAATTTTTGATTTTAAAATAAAATTAATGATATACACTGAGCTATTTAATTTTTCATATTTTACACTTATCACTGTAACCTAAGCATTTGCAGAAACATAACTTTCTTAATTTTTTGTATAATATTTATCTGTGTATTTTTAAAATTGCCGTTGAAAATCACCTCTCAAAAGTTAAAATCATAAAGCTTTCATGTCGTCATATTAAATGCAAACGGACGTAACTACACTTTTTATTTTTTTGCAGGTGAAGCAAAAAACTTTACAAAATCAATAACAACAAGGTGTAATTGGCGTTTGAATTTCGTTAATAAAATCGCCATTTTTGATCGTAGGAATCACGAACATACGGGCATGTTCTGACAATCGCAAAGCGCATAACATTGGCGATTCTGACTTAAAATTGCAAAGTAGGTGTTCTGTAAATCGCAATAGCAAGAAATTTGGAGAGTTCAAATTGCGAAACAGAACTATAATATGTGTAAAAAACTATATCAGATCGCAAGCTAAACGCACAAGTTTAAGAACACCATATAATAAATCTGGCATTTTGCGATTTCAAATCGTGCGATTGTCAGAACATGGCCGATAATCGATAAAAAACTCAATTTCGAAATTTTGTGTAGTTACGTCCGTTTGCATTTAATATGACGATATGTAAGTATGTATATGAATATTAAAAACCCAAATCTTGATATTACCGTATTTTAAATGAAATTAGCTTGCTACCTTTTGGGGTTCAAAATTACCGTAAAAAAGGGTAATTACCGTACGGTTAACATCACTGATCTGGGAAGGCTACAAAAGTTTAAGGTTCATTATTAATGGAGAAACGTAAAGTTAAGAAGAAGAGATACTGAATGACACATACGATTTGAAGAGCACTTAACATCTACATATCGTTCTTCTCATGTAGAAAGGCCTACTCACATAATTGCAGCTTTACAGGAGAAGGCAAATATAAACTGTATGTATCATAATGTAAAATGCCTTCTTCAATTGCTTGTAAAACTGATATTTTTGATGCTATTCCATTTAATTCTTGTGACGAGGTGTATTTGTGAAAAATGTATTGGAATCACTAAAAAACTAAATTTTTAAAAAAATCGAGTTGGGGCCTTTTGACATGAGACCAACGATATGTATATGATGAACACAGAACGTGAAATGAATCTGGCTGGATATTAAATCACATATTACACTAAGATTTGATTTATAATTGTTAGTTCATCTCCCCCTCTCTATATCTTCTAAACTAATCAACTGATTTTCTTGAATTTTGGCAGGCAAATAGTGTAACATCTGGAAAGAACTTTAGCCTATAATCTTTATTATCTTCTTAACTAATCAATCGGTTTTTTTAAATTTTGGCATGCAGACACTGTAACATCTAAAAGAAATAAGTTATATGGCAAAACAACGTTTGCCGGGTCAGCTAGTTTTATATAAAAATTTATAGGAATAGACATAAAAACCCTAATTCTTATACCAAAGAGGTGAAAATCCTTGAAAGCTATGCAGAGATGCTTTAGTTAGCGAAGCCGGTGTTTGTTATACCATAGAGAAAAAAAATCCTTGGGCCCGGCCAAAAGCTTAACCATGCTATCTATCTAATTTTTCGATATACTAAAATTCAAGATATTGAAATTCTGGATTTTTAAACTTGTGATTTTAAGTTTTGGGCATATGAACCCAACCTAAGTTTTCAATACTACTTTCTTTAAGTTTAACCTTTTTTGGGGTTAAAATTATGAAAAATTACCCCAAATTTAGGGTAATATTTAATTTTATTTTTAGGCCTGTTTTTAATTTTCTGGGATAAGTTTTCTTTAAAAAATTTGGGTCATATTGCGTTATGAAAAAATCCCCAAATTTGGAGTAAATTAATTTTTTGAGGCCATATTTCGCAGCGCCGTTGTCAGCCGACCGCCAGCGTTCTCGCATTCCGGTGGAAGCCAACTTTACTTAACCGTAGTTAATCGTAATTACCCGAACACTACGCTCCCGAATTCCGTTCGTATCCGAGTGATCCAAACCGTAGTTAGTCGTATTAAGCCCACCGCCAGCGTTCTCGCATTCCGTTGGTAGCGGACTAAGCAGCAACCGCAGTTAGTCATATTTACCCGAACACCACGCTCTCGAGTTTCTTTGGTACCCGAACCAGTAGATAATTAGTTACAGCCGACTTATCCGCACCTTAGTTAGTTGTATCGCATTTACCCGAACACCAGCGCCGTTAATCGGTTAACCGATTAATTACTACCCGATTAACTGATCGGTTAATTTAAAATTGGCTTTTTTCGATTAACGATTAAACCGGTTAATTTCAGTCGATTAACCGAAGTAACAAAATTTTAAATTTTTTTGTAGTATTTTAACATATATTTTTGTAAAATGTATTTGTATAGTAAAATATTTTTTCCTTCTTGCAATACATTCTTTAAATACAGTACAAGATAAGAATATGTTCGGTGCTGAGCTTTGCCAGGATGAGTCTGATGATGAACTGACAATAAAATAAACTCTCGATTGTAACACAAACAATCTTTTAACAGAATTCGGTTAATTAATTAACCGAAGCAATTAGAAGTGTTTAAAATTTTTAAAATTAAAACTGAACTCTAATTATGTCATAATGGAGGATTTTAAATGTTTAGAGAAATACTGGAAAAGAATTGAGAAATAAGATAAGCTGCATTAAGGATTGCTTTCGAGATCTCCCTTTCATTCGTGAACATATGTACTTCTATGCCAAAGTTTATGTTTCTAGATAAAAAAAAACAACCAGTTGAAAAACAAAAAAGTACCAAAAAGTTATTCTCATCCGCTCATGACATTCCATGTTAAATTATTTTTATAGGTGCAATATTAATGAAAATTGAAAAAATTACTAGTTAACGAACAAAAAGTACCAAAAAGACACCTCATACAGACTCTCATTCACTGAGGATCTTGCTTGTCTGAGGACCTTAGGTCCAATACTAACCGAAATTAAAAAAAAAAAATGCAAGTTAAATAACAAAATAGTACCAAAAAATTCTTATCCACTCAGGACGCTTATGTTTATAGGTAAAATATCAACTTTAATTAAAGAAAGTACCATTGTTAAACAAAAATCTAAGGAAAGGAATTTAGTTTCCCGTATTCCACCTTTTTGGTACTTTTTCCTCCCCATTAAAGTATTAGAAATTGCAATATTGCATTGGGAGCCAAGCAATTAACGTTCGAATTTCGAAAAAGTACCGAATTTGTATTTGGATTTTTTAGATTAGTTTCGAATGTGATATTAACTTTATTTATATGTTTATTGGTTTAAGAGATAGATGGGGTGACAAAAATTTCCTAAATTACAGGTTTCACCCGTTTACTACCTAAAAAGGCCGAAATTCTAAAAAGTACCAGACGCCTGTCCGCTTATTTTTCTAAAGAGCAACGATAGGTATTACATTTTTTGTATCTCTTTTAGTTATGGATATATAATATCACCGAATTTATCTGTTTTTACCCTTTTTACCCCCTTAACATTCGAGCAAACTTTCATGAAAAGAACGCATATAATATTCTCTGAATTCTCGGGAGTTGCAATGTTTAGGTTTAACATTTTGACCCAAAGAGCTTGTGACCGGATTTTTTTCTTTTTCGCTCTTTCGGTCTTAGTTTTCGAAACAACGTCGTTTTAAACTTCTAATGCTTCTGTTTTTTTAAGACACTATGGAGTTACCTAGTTTTGTCAAAAAATGCATGGAGTTATCTACTTTTTACATACAAATTTTGTTCAAGAATTGTTTTTTTGTTATGTCATTGTTTTTTTTTTACTAATAAATACCAAATTATAAATCATTTTTGGATTTTTATATATTGACATTACTTAATTTATAACAAAACTTTATTAATCGGTTAACCGATCAATTACAAAATTAACCGATTATAAACCGATTAAACCAAAACCTCGGTTACTTAATCGAGCGATTAACCGATTAAAGCAAAAGCCCGATTAAATGAATACCCTAGTAGTTAGCCTAACACACTAGCAGCGTTACCGCTCAACATTTTCAAAAAGGGGCACACAAAGGGATTTTCCAAAAAAAAGTGTTACAAAAAAGGCGATTTCTGAGAAAAAAGGGGCAACTTTAAAAACGGGAAAATTTTCAAAAAAACAAAAAAAAAAAAAAAAAACACGATATACGTAGGTATGTGTATATCGTGAAAATCCATTTCTTATATATATGTCCTTTATTTATTTAAATATGAACAGTACAAAATTTATTAACGTTTCTGTAATCATTTAGTTTAGGAATGATTGACTGATTAGGCCAATGCACCCGATCCTAGTGTTGGGGCTGCCAACAAACCTCTAGGCAGGTTTTCCTGGCTGTAGAACAGCCAGGAGTGACTGAGTTTCAGTGACTTATTTCCCGGTTGTCACCTAATTACCTGAGACGCACCAATATTTACGTGCCATTCAGGTTACTCAAGCCGGCGCCTTCTCACATTAGCTGCCGACAAACGGGTGTTTGTACGACATTACCAGGGAATACTTGGTATAATACCGGAAGTTGTGAGCTGCTAGGGAAGTTCAACAATGGAATCGCTTCTTGCTATTCCCAAGTGAATAGCAGACAGAGAGCTTTCAAACACTGCGAAAGACCCCATCCCCCATCTTGTTTGCAAGTAAACGTTTATGAACTGTTGCATACAATTTTTATTTCAATTATTTATACAAAAATAGTTACTAATTACTTTTAAATAGAACGAGCAGCGTTGTCAGAAGATTAGGAAGGAAAATCTTCATTTAGCGAAAAAATCTTGTTTTGAAGAGAGAAATCTTAAAATTTTTTATAACAAGGGCAAAAAAGTAAAAATTTTTTTTAGAAACGTATGTACATACTACTTATTATGGAAACTATTTAAATTGAAATACATAATATTAATAAAAATTAAATTGGTTTTTAGTTAAATTTTTTATAAAAATTTTTCTAAAAATACATTTTGAGAAACCAATTAACAACAAGCTGATACAAAACCTTATTGTTTTTAAAATTGACTGTTTAAGAAACTGTAAAAAATTATTTATTTTGTACAAACAAACTTCAAGTTAAAAATCTTAATTTGTGAAAGAAAATCTTTGTATCATATTTTGGTCAAAAAAATCTTCAAAAATAAGATCAAATCTTCATTCTGGCAACGCTGAGAACGAGCTTAAAGTAGTGTAATAATACTACTAACAAAAAATAGTTCATAATATGATTTGAAACAAAAAAAAAAACGTTATAGACATATCGCACCCTAAATACTAAAGAGTCACAACTCAAAATTCTTAAATTTTCAGTAGAGCAAAAAAACTGTTTATGTAAAAATGGTGCTAATATTTAAAAAAAAAAAATTTGTCCCCTTATGAAGCAAGTTTTGCTATGCCTTTTTCAATTTTGTAAGTAGCTAGAGAGGTGAACTGAGAATTAATTTATGAAAAAAAGTAATTTTTGAAATAAATATTTCGCACTTGAATTATTTTACTTTTTTACCAAAAAAAATAAGTTACGAAAAAATCTCGATAAAAACCTTGATACAATTTTTGATCTGTTTTCTAAAAGTTTAAACTATTTTACAAAATCCTCTAGTTTAGTAATTACATATATCTATAAAAACTGAATTAATAAATACTGGATGTAAAACTTTTAATGAACTCAGTCTCTTATCGCTTATATTAAAAGGGGCACAAAAACTACAAAATGATACAAAAGGGGATTTAAAACAAAGGGGCCAAAAAAGTGACACGGCAGTCAAAAAGGGGAAAAAATGCGACTTTAGTCGCATAACGGTAACGCTGCACACGAGCCCTCGAATTCATCTTGCGCTCAGCTCAACTGTACGAAGTCTTGTGTCTAGCCAGTTACGGAGTTTCTATCTAGTAAAGCGGCCCATACACTTGCAATATTATTATACATGATATTCGCAATTTTATTTCCATTTTGTCCTATATGAAGTAATAAGTCGCATAATGGTTTCAATTTAAACTTTCATTCAATAAAAAGGTGAACATAACCTATAGGAATAACATAAACAGCATTGTTCAATGTTGCCAACACATTTCACTTTCTTTTTGTTGTGTAATAAAAATCAAAAGTCTTTTGATTGTTGCCAATATATTGTGCTACATACACATTGGTGATATAATTGTACAATACGTAAAATTGAACAATTGTATTGCAAGTGTAAAAAGAAACTAATAAACCATAACCGAAAACCGTTTATTATTTTCTCTACCAGATATCATAAGTACCTCAATGCTGTCCCTGATTTTATGTATTCACAAAAGACGAAAAATTTATATGGCGGTATAAAATTAGAAGCATAGCTGCATTTTTAAATTTTTTATAATTTTTAAAAACAAAAATTCCGCAATTTTAATAAAAAAATTATGTTTCTAAAACGACTGCGCATATAAGAAAAACGTTTTACCTTTCTCTAAGTAAATTTTATTGCGGAATTTCGGCTTTTTTAGTTTTTCAATAAGCTAAAGCGTTTTTGAGTTACGCGAACATATGTTGTGCAACCTCCTTAATTTTCGAAACAACGGTATATCTCGAAAACCAAAGCCAACATAAAGAAAAAAGTTTTAACTTTCTTAAAGTAAATTTTATTGCGGAATTTCGTTTTTTTTAGTTTTTCAATAAACTAAAGCGTTTTTGAGTTACGCGAACATATGTTGTGCAACCTTCTTAATTTTCGAAATAACGGCATATCTCGAAAACCAAAGCCAACATAAAGAAAAAAGTTTCAACTTTCTTTAAGTAAATTTTATTGCGGAATTTCGGTTTTTTTAGTTTTTCAATAAGCTAAAGCGTTTTTGAGTTGCGCGAACATATGTTGTGCAACATCCTTAATTTTCGAAATAACGGTATATCTCGAAAACCAAAGCTAACCTAAAAAAACGGCTAGCACCACTGGATTCAGCGACCCCGAATTAGGTTAAAAATCTTTCGTTCGTATCATACTAAAATATTAAACAGCAAATACTTTAATCTATCTATACAATATATAATTTCTTAGTATGTCAGGATGTTTGCATATATGTCCTATTCTTTCCGCAACTTTCTGAAGCCATCTGATGACATAGAAAGCTGAAATTTGGCACACTTCAAGTACTTTCTCTGCGGAAGATCGTAACGAAGCCATATTTTTAATTTTCGGCTTTTCAACTAGTATAACTATAAACATCTGATAGAAAAGATGTTTTTTTTATAATATGGGGAACTTTGGGCCCCACCCGGCACGGCTAGGCACCGTCGGATTAACCTGAAAAATTAGATCATGGTTTCTTACACCAAACCTCATATTTTAAGCAGCACAAACAATTAAATTTAAAAAAAAAAATTGCGACCAGTCTAATATACATATGTACATAGTTATATGTGTCTAACGTGGCTGTCAATGTGTTGAAATCATGTAAATGTTTTTATTTTTAGCGCTCATCACACAACCTCTCTTCAGCATATATTTAAATTTGTCGAGCAAACCTTTTTCATATATTTAAAAAATTTAATAATGAGCAATTATGAACATTTCCTATTATGGCCTATCGTAGAGCTAGTAATCAGCGACAATTAGACGCACTTAAGTGTACTGTTTGGTGCGTTGAATCGTCCAAAATAATGATAAGCCTATCATTTGTTAAATATGACAGCATTGGTAGTTAAATCTCTGTTAACGGTGGTGCATGTCGGACGATGTTGATAAATTTTGTTAGGCCAGAAATGGAAAACCATCCAACATTGGGGTTTTAAAGCACCAAACAAAAAGTCTCAAGAAACTATGTTAAATATGAAAGAAACACGTTAGTATGTATGTGCGAATCAGAAAATAGCCACCACTTACAGGATATCATTTTTTAAAGCTAATAAATAAAATTCAACCAGTAAAATAAATCAATAATCATCGCATAAATAAAATAGACATTAACAATTACATTGTTACGTTACTGCCTTTCAATAAAGTTTTGGTTTATTTCCTTTATAACACTGGTTTACAGCCAAAAATTACCAAGAACGCCACGTGCCTAGATAAGTTAATTTTGACCTCCTGAACGCGAAAAACGCTGTAATTTTTTTTCAAAAGTACAGTTTTTTAGATAACGGTACTTTTGTGTTTTTCGGTGTATGGTCCCACTCAAACCCTTGTGGAGTCCAACCGAAAAGTCCGATCGAGATAAATGGAAAGGTAATTGAATGCCTTTTCCGTCGATATGCTAAAAATTTTTATCTGATAAGAATTGGCTGAGTTATGGCACCTCAAAGTTCGAAATTTGCCTATTTTTTACGTTTTTTTTTCAAAATTTTTCATTTTTGTTTCGTTTTTTTTCTACGTTATAGTAAATATCTGGAATGTTTTATTTTTTAACCAAATAGTATATTTAATTACCAACATTTTAAGCGCAATTTGAAAAAAATCGGATGAAAAATAAAGTTTTTATTAAGGATTTTGTGGAACGACAATATTTTCATCCCATATAAAATTCCGCCTTTTTTTTAACCATCAGTTTTAACGTATTTAAAAAAAACGGAATTTTATATGAGATGAAAAATGAAAATTTTTAGCATATCGACGGAAAAGGCATTCAATTACCTTTCCAACGATATGCCATTTATCTCGATCGGACTTTTCGGTTGGGCTCCACAAGTGTTTGAGTGGGACCATACACCGAAAAACACAAAAGTACCGTTATCTAAAAAACTGTACTTTTGAAAAAAAATTACAGCGTTTTTGTGTTCAGGAGGTCAAAACTAACTTATCTAGGCACGTGGCGTTCTTGGTAATTTTCGAAATTAAAAATTTGTAAAGCAGTGTAATAAACCGTTTTTAATTCTTTATTGCACTTTAAATAAAACTAAATAATCAGAACACTTTAAACACTGTTTATAATTTACACAACTTTATTTAGTACTTAGTCACTTTAACAACCGTAATTTATAGCTTTTATTCACAACCAACTATAATTTTCTCAGCGTGATACGTTATTGACAAAGTCAGTTAATTAAGAGTTTGGCTGAGTTCCTAAACATCATAATACTTTGCAGTCAAAGTCAAAAAAGTATCATAGAGTTAAACTATATCTAGTTTGATTGTTGTGTACGCATCGATATTGTTTTTAGTGAACTTTGGTACAGATAACATTGTAAAATTTTTCACGGTTGCTTGGTAGAAAGCACTTAAAAAAGCTAGTTGCTTTGCAACTGATGTTTTGGAATTCACCCTTTCTTGTTCTTGTGAGGTGGAGCCTTCATTGTTTTCACCAGTTGGTATAGGCTTAACACCAAACTCTAGATCTCCTGGTAGTCTGAGCTCTGTTCCAAACAAAATTTTGGCGGGTTTACGAGAGGTGGAGTCGGGAACAGCTGATCTATACGCCAACAGGAGTTTTGAAATGTGTTCATCCTAGACTTTTTGTTGTGTGCTGACCAGAGAACAGCTTTATGCAATTGAAAAAAAAATCGCATTTAATTAACAGCAACAAATACACTCGCTTGCGGTCATACAATGAAATTTCCTCAACCGCAAATATTCGCTGCTGGTTTGCAGTCTTTCAAATAACGCACATCGTGCTTTGTTATTTATACAATCGTTAGCTTCGTTTTTTAATAAAGATGTTTTTGTGTTCGGTTCGAAAATGATTGTTTTGGTACAGAAAAAAAAAATACAAACAAAAAAGCCAGAAATCAAGCAATCTTACTCATGGATTTATTCAGCATTAACTATGTAGTACAAGAAAAAAAAAATTGAAATCAAACTAAACACACATACATATGTAGGTACACACAATTTCCACACCCAACAAACACGGAGCTTTGATTTCAATTTGAAAACGATTTGAAATCAAACGTTTTCTCAAACGACAAACGTTTGATAATGATTTGAAAATCATTTGAAAATCATAGCATTCTCAACAAAAAGGGGAAATTATTATCAAGTTAAAAAATGCCTTTATTTTCAACTTGCTTTCAAACGTAATTCTCAAATGTTTTTCAAATGTGGACATTAATACAATGTGGAACATAAATAAAAATATTTTATTTTTTTAATTTAAATTCATTATTTATTTAAATAAACTGTCAGATAAACATTCGGCAACATATATAAAGGATGAAATGAGGTTCTTTCCGCCCTCTAATTTTTGCAAAGACAACATTTGCTCCCTTTATTTTGAGGATTGTAGCACCGCGATCGTTCAACAAACTTTCTTCACTTTCCCGTTTTATTTTCCTTTTTTTTTGTATTCTTAATCATTGGAATAACTCACAAATAATTTTTAATTTTCACAAGAAATAAACTGTTCACTTTATATTAAAATTTATTTTTAATAGTAAAACACATGTAACCACAAAGAAAATGTAACTTTAATCGCCATTTTTAATGCTTTTTCCCTTTAGTGTTGACAAGTTTATTTTTGATTTGAATTTAACATTTGAAAAACATTTGACATTAAATTGATAAAACATATGATATCAAATGTTTATTTTCAAATCATTATCAATTTGAATATAAATGTTAAATCAAACAATTGAAAAACGTTTGAGAATTGTGTTTGATGTCAAATGATAAAGTCATTTCATGTCAAAGGTTTGACTTCGTGTTTGTTGGGTAGAAACAGACTTTTTTTTCATTTTAAAAAGTACAGTAGTAGTAGTAGTAGGTATGTACAATGTATTTTTGTTATTGTTGTTTTTATTGTTGTTAATTTGGAAAAAGCGTCTCATCGAGTGGTTTATTGTTGTTGTTAATGTAAACAAAAGTATAAGAATGTGTTCTTTTGAATTTACTCAGTTGTGTTATATTGCGTAAGCAACAAAAATGCAAATAAAGCACTTTCAATAAAAAACGAATAAATGCAAAAATAAAATGTGTGCGAAAGGATGTAAAAATTACCAACGTTGAACTTTGTTTTGCATGTATAGAGTTATTGTAAATTTTAGCGTATAAATAAATGCACAAAAATAGTGAATTTTGAGGTTCTCTGGTGCTGACTACTTTTCGCAAATATTCCTTTAATGTACGGTTAAATCTTTCAACCATGCCGTTAGATTGCGGATGCAATGGGGTTGTCCTTGTTTTCCTTATTCCGTACAATTCATACATTTCCTGAATGTAGCAGATTCAAAATTTCTGCCCTGGTCAGAATGTACTTCTAATGGAACACCATAGCGGTACACCCAATTGTTCACGAAGACGTCTACCACTGTCCTTGCTTCTTGGTTTGGGATGGCTTATACCTCCGGCCATTTACTAAAGTAATCGATAACTACTAGTACATATTTGTTACCGGCATTGCTTACAGGATATGGCCCAGCTATATCCATTGCAGTTCGCTCAAATGGGGCACCAGAATATGGGGCAATACATTATGCGCAATTTGTTATCCAATAAGCTACAGCTTTTTGGCAGCCGCCCCAATAGAAGCGTTGTTTTAATTTTTCTAGGGCTTTCGTCACACCCAGATGGCCGCCGCTAGGACCGTTATGAAATTCACTCAGAACTTCTTTTACTTTCGCCGACGGCACTACTATAAGGTTTTTAACTGATTTTCCGTCAGTACTTTACCACGTACGGTATAAGCAGTCATTTACTACATGAAGGCTGTTCCACAGAGTCCAGTATGCTTTCATCAGAGGACTTTCAGGCGAAATTTCGTTTCGGGCGCGTCTTCTTCCTTAGCTTTCAGAAGTTTTGCTAAAATGGGATCATTTTTCTGCGCCATCGACCAGTCTTCATGGGATTATATCTGCAATAGACGAACGTAACAGATGTTTTCTTTTCCTTCAGCCCTTACGCAATGCTTGCATTCCAGCTTACAGGGTCGCCTTGACAGCGCATCCGAATTGCCATATTTTTCACCTTTTCTGTGTTCAATGCTAAAATCGTAGCTCTGAAGGCGTTTAATCCAACGAGCTATCTGGCCTTCCGGATTTTTAAGTTATAGCAATCACCTGAGCGCAGAATGGTCAAATCAAAATGTTGGCCATACAAATATTTGTGAAAATGTTTAATGCATTCAAGTACTGCCTTCGAAAGTATTCGACTGTAATAGCCTACGACTTTCTCTACACCGTTGACCACTTGGGACAGCACACCTCCAATTCCAAATCCGCTCGCATCAGCATCTAGCACAAATTTTTTCCCCCCGATTGGATAAGCCAAAATTGGTGCTGAGCACAATAATTCTTTAAGCTTCTGGATTGCTCGTTCCTGTGCTTCACCCCAGTCATATGCCTGCTCCTTTTTGGTCAATTCATGCAGACTTGCAGCAATATTGGCAAAATTCGGTACAAAACGCCTGTAGTATGTACATAAGCCTAAAAATCTGCGTAGCTCATGTATATTTTTAGGGCGAGGCCAATCCATAACTGCTCGTATTTTTTCTTCGTCTGTTGAAATGCCATCAGATGTTACACGATGCCCTAGGTATTTTACTTCTTTCTGAAACAGTGAACATTTCTTGACACTTAACTTGAGTCCGGCTGTAGATATACGTTTTAACACTTCTTCGAAGTTTTTCTGGTGTTCATCAAATGTTTTTCCCATGACAATTATGTCATCAAGGTACACCAAACACGTCTTTCGGTGGAGACATTTCAACACCTGTTCCATAAAACGCTCGAATGTAGCGGGAGCATTACAGAGCCCAAATGGCATTACAATAAACTGCCATCACTTGCACTAAAAGCAGTTTTCTCTTTATCCTTGTCGGCAATTTCTACTTGCCAATAACCGCTCTGCAGATCTAATGTGGAAAACCATTCTGTTCCGGCTAACGTGTCCAGGGTGTCGTCAATCCTAGGCAATGGATAACTGTCCATTTTGGTGACGTCATTTAGTTTCCTGTAGTCTACGAAGGACCTAGTACTTCCACCTTTTTTTCTTTACCAAAACCACCGGAGAGCTCCAGGGACTTGATGATGGTTTAATTATGCCGTCCTGTTTCATTTCATTAACCAGGTCGCTAGAGGACTGCTTTTTGGGGCCTGTTTTATTGGCTCAGCGACGCAGGCCCTGGTTTTTACCTTTCGAGGCAAAGATAAAGGCATATTTCTTTGGCCTCAGTTTTTCGGTCCATTTACGCACATGTTCCTCTAGTAATTGCTGGTCCTTGGTACTCTTTTTAGCAGCATCTGGATGTTCATCGCAACTGTTTGATAAATTTAAAACTCTTACAGGAACTAAGCTGTTGTTGGTTTTAACGAGGGCATTCGCTGTTACTATGTCACCTGTTATTGATGCTGGCTCTACCACCCATACACTATTGTTGTCCTCACAATCTCCCTCCATTCGAGCCCATACTATGGTTTCTGACTTGAGTGGCAATTTTTCACGTGCAAAGGCGAGTAGCTGTCTTACATGAGCCTTGTTTTCGTACCCAACATCAAGGGGAATTTCAACATTACGCCAAGTCATAGTTTGTTGTCCCATATCCAGATGTACACCTTGTCCAATCATAAAATCTGAGCCAATTATTACTTCGTCTACAATATCAGCCACAATAAATACATGGTGAGCGCTTGTATTAGCCATACTTCATTTTACTTTTACTTTCCCATAGACGGTGGCAGGCTTACAGTTTCTGCAAAGGTTGGTTTTTGTGATGCACATACCGCAAGTTTAACATCAGCATCACGAATACCATTTACAAATGCCTCAGTTTTAAAATGATCCAAAAAAGGATGATTCTCACCAGAATAAGTTAGCTGTACCAACCGCTCAATCTCCAGTTCGAAGTCCTGTAAAGTTTCGTTTGCCTTTTGCACTCTGCCACGCAACTCCATTTTGTAGATTTCTTTTTTGTGTTCACCTTCATACTTACGTTGCAGTGCTACCATAATTTCATCATAATTGTTTCTGCTACTTACTGGTATACTTTCAAGCACTTCAGCCGCAGTCCCCTTTAAAGAAAGAATTAGCTCGAGGCTTTTTCCTCACTGTTCCATGCATTTCTGTTGGCAACTGTATCGAACTGGGACTTAAAAACAATTAATGACACACTACCCTCAAAGCAAGGGGCCTTTATTTTACTAGAAACCTCTGGAATAACCCGTACTCATCCCTCTTGGCATTGAAAACTATTTACTTTTGCTTCCAGATTTTGTAGTTTCTCATCCATTTCTATTTTAACATCAGTCAGCTTTTTGTTGAACTCAATTTCCATGTCATCTACTCTTTCATTTATTTCAGTTGCTCTTGAATTTCAGCTAATATCAGTGATGTTAACTTTTATTTTTTCATTACCTTGCGGACCTCTTAAAATTACCTTTTTTGAGAAGAAATTACCGTACGCAAAGATTTTTTTTATCAAAACATTAATATGCTGTTTCCAAATGACAGGCGATTGATTGTGTAGTAAAATTTATATTAAAAGCAATAGGTCCATCGCCTGTTAAATGTGTTTTAAGAAAAATTTCAATAGAAAGTTTTGTGTTTAAATACATTTTTAACAAAATTTTTATTTTTTATGAATAAGGAAGTGAAATAATTTTGAATAAAATAGGTACAAATATGGGCAAATCCAAAGTGTTGAACGTGACAGTCGTACGCATCAAAAATGCAATAACATTTTAAACAACAAATATTTTTACGTTCTCTTAACCCTTTAATTATAGCACTAAGAAAGTACTGTTATCTATGCTAAAGTTTATGGAGGGCGCGATTTTAGGTCAAAGATAATGACAAAAGAAGTAGCGGTTCGAACGTGAAACAAATAGAAGTAGTTTTTGTGACCATGTATAAAAAGGCGTAATTAAGCGAAACCTGGCACAATTTTTTAGTCAAACTACTTTGAGAATTTTACGTAGCAATGTAACATTCAAATGTCTTTGGTTCGATTCCAAAATCTTCTGTATTTTCTTTTTTTAAGCCAAAATCTGGGTCGATACGTGACATTTTGAACGTGAAATTCCATAATTATTGAACTGAATAATGATTAAAATAAAATAAAAATTTACTGTTAATCCGAATAGCATATTGCTCTTTGAATTTTTATCAAATATCACATCTTTTCAAGAAGATAATATGAAAGAAAACATACAATAAAACATTCTCAAAAATAAGAAATTACGATTGCACAACTTTGCAGTCTGGTTGTTCATCTAAGTGAAAAAAAATTAGTAAAATCTAAATATTTCTCTATAATAATATCGTAAAATAATCAGCTTTTAATAACTTTTAAATTTTCGGACACGGTGGACCTTTTGACGGATATGCCCATATGTATATTCAATCAACTCAAAATATTTTTATTTAATACGCTTAGCGTACATATTGCAATTGTTGCTCTAAAGAGAGTCAGCTCAATTTTTTCAATTTTTACTTTTTGCAAGAAATCGATGAACAGTGGTCATATCTACGCACGGTAAAAATCTGATATCAAAAAATAAAATACTATTTCATCTATTTTTTACGTTTAAGAATTGTTGATTTTTAATATAAAATTAATAATAAACAAGAGTAATTTAATTTTTCTTATTTTGCACTTATCGGTTTTACGAAAAAAATTTGCAGAAACATAATTAAAGTTCTTAATTTTTTGTTATAAACTTTATCTATTTTTAAACTGAAAATCACCTCGCAAAAGTTAAAATTATAAAACCTACTTATGTTAGTATATATATACCAAAAATCCAAATTTCTTTAAATTACCGTATTTAAAAAAAATTACCTTGCTACCTTTTGCGGCTCAAAATTACCCTAAAAAAGGGTAATTACCGTACGGTTAACATCACTGGCTAATATGGTAAGTGAATTCTCCTTTACCATTTTTTCTACATTTCTAGAAGTTTCATCAATCTTTCTAGAAGTTTCATCAAGAATAGCTCTGGAGTTTTTCAAGAAGTTTCATCAATTTTTCTAGATGTTTCAGCTAACATCGTTTTGGAATGTTCGTCCATTTTTGCCATCATAGCAGCAAACATTGTGTTAAAATCCATACTGCTGGCAACTGCACGAGTATATACCTCAATTTATTCTTTGTCCTCGAATCCGTAACTCGCAATGTCGCTCGAATTCATCTAATAGTCTCTTCTGCAGCTCTGCTTTATTACCTGCAGTTGGCAGAACCAACTTGCCCAATTCTTTCTTGAGCTGTTCAACTTTGAGCTCTTTAAATTTCATTGCTGTCTATTTTTTTTATTTTTATTAATTAATTAATTTTTTTTCACTTTTTGTTTTTTATTTTATTTATGCAATTTTACTTCTGACACCAATTGTTACATTACTGGCTTTCAATAACGTTTTGGTTTATTTCCTTTATAATAAACCGTTTCGAGTTCTTTATTGCACTTTAAATGAAACTAAATAATCACAACACTTTAACCACTGTTTATAATTTACACAACTTTATTTAGTACTTAGTCACTTTAACAACCGTAATTTATAGCTTTTATTCACAACCAACTACAATTTTCTCAGCGTGATACGTTATTGACAAAGTCAGAACTTAGAATGAATCATGCCATCTCTTGCGATCCTATTTATACTCTAGCTGATACTAGTAACGTCTAGATGACTCTCGAAAGTTCGCCGCATAACGGCTACTTACTCATCTATAGTTACTATCTATATCGTCAGCTCAGAATTGGTTTGGCGCATATGCCAAAAAGTCGGAGTGGAGAAAAAAGAAAAAGAAGATTTCTCAAATTGTACCCGATAGAATTTTTTTATATTTTTACCACTGCATCCGGTACATGTTTTGAAGAAAAATACAAATTTTTGCGCACTTTCATGAATAAAGTTAGAATTTAATAGTATTTTTTTGAAAATGAAAAATATTGTTTTGTGCCGCATACGCCACTTTTCTAAAAAAATAAAAAGTGGCTTTTTGTGCTGCATACGTATACTTATTTCTGTGTATTGAGTAACTTGTTGTTGAGATGCATTTTTTTTTATAGTTTTTATACCCTTCACCTCAGGTGGAAAAGGGTATATATAAGTTTGTCATTCCGTTTGTAATTTCTGCAATATTGATCTAAGACCCTATAAAGTATATACATTCTGGGTCCTTATGAGGAGAGAACTTGATTTAACCATGTCCATCCGTCTGTCCATCTTACGTTTGATATGTGTTTTCCGGAGACTCCAGACATGATAGCGGCTAGGTTGTTTTACATTTATGTCACATATAGTCCACCATTTCGTGCTATTGAAATTCAGCAAGATCGGTCCACAAATGGCTGAGATATGATCAAAAAACCACGACTGCCTCTAATTTTTTCCAAAAATCCCTTGTGATGGCCACGAACAACGTATACATTTCACTGAAAATACATGAAGATACAAAGATAGAAAACCCAGTAGGAAGAATGAAAAATGTACTTACCTTCAATCATGCCGAATGCTGCGTATTTTCCGTTTTTTTTTTATTTTTCCCTCGTAGCTCAATAAAATTAAAATGTTTTTTTTTTGAAAAACCACATTGTAAATAAATAAACATTCTTCTTTTTTTGACGTTATCTTGATTATTCACTAGAATCGATAACAACGCAATACTGCCAATCTTTAAGATAAAAAAAAAATGCAGTGTTGCAAACATACGTAGTATGGCACATGGGGCTTATCAATTTCACATCCTGTAATGGGGATATTTCTTGATATTGTAACAGAAGGAGGAACATCACATTTAAGGTAGTAGCCACAGGAAAACATCTCGTTTGTGAAAAGTGACTTATATACTGGGAAAAAAGTGAAAAGAAAATTTAATTGTTGAGTCTGGGAGGAAAGAGAAAAACTTAATACTGTCTTTTGCTATTTTCGACGTTAGATTTTGGCAATAAGCATCATTGACTGGTGATTCTCTTTACTGCATCTTGGGCAAGCACGTATAATTTTCAACTTTCTAAGCATCCTCGGGTAAGAAGATATGAATAAAATCTTTAAATTTGCGACTTTTATTTAATACCTTCATATTACTATTTAATATAGGATATTTTGGTAAAGATTTTTGGGAATCAACAACGCAAGTGGCTCTGTAAAGATAAGTTTGATGGGACAGCACCATCTATTGAAATTCCAATACACCAAATATCCCGAGTGAGTAAAAAAAGAAAAGAAAGAAAAAAACTAGGAACATAAATTTTTATCGATGTTAGACAATAGTAAGGGCAAGTTAAACTGAGATTCAATACTTGAACCACGTTGCTATAATAAAGAAAAAAAAAAAAAACATTAAATTGTCTTAAATATAGTGGAACCTAACTACTAGCAAATCCCATAAATTTGTAAAGAAAAAAGAGGAACAAAATTTGAAAATCAACTAACCATCCAGTATTTAGTTACAGTCTTACTTGCGTGTTTAAGAGAAAGGACTTATCTATCGTAATTTTTAGTGTAAGTGTTTAGTTTTAAATATTGTATGATGCTATATACATATATATATGTACCTAATTATTAACTAACATCCTGTAAGTAATGATTAATTAAAAAAATTCATATTATAAGTGGAAGAAACTAAATAAATAACCTCTTTAATAATACATAATATGAATTTATATTTTTTTTACTATTGCTTACACACTAATGTTATTTTTCTATGAAGAATTACTAACGATGCTAATACTCATAATAGATTGGTATGTAGATTTGTAATAAAAGCAGGAAGCAAAGAAAGTTGACATAGACTTAATATTACCTACGATATATATTCTACATTATTACCTAAAAGCATATACGTATATATTTTTTTTTAATCGGTAGGTGGTTGAATTGGGCGCGTCTGTACACTTACAGTCAAATATAAATTTAAATCGCTAAACAATAAATTTAAAAATCAAGCGAGATAAAACGCGGTACCAAGGAAAAAAAAAATAGTAAAGGTAGAAATAGAATATTGGAAAGGTTAACAAATGATATCCTATCGATATTAAATAATTAAGACATACATATCCTTACACACATATCCATTTACATATGTATATATAAATATGTATATATGTGCGTAGGGGGATGTACCGGTAGAAACGTAGTTAAATGGAAAAATTAATAAGTAGAGAAGTCTATAAATAAATAAATTAGGAAATAAATAAATTAAAAAAATTTATAAATAAATAACCAAATCAACTAAAAACTTAATTAAGTTTAGTAAATTAATAAATTAGTCAACAAATGAATTATTAAATAAACAAATTAATTTATTAACAAGTTCATAAAGAAATAGGTTCAGAAATAAATATAATTAGAGGAATAAATAAATGAACGAAAAGAATAAAAAATATCTTTTTATTATGTTTGTATTTAACTATTTTAAACTTATTTGTTAATTCTAAAAGTTTTTAAATTATTTTTCATAATACTATATCATTTTTTAATCAACAATGTAATTACAATACAAAAATCCAATACTATAATTATAAGATTTGTATCTTGTTGTATTGGAAATCAAATAAATAAATAAATAAATAAATAAATCTAGTAAATACCAAGAATGGTTGAAACGTAAATATTTATTAAATGAAATTACTTAATATTAAAATATATGTATACTAGTTTTTTTTTATTGTTCGTTATTTATATGTATATACACTATCTGTTGTTTTCATTGGCTAGGATAAAAGTTTTTTTATATAAAAATTATTAATAAACTGTCCCAGAATTTGAAAATATATCTTGTTAATAATTTTCTACATTTAAAAATATAGTTTTTTTTTATGTTTAAGAAAGAAGACATCATGTGCTAAAGTGTGTAATAATATCAGGTTGGATAGTAATGCGGTAAAAGGTATGTGGTAACCTAATTTTAGCTTTGGGACACTCTAAATCGAATAGTAGGCAATATTAGGGTGTCAAGGTTGACTGAAATATGTCAATAGGGGAGGGAAGCCTAAAGGAAGAGTAACATCTTCTTCTTGACTAAATGAATTTCCTGAAAGGTAGCTCGATAAACGAAATCAGTTTTCACAAGTTACTTTTGGATGAAAATGAAGTAGAATTAGGCACGATTTAGATAAATGTAAACGACTAACGGAGAAATAAAGAACCTACACATCCGGCGAGCTAATGCCGCAGCCAAACACCAGCGTGCCTAAGTCCGTTCCAAGAGGGGAGTCGTTACACCCTTGTTGTTGTAGTTTTATTGCTTTTTCTGTATATCTGGAGAACCGCAAGAGCCAAAGTTTCCAAATTAAGTGCACACATTTAGGTTGTCAATACACAATGTGGGCGGGATTGGAGAAGTGGGCGTGGTACCTCCCGAACCAATAAAATTAAAAATTGTATAAAAACCTAAATTTAAGGGCTGCCATATGTCCTATGGATATCACTTATATACAAAAATATCGGAAATTTTTAGTAGAACACATTTTATAAAAAACTCAGGAAAATCGGTTCAGATACAAAAAAATTATGACCAAAATTAATACCCACTTTCGGGAACCATAGGTCTCCCCACTTCTTGAATTAAAGAATGTTTTGGTTCTGAAGACTTTTGTATTACGTCATCAATATTATTTTGTTTAAAGAACATTTTGATTGCGGTTGCGTTAATTTGATTTTTATTTTAAGGTACGCAAGAATCGCTCCATAATGTCAAAGTTTTAATAAGTGGACAATCTTTTATTAATTCATTTAAAATTTTAATTTAAGCACTAGCAATATTATTACCACTCCGACCACTATGAGCTTCCGTCAAAAAGGCACAATAAGTAAAAGTTGGTATATATGACATAATAGCTCTGTTTCTTTTCTCTACTTTGGGATCCCTCGGGATCCCAATTTGCACGAAAAGCGTTCCCGTACTTTTAATTTGTGTAAATGAGAGCGAATTTGAGAGAATAAAATTCTTCTTCTTCTTGCACGAAACAGCCCAAACTTTTTCTTCGTGCAAATTGTGTAAATGGTCAAACAGCTGTAAAACATAAACAAAACAATGAAATGCAAAGGAAAAAATCATGAACCAAATTTTGGAAAAAGCGTTGTAGAGTAAAATAATGTACTTAAATATAAAGTTTTATGTTGAAATATTAGGAAAAAATAATGTAAAAGTGTTTGTTTTGTTTAGTTTTTGGTAAAATTAGTTTATTTCTACAGACAATATAAAATTTTTCAAAAGTGGCATAAACTTTTATCGTTTTGTAAGGACTATGAAAGCAATGGACTTTTTATTTTGTGCTTAAAATTTGGTTTTTTCTGTTCCCGTACTTTTGTGTAATTTTGTCTCTTTGTGAGAGAAATTTATGCTTGCTCTCATTTTCACGAACTTTACCCAAAAAGTAAAGAAACAGAGCTAATAATGGTTGCTGTAAGATTAAACATATTTAATTTTCGTTTGTAGTAAAATTTTTAAGCATTTCCCTTAGGTAGGCTAAAAACACAAATACATAATAGCAAACCGTACACTTGGTTGGGTCCATTATAAAACTATTTTTCACAAATTTATTATCTTGTTGTCATTTTCTTTGCTTTTGCTTTAACTACTTTTTTTCTTACGGCAATGCAGCAAAGCAACAGTAAAATTTATTTTGTACGTTTTTGTATGAAGAATTTGATGCAATCGCCAAACAATGGCTTGTAGAGCATAACAGTACTTAAAAATTTTTAAAACAGTTGATATGCAGCAAAATTAATGCTTTATATCTCAGAAACCATAAAATAATACAGGTTTTTGATTAATTCCTCATACCTAACTCATTTTGTTTAAAAATGGTCGGTAGGTCAAACCAGTAATGAGCTGACGATATTTTAAATTTAAAATATGTATCTACATTTTGTTTTTCTCGCACCAATTTCAAATATGACATATTTTGACAGTTCTTGTAAGAAACTTTCGTTACAGAAACACTTTTTCTCACATCCTTCCAATAATTGCTGGAAAATTATGTTAATGACAGATAATTCTCGCAAAGAAAAGATACAGAAACACTTGTGTGAGAAAAACCCTTTTTTTTATTTCACACTATTTTTGTTGCAATTCACACGTTTCATGCGAAAAGTTTTACGATGAGAGAAATACAGAAACGGGCTACATGTATTGCATGTGTTTAATTGTTTTTTTTGCAACGACCATTTCTTTTATCCGGCATTACCATTGTTAACCGAAATTAAAAACAAATTTTTTTTTTGGTTTACTTTTGAACGATTAAAAAAAATGTATAATCGAAGAAGGGGAATAAAAATTACTTTTTTCTCATGTTTTATTTAAACATGTACATATGTACATACACACATTCGTAAGTCGTACATAAAATTCTTGAATAGTCTTGTCATTTTATAAACTTGTATACATTCGTTTATAATTTAAGAAGCAACACACAAAAAAACTACTCAATATTATTACCCCATTAACCGGGAAAAATTGATTATCCAGAATGCTCCAGGTCCTGTGCGTTACATGTAAATTATGTATATGAGGCAAACCATATTGAACTTGAGGAAACTTTTTGCTTAGTTTAATGAAACTGTTATTTGCTTAAGCAAGGTGCGAATCTAATCGCACATTCCGTACGGAATCAAATGTTTTTTTTTTGTTTTTGTTTTCTTAAATACATTTGAGAGACTTTTTGTTAATTTTTGACAGCAGGTTAAGCAAGGCTATGCATGTTATGGTTGAGCCTTTACACTTACCATTTTAAATTCGCCTTGGTACTGTTATATTTAAAATAATAGCCGTGCCAAATTTTTGTTTTCCTTTTAACGCATTTCAACGCGTTTACTAATTTTTGGTTACTACCAACGATTGAAGTCGACCGCAACATTCTCTATGTTAAATTTTAAAATGCCTTCCACTTAATGCCTTTATGAGTTCCTGTATGAAGAAGGGAGTGTTAAAGGGCTTGCCCAATGATAACCTGTGTTAAAAATAAATACGTAATTCGGAGTGTTTCTATCTGCTAAATAGGGACATCTTTTAGGCCTCGTTACTCATTCTTTTTACTGCTGGGTATTTTATATATATTTTTATTAAACATACATTAATACTTTTATTTATTTAATAAGAGTTACAAATACAATTACAAATTATATTCGAACTTAATTAACCTAGCAATAGTAACGTCGACCTTCAGCCCGTTGTAGTGAAACAGACCAGAGTCTTTGGCCGGAAATCCGCAACTATCGCACTGATAGACTACTTTACTACAAACTAGCCTACCGGGGCACCCGGAATATGGCACATACAGCACACATATATATGTATATATATATATATATATATATATATATATATATATATATATATATATATATATATATATATATATCTGCATGTATTAAAAATAAGCTTAACAAGGGCGAGCCTGCTGGTATATGATGGAAGACTTAATGGGTTGAAATTTAAACTTCGAAGACAGAACAACAGGAATTGTTTTTGAACAGATTCTATCCTGTCGATATAAGTTTGTTACATAGGGTCCCAAATTATGGAAGCATACTCCAAAATAGGTCTCACAAGTGATGTGTATAAGGTTTTAGTTACATAAGGGTCATTGAACTCTTTAGCCCACCGTTTTATAAAACCAAGTACTCCTCTGGCTTTGTTTACCATAATTGTTATATGATTAATGAAACTTAGTTTAGGATCCAATAAAACACCAAGATCTAAAAAGCTATCCACTTTTTCTAGTTGACAAAACGCATATATTTGCACTTTTTTAGATTCAGCTCCATTAAATTTGAATTACACCATTTGTAAAACGAATCCAAGTCATTTTGAAGTAAAACATGGTTGGAGTATTCACTAATACTCAAGAAAATTTTCACATCATCAGCATACATTAAAATACTTGAAAACTGAATAACTTGTGGTAAATCGTTTATAAACAAGGAAAATAAAAGCGGTCCAAGGTGGCTGCCCTGTGGTACCCCGGATGATACGTTTATATTTTCCGAAGATTCATTGTTGAAAAGTACGCGTTGCTTTCTATTTGTTAAATATGAGTTAATCCACATTAAGCTAACATTAGCAAATCCCATCAAGTGTAATTTCTTTATAAGAAGTTTGTGATTGACTTTATCAAAAGCTTTGCTGAAGTCTGTATAAACTACATCTGTTTGTTTTCTTTGAAGAAACCCGCGATTGACTATTGTAGTAAGTTGTAATAAATTTGTTGAAGTTGAACATCTTTTTTGAAAACCGTGTTGGAAGGGAGAAATTAAAGTATTGACTTGATGACATAGGTGATCCGTTATAAGTTTTTCAAAAAATTTTGGTATAATACCTCGATAATTTGTAATGTCGGACTTGTTTCCAGATTTAAAAAGCGGAATAATGAAGGAATCTTTCCACTTATTTGGAAAATACCCATATTTTATTGATGTATTAAACATAAGTGGAATAGCTAAAACGTCTGCATATTTAATTAAGATAAAACTAGGAATTTTATCAGGTCCACTTTTGTAGGAAAATTTAAAATTTAAGCTTTCTTAATCCATGAGCAACTGTAGAAACATCCAGCAATGGAATATTAATTGTTTGATTAGCGGTAAGTGTATATGGATAACTGTTTGAATCATCAAAAATTGCATCCGAATATGTAGTTGAGAAAAAGTTTGCAAACAAATTACTTATAACAGCATCATCACTGGATTCATTATGCTGAAATTTCATTATAGCCGGAAAACCAGTTGTTTTCCTCTTAGAGTTAACAAATTTGTAAAATGATGTTGGATTATGTTTAAAGCTATTTTTCATTTTGATTAAATAATTTGAGTAACATGATTTATTCAGAGTAATATATTCAGCGCGACTAATACAGTATTTCCTATGATCAAGAAGAGAACCAGATTGTTTGTACTTTTTGAAATCTTTATTTTTTTTATTTTTAACTTTAGCCAGTTGCTTGGTGTTCCAAGGAGGCCCGGATAGTACTTTGGTAATTCGTTTCGGAATACATAAGTCCATAATTGAATACATCGTGTTGTAGAAGGCATCAGTCATATGATCAATAGCAGCAGTTGTGTTTGAGGGACAAGTTAATAAGTTATCCCAGTTCGTACTATTTAGAAGTTCATTTAACATTAAGTAGTTTGATTGCGTGAAACAATAACATTTATCATTATTTTTAGAAGATTTATTTACAAGTCCAGATGGAACGGATATATTAATTTCAATGGTAGGATGATATCGGTCTTCAGGAGTAGAAATTGGGTTTGTTCGGTTTATGTAACACTCCTCAGTTTCGTTGGCAAATATTAAATCCAATAATTTAAAATTATTATTAAGTATACCGTTAATTTTAAAATGACTCATATCATGTAAAATATTGAAAAGCTCATCACACTTATTATTTGATTTAGACGGAACAAAATATTTATCATCAGATAAGAATTTCCAGGCTATTGAAGGTAAATTGAAATCACCAAGAACAATAACTAAGTTTAGCATCGCGAAGAACAAATTTAATAGCTTCGCCATGTGTATCATATAAAGACTGAGGGGATGATGGAGGGATATAAGAACAAGTGATTAATATTTTTTTGCATTTTAGTTTGATTAATACTGCGATAAATTCGATGTTGGGTGAAGAATCAATTAATAACAACTCAGATGGTAAAATACTGGAGACCGCAATAAGAACACCGCCACCATTCGTTAAGGTAACACGGTCACGTCTAAAAATATTATATTTATTAGAAAGTATTTCAGTATCCAAAAAGGTATCAGGGTCAAGAATACGTTCACTTATTAAATTATTACAGTAACTAATTGTAGGTTATTAAATTCGTTTTCCGTACTGTTAAAATTTAATGAAAATATAGTTATTTTACTACTAATTTTATTTTTTAACATTTATGTTTGTTATTTGAAAAACAAACTACCAAAAAAAAATTTTTTCCGTATATATTTTGTTATGTAGTTTGATTTTTGTCGGTAAAAATATATTTTTTAAAAGTAAGAACTATTCAATTTTACGGAATATGCTGTTTAATAAATAAAAAATTTTAAAATGAATGTAAAAATCATTTGTTTTAAATGAAATGTTAATGATCCGTTTTTTAAATGAATTTTAAGTTGTTTGAAATGAATTTTCGTTTGAATTTAACTACATAATATTTTGAGTGTTCAAAAAGATCAGCAGAAACAGTTACTTTAAAAGATGTAATCGATCTTGGTTGAGAAAAAACAAACTTATATGTTGAAATATCTGCGTTTGGACCCAACTTAGATTTGTGTGTCATTAAATTCGTTTTCCGTACTGTTAAAATTGAATAAAAAATATAGTTATTTTACTAATAATTTTATTTTTTAACATTTATGTTTGTTATTCAAAAAACAAACTACCAAAAAATAATGTTTTTTCGTTTTTATTTTTTTATGTAGTTGGATTTTTGTCGGTAAAAATATATTTTTATTTGGTAAAAACTGTTCAATTTTACGGAATATGCTGTTTAATAAATAAAAAATTTTAAAATGAATGTAAAAATCATTTGTTTTGAATGAAATGTTAATGATCCGTTTTTTAAATGAATTTTAAGTTGTTTGAAATGAATTTTCGTTTGAATTTAACTACATAATATTTTGAGTGTAGTTTCAGAAGCTAAACGAGAAGTAAAAATGGTTTTTTTTAGGAGGAACAGCACTTATCGTATAAAGATTTTTAACTTAATTCGGGGTCGCTGAATCCAGTGGTGCTAGCCGTTTTTTTTAGGTCAGCTTTGGTTTTCGAGATATACCGTTATTTCTAAAATTAAGGATGTTGCACAACATATGTTCGCGCAACTCAAAAACCCTTTAGCTTATAGAAAACGCAATAAAATTTACTTTAAGAAAGTTGAAACTTTTTCTTTATGTTGGCTTTGGTTTTCGAGATATACCGAAAAATTTTTCACGATAGGGGTGACGATCTTGCGCAGAGAAAGTACTTCAAGTGTGCCAAATTTCAGCTTTCTATGTCATCAGATGGCCTCAGAAAGTTGCGGAAAGAAGGGACATACATGCAAACATCCTGACATACTAAGAAATTATATATTGTATAGATAGATTAAAATATTTGCTGTTTAATATTTTAGTATGATACGATGAAAGATTTTTAACTAATTCGGGGTCGCTGAATCCAGTGGTGCTAGCCGTTTTTTTAGGTTAGCTTTGGTTTTCGAGATATACCATTATTTCGAAAATTAAGGAGGTCGCACAACATATGTTCGCGTAACTCAAAAACGCTTTAGCTTATTGAAAAACTAAAAAAAAACCGAAATTCCGCAATAAAATTTACTTTAAGAAAGGTAAAGCGCTTTTCTTATACACACAGAAAAAATTAACATGGAAAAATGTTGATTGAGAATCATAGTAAATTTCAGCAAAAGTATGCCCTTTACTTAAATTTATCATTATTTCATATTAATTTTAAATGAAAAATATTAAAATAACCTTAAATAACGTTTATTTAATATTATTCACTGTTAAAAAAATAAAAATAAAAAATATTAAAATATAAATAAATATGGTTTCAATATTGAATCCATAAAAATCTGTTTTATATTAAAATCAAAAGTTTATCTTGTTAAATTAACATGCATACATACTTAAGTATGAACATTTTTTATTTTCATTTTTAAAATATGTTATAAAAAGAAGACAATTCTCGTATTCTTTTAGTTAAAATTATTTATTTAAATAGTACATCAAGTTTTCAAAGTAGAATGATGACGATATCGGGCGATTCTGCTGATGCTTCAGTTAACAAAGGAGAATACAAAATAAGTGAAACATGTGTTACAGGGGTAAGTGTTTTGAATTATTCTTAAATAAATGCATATGTTGTCTCTGAAGCTTCTTCACACTGTTAAAACACACTCAAACCAATTTGATTCTACATGAAATTCAGGTTGTTTCAACTTGAAATAACTTTCATTCAACGTGATTCCGATTGTTATTTCAATATAAATTACATTTTGCTCTAACTTTACTGCAATGTTTAATTAACATGAATTATAGTTATTTCAAAAGAAAAAAATGTTGTTCGCAGTTATTGTAAAATCAGGTTGAATTAACATGAAAAACGTATGAAGCAAAATCACAATTTTAAATCAACCTTGTTTTCTACGTTTTTAACTTGATTTTTGCTGTGTGTATGTGCAGTCGTTTTAGAAACATAATTTTTTTTTCTGGAAAAAAAATAATTTTTTATTAAAATTTCGGAATTTTTGTTTTTAAAAATTCATAAAAAAATTGAAAAATGCAGCTATGCTTCTAATTCTAAATTCCGAAATTTTAATAAAAAAAATTATTTTTTTTCCCAAAAAAAAAAATTATGTTTCTAAAACGACTGCGCATATAAGAAAAACGTTTTACCTTTCTTAAAGTAAATTTTATTGCGGAATTTCGTTTTTTTTAGTTTTTCAATAAGCTAAAGCGTTTTTGAGTTACGCGAACATATGTTGTGCAACCTCCTTAATTTTCGAAATAATGGTATATCTCGAAAACCAAAGCCAACATAAAGAAAAAAGTTTTAACATTCTTAAAGTAAATTTTATTGCGGAATTTCGTTTTTTTTAGTTTTTCTATAAGCTAAAGCGTTTTTGAGTTGCGCGAACATATGTTGTGCAACATCCTTAATTTTCGAAATAACAGTATATCTAGAAAACCAAAGCTAACCTTAAAAAAACGGCTAGCACCACTGGATTCAGCGACCCCGAATTAGGTTAAAAATCTTTCATCGTATCATACTAATATTAAACAGCAAATATTTTAATCTATCTATACAATATATAATTTCTTAGTATGTCAGGATGTTTGCATGTATGTCCTATTCTTTCCGCAACTTTCTGAGGCCATCTGATGACATAGGAAGCTGAAATTTGGCACACTTGAAGTACTTTCTCTGCGGAAGATTGTCACCCCTATCGTGAAAAATTTTTCCCTCGTAATTTTTCCACTTTTCACATATTTGCGATCATGAACAACTCCCATGAAAAAATGTAATTGAAAGGATAATAATAACGTGAAAAAATGTTCACGGGAAAAAATTTTTCACGATAAGGAAAATTTTTTCCGTAATTTGTTCACATTTCCCTTAGATTTTCTCACTTTATTTTTGCTAGGGAATAGAACATGTATTTAAGAAGCTCCTCCTATACATCGAATATTAAGGGTTTATAAAGTTAAAAAAGCACAAACCGTTAAATTGCTCAACAAAATACAAGGCAACAGTTAGATTGCATGCGGATTTGTGAAACTTTGGATTGACTTGGTGGCAGAATTTTTGGAAAATATTTTACCACATTAAATTTAAATAGTGCAAAAAACTAACGTTGTAATCAAACTATACCTCCAATACTAAATATTTAGCTTTATTATTTTAACTTTTCTTAATATTTTTAATTAGGCTTAAGTTCATTAAATTTAATTTTCATTAAATAATTTTTAGGAAGAAAGGAATTTTACAACATGAAAATTAATTAAAATTTATTGATAATTTTTCATTCTTGACTCAATCTGGGCTCGAACCCAGGTGTTTACGGACAGGTTACCCTGACATGTTTCGATTGCAACCACTCAATCTCCTCAGAGGGCTTGCCGTTTAACACTCGCAGCCATCGACGACTGCTGACGTCATTAGTCAAACATCAATCCTTAAACCAAATTGTATTCAGCCTTTGGTAGATCGAAATTTGCTTTGAATGATTATCTATTTTAATTTATTTTAACATGTTATTCCTTTACTTCTGTTTTTTCGTACTTTTGTCAAGAATTCTTCTTGAAGTTCAAAGTACATATTTTTTGTTTTTTCATTTTTTGTCTTTCTTATTCTTGTTGACCTTTTCAGCACAACTTGAAGGACAAATGCAAACATAGAGCTCGTGCCTTAGCTTTAACAATTATTAGTATTGTGGTTATTTTATTGAACTATTTATGGTTTTTAATCCAAATTTTTAATATTTTTAATTAGGCTTAAGTTCATTAAATTTAATTTTCATTAAATAATTTTTAGGAAGAAAGGAATTTTACAACATGAAAATTAATTAAAATTTATTGATAATTTTTCATTCTTGACTCAATCTGGGCTCGAACCCAGGTGTTTACGGACAGGTTACCCTGACATGTTTCGATTGCAACCACTCAATCTCCTCAGAGGGCTTGCCGTTTAACACTCGCAGCCATCGACGACTGCTGACGTCATTAGTCAAACATCAATCCTTAAACCAAATTGTATTCAGCCTTTGGTAGATCAAAATTTGCTTTGAATGATTATCTATTTTAATTTATTTTAACATGTTATTCCTTTACTTCTGTTTTTTCGTACTTTTGTCAAGAATTCTTCTTGAAGTTCAAAGTACATATTTTTTGTTTTTTCATTTTTTGTCTTTCTTATTCTTGTTGACCTTTTCAGCACAACTTGAAGGACAAATGCAAACATAGAGCTCGTGCCTTAGCTTTAACAATTATTAGTATTGTGGTTATTTTATTGAACTATTTATGGTTTTTAATCCAAATTTTTAATATTTTTAATTAGGCTTAAGTTCATTAAATTTAATTTTCATTAAATAATTTTTAGGAAGAAAGGAATTTTACAACATGAAAAATTAATTAAAATTTATTGATAATTTTTCATTCTTGACTCAATCTGGGCTCGAACCCAGGTGTTTACGGACAGGTTACCCTGACATGTTTCGATTGCAACCACTCAATCTCCTCAGAGGGCTTGCCGTTTAACACTCGCAGCCATCGACGACTGCTGACGTCATTAGTCAAACATCAATCCTTAAACCAAATTGTATTCAGCCTTTGGTAGATCGAAATTTGCTTTGAATGATTATCTATTTTAATTTATTTTAACATGTTATTCCTTTACTTCTGTTTTTTCGTACTTTTGTCAAGAATTCTTCTTGAAGTTCAAAGTACATATTTTTTGTTTTTTCATTTTTTGTCTTTCTTATTCTTGTTGACCTATTCAGCACAACTTGAAGGACAAATGCAAACATAGAGCTCGTGCCTTAGCTTTAACAATTATTAGTATTGTGGTTATTTTATTGAACTATTTATGGTTTTTAATCCAAATTTTTAATATTTTTAATTAGGCTTAAGTTCATTAAATTTAATTTTCATTAAATAATTTTTAGGAAGAAATCTACCAAAGGCTGAATACAATTTGGTTTAAGGATTGGGCCCCACCCGGCACGGCTAGGCACCGTCGGATTGACCTGAAAAATTAGGTCATGATTTCTTACACCAAACCTCATATTTTAAGCAGCGCAAACAATTAAATTTAAAAAAAAAAATCCCATACAAGATGCGACCAGTCTAGTGTCTATCCATTGCGCAATAATTGCTTTTCTGATTGCTTGAGCAATTATTGCTTAGTAATCTGCTGTAAAATGAGTTGTCATTTATCTGACATTTCATTTCTCTGTACGTTTGTTTATGGCAAAGCAATTTCACGTGTTCTCCAGCAATATAATCAGCAATTATTGCGCCATTCTTCTGCCGACGTTTTTACTTGTGCCTAGCAAAAAAAAAAAAAAATTGCTACGTGGAGACCCAGCGTTAGGCAGGAATTCAGAAAAAACGATACCATTAAGCAAATTAACTAAAAACATAATGTTAAGCATTTTTCTTCGGCTTTTTGGTGAAGGCAATTTTATTCGTTCAAGTCTAGCGGAATACGATAGAAGAGCTTCAGAAGGGTTCCAAGTTGTGTTCTCTAACCAAAATGATAAAAACTGTTACTGGACAGATTCTATTCGATTTATGTATGTGAACATCATAATCAGGATCCCAGATAGCAAAACAATATTTGATGATTGGTCTTACCAAAGATGTGTATAGCTGCTTTGTAATTCTAGAATCAGCGCTTTATAAAAGCAATAACTCCACGACCTTTGGTTATCATTATCGTTATGTTTTATAAAATCTAATTTTGAGACTAGTAAAACACCAAGATCCAAAATCTATTTAAATTGGCTGCTTCCCAAAGTACAAATACCCAGAGAACTCAATTTATTACAAAAACGCATATGCTTGCATTTTGTTAAATTAAGAAACATGAGATTGATATTACACCAGTTACAAAAATTATCAAAATTATGTTGATCATTTCAGAAGATTTTTTGTAGCTTAATAATAATTTTACATCATTGTCATACATTAATACATCACAATTGTTGTTAGTAAAACCCATTGAGGAAAGTTTACTAAGAAGAAGACTTTGGTTGACTTTATCAAGAGCTTTACAGAAGTCTGTGTATATAATGTCCGTTAATTTATTTATTTAATTTAAGTCTATGGGCAAATTCCTTACAGACTATCTTAATGTATTAATTTATTAACATAATAATTTATTTATTTAAGCAAAGAAAGAAGGTTTAGAATAAACATTATTGATTTAAATATAATATGATATTGCTTTTTATGATATTAATGTTCAGAGAATAGTCGATAAAGTTATACATTTCATTGAAACAGCTGCATAATTTTCTTATTGGATCTGACATCGCAAAGTTTGTTCGGCATGTTCTGACATATAGAGGGTTGAAAAAACGAAGTGAACGTTGAGGAATATTAAAAGTTACGTTACTCAATAAAAATTCGGAATGTGTACTACCATTTATAAGATTGACCATAAAAGATATATTTAGCATCATTCGCCGGCTTTTTAACGTTGGTATATTTATTTCAGCTAGTCTAGTTGAATATGAAGGTAATACCAGGCATCCTCTATATTTACTTCTTAAGCAAAAAATAAGAAATTGTTTTTGCACTGACTCGATACGATCACTATGAATATTATAGAGCGGGTCCCAAATAATGCTGCCGTATTCCAAAATTGGTCTGACGAGCGAAGTATAAAGACTTTTTGTGGTTAAGGGATCGTTGAGTTCCTTTGCCCATCTTTTAATAAAAGCCAGAACACTGCGGGATTTATTAACAGTCATCGTTATATGTTGGATAAAGTTAAGTTTTTTGTCTAACAATATTCCCAAATCCATTATTTCACTAACATGTTGTAAAGTACAGCCACCAAGAACGTAGGAGTAATCACACTTTTTTACCCTGGAGAATTGCATATGCTTACATTTATTTAAATTTAGTTCCATCAAGTTAAGTTTACACCAATTGTCAAAACTATCCAGGTCATTTTGTAGATGCTGTTGATCACAAGGATGTTTTACAGTCGAAAATAATTTTACGTCGTCTGCATACATCAATACATTACAATGTTGAACTGCTTCAGGCAAATCATTAATAAAAAGAAGGAATAAAATTGGACCAATGTGGCTTCCCTGAGGTACTCCAGATTTTACATTGATTTTTTCCGAAATTGCCGTATTAAATTATAAAGATTGAGTTCTTTGACAAATATGATTTGATCCAGCTCAGGAAGTTATTATTGAAACCCATTACATCCAGTTTTCAACAATAGCGGATGATTAACTTTGTCGAAAGCCTTACTGAAATCAGTGTAAATAACGTCAGTGTGGTGTCCATTGGCAAAATCTCTATTAACTAACGTTGTTAAATGGATAATGTTAATTGGACATTATTAAATCCATTATCAACAATAGTGGTAAATTGTATGAGATTTGTCATTTGTCATGAGATTTGGATTGCTGGAAAGGAGATAGTAATGAAGATGCTTGATGAGAAAGACAATCAGTAATGCACTTTTCAAAAAGTTTAGGGATAATATTTAATTTTGCGATACCTCTATAATTTTCTACATTTGATTTATTTCCAAGCTTAAATAGTGAATAATATACGATTCTTTCCAAAATTCAGGCAAGTAGCTATATCTAATTGGTAAATTAAATATTATTGATCAAGGTGTGGCGAAAGCATTAGCACAGTAAGTTAAAATACAGCTTGAAACACCATCAGGTCCACTATTGTACGATGATTTTACGCTTTTTAAACTGGTTACTATTTAGGAGGGTTTAATTAGACAAAATTTAGCTTACAAAATATATATATATTAGCGCAATCTACAATCTTGTGCAAATGGTCTTGCATCGTAGCAATTGAAAAATAGTATAGTATATTTTTACTCTTCATCCAACAAAATAAACAGCATTGCATTTGCTACTCTTTTGCTAATATGCAACACTTAAAACCCATCGCTTATATTTACTCGACTTATGATCAAAAGTTAAGGCGGCTTAAATAACCGCTTGTTTCATCGTCGCCGCCGATGAAAGTGTATCGACTTGGCTTACTTTGCTGACAATAGCAAAACAAAAACTAAATAAAGTAAAAAAATAAAAAAATAAATTAATTACACGGGATAAACCCTATAAAAAGTGGATAGAAGATAATTTTCTTCAGTAATATAAATTTTATATTTATCAATTGAATTTTGTTTTTTTTTTTTATTTATTAATGTATTAGTTATTAAAGGCATTCTCGTATTTTTAAGTAATCTTGTTAGTTTAAATTGTTATTGTTTTAGTGGAGTAATTTCCGTGTTAAATTCTTTGTACAGAAGATAAAAATGTAATGTAATGTTAAACTATTCGTACAGAATATTCTAGTTAAAAATCTTATATTAAAATATTTCTAAAATTACAATACAGCTTCAATATAAGTGA
Source organism: Pollenia angustigena (assembly GCA_930367215.1). NCBI lineage: Eukaryota > Metazoa > Arthropoda > Insecta > Diptera > Polleniidae > Pollenia > Pollenia angustigena. The sequence goes on from OV884059.1 coordinate 26,928,950, forward strand.
AGTTAAAAGGTAATTGAAAAAGCAGTAACGAAACAATATGTTTAAAACATAGATACACACCGTTTGGACAGCCAATGTTTCTAACTAGCTCTTGTTGTAATTTTTTCGGGGGTTCCAACCCCTCTCAGCAGCCACGTATTCGAACACTAAAAAAATTAAAACAAACAAAAAATGACAACTACACAACAATCTACCACCACATAAAGATTTTGAGATCCCCATACCTTTTTCCCATGACCCAAATCCAACTTGACCTTTCTTTCCACTTACCAATCAATATTGTTTACTCGATTTTTGCTTAAATCTTTTTTAGATAAACACCTAAGAGTGTGAATTACTGGGTACAAAATAGCCAATCTTTTACAAAAATTTTTAACTGGGTAAACTACACAAGTGTGCATGTATAAAGCACATATTTCAACGAGCCAAGTTAGTGAATTTTTTTTAGGCCACAATTCTGTTCATTTTTACACATACTATACACCTGCAACGCTATATGAGTTTTCAACAACAGTTTTCCAGCCCCGGCCACGGTCAAGAATGAAAGATTATCAATAACAATTTTAATTAATTTTTATGTTGTAAAATTCAAGGCGAATTCATCCCAGGCAATCTCGGTACTACAACAAGTACAACTCGTACAAAAACCACAAGCAATTTGTTTTTGTAAAATCATTGTACAATGTCAAAAACAGAAATAAAACAAAACAGAAACAAAGATAATAAAAGGGAATAAACAAAATTTTGACATTCAACAGTGATTTTAGCTAATATCAGCAGGGCTTTTAAGACCACCTGTAATAAATTCACCTTGGTAAAATTCCTTTTTTCATATAAAAAAAAAACAAAATAATAATTTAATGAAAATTAAATTCGATGAACTTAAGCCTAATTAAAAATTTGGATTAAAAACAGTTTTTAATTTCATTCAGACTTCAGCCAATGAAAAGTGCTTTACTTAAATATGTATGCAAAAATGTATTCCCGAGCTGTTAGTATTTGAGAAACTGTTTGTGATGTCAGTTTGCTTTAATTCTGACTTCTTTATTCTTATATTTTATTAAATAAACAATGAACTTAATTGCAATGAAAACATTACTTACTTTTCAGATACGTACATACATACATATAAAATAATTTGATAACTTCAGAGAAAAAATTATAACAAAATAAAAATTATTTTAAGCACAAAATAAACTTACTTTTTTCTTTAGAGACATTTTTCAAAATTATTTAATAAAAATAGTGTTTCATTAGTTTATCTCTTTTTGTACACATATTTTACTTACCATATTTTTTTATTACCTCCTGTTCAAAGCACAAAATATTTGAATATACATAGGTATATATTGACAAAAGATAATAAACTGCAATATACTCGACTATATTTAAACTTACCACAAATTAAAATACTTACCACCACCTCATTAAATACAAAAAGAATAATCAAACACACTTTGTACTACCCATATCATATAACCACATCTTATTTAAAAAAGCAATCCGATACTAAAAAATAAAATTCAACCATTCTCTTTAATGTCTGCTATACAACTGAAATCCATTGCTACGTTTCCACTCATATTTATGCATTTTTGCAGGCCAACAAACAACAACTGATATTTACGGCGAATATAACGGCAAATGACGATTTGGCTTTGAGTTTTTGTTGTGTTGAGTGGTTCTAGTTGTGAACGTGTACGTCACAGTGAGTGTAATGTCTGACGCTTCCGCAGCAGGCATACGAACAAATTTTGCCTTGATATCATGTTTTAACAATTACTACGATTCAGTTGAGATTTAAGGTTCCATCATAGACGTACGTATTAATTAATTCCTATTATTTTTTTTCTTTGCTTTTGTTAATTTTTTTCTAAAGTTTTATAAAACACACAAAGAGAGGATAAAATATTAAATAATTGCAACAAAAATTAAATGCCTAAAGAAAATGATTAATAAAAACTTTTAGTAAAATAAATTATTTTCCTGGTGGGTATACATTTATTGCGTTGCAAAAATAAAGAAGTGAAAAGAATGTACATACTATATGTACCTACATAAATTTTTTTCCACCAAAGTGCCTTTAATTTTAAATTGTTATATACATTCATAGTACATATTTTAATTTTGTTAAATATTTTTTAAATACATGTGTACATATAAAAAAAATGCAATTGTAAGGAAATATTCGGAGTATTGTCTAAAACTGATGAAATTATAATGAAAGAAAAAGTTGGGTTATTTTGTTTGGATGTGTGAGTGTTTCTTTTTGTCATAAAAGTGATGTGATGATGGCGGTGATATTGTTGTTGTTTTAGGTCGGTCATGCAAACACATAGCAACTGTTTGTTTTTTACTTATGTATATGTACATATATAGAAGCCTCTGGATAACTGAATTCTGTTATACACACTATACTTTACTCGTTTTTATTGTTGTTGGTGCATTTTTTGTCAGTAGGTATACAATTATTTTTCAGTTCTTGCAATTTCATCACACCCTGCTTTAACTGAATGCTGTCTGCGTTTTACATAATATTTAATAACTTTTTTTTAAGAATTAGGTATTACTGGACAAATGTAAATGTGAAAATTTATTTTAAATAATGTAAATACCTAGTATTTACTTAAATATTGTTTTTTATAAAAGTGTTGCAAACACTACAAAAAATTCAACTAAGTGCAGTTGGTAAGTATTCAAAAATTTGCTAAAAATATAATAAAGTTGTAGACGTAAAATTGCTTTGAATAGAACTAATTGAGAGTTTATTGATTTTGAAAAAATTTTTATAAACATTTATCAATAACTATTTTAAAAACTAGATAAAAGACCAAACATTTTTTTTTAATGAGTACATTTTAAAAAAGTCTCTGTTAATAAAAAAAACTTTTCCATTACGTAATAAAAAAAATATTACAAAATTCGAATAAGCAGCTCTCGTATCTTTGTCGTTATCTTTTAATGACAAAGAGGCCGTGTTTGTTTACCTTTTGTGCGTTTAACGTTTCACCCCGCATTGGCTAATGGCTTGGCGTCGTCTTATTTTACCGAGTTTCTGTTTTACGGTTTCCGGCAATCGTTTATAACCTTAATATTTCAACGTGTTTTATCTGGAGGAGAATCAAAGAAAAAACTCAGAGTAACTGGTAGATTAAAAAAAAAATATGTTTTACTGGTGAATACCAATATACTCTGAAGCGGATTTTGGAAGCTCTTCGCCTTCCTATACGACGGTTTAGGTCGACCATGAGTCTGTGCTAAAATGTTGTGTTTCTAGGTGTTATATTCGGCTGTATTCACCTACCACCCAGTAACACACATAATCATACTGAGTTAGAAAAGAAGAAGAAGAACAACAAGGGATTTTATTGGTAAAAATTGGAGGCAGTCGTGCCTTTTTTACCTATATCTCAGCCATTTGTGGAGCGATTTGGCTGAATTTCAATGAACAGACGCCCAAAGAGAAAATTCAGAAGACTTTCTTACTTCAGGCCTTTTTTTAAGCCTGCTTAAAATATTTTTTAATTCAATTACCATTCTTGTCTAACTGGTAATGAAGGCCTCATAGAAGGCCTCGGCTCTTTCGCTTCTATGAGAAGGGAGTAGAGAAGGAGTAACATTTTTTGTATTGTTTTTTTTTTTTGGCAAAAGCAATATAATTATTTGTTTTTAATCCCGTTACCAATATTAAGGACCTGCTAAAGAAGCGAGAGCGGAAGGCCTACACCGCAATGACAACGTGTGTAAAAAAGATATGAGTATGGAATGGAGCAAGCAGGCCTTGTACAACCAGAAGGCCTCCCTAATCCTTTTTCCGGCTTGGCGATCAGAAGGATATCGCTTAATCAACTTCGCTATTCATTACAAAGGAAACAAGAAGCTATATTCAGAAACACCGAATCCTATATACCCGCCACCAAGGTGCGATATAAACAGAAAGCCATATAGATCCCGTTCTTAAGATATAAATAAACCAAAATTGTGCCACGGCCACTTTTGCCAACATTTTGTCAGTTGTTGTGTATTGATAACCAAGATGCTTATATCTTATTTGGAAACTTTGGTTCTTGCCGTTTTCCAGGTATACAGAACTATATGTTTTTGAATGGAAGGTGCATTGATAGCCCAGCTTTGTGTACCAAATTTGGATAATTTTTCTCTTACCGTTCTTTAGATATAAATTTATCTATTTTGTGCCACGCCCATATTTCCACTGCTGTCTACATCTTGTTGGATGTTGTCTATTAGTAATCAAAATGTTAGTACCTAGCCGTCCTCAAAATTCACAGATTTCTGCAATGTCTTCGTATGGAAGTGCCACACTCACTTCTCTAATCCCGCCCACATTTTTTCGTATATTGTGTATTAATAACCAAGATATTTGTACCTAATTTGGAAACTTGCCCTTGCCGTTCTACAGATATACTTAAAAAAATAAAAAAAAACAACATGAAGGGTTTTTATGAGTAAAAATTAGAGTGAGTCGTGGGTTTTTGCTCATATCTTAGCTATTTGGGGACCGATCAATAGCAAACAGTGCCGCACAATATGTGAAATAAATACATATCTGGGATCGTTAAAAAAACCATTTCATTGGACAAACGGACATTGTTAAATCAACTTCGCTCCTCATAAGTTCCTAGAATTAGTGTCCGACCGATTAATTGGCTTCAATATTGACCAAAAATTGCTAATCAGCCCATAATCGGTGTTTGACATTAATTTGGCCGATTTCTGCCGAAGGCCGGATTTTTTTACACCATTATATGCAAATGTTACAAAATCATGCACAAACAATCAGCTAAACATTTTATTAAAAATTCGGTTGGGTTAAATTATATTGTTTCTAAAAAGGTTAAACAAGCAAGAAAAAAAGAAGAAAACAAATTAAAGTTTCTATATGGGAAATGCAAGACTTAATTCCTCACATTGCAGTGGAAGAAAATAATGAAAAAAGCTTGAAAATGAAAAATTTTTTTAAAATTAATAAGGGGTTCTGGTTAATGAATTAATTTATATTAAAAATTTTTTAGTTTTTTTTGTGAATTTGGATAAGTTAAGTTCGGCTTTTGCTTCAGATCAGCCGAATTAAGGCATTTATGCCGAAAAAGTGGCTTAGGTCGGACACTACCTAGAATATATATTCGGGCATGTTCTGACAATCGCAAAATGGTTTAAATTTACAATTCTGACTAAAAATTGCATAGTAGGCGTTCTGTAAATCGCATGAAGCAAGGCGAATTTCTGTATACGGTGGTGGCGATACTACAGCAAGTAACAACATCAAAAACACAACATTGTAGTTTATTTGTTGCTTTCGTTGGTCGATATGTCAAAAACACAAGTTACTTTTGACCAAAGCGAATTCAACAAGGTAAATTCAACTCTTCAGCCGTTCATTAGCTGTCTCCACGACAAATTAAAAAAAAAATGGGAAACGTCAAAATATAATTTTGTTTATGTTTTGCTCCAAAATAACCGAAAAATTTCTTAGAAAAGCTGCGAATAATTAAAGTGAATTTAATAATTTTTTTATAACCCAAACAAAATTTTTATTTTGTTTTTCAATCATTTTTTGCCTTGTCAGCATTTTTGACAGCCGCCTATTAAATTGCAAAAAAATACATGGGGCTTTTTGTAGTTGTAGAGTTGCACTTACCTTTTTAAATTCGCCTTGCTTTTGACATTCCTTTCTCTAATTTAGAAAAGAAAATTGCACAATTGTGCTTTTAACGCCACCTGAAAAATATATTCGCCTGGGCATAAAGTTTGCGAATTCAAATTGCAAAAGTATGCTCAAGGAAACTTGAATATTTTTAAACTACTATGACAGATTTAAAGCAAAACCCACGAGTTTCGAAAAGTGTTTTAAAGACTTAAACTTTTGCTTTGGTTTTATTTTGATTTAACTTTGTACTTTTGCAAGTGAAATCAAAGCAATAGTTCACAGTCTTTAAAAAACTGAAGACAGAAAATTGTTTACTGCTGCTTTGCAGTAATAGTACTCAGTCCAAGTAAACTCTTGGACGTGTACTTTTTGTAAACATAAACTAAACTTATTCCACTAATTTGTTATTTATTGGTTCAAAGATGTAAGTATATCTTTATGATAAAAAAAAGTGATATGGTTACGTTTTATTCTATTTATTTCAGCAAGTGGGCTTAGATATTATAAAAATAATGAAAAATCAAGGCGAATTCATAAAGGTGACATTTTCGAGTCATCTGTTTTTTGTTTATTTTTTTGTGTGTATACTGAATGTCAAGTTTTGTTTAAGTTTTGTAAAACAATTATTTAAAATTTAAAATTCAATAAAAATTTAAATACGTACTTGAAAAAAAACTTATTTTAATTTTATAAAACAAAGTGAATATAAAATATAAACACAAGGATTTAAATAGGCGTAAGGAATAAGTGAAATTTGCAATACAGGAAAAAGATTTACCTTCTAAAGCAATTGTGTATACATATTTTCAACAAATGATTTTGACATTCACTCTAACTTTATACAAAAACAACAAACATAGGATTTTTAAAAGAAAAGGGATAGCTAGCATAGCTCTATCTCATGACGCGGTCTCCTTTATGAATTCGCCTTGGTAAAAATATGTATATTAGCATTTAAAAAGAAATAAATTATGAAATACATAAGAAAAGAAATATTTTCATAAAAACATAACAACAATTTATTTATTTCATTTATCCATATTCACAAAAATATTAAATAAAAAAAGTATCTCATTTGCTATTAACTCGAGATATCCTTAAATTATTATTTTTCAAGCTATCTCTGTTGCAAATTGTTTTTATTGTTAAAGGTGCTAAACCAAGAGTTCTGTCTATATCAACAGCCATTTCACCCGAATTGAAATTTTTTATAACATCCAATTTTAGTTCCACACTAATACATTTTCTTTCTTTTTTTGGACTAATTTTTCCACACAACTTCTTATTAAGAACTACCTTCTTACTTCCTAACGCGGAACTATGCTTAGAATAACTAACCTACCAGAATTAAATGGGATTTCCCCCTTTTTACACGCAAATAGAAAAATTCTCCACATGTGATTATGATTTCAGTGAACAAATCCAATCGTATGTAGCGACGCAAATCGATATCAGAATGACGCGAAGTGGATTTAACTAATTTTTTGCAGTATCTATGGCATTTATATAATTGTAGAATTCGAATTACTAATGAAAGCCACCTAGTTTGTGATGGGGTAAGAATTTTTTTTTTTTTTTTTTTTTTTTTTTTTTTTTTAATATCCCATAGTTTTTATATTTCGAAAATTGATTGTTACGTTTTGGACTGTTCCCAATATAATTGTAAATATTTCTTGTAAGTGTTTTTTTTTGATGCCAGAAAAACGTCATAACACTATTACTTTTAGTAAAAAAATCGTCAATCGTCATTTTATTGTATTTTCTCAAAATAATCGTCAAAATGACGAAAAATTGGCATTTGTCTGTGTTCATACGGCTCATGTCTAATTGGCAAGATTGCTACTTTATAGGCGAGAGGGACGAGGGGAAATGAAACGAGTACACAGATGCATGTACTGTCTTTACGTTTTGCTTTTTCATTCGTTGTTTAAATTTGTTATTGTTTTCAATATCAAAAAAGCACAAATGCATACGCACGACTATACAAAATAAAAAACATGTCGTCAACATGACATGAATTATTTGAACGCCAATTCATGTTTAAAGAAGAAAAAGGAAGAATCTTGTCAATAAGACATGAGCCGTATGAACTCAGACTTTGCTGTATAAACAACAACAAAATCGTTACACTGATCGTAAATATTAAAACAAAGTCAGGGCTACCAGGTACTTTTTTCCTTCACCCAAAACTTATAAAAATGTTTCCCCAAAAATCCCCCGATAAAAAATGCACCATTTTTAATCGATAATTTAAATTTTTATTTAAGTTTTACTTGTACCATGTTCTTCAAGAGGCCATGGGAAAATCACTTAATTTTCAAGAAACTTCATTATACAGAATTAATTTTATTTCCACTTTTGCTAAAAGAAAATGAGGCAGTTCTAGTTTGGATTACACTAACACGTGCAGCTGTTATCAACTTGAGCATTGCTCTATTAATTTCCCACAGGTTTGAAGCCTTTTCGCTTAGTGCTAAATTGCTAGCATTCTACAGTACCCATGTTCCGTAACTTTAGTGAGAACTTCTCGCATCGAAAAGATGTGAAACAAAATATTCCATCGTTTCTCGAAAAGTCAGAAAAAAGTGTGTCTGTTACTCATGTCGAAAACTATCTAAAGAGATAACGTCGTTACGTTATAAATGTCATAATATTACACTCGAAGCCAATGTGAAATTACAGACGTTGAGAGCGCCACACATATGTTGAAGTTCATAGAACGATTGGCTAAAAATAGAAGTTGTCGAAGGACTATGAAACTTGGTACATAGGTATTTTTTGTTTAAATCAAGAAAAAATGGTAAAATCAAAATGATCCGCCCACTTTTACGCCCACCTCCCATACAAAGTGAAAATTAAATTTTGACCTACCGCATTGTTTTTTGGCACATAGCATTTTTAAACACTCAGAATCATTTGTGTAAATTGAAAAATATCCGCCCACTTCCCATACAACTTGTATTGAAAAAGTGACATAACTCCCTTGATTTTTAATGCATCTACTCAATTTTCACAAAAAATAAATATTATAATTGTAGAATGGGCTCCTGAAATATATACCTGATCCGCTCACTTTTACACCCACCTCCCATAGAAAAAACAAATAAAATAAACATGAATAAGTCTTTTAATTAATTTTTTAACATCATTATCGTACTCCAATTTTTTGATTTGCAGCTTTGAGCGAAATCTATTTATAAATGGCTCTGAAGACAATGAAAGATTATGCATAACGTCTTCATTAGTGGCTACACGTCCCATTCTTCGCGAATGGTGTAATCTATAGGTACCATAGTCTTTATTCCTCGCTTCCTGAGCTTCCTCGGACAGCATACCTGATATAAATAAATTCAAATTCAATTGAAGCTTACGCTTTTTTCAACAATGAAATACAGTTGTTTTCGGTTTATTGAGCCCCGCTTAATTGAGTTTCCCGTTTTATTGCACTAAAAATCATGAAACGAAGTCATTCAGTATAACTGTCTATGTAAAAATACCCGTTTAGTTGAGTTCCATTTAATTGCGTCACCCGCTTAATTATTTCGCAAAATAAGACCGTATTGCGAAGAACATGAACAAATGTTTCGGTAAATTGTTTCCGTCTACTTAATGCGTTTTCGCTCCACAAACGTAAAAAAATTATTTTGCGGGAAGAAAGATGAACGTACCTCATTTTTGTTTTGTTTTAAAAAAACTAAACCATTTTTTAACTTAATAAATAAAGAAATTAGTTTTTTTTTCTATCTACACATGGTCTAATTTTTCAGGTCAATCCGACGGTGCCTAGCCGTGCCGGGTGGGGCCCAAAGTTCCCCATATTATAAAAAAAACATCTTTTCTATCAGATCTTTATAGTTATACTAGTTGAAAAGCCGAAAATCAAAAATATGGCTTCGTTACGATCTTCCGCAGAGAAAGTACTTCAAGTGTGCCAAATTTCAGCTTCCTATGTCATCAGATGGCTTCAGAAAGTTGCGGAAAGAATAGTTCACTGAATTTGATGAATATTGAACACAAAAGTTTTTACTATTTTTTACTGCATTTTACGAAATATACAGTAAATGAGAACACAAATTGAGAGCGTAAAGTGTCAGTTCTTGTCTGAGTATTTACAAATTTTTACATATGTTTCAAAAGGTAAACAAACAAATGTAACAAATAAAAAGCATACAAATTGTAAAAAAATTGTTAAATAAAAGAAAAATTAAAAAAAATTAAACCAAAACAAAAAGTGAATAAATATTAATAAATTAAACTTGTTTGTGAAGCATTTATTTGGCTAAATACCAACTTTTGAAACTTTTCTCGTTATGTTAATTTTTAAGAGTTGTAAAAGTGTGAAGTATTTGGATACTTAAGTAATCAATAGCAAAAAAATTATTCATGTTCTTTTAAATAATTTAGCCCGCTACAAATTAGTAAAATCAAATAAAATAAAAAACAAACAAATATGAAAGATTACATAAAATAGTTTGTTTGTATTTTCCAAAAATTTTCGTGTTATAAAAAGTATTTAATCGAGTACCGATAAGAAAACGAGTTAAGTAGTCAAAAGCGTAAACTTTTTCAACACTTCAATTATTTGCCATCAGCTGTTGCCTTTATTTTACGAATTTTTACAAATTTTGCGTTCGCGTACTTTTTTGGATAACAGCTTTTTGTGAGAGCAAATTTTTCAGTTTACTCATTTTCTGCATTTTACTGTAAAAGTTCTCAAACGCACCTTATATTTTGTTCTACAAAATGTTTTATATGGCACTTTTTCCAACATTTTTTAATGCAAATCTCATTTATGACAATTGTCATTTACAAAAATATACAACAAAGTCAAGTGATAAGTTTACTGTGATTGTACCAAAAGATTGAATATACAGTAAGTTTGAATGCCATTTTAAGCGTTTCTGTCCAAACAAGTAATAAATATATCAGCCTAATATTACGAAATCATAATATTCAGATATCTGACAACAAAATACCATAAATCGGCGAACATAAAAAAAATCCATTTCGTACACTCTTCAACCAATGTGCGCCAGTCACACATATCGTTGACGGCGATCAAAATTTACTAAAATTGAAAAATTGTCCACGACGGCGGCGGAAATACAACCGTCGGCTATACCTAATAATGTAAAGTGCGACTTTAATGCTTGTTGTTTGCAAATGAGCTTTGAAAAAATTCGTATATTTTATAAAAATGTTAAAAGCAAAATAATTAAACAATGAAAAAATGTGCAAAGAACAATATATTATTATTATTCTATGCATTTTGCATTTTTAATCGTTTTTTATTTATATTAACGATGTCCGTCTGTCCGTTGAAATGGGTTTTCCGAAGACCCTATATATGATGGAATTGTTTGCTATTGAAATTCAGCAGATCGGTCCACAAATGGCTGAGATATGAGTAAAAAACCACGACTGCCTCAAATTTTTTCCTTTAAATTCCAATTAGACGTGACATTACCATACGAACACTGTCAAGGCGAATTCAACAAAGTAAACTCAACTCGTCAGCCGTTCATCAGCTGTATCCACAAAAATCATTAAACTTCAAAATATTGTTTTGTTTTTATACTGAAATTTGACAACAAGTAAGAAAATTGCAAAAACAAAATACATGGAGTTAATTCGCCTTGCTTTGTAGTTGTAGAGTTGCACTTACCTTGTGTAAATTCGCCTTGAACACTGTATTACCAAAACGACATAAACATACCATACAAACCAAGGCGAATTCAACAAGGTCTCGTCTGCCGTTCATCAGCTGTCTCCACGGCGAATTAAAAAAAATAGGGACACGTCAAAATATAATTTTGTTTATGTTTTGCTCCAAAATAACCGAAAAATTTTCTTAGAAAAACTGCGAATAATTAAAGTGAATTTGACAGCCGCCTATTAAATTGCGAAAAAATACATGGGGCTTTTTGTAGTTGTAGAGTTGCACTTACCTTGTTTAATTCGCCTTGATACAAACCAATTCAATTTTGGTTTCTACGGTCATACAGTGGCTATGGTAATACAGTGTTGGTAATTTGTTTTTTTTTTGTTGTTTTTTTTATACCCTGCACTACAAGTGGTGGATTTTATTTGTAATTTGTTTAATTTTACGCATACACATACACATTAATGCATGTATATGATATGCCGCTCAAATAAAGAAACAAACTCATAGACTCCTTGTTTTTTAATTTAACGCTTCTTTAGTAAAAGCATTCGAAGCCGAGTTGTTAAGTTCGAATCCCAAAAAGATTTTTTCTTTTCATTTCTTTTATTTAATTTTTGTATGTCCTAAAAACGATTTTTAGAATATAAAACGAATTTCAAACATCAACTTTGGCAAAAGAGGAAACGGGCTTAGGTACATATATAAATTTTTTGTTTTTTTATATTCTTCGGCATGACGAAATGAAAAGTTGGCGTGGCTCAATAAATATTTATTTATACCTATCTAAAGAACGTTATTTATGTATATAACTTTTTGTTCTTATCTCATCATGGTGAAGGGTATATAAGATAAGGCTTAGCCGAATATAGCACTCTTACTTGTTTAGTGTTAAAATTGTTTCTCGCCCCCTATTTTCGTGAGTTTATTTGGCAGTTCAAAGCGGGAACTTTTCTCACAAAAACGTAACAGACACACTTTTTCTCTAAATTGGCGAGTAATTTCCTTTCGTAACAGCTATTACTCGCACACACAGTATAGTGAGAAAAAAAGCTGTTTGTTTCAATAAATGGCATTTTGTTTCATTTCGAACATTTCAATCAAAAAGTTTCTTGACGCGAGAGTTACATAGCGTCTTCACCTGACAATTTTTTGTCATACCAAACGTCAAACTTCATATTAAAAAAACGCTGACAAAAATTTTCGAGTTTTTTTTATATAGACTTTGACGTTTGGTATGACAAAATATTGTCAGGTGAAGACGCTATGTTACAGAACATGGGCACAGGTTAGGAATGAAGGTGGCTTTAGCCGACCGTAAATATAATGCATAAATGTAACGTACTGTATTATCTATAATTGGCAATTAAGTTTACCAAAACACGAATAAATAATATTTAAGTATGTAAATTACATTATAAAACAAAACAATATTACCAAATAAATTGTTTTTGCACAACGTTTGTTTAACGTTGTTTGTGTTTTGTTTTGATCACGCCATTTGTGTTGATTGTTGTCCCTGCAAATAAAATTGGACCACCTGATCCATTTTGATAAAATGGACTACTCCATGGACTGGTCCGATGTAATGCAAGCATGGACCATGTCATTGTTAAAAAGTGTTTGAAGTGAGACGACATGTCTTCGTTTTTTAACGACGTGCTTTCGTTTTTAAACGACTTCATAACTAATCCTCTTGTGTATAACATGGAGTAGTTTTAAAACTACTCCATAGTGGTCCAAAGGGGGGTTATATGGTCCTCTCCTAGGACATCGTAATGTTAAATAGACCAGGTTTTTTCCATACATTTGGGTTAGTTTTGGACAAGTCCTGGTCCCTTGTGGACTACTCTTTACACGCGTGTTTGGACTGGTCCTATTATTTGCAGGGGTGGCCTGTTTTTACACATTGATACTTCACTAGCAAAAAAAAACTTTCTGTCTTTTTCAGCGGAAGCTGCCTTCGCAACAGATTTGGGCATTTTTCACACGTCACTTTTTCTTACCCCCCCGTTTCCACATGCAAGTACAAGCAGGGTTGTCAGATTTTTTTGAGCTCCATCGCCAAACCGGATGTCAGAAATCGCCAAACGTCAATTATGTTCAGTTTTCGAAACAAGTATAACCCTGCCTTTACACATGCAAGTAGTGGCATGCCACTGTTGTATACATATTATCAAAGAAAATTTGTTCGAAATAGTCGAATCTCATGCCATTAACTTTTGTGATTACACATGCCACTGCGAGTTCATTTTCAAAATGTCGTAGAAGCGTCAACTTGAGCAAATTTGTTTACTTCTCAAATTAAAAAAAAAGTACCAGAAAACGAAAAAGAGTTACCGAGTTAATCATAGTGGCACATTTTTGGGGAAATTTTTTCATTTATTAATATTAGCATTATTTTAACGATATTAATGCTCTATTATTAACAAACTTGCTTTTATTTATGCGCGTTTTTAAAAAATTAGTCATAATAATTATTTATTAAGTTAAAACTTCAATAACAATTTGACAACAATCCAGTAAATGTGAATTAAATTTTTAACAGGGTAACATTGCTTATCGTTTTGACATTTAGTGGCATGCAAGTGCCAAATTTCCACTCGCATGCAATTTTTGCTGCCACTGGAGCTGCCATTGCGAAAAATGTGAGTGTATTTGTAAAAAAGTGTGAGTGTATTGAGTTTTTCGAACTGGAAGTGGCATGTGTAAATGCTAGGTAAAAGTGTTGCACAAATCGTCCCTTTGATAATTTAGAGGTAAAAAAATATGCCGAATGCCATTAAATCGGCAAATATGTCAGGCCTGATCAGTACACCCGCTAGAGTTGCGTCGTTCATGAACGACTCCGTTCAATTTGTTGAATTACGTGGAAAAAATCGTCATACGGGCCTGTTCTGAAAATCACGTAATTTCAAATCACGTGTTTTTGAAATCACACGAGTGATTTTGTTTGGTTCTGAAGGTCATTGTGCTTCTCGGCAATTGAAGATCACACCAAAACACACAAAAACGGGACACTAAAATATCACACGTGTGATTTTAGTAGGCACATGTGATTTGAGTAAAAGTGATTTGCAGAACAGGCCTGATAATCAAATTGATTTTTTCTTAATTTTTCAAAATCTTTAGCTATTTTCAGTTTGTTTTAGTTAAAGTAAAAAAAAATTAAGTTTAAAATAAAAATTTTTTGAAAATACAAAAAATGAATTCTTGCTCTTATTAACAACGTATCATAGATGGAGATAGTGAACTTATTTTGCAGTTCCAACTCGGACTTAGCGATAGTGCAATGTTTGTTAATGAATATTTGCCTGCCGCAGCTATAAATACTTGTAAAACCTTTAATTCTGCTTTATTTTGATTATGATTATAAACTTTGGCGCATATCATGCAAAAACCGTGCTATGCACTTCACTTTGGTGGCGTTGTAACTTACAAAAGAACGGTGCCCTAAATGCAAACATCAAAAATATATAACGGAACGCAATTGAATATTCTCAGAAGACCTTAAAGACTATAAGGTTCATTTCACAGCACAGTAACATTCAATTTGAAGCTGTAAGGGAAGTTTAAACTTACAGTGGTAAACATATGTATGTACCGTCCGGGTCGAAAAGCTTAAAACATGAAAAACTTAGTTTTTTAATAAGCAAATATAAAACCATTTTGTTACTTATATCATTGAGTACAAAATAGAAATTGGTTACAACACTGGTAAAATAAGTTAACTCTCTTTTTGTTATAATTGTGATTTTATGCCGGCCAGCAAAGTGACCGCCGATTTGAAATTACTTGCTCATTTTAAACCAATTTAAAACTTTTGTGGTGAAAATCCATAGTTTTGAATAACCCTGCGGCTGTGACGTAGGCTGCACTCAATTTTTTGTTTTTGTACAAGTAAGCAGACCTGATAGATGGGCCTTGATAAAGACAAACTTCTAATCAGCTGTTAAATCAGGGCTGTCAGACTTGGGGCTTTATCCTCAAAGTTGGGGATTTTATGCGAGGACAAAGAAAGTCATTTGGGGATTTAAAAAAAATTTGGGGATTTTACACTCTTTTAATATATTTTCCCTTCTTTTATTATTTGTGCTTATTTTTCTTTGTCTCGCATTTAAAATATGAAAAAAGTAGCAAAACTTTTATCTTACTCTTATCAACAACTTATACGGTGTAAAAGGTCCTAATTAAGATCACCATTTTAGTTAACTATGTAAAAGGTACTTTATAAACTAGTGTCAAGGTATATTTACACAAGGTAAACTCGTTGGCCCATATGTTTGTCAGCTGATTACCCCTAGTTGGAACCTTAACGTCAAATTTCGTGTATATGAGAAAAAATTTGTACATGTGTGCGTTAAATTGTTTTTGTTTTATATGAAGACAATTTTGACAATTCGGTTCCTTTTATAGAGCAGCATGTATACACTCCCAAATGAGTCTACCTTGTGTAAATATACCTTGACTAGTGTTATTTTTCTTGAGTAAAGGCCCAAATACATTGATCAAAATACTCATCAAGCATTGTGGTAGTATTAGTGAAAATATGTTTGTATGTGTCACTCCGACGATGCTGGATGGAAAATCAAAAAATTTAGATATGAATTCGCCGGCTGGACTAGCATTTGACAAGTGTATTTTGGCCTTAAGTGTTTAAAAAAAAAAATTTAAAATAGAATCTAAAACCGTTGAGAACACATAAAATTTTTGGTTTTTTTGAATACAATTTTCAAGCCAATATGAATGTCATCCCCAAAAATAAGTAAAAATGAAGGACAATATAATAAAGTTTAGGAAAAAGAATGCTGGGTATTGGTTAGTAGTTATGATGCATGAACTATTGAATAAATGACGTATATATGTTTTTTTATTGTTGATTATAAGAATGGCTAAAACCGATTGAACAAGCTCCAAATGCTTATAAATTGGCTCAGTCGCCTTCAATAACACCATATTGTTCTGCTTGTAATTCCTCACTGGAATCGCATAAAAAGGATTTAAGAAAACATGCCGAGCCCAGTCCCTACCCTGCAGGAAATGTCACTAGTGAATCTGTACTGATTCACTATTGACACAATCACCAGTACTAGTGAGTTATTATGTTATTATTTAGTGAGTTATTATGTTATTTATAATAGACATTTAACATGTGCGTGTCATTGGAGATCTACTACTGACGTTCGTACTCCTGACTAGGTAGTTCCTTTGCGAACAAATGTAGACATTGGAACCAGAGAATCGCTAGTACATCTTAGTAAAAGTAGTCTACACTTTTTGTAAGAATACGAAATCATAAAAATCTTTTTTTATTATTACTTCAACTTTTATAGGAATTGTACTTCTCAGTTGTTATTGATAAAATCTTTTTCGTATTAAAGCCAAATATAGTGGCAAATGTAATGTAGTGTAGACACTTCGTTGACAATGTCACCAATATAGTCGACAAAACTGGTGACTTGGAGACACTTGCACCCAGGTTTTCTTCAGGGTACAAAGAAAATAAAATAATTTTTTTTACAAAAAATTTTTATTTGGGGATTTCTAATTAAATTTTTTTTTACTATTTTTACTTTTTTTAAAAAAAATATAAAATTTGGTCAGAAAAAAAAAACAAAAAAAAAAAAATATTTACTTATTATGGTTTTGTTTCTTAATTTGGGGATTTTTGGGGATATTTTTTTAATTTTTTGGGGACAAAGAAAAAAAGTACCTGGCAGTCCTGTGTTAAATTAAACGTAAAATTGCTAAACAAATGGAAAGGTGAAATTGAAACCAATCTTGTCCCAACAGACCAAAACAGAGAAAAGTGTTTTTGAGAATGATGTCCCGTTATATGACGCGTGCCTTAATTTTGTATTAAAGTTTTCAGTCTTTGTGTTTGGCTCGAAGAGTGAAGTGTTTTAAATTTTTTTAAATTGTTTTAAACAGTGCACAATTGTAAAAAAGTGATTAAATTTTATATAAGTAAAAAACTTTTTGTAAATATCCCATATAAATTTAAACAGAATGCTCGTAAAGTATGTAATCAATCTTATTAAAGTTTAGAAAATATTTTTCTGTAAGCTTGTTCTAATATTAGACTTATTAGCTTACATTATATTATATACAAGTAATATTATCGCAAGGGATCAGTTTTCATTATTAAATAATTGTTTATAAGCCTTTTATAATAGTAATCAAAACACTTTTCTAAGCCTAAGGCTTGTGCTAGTAAACTTGCTACAAGTTATTTCTAAATCTTTTTTGTTTGTTGGGGTGGCATTTACTCACTTAAATATTATTTACCTGTGTTGTGGTGAACTTAAAAATTTATTTTTACCAAGGTATATTTACATAGCGTCTTCACCTGACAATTTTTTGTCATACCAAACGTCAAACTTCATATTAAAAAACGCTGACAAAAATTTTCGAGTTTTTTTTATATAGACTTTGACGTTTGGTATGACAAAAAATAGTCAGGTGAAGACGCTATGTTACACAAGGTAGACTCATTTGGGAGTGTAGACATGCTGCTCTATAAAAGGAACCAGCAAGGTATATTTATAGCAGGTAGCCGTGAGATTACAACAATTGTACAATAAAACAAACAACAGGACTATTTATTGTTGTTTTGTGATACGAACTGTCAAACAGCAAAGGGGTTGAAAAATGACAAAAAAGATAAGGACCAAAAACTTGTTTACTTGTTTACTATACAATTTTTGACAGTTTGTATCACAAAACAAGCAAATAAAAAATAACCAGCTGGCTTTCCGAGACTACCTGCTATAAATATATCTTGGAACCAAGTTGTCAAAATTGTCTTCATATAAAACAAAAACAATTTAACGCACACATGTACAAATTTTGGCTCATATACACGATTTGACAATTGGGTTTTATGTCTGTCCGCTAACGAGCTTAGTCCCAATTTACACTAGGGACATTTCTTGCCGGACAGACGAAGTTTGATGGCGAGGGGTTGAAAAGGTAGAGTGTGTAGTACATGACTATCTGTACTGGACATTTTTTCATTTCTCTTTCTTACTTTTCGTAGTTTACATACAAGTATTAATTTCTGTCTGACTTCATATGTAAACGCTTCGGGTAAGATTAAAAGAGAATTCAAAAAATGTCCGGCAAGAAATGTCCCTAGTGTAAATTGGGACTTTCCTTGTGTAAATATACCTTGGTTTCACACGCACCCTAACTGCCCGTCTATACCAGAGATAAATATTGCGACATACATATATTGCAGTACATACATACATATTTATTGCCGGCAATTTATATTGCAATAATACGTCAAATTTAGTTGTTATTGTACCTTGGTTGTTATTTTTAAAAAAGAAGCAAAAAGAAAAACATACAAGCAAATTGTGTGGGAATAGGCTTGCCACCTTTAAAAATTGCCAAAACGGGACACCACTAAAAGGTCATAGAAAAATTCAAACAAACCCGTTTATGTATAATAAATAAACTATATTATATGAAAAATCAACAATAACACATTTATTCAAATTGTGTAAAATCTAGATTTATAAAACATTACCAAAACATAAACGTAAATAAATATAATATACATAGATAATAACAATAGAGTGATTTCGGTCATAGAAATTGATGCACTATACATATATATAATGACGAAAGGGAATCAAAATGTTTCAGTGTTGCTAATAAGGGCAGAATTATTTACCAGGTAGTCGCAGTTCCCTGAAGATGTCAAATTATTAAACAAGGCGAATTCTCTTTACATGTTCTCGCCTTTCTCATACACAATTACTGCCCTACAAGAAGACTACCGGTCATTTTTCTAGTTATATGACCGGTAGTGTTGACCAATATATTGGTTAAAGTTTCTATTAGTTTATTAAGAGCAAAATGAAAAAACTAACCGAAAGTCTTGTGTATATGTGATTTTTCCTCTATTTCTAACTAATGAATTCCACTCGACTACGGAACATATATCTGTACTGCTTACTCGGCTGCTTTTTATTGGTCAATGATAACCAAAATAGTGGTTAATTCTAACGAGTTAGTCATAACGTAAATATTGGTTAGTACTAACTAGTTATTTATAACGTAAAAATTGGTTAATCCTAACCTTTATTCAAAAAATACTTTTTTTTTTTTAATTTAATTTTAAATTAAATTTTTTATTAAAAAATATTATAATTGAATTTCATTAATACATTTAAGTCAGGAAATTAGATTTCAGTAAAGTAAATACCACGTTCCATTATTTTTGTGGATACTCTTTAAGGTTCCACTTCTTGCATGAGTCTGGAAATGTAGGTAAACATACGTGTTTCCAATCAATTAATCGTATATCTTAAAAAAACATTTCATTTTGTTAACAATTTGTGGCAAAAAATTATATACATACATACTTGAAAAGCCATCAGGATTTTTAATAACTCTTTTTGTTCCTTTATTATCATCACCAAACCTTAAACAAGTATCCTGGCCAAAGCCACCACCCGAAGGACCGCTAACTGTTAAACGAGCACTCCTTTCAAAACGACCTTTTCGCACATGACCTTTATTGTTTCCTGATAATCCAGCACCACGTTCTCTGAAGCCGCCATCAATACGCCCTCCTTTACCACTAGCATTCTGATTACAGCTTTTTGCTCACTACTTTAGTCACATAGTCTACTTTCACACGTTTCATCTTTTGATGCTCAACTCTTATGTTTTTAGGTGAGAGAAGAAAGAAGAAAGGGGGTTAGTACAGAGATGCCTGTACTCGGTCAGTACGCTTTGTGTTCTTATTCGTTGGTATATGCCAGCAATGGCTGCATATAATTTTTTTCTTTTCTTTTTCTCTTTGATTCGCTGTTAATGAAATTGTTGTTGTTGTGAACCGAAAAAAGTTGAAACCGATTGCTGCGTGTGATTATGTTGGCATCTTTAAAAGGGAATTGAAAAGAAGTTGAGCATCAAAAGATGAAACGTGTAAATCTAGACTAATTATAAATTTTATTTAATTGTTTTTTTTTTTCTTTAATACCAATCGCAAATATTAAATTAAAGAAATTCACAAATTTTTACACGCGTATGACAAAAATATATTAAAATATTGGCATTATATTGGAAATGTTAGTTGTACCATTCTAACATATATGTTAGAGTGGAACAACTAATCTAAAATTGTTGCAAGTGTGTTATTAATTTTTTTAGTTTTGGTTATGCATTTCTTGTAGGGTAGTGTATTGTGATACAAAGTTGACAGCTACAAATAAAAAAAAAAAAAAAAGTAATCTGCTGTGGAATCAAGAGTATCTAGTAAATATATCTGCTTTGGTTGGTAACACAGAGCACAGAATACAACACAGAGCACAGTTGATAATGTATAAAAAAATCCAGTTCTGCTAAAAAAAAAATGGTAGTACTAAAATAAGTGCTAAAGCTCTCGATTTTTTTGATTTGTTATGGCAGGTTGTAAAAAAGTTAGTTAAAGAAAAACGGGACAATTAGCGTCCCGTTCAGAGTATCGACGGGACACGGGACATTCCACTCTAAAACTGGACTGTCCCGGCGAAAACTGGCCAGTTGGCAAGTCTATGTGGGAAAGAAATCCAGTTTGGGAAATGGTAGCAAATATAAATGAAGTAAAAGAATTAAGTAATTAAAAATAAGCACTAAAATAAAATTGCTAAAATTATTTTTGTTAATATAATTTTTTTTGTTACCAGTATGTATTGTTGACCTTTTTCGTTGTTGTGGTTTATATTTTGATTGGCTTGAGGTCATAATAATTTTTTATAATTTTTTTTTTTCGATCTGTATTATTTAAATTTATTTTAATTTTTTTAAGCTTAAGGTCTTTTTCATTTAAAAATATTAATTTTGTTTTAGCAAAAAAAGGCAAAAGTGCACTTTACGGGGCGTACGAAAAAAAAAATAAAAAAATTATGCTACCCGATTCAGAATAAAAAAAGAAAAAAACCATAATTAAAATTTAAGGGGGCTGAGGCCCGTGGGGCCCTCTGGACCCAAAAAACCGCCCCGCCCACTTAGTGGAATGTGTGGGTACTCAAATTAAAGGTAATTGTACAAGAAAAACGAAAATAATAAAATTTAGGGCGGGCGGGACTTTTGGGGCCCTCTGGGTAAAAAAAAAGTGCCCTCATCCACTCACATCTATGTGTAGGTACTCAAATTAAAGGTAGTTTGCTCACGATTGTAAATATTTTGTATCTTTTAATGTTTTATGTTCGATTTAAAAAAAAAAAGAATTTTATTTTTTTTTGTAACTAATAGCCTATTTCCGATGTGCTAAAGAATTATTTTCTGCGTAGCAGGCCTTCAACCGGGCGCATGTATTTTCTCCTCTATGGAATAAAAAAACCGGCTTCGCTAACTAAAGCTTCTCTACATAGCCGGCCTTCGGCCGGGCGCAAGGATTTTCTGCTCTATGGTATAACAAAGACCGGCTTCGCTTACAAAAGCTTCTCTGCATAGCCGGCCTTCGGCCGGGCGCAAGGATTTTCTCCTCTATGGTATAACAAATACCGGCTTCGCTAACTAAAGCTTCTCTGCATAGCCGGCCTTCGGCCGGGCGCAAGGACTTTCTCCTCTATGGTATAAAAAAAACCCCGGCTTCGCTAACTAAAGCTTTTCTACACCTAAAAGATACTTAAGCTCGATTCACCCATGCGTTCCGAACAATATTTTTGACCGGACAATAATTTTTTTAGAGAGAGTGTTCCGCAGAACGATTCA
This sequence comes from Pollenia angustigena, assembly GCA_930367215.1. Classification (NCBI taxonomy): domain Eukaryota; kingdom Metazoa; phylum Arthropoda; class Insecta; order Diptera; family Polleniidae; genus Pollenia; species Pollenia angustigena. Next base: position 26,950,993 of record OV884059.1, read on the forward strand.
CCCATCTCGGAAAATTTGTCCGGACAAACAAAGCTACCATATGGTTTACAGATGTAAACGATTATACAAAGTGGCAGCATAGTTAGCAAACTATTAGTTTTTTTTTTATAAAAGTATGTGAAAATGGAAAAAAGAAGAAAATTAATTTTATTATTTTTAATTGAATTGCGTAAAACCCATTTACTAGCAAAACAAATTTATCAAAAAAGGTTGAAAGTAAAAAGAATAGCAGTTAGAAAAATATTACAGAAAAGAAGAACAAACGGTGTTTTCCACACACTTGTTCCTGAGATTCGCTTTCATGACGTGGAATCGTTAATAAATAATAAACATTTACTTCCTACAATAATTGGTAAACATTATGTTAACAAATATTAAAATTTACCATTTAAAATTTACTTACGACCAATTCCAATAGATTTTTCTATTTCCGTCCATATATTTTGTTTTAAGTTAGTATTTTTATATGAACGATTTCCCATATGATAAATACATTCTCTTCCTGGATTTTTTATTTCCTCAATAAGTTTCAGGGCAATATTTTCTTTAACATCAATTTTTGTTTAACTTTTTTTTTAATTATTCAGCACAAAACGAAAAATTTAATATGTGGCAGCTCAATTCAACTTTTATGTACAAATTGAAAGAAAGTGGCATCTCAGTTGATTTTGTTCGGCACAAGAATTAAAATTAAACCAATTCAAGAAAAAACGTTCCGAACAAATTCATTGCTCTCTCTCTCAAAAGTAAAACGTCAAACTCAATATAAAAAAAATTTTGTCCGGACAAAAATTTTGTTCGGAACGCATGGGTGAATCGAGCTTTAAATTAACCTAGAGAGGAAAATAGTATGCGAACACAAAAACAAAATACATATTTGCAATCGTGAGCAAATTACCTTTAATTTGAGTACCCACACATATCACAAAGTGGGCGAGACAGTTTTTGGGTCCAGAGGGCACCACGGGCCTCAGCCCCCTTAAATTTTAATTATGGTTTTTTTCTTTTTTTATTCTGTGTTATAAAATTAATTGAAAAAAAAGACATCAAGCTTAAAAAATTATTTTACTTTTAAATAATAAAGGTCGATAATAAAAAAAATTATATCAACAATAATAATTTTTGCAAGATGGCGTCACTTTTTACATGGCACCTTCTTCCTCGATTTTTTCAAATTATGAGGTAACATTAATACGTTTTTCTGTCTTTAACATAAGCTGAGCAATAAGAAATATTGCTCTGTTGTTCTGCCGACATTATTACCAAATTGCTGAGATATTTATCTTTGGTGTAGATCTAGTGTTAAGTCCACAAGAAATTCCTGCATTGCCTGCCATATATTGCTGCATGACAATATCCAACACGATATTAAATAAGAGTGGTGACATTATAAGTAAACATTGCCAAATACTGCTTATAAAAAACCTGACCCTTTTTTTAATTTATAATACCCTTTTTGTGACCCTTTTAGAAAATTTCCAACGGCAACGCTGAGTACAGTGTAATTTTCATCATATTTACTTGAAAAATTTATAAAGAAATAACAAAAAATACGAAAAACAAAGTAGCCCACACGAACTGCAAACGAATCAACACAATACACTCAAAGCGAATTGAAAACTAAACAGACGCTGTCGCTGCCAGCACAAAGCACAACTACTCTGCCCGCAGTTACTGCGGCGAGTCACTCAAAATTTGACGTAATTGTCTTTTTTTTTCTTTTGCTTTAGTTACAATTTCGCACTAGCTTCGTTAAAAAGTTCTTTTAAATTAGTCAGCTGTATTTTACACTTAATTAAATTATTTTAATAAAAAAAATATAAATTTTACCTTTAAAAAATTATTACTCATGTATATAAAAAAAATCTCTAAACTGATATGTATGGGCATAATTCGTGTTAAAGAAAAAATAACATTATTGTGTCAACTAAACGTGGTTTTTCAGTGAAGAATAAGTGAAAAGTAATGTGTATGTAACTGCATACTATGAAATAATTGAAGTTATGTAGTTCTAAAAAGGGCTTTTTAATAAGTGCGTATAAAAAATTTTTGTTGAATTATTTATGTATTTTAAACATCAAATATTTTGCTTTGGAATGACGGAGCTTGAGGGTAATCTCAGTTTGTACATACATATGTAAATATGTACATACATAAATGTGTGTTATTTCTACCGGCAGTTTTTATATGTGTTGCGATCTTAAAATATTTTATAAAATTTTATTAATTTGTTGGTGTAATTCTTTTAGTGGTAAACAAACTAAAAATTAAGGTGTATTTATATATATATCAAGTTAATACACCATGCTGGAAATTGTTTTATGTGTTGCCAATAGTTTAGTGTTGATAAACATCTTTTTTGTTTATATCATATACAGTGTTGTAAAAAAAACATATTAAGGCCAAAATACACTGATCAAAATACTCATCAAGCATTGTGGTATTTAAGTGAAAATGTGCATGTGTCACACCGACTATGCCGGATGGAAAATCAAAAAATTTAAATATGACGGCGAATATTACGTCCAGCACACGTACACGTGTGAATTCGCCTGCTGGACAAGCATTTGACTAGTGTATTTTGCCCTTTACACTTAGAAATAGGGATTTAATTTATTATAAAAAATTCAAACAAGGCGAATTTACACCAGGTGAACTTATCTTGCTACGTAACACAGGGTCTCCACCTGAGATAAGATATAAGATTTTTATATCAGCAAACGTCAAATTCAATCGCAGAGAGTATTATCTTACGTGTGGACTCTCAAATATTGTTAATATTAATATTATAATAAATGTTATGGGACAGTTGTTATAAGAAATCTTATAACAACTATCTTATAAGATGAGCTGTCAAAAATACACTTACATACACACATATAAAACAATAAAAAGACGCATTCAAGGCGAATTGACTAGAAGGTGAGGCCAACTCTACAACTACAATGCTTCTGTGGTCGGGTTGTCAAAAATATTGCTAGTAAAAAAAAAACAGGTTTGTTTACATAAAAAACTAGTTTGTATACAAACTTTGACAAGTCGATCCCACCTTCTAGTCAATTCGCCTTGGATGCATTCATCAAAATGTTTTTTTTTGTGCAAATAGTGAAAATCTTGTGATAAGTGTTTAAAAAACAATATTTTTAACTAAAAAACAAGAAGAAACTAAAAAAAATACTAAAAACGACACAAGTTTACTGCACGAGAATCATTCGATTATGAAATCTTATAAGATACGTGTTCCCCTTGTTTAAGATTAAGAATAACATGAAGAAATTTGTTCTCTCATTCTGCGGACGTTCTCTCACATATTATATCAGATATTATCTTATTTGAAGACCCCATGTAAGCAACAGCTGTTACTAACCTTGTGTCAAAATGGTATACCGTCCTGTTGGTTCTGGGAAATCTTAACTAAATTCTAAAATTTTCGATTAAAACTGTGAAATTTAAAACTTTTTCAAGTTATAACATTTCAAAAAAACAAAATTTAATATAAAAACAAAATAAATACCTATTTGTTTGAATTTTTGACAACGTTAAAATATTTTACAGTGTTGTAAAGCATCTTCAAAATAAGACCACTCTTATGAATTCGCCTTGAATTCAAAGATAAAATAAAATTTATCTATTACAATTCTAGGAGTATAAGCAGTATAAGATATTTAAGAGCTGAAGTGCAGTTTACGGTTCTTGAAAAAAATATGCCGAACTATTTAGAATTAAAAATAAAAGACTAAAATAAAAATTTATAGATACAGAAAAGCTTGAGTAAGCGTAACCGTTGTTTGTTATACCATAGAGGGGAAAATCCTTGCGCCCGGCCGCAGGCCATCTATGCAGAGAAGCTTTAGTTAGAGAAGCCGGTCTTTGTTATACTTAAGCTAATCCCATCGAAGCTCTACGCTTGTCTGTAGGAAAGAAACCAGTCTCTAGTGAGAATCGAACCCGCAACGCCGGGGCTGAAAGACTAGAAGAAATTACAGAGATGTCAAAATACCACGTATTCTTCGAGCTTTACCCATAAATTCAATTTTTTTTTGTATTCCTTTTTTCTATAGACCTATCTGGAGTACGGAAAGAGCAAAGGTTTCCAAACATTAAGCATCAATGCAAGAGTAGGAGATGGAGTGGGACTTTAAAAATGTCAGCGGTTGGAGTCGGATTTATAACTATTTTTAAACGACTCCACAGCCCTGGTATTAACTTGAAATTAAGATTTGCAGTAGAAGCAAAAAAAAAAAAACATTTTATTTTATATTTAAGGACATTCTTATCCTAAGGGTGTTTGGACCGTTAGAAAATTTAACGGAGTCACACACGGATTATGAACCGGCAGATTATGTTGGCATAATACCACCGCCAATAGGCTTTTATATTGGGAAAGTTTGAGTATGGATACGCTTAGACTATCCGGGCCTGTCGGGAATATAACAGAATGTAGAGTAGATTTAGCTTACGTTATTGCTGGTGCTTAGAAAGACCGATTTTAAATTCGCTGCTGCGCAAGATAAGTCTGCGTATGGACCATGATAATTGTCTGACTTGTCGGATTCACTATGTAGCTCGTGCGAAGGCGACCCAGAGGCTTGGTACCAGGAATAATTAGCGCTGTTGTGTTTAGTAGGGTTATTTTTGGTCCGATTTTATACTCCACTATTTTTAATGTTTTCACTCTATTCGTTTACTACTGATAGGTAGGTATACATATTTAAAAATCAAGTAAACTTGATATTTTTTACCTCTACTAGCACATCCATGCAACCTTATTTTCATGCATGTATACTAACTTCGTTTTTGTTATATTGAATAAAGCACATGGTAGAGATTAAAAGCTTTTATTGAATTAAACAATAGTTATTTCATTTGAAAAAGTACATACATATGTACAAACAACTTATGGCGTCACAATGGACCATATTGGTTTCTGGGTGAGGTGGGAAGATTGACTTCGCACCATCCTTTCTACCTAACCTATTAAAGGAATATAAAAAATAATTTTTAAACCAACTGTTTCATTACCAAACAAAATTAACAAAATAGCACGAAATTTTTACAGCTGGTAGATTTGAATATTACGTGTCGATGTTTTCAAAAAAAGAATTCATTACAGGTAACTTAGTACTACACCATGTACAATTTCTACAAAAACCACAATCAATTTGTTTCTGTAAAATTATTGTTCAATGTTAAGAACAAAAACAGATAATAAACTAAATTTTGACATCTAACAACTATAAAGGCCCAACCATAATGTGCTTAAGTTGGCTTAAGCAAATGGGCGAATACATGTAAATCCTATAAGGCAAACCATATTGATTAAACCTGTTAATTTTAGTCGATTAACCGTTTCATCGGTTAAATTTTTGTAGTATTAAACCACATTTTTTGTGTTTTTGGTTATGGTTGAGTTCCAAAACTTCACTTTTTTTAAATGCATTCAATAATGCAAGTATGTAGAATTTTACAATGTTATTTGTACCAAAGTTCACAAAAAAGATACCAAAGTGCATCAAAAAAGTTACCAAAGTGCACCAAAAAAGTTGTGTTTAGAAATATTTTTTCATAAAATATATTTATTCCCTTCTAGCAATACATTCTTTAAATACCGTCCAAAAACAGAAATTAGAATTCGGAAATGACTTTTTGTGCAGGATCTTCGGTGCTAAGCTTTGTCAGGAGGAGTTAGAAGCTGACGTGACAACAGAAAAAACTCTCGATAGTAACACAAAAACAGAATAATCCGAAACAATTAGAAGTGTTAAAAATTTTAAAAAATTAAAACAGGAATGGCATAATGGAAGTTTTTATATTTTTAGAGAAATCCAGGAAAAGGACTGAGAAATTAGATCTGCTGTATTATGGGTAGCTTTCGATTTCTCTAACATCTACGATAAGTCAAAGAATTTTTTCCAAGTCAAAAGTTATCAAAACTTAAGAAAAGAGTCGCTTTAATCCCAAACAAAATTATTTTTCTAAAAGATTTTATAAGATCTTAAACTATTGAAATTACTAATAAAATGATCTCACAGTTTATTTTTTAAAATATAGGTACCTACATAATAGGTAAAAATTAAAAAATAAGTTTAACATATTTATGAATTATTTTTTTGTTTGCTCGTTTAAGTTCAAGAATTGTTATGTTATTGTTTTTTTTTTTTACTAATAAACTCCAAATAAGTAATAATTTTCTATTTTTATTTATTGAAATTACTTAATTTATAAAAAACTTTATTAATTGGTTAACAGATCAATAACAAAATTAAACGATTATTAACCGATTAAACCAAAACATCGATTAATTAATCGAGCGATTAACCGATTAAAGTAAAAGCCCGATTAATTGAATACCCTAGTATGTACATAAATATAAATTCCTGTCATGTTCATGTATTTACTTTAATTATAAAAACATTGTTTCCTTTCTTTACAGTTTTGTTTTATTTCTAATAATATCATGTTTTAATAAAAATACATATGTATGTACATATAAATGTTTGTAGCTAATTTTGATACCTACCAAATATAAAAATAAAACAAATTATTTCAAATAAGAAGAAAAAGCAACAAAAAGCTAAAAAATGACTGATGCACACGAAGTTAAGTATCGGGAAATGCAAAAATATGTACCATTTATACAAAGGGTCATGGAAAAACTTAAAGCTAACAATGAACATCAAACAAACAATCCGCGCAAAGCGCAATTGCAAAAAATGGAAATGTTACATGAGTTGTTAACTAATAAACATAAAAAGTAAGTCATTAATTGGGTAAAGATACAAATCTGCAACAAAATGAAAAAAAAGATTTAAAACTCTTGACATTTTTCTTATCTTATTGTTTAAAGGATCAAAATGGAAACTCTTTTGAAATGTGAAGGCGTATTAATTAAGTTACAGTCCAAAATCGAAAAGGTATTTTAATTTAATTTTTTGTTCAGGATACATCATGCATGCTAGCTACTATTAATAAGAAAACCTGCTAAGGTCCGTTTTCACAACTAACCGATAGCTAAAGGTAGGATTTTATCGGCAGTATAAAAAGTGTTTCATTATTACAACTTTACTTTAACCTACCAGGTAGGATGTCTACTTTTAGCTATCGGTAAATTGTGAAAACGGGCCTAAATATTGTTATCGCAACTTACATTATGTCCAGGGACCCGAAATAACTGTTATTATTTTTTGAATAGCCAATAGGTTGTGGAAAAAATAACTGAAAAAAAATTGGTCCTATAATAATAATTATAAATTACCCAGAAAATTATAGTTCTGCCATAAACATTATGAAAGATTATTATTTTTTTTTTTTTTTTGTCTTTGATAACCGTTATGAAAGATTATTATTTGTTTTGATCTTTGATAACCGTTATGAAAGATTATTAATTTTTTTGGTCTTTGGTAACCATTATGAAAGATTTTTATTCTTATTGGTCTTCTATAACCATTATAAAAGATTTTTATTTTTTCTGTCTTCTATAACCACGCTACAGTTCGCAAATCTTAAGATATTTTTATAAAATTTCGCACACTAACTTATATTTTCACAAGGACGAACTTTTTTTTTAATGATTTTGGTAAGGATCCGCAAATTTTTTGATATCTTTCCCATATTTGGTAAATAGAAACCAATTATGCCACACAATCATGGTGCTGAGTTTAAATAAAATCGCTCCAGTTTTAGGCATATTTTCCCGATTTTTTTTTAAATACAAGAAATTTCACATTAAAATTGTATTTAAAAACCATTGAGTAGTCAGTGCTGTTGGTGTAGTAGCTAAGATGTGGACTCTGCAACCGATAGGACCCGGATTCGATTCCTGGCTCGAGCGACCAAAAAAAACATTTTTCAAAAATAAATAATTATTTCTTAACATCCTCAACTATCGGTTGGCTTGAGCGAACTAATGAAAGTAATTTCTGTTCTAAAGCACTTCAAATCAAGGCGAATTTATAACTGGTAAGTGCAACTCTACAACTACAAAACAAGGCGAATTAACTCCATGTATTTTGTTTTTGCAATTTTCTGACTTGTTGTCAAATTTCAGTATAGAAACAAAACAATATTTTGACGTTTCACGATTTTTTTAATTCGCCGTGGATACAGCTGATGAACGGCTGACGAGTTGAGCTTACCTGGAGTTAATTCGCCTTGCTTCAAATCTTGCCGTTTGGATTCAGCATTGAACTGTAGGTCTCGTCATGTATTCTGAGAATATGCAACACACCTAATTACGCATGAGTGGAAGCGCAGTGGTATCGCAACGGACATTTAGTGTCTATGTGAGCTGGCGAATAAAGTCGGCTGCCGCCTCTAACTAACCGAAAATACCATTAAGTAAGCTTGTTCGATTTTGAACCCAAGTCGACTTCGGAACCATACAAATTTCGGACCCAAATAGGAATAACTTTTATGAAACTGTTTCATAGATTCTATAAAATGCTTCATTACCTGACGATTTATTGTTTCTGTAAAGAGTTTAATTAATTCTATGAAGCTTTTCATAAACATTGACTGTAACGAAACCTGTTTTATAGATTTTATTAGGAGTGTCATTGGCTGAACTCCAAATAATATTTTCATAAAACTTGTGTGAAATTCGATATGGAAGACCGAAAAAAATAAAAATCTTTTGTAATGGTTACAGAAGACCAAAAAAAATTAAAATCTTTTATAATGGTTAAAGAAGACAAAAAAAAAAAACAAAAACAAACTATAACGGTTATCAAAGACCAAAAAAATATTGGTTTTTTGTAATAATTATTCAGAGAGCAAGTTTTAAAAATTCGTGATAAATTTTTATTTCAGGATTTTTTCAAATATTGGTTATAACTGTTATGTCCCTGATTATGTCACAATTGGTTTACAATTTTGTTCGTTTACAAATAAGAATATTTCGCTCATTTGCTGCAACGCCGTCATAACTCAAAAAATGAAGTTTTGGAGTTAGTGATGCAGAATTGTTCGCTATGTTTTTCTTTATTAATTTCATGTTTATATCTTTTATACTTTGCCCGTTTTTCGTCTTTTCTACTTTAAACACGTTTTTTTAGAAACGCATTTTTGAGTTATGTCGACGTTGCCGAAAATGGGCAATTAATTGTTGATGAAAATACTTAATATATTTTTTAAAAATTAATAAGGTTTTTTCTACCAACAAAATACATGTTATTTTTGCCTTGCAGTACTTGTAGAGCATGAGTTACCTTATTAATTGTACAATGGGATACATTTTATGTTTTTATTTCTTTTGATATTTTATTAATGTTTTTTTTTGTTATATTATTTGATTTAATCCCTATTTATTTGCTAAATTTATTTAGTTTTAATTTAAAATTAAAATTTGCTATTTAATTTTTTTTTATTTATGTATTTTTTTTTTTTTTTTTTTTTATTAAAATTGCTAAAGCAATCGACTTTTTTACAGAATGAAGATTCCATATTAAGTGATGTAAGACTAAAACAATCATCATCTAGTAAACCTTCCAAATCTACTACAACAATAGCATCTACTAGTAAAAATAACAATGTTTTGCAAGTTGAAGATTTTTCGGGACCTGCCAGTCCACCTCCTGAAGTTATTCGAGAAGATCAGCCTGTTGTAATACCTACAGAAAGGCGTTGCTCTCCGATTTTAGCTAAAGAAATAAAAAAAAACATTTTAGATAAACAACAGCAAACTAAAGAAACCCCAGATAAAGCCCAAGTCTTAAAACATTCCAATAATGAAGATTTTGAAAATTTGAGAAAAAAAGTTTTTCCTTTAGCTACTCCAGCTAGTACAAGTAAAAATAGTAATGAAACTCATCATTCACAAAGGCCGTGTTATGATTCACGTCCTAAGCATTTAATTCCAATCAGACAAAATAGTCCATTAACTAAAGAAAAGTTTGAACATGACAAAACCGTATTTTCACCTACACAAAAGTTACAACCTGTGGAAGTGGTTATAACAGAGTCGCTACCACCTTTCATTAATAATCAAAATTGTCCGACTTCTAGCAGATATATGCCAACGTCCTCAGTATGCCACCATAATTTAAAGGCATTGCCTCAAGCTAATCAAAAGTCAAAAGATGATAACAATGAGGCCTACAGTCCAGAAGACCTATGGGAACAATACAATAAATCACATAATAAAAGGCCGAGTACTAGTACACCATCCAAGGCACCCGTATTTAGTCGTTTGGGTGACAAAGTTTCTGAAGATCCTCATAACAGCTGTCCATCAAGTAAAATTCCGGGTCGCTATACCCCTATACCCGATGTTTTAAAAAGTCCTCCTCTTTCCGTTAATGATATAAATAATCTTTTGATTGAGTCTGGAGCTGATAAAATATCAAATGACATTTCAGAAATAGGTACTAGAAGGCCACCAAAAAATGAGTATAATCAAATGAGTTCACCCATTAATTCTTTAGACTTTTTGCGCAAAAAATTGGTCGAATCAGTCAAAATAAATTCTCCGCTTTCTGAATCTATGAAAACTCAGTCTGAGAAAGAAGTTTGTAAAATTTCTTCCCTGCCTAATGAAAGGGTAGCTTTGAAGTATAATCCTCATCCCAGACAAGAAAGATTACAGTCGGTATCCTCAACAGATGGTAGCGAGTGTAGTACTCAGTCTAAAATCAACGATCCCCGCATTAAATTTAAATTACATCCGGCATCATCAGCAAACAGCCCTACACAAGTGGCAGCTCCGAATGTAAACGTGTTACCATCCATTAATTTAAGCGATCCGCGCTTAAAAAGGCAAAGTATTTTGCCAATGCCACCAGAAATAAAGTCTTTCCTTCCCACATCGCCCTTGCATACGTCAACTCCTACTATGGTCTTCCCAAATCAAAATCCTATGATTTATGGTAGACGCAAAGATCCTAGAATCTCCCGTATACCAAATAATACTTTATCTACAACTCCAGTGCGAAGACAAAGCATAAATCAAAGCCACATTAGTTCAGAAGAAAACTGGGACACCGATGAAGAAGAAAAAACTCCAAATAAAACAGATCCGCGACAGACGATAAATTATCAAAGAAGAATAGATAACAGAGAAGGTTCAAGTTGCGAACGCAATCACTCAAGTATTAGAGGCGTGACACCAGTAAGAAGAAATAGCATGAGTCAGTCGCGATTTCAATTGGATTCACCAAAAGTAGCGCAGTTAGACAAAAGAATCTCGGAAGAAAATTCGAATTCAGCTTTGGAAAAGGAAGGTTCTATTAAAAAACAAAACCAGCCTAAAATGTCAATAGAACTTCAATTTAGTTCTGAAGAAAACTGGGATACCGATGAAGATGAAAAAACTCCAAATAAAACGGATCCCCTGCAGGCGAAAAATAATCAAAGAAATATAGATAACAGAGGAGATCCAATTTTCGAACGCAATCACTCAGATATCAAAGGAATTACAACAGTTAAAAGTAGTAGCATTAGCCAGTCAGGATTGCCATTGGATTCATCAATAGTACCCAACTTATTAAAAAGAATAACTGAAAAAGATTCGAAATCTGCTTTGGAAAAGGAAACTTCTCTTACAAAACCAAATCGGCCCAAAATATCAACAGAACTTCCATGTACTTCTAAAAAATCTATGGAACAAACGCAACATTCATTTGCTGTTTTTGCCAAACCGCCTAACTCAGAATCAGAAGAAGATTGGGATGCAGAACCGGATATTGATAATGGTAAATCTAAAGTGCTACCAACTGAACCAACACCATTACCTATAAATAAAACGACGTTAGTGTCAACGGTATCTCCCTACCATAATCAAATTTCACCAAAATCATATGTAAGCCCTTTGCATATTCCACACCCCCAGGTGCCACCAGGTATTATGCCACAAATTCCGTGCTATGGCCCGCCTCAATATCCCAATCACCCTTCTCACCATCTTATTAAAAATCCTGTTGCTAACAATCGTTTTAGTAGCATATTGAATGATAAAACTGAAAGAGAAAAATATTTAGAAGCTAAAAAACACAAACCCGCTGAACCGCGTACCTACAAAGAATTTAAAGAGGCTAGAGAAAGAGCTCAAGCTCAGGAGAATGCTTTGAAAAGAGCTACTTTTGAGGTAGAAGCCAAAAAAAAAGCTGAAGAGTTAAAAAAATCTTATAAGGAAGTTAAAGAAAACGCCGAAGATAAAAAAGTAAAGGAAACCGGGAAAATGATAGAGGAATGCAAAAAAGGAAAGAAACCTTTACAAACAGAAACGGTAAAATCAACTTTACAATCTAATAAAAATAAGAAGCCTGCTGCCGGAGAGTCGACTTTAGATAAAATGTATCGAACACAAAACTTTAGTTCGAAATTTCCCAAAGCCAATACAAGTTTTAAAATCCCCAAAAAGAAAACTGAAGAAAAAGTCAAAGAAGGGGTAACAGTAAAACAAACAGAAAATAAAGGTAATGACAAATCAGTAAACCAAAATCGCAATGATAAAGTAAAAACTAATGACAATGAGAATAAGGCCAAACATACTGAGCCTCCCAACCTAAAGCATATAGAAAAGAATACTCAAGATAAACCACAGTACCCAGTCCCGGAAAAGGAAAAACCGAAAGCTTCTAAAGACAATATAACAAAACATAAATCGGAAGCAATTTCAGTCTCTACAGAAATGAAACTTCCAGTTAAGGAACTTGAAAAAGATAAACCACAGTACCCACTCCCGGAAAAGGAAAAACCGAAAGCTTCTAAAGACAATATAACAAAACATAAATCGGAAGCAATTTCAGTCTCCACAGAAATGAAACTTCCAGTTAAGGAACTTGAAAAAGATAAAGCGGATAACCAAATAAAATCTGATAAGTCTATTTCTGTGACAGAAAACAAAGAAAAACCAAGAGAATTAAAAGAATCTTTGGCGAAAAGCATTGAGAATAAAACAGTTACTGATGACAATAAAGCTAACACTCGTGATCCTAGATGCAGGCCAAAAGCCACAACAAATGCACTTGAAGAGAATGAAGTTACGGAGGTAAAAGAACAGGAAACTCAAGAGCAAAATTTAAATAGTTTCGGTGACATACTTATTACTTCATCCGATAAACAATTTACCTTAAAGCCACAGCAAAATTTGATAAAATTTAATCAACTTACGCAAGAACAATCTCCTAAACCTCAAAGAATATTGCGCAGACGTAACACAATGTTGGTATTTGATAGTGCTCCTTTAGTAGACAAAGAGAAGTTAAAGAAGGCCAACGCCATGCTTTTCGAAGATGTGCAAGAAGAAGAGAAACGCAAACGTAAACAATCGGAAGAAGATAAATTGATAGCCAGACGACACAAAAACCTGGAGGAAATGTTCAAAAGTACTGATGACAATTGCACGGTATCAACACAAAATATTATAACTGGCAAAAGAAGAACTCGAACCACAATTAACTTTAATGAGACTGTTAATGCCATAAATGTATTTAAACACAAAACCATTAAAGATACTTCATCTAGTAACTTAAATACCACACCATCAGTGTCACAATCGGTTAGACCAACTAGAAATAATTCTAAAATTAAGACGAATGTATTAAAAACTAACGATGATGACAGCGACGATGATGAGGAGAACTTAGCAACAAAAGCAGCAAAACTTAAAGGGTCGGGTAAAGTTTTCAATGAAACCAATAACAATAAATCTAAATTTGTTAAAGAAACCAAAACAAATGATGAAAAAAATACTGAAGAATCAGAAAACAAAACTAACAATAAACCAGTAAGGAAACGAGCAGTAGCCAATAAAAAAGCAAACGAAAATACTAAAACTGCTGCAGCTAGTAATGAAGTTAAGTTCAAACCTATACAGGCTGAAAATCAAAACTGTGCTGTTTCTAGTACTTCAGCCGATAATTGCACTGAAGCAGAAGAAGTCAGTTACTGTTCAACAAAAACCAATAGATCCTTAAAGAAAGAAAACGATGATAACGAGCCCTCGAGTACAGCTAACAAATCCAATAATCCTACGCCTACGCCGGAGGCCAATGTACATGTTTTTAATGAAATTGTTGATCAAATCTTAAAACCCAATGCTGATCGAGAACATGTTTTGGGTTTGTTGGGTCAAATTTTAAGCGAAGACAGATTACAACTATTTAAATCCTTAATAGAAAGTAGCAATAGACAAAATGAAGACCAACAACTAAATAAAGATGAAAATGATAAACAAAGCTCGGTTGGGCAAAAAGGAGAAGTAACTAAACTTAAAACATCTTCAAAAGATAAGCTACAAAATTTGAAAGACGAATATGAAGAGGAAGAACAAGAAGAGAGAAAAGCTCTTAAAACTAGTAAAACAGTTTGTGGGAAAAAGATGTTAATGCAAAAAAAGAAACGAAGCGAATTAGATCGTCTTAATGAAGATATAAGGGATATGTTTATATGCGAGGGTGTTTTAACGGCCACTGGTCGCCGTATGTGCACTATAATGGGTAAAGGGGTGGATGCAGTGAGTAACAAACAATCTAACAGAGAAACTACACCCATCACCAGCCCCCTAATGGAGCAGCAGAATACTAACAAGAGAAATGAAGAAAAACTTAAACCGCCTACTAATATCAGGCCCCTACGGAGATCGGTAAGATGTTCTAAAACAACTGAAGATAATGAAGACGATGAAGCCCAATCATTAATTTCACATACAACTGAAGAATCTCTTGATGACACTGACAACAGCTCGGCTATGGATAACACACCACAACGTAAAATGCCAGTTTTAAAACCTCATACACCTATTAAAATTCCCGAAGATATAACGCCCAAGACATTTAAGGCTAAAGAAGTTGCCAATAAAAGAAAATTAGATAGTAAATTAAAGGTTAAAGCAAAGAAATCTAAAAAAGAATCTGAAGAAGATTCAGAAATCGAAGACAAGGAATCGGAAACAGATGAAGATGGGGATGAGGAAGAAGAAATAACTGAAAATAATAAAAACGACAAAATTATTAAAAACACCAACTTGCACTGGCACAATCAATCTAAATTTAGCACTTGGTGTATGGTTTGTGAGAAACGCATACCTGCTAATTCAAGTGCCCAGCATTATAAAACTCACCACGGAGAAAACTACATTTCACGCATGGCACCCGTACTCTTGCAACGGTTTAAGCAGGGCAAATTTAATAAGCCTGTATTCGGTGTCAAAAAGGCCCATAAACAATCTTCCTGGTTCTACAGATGCCCCTTTTGCCTTAAATA
Source organism: Pollenia angustigena (assembly GCA_930367215.1). NCBI lineage: Eukaryota > Metazoa > Arthropoda > Insecta > Diptera > Polleniidae > Pollenia > Pollenia angustigena. Next base: position 26,966,194 of record OV884059.1, read on the forward strand.
CTTCAATACGGCCATGCCCTTTTGGTTAGAACATTTCCAAAATCATACTGTAGAATTTCGTTACGAATGCTCCAAATGCCATCGTTGCAGTAATCGAAGAGTAACGATTACACGCCACATTAAAAATTGCGAGGGAGCAACTCTTATTACTTCAGCCGTAAAACTAAACGTGCCCACTGTAATCAATGCTCACGTCTGTCACTTATGCAATTTTATTCAATTGAAAAGAGTTAATTTAGAAAGGCACTATATCGAGCAACATAACTTGGACAAAAAAACTGTAGAGTTGTTAGGCTACATTATAACTTTGTTTGATGTGGAAAATGTGGAGTGTGTGACAGAAGATAAAGCTGTAGAAAGAGAAAATGAGGCTTGGAAATCTATAGAGAAAGATGAACAAGTCATTGATATCGATGATGATGAAGATTTGCCTACGACTATAAATGATAGCACGATAACAACTCAAGTGGAAGAGACAAGAAAATATGAAGAAGACAAAAGCAAACCAGTTAAAGAAAAAGAAAAAGAAGACATAGAAGTTACAAATAAGAAAGTTCTTAAAACTTCTGAAATTTCTCAAAAGAATGAGAAAAATCCAAACACTAAAACACCTCTGAACAGGAAAGCTGTTGAAGAAATCGAAATCATACCCGAAGAAACAAAGAAGTCTCAAGAAGTTCTTAAGCTAACAAAGCAGCTTGACAAAATACAAGCAGAAACCACAAGTGAAAATTTAACTAAAAATGATAACATAAACACAATAACAATAAATAAGGAGGCACATATCCAAGAGAAGGCTATAATAATAAGTAAACTCCAAACAAAGAAAGAAACTAGACAAGAGGAGCTTAAGAATAAACCAGTTACTAATTCCACCAAGAAAGTTAAAGGTAAAAAACAAAACAAAATTGTTATTTTGGACTTAACAGAAAGTGAACCAATTTATGAGGTTGTAGACAAGAAAAAAGCTGTACAAGACTTACAAGATGAACTGCTAGAATTGGCGGCCCAGGCGGCCGAAAAAGAAGGTAACAATGAACAAACAAATGAGACAGAAATAACTTTGACGAGTAAAAATGATAATGACAACAAAACTCTAAAAGAAACATTAAAAGACGTCCGTAATGAAATAATAACTACACCTGCTTCTGCTCCTGTTCTTGATCATCAAACCACAATGTCTGATCTAATTTCAAACTCAATAGATATGATTTACAATCGTGTTGGTGGAAGTGCCGACAATATACAACCGTCTTTGAACCTAGATTTCTCTGAAGCTAAAAAAGTTTGCCAAACAGCTTCAAATGTTTTTATGCCCTCCAGAGATGAAAACAACTTTTCACCGACCATACAAATATTGGCACAGTCCATTATAAATATAGGGGAAGAGACAACCGAAGACGAAAGAGGCAAGAACAAACCTATTACTATGTCCGAGAGATTAAGTCAGCGATTTAAGGGTTTAAAAAATACCCAAAATACTGGACCAGCTATATCAACTACTGCTCCTATCAATAATTCCAAGGAAAATACATTTGAAAAACTTATTGATGATACGGTATTAGAATTGAAAAAAGTAAGGGAACAAGCCGTTAACCAATCTAGCATTGAAAGTCTAAATAACACTACAGCAACTGATAAGCCGCGCAATGTTTTTGATAAACTTTTCAGCGATACAGTTTTAGAATTAGAAAACGATAAAGATGAAACAAATGATAGTGTTACCCTCTCAACGCAATCGAAAGAAATTGCTCATGAGGCCCCTAAAAATGATGTTGTTACAGTTATAAGCGATGACGAGGATTGGGAAGATATAGAAATTACCGAAACGGCTCCCACAGTTAACAGCACAAATACAGGTAATTTACAGAAGTCCAAGAACAAGGGACTATATCAAAAATTTGGCATATTTAAGGGCAGTAACACAAAATCCAAAAAAAACTTGCCACCCATGGTATTTTTGCCAAAAAAGAAAACAAAAGAGAAACCCCAGCAATCCTTAACACTTTCTCCCACAACAACAGTCGCTAATACAACAAAAGTTAATAACAACACTACAACTACCAACTCCTCAATAGGTAATTGCACTGCCCATTTAGGTTTTAAGCCTGTTATCAATATAATGGATGGTTTATTGCCCGATTCGCCTTGCAATGACCCTATTGATTTTGTTCCAGAACTGGCTCCTTTAGAACCCTTACAAGATCTTAATGATATCTCCTCCATTTTGGATTCTAACCTTAGTGCTGTTAATATAAATGCTGCCGATCATCATACCAGCATAGAAGAAGCTTTAGATTTTGTTTCCGAGCAGCAAGCAAATGATAAGCAACTGGAATCTGATAGTTTGGCTTTAAAAACGCAGTCTAGAAAAACTGCCTTTAACAATATATCCCATGTTGGTTATTCGTTACAAACGAACGAAGAAAATACTTTTAAGTTTTATTGCTTATTAGAAAAATGCACATTTTTGTACTCAAGTGATTCGATTGGTTTGGAAACCCATTTTATGTTAGAGCACTCACACATTAAATGGAATGGGTATTGCGAAATGTGTCAAGCTCAATGTTTTCCTGAGCTAGAGTATTCTATCTCCAAAGAAATACGTCACATGATGGATAAGCATGCCAATAAAACGTTATTTGATCTTAATACAGACTCTACACAGCATTCTACTGCGTCTAGCCAGGATAGCGAGGGTAGACCTAAAATTAAACTAAGACGCATGACGGGAGATTGTCTCTCCCGAGCTACAGCAGAAAATCTTACTAAAAGTAATGAAGTAGCACCAACAAACTCTTCAGCTCCCATGACTATGTTGAGTGCTTTATTGGTTGCCAAACCCAAACCCCCCACAAAGGAAATGCCTCCCCAACTTCAAATGCCCTTAACAGAGCCTTTACTTTTGGATGACAACAAAGACAAGGAACCGGTGTTGGCTATTCGTAATGTCGATAGTAATTTTTTAATTACTTCCGTTTCATCATCCGCTAGTGAAACGCCACAACTTCCGCTACAAATTTCAAGTGTTGTAAGTCTAAACAAACCTATGACACCTCCAGGTACAGAGTCAGCACAAGTTCAAATGCCAAAAATATCAAGTGTTCGTACGTTGGCGCAAAAAGCCGGAAACTTGTGGACACAACAGTTAGAAAAGGAACGCGAGGACTTGGTAGAAGCGGCAGCAGAATCTTTGGAAGTTTCACGCATTTTAGAAAATGCCGGCAAGCCTTCAACCAATCGAGAGATAACAAGATCTCTTGACGATTCACCGGTAATAGTAGCCGAAACAGTACCTTTAGGTCAATCCAAAACTGGCGATTTTGTGGTGACCCAAACAGTATCGGCCCAATATAACGAATTCTCTTCCACCGCCTTGGGTTTTAACATATCCATAGCACCAACAAGATCCACTGAAAATACAAACAGCCCAGATACTCTCCTCCCAACTTCTACTCTTGCTACAACTTCTATTGCTTCACGCCAATATAAATGCATGGGTGTGGGTTGCAAATTTGTTAGTCGTGTGTCAGTAGCCATGAGTGATCACTTACGTTTTCACGAGAGACGTAATTTTTCCAATAAACGTGATTATTTTGCATGTGGTTTTTGTTTCTATTGTGCCTCCGATGTTGAAGACTATATGAAACATGCCGATCAGTTTCATATTATCAATAAAGGTGGATCGGGCTCGGCTTTATCTTCAAATCCCTCTTCTAATATAACAAGCCAAGTCGACACTGCGACTTCTTTGACTAAAAAGATACAAAACATTTTAAATAGCAGCAGTGGTTCTGGTGCCACAATAAGTTATACAAATCCTACACAGCTGCAAAACCAAACCACACAACAACAAGTGCAGGACACACAAGAAGTTTATCTTAAAAAACTGAGAAACACCATAGATGAGATTGTAGGACCCACCGGTTTAGCGGGTAAGCTGAGTTTAAATTAATATACACACATTTTTTAAATACTAAAACTATTTTATTTATTTTTCTTTTAGATGATAAACTATACCGTTGTGTCATTAAAAATTGTCAATCTCAATTAACTGAGTCTACTTTTCTAAGTCATATTATGTACCACATCACCACCACTGGTGGCAATCCCAATAATTATATTTTTAAATGTCCACATTGTGTAGCTCAATATCATCGTTCGGCCGGCATTAAGGCTCATATTAAAAATCATGCCCGTAATCGTTACTTCTGTTATCTTTGTGAAGAAACTTCAACAAATCCGGGTCAATTATTAAAACATTTTTCGGAAAAACATTGGCATACTTTGAATATGTATACTAAGGAACTTTTAAAACCTAAAATGTCCATTGACGGCTTGGATATGGTATTAGATTCCAGCTATTTTGTGGCTTATACTCAAGACCTAAGTGACGAAGAGGTTAGAAAATTTGGGGAAAAATTAATATTGGAATGGCAGCGTAAAAAATCTGGATCTAAAACCCATTTCAAGTCTACCGAAATTGACTTGTTGCCTTTGCCAGCCATTTTCCAACGTGAGGTTAATTGTGGTGAATGTGAGTACAAGACAAAGGTGCGCGCCAATATGTATAGACATTTGTTAATGCACAAACAATATCCCGGATGGTTTAAAAAAAGTGGTGCTGCCAAAGTATGTTGTGTGGATCCAGTAAATCCAGTTCCGTGCTTAAATAGTTCCGAAAGATTTTTTGATAAAATGACCAATTTGGCCTCATCCTCTTTAATACCCTCCTCCAGCAGTACTACTAGCAATGCAAAATCTTTTAAAATTCCCTGTGGTTTTATAGAAGAAAAAAAACGCTACACTTGCGGTTGTTTAGGTTGCAATTTTCAAACAACAACTGAAGATCTATTTCGCATACACTTGTCAACTTTACACACAACAACCGCGACATATCGATGTCCTTTCTGTCAAGAGATGTTATGCAAAAAAGGTATCTCGAGCCATCGTATTATCAATCATTTGCGTTTTCATGGTGCCATCATACATCGGTGCGAAGAATGCAATTATCTTCATTATATGCGATATGTGGTGGAGAGACATATAAATGACAAACACTTCCACTTAAAGGTGAATGTTATTACACATGAACGACTAAGTGAAGATAATACAGAGGACACTACAACAGTATCAGAATTTACAGGTAAGAAAGAAACGTTATTTTTACTAATGTATGTATTTTAGTTTTTATCTCTCTGTCTAAAAATATTTAAATTAAAAATTTTTGGCGAACTATTTGAGTTATAATGCCAGGATATCACACAATTCTTGGAGCCTCAACCACAAAGTCCTCGTTCGACCTAAACCTTCATATAGAAAGGCGAGAGCTTCCAGAATCCGCTCTAGAGTATTTTGGTCTCCACCAGTAAACGTCTGAGTTATTTCCTTGGTACTCCACCAGTAAAAAACCAGTCACACATTAAAAATAGTTAATGTTGAAACCGCAAAATGCATTAACCGCATTTAACGGTAATCGGTTAATAACTTTGGACTTAAACAAATTGCATTTGATCATTTCCTTCCTTCTAATTGTTAAAATGGGATAAAAAAAAATCTTGAGATTCAAAATATATTTATCTTGGATAACATTTCAAAATTTAAAGGCAATTTTGTAAATTGGTACCAGTCTCTTGATACTTCGCTTTTTGTATCTGTTAAAATCAATAACTTAAACAACAGAAATTTCTTGTTGAACTATCAATAATGCCTGTAAAATTCGAACTTACTGTCAGGTTAATGGGTCGATTACGGTAAGTTGAGTTGCCATAGCGAAATCAGGCAACGCAGCTCATGTTGAAATCTAAAATAAAATAAAAAATTTGTATATTTTAACATGAGCGGTTTTGCCTATTTTCGCTGCTGGAAACTCAACTTCAGTTGTGTTGCTATCCGTAATCGACCCATAAGTTTTTTTTTAATTAAAATTTTTTATTATCTGAATATGAAACTGCATATGAAAAACACTAAAAATACCAGTTGTTGCAATACTGTGGGCACCTTGAGGGTTACAAAATCAAATTTTTCCTTTCAAGTTTTAATAATACGTTTCCGCTTACATGTTTTAGGCCACAAAACAAGTGTTTTGCTATTTGTTTTCCTACATTTTTCATGTTCGAAAAACTCAAAAAATACTATTTTTGCTCCAAAACGCCAACAAAAAATGGAGCTCCCAAGGAGGCAGGTTTAAAAGGGAGAAACATAAATGTTTCGCATGAATTTTATATGGCGAGTTCCCACTTTGAAGCAATAAATTTTCGACACATAAAGCGCATTATTCAGCGCATATAAAAATTGTTGGATGTAACGATCAGCCTTACACACTGAAGGTTTTGATACAGTTATTTTTTTAGTATTCTCCCTTACAAAGCTGCTTCGTAGTAAGGGAATGCCGTAGCACTTGAAATGTTATTTTTTTTTATAAAAGTTGAGAGTTCTTTCACTTATTTTACTGCATTTCTGTATGTCTTATTGCGTAGCGCATAATTGTGCGCTTATTTTTTTAAATGTACCATTAGTGCTTAGCAAAATGATAAAAAATTTTATTGGGACATTTCGAAAATCATGAATACAACTCTTTGTTAATCATTACTCCCCGTCTACAACTGACATGATTTGCTGTTATACCATGATGTTATAAAAGCATTGTTAAAACATTTGCATTAACATACGTGTTATAACATGAAACGGCGCGAAACGCACCGAATTGACAACGCTGATAGTTGGACCTTAGGATTTGTTTTTCCATATTTCTATTTAACTTTGGTTTAATAATAAACTATATTTATACTTTTCAGGTTCAAAATATAAAGAATTTTTGGAAGCCACTGAAACATACCCAGCATCAATTCCTGCAACTCGTTCATCAAACAATGAAACTCCTACATTAAGGACCTACGCTTCAACATCCAGCAATAGTGCAAATCGCAAAGGAAAATGGGTATGTGAAGCATGTGGCCATAAAACTGGCTCTCTTCTCCAAGTTCAAAACCATTGCCAGCAACAGCATGGCGTTAAAAATCAATATAAATGTGCGCACTGCAACTTTGGCTCTCAACAGCTCTCCCAAATACTCTTTCACATAGATGAGATACATGCGGGTAAGACTAGGGAAGCAATCTGTATGTACCGCAAGTCCATAAACAATGGCGAGGATACATTGGCTGATACACGACCCTTATGGCAAAGGAATGATCCCACTCGAGTACGCCATATAAGAGGCATTTTAATGGAAGATGAAGAAGAATCGGAGGAATATAGGAAAAGGTTTGCTTTAGCAGAAGATGTAGATGAGGATCAAGAAATAGATATCGAAGAAACTGTGGAGGGATTGGGTTGCAAAAATTATATAATCGGATATGAGTTTGGCTGTTATCATTGTTCTTTTAAAACACAAAAATTTGTGGAGTTAAAGGAACAACACTATACCAACAACCATAATAACCAAATAGAAACAGCAAAACCATTTTGGTATCGCCTCTATCGACGACTTTGCTGTCCCGAGTGTCGTTCGTTTATAGGAAACTATAACGAATTGCAGGAACATTTACAGCAAAGCCATAAAAAGTCACGCTTTTATGCAGGCGATATAAGAATGGCTGAAAACGATGACACCTCCCAAAGATTAGAATGTGGTTATTGTTCATTCCATTGTGTCAATACGGAACAATTGTATAGACATCATTTGAAAGCCCAGCATTGGCCTCAAGACATACGTATTGATAGCAATGAGCAAATAATGGAAATTTTGGCACTCGGGAAAGCGGAAGTTTCCTATCAATGCACATTGTGTGCCGATATATTCTCTAACCGTGTGGCAATAGTTCAACATGCCTGTAACACACATGCAGGAGAGGAAAGTTTTTCTTTTAGAGAACTTAGCAATTCTCTAATTTATCGCTGCAGCTCGTGTTGTTTTACCAGCACTCAAGAATCGGATTTATTAAGACACGCTATTGAACACTATACTCACTTTAAAAAATGCAATTTTTGTGGTAAACCACAAACTTCGTTTAATGTTCACATGCAACACTGCTATGCTGAACACAGAAATGACATACAGAAATTTAAAACTATTTTCCCTCTTACGGATATTAGAAAGTTTCTACTGCAAAATTTAATAGTGTTTCCAAATGGTCTGGTTTTGAAAAAAAGGAACCTTTTGAATACGAAGTATGGTAAAACAGATGTCATAGACGAACTATATGAGGAAATATATAAGATATCCCAACAGCCTCCAATACCTCGACTCTCAATAGCCAGATTAGTGGCTCGAAAATCTATAGAGGCTCAACAAAAGCAAGTTGATGTTTCAAATATCTCCAAACAAGATGATATACTAAATGCCATGCAGCCACGTGCTAGAAGTATAACAAAAAGAAGACGTACCGCAGCATTTAGTACAGGAGATGAAGATTCTAATGAACCCAAGGAAATGCCTAAACCAAAATTTTCCATAGTAGAGGGAGGCACACCAACCACTATAGCAAAAAGGAGAACAACAGTAGATGATGACCAACAGCAACAACAACAAAAGCAAAATGAATTTAATGTTCCCCTACAATTGGCGAAAATATCAAAACGTAGACGCACAGTGGCAGTAGATCGTGAAACTTTGTTTTCCAACAATCTTACATCGACGAACACAAATTCTTTGCTAATCGATACAGAAATCAACAATAAGAAACGTAAAACTTCTTATACACCCTCACCAAACCACCAAAATGAATCATATCCTTTCAATTTAGATATGGAACCATTTTCTTTTTACGGTCAAACACCAGCACCTTTAGATTTGTCTAAAATCTATACTAAAGTTGTTATAGGTGGTATAAAGACTCCACTTACCGTAGACAAATTTAAACTACTTTTTAATATAGAATGTCAGCTTAAATTAGTTAAATGTGATGATGAAAGCCAGGCGTTGGCTTACGTTGATTACAAGCATATTGAAAAAGCTTGTCCAGCAAGCCATAAGTTAAAGTATAATGAAATTTTCAAAAACCAGTAAATATTCGATAAATTCTTATATGATTAAGAAAGTTATAAACATTCTTAAATGTGAACAAAATTTAGAAACTTAATAAGACTTTATTTTTTAAGAAATTTCCTAAACAAAATTAGGAATTTTTTTTTTATTGTTGTAGTATTAAGTAGTTTTAGAAATAGAAATTATTAATTCCCCAGTTTAATCTGTTGAAAACATTTGGGTTTTTTTAAATTATCATTATTATAATATCGATGAATTTATCCAAAATTCTTAATTACTGTATATATAAAACTTAATATATTGTTAAGCGTTAATTCTCTCTTCATACTCAATTCGTCTCCTTAAAAGCCTGGGTTGAGTTAAAGAGTTAAAAAAAAAAATACATTCATGTTAATATTTAAGTTATTTTTTTCAAATATTAATTATATCAATACAATTTTTTTTATAATAATTATTAGAACACTAAATATTTCTTTTTTTTATTATTAATTAACTGAAATAAATGTAAATAACTAAGTAATTAACTATATGTTTCACCGCAAATGTTGATGATGAAGTTCGGCGTTTGGCTTATATATTTTATAGACGTTTTAAAACTGTCTTGGAATATTTTTAAGCACGCCTGAATGCATTATATTATAAGATGATGTATCATGCTTCTTTTGTTTCAGATGAAATGTATGTAAATGGTCCTCTAAAGGATTCTTTAAAGCAGGGATTCAAACAGTTTTTTTTCCTTCGCAGACCCCTAAAAAACAAATTTTTTTTCGAACCCTAAGCGTAAGTTGTTTACAAAAATTATCGGGCAAGTTCTGACAATTGCAAAAGGCTTAACATTGGCGATTCTGATTTGAAATCGCATAAAAGGTGTTCTGTAAACCGCAATAGCAAAAACTTTGGGCTTCAAATTGCAAAAGTATGCTTAAGGGAACAATAATATTTGTAAGACAGCCCAATTATGAATAACAATTCCCCAGGAGTTTTTTCCCTTTTCCCATTTTTACAATTGAATTAACATAGGAAAAATGGGAAAAGGGAGAAAACTCCCGGGGAATTTTTATTCACAATTGGGCTGAGAAACTTTTCCAGATCAGAACACCATAAAATAAATCTGGCGTTTTGTAATTGTCAAAACATGGCCGTATATATAAAATATTGGCCAAAATAACCGTATACATTCAGTACTTTTGGCCAAAGTTTCCTTTTTATGTGACTATTGAAAGGTTTAACGATTTAAAAAAATGTTTCAAATTCTAATAAAAACGTTTTTTAATATCAAACAGAAAATTTTTTGTGTATTCCATCGCGGATCTGTCACGGATCTCCAAAGGGGAACCGTTGTTTTTAGAAACAGCTGAAGACAAGTAATTTAATCCATGCTACATACAATTAAAGGCTACTTTTCACTATTATACTTTTAATTAATACATGTCAAAAACTCAAGTAATACGTAAAAGTGAGATAGGTTAGGCAAAGAAGGGTTATGTGCGCAAGGACACACTTCCACTCGGAGACCAATGCGGCCCATTGTGAATCCCTGCAATGAAAAAGATAGAGAAAGAGAAAAGTGAAGAAAATAAATAAGAGTGTGAATGCAATGTGCTATGAATATGACAAGTATTATGAAAAAAATTTGACATCTAATACGACTTCATCGGTCAGCGGTGTAATCACCACATTCAATATAAAACTTTTCGCTTTTTGAGTTGGTTTGACAGCGACTGTTACCATTTATTGAATCAGAAGTAATTGGAAAATTTTTTTTTTTTTTGCCAAAGAAGTGGAAGAAATGGCAGTTTTTCTACCTTGACTGCAGTTTCTTAAACGGTGATTAAAACTATCCAAAAGAGTTAATGTGTTCATGAATCGATCCATGGTATTGCGTCATAGCTGCTCAGATAGACGATAATAGGCAACGTAAACTTGAAGTCAGGGTTGCCGAACTTGGTCTTTTCCGACCAAATTTGGTCGGATATTTTCCCTTTGGTCGGATGGTAGGCTAAACCTAATTTTGGTCGGTTTGAGAAGGCAACGCTATTTATTGTTCCGACAACGCTATTTACTTTTCAACAGACGAAAAACAAACAAAATTTCCCATTTTTGCTAATGGACTAATTTCCAGCCTTATTTTGGATGAGTGTTGCCTAGATTTAATCATAGCAAAACTTATTAAATGTGGTGGGAAAAAGTCTGATGAAGCAGCTGCCTAAATCGCAAAGCAGGCAAGTGAAAATATTTAAAAAAAAACAGAAGATTATTTTAAATTGCTGATGAAACTACGAATGTAGCAAAAACGAATTGTATTGTTGGACGGAATTAGTTCTATAAAGGATAGTTTTGTACCCTTATTCGAGCTAACCAAGTCAGATGGCGCGTTGTCTCAATTCTTTTTCTTTTAAAACTATTTTTTATCAACAAAAAATATTCCTTTAACAATATTGACCGGGTTGGTAACAAACGGCGATAACGTCATAGCTGGTAAGATAAGTGGGCTAAAAGCGTTACTTAGCAATGAAGTTTATATATTTTACATAAGGTGCACGTTTAACTTTCTTCACCTTTGTTTTAGTTACGCATGTACAATGCTGCCAAAATTATATTTACAGTTCTTTTTCTGAACTAAAAGAATTTCTCAGGGCTATGGAGTCGAGTTTTTTGTACAGGAGTCGGAGTCGAAGCGATTCTTCGAAATTGGCGATGCAATATTTTGCACATCACTATGAATAAGTATATTTTAATTTATTTTATGAGAGTTAGTTCATTCAAGTACTTTACGTAAATAATTTAAAAGTTTGTAATAATTAAAATTTTTAAGGTATATCATTTAACAAGATTTTCCAATTCTTGTAGATTAAAATCTTGTGTTAATACCCTCTTGTTGATTAAGTAGGATAAGCAGGGATGATAAATGAGAAAACTAATATCGTACCAACGAACTTATAAAATCGTACTTTTTTGGCCCCAATAGTACTAAATCATTTTTTATAAATTTTTTTATTTTATTTTTAAAAACAAAAATGTAATACAACACAAACAAAAAGTACTTAAAATTCATTTGTACATGTAAAGTATAGATAGCAAAAAATACAAGATCAGTAATTATACATAATAATAGGGTGGGTAAAATTTTTTCGAGTCAAAAGTACATCGCGATTCTTGTTCTATAAGTTATTCCAAGAAACTTTGCCAAAGAAACCGTAGGTCAAAAATGAATTTCGAGCCCCGGATTTTCGAAAATATTTAAGAATAGAGACAAACAAATTGTATTTGGTCTAGCCAGACCTGCATCATGCGGTTTTTAGGGTTGGGAATTCCATTTATTTTTGATTGCCGCCAGAGAACGTTTTCGTACACTTTTTATGACTAATAAATTAGTGAATGTTTAAACGCTGGTTTAGTTGAAACAATTCTATGCGTTTAAAGATGCTTTATATGTTTACTGATATATAGATTTGTTCGTTTAAACACATTTTAAACCAAAAAGAGAGTTTAACTTGCTCGGATTTATTAGCCCTTAGAATTAATCGTCTTTTTTGTGGAAAATTTATGAATATATTTTAAAATGCAATCTCTAATTTTAAACGAAAATACAATTTTTAAGCGTTCTAAAAATATGTGCATACGAGAATTTTCGGATTGCATTTCCAAATTTATTGTATTTACAATGTCAATTTGTACTGCAGAAACAGGAAAGGAGTAGCAGTCCAAATATAAAATAAAATTTAATTTAGCGCTTGAAAAATCTCCTTCAAGCTTGTTCGGAGTAAAATAATAATGGAGTGGGCTCCCACTGTTCCAAAATTCTGTTGATTACTTCTTGACGTGACAACCATCTTGTTGACGAATATTTGAAAATATTATGAGTTCGTTCCAAAATAATCTTGAATTGAGATGAAGTCGTCTCTTCTACTAAGTATGTAGAACTTTTGCAGAAGTGGTTTCCTATATCTTTTAAATACTTGCCAATATCTTCAGAAAATGCACGCTTATACGCTGAATAAGCAATCGTTCAATGAGGAAGTGCAAAAATCTATTCATAATAACGGAGTTCAGTGTTTGCTGCAAATGGTCTTGCAAAAGAGCAAATGCAAAATTTCATAGCTGTTTTATTAAATCCAACAACAAAAATAAGAGTTTCCCTTAGATTTCTTAAAAAAGCAACGACATTTTGCATTTTCAAAAGACTATTTACACCAAACACTAAACCCCGCTTATATTCATTGGACGGTAAATATGAGTTGCCATTTTAATCAATTATAAATAAATTTCAGTGTATTTATTAAATATGAAAAACTGGGAATTTAGCACGTCATACGGAGATCGTATTAATTATAAACTTTGTATTCCCGAAAATAACTTTGATAATATAATTGCATGTGCCCGTGCATAAAACTGAATTGGCAAATTGGTTTTTTTCGTTGTTTTCTTACGAAGACAATAGAATGAAGCGGGTTGTTTTTTAATTTTGTTTTTTCTTTTAACCCACTTACAACTACAATTCGAGTCGGAAAAAAACCCAACCAATTGTAGGGAAATGTAGGAAAAGATAAACTCACTGTTTATTGTTGGTGTTTTGTTTAAGCTTTGATATTGTTACAAGTAAGACTTAGAGTGTTTATAACTCTTATTCGCTTTAGGGTTTTATTTGTTTAATATTTTTGGCTTTTCTAAAATCTTTGGAAAAGGTTTCCTGATGAGCTGGTCTAAGCAACCGGCGAAATGCGAATAGAAGCTAGCTTTCCCTCAACAATAAATTTCAGTGTACTTATCAAATATGAAAAACTGGGAATTTAGCACGTCATACGGAGATCGTATCAATAATAAACTTTGTATTCCCGAAAATAACTTTGATAAATATGTTGGTTTGAAAAATTTTAAAATAGTACCAAATGAGTCACGGGGGTACCAGCGTACTTTTTAGTTTTAAACTGTACCAAAAAAAGTACAATTGTACCAACTTTATCAACCCTGAGGATAAGTATATGGGTATTTTTTTTTATCGAAAAGTCTTCTTCTTGTCAAGTTACGTCACCAAGCTTTTCAACTTGTTTATAAACAAATAATTTATATATTATTGAATTTTTTTTTGTATTTTGGTGTAAAGCGCAATTTAGTGAAAGAGAGAATTTGAACAACATGGTCTAAAATACAAACTTACAGCCAATCCCACGATGTCACACGTTAACGTTCGCATAGAAAATTGCATTTAAAACAAAAAAAAATTCTAAAATTTGTTTTTGTTTTAAATGTAATTTTTGAATTTTCAATTTCTAAAATTTGTTTTTGTTTTAAATGTAATTTTCTATGCGAACGTTAACGTGTGACATCGTGGGACTGGCTGTAAATTATTTGTTGGCGCAACGAGACGATTCTGTGGAAGTGCCAATATTGGTTTTTAAATATATAAAAAAATTGGTCAGTTCCAAAGGATTTTGGTAGGTTTTGTAGACAATTTTGGTCGGATAAAAATTTTTTAAACGGCAACCCTGCTTGAAGTGCTCTCAAAATTGGGCGAACAGAGCGCGAATTTTAAAAATAAATTTGTAAACGCTGTTTACATATATCTTATGAATATGGCAAAAAGTAACGCGTATTTCGATTCGAAAAGTGAAATTTTTCGAAAGCAATTTCCAATTCGAAAATTAAACCAAACTGCGTAACTCGTTCAAAACGACGACGGAGTTGAATTTATAAACAAATAAAAAATTTTACAAAAAGTACTGTTATTAATTTACCAAAATGGACGAAAATATCCCGTAACAAAAGAAATATTCGACCTTATTGTGTAAAACGTTTACGTTAACGCCTGTTTTTACACAATTTATTGTGTAGAAAAATATTGAAAATCATTCAGATTTTTTAATGCTTTTCATATAAATTATAGGTTAGGTTAAGAAGGGTTATGTGCCCAAGGGCACACTTCCACCCGGAGACCAATGCGGTCCATTGTAAATCCCTTCAATGAAAAATAGAAAGGTATAGAAAGAGAAAAGTAAAGAAAGGAAGTATGAGGTGGATATAATTAAGAAAGTTAGTAGGTATCAAGTGGAACTATTACCCTCTCTACAGTCCCCTCAACAGAAACAACCGCACTATTTCCCTGACAAACCCCAGTAGATCTGCCGGATTACACCCAGGGATGCACCCCAGTTCGCCGTGAAATCTATCCCCTAGCCACTTCTGTCTGAGACCCTGCATCCTAGGGCAATGGCACAATACATGCTCGATCGTCTCCAGCTCCTCAGAATCATTGCACAACCTGCATAAGTCCGGTATGGTGTTGTCCTATTTGCCCGTAAAAGCCCTAACAGGACAATGACCCGTCAAGAACCCTATAAGTGTTGCCCCGCGTCCAATCTGGGCCATAGTGTCCTAGATACCCTGCAATCCGTTCTGTTCCTCCAGGATCGGTCAACTTTTTTTTTTTTTTTTTTTAAATTTATTTTTATTATTGAATCTTTCTTATCGAATTTACAATATGTATTCAAATCTTAATTCTACTTGTTGTTTATTAGTTGTTACCAGTGTAACCACTAACTGCTGTATTCAAATTTTAAAAATGTCTTCTAGTTAGGCCCAAAGTATCGGTTCTTTTTAGCCTCTGGTGACCTTCGAACTGAAGCAGACCCCGAGCGAGGTAGTTTGGGTGGGTCATTAGTTTATCGATGTAACTTATTGAATATTTTTTAATTTCCTCCTGGATAGTGGGGACGTTGAGATCTCTGTGGATAATATCATTACGTATATACCATGGGGCGCAGACAATTTGTCGTAATATTCTAGACTGTCTTCTTTGAAGCTTTTGGATGTTAGATGCGCATGCAGTACCCCATAATTGGATGCCATATGTCCCTGTTGGTTTTATGATGGACTTGTATAAGAGCCAATGTAGTTGAGCTGCTTTAAGTTTCATAGCCGTTATTTTTGCTTCAATATGACGCGACCAGGTCGAGCGTCTATCTATATGAATTCCCAAGTACTTAACATGGTTTTCTACCGGAACAGTGATGTAATTTATTTTTACAGCTGGGCACGTTTGTCTTCTGAGCGTGAAAGTTTAGTGAGCACATTTAGCCGGGTTAACCTTTATTCTCCATTTTTCTAGCCAGGCCTCTAGTTCATTGATATGGGACTGAAGATTTTGCGATGCGACTTTTGGGTCATGGTTAACGCTAATAAATGCTGTGTCGTCTGCAAATGTAGAGGTATGCGTGCTCAGGTTTGTTGGCATATTCGCTGTGTATATTACATATAGAAGCGGTCCTAATATGCTGCCTTGGGGGACACCAGCAGTAATTTTCTTGAGGGGGGAGTATTTATCTTGCGACCTTACTATGAATGTTCTGCCTGTTAGATAGCTCTCCAGAAGCTTGTGAGTGTTTTGAGGAAGCATTCGTGTTATTTTGATGAGTAGCCCATCATGCCAAACTTTGTCAAATGCTTGGGAAATGTCTATAAACAGGGCTGAGCAGTATTGCTTTTTCTCAAACGCCGATCTAATAAGGGTGACAATTCTATGCACTTGTTCTATTGTACCATGTTTCGCTCTGAATAAGAACTGGTGATCCGGGATGATGTCGTGTTCATTTAGATGAGGAGTTATACTTAAAACGAATATTTTTCGAAAAGCTTCGATAGGATTGACAATAAGCTTATCGGTCTGTACGACGCAACCTGGCTAGCATCTTTTCCTGGCTTGGGAATCATAACAATTATAGACCTCTTCCATGAGGATGGGAAGTATCCGACTCTTAATATAGCGTTAAAAATGAGCAGCAAGATTCTGGAAGCAGACGATGGTAGGTTTCTTATCATTGACCCTGTGATGCGGTCAGGTCCGGGAGATTTTCTAATATTCACTTTTTCTACTGCAGATTTTACTTGAGTTATGTTAAATTTTAATGGATGGTTTACCTTATCAGGAATGATTGGACGGCAGGAACAAGTATGTGCATCATGTGGCGTGAAAACTATCTCAAGGTGGCCCGCGAAAGCGTTTAATTTTTCATGTGTGTTTTTGGCCCAAGTGCGGCTTTCCAGTCTTAATGGAGATTCTTGGGTTATAGGGCATTTCATATGCCGTACAATCTTCCATAAGCTATAATTGGAGTTTTTTTGTGGCGTCTAGGCTGTTTAGATAGCCTTCTATTGCAGACTCGTGGTTCTGTCTCAATTTGTTGCGAAGAGTGGTCAGGCATAATTGTAGTTGGGCCTTAGTGGTTGGGGAACGACTGTTTTGCCATTGTCTTCTTAACTTCCTTTTTTCTATGATAAGGGTCTCTATATCCGTCGATGTATTGTAAGGAGCGCGTTTAATTGTCCGCTTGATTGGGGTTGGATTTCTTGCTGCAGTATCCAAGACTTCTGTAAATCGGTCGACAGCTATTTGGATGTCAGATGAATTTTTTAGGGGAATGCACTGTGATAGGTGAGAGCTCACATACATTTTATACTTTAACCAATGTTTGTTTCTGTTTGGATAGGAAATAAAGTTTGCAGCTGCGGCGTCAGAGTTACCTTTTAAAATGAGGATTGAAGGTGAATGATCAGACGAAAGATCATAGGAGGAACTAACTAGTACCTGATCGCGCTTGATGTTTTAAATTACAGCAAAGTCAATAAGGTCTGGTAGCTTATTGAAGTCGGTTGGCCAATAGGTAAGCTCACCACTCGATACCACATCAAAATTATTTGCAGTTACGGTATTGTATAGCTGATTACCTCTAGGACTAATAAGTCTGGAGCCCCAATATGTATGTTTAGCGTTGTAGTCGCCAGCAGCAATGAATTTCTGGCCCAATGTGGAGAAGAAGTTGAGAAATTTATCGTGTACAATTTTGTGCCTCGGGGGACAATAAACGGATGTTAACGTTAGATTGAAATCAGTTAGATTTATAGATGTGGCCTGGATACAATCTTCTTCGAACTCTGGCAATGGTAAGTGTCTGATGTGTTTGTGCACAATTATGGCTGTGCCACCACAAGCTCGTCCGCTGGTATGTTTTGTGTCATACGTAAGGTATCCATTTACCCTAAAGCAGTTTTTATGAGTAAAGTGTGTTTGAGAGACAAGAAGTACGTCGATTTCATGCCTACGAAGAAAGTTTGCAACTTTGTGTTTATGTTGGGATAACCCGTTTGCATTCCAGAAACATATTTTTAACTGGTTCATTTTTTATTGAGTAGAACTTGCAGGAGCATGTTCTGGTTTCGCATCATTTCCTGAAACATGTTCTGCATAGTGGCCATGAAGTTATTCATAGTTTGAATTAAATTTTCAATTGAGATAGGCATATTTCCAGAAGGCATTTGTAGACCTTCCCTAGGAACATTAGCGTTTGGAGGTTGCTTTGCGTTAGAAGTACCCGGGGGATTTTTCGCATTAGGGTTTCCTTTTAAGACTTGGGCATATGATTGGTTTTGATTGTTTGTTTGTGAAGTACTTGCAATAGAGCCAGCGGCTTGGCTGGGCGCATGTGACGGACCATATTGGGAGTGAGTATATTTTTGAACTAAAGCAGGTTTTTTTAAATGCAAGAAGACTCTACAACCCCTATAGTTTGCCGTGTGATTTTCGCCACAGTTGCTGCATTTCTTAACATTCGGGTCAGCTTTAGAACGATTACATTCGGCGGTTTTATGAGCGTCGCCACAAACCACACATACGTGAGGCAATTTACAATATGATTTTGTATGCCCATATTCTTGACAGTTTGTGCATTGGGAGGGACCCTTTCGTTTTAATGGCTCCTCAACAGTTATTCTTCTGTTGAGTAGGTAGCGCAAGTTGTATATGGGATGAACTGAATTTTGGTGTGTGCATTGGTTGAGGAACTATATTCCTGTTCAAAATGTTATGAACAGATTTTACCTCATACCCCTCTAGCTCTATGGCAGATTTTATTTCCTCTGTAGGAACAGAACTACTATGCCTTTTATGACAATAATCAATCCCTTAGCACTTTTTAATTGATATGTATAGTAACTTTTATTTTCTGCGTCCAGGTGTCTTGATATAATACGAAAGTTCGTTTCTGTACTGGCTTGAATTTTGGTTTCTTGAATTTGCCCGCGTCGTATAGAAACGACGTAGAAATTATTCTTACCTACCAGTTGAATCAACATGTTGACTATGCTATTTGATGTTTGCTCCCGCAGATAGATAGGTGGCGGTTTAACTTCTTTAGTGGCTGTTCCATTAGCTGATTCTGCTTCTTCATCGTCAGGTATGGATAGTACAGAGAATCTGTTACCATTTGTTGGCAAAGAGACTACGTAAGAGCCTTTGTATTGTTTGGCCATGCGTTCCTGTTGGGTGGACCTAGGACTAGCCTTTCTCTTAGTTATTGTAATATATCTCTCCATGCCTGTTTGCACTTTAGTACTTTTTGGCACAGCTCCTGTATTTATTAATGCAAATCGTGATGTTCCAGGTTTTTCGTTATTATTCCTCTGGTCAGACGACTTCACACTTTGAACCACATTTACGGTCGGATCAACACACTTGCTCAGGTTGGGCACACTTAAATTGCTGTATGGAAAACCAGTTGCGCTGGCAATTTTTGCACTTAAATAATTTGTATTTAATTCTGGGTATCGAATGTTTTCATTGCTTACGCTCGGGGAGCTTACCACAATATACGCATTTCTGCTATTTGTGCTGGGCCTACTCTCCTTATTGGGAGTATTTGTGAGGCTCATTCACAAATCTCTTCGGGCACCTTAGTTACTGTTCTTTTTTTCAGCTATTACAAATATTTTTTTTTTCACTTATTACAAGTATTTTTTTTTCACTTCGATTTTCTTATTTTTTTTTTTTATTTTTCTTACTCACTGATAAACGTCCGTACTCGTCAAGAGCTGGCTCGAACTTCATCACGGAATTTTTCCCGTATCACCCCATAGTAGTAGCATAGGAGCGCTTTACCCCCCTGTCCCTTACCACTAAGTCCAGATTCGAACCACCTCGCGAGTTTGTCCGCCACCTCATTCCCATTAACCATGCAGTGTCCAGGTACCCAACACAGCTTTAAGTTGCATGCCTCCAAGAGTTCCTACACAAAGCGACCAGGCACGATCGCACCGTATAGTTTGTCAATGCCCTAAGCGCCGCCTGACTATCATGCCGAGAGTTCGCCCAGCATCACCTGCATAATTTCCCTGAACGTGGACAGACATTTTCCCCTGACCAGGAGAACTATGTCGTCCGCATAGGCAACAACTTTCCTGCCCATGGAATCAAATGACCTAAGAATCCCGTTGTCCGCAAGCAACCACAGTAGAGGCGATAGAACCCCCCCTTTTTGGTGTCCCCCTGGTAACCCTCCTCCTTATCACATGTCCCCCAGGCTCGAGTCTATAATCCTACTGGTAAGCATACAGACTATCCACTCTACCAGAAAGTCCTCAACTCCATCAAAGAATCCTGAGATAGAAATCTATTAGTCTCTCAAGATACAAGAATGACGACAGGCTAATAGGTCTAAAATTTGTTTGTCCCTGGTGTTTGAAGAGTCCAACGAAAAAGTCAACCTTTTCTTCACACTGCTTTTTATTTGTATGTATGTATGTATGTACATTAGGGAAATAACTTTTTAACAATTTTTTAATTTTCAAAAGATATTGTTATTCGTGCTTAATTCCCAGTTTTTATTCTTGATAAAAACACTTGAAATTTATTGTTGATGGGATAAGCTATTCCTATGCATTTCACTGGTTGCTTAGGCCAGATCATCAGAAAACTTCATCCATAAAGATTTTAGAAAAACTAAAGATATTAAACCAAATAAAACTGTTAAACGTATAAGACTTATAGCAACAGTTTTACTTGTAACAATATCAAAGCTTTAACAAAACACATCAACAATAAAAAAGTGGGGTTATCTCATCTTACATTCCCCCCTACAATTAGTTGAAATTCTCTCAACATTAATTGTAGTTGTAAGTAGGTTAAGAAAAACAAAATAAAAAACAAACAACAACTTACAAAAGATGTTGTCAATTAAGTGTTTTTTTAGGCCGTGCACTTGCCTGTTTATTATCAAAAAGTAATTTCAATTTTTGGGAATACAAAATTTTAATTTCAAAAGATTTTGTTATTCGTGCTTAATTCCCAGTTTTTATTCTTGATAAAAATACTTGAAATTTATTGTTGATGGGATAAGCTTTTCCTATGCATTTCACTGGTTGCTTAGGCCAGATCATCAGGAAACTTCATCCATAAAGATTTTAGAAAAACTAAAGATATTAAACCAAATAAAACTGTTAAACGTATAAGACTTATAGCAACAGTTTTTACTTTTAGTTGTTACAACTACAATTAATGTTGAGAGAATTTCAACTAATTGTAGGGGGGAATGTAAGATGAGATAAACCCACTTTTTTATTGTTGATGTGTTTTGTTAAAGCTTTGATATTGTTACAAGTAAAACTGTTGCTATAAGTCTTATACGTTTAACAGTTTTATTTGGTTTAATATCTTTAGTTTTTCTAAAATCTTTATGGATGAAGTTTCCTGATGATCTGGCCTAAGCAACCAGTGAAATGCATAGGAAAAGCTTATCCCATCAACAATAAATTTCAAGTGTTTTTATCAAGAATAAAAACTGGGAATTAAGCACGAATAACAAAATCTTTTGAAATTAAAATTTTGTATTCCCAAAAATTGAAATTACTTTTTGATAATAAACAGGCAAGTGCACGGCCTAAAAAAACACTTAATTGACAACATCTTTTGTAAGTTGTTGTTTGTTTTTTATTTTGTTTTTCTTAACCTACTTACAACTACAATTAATGTTGAGAGAATTTCAACTAATTGTAGGGGGGAATGTAAGATGAGATAAACCCACTTTTTTATTGTTGATGTGTTTTGTTAAAGCTTTGATATTGTTACAAGTAAAACTGTTGCTATAAGTCTTATACGTTTAAGGGCACTGCTACACGTTCAATAAATATCGTGATATTTGGATCGCGATCAATTTTAAAATATTGATGGATCACGAGCGTATGCTACATGTTCAATATTTATCGCGTCAGTATTTATGTTATTTTTGTGTTGTGCGGGTCGTTTATCAATGTCGCTAGAAAAACAAACCTTTAATAATTTTTGCAGTGCAGACGCTCTTTTTTTTTTTTTTGTCGGAATAAGCTTTAGCCGACGAGTCCCACAATTCCGGCAATGCCTCCAAATTAAAAATGAAATCTTTTAAAATAATTTTTTCACTGCTTAATTCCGATTCCACCGGCAGAACCCACTCGTTTTCACTGTCTTCTGCCATTACCCTTTATTTCAATAAACTTTACACAAATTTTGTCAATTGTTTAACTTTTTATTTGTTTAATTTTTTCCACTGCGTATTTTATTTCTTTTATTTTGACACTTTTTACCGACGTATCATCACTATTTAATATCATGAAAATGCTACACGTTCAATATTTATCACGCGATCCACGATCCGCGATCTGGATTTCTGGATTTCATATTTTAGGCCATTCTGCGATATGGATCGCGATCCATCAATATTGCATGCTTCACGTTCAATAAATATCGTGATACTAGAAATATCACGATATTTATTGAACGTGTAGCAGTGCCCTAACAGTTTTATTTGGTTTAATATCTTTAGTTTTTCTAAAATCTTTATGGATGAAGTTTCCAGATGATCTGGCCTAAGCAACCAGTGAAATGCATAGGAATAGCTTATCCCATCAACAATAAATTTCAAGTGTTTTTATCAAGAATAAAAACTGGGAATTAAGCACGAATAACAAAATCTTTTGAAATTAAAATTTTGTATTCCCAAAAATTGAAATTACTTTTTGATAATTTTTTAAAATATCAAAATTGGCATAGCACAGTCCGATAGAGCATAAACAACTATAAGGGAACGTATATTTATTTTTTTCGCTAACGTCAAAAAAGTTCACGCACCAACCAGGATGAAGTTTTTAAAATTTTTAATTTTCTTTTTGGTTAAGAAAAATCAATAATATGTTTATTTAAAACAAAAAATAGCTCAAGCATGAAATTTCATTAATATTTGGAGATGGTAAGAGATTTTTCCGCAAACTAAAACGTATCTTTAACCTTTTTTAATAAAAAAAAAAATTAAAAAAGAATAAAAAGCACCGTATAGAATTATAAATATTCAATATTGCATTGGTTTAGAAAAACCAATTGGTGCGTGAACTTTTTTGAAAAAAATTACAAAAGATTATGATTTTCGTGGTTACTAGGATATGGTTGACCTCATGGTACTATGCCAAAAAATTGGTTATACCCCTAATGTATGTACATGTAATTTTTTTTAAGAATATTTTTAAAATTTCAGGACTAAAAATACATATCGTCACCTAAAAGACGAAATAACCTATCTACAGTTTTCAAAAGAGAGGGAAAAAACGTTATAAAATTGGAACTATTAACGATATTGAAACGAAAATGACACATTTTGATTACAATGAAATTAGTAATATATAACGGTTGAGATAATTTTGTTTTTCTAATCACAGCTTATGTTATGACACTTATGTAGGTTTTTTGGAATTGTAAAAATCTGAAACCAAATAACCTTTCTGCAGTACTAATTAGTATGAATAAATAAAAACTTCTTTATACACATGAATATTAATACATTAAATAATTACAGTAGTAGTTTCTTTTACTGGCTTAAGCAAAAACAAGTACTTAATGTTTGTTTAAATTACACTATGCAACAAAATTTAACTTTTATCGTGATTTTTGATGATTTATTTTTCTCTTTTTTTTGTGCGTAACGGTCCTCTAGGTACAAAAACTTTATCATTTGTAATATTACATGTTCAAAATTTTGCACACATATGCGTTATGATATAGGAATAAAAATCCATAAAAAAACTCAATTTTGAAATTTTTGCAGATAGGTTATTAGGTCTTTAAGATGACGATATGTAAGTATGCAATTACATAGATAAGTCCTCACATAGATTCAAATGACGACGAAAAATGTTCCAGTTCGCTTTGCTAGGATTGCGATACTCTTGAATGTACGTCGAGGAGCTTTCGATGTCGAAGATATTGGTGATCTGACAACGAAATGCCACTCGATACTTGCCAGTTTTTAATATTAGTAAGTGTAACACCAGATTCAGACCGTGATTTAAAAATCGCCTTTCAATTCCTTTTTAAAATTGCTTCCAAAAATACAACAGATTCAAACGATGTCTGTTCTTCTTCTTTGCTTGCTTATTTGTAAATTAAAATAATTTAAATGCCCTCCATGTTTTGTATTGTTAATAGATGTTGCCACATTAAAATAAAAAATAAAATAAAGTAACATAACAAAAATACGCATGTGTGCAAAAGAAAATATAAAAATGACAGAGAACAGAAAATTTCATTTTTTCTCTACACCGTTCGCCAACAAACACCAAAAATCATGGAAAAAATCACGGTCTGAATCTAGTGTAAGATCTAAAACCTCCTGTTTAATAAGTCTGAGTTCGTACGGCTCATGTCTTGTTGACATGATTCTTCCTCTTTCTTCTTTGAACATGAATTGGCGTTCCCCAGCCAGTGTGAGCGTTTGCATCACATCCAATAATGCAAACGAGGCGGTTACAACTTCATGCTCGCTCGCTATTGATGAGATCCTCGTCTTAATAGACACTTTCCCCGTGGATAAATTCTAAAAGATGTAAATAAAATACATAGATCTTTTCTGAAGAGGATAGCCCCTCAAGTCCTCGACGATACACACTTATAAATAATCTTACCTTTATCATTGTGGAGCCCCTATATGGCCTTAGAGTAAGCACATGGTTCCTGTACTTTGGACTTTAAGAAAAATTCTTGACAAAAGTACGAAAAAACAGAAGTAAGGAAAAAACATGTTAAATCAATAAAAAAACAAATTTCGATTTACCAAAGGTTAAAATACAATTTGGTTTAAGGATTTATGTTTGACTATTGACGTCAGCAGTCGTCGATGGCTGCGAGTGTAAGACGGCAATCCCTCTGAGGAGATCGAGTGGTTACGATCGAAACATGTCGGCCAGGGTTCGAGCCCGGCTACAGTCAAGAATGAAAAATTATCAATAACAATTTTAATTAATTTTCATGTTGTAAAATTCATTTCTTCATAATAATAATAATTAAATGAAAATTAAATTTGATGAACTAAAGCCTAATTAAAAATATTAAAAATTTGGATTAAAACCCATAAATAGTTCAACAAATAACCATAATACTAATTAAATTGAGGGACCGAAAATAACAGTTATATTGGAATTTGAAAACAAAAAAAAACATATAGAAATAAATGGCGAAAAACTGATTCAAGTATACCATATTGTTCCTCATGCACTTGGGGGTTACCGCGTATTTCGATTCGAAAGAAATCATTTACGGATTCGAACAATTTGTACTGTGTATTACGATTTTCGTAATATTTGTTTCGAATAAACGGACGTTTTTCACACTTTATTGAAAACAAAAAATCACTTTCTTAAAAGCCACTCTCTATTACGAACAAAAATTGTTCATCAAATTTCCCATTTTTTAAAAAATACAACCTCTGTCATCGTTTCGAACGATTACGAAAATCGTAATACACAGTACAAATGGTTCGAATCCGTAAATGATTTCTTTCGAATCGAAATACGCGGTAAATATCTTGATTTTTATAATTTTGATTTTTATATTTTCGATCAAACTTAACAGTTATTTTTTGATTTTTATTTTTTTTTTTGAACAAAAATAACAGTTATTTTTTGATTTTTATTTTTTTGAACAAAAATAACTGTTATTTTTTCGATCAAAAATAACAGTTATTTTTTGATTTTTATTTTTTGGAGCAAAAATAAAAGTTATTCTCTAAACAAATGTACGTGATTTAATAATCTAGTTGACTTTAAGTTTTTATTTTAGTGTGTAATTATCATAGGAATTCCTTATGCACATTAAAATAATTATTAAAGTCATCTAAATTATTAAAACTCGTACATTTATTTAGAGAATAACTTTTATTTTTGCTCGAAAAAATAAAAATCAATATATAACTGTTATTTTTGTTCGAAAAAATAAAAATCAAAAAAAAACTCTGTTATTTTGATCGAAAAAATAAAAATCAAAAAATAACAGTTATTTTTGTTCAAAAAAATAAAAATCAAAAAATAACTGTTATTTTTGTTCAAAAAAATAAAAATAAAAAAATAACTGTTTTCCTCTGACTTTTATGAAAAAAGGCATAACTGTTACGGTCCCTGATTAAATTATCTATATAAATAAAAATCAATGTTGTTCGTTAGGCATTGCATCAGTTGAGAACGGCTGGACCGATTTGGACGATTTTTTCTTTTTTAATGATCGCCATGGTTTAACTTAGGTTTTAACGGAAAGAACATATTGCTCCGCCCACTTTTTTGGATTTACCTAAAATCAGAAAACGGCTGCATCGATTTTACTAATTTTTCTTTCAAATGTTCGTATCAGGCGCGGATTCAGGGGGGAAATAAGGAAACTCCCCCCCCCCCCCCTAAATTAAAAAATATGTTTTGTTTATTTCGATAATACAAGAATTCCCAATAATAATATTTTTTTTTAAGAACAACATTTTTGGAAATCTCAGCAAGGTTTTTTGTTTTTTTTTTATTGAATCTAACGAAATTTTCAATAAGTATCCAAATCTTAATCTAATAGTAATTTATTAGATATTTCCAATGAAACATCTAGTTTACCGTATTCAAATACTTATTGTTCTACATTCAATCCCAGCAAGTGCCATCTATGTATATCCAAAGAGTAAACGTTTGACTTCAAAATACGCGCGGTTGAATTATTAATAAGCCTTAGTATATGCAATATTTATGTATATATGTATGTTTTATATGAATTAAAATTCTATTCGATAATTTTTGACGAAAGCACGGATTTGTCGGTGAAAAGCTAGATTTCCTTATCTTTAAGATATTTCAACATACAACGAAAAGTTGTAAGTGATGAATTTATTGGCTTTGCTGTAAAAGCATTTGAAGAGGCTTCAAAGGACGTTGATGTGTCAAGTGATGCGAAGGCACTATCATCAATAGTTCTTAAAGCTTTGACAAATTTTAGGTCTTGAACTAAAAAATTGTGTAGGAGTTGGAACAAATGGGTGTCCTCTGATGTCAGCAGAAAATAAAGTTGTTAAAAAAACCTGTACCCATGTTCTGTAACTACAGTGAGAAAAAGAGATTACGTCGTTACGTTATAAATGTCATAGCACTGCACTCGAAGCCGATATGACATTGCAGACGTTGAGAACGCCACTAACACATATCGTTGATGACGACCAAAATTTACTCAAATTCAAAATTTTTCTACGACGGCGGCGAAAATACAACCGTCGGCTTTACCAAATAATGTTACGTAAGACTTTAATGTTTGTTGTTTGGAAACGAACTTTGAAAACATTCATATATTTTATAAAAATGTTAAAAGCAAAATAATTAAAACAAAAAAGAACAAAATATTATTATTATTATTCTTTGTATTTGCATTTTTATTTGTTTTTTAGTGTTAAAATTTTTCTCGCCCCATTTTTATTCGTGAGTTTATTTGACAGTTCAAAGCGGGAACTCTTCTCGCAAAAATGTTACAGACACACTTTTTCTGTAAATTGGCGAGTAATTTCCTTACGTGACAGCTAGTACTCGCCTAAAAAAGTTACAGACACAGTTTAGTGAGAAAAACAGCTGTTTGTTTCAATATATGGCATTTTTGTTTCATTTCGCACATTTCAATCGAAAAGTTTCTCGACGCGAGAGTTACAGAACATGGGCACTGGAAACCGCGACAAATGCGAAACAAACGCCATGCTATTCCCATAAATCAAACAACTCAATTTCAAAAAGCAATAAAGTGCCATTAATATAGGGCTGCCTGAAGTTTGAACCTATCAACCAGGACACATAGATAAAATGGATAAAAAATTACACCAACAAAAAAGTTTTTTTAATACATATGTATGTATATTAGAGCGACTCAAGTTGTATGGAAGCAAAATTCGTACTCGATGTACCCTCCTAAAAATGAACCTTGGACATTTTTAAGATGACATTTTAAATATTTCTTCTCCAGGGTTGACCTCTCGTGAGCTGGACCAGTTTGAAAAAGGGTATATTTTTGCATGTTTTGTTACTTTAAGAATCTGTGTCCTTACCAACATATACAAGTTGGGTATCGTAAGAAAGGTTTTTTTAAGGTGCGTCCAACTGTATATAAAATTTGTCCAAGGACGATCATCCATGTCCTTTTTTAAGGATTTTCTGTAAAAAAAAAACGGTTTTTGAATTTTTTGTTCGGGGTTGTTTGTAATAAAAGTGCCAAATTAACATATTTTAATCTTTAGTCGATTTAATTAAATACGTGTCTCAGCTTTTTTTGAAATTCGTGCTATTTCGCGTTTTGACAAAAATGCAAAGGGGTGGTAACCCTTTGTTTTAAATAGGGCAATATGGGTATCAAATTTTATCTTTTGCCAAGTATATCATCTTTGTATGTAAATAATTTAGATTTGTGCAAATTAGATTCATTTTACACGGTGCTCTGGAATATATATATATGTAAATGCGATTTTGTAGTAACTCTAATATGATAACGGATTAAGTTTCTAGATCATGTATGGATGAAAATAGGACTAAAGAAAGAAAAAAAGAAATGATCCACGACTTTTTGGCGGCATATTTTTTTCGCAAATTAAAAAAAAATTCAGGTCGTGGATCATTTCTTTGTTTCTTTCTTTAGTCGTATTTTCATCCATACATGATCTAGAAACTAAATCCGTTATCATATTAGAGTTACTACAAAATCGCATTTATATATATTCCAGAGCACCGTGTAAAATGCATCTAATTTGCACAAATCTAAATTATTTACATACAAAGATGATATACTTGGCAAAAGATAAAATTTGATACCCATATTGCCCTATTTAAAACAAAGGGTTACCACCCCTTTGCATTTTTGTCAAAACGCGAAATAGCACGAATTTCAAAAAAAGCTGAGACACGTATTTAATTAAATCGACTAAAGATTAAAATATGTTAATTTGGCACTTTTATTACAAACAACCCCGAACAAAAAATTCAAAAACCGTTTTTTTTTTACAGAAAATCCTTAAAAAAGGACATGGATGATCGTCCTTGGACAAATTTTATATACAGTTGGACGCACCTTAAAAAAACCTTTCTTACGATACCCAACTTGTATATGTTGGTAAGGACACAGATTCTTAAAGTAACAAAACATGCAAAAATAGACCCTTTTTCAAACTGGTCCAGCTCACGAGAGGTCAACCCTGGAGCCGAAATGTTTAAAATGAAATCTTAAAAAAGTCCAAGGTTCATTTTAAGGAGGGTACATCGAGCACTTTTTTTGGTGAGTCGCTCTAATGTATATGTATGTAAAAACCATCCAATTTTAATTTTTAAATCCAACAATATATGAGGCTATTAGTGCAGAACCCACAATTTAATTTGGTTACGGTTCTGGTGTAAGAAATGTTCTTTGCACTGTTGTTTACAATGCAATAGTTGAGTTAGCCAACTGTTTGTATCCAAAACAGATGGCGCTAGAAACGTAGTTTTGCAAACCAAGTACTATAGTGCAAGAGTAGTGTTAACTCCGCATTATCTCATAATAAGTAGTCTGGGGTTACACCACTTCTGCGCTGATAGCCTCATATATAAAACAAATTAACGTCTACTTCATGTACATAAAAATGATGAAAAATAATAAAAAGTTGAGCTTAAAATGTTCTAAACTATAATACTTTTCAGAAGATTGCACTTTTTCTAGAACTTAATTTCGTTCTTTGATTTATCTTATATATAAATACGGAAGCAATAACTAACTAACTCACTGTTTATATGTCTATTTCTTAATGAAAATTCTTGTTTTTAAGTGATGCCAGATGGAAAATTTATTCATTTAGTAGCACTGTATGTATATAAACTTTTTATTTTTTAAATGAAAAAGATCAAAAATTATTGTGTATTTTTGAATTTTTTGCACATTTTTGATTTAATTTTACTTTTGTTGTCATATGAATGTGCCACATAGAAATAAAAACGGTTAAAAGTGTGGCAATGCTTAAAATCTTATTTGCAAATAGTGGCGTTAATCAGGAATTGTTTTCATGAGTTAGCTATTCCCAAATAAAAATTTAATTCACTGTTTATGCGGCAGTATTCTCTACTTGCAATATATTTATTTGCGAATAAGTGGTGCGTATAAACGTAGTAACATATGTGCACAAATGTATAAACGACGGTTATGCTTTATGTTGTTCTCCCAATATGTTTTTGTTTTCATTTTGCACTTGCAAACACACATGTATAAACGTATTAGGACAGGGTTACCTTAGTAATTTAAAAAAATGAAGTCGCGCAAAAACGTCGTTTAGAAAAATAAAAGTCGGAAACTTTTTTAATGACTTTTCACGACGATCTGTGTTTCTATTTTTTACTTTGATAACATTTCATGAAAATCTTATAAATAAATTATGGGGATATGCACAATATATTTTTTTTTTCTAAATTTTTGGAATAAAAGTGTTTAAAAAGCATTTTAATTTATCCTATAGACACACGTACAAAGATAGGTGAATAGTGAATTTAGCCGTTCTCTTAAAATGTGTACGATTTTATTGTACAACGCACAGGTTCTCTCAAAAGTAAATGTGAAGTGGTCGAATTTCGGCCACCGGGCGATCCTAGTAGTTATAAAACAGGCAGCATGTCATATTAAAATTAAATTTACATTGAATAATACTCTCCAGTGTTTCAGTCTTAAACGAGTTTCTTTCTTTAGTCCCTTGAGCAGACTAAGTACTCAACTTGAAAAAATCAAAATCTTTTGATTTTTCTTCTACCAACTCGGCAACTGTCAAACTCATCAATTGACAAAGCCATACACTAGTTGCGTTCGAGAACACAAAAGTTTTTACTATTTTTTACTAAACTTTACTGCATTTTACGAAATTGCGTTCGAGTACACAAAATGCAGTAAATGAGAACATAAATTGAGAGCGAAAAGTGACAGTTCTTGTCTGAGTATTTAAAAATTTTTGCTGCAAAAATTTTTGCAGTAAAATTTAGTAAATCAAAAAAACATATGTTTCAAAAGGTAAACAAACAAAAGTAACAAATAAAAAGCATACAAATTGTGAAAAAATTGCTAATAAAAGAAAAGTTGAAATAAAAATTAAACCGAAACAAAAAGTGAATAAATATTAATTAATTAAACTTGTTTGTGAAGCATTTATTTGGCTAAATACAAACTTTTGAAATTTTTTTTGTTATGTTAATTTCTTAGAGTTGTAAAAGTGTGAAGTATTTGGATACTAAGTAATCAATAGCAAACAAATTATTCATGTTCTTTTAAATAATTTAACCCGCTACAAATAAGTAAAATCAAATTAAATAAAAAAACAAACAAATATGAAAGATTACATAAAATAGTTTGTTTGTATTTTCCAAAAATGTTCGTGTTATAAAAAGTATTATATCGAGTACCGATAAAAAAACGAGCTAAGTAGTCAAAAGCGTCAATATTTTTCAACACTTCAATTATTTGCCGTGACTACTTGAATGCAAAAGTATAAGTATGTTTTCTTTTGAATTTACACAGTTGTGTTATATTGCGTGAACAACAAAAATGCAAATAAAGCACTTTCAATAAAAAACGAATAAATGCTGAATATATTTGATCTTATATTTTAAAATTGTTTATGGATTTCTCTTTGCTTGGGGTTTCAAGAAATGGAGAAATCCTTTAAAACAATTAAATTATAATTACTCCAAGAGTAGTTACAATTATGGTGATGAAGAAGAAACGAGAGAAAGAACAACTTGTTAGAATTTCTTTCTATGGTAAGGAATTAGAGCTAAAATGACTTACCTTTATTTAGGGATACTTGGAGAGCAAAAAGGTAGGTCGTTCAATTCATTCCAGCATAGGGTTTATTTCATCAATCTTAGGATATTTGCTTATATGTAAGTAGGTACAATTATTGTATGAAATATTTTATAGGTTGACAAATGGTACGGTTGAAAGCAAGAAAGTGAGTGATTTATAAATTTAATTTAACAAACTGCAACCGATGGCTGAAACTTCAACCGGTTAGTTTTAGCGAGTACTAAAATTATGTTCCAGAGATGGCATTTCATACATAATTTAAAATTAATAAGGACGGTACAATAATTAAGTTACTTCATTTTCCCTTCTTAAAAACACGAATTTATAGGTTCAATGTAGATTGAACATGGCGCCGGCCTTGCCGCTAGGCAACATTTGGGGTAGCTTCGTTGTTGCAAAGCACCTGGGCCAATGACCGAATTGCCTCAATAATAATTTTGGTGTCTGGTGTAGTAGATAACCTTGGCTTTGGGTATGTGGTTGAGGACCTCGAGGGCTGTTCGGTTGCTGATGTCCTTGGCTGCGGTTCGATTGAGTCTGGTACTTCCCTCGGCTGTGTTCCTGATGATTGACGGGAACGTGCCCTTCTTCTAGAGCTACGGTTTGGTGGTGCTAGCTTAGGGTGCAAAAGTGTGTGGTGCCACCTGTCGCACTTTCGACAGGTATCTC
Source organism: Pollenia angustigena (assembly GCA_930367215.1). Lineage (NCBI taxonomy): Eukaryota > Metazoa > Arthropoda > Insecta > Diptera > Polleniidae > Pollenia > Pollenia angustigena. The sequence goes on from OV884059.1 coordinate 26,998,788, forward strand.
TTGACGTGCATGCCCGCAGGCCATGGCTCTTGGCCAAGCAATTTAAGCAGTATCGATGCCTGTCAACAAATTTCTCCCTCTTTTCTACCGTCATTTTGAGAAATTTTCGGCAGAACCTTAAGGCGTGAAAGCTCTGGCACAACACACACTTATATACATCAGAATTCCGTTGGTTACGTGCGCGCTGATTTGGCCGCGTCGATGGACGTGTTGATTGAAGTCTTCTGTTGGGTCTGCTGTGAAAAGAACAAAACAATTAAGCCGGCAATTTATGAGGAAATGTAAGGATAAATTTAAAGTATGTTGTGTAATGTGTAGTGTGTTATGCAAGTATATTAGTAGGAGATTATATTCTATGTAACAAAGAGAAATTTTAATTTTGCGAGCAAGATAGGAATAACATTGAATGAGCCGCTGTTAATGGGGATGTTCAGCATTCATAAAGGGTAGGTAGCATAATTTGACAATAGGTCGAGTTATAGTTCCTGACGCCGTCCGTATGGCAGCCGTACGTACGTTATTGTCAGAACCGGGAAAGGTTTTCTCCACCCTACCTAGACGCCACTCATATAGAGGTTGTATATCGTCCATCACTACCACAAGATCACCGACTTGCATATTTGGTGCCGAATTCTTCCATTTGTATCGTTTGTGCAATGATTTCAGATAGTCTTCCCTCCAGCGAATTGAGAATTGATGGTGAAGAGCTTTTAATTTCTCCCATCTATTGATAAGAGAAATATTTTGAAAATTCTGTTCTGGAAATGCCATCAAAGGCGCACCTCGTAAGAAATGACCAGGAGTTAGCGCCGTAAAATCTTCAGGGTCTTCTGACAAGGCAGATATTGGGCGAGAGTTAAGAACTCCTTCAATGCGAGCTAGAATGGTGGCGAGTTCTTCAAACGTGAACTTTTGGGCACCGGCCACTCGTTTTAAATGAAACTTGCAACTTTTCACTGCGGCTTCCCATAATCCACCCATGTGAGGAGCGTGTGGAGGTATAAATTTCCATTCAAACCCGTGTATAATGTACTTCCGAGCTATATCCTGAGCTGCGGTTTTTATGAATGTGTTAAAATCACGCTCAAGTACTCTGCTACCATTATCAGTAACTACCCTTTGGGGGAGTCCTCGCCTCCCAACGAAGCGGGCAAATGCAGCCTGGAAAGCCGCTGAGGATAGGTCTGAGCATGGTTCTAAGTGGATAGCCTTTGTACTAAAACATACAAAAACACTGACATACCCTTTAATTACGGGAGCTTTCCGCAAGTGTGATGCTTTTAGGTCGAATGGTCCAGCAAAATCAATTCCTGTGACCTGAAAGGGAAGAGATAAATTACATCTTTCAGGCGGTAAGGGTGCCATTATTTGGGAACATGGCTGTTGCTTATAAATGATACATGTTTTACAATGATGTATCACTTTCTTTACCCGTGGCTTGAGTCTAAAAACAAAAAATTCTGTTTGCACCATTCGGCACATTTGGCTGCATCCAGCATGAAAAAGAAACTGATGCAAGTGTGTCAGATACAGTTGACAAAGTCGGGAATTTCCGGGTAAAATAATTGGATAACGTTCGTTATAGGGCAGGGATGACTGAGTTAATCTGCTCTCTTACAATATTGTTCGCGTCTAAAAAAGGATTCAAGGGTTTTAATGTACTTTTGTTTGAAATACTTTGGTTGTTTGCCAAACATCGACACTCATCTGAGTAAAATGTTTTCTGAGCCAGAGTGATGAGTCTTAATTTTACGTGTTTTATCTCTTGTTGTGTTAAGTTACCCTGAACCGCGTACACTGTGCCTGCACTAACCTTGTGAATACACGCATTAAAGAATCGGAACACATAACTTAAAACACGTAGAGCTCTGCTATATGACGAAAATATCTCTAAAATATCCTCCTGTCCGACCTCAGCATGCAATGTATGAGTTTCTGTAGGAATTTCAATAGATTTTAGAGGATTTCGTTTAGGCCATTCTGACGGAGGCTTAAGTAGCCATGGAGGGCCATGCCACCATTGCGAGTTGTTAGCGAGCTCACGGGACTTGCACCCGCGTGTCCCAAGATCAGCAGGATTGTGATGAGTAGAAACATGTCGCCATTTTGCCTTAGGGATAAGGCGATGAATTTGAGCTATTCTATTTGCGACGTAAGTTTCCCATGTTGACGGCGGCTTTGAGAGCCAACCAAGGACAATCGAAGAGTCTGTCCACAAATATACTTCCGTTTCCTTGAAGTTTAGAGAGTTTTCTACATACCTAATGAGATTTGCTAACAGTAAAGCACCATTAAGTTCTAATCTGGGAAGACACACAGTTTGAATTGGTGCTACTTTAGATTTTGCCAGTAACAAATTTGAAAATGTACATTGAGAGTCAGTCTGAATTCGAACGTACACTGTGGCGCAATATGCCGCTTTTGAAGCATCACAAAAGCCATGGACTTGAACTGTGTCTGAAGGCATGTATTGAAGCCACCGGGGTATAGATACTGTTTCTATTTGGGATAGGTCTAATACGAGTTCGTTCCATTTTTTAAGGGACTCCTTTGATATATCTTCGTCCCATTCTAACCCTTCTAGCCACAATTGCTGCATTACAATTTTGGCCTTAATGATTATGGGTGCTAGCCACCCAGCAGGGTCAAATAGTTTTGCCACTGAAGAAAGAATTTGGCGTTTCGTTATTTTAGTCTTTTGATCGAGTGGATCAAAGCGGTAGGAAAATGCATCTGAGATTGCATTCCATATAATACCAAGTGTTTTAGTTGAGCTTGTTTCTTTAAACCGCAAAAATTCTGAATCGTATAACTCTTCCTTTGACAAATGAGCTAGAAGCTTGGGATCGTTTGCTGTAATTTTCCTAAGTGGAAATCCCGCAGACTTTAGTGTGCTTATGAGTTGGGACTGGGCGGATAAAGTCTCTTCTATTGAATACCCTCCTGAGAGAATGTCATCTACATAGGTTTGTTTTCGGAGTATTTGGGCAGCTTGTGGAAATTTGGATTCCGTATCTGACGCAAGTTGAAGAAGAGTACGTATAGCGAGGTAAGGCGCACAATTTAACCCGAACGTAACTGTATTTAGCTGATAATCTTTGATTGGATCGTCGCTTTTCTTTTGAAAAAGAATTCTTTGAAAAGGCCTATCATCAGGGTGAACAAGAATTTGGCGATACATTTTTTGTATATCACCACTGAAGACGTATTTATACATTCTCCAATTGAGAATTATAGTTATTAATTCATTTTGAAGAACAAGGCCTGTATGGAGAACATCATTAAGAGAGAATTGGGACTTTGATTTTCTTGACGCATTAAATACCACTCTTACCTTTGTGGTTTTGTGTTCTGGGCGTACTACTGCATGATGGGGCAGATAAAATGAGCTGTATTTACCTTGAGCTATGATTTCCTGTGACGTAGTTTCCTCCATATGGCCTAGTGTCAAATATTCGTTGAGAACTGAGTTATATTGGGCTTGAAGATCTGGATTTTTCGACAACGTTTTTTCCATTCTGGACAATTGAGCTAAAGCTACAAACCGAGAAGAACCAAGAAATATTTCCCCCGGATATTCACTCTTGAACGGAAGTCTTACTACATATCTGCCGTTTGCCAGACGAGTAGTGGTTTCAGAATAATATTTTTCACATACATCAATTTCCTTAGAGTTTGTGCTTATTGAAGGTATTTCCTCTTCCTCCCAAAATTGTTTCAAGATTGTATGCAGGTTATTGTTCTCTGACTCACTGACTGAGGTAGTGAAAGTTTGAATGGGTTGAGTCTCTATGGGGCCGCTTAGTACCCATCCAAAGATTGTGTTGTAGGCAGACGTTTGACCACAAATGTTTTTTCTTATCCCATCAATATTAATGAAATGCTCATAATCATTGCCGAGGATTAAATCTATTTGGGAAGCTTTGTTAAAAGTTGGATCTGCTAGATCCAATTCTTTTAGTTCTTCAGAATCTGGAATTTCAAAGCTGAAAGCTGGAAGACGCCTTGTAACTTTTGGCAAGATTATAGCTTTTATAGGTATTTTAGAGTTGGTTCTTTTAACGTATAGTGTAACTTCACACTCTTTGTTAGCAATTTGTTTTTGTCCGCCAATGCCAATGATTTCAAAATGCGATTTTTGATAAGGGAGCTGAAGTCGATTTCGAACCTTCTCAGCTAAAAAGGTTCGTTGAGAACCGGGGTCTATCAGTGCTCTAATAGTAAACCGTTCTCCTCTGGATTCTATCTGAATCAAGGCAGTGCGTAAGAGTATATTTCGACTGCCTGTTGAACAATTGGCTTGAATTTCGCGGGATGTGGAAGGTTGCTCAGCCTGAGTGCCGGCTTTAGAGTTTTGAGTTATATTAAGAGAACTACTTTGAGAGTTAATTTTGTCATTTGAGATACTTTTATTGGAGCTTTCATTATTTTGATGTATGGTTTGAGATTGTTTACTTAAATGTAATAACGTGTGATGGGATTTTTTGCAATAAATACAAGTATGTTTACTTTTGCAATTTGCCTTGAGATGGGATAAGGCCAAGCAATTATTGCAATATTTGTTTTGAAAGACATAATCCATCCTCTGCTGTACTGTGAAGGCTCGAAATTTAGGACAAACTCTAAGGTTGTGATGTTCTTTACATAGCTTACAGTTCGAGATTAAATTCTCCTGTGACGTGTATGTTTGAACATCAGAACGTGAATTCGACAGACTAAAAATGTCTTTAGAGCTTTTAATACTTGTGAGTCTTTCTACTGCCTCATACCTATCTACTAAGAATTGAGACATTTGGGGCCATTTCGGGAGCTCACGAGGAGATGTGAGTGACTGTTCCCATAAAGAAAGAGTTAAATCGGGAAGCTTTGTCGATATCAAGCGAATTAGAATTGGGTCCCAACTTTCTACCTCTACCCCGAGTGTTCTTAACGTTGCAAGGGAGTCATTAACTGAAGACTGTATACGTCTTATTGACTCACTATCTTCGTGAGTGGCTGGAGGAATATTAAACAAGATTTTAATCTGATTGTCAACCAGAACTCGTTTGTTTTCGTAGCGGGTCTTTAACGCGTTCCATGCCAGATTGAAATTTTCATGAGATAATGGATAACGTTTAACTATGTCGCCTGCTTCACCTTTAGTTTTGTTCCGAGAGAGCTTCGAGTGATCTATGTATAATGCTGTGAACATGTCTCGGAATGAGGGCCACTGTTCATAGCTACCTTTAAACACTTCCGTGTCACATGGAGGAAGTTTTATACAATTAACTGAGTTGTCAGGGACAAAGTTTGGATGTGGGGCAGGATAGCGAGATGTCGACTGAAATACTTGGTTTTGCGATGTATCCACTCGACTTACCTTTAGCATGTCGTTAATTTGAGAGTGGCAGCGGTAATATGCTTCTGAACAAGCATTATATTCATCTTTGGCCTTTGTTTTGAAATTATTTTCAACTGATCCGTCCTGTGACAACATTACACTGCGATACGAATCTTTTAAGTTAACCCATCCTGAGTCTAGCTCTCTTAATTTAACTTCCAGAATGGATTCATTATGCTCCTCCAAAGTGTTATTAGTGAATGTGTCACAGATCTCAATTAATTGACCACAATCAAACATAAACTGTTCTTTATATAAGGGGTTGAAGGCCATGGCAGATGTTTCATTTATGGAAGTCATTTTTAAACTGTGAGTTTATTAAATAGAATTTGAATTCTCGTGTTTACTTTCTTTGAAGACTTAAGGGGATATAAATAGCACGAGATACCTGTTATCTAGTATTTATATTTAGATCGAAAAGCTAAAGCAACTTGAACTTTTACAATTGTAAGTCCTTCCCTATATTTTTTTCCCCCCGGTAATGAGTTCTATGAATATACCACTAGATTCGTTTCCTAGTGAAGCTTTGGGTGTAGGGGCTACGAAGTAGCACTATGTCTATTATTTAGTTTAATTAAAGAGTAATAAAGATATCTGATTTACTTCTCTTTATTATTTATATGGAATAGGGGCTTATAGAAATAGCACTAGATCTTTGTAATCTAGTTTCAAGTAGAATTATAATAAATAATTTGCTTGTGAATATTTGCGTAAGTTATACAAAAATAGATAACCGATGAATATAACTGATTTCAAAGCGTATTAATTGGAAAGACAAATATCCTAACTGAATCAGATAGGTTCTCGCACAATATTTATAATTTAGGGATCAAAATAATATGTAGGAATTAAATCCTCCGTTGGTATTTTACGTGGGTGTTAGTATTTTAAATATTGTGTATTAGTGCATTAATCTGTGCTATTATAAAAATAAAATAATGGGTTTAAATTTTAATTTTTAAATGATGATGTTGAAACCATGTATTTTTAAATAAATTTTTCGATTGTAATTTCCATTCAGCTTGCCTTTTCTTTAGTTGCGTACTGTTTTTTTTTTTTTTTTTGTTTGTTTATCTTAAGAGCGAATCAAATAAAATGAAAGCTAACAATGGCAAAAGTTTAAGAGACTACTCTAACTTTGATTTGTTGGTTAAAGAGAACGGTAATTAACTTTACTTGAGCATGTAGAATATTTTTTTTTTTTTTTATTAAATTTCTTACAAACCAACCGATGTATGGGTGTATGTAAATGCTAAATGCTAAAAGTGTGTAAAAAATTTGCAGTGCAGTATTTTTATTTTCACTACTCCTTGTTCCATATGCTATTTTTCTCAACAAATTTTCTTTTTCATGTTAATAAAAATGTTCCTTTACTTTATTTACTAATTAGTATTTTTGCTCTTAACTGACACGAATTATTATGTTTTCTCTTAGCTTTTACGGTTTGTAATGGATCGTTTGAGTTGTCCGCCAATTAAAGAGAAATTTTAATTTTTGCCTTTGTAAATATTGCGGTTAACTTTTAATTATATTAATTTTATACGTTTTAATTTAGTCAAAATCTAAATTTTAGATTATCACTTATGACCAGGATTAAGCAATCCTAGATAACGAGCAAATTATTTATAATGAGAAAAAACAAACTTACTTGATTACAAACAGGAGCAAACCCAAGAGTATGAATTACAGTGTTTAATTTTGGGGGTTGAAATTTTTATTTCAAGTTAGCCTATAAGAGCAGCTTGGATTTTCTCTTCAATTTACAATTGTGTAGACTTTTTTATAATTTTTTTTGTTTTTCCCCTTTTTTAATTCAATTCAAAAATTGTTGCTCTTGTTTATCTTTATCTTTCTTTTTCTTTTATATTCTGCTTTTAAAATTAGGCAAAACAGTTGTAACGTTGTTGAACTTTTTTACATACCTATTTACCTAAAGCTTGAGTTATATATGTATGTATGTTGGTGTATATAATGAGGTAGGGGAAAAAGTAGCGGGCTTTTTACTTTAAATAAATTTCACTTATGTACATGCATGTGTAGATATATTATTTTTGCAATTACCTACATATGTATGTAGTTTTGATTATAATTTTAGGTTATGTTCACTTCTATGAACAAAATATGGCGGGATCTTTTCATGCACTTTTTATGTATTTACTTGTTATGAAGCATGCAACAATGTAGGGGAAAAATTAGCGACTTTTTGATTTTTAAGAAAAACTTTCCACTAACATACATGTGAACTATATTATTTTTTTTTTAGTGTTTTTTCTTTTTTGGTTTTTAAACCGTGTTAAAAATATCACAATCTATTTCTTTTACTTACAGTTCACTTGTTTGCTACTTACTGAGGAATCTGATTTTGATTTCGTTGATTTACCTCATTCTTTTGCTTGTAGACTTTTTGATGAGACACTTTGATGACTTATTTTTTAGGTGACCTCGATAATCCAGCTGATTAGTGTTGAGATTAGCTTGAGCAATGGGATGGTTGTTTCTTTTGTTGTCGAAGGACCATGAATATATTTGATCTTATATTTTAAAATTGTTTATGGATTTCTCTTTGCTTGGGGTTTCAAGAAATGGAGAAATCCTTTAAAACAATTAAATTATAATTACTCCAAGAGTAGTTACAATTATGGTGATGAAGAAGAAACGAGAGAAAGAACAACTTGTTAGAATTTCTTTCTATGGTAAGGAATTAGAGCTAAAATGACTTACCTTTATTTAGGGATACTTGGAGAGCAAAAAGGTAGGTCGTTCAATTCATTCCAGCATAGGGTTTATTTCATCAATCTTAGGATATTTGCTTATATGTAAGTAGGTACAATTATTGTATGAAATATTTTATAGGTTGACAAATGGTACGGTTTTTTTTTTTTTTTTTTTTTTTTTTTTTCGCGTATAACTACTTAGATAACTCTAATAATGCAAGCATTAATTATATACCCTTTTTTATTATGTACTTATATACTTTTTATCCCGAATTACATACTAAATCATTAAGCTGTTTTATATTCTTAAATTCATATTTCTTACTAGTTTTCAAATTTTATTGCGTTGTACTGAGTGATAAATATGACAGACTCATTTTTTGATCAATTTGGTTCCAGAGATGGTAATTACAATATGGTTCGTGTTTTATCTAAATTACATAAAGGTTTTAATATTGTTCATATGAATGCTCAAAGCTTATTGCCTAAAATGGATGAGTTTCGTTATCTTTTTATAAATTCTGGTATTGATGCTATATGTATTTCGGAGACGTGGTTTAATCCTGACATTGATAGTAGTCTGTATAGATTAGATGGATATAGAATATTTCGATCTGATAGACGGCGGAATGGCGGTGGTGTTGCGATCTATATTAGGGATAACATTTCTAGTCGACTTATTTGCTCACGTAATGAACCCAATGATGTTGAATTTATATTTGTTGATGTAAACTCTAAGGTTTGTAAAATCTTACTTGCATGTGCCTATAGACCGGTCAGGAACATGAAATTGGACACGTTAACTGAGAAACTGGAGCTATTATCTGTGACGTACCCTGAGGTTATTATAGCTGGGGATTTTAATAGTAACTTGCTTATGACAGGTGAACTAACCACAATTATGTCGTCCATTAACTTATCTCCTGTGAATACACATCGACCCACTCATTTCACATCATCATCAACTACACTACTTGATCTGTTTTTTGTCTCTAATATTGATAAAATATTACATTATGAGCAGCTGGCAGCATCTGCGTTTTCGAGACATGACGCTATTTTTATATCTTATGATATTTCAATTGCTCAACAGTCTCAGAGTTATAGTTTTCGCGACTTTAACAATATTGATTACTTGTGCTTGTATAACGACCTTATAAATGTAACTTGGAATGATATTTACAACTTTCCTTCTGTCGATGAGAAATTGTCATTTTTGAATAGAGAAATTTTACGTTTATATGATGGTAATGTACCCAAAAGGACTAGGAAATTGGGAAAAGGACAAAGACCGTGGTTTACTGATGATGTGAGGACATTAATTGAAAGCCGAGATAGTTTGTATCGCACATGGAAACGTTATAGAACCCCTGAACTCCTACAACAATACCGCATGGCCAGAAGGGCTGTGGTCTCGAAAATAAGGTCTGTTAAGAATGCTTATTATTCTAATAAATTCGAAATGGCTATGGGCAGTAGGAACACTTGGAAGCACTTAAGGGATATTGGTATTGGAAAATCAGTTGTTCGCACGGCGGACATTGATATTAACTTATTGAACCACACCTTTGTAAATATCTCGTCCCCTAGTGCAACCCCTGATTTCTATGATCATATACCATCTAGTAGCTTATCTACTGGAGAGTTTGATTTCCAATGTTTTGATGACTTGGAGGTAATTGAAGGTTTCCATGCGACTAAATCAAACTCCATAGGATTTGACAATATGGATCCAAAATTCATCAAAATTATTCTGCCATGGCTAGTTAAATATTTTAAGCACATTTTCAATACTATTGTCATAACTAACTCTTTTCCCAAAGAATGGAAATACGCCAGGATCGTCCCAGTGCCAAAGTCGAGAGGTGATTTTCGTCCCATTGCCATCCTGCCATACTTTTCGAAGGTTTTTGAGCGCATGATTCATAAACAGATATATAAATACGTGAACGATAACAATCTATTGACTGATCGTCAATCTGGCTTTCGACCTCGGCGTAGCTGTATAACGGCGCTATCCGATGTAGTAGAAGACATTAGAGGGAACTTGGATGATGATCAAGTCACATTTTTGGTTCTACTAGACCATTCCAAGGCCTTTGATACGGTCAATCATTCTATTCTCTGTTTTAAACTCTCGAGGTTTTTTAGGTTTTCTTCTTTTTCAGTAAAACTAATTAAAAATTATCTATCTGAGAGAACACAATCTGTCTCCTTTAATGGGTGTATTTCTCACCCGTTGAAAGTTAAACATGGTGTTCCACAGGGCTCGGTCCTTGGACCGCTTTTATATTCGCTATACTCAAATGACCTTCAACAAAATCTACATTATTCTAAAATTCAAATGTATGCTGACGACGTTCAAGTATACCTCAGCAGTCCTAGGGACTCATACCTTACAAGTGTAAACCACTTGAATTTTGATTTGAACAAAATTTTCAATTGGGCTTCGGCTAATGGCTTGAAACTAAAGCCGGAAAAATCCAAATGCTTAGTGATAAGTAGAAAAAATATAGTAATGGATGATATTCTGAATATTTATATTGGAGATGCTAGAATTGCTGTTGTTGCCACGGTTAAAAATCTAGGGATAACAATGAATAGGACTTTGACTTGGTCGGATCACATAAATCAGGCTTGTGGCAGGATATATGGTATGTTAAGGGGATTGTGGATCACACAATATTTTACACCACTTAGAATAAGAACTTTAATTGCGAAGACTTGTTTAATACCGACGCTACTTTATGCCTCTGAAATATATGCCGGCTGCAACTCCCGGGATCTGAGAAAACTTACCACTACGTATAATAACATTGTTCGTTACGTTTTTGGTCTGAAAAGGTTTGATAGAATAAGTTCGTATTCCTGCCGTTTACTTCATTTACCATTTAATAATTTTCTTAAATTTAGGAGCATTATCTTCCTACACAGGATTATAATAACTATGGAACCGAAGTACCTTTACGATCGCTTGCAGTTCGCGAGATCGCTTAGAGGGAAATCTATTATACAATTTCGTCATAGAAGTCACGCATCAGAATGCCAATTTTTTTTATTTAGTATACGTCTCTGGAATCAACTTCCAAATCATTTGCAAACCAATTGCAACGCAATAAAATTTAGAAAATTACTTAGTGATTATTTTTCTTAAAGCTTATCGTTAATCAAATGTGATGATTGTATTGCTGTTTAATTATTAAATTATTATTATTATTATTTATTATTCAATTAATCTTTATGAATGTTTTTATTTCAATTGTATACCTATTTATTATTATTATATTTTATTACTATTATATTATTTATCTTTTTTTATTAAGTTCAATTGTGTACCCTACTATTGCTAAAGATATTATCTGTCTAATATAACCTATCTGATTCTAATACTATAATTCATAAGATTTCATATCTTGTTGTATTAGAAAGCCAACTACATTGTGATAAATAAATAAATAAAGTGAGTGATTTATAAATTTAATTTAACAAACTGCAACCGATGGCTGAAACTTCAACCGGTTAGTTTTAGCGAGTACTAAAATTATGTTCCAGAGATGGCATTTCCTACATAATTTAAAATTAATAAGGACGGTACAATAATTAAGTTACTTCATTTTCCCTTCTTAAAAACACGAATTTATAGGTTCAATGTAGATTGAACAAATGCAAAAATCAAATGTTTACGAAACGATGTAAAAATTTCCAACGTTGAACTTTGTTTTGCAAGCAAAGAGTGAATGTAAATTTTAGCGTATGAATAAATCAAGAAAAATTGTGATTTTGCAGTTCTCTCTTATCTACCCTTATCTAAGAAAAATATTTCAAATTTTCGTGTCAATGCTCGTCAGTAATGCTACGAGCGAGAGGTCATTTCCTACCCTTCGTCGAATAAAAACAAGGCTCAGATCAACATAACCGAAAATAGACTATACTATCTCAATTTGCCTCACAAGGAAATCACAATTTACTTATTTAAAAAGATTAATTTATTTTAATTTATATTGAACGGATCTTATATTATTTTTTGGTTTGTTTTTTTTTTTATAATCAGCCCAATTATGAATAAAAATTCCCCGGGAGTTTTCGCCCTTCTCCATTTTTGCCTATGTTAATTTAATTATAAAAATGGGAAAAGGGAAAAAAACTTCAGGAAAATTTTTGTTCATAATTGGGCTGTATATGTATACACATATTGTTTTTAATAAACTTTTAAAAACAAATTTTTTACTTTTTTGTATCATACAAAATTTCCCCTCCGTAAGGCTCGAGCTGGATCCGTGCCTGGTTCGTATTAATCTATTTTAAGTTTCCATCGAAAGAAAAATATGCCAAGCATACTTTTACGCCCACTTTTTCATTGCATCAGTTGAGAATGGCTGGACCGATTTGGACGATTTACTTGGCTATTTTTAACATTTGTTATATTTTTTCAGCGATTTTTTTTAACAGTTTGTCATTTCGTCGTGCCGAAGTTATCTTGCCGTATATCACAAACATTTTTTTTTGGGAAATCGAATCTTAAGGTTCAAATTATTATTCACAAAAATGTACGTGAAAAAAGTCGTCCAATATTTTTGTCAGATACAGTATTAAAAGTTCTTTATCGATTTATGTAAAAATATCCAAAGTCATGGAAAAAAATTTTTAAGTTATAGCCATTATCACGTTCGAAAAAATTTTTAAATTTTGTCGTATACGCCACTTTTTGCGATATATTTCTTAGTTTGTGGGATATAAGTCAAAATAAGGTATTAAAAACCTACATTCACGTGTTCTACCAATATTGAAAATTAAATTATAATAATTTTCGAAACGAAAATTTATGCAAGTGGCAAATATTATACGTAAATATATTTGCCACTTGCATAAATTTTCGTTTTTCGTTATAGTTTTTACATTATCGAATATCCTTGTGTATGAATAATTTTAAGGTTTATTATTACTTAAGGGTGGTCTAACCATAATGCACGATGTTAACTGTGAGTCACACCGTAACGACAAATTTTTGCCTAACTTAATTTGTCATTTCTTGGTATCAGTGCCAAATTCAACCATGGAGAGGTGCAGCATTGAGCAGCGCGTTAAGATTGCTGAAGCCTTTTACGAAAATGGGCGTTCAAATCAAAAATAAATTTTGTGCACATCTTGATTTTTTGGTCCAAACCGGCTCTGTAGGAAATGTGAAAACGCCAGTGCATGCATGCTTGGTGCGGTTTATGACCAGGCGGCATCATCGCCAAGCAGTTACTGTGAATCGTGTTTGCTATCGCGAGCTGATAACGGATTTCTTTTTGCCAGAAATTGAGGATATGGACCTGGACGATAAGTAGTTCCAAAAGAATGTGTCACACTTCCAACGCAACAATGGCTCTTCTGCACAAGAAATTCAATGTCCATGCTAACTCGCCGTCACGATCATATGATTTGACATCGTTGGACTTCTTTCTTTGGTAATATTTAAAATAAAAAGTGTACGTCAATAAGCCAAGAACAATTAAGAGCTAAAGGATTAGATAATTTGACACTTTAAGGACATTGCATCTCAATTATGTCTCAGAGGCATTGAAAATATGGACCATAGGACAAAGGTATGCTATCGAAGCCGCGACGAGCATTTGGCCGATATTTTGTCTCACGCATAGTTGTCATAGATCCTTCTATATAATAATAAAAAAAATTCAGATTATTCTCTAAAAACTTTTTGTTTTATTCACAATTAACATTGTAAAATATGGTTGGACCACCCTGAATATTTAACCTTTAATTCCTTAAAAATAAAGTGAATTTAGGCAATATAGCAATAATTCCATCAATGTAAATAGCCGTTGTGTACTTCGTTCGAAAAATATCTTTACATATAAAACGAAAAATTTTAAAATAACAGTAATAATAATAAGATAGTCTCTTTTGTGTAACAAACATGCCTAATATACTTTGTTCACATACAACAAGATAACGCAAGATTTTTTTAATTGAAAGTTTTCATACGTTTTTTGTCGTATATCCACAATTATGCTACATACGATATTATAACGTATTAAATTTTTCGCAAAAGTGGATATACAACAAAATGGCTTCGTAATATCTCATTAACTATAAGAGATAGAGACGTGAGGATTGCGCAGATCGATAGATCTGTTAAATTTACCAGAGGAAACGGTCCTATCTCATTTTTTTCGATTTTGTGATATACGACAAGATAACTCCGGAACGACGATTTGTTATTACCAGGGAAACCAGAAACATGCTCTAAAAAACACGTTTTATGCGCATTAAATATGCAGCAAAAACTGGAAAATATGCCCTGAAAAATGTAAAAAATATGCCCTAAAAATTAAAATTGCTCATTTGAAGACACAATATTCAAAAATTTAATAACAAAATCTAAAAAAATACATAAAAAAGGTTAAGATGCATATAAGAGATGTTTGCACTGAATATTATCTAGATATTAACATCCATATGGGGTTTTGTCTTAAAGGGATTTTAGGTACGGTCGCTAAATTGTTAACAAATGTTACCATTTAAAAGAAATTTAAAGCTAGTTAACGACGGGAGCTTGGAGCAAATGTGAACTGATTCGAAAATAATTTAATTTGAAGTAAAATATTTTTGCCACGAATTTAATTTAAATACCATCCTTTTTAGATAGCTTTTTAGAGTCTAATTTAGATGTGAAATTATAGACCGATTCTCACCATTTGCATAGACTTCGTCCATATTTGATCAAATTATCTACAAAATTGAAACTTGTACTCTGCGCACAAGGCTAACATGGACAGACAACCAGCCAGGCGGATGGATGGACATCGTTAGATCACTTTAAAAAGTGATTCTGAATACTAAATGATTGGTATAGATACAAATCGCATAAAATTTATTATTAATGACAACCTGCTTTGTCTTGCAATTTAAGAGTAAAAATTAAATGTAGATGTCGAAATTAAAGTAACAGATTTTCGAAAAAAAAAAATTTTTTTATTTGCTGCGAAAGCTATTGTAGGCATTTAACAAAATGAATATGTATCAAAATATGCATTAAAAAGGCAAAATATGCGCTATAAACCTAAAACATGCTACAAAAAGGCTATTTTAACTAATATATGCTGCAAATGGTAAAATATGCAAAAATATGCACTAACAAATCGATGCCAAAATTCATAAAAAGCTCTAAAACGGATAAATATATTGTTTCTGCCTTCATTGGTCGCAGAAGGAAAAACATGCAATTGCATATTTCTGGTTTCCCTGGTTATTACTAATTAAAAAAAAATCTGAGAAGTTTTTTTTTTTAAATGGTTGTTGTTTTGTTATCATTTTAAGTGAATTTTATATTCAGTCACTATTTAATTCTAATAGTATGGGTGTGTGTGAAACGGTAGCAAAGTTCTATGGTGAAATGAAATTTGTTTGTGGTAGAAAATTTTCATATTTGTGCTGTGTGAAATTGTAACATTTTTGACAACGTAAAATTTTGACATAAAGAAAAAAACAATTACTAATAGTTTTGTTAAAATCAATAAATTAAACAAACGTTTACCAATAATCATTTCAATTATGTTGGAAATGAGATCGTCACAACTATTTGATGAATTCGTTCTGAGATATTAACAAATTTTACAAAAGGTGTGGGCAAAAAAGCTTATACATATTAAATATTTACATCTTGTATAATTCTTTTTAATTTTTTTTTGCCACTGGTCCTGCTTCCATATTATTTTTTATTTTGTTTAAACAAATTTGATGAAAAAAAATAATTTTGTGGTTGTCAAAAATTTCTACACTAATGTCAAAATTTATACTAGCCCCTAGGGCTAGTGAAATTTTATTCACCTCAATAGTGTCAAAATTTTACTTCCATGAGTACTTTGCTACCGTTTCACACACACCCTATGTATGCAGGTCAGAACACCAGTAATGAAATCGATGAGTCTGAAGTGTGTACTTAATTTTAGTTTTCTTAATAGTTTTTTTTTTTATAGTTTTTAATTTATTGAGACTTTTTATAATTCTTTTTTGAAAACACACTTAAAATTATTATAATATTAGAAGGAAAAAACTTAAGACTATAATGTAATATCTTAATTTACAGTAACAGGAATTCAGCACCAAGCTTTACAGACAATAGAAATTAATTAAATGATAAAATCAGTTATAGAAATTAGTGCACGCTCTTGCTCCCGGAGCTTTCATATTTGGAGGAAGTTCTATATTCACTCCAAAATAATCTTAAAAATAACTTAAAACTAAACTTAAAACTAGTATTATAAAATCTTAAACAAAATTAACATTGTTATCCCCTATGAGTAGCAGGACTAGTTCTTTCATAAAATTCACAACGAAGTGAAGTGTTTATATCAAAAGATGGAGGATGCTCATTAATATAACCAATAGCCGATAAGTAATTAACGTTAGACCAATTAAAAAGTCTTTGACTGTCATATATTCTTTTAACAGTAACATTATCATGGTCCAAAACCCTAAGCACAAATCGTTTTATCAAGTCACACACATATAACCCGACAGGAATAATTTTCGATTTCGAATATACAAATACATTTGAATACCTTTTATTTGGAGATTGGTAGTATTTTCCGATGCAACACCTCAACACCTTTCTTTCGAAAATTTCAAATTCCTTCAAAACAGTAGGAGAAATGCTAAACCAAATTGGAAAAGCATACAAAAAGACGGGTCTAATACTTGTTTTATACAGAAGAAATTTTGTTCTCATTGGTAAGTTTTTATTTTTTTAAATTTTTGAAAAAATTCCCATGGCTAAGGTGTAGCTACCTTGAGAGCTGGCATCTCTTATAAATGAATACTGATTTAAAATTACTCTATGTCTTCCGCTAAGATGAGTTTCCTGGACCAAAGCTATGTCAATATCATATCTCCTAAAGGTATTTAAAAGATCTATTCTTCGACTTACTTCTACGAGCGATCGAACATTAAATGTTAACAATTTAAATCCATTATGGTTCATAGGTATTTTTTACTTCACCCAACAATGCTAAACACTGTTTTTTAGCATCTTCCTTTGACAAAGACTTGTATTCTTTAATAAACTTTTCAACTTTGTTTTCCAATGAAACTGTTTCCGGATGGCAAATAATTTTTGCAATATTTAGGAATTCTTCTATTAAAGGTGATTTTACGCTTGTTTTCTTAACCATAACTGGGGAATTTCCCCTAAACAAACTAGCATATGAACCGTTTGAATGAATAACATTTGAATGTTCAACAACTTTCAACACATTAGATGAGGCACGTTGCCTTTTATCATTAACAGTTTCCTTAATCTTTTTTTTCATTTCTACATATTTTTTGTAGGCCACGCAACCGCGAAAGTTGGACGGGTGACCATGTTGCTTACAATTGATGCAAAATGGTAAATTTTCTTTACTAGGAACGAATTTGCATTCTCCTGGAGCATGATCTGATTCACATTTGACACACGCATATGGTCTATTACAATTTCGAGATGTATGTCCCCAATGCTGACAACGCCAACATTGAATTTCCCGAAATTTAGACTTTGGAGATTCCCAAGTAATCTTCTGATTTAAAATGAATTTAACCCCCATAATTTCCGAGGCTGACTTACCAGCAAATAATGTTACTAAAAACAAGCCCGTATCAGAACCATTTTTCTTTGAGAATGTTGTTGAAAATTTCGAAACGTTTTCTACAACATCGGGAACTAACAAATTTATTTCCGTTTTGATCAAATTTAAATCGGTCTTGTAATATACCCCGCGTAAAACCAAGCTTATACGTTTAAATTCCGACGGAGTATATGAATATGACTCAACTTTTTTGGCTCTTAATATTTGCATCATCTCTGCATGAACAGCAGCATCTTTTACGAAAAGTTTGCTCCTAAATTTATTTCTGTTTACAATTTTATAATGTATGTTTTTCGAATTAAGCTGTTCAACTAAGTTCTCGATGTTAACATTAAATAAGAATATAGGTGGGCAGAAGGATTTCTCCTTTGAAGGAATAACTTTTTCAACACATATCTCCTTTCTTTTCACATTACATTGATCTCTTTCAAAATCAATTTCTCCTAATATTGAATACCTATTCTGTGAGTCTTGATTATAATTGTCCCCTTTAGATTGTACACTGTTTGGTGTCTTGTTAAATTTACATTTAGTTAAATCTACCTTTCTCTTGCGTTTTGCTACTGGGATAAATTCATCTTCCTCTCCTGAAACCATTGAAAGAAGTGATTCTTCACAATCCATTAGTTCCTTCATATCGTTTGCTGAACCACGAACATCAAAAGGTTGATCTCTTTTCGAATAATAATCGTGGGGAATCTTCAAGTTGTCAATTATCTTGGCATTGGAACACATTGGCTGATCGAATTTGTCAGGACTTACGCAAAACGTCTTCTTGATTGTGCCACAAGGAGATTGAACATTGGCGGATTTGCATTTATCATTCTTTTGAAAAGCCGAATAATCCTTAGACGAACATTTATCAGGAGGCAAGTTTTCACACGGATCAATATCCGCAATAGGCGGAATGGAATCCATTAAGGAAAAATAATTAATTTGGATTTGAAAAATGTATTTGAAATTGAAATTTTTCCTTTTCAATAAAAAATATTTTTTTTTTTTTTGTTATTTTATTTTAATATATTTTATTTAAATTGACGAAAAAAGCAACCTCTCCTCAGTCAAGTTCGAACAAAACTCTCCTTTAGTTTTCTTAACTGAATATATGATTAATGTTATTTAAAAAAAAAAAAATAACAGAAACTCAACAAAAATTACTTTCGGCGACTTTCTTTTATTTTTCCCCCTTTTTTTTTTTTTGCGATTTTTGGCGATTTTGGTATAATATTTCATACTTCTTTTTTTTGTATGCAAAATTTAATTTAAAAAATTTTTTTTAGAAAAACTGAACAAAATTGACGTTTGGCGATTTCTGACATCCGGCTTGGCGATGGAGCTTAAAAAATCTGACAATCCTGGCTGTGAAAGATGAAGATGGAGGGATTTTTTTTCTAAACGCTCCCGGTGAAACTGGGAAATCTTTTTTAGTCGCGCTAATTTTGGCAACGATACGCTTGCAGAATGATACTGTACTTGCACTCGCATCGTAAGGAATTGCATCTTCATTGTTGGAAGGCGGTCAAACTGCTCATTCAGCACTTAAGTTACCAATAAATATGCAAACCAATGAAAAGCCAACAAGCAATATATCGAAGAACAGTGCGATGGCCAAATTTTTGCAGCAAAGCAAATTGTTCATTTGGGATAAATGTACAATAGCGCATAAAAAATCTTTGGAGGCATAAAACAAAACGTTGCAAGATTTACGAAACAATCAAAGCCGATTTGGAGGTACGATGATTTGTTGGCAGGTAATTTTCGGCAAACGCTGCCAATGATACCACGATCAAAGCTCGCCGATGAATTTTATATTCAGTCACTATTTAATTCTAATAGTATGTAAGCAGGTCAGAACACCAGTAATGAAATCGATGAGTCTGAAGTGTGAACTTAATTTTAGTTTTTTTAACTGAATATATGATTAATGTTATTTAAAAAAAAATAACAGAAACTCAACAAAAATTACTTTCGGCGGTTTTTTTTGTATTTTTCCCCCGTTTTTTTTTGCGATTTTTGGCTGAAATATTATACTACTTTTTTTTGTATGCAAAATTTGATAAAAAAAAAATTTTTTTAGAAAAACTGAACAAAATTGACGTTTAGCGATTTCTGGCATCCGGCTTGGCGATGGAGCTTAAAAAAATTTGACAATCCTGGCTGTGAAAGATGAAGATGGAGGGATTTTTTTTTCTAAACCAGCGGTCATCACAAAGTAGGGTTGCCATTTTTGAAATTAGAAAAATCAGTACATCGTAAGAAAAATACCAGTACATTCGAAAAAAAACCAGTACACAAATTTTTACCCAAAATTTTATTGAATTCATTAGTTTTAGAAAATTACACATTAAAAATTATTAATTTTTCTATTTTTTAAGGCAAGAACTTAACAAAATACATATAATAAAAACATCACGTCAAATTATTAAATATAGATAGAAGTAATGTCACTGATCGGCACATTTGTTGTAAATGCACAAAAAATTCTTAATTCATACAAATTATTGTCAATATAATGAGGGTATTCAGGAGGTCTCCTATCTAGCCATATTGTTATAGGTTATAATTTTAAATCCACTTAAAATTTTATGTTTTTGAATTTTGAAATGCAATAATGACACTTCTTTTTTTAATACAAAGTATATGGTAAGTTAAGAGTAAACAAAAATAAAACGTAAGACTGAATTTTAACTAGGTAATTCATAACAAATCAAAAGTAATAAGGGAAGTAAACCAGTTTTAAACAAGTAAAATTATTTGGAGGCAAAATTTAAAAAATCCAGTACATTTGCGTACTGATTTGGGTGTCATGCATAAACCAGTACATTAAATAAAAACCAGTACGTGTACTGGTAAAATCAGTACGAATGGCAACCCTATCACAAAGAGAGACAGTTAAACATGTGTATGTAGTGGTGAGTGCAAAGAGAGGAAAATAAATTTACTCGTTTGAGATATTAACTATGTGTTTTGTTCTTGTTTTTTGAAATTATGGCTTTTTACAATTGTTTTGTTAACCTTCGTGTTGTGTATGTGTGAAATTCACGAAAAGTTCTCGGCCCCCGGGGGCATAGCGTGATGATCGTTGTTCTAAACGCTCCCGGTGAAACTGGGAAATCTTTTTTAATCGCGTTAATTTTGGCAACGATACGCTTGCAGAATGATATTGTACTTGCACTTAGGGTTGCCAGACGTACTGCTTCTAGCAGTACATGTACAGATTTTTGTCAATTGTACTGTTTTATGCACAACACCCAAAACAGTACGCAAATGTACTGTTTTTTACACTTTGTACTGATTTTTAAGTTTAGTGTCCAAAAAACAAAGATATTCAGAAAAATCGTTGTTAAATAAAACACATTTGGGAATTTTTAACGGTATGCTATCAAGCCATATTGTCATAATATCCTTATCTTAGAATTTATTTACTCTCTAACTCTCATTTTGAGGGGTAATTTTTGCCCTTTTTCCCAACTCTTAAACAAAAGTATACAAGACGGCACTTATTAGGGTTTTAAGAAATCTCGAAATTTCGGGCATTGAAATTTTTGAATTTCTTGAAAGGGCGTTTGGTACAAGCCAAAAAAATATACTAAATGTACTTCTGACCTAAAAGACTATTTCAGATGTCTTCAGTAGAATTGTATGGCAATTCTTTTCATAGAATATATTAACCCTCTAACACTCATTTTAAGGGGTAATTTTTGTAATTTTTTTAACTTCTACACTAAAACGGTACGTTAGAGGGTTAAAATGTTCTATGCATATTTTCTGCATCAAATTTCACTAGCGGTCTTCCAAGACCAAAAAAGCGTGCAATGTGTGTAAAACGGGGTTTCGAAAAATTAAAAAAAATCAAGGCCCGGAATTTCGAAAACCCGTTTTACTTGCATTGGATAATTTTTGGTCTTAGAAGACCCCTAGTGAAATTGGATGCAGAAAATATTGGTAGAGCATTTTAACTCTAATAAGTGCCGCTTTAGTATCCTTTTTTTAAGAGTTGGGAAAAAGGGCAAAAATGACCCCTTAAAATGAGAGTTAGAGGGTTAATAAATTCTAAGAAAAGAATCGCAATAGGATTCTACTGAAGACATCTAAAATTATTTTTTAGCTCAGAAGTACATTTAGTAAATTTATTTTGACTTAAGCCAAACGCCTTTTCAAAAAATTAAAAAACTTTAGGGGCCCATATTTCGGGGGCCCGAGCTAATTTTTCAAAACCTATTGGCAGATTTACTCTACTAGTAGTCTACTTTCATTTCGCGGTGCAAGTGTTGAGGCTGGTGGCGACGACCCTAATTTTGTTGCACACTCTATTTTTCAATATTTAGTTTAAAGAAATTGTTGTTTTGCAAACAAAAAAGTTGTAAAATAATTAGAATTTTTGTACTGCGTCTATTGTTTTATCAAAAATACACAGATTAAATAAGGAGTTGCTCACAAACTTCATATATTTTCATGTTATTATTTTAAGACATATGACTACCGTTTAAATTAAAGAAAGAAACAAATATTTTCTGAAATTTATGCGATAGGTCCACAATATGTGTTGCTTTAAATACCAATATGTTTTAAGAAAATTCTACTAAACCAATCAATGAATAAGTTTTTTAAGTTAAATATAAACTAAGATATTTAAACATTATACATTGGAAAATGATACAATGGCCAAATGCTTCGTTTGTGGTGTATGCTTTATAAACGCAAATGGTGTGATTTTGTATATGAAATACCATTAAATGTAAATCTTTCCTTTGATGTTGATGTTTGAAGTCTATTTCTTTATATTATTGTTGTTCAAGAGTTGTAAATATTTAGTTATGGTTTCCTAGAAACATGTACTGTTTTTTTTTTTGATTGTACTGTTTTTTCATAACCAATGTACTGTTTTGCCGAATTCAAAATCTGCTGGGAAACTATCGATAGACTATCGATATTATCGATAGTCTTAAAATATCGATAGGAAAAATATAAGTATCGATATTTTTATTATTTAAAGAACAGATATTAAGACATCTAACAGCATACACAAACAGTTTTTTGCCTCAAATTTTTAGTTGCTATTGTTTATTCGTGCTGAATTACAGCAATGAATACAAACACAAGAATGGCAAGTGGTTTGGATTGCTTAGCAGTGCATTTCACTGCTAATAAAAGGCCTTTAAGTCAAAATTTTTACATGTTTATATAGGGACTGAAATGTCAAATATTTTTGTAATGTTGTAAAAAAATGCAATTGCAAGCATAGGACAAAATAATGAACGACCATTAGAGGATAAGTCCGCTAGATTGATTACCTTTTTGGGTTTAGAATTTAGAAAATTTTTTAAAGTTTCAATGAAGTATCTTATAGTCCCTGTTACTTAGGTTCCTTCAGAAAGGTACTTATCAATTTTTAAAAAACTGCCATCTAAAATAACATGCGTATATATATACGTCTCATACATTCAATGAAGTGATAAAAAAACAAAGTGTAGCTTTATAAAAAACTAATAAAAGTTTTCCTGCACAAGTACAAACATTCAGTCGATAGTAATATCGATAGTGAAATCTGAACTATCGATAAATATCGATAGTAGAAAATATCGATAGTATCCCAGCACTAACTTGCACTCGCATCGTCAGGAATTGCATCTATATTGTTTGAAGTCGTCTGCTTTGTGGAAACATGTAAGGAAGCTCAAATTGACTCTGAACATGCGGGTCGAGCTGCAAAACAATCAATCTCCGAACTCATCCGAAAACCATTTTAAAAAAAATATTTAGTTAAGTATGGGGTATATATATTTTGAATACCCCCTTTTTTGAATCCAAAATCTGTTTCGCGAAATTTTTTGTGGTTTCTGAGATATAAAGAATTCATTCAGGACATTGCATGTTGAATTTTATGTTTTGAGGTCAAATATTAACGATAATTAAAAAATACCAGTTGTAGAACCAAAAAGCTGAAGAAAGATATTAAATTTCCGGTATTTCCCATTTTGGTAATATTTTTTCCCCCCATTGTATATCAAAAATTGCAAAATGCAAAATGTTTTGTAAAAAAGTACCAAAAATAGTTACGATTTTCACCCCTTAAGCGTTCGAATTTCGAAAAAGTACCAAATTTGTATTCGTATTTTTTTAATAAGTTTCGAATGTGGCATAAACTTTATTTCTAGGTTTATTGGATCAAAAGATAGATGGGCTGACAAAAACGTACCAAAATTCAGGTTTTACCTGGTTTCACCCTAAAAGAGCCGAATTTAAAAAAAGTACCACACACCTGTCCACTTATTTTTCAAATAAGGTTTCCGAATTTTACCTTTTTTACCCCCTAAACATTCGAATTTTTAAAAATCCCGTCTTAGTGGATCAATTTGGGGAGAGATCCACCTCCGGTCCAAATTTCAAGTCTTTAGCTTCAGGCGTTTAGGCTGTACGCTTATGAATGAGTCAGTCACTCACGCAATAAGTATACGTATGCAGCACAAAAAGCCACTTTTTTAATTTTTTTTTAGAAAAGTGGCGTATGCGGCACAAAACAATATTTTTCATTTAAAA
The DNA here is from genome assembly GCA_930367215.1 of Pollenia angustigena. Classification (NCBI taxonomy): domain Eukaryota; kingdom Metazoa; phylum Arthropoda; class Insecta; order Diptera; family Polleniidae; genus Pollenia; species Pollenia angustigena. Next base: position 27,023,051 of record OV884059.1, read on the forward strand.
AAAAAATACTATTAAACTCTAACTTTATTCATGACAGTGTGCAAAAATTTACATTTTTCTTCAACACATATACCGGAAGCAGTGGTAAAAATATAAAAAAATTCTATCGGGTACATTTTGAGAAATCTTCATGTAAATCTTCTTTGTCGTTTTTCTCCACTCCGACTTTTTGGCATATGCGCCAAACCATTTCTGAGCTGACGATATACAGAAACAAAGCGAATTCCTCCCAGGTTATCTCGGTACTACAACAAGTACAACTCGTACAAATAGCACAAGCAATTTGTTTTTGTAAAATCATTGTACAATGTCAAAAGCAGAAATAAAACAAATCAGAAACAAATATAATAAACAAAACTTTGACATCCAACAATGATAAACTACAAAAAAAGTTATCAGACTTAAGAGCACCTGTAATAAATTCGCCTTGTACAGAAACGATAAAAACTTAATAAGGTATTTAGGGTATATGTACCTTGTTGGCCAAACTGCCGTCGACGACATTGTCGTCAACAATTTATGCACGACATGTCTTTTATCACTTAGGATTTCTGAAAGACAATTTTGAGGAAAATGTCGTGGACGAAAAAATACTCGACATTGTCTAGTGCACTGTCTTTTGAAGAAGTTAATAAACGACGACATGACCGACATTGTCTTTCAAGTTGTCTTTTGTTAAAACTTATCCTCGACAACATGACAGACATTTTATTGTAAGGTGTCCTCTATCAACAACTATACACGACAGTATGAGCGACAGTGTCTTGTAAGCTGTCCTGTATTAAAGTGTATGCACGACAACATGACCGACATTGTCTTGTAAGGTGTCCTTTATCAACTTCTAAGCACGACAATATGAGCGACATTGTCTTGTAAGCTGTCTTCTTAACAAACAAAAATAAGTTGTTCCCAATAAAAAATAAAAATAACTGTAAAATAACGATGATAATAAAAAAACAACCAAAGCAAAGTGAAGAAAATCAGTCAGTCAAGTCTGAGAACTCAAAGACTAAGGTATGATTTTAAAAACATATATGTACATATGTGCTATTGTATATTTTTTTATATTCATTGAGGTTTATAGGCGACATCGTGTAAGCTGTAACTCCTGCAACTTCATCGGCGTTGTCCTTTACGCAGTCGTTGACGTCAAAGTAGAATCCATTGTCGTCTATATAGTCATCAAAGACAATACAAACGACAATGCCTTTCATGTAATCATTAACGACTATATGGACGACAATGTCGTGCATGTAGTCATCAACGACAGGCTGAGCGAAATTGTCTTTCTTTGTGTCGTGCACGATTTACGTGACACTTGTTTGAAAATGTCATCGACGATTTGCATTAGTTGTCCCTTACGTGTCGTGCAGGAATTAACATTGTCGTGCACGATTCATCAATGATTCGTGCACGACATAGCCAACTGGTAATGCTGGGTACACACTATGCAACGCGTTTACGCAATCTAGTGAATTAAATTCATTTTCATTCTTTTCAGATTGCATCAACATCAAAATGCTTTGTTATTTTGAGATTGCATTGATGTAGATTGCACTGTGTGTACCCAGCATTAACTCTATTAAATTACTAATTTTAGGACAAAAGAAGAGATTTCCGAGCTTGTCAATTCGGTTGCGTGGTCGAAAAGTGAAGATGTGGTGATTTTCGACACATACATACATATTTCGATTTTGAAGCTGCATTTGGAACTGAAAATTTTGGAGATGACAAGCAAAAAGGCCATTTCCATGGTGAAAACGAAGTGATGGTAGTAACAGATGTTCAGAACAATGCGGCAGTCGATGTGAATGCTAGTTTACACTATCACGCAAGTCTTACGTATTCCATAACACTTTGTGAGATAGAAATCTAATGAGTTTTGTTGCGAATATCAAAAAATCTAAAGTAACATTACAGTTTGTAGTTACACTATCACACGTGAACATGCTTTTTTTAAAATGCAACCCTGATCCAATAAAAAGTATTATAATTAATACGATTTTCGTATGACGTGCTATATTCCCAATTTTTCATATTTGATAAATACACTGAAATTTGATAATATAATTGCATGTGCCCGTGCATAAAACTGAATTGGCAAATTGGATTTTTTTGTTGTTTTCTTACGAAGACAATAGAATGAAGCAGTTGGTTTTTTTAATTTTGTTTTTTCTTTTAACCCACTTACAACTACAATTCGAGCAGTTGGTTTTTTTAATTTTGTTTTTTCTTTTAACCCACTTACAACTACAATTCGAGTCGGAAAGAACTCAACCAATTGTAGTGGGATGTAAGAAAAGATAAACTCACTGTTTTTAATGTGTTATAAAGGAGTTTTGTTTGAGCTTTGATATTGTTACAAGTAAGACTTAAAGTGTTTATAATTCTTATTCGCTTTAGGGTTTTACTTTTTTAATATTTTTGGCTTTTCTAAAATCTTTAAAAAAGGTTTCCTGATGATCTGGCCTAAGCAACCAGTGAAATGCGCATAGAAGATAGCTTTCCCTTAACAATAAATTTCAGTGTATTTATCAAATATGAAAAATTGGGAGTTTAGCACGCCATACGAAAATCGTATTAATAATAAACTTTCTATACCCGAAAATAACTTTGATAAAAGTATTATTGCTTAGAAAAATTTAAAAAAACGATGAAGTCGTAAGTGCCGGTTCACACACGTCCAGTTTTACTAGTCTTGTGTTTTTAGGAGAGAGGGGAAAGGAAATGGCATTGTACTTTTCTCAGTACTATTAGCATTGCAAAAGTACTTAAGTCCTCCAATCACATTTTTAGTACAATTAAACAATTTGGAGATATCAGAAGAATTGCCACATTCGTCGGCGAAAGAGGAAATGATATTTCATAGAAAAATTTGACAAAAACATTGCGAAGAAAATGTCTTTATGTAAATATGTACTTATGAAGAACTTATGTAGAAATTTGTTAAAAAATTTCCTAATAATAATAATTTTATATTCCGTATTATCCCTGATTTCGGAAAGTTTTTAATTTAATTTTTTATGTTCTCGTATATATAAGTCTGAGTTCATACGGTTCATGTCTTATTGAGCCAATTTAGACTAGACTAATTTTTAGTTGGATTAACTTTTGTTCTTTCCAAACTATACTGGATTAATTATTCTGGCATAAAATTGTATACGTACACGCAGCTTTGTATGTGTTAGTATTTTTTGTTTATTTGACGTTTGGTGTTCGTTCGCTGTAACACCAGCTGTTTCATATTCATGTTTACACGACGGCGAACAACTAACGATTAAAATCGCTCTGCAAAAAAGAAAACCCTGAACCGGTTTTTTCATAAGTGTGTATGTATTGGTTTTGTTCTGCTAATGCGGGGTCAAGGCGAATTTATAACAGGTAAGTGCAACTCTACAACCAAGGCGATTTCAACAAGGTAAACTCAACTCGTCAGCCGTTCATCAGCTGTATCCACAAAAATCATGAAACGTCAAAATATTGTTTTGTTTTTATACTGAAATTTGACAACAAGTAAGAAAATTGCAAAAACAAAATACATGGAGTTAATTCGCCTTGCTTTGTAGTTGTAGAGTTGCACTTACCTTGTATAAATTCGCCTTGTCTACAACTACAAAACAAGGCGAATTAACTCCATGTATTTTGTTTTTGCAATTTTCTTACTTGTTGTCAAATTTCAGTATAAAAACAAAACAATATTTTGACGTTTCGCCATTTTTTTAATTCGCCGTGGATACAGCTGATGAACGGCTGACGAGTTGAGCTTACCTGGAGTAAATTCGCCTTGTGCGGGGTTGAAGCCATGGTGGAATAAACAGGTGGCAGCACTACGCAAGATGACGATTTTTTGCTCTTGCATTGTTTGTCTAGGTTAATGTCAAAGTTTTGTTTATGTTTACAAAAAGTCCACGTTTTGTGCTGTGATTGTTGTATATTATTAAAGTTTTTGATAATTTTAAATTAAAATAAATAAGATGTTGATAAAAATTGACTAAAAATTTATTTATTTCATCACGTTCGGCGGTACTCTTTGATTTTTGTTTAAAGTATTTTATGACTTAAACGGTGATATAATTTCCATTTTTGTTGTAATGTTGTATTTGTTGCCGTAACGATGCCACCTGCTTATTCCACCATGGTCACAAAGTATACAGAGATGAAAAAAGTGACGTATGAAAAATGCCTAAATCATTTGCGAGGGCAGCTTTCGAAGAAAGAGAAAGAAAACGTTTTTTGTTAGTGAAGTGACAATGCGTAAAAACAGGCCGCTACTATCTACACAAATTGCATAATCAAAACAAAGAACGCAAAAAGGGCAGCTTTCGAAGAAAAAGACAGAAGAAAACACAATATTTTCTGTCTCGTGACGCCTCTGTATACTCTGTGCCATGGTTGAAGCTGGATTAAAAATTATGCCAACCAAAAACAACTCTCTTCACCTCTTTCGCCTACAAACTGTCGTTTTCTGCCAAAACAATTAGTCTAGTCTAAATTGGCTCCACAAAGTATACAGAGATGAAAAAAGTGACGTATGAAAAATGCCTAAATCATTTGTGAGGGCAGCTTTCGAAGAAAGAGAAAGAAAACGTGTTTTGTTAGTGAAGTGACAATGCGTAAAAACAGGCCGCTACTATCTACACAAATTGCATAATCAAAACAAAAAACGCAAAAAGGGCAGCTTTCGAAGAAAAAGACAGAAAAAAACACTATATTTTCTGTCTCGTGACGCCTCTGTATACTCTGTGATTGGCTCATTGACAAGATTGCTACTTTATAGGCGAGAGGGACGAGGGGAAAAGAAATGAGTACACAGATGCATGTACTCATGGTGGAATAAGCAGGTGGCATCGTTACGGCAACAAATACAACACTACAAAAAAGATGGAAATTACATCACCGTTTAAGTCATAAAATACTTTAAACAAAAATCAAAGCGTCACCACAGAGTATACAGAGGCGTCACGAGACAGAAAATATTGTGTTTTTTTCTGTCTTTTTCTTCGAAAGCTGCCCTTTTTGCGTTTTTTGTTTTGATTATGCAATTTGTGTAGATAGTAGCGGCCTGTTTTTACGCATTGTCACTTCACTAACAAAAAACGTTTTCTTTCTCTTTCTTCGAAAGCTGCCCTAGCAAATGATCTAGGCATTTTTCATACGTCACTTTTTTCATCTCTGTATACTTTGTGGCGTCACTCGTAAATCTGCTCTAAGTGGAGAAGCAGCTCGCGCTTTTTGTCATTATTTCTTAAGGGCAAACAGGTCGTTTTTGTTTGTCTGCTTTTGTTGCGTTTTGCGGTGTCACCCCGCATTGGTTAGTGTTTCGGCGTCGTATAACTGTACCGAGTTACAGTTTTTGCGGTATCTGCATTAACTATATGCAATCGTTTTTAACCTCAATTTGAGGTTTTGTTTGGTGGAGAACCATTTGTAACTCATGTGACTGGTGGAGAACCAATATAACTCAGACGTTTTACTGGTGGAGTGCCAAGAAAGGAACTCAGAAGATTGCTGGTGGAGACCAATATACTCTGGAGCGGATTCTGGAAGCTCTCGCCTTCCTATTCGAAGGTTTAGGTCGAACGAGGACTTTGCGGTTGAGGCTCCTAAAATTTGTGTGATACCCTGGTAATATAACTATGATTAGTTCGCCAAAAAAATTTTAGTTTTAAGAAAGCCAAAAAAAAAAAAAAATCAAAGCGTACCGCTGAACGTGATGAAATAAATAAATTTTTAGCCAATTTTTGTTTAATTATGGTCAATACATTATTTATTTTAATATAAAATTATCAACAACTTTAATAAAATACAATAATCACAGCACAAAACGTGGACTTTTTGTAAACATAAACAAAACTTTGACATAAACCTAGACAAACAATGCAGGAGCAAAAAATCGTCATCTGGTGTAGTGCTGCCACCTGTTTATTCCACCATGCTTGTACTGTCTTTACGTTTTGCTTTTTCATTCGTTGTTTAATTTTGTTCAAGGTATTTTTATAACAGGTAGTCTCGGAAAGCCAGCTGGTTATTTTTTATTTGCTTGTTTTGTGATACAAACTGTCAAATGTTGTATAGTAAACGAGTAAACAAGTTTTTTGTCTTTATCTTTTGTCTTTTTTGTCTCTTTTCAACCCCTTTGCTGTTTGACAGTTCGTATCACAATAAAAAGCCCTGTTGTTTGTTTTATTGTACAATTGTTGCAATCTCGCGGCTACCTGGTATAAATATACCTTGATTTTGTTATTGTTTTCAATATCAAAAAAGCACATGTCGTCAACATGAAATGAATCATTTAAACGCCAATTCATGTTCAAAGAAGAAAAAGGAAGAATCTTGTCAATAAGACAAGAGCCGTATGAACACAGACTAAAGGGCATAATAAACCTCACAAATGGCTTGGCAAACATGTCAAAATTTTACGTTTGTACAAACATTTTGTGTTGCTAATTGGGGTGTTTGCTGTTTGGACAAACATTTAAAGCAATGTTTGCAGAAATATTAAAAATTTTTAATATTTGGCAGACATGTTGGATATTTGTCAAACTTTTTGTGGCGTCTAATGCTAAATGTATTCAATTCAATTAATTTTTAATACTAAATTAAAATTTTTTAGTAGTATTGCTTGCCACAAAACAGCTTGTTGTTTAAAAACTGTTTACTTTAAATTATTTTATAATTTCTTCTCCGTTTTAAGCTAAAAGCAACAAAATTGCCGCAGCACTATTGGCATCTGCATTCATTGAAAACAAAACAAAAATGAAAATTAATGTTTGAACGGAAAATATTTGTGTTGTTTATTGGCACACCCCAAACGGAAATAATGTGTGTGTTTGCCAAGCATTTTGTGTGGTTTATTATGCCCTTAAGCACAACAAAATCTTTGAAGTACTTAAATACTTCTATACGTTTGGTCATCGGTTGAATTAAAAATCAAAAATTTGATTTAAACTTATAACGTATTTTTACCCTAGTCGACTATCAACTCCAAAAAAATATGAGCTACAATGCATCCTCTTAATTTTGTTATTTTATTAATAAAACTAGCAAAAATATTTTTCGATTTTAGTACAATTAGGGTCAAAAAAGTTCAAATTTTTCTAAATTAAGTACATTTTGAAAACGACAATAATCATCCCTGGTGTTGCATTATATTCAAAAGTCCACCACTAGTAAGGGTATACTAAAGTTGTCATTCCGTATGGAACTTTTTTAATATACTTTATAATTGGCTGTGTGTATATCATATAAGTAGGGGGCACAATATACTGGATAAAATCAAAAGTCTTTTGATTTATATTGCGCAAAAATAAATATTATTTAATATGTTGACAACATTGTACAATACGCAGATGTGTGCATTGGCGCCATATATTAATTTTTCATTATATTGCCCTCGTAGAATAATGTGAAGCAAATCGACAAATACAAAGACTATTAAATACTTAATAATATGGCAAACATTTACGTGTTATTCAGTTGTAAAACGATCCATGGCAAACCTCTCCCTAATTTAATGACAGGTGTTAAAAAACATTCTCGGCCATTGAGTAATTCCAAGTCGATTTAGCCATGTCCTTTTGTATGTCCGTCTCTTAAAATAAATTAACAATATTACCGTAAAATTTGTTCTAGTTATCGTAAACAATGTGGGATTGAAATTAAGCTAAATCGGTTCAGTTAGATAAGAGTTATAAAAACAAACGTTTTACCACCTTAAAAAATTTATAATTTTGTTACAAAAACTAACATAAATGGTAACGAAACGCATGGATTTATATAAGATTTTGTACATTCACTTTCCATAGCTAGAAATCCAACTACTTAATTTATTATAAGCCCAATATAAAGCCCACTCTCGTCGGAAAAGACTTAAGTACGCCTAAAACCATAACATATAGTGCTATTGTAGTAAAATTTGGTTTTTCGGTGCTTCGTAACACAAAAAAATACTCAACCAAATTTTGCAAAGATATGTTCACAATTTATTATAGATACCATATAAAACCCACTCTCTGAAAACACTTAAGTAGGTCTAAAACCGTAACACACTGCTATTGTAGTAAAGTTTGGGTTGTCATAATTTTATAAGGCAAAAAATCATACTGTGAAGATCGGTGCATAAATAACTATGGTTCTATATAAAGACCACTATGTGAAAGCATTTAAATACGCCTAAAATTGTGGTACAATTTGGTCCAATGTACTTTTTTATGGTCAGATTTGTGCAAATTTGTGATAATCGGTCCATAATTTACCATATGTCCAATATTAAACCATTTTCTAAAAATCACTTTCAAACATGGTTTAGGTTAGGTTAGGTTGAAACCAAAAACTGTCAAACAAAAAAACGAAAACTTGTGTGCAACTTTCCACTTTTTGAGTTGGTTTGACAGCGTCTGTTTGAATTTATGGGTCTTAGTACCACAAATCACTCTACAGAATTTTGTGATAATTAATTAATAATGAACCATGTTTCCCATTTAATTCCCCTCCCGAAAATCATTTAATACGGACAAAACTGTTAAGAATCATGATGTTTTATTCAAATTAGTTCAAATAAAGTTTTATATTACTAGAAATAAGAGCATACAACTTTTCGGCCAATAATTTAACATATACAAACCGCAACCAATTATAATACTGACGACAGTTTTTATAAAGATTGGTAGTATTTTTAAGATCTCATATAGAACCCAATCCTAAAATATTCTAACTGTCGGTGGAGCGTATTAATGATTCGGCATGGCCGAATAAAGCACTCTAACTTGTTTTTTGTACATTTTGACACTTGTTATCAGCACTATGGCAAATGTCAAAAAAAAAACCGCTTGCAAAAAACAGAAATGCAAACAAAATAAAAACAAAAATTAACTAAACGGAAAAGAAGAATGACCGAAGAAAAGCAAATACATCAAAAAGAATAAAAAGACAGCAACAGCAAAGTATATTTTTGCAAAAGTGAGGAAGGAATTTTTTCTTTTTGTTACTTATTATTTTTTTTAACAAAATTTTACTTATTGCGTTGAACTGAAAACAAAAACGATTTACTAAAAATTATTTTAATTATTTTACAACGATCAAGAAATACCTATTTGCTTTACAAATTTGAATATAATTAAGGGTAAGTATAAGTAATTAACACAAATTTAATAACTTTTATGTGTTTAGCTCATAACTAGTTGAGTATTTTTTTGGGTTCAAATTGCTGTTTTAAATTTATTTAATCAAGATTAAAATTAAAAAAGAACAAGAAACTTAGATAAGCCTTAATTTTTAATAAAAAAATTAAAGAAAAATTACCTACTTATGTACGTATGTATGTATGCATATGCATATGAATATTTCATTAATTTATTGTATGTACAAACCTACGTATTTCTTTTTTTTTTTACTAATTAGCGACAAAAATAAGGAAATTAGGAGAAAATTGAGTCATTTTTCAAAACCACACAAAAAAAAAAAAACAAGAAAAACATCTGTGCAATAACAACAAAAGTATTTTTACTTAATTTTTGCACATATTTACGTATGTAGTTATGGGAACATACACACATACATATCTATTTACTATGTAGGTACATTGGGATGGAAGCATTTTTTACGGGGCACCAAAAAAAAAAAGGTATGTCACCGGATTCAGAATTAAAATTTAAGGGGACTGAGGACCACAGATCCCTCTGGATCCAAACGATCACTCCGCTTGTGGGGTAATTTTAAACTTAGTTTACCGTAGTCTGAAACTCGGATTTTCGCGGCGGATTGTATATGTTTTGTATGTACATATTCATAAAGATTTGCTTTATGTCTTATAAACCTCTTATAAAAATGCGTAATCATAAACGAACAATAACAGCTTTTTAACTATTAACTATCAAAATGATTTCAACCAAATTGATTTTATTCTTTGATTTCAAAATGATTTCATATTTGTGATTGCAATAATTTTTAAATCATTCTTTTTAGAAATCATTGAATGCAATAAAATTTTAATAGAAATCGTGTGATTGCAATCACCACTATAGTGAAATAACAACGAAATATTAAAAAATTAAACTCTAGCGATACAACATACATAACTACATAGATGTTAAGAAGATAAGATTCGGCATATCAGAATAAGTACTCTTACTTCTTTTCGTCATCTTTAATATCTGACATTTTGATCACGATTACTTTTGATTTAATTTATGTATTTAGCTAATGAACAATTAAATATGAACAATTTATTTATTAGCGATTGAAATCAAACGTTTAATATGTAGTACTATACGAAACACGAAATTTATGGAATAGATCCAATATCACAAATGATAATTCATAGAATATGAAAATGTACCTGTACACTTACTTCAGTAAACTTCAATGGCGTGGTTAATACATAGTAATAAAAAGAACAACAAGTGTATTTATAAGAATATTTCAGGAATGGATGTCTTATGAAATCTGTAAGATATCTTAACCAATCTTTATACAAACTTACCTCACAGTATTATAATTCGTTGCAGGTTTAGCCGTTTTAAAGTCTATTCCTAAAAGAAGGTTTAAAATAAATTTGATATAATTTAAATAAAAAGTGATTTGATTTCATTTGGATTGCAATTACTGGATTTTAATGCAATTAAAGTATTGAATCAAATTTCTTTGCATTCAATTAATGTATAAATTGATTTAAAAAAAATTTATTGGATTCCAAATCGGAAATATGATTGTATGATGTCAATTTAAAATCATACAATCAATTTTTTTATTTTGAATGCAATAAAAAATTAGGAATCATTGCAATTAAATTGATTGCAATCATTTACAACTCTGATCAATACATAAGTATGTATGTACTATATGTATGCATGTTTTTTGGTTTTGTGGAAACATTTTGTATTGTGCAACGCAGAAAAAGTGATAATTTATTTTCATTCATGTTAATTTCTATGTACCTATGTATGTGCTTCTACAAGTGTATTCCTACAATGCAAAAACAAAAATTAGAGTAAAGTAAACAGGTCACCTTGATTCTTGGGGGATAAAGGTCATTAGATTTAGTTTAATAAGCAAATATCTATGTATGTAATATTTTTAGAATTGTTTAAATAACTTCAAAATGTATTAATATTTCAAATTTTCTTTACAGACTATACTACAGACATTTGATTAAAGATGTTAAAGCTAAAAAGTATAATAAACATATGCAACGCTACTGCATTGCGGTAAGTAAATGGAAAAATAAACAAAAATGATTATAACAAGAGAAAGATTAAAAAAAAAAAGGTTTGGGAACAATAAGGGAATTCACATGGTGTACTACTATTGTGTTGTATACAATATTGTATGTGCTAAAACTATACCACCGTTGTTAATATTTTGTTGGTATTCTTCATATTAATATCTATGTATATTTTACTGCAATGCAACCTGAACTTATCTGTTGTTCATGCCCTGCAAATAATAGGACCAGTTCAAACACGCGTGTAAAAAGTAGCCCACAAGGGACCAGGACTAGTCCAAAAGTAACCCAAACGTATGGGAAAAACATGGTCTATTTAACATTACGATGTCCTAGGGCAGACCATATAACCCACCTTTGGACTACTAAGGAGTAGTTGTAAAACTACTCCATGGTATACTCATGAGGATTAGTTTTGAAGTCGTTTGAAAACGAAAGCATGTCGTTAAAAAACGAAGACATGTCGTCTCACTACAAACACTTTTTAACAATGACATGCTCATGGTAATGGCTTGCATTACACCGGACCAGTCCATTGAGTAGTCCATTTTATCAAAATGGATCAGGTGGTCCAATTTTATTTGCAGGGTGTGTAGTATATTCAGGGTAAGCTGGTTTTTGTTAACTGTTTTTGTATTTTTTATTTTTTTGCAAACTTCTACATACAACATTTATTTTGGTAAACAAAAAAAGGAAATTTTTTGTGCACAAAAAAAAATGAAAAAATAAAATTAACTGCTTTTGCAGAAAAACCGAAAGTGTGTTAGAAAAAAAATCCTAACAGGAAGTGGTCTGTGGCAGAAGAAAACGCTCTAAAAAGCATTCAAATTATAAAATATTTAGAGACCAAGTGCACAATCATATTATAGGCACTTGGCGGCGAAAAAGAGTGTTGCGGTTAAGTGGACTCTTGTTCGCTCCAAAGTTCGGAACATGCGTGTGACTTCCTTGCAAATAATAGGACCAGTCCAAACACGCGTGTAAAGAGTATTCCACAAGGGACCAGGACTAGTCCAAAACTAACCGAAACGTATGGAAAAAACTGGTCTATTTAACATTACGATGTCCTAGGAGAGGACCATATAACCCACCTTTGGACCACTAAGGAGTAGTTTTAAAACTACTCCATGGTAAACTCAAGAGGATTAGTTTTGAAGTCGTTTAAAAACGAAAGCATGTCGTTAAAAAACGAAGACATGTCGTCTCACTGCAAACACTTTTTAACAATGACATGGTCCATGCTTGCATTACATCGGACCAGTCCATGGAGTAGTCCATTTTATCAAAATGGATCAGGTGGTCCAATTCTCTTGGAATGGCTCAACAGTCGCTGGCAGTATGGATGGGGAAGTCGGATGCAAACATTACACACAAAACCGTAAAAATTTTACTATATTCGCTTCATGCCGTAATTTTTTAATATTTCTATTTTTGCTCAGACGTTGATTTGCCGTTTTTATGACTTATGATTTAGGAAATACAACACGCTGCTCACTTATCGATGGCTTAATATAAAAAAGGCCTAACTGGTTTTTTTTGTTTGTTTACAGGGGAAGAAAAAAAAAACTTTATAAAATCCGTAAAACTTTAGATAAAAAAGTTATAATTCAATTTTTAATAAAAATATTCAACAATTGTTGTACTACAGCCCCTTAAAAATTTTAAATCAAGATACATATGTACATCAGTAGGGATGAGATTTTCCTGCACTAAAAAATCGAAAATATGCGCATAAGATATGCACTAAAAACTTTAAAATATGCATTAAAAAAATTAAATATATGCACTTATAACTTGAACATTTTCAATAAATTTAATTTAATTTAAAAAATCAAAAGTAAACCTGCTCGGACGCAAAAAACATTTGTACATAGAAAATAATCTCTCAACGTCAACCGAAGTTATAGGAGCATACTTAGAGGATGCCAATTCATTTAGAGAATATATATTTTCTAATTCAGACCCCACGTTTAATTCCAGATCTAAAATAGTTGAAATTTGTTTTACCTATATTTTTTTTACAAAACTTTTGGGATTTTTTTTAATTTGTTGGGATATTTATTTTTCCTTCCACATTGTTTATTTTACTTGCCCTATGAATCAATATTATCGAATAATTTTCTAATTTCCGCTGCAACTCGGTGTAACTCATGTGCCAAGCAAGTTACATGTGACAGCTTTGGGAAAAATCTTTTAAGCCCATTGACAGCCTTAGCCATATAAGCAGCTACATTGGTTAAAAATAGAAGCCCTTTTGTTGAAATCTTGAAAATATTGTATTTTACGCGGAGCTCCAAAAAAAATTATTTATTGATTTAAACATTTTTTTTTGAAATTTTTTTTTGTTTACATGGAAATTTTTTGAAGAATTTTTTTTTTAAATATGTAAATTAAAAAAAATATATCACTTAAAAATGTTAAAATATGCAAAAATATGCATTTAAAACCAAAATATGCAAAAAAATGCATTTTAACCAAAATATGCAACAATATGCAAAAACAAATCGATGCCATTTTAACGCAAACTTAATGATTCGGAAAGATAATTGGTCGACATCGATCTCAGACTATCGACAAAAAACATGCATTTGCATGAAAATCGCATCCCTATTCATCAGGCATTAGCTACCAGAATAAACAAAAAAAAAAAAAAAACCAAATTTGGTATAATTGAAACTTTATTGGAACACTGGTACAATTCATACAATTGATTACTTTTCTAATCAATAATACAATTTCTAATAACATATCTCCCATTACTAGAACTACTAAAAATTTAATTATTGTTAATTTATGTTCATGATGTTATGCTAACATATTAAGCACATACATACATAAGTATGTGCATTCGTTTCCCTGTAGAAAGACCAAATCGCCACTTTTGTCGATTGTTTTGGTGACCCTATCAACCAAGCATCTACGTTTTTGTCAATAGTGGAGAGGTTATTATGCGTTTGTGCTGATGTGTGAACATTAAAAAAATATAAATATTATACCGATTGACTCGGAATCCCTTACTGAGTCGATTTAACTATGTCCCTCCATCCAGCTGGTTGTCTATCCATGTAACCTTGTGCGCCAAGTACAGTTCGCAATCTTTACGGTAAATCGGTGAAATTTTGCACATTGGTTTCAATTTTTAAGGACAAACTCTACGGAATCGGTCCATAATTTCACATGGCCCCCATACAAACTTCTTTCCGGAACAATGTTTGTGCCTTTAAATTACGTATTACCAGATTATTTTATTGCAATCTAAATCATCTTACCAAATTTTTATGGAATCGGCCCATATTTGACGATAGCTCCCATACAAATACTACTCCCCAAATAGCTTTTAATGCCACAACTTTCGTATAAATTTTGGCATTGATTTAAAAATTGGCGACGATAACTTTTGTTATAGCAGCTATGTCATATTGAAATGTTGTGCTGGTAGGTCCAAAATTTACCATAGTTCCCATATAAGCCCCCTTCCTAAAATCACTTAAAGGCAAATCTCATATAGATGAAGATATCTAAAAAATATTTGGCACAATGAACTTTCACATGAATCTTAAGCTTTTAACATGATTTTGTTCTGGCGGGTTCATGATTGCCCATGGGCCCCAAATAGGGGACCAAAAATTTGTCTTTATATACCGTGGTGCAGGGTATTGAGTGTTCGGGCTTGACCGACTTTACTTTCTTGTTTTGTTTTTGTTATTCAGGGCTGTCAGATATTGCGATTTCTCGCCAAACGTGGCGATTTTCAAATGTGTTTGGCGATGAAATTTTCCATTTGGCGACTGGCGACTTTTTTTTTTTGGCGAATTTTGATATACATAACTGGCGATTTACTTGGCTATTTTTACCATTTCTATTATTTCAGCAATTTTTTTTAACATTTTGTCTTTTTTTGTTATCATTGCTTATTTAAAAAAAACTGGCAACTTTTTTCACATGATTTTTGTTTTGTTATCATTTAAAGTGAATTTAATTTTCAGTCAATATTTAATTCTAATAGTATGTATGCAGGTCCATAGTCCAATTCGTAGGTCTGCTCGAAACGCCTGCTGATTATTAGAAGAGTTGTGTTTTTTACGTGCAATTTTTTTTTGTAGCAAATTGTTTTTGACATTTCTAACATTTTTTACACAAACAAAATGTTGTTGTTTTTCCTACTGTTGGATTGTTGTAGACGCGCTAATTGGGCCATGTGCAGGTCAAAACATCAGTAATGAAATCGACGAGGCAGAAGTGTACGATCCTATAGACTTTTTTGTTTTTTTAACTGAAGATATGATCTCCATTTTATGTTAAAAAAAAAAATAGAAGGAAGTAAACAAACTTTACTTTCGGCGACTTTTTTGTATTATTTCTCAGTTTTTGGCGATTTTTGACTGAAATATTATAATAGCTTTTTTTTAATTAAAAAAAAAATCTAACGAAAACTGAACAAAAATGACGGTTGGCGATTTTTGGCGATTTCTGACATCCGTTTTGGCGATGGAGCTCAAAAAAATCTGACAACCCTGTTGTTATTATTGAATTAAAATGTGTTATGAGACGGTACAATTCAAGGCGAATTAATTACAGGTGGTGTCGAAACGTCATCTGAGTTTGACATTTCGAGCTGTTTTGTTTTCATTTGTTAGTGTTTTGCTAAAGGAGCATATAGACGACATGTTTTTGTCATCTGACATGTCAAATTTCCCACTGCAAAACACATACATGTCGTGTGTTACCTTTTTAACTTTGCTTCTGTAAAAGTCAGACGCAAAGTCATCTGACAAGATTTCAATTAGAGCGTGCTCTATTTTCTTCTGACAAACCATCTGACATCAGAAATCTATGCCGGGAAGAAACTGGCAGCGGCGTCAACTATTGACGACATCATTAGCCGGCTGAAGTTAATATTTTACAATACCAAGATATGTATGCTCATCTCACCATTGAATAGAATTTATGTAAATATATACATAAAAACCGTTTAATTATAAAATTCTAAATTATTATCTTTAAAATAAAAGAAAAAATTTTAAGATGGCTAAATTATTTTACGGCGCAAATAAATATTTTCGTAGCGGCAGCAAGCTATTTTGAAACCGAGAACTACTTCGGTTTCTGCAATAACAATGCGAAAAAAACAGAGACAATGTCAGAAGCAAATTACATGTACGTTCGTGACCGAATATTATAAACCTTATGTAAAACAGCAATTTTTACAGACATGAACAATTACATGTGACTTGAAAATTTGACATGTCAGATGACAAATACATGTCGTGTACGGGCGCCTTAAGAATAAGAGCTATAAACACTAACAATGCAGTGCAAAAACCTTATGTTGTTTCTGTTGTTTTTGGATTGTTGTAGTTCCGACACCACCTGTAGTTGAATTCGCCTTGGTACAATTTAAGAATTTCCAGATCCCAACAGTGATACAGTGTAGCCACCTATGATAATTTACTTTTAAAAATGTTTTTAACCCTAGTTCTGGCACCAATCTTTTTCTACGAATTTGGCACTATTTGCATTTGTAAGTGCCGGTTCACACACGTCAAGTTTGACTCGTCAAGTCTTGAGCTTTTAGGAGAGAAGGGAAAAGAGGATGCCATATCTTTTCCTCTCTCTCCTAAAAACTCAAGACTTGACGAGTTAAACTTGACGTGTGTGAACCGGCACTAAAAACGTTTAATTTCAATTATTGAATATACATACGTATGTACATATTTGAAGCTTTTTTTATGCATAAATCTTATAATTGACTTGTATTTTAAAGAAACTAAAGAATTGATATGAACTTAAAGTGAAAAAATTATATGGTTCTATTCTTGTATTAAATACCTACTTTTCTTTTTTTAGTTCGATTTCTACTACTGCTTCTTTAAATGAATCGGATTCGTGGTTTTCCAAATTATTAGTACGTAAAATTGAACCCACTAAAGAGCCCCATAGTCGTATGCTCAGTGATAAAGAAATTATTTATGCTTTGCACACACACAATGTAAGACCCGATTCAATGGCTGAATATTTAAATAACTAGTAAGTTTCCTTTTTTTTTTAAATAATATAACTTATTGTTTCAATCGAAATTTGTATTTTGTTCTAATTTTTACATTGAAATTTGTATGGAAAATGTTTGGAAATCTAAGTTTTTTTTATACAAAATTCTATGTGAAAAAATTTAATATTGAAATTTGCTAAACAAAATGGGAAAAGGAGAGACAAAACTCCCAGGGAATTTTTTTTATTCATAATTTCAACCCTTTAATAAAAATTTTAAAACTAAATTTCTAGCAAAACTACCGTACAGTTAATAAAAGATAAAAAAGCTAACTTATCATGTGATTTGATGGCCTCTTGGACCGTTCATGTTGGTGATATGGACCAATGTTTGCATTTATGGAAATATACTGGGGGTTTTGAAAAAATTGATATAGCCAAAGAAGATTTGTGGCATGATAATGTAAGTACTATTTTTATGTTATACACAAAATTAAAGTAGATATTTAATAAATGTATTTTCTTAGGAATACATGAGCCTTATGAAAGAGCGTTCCAAATTTTTAAGATCGCGTCACTTGCAATATCTATTGGCCTTTAGTTATTGGCCACAAATGGAAATGCGTACTGGCAAGAATATCTATGAAATGCGGTAAGATTTTGTATTTTTGATTAAAAAAAAAACTCGGGGCAAAAAAACATGTAAAATCAATTAAAATGGATAATCATTCAGGAAAGCAAATTTCGATCTACCAAATGTTAGAATACAATTTGGTTTAAGGATTGATGTTTGACTATTGACGTTAGCAGTCGTCGATGGCTGCGAGTGTAAGACGGCAAATCCATCTGAGGAGATCGAGTGGTTGCGATCGAAACATGTCATGGTAACCTTCCGGCCGGGGCTCGAGCCCCAGCCACGTCAAGAATGAAAGATTATCAATAACAATTTTAATTAATTTTCATGTTGTAAAATTCCTTTCTTCATAAAAAAATAATTTAATGAAAAATTAAATTTCATGAACTTAAGCCTAATTAAAAATATTAAAAATTTGGATTAAAAACCATAAATAGTTCAACAAAATAACCACAATACTAATTATTTACTTTTTTTTATAAAATATATTTTTATTTAAAGATCTTATCGCTTAAAACCTGGCACTATGATTGAATGGGGAAATAACTGGGCTCGTGCCATTAATTTCCGTAAAAATAATAATGAAGCTTTTGCTGGTTTCTTTTCACAAATCGGTCGTTTATATAATGTTCATCATATTTGGTGTAAGTATTTTCTTACAATTATAAATTAAATTAAAAATATTAATTTATTGAATTAAAAATATTTATAAACTAAAACAAAAAATTTATTTAAAATTTGAAGGCTACAAATCTTTGGCTGAACGCAAAGAAACCCGTGAAGCATCTTGGCGTTCTCCCGGCTGGGATGAATGTGTCGCTTATACTGTGCCATTAATTAGAGAAATGCACTGCCGCGTACTGGCTCCTACTGAATTTTCACCTACTCAATAATTTTTTTCTTTCGTTTTCTTTTTTAAAATATTTTTTGTGGATAATTTTAATCTTTATAGTAAGAAATCATTGAAAAACTTTTGCAGTTTTTTAAAGTGATAGCTTCAACGAAACGCACATGTTTTTTATATTGATTTTTTTTTTGTGGAAAATGTTTTAATAGTTTGCCTACAACATATAAATATAAAAATTGTTATATAGTATAAATAATGAAAAATTATTATTGTTAAACAAATAATTGGCTTTAAACAACAAACTTTGTTAATTTCTAAGAGTAAAATTTAATAAACATATCGCACTTGTTCAACAATACTGTATTAACTCAATTTCAGTAGAAGCAAAACAATTTTTAATTTTACATTTAAGGCATATGAAAAATAATTTTTAAGCCAACCGTTTCATTAACAAAAAGGAGACAAAATGGCACAACATGTTTAAAGCGGTTCGATATGAATATAACGTATTGATTTTTTCCAAAAGTTAAAAAATAAAAATTTTGAGTTAATACAGTATTGTTAAACAAGTGCGATATAATGATAAACTGTTGAACAGCATTTATTAAAATATAAAAAATCTTTTTTTACAAAAAAAAAAAAAAAAAAAAAAATTGCGTTTTATTGGAAATTAAAACATAATTTAAACAGTGGATCAAAAACGACTTCAGACAAACTTAAAAGTTGCAAAAATTTTGAAAAATTTCATTCATCCTTATTCTACAGCGTCGATAAACCAGGTCAAGGCGAATTTATAAAGGTGGCCGTATCATGAGATAGAGTTATGCTAGCTATCCCTTTTTATTGAAAAATACTATGTATTTTGTTTTTGTAAAAAGTTAGAATGAATGTCAAAAATATTTGTAGAAAATATAAAAAAGGATTTTTTTTTTGTCAATTGCAAATTAATTGTGGCTCCACTCATTCCTTACGCATTTTTAATTTCTTGTGCTTATATTTTTCCTTGACATTCAGTATACACACAAAAAAATAAACAATAAACAGATGACTGGAAAATGTCACCTTTATGAATTCGCCTTGAACTAGGTAAAATAAAACTTTAGATGCAGTCTACAACTGACATGAAATGCTTTACTTTAACACTAATATGATGTTAGTGTTAACTATAGACTCATCATGTTAGAAGTTTTCTCATGTTATAACACGGTTGTTAATTCAAATGTTTTGACAACGCTTTTATAACTTCAAGTTATAACAGCAAATCATGTCAGTTGTAGACGGGCAATTAGTCTGTGTTCATACGGCGCATGTCTTATTGACAAGATTGCTACTTTATAGGCGAGAGGGACGAGGGGAAAAGAAACGAGTACACAGATGCATGTACTGTCTTTACGTTTTGCTTTTTCATTCGTTGTTTAATTTTGTTATTGTTTTCAATATCAAAAAAGTACATGTCGTCAACATGACATGAATCATTTAAACGACAACTCATGTTCAAAGCAGAAAAAGGAAGAATCTTGTCAATAAGACATGATCCGTATGAACTCAGACTTA
Organism: Pollenia angustigena; assembly: GCA_930367215.1. Taxonomy (NCBI): domain Eukaryota; kingdom Metazoa; phylum Arthropoda; class Insecta; order Diptera; family Polleniidae; genus Pollenia; species Pollenia angustigena. The sequence goes on from OV884059.1 coordinate 27,043,295, forward strand.
GTTTTATCAAGACAACAATCCAAAACAAAAGACACATTTAGAAACCATTTAAAATAGCATTCAATTTCTGACAGAAACGATCTCGTGAAAGCGATAAAGGACGAATGTGAAAATTGAAATAATAAAAAAATTTTTTGAAATTTTTGCAACAAATTGAATATGTCAAAATGTTCAGTCTTTTTCAAAGTTCTTAAGATATTTTAATTTCTAAGATAATTTTTCCAACATGGAAATTACCTTAATTTATAGTTATGTAATCCTACCCTTGCGCTTAGTTAATTTTATACATATCATATATGTACATATATTTATTTCACCTATGGACTACTTTTTTGTATAGAAATGTTGAAAAAAAAATGTTTTTTGTGATACGAACTGTCAAATAGCAAAGGGGTTGATAAGAGACAAAAAAGACAAAAGCTAAAGACAAAAAACTTGTTTACTATACAACATTTGAAGTTTGTATCACAAAACAAGCAATTAAAAAATAAACAGCTGGCTTTCCGAGACTAGCTGCTATAAATATACCTTGATGTCAGTGTTTAGTATAGATTAATTGTTAGAGGTGTCAAATTCCCAATTGCTTCTTTGGGGATGTGTTCCCTCAAATGCAATCCTGTATTTGTCTTAACATAATTAAATAATAGTTGGCAACGCCTATTAATTTTTTTCTATATTTCACTTGTCATTCTATTTTATTCATAAAAATAATTTTTCCTATTGAAAAGTAAAGTGTACAGGAGGAGTTATTGAATTTTTGATTTTTTTAATGGAGAAATTTACAAATTATTTTTAACTTTTATAGAAAAACAAAGTTATGAGAGTGATTTTTACAATGATGATAAGAAAAAAAGTAAAAGTTTTCTATAAAACCTAAAAAGAATTGATTAAAAAAGTATTATAGTTTTTTTTCGTATGGTCTTATACAAAGAAAAAGAAGAAGACCAACGAACAACGACAAAGAAAAATCTAAGAAAAAAATACTGGAGAAGAGGACCGCCACCATTTGGCGATATCTCATGTGTATTTAAAGTTTAGTTTTTTCGTTCTTTCGCCTCTTCTATCTAACCTTTTCAAGAAAAAAAGTGAAAAAACATACATAGAAAGTGTTTAAAGTTATTTTATTATATAAATAAAAAAAGTGAAAATTCCGAAATAAATTAAAACACCGCCTTAAAAGTGGCTGGTAATTTGTAACAAAAAAATCATTTTACCCGCACACACTTGCACTTAAACATTGGCAGACGCAAAAGATGGATACTATTACCACCAAATTGCAATTGCTGGAAGAACGTTTACAGGCTGAAAATGAATCCAAAAAACCAGAATTGCCACTTAATAGGCCAAATACCTTAGGACGTCCTCAATTAACGGGCCGTAAGTTATAATTTCTTAAAAATATTAAATGATAACGAAAATTTATTTTTGCATCAAAAAAAATGTTAGTCGAAGATTTTAGTAGGAGGAAGAAAGGGTGTTGTTATGTTGCTTATACTCTTCTTCCGCCTCATATTTCTTTTTTAACGTTTTAATTACTTCCACCACTTTTTGTTGCTTCTTTTTACGTTTTATTTGCTACTACTACCACCACCACCCACCCTGTACAAACTAAATAATTTTTTGCAAAACAAAAGAATAAGTAAATAAACACAAAAACAACAAAATCAGACTCCCAATTTTTGTTTTGTTTGCTTAGTATTGAACTTTTCTTTTTAATAAGCTGTATGTTTTGTTTTCTTTTTTTGTCGTCACTGTTATTGCTTAAAAACGATTTCAATCAATCCCCCAACCAGCCTATTGGAATTTTTGTTTTAAGTTTTTAGTGGTATTTCCGGAGTTTGTTTTTTTTTTAAAACAAAATTATTTTGCTGTTTTGTTGGCAGAAGCTGGGAAATGAAAAAAAAAAATATGAATGAAATAAATATGGACGGAATCTTATGTAGGAATAACAATAAATAATTAAAATTAGAATACCTATCTAACAAAAAAAAAAAAAAAAAAAAAAAAAAACAGAAACTTGCAGCCTGATAGAACGAAAATTCAACTAAGCTGAGCCGCCTAAAGATTTTTCATGATTTTCAAAGTAATTTTTAAGAAATCTTGAAATTTAACTTTGGGAAAGAAAAAAAATAAAATTCTCTTCTGAGAAAAATAACAGCAATTTTTTGTCGTCTTTAAATTTAGATTTTGGGCCCATTTTACTTAAAAAACAACAACAAATGATTGTAGTATAATGCAGGGCGTAGAGAAAAGAGAAAAGTGAAGAAGAAAACAAATAACAAATAGAAAGAATTAAGGAAGTTAGTAGGTACTACGTAAAACACTTACCCCCTCTACAGTCCCTTCAACAGAAACAGCCGTCCTATTTCCCTGACGTAGGTTACATCCAGCGATACACCATTTCTGTCTGAGACCCTGCATCCTAGGACAGTGGTACAGTACAGTACAAGCTCAATCGTATCAAGCTCCTCAGAATCATCTCATAATCTGCAGAAGTCCGGTATAGTATTGTCCCATTTATCCGTAAAAGCAATAACAGAACAATGACCCGTCAAATACCCTATAAGTGTCCTAAGACCACTTCTATCCAAATCCTAGTAGAACCCTGGGCCTTCTTAATTGCCCACAATATTATCCCGACCTAAACATAATTGACGACGTTTCGCGTTGGCTTTCTTGCAATGTTGAAGAATAGGAAAAACAATTTGACGATACCTATTTATTAAAAATTGTTTAAACTGTAAAGAATCAGAAAACTTACAGAAAAAATCGCTGCTATCGCGAACAACAGAAAAAATCGCTGCTTTCGCGAACATGGCTAAAATTCGCAAATAATCGCAAACTTGGAAACAAACCCTAAAATTTATTTGAAAAAATAGCGAAAATTCGCGAAAATTTTATATAATTACCTATAAAATAGGGAATGCTGAATCGATTTCGATTCCAATCGAAAATCGATTTTGTGGCAAAAAAAAAATCGATTTTTTTGCAATCGAAATTACGTATGCGATTTTATATTGAAATCGATTATTGGGCTTTTAAAATCGATATTTCTGTTTTTATCAAAATTTTGGCAATTTTTCTTTTAACTTTAAATCAAATCGATAAATTATGAGCATGCACAATAAAACTTTTTTTTTGTGCGTACATACGTCTGTGGGTATGCTTATTCAGTTTTCGAAGTCTAAATTTGCAGTTTTACATATTTATCTATTATTACTTTTGGTATGCTTTTTAACTTTAATATAAGGGCTCTTGTTCTCCAGAAATTGAAGTCATCAATGGAAAATGAACAAAACAGTCCTAAACATATCGTTACGAACCAAACACTGAAAGTCAGCTTCGTGAAAATCTACATATTATAGAAACACAATAGGTAAATTAAGCCATGGCATTTCTGTGTATGAGCGATATTTAAATCTAGTAATAAGCATATACATATAACAAAAAGTATGTAATTTATCCTATCAAATACGAAATTACATGGAAATACCTCTGCATATTTCTGACATCAATGACATGCAAACGTCTGTTTTCTATAACTAACTTAAAAGTAACTTAGCAAAGAAACAGTCGCCTCCGATAAGGAACTATTGTCATAACCCTTTGAAATACTATCCATAAATTCAGACTTGTCACAGAAATCAATTCCGATCAAAAGTGATTTTTTTTTATGTGAAGCAAGATACGAAATCGTGGAAGTGATTTTAATTGGAATTAATTATAAAACGTAGTCATATCTACCCACTGTAAAAATCTCAGTTCAATTTCTCTCTCTAGGTTTTTGCAAAAAAAAAAAAAAAAAAATCCTGGTGTATCCCCCTTTGTGATATAAGGTATAAGTTTAAAATTAATCTTAAACGATTTTGAAATCGATTTTGGAATCCATTTACCATTCCCTACCATAAAACTGATTAAAAGTCCATAAAAGTATAAGGAATGGAAAGAATTCTGTAAATGTTGCTAAATTATGGGAAATTTGCAAAAAATTGCTTACATCGGGATAATAGCAAAGGGTACTATTTATTAAAAATCGTTAAGGCTGTAAAGAATCAAAAAACTTACAAAACAAAAATCGCTTCTATCGTAAACATGACTTAAATTTGCGAAAAATTTCAAAACTGAATGTTATTATTTTTGTTCTTATTGCTGAAAAAAGTTTAACTCTTACATTTTTAGCTATTTGTTCAAGAAATCTAATAATTGTTCCCAAAGAGTGTGTAAATTGTTTGTAAAAAACAATTAAATGTTTCTACGAAAATTCTTAACCTATCAAATGGCATTTCGAGTGAAGGCATTCGATCGACTACTCTTTATCGTATGACATACATAATCTCAAATTTCGATAGAAGTTTTTTTTTATAAAGAATGGGATGATTTCAAAAAGCAAAATTTCGATCAAAGTCACTCGACTTAGACGATCTGAGCCCTGGTTCACACTCTTTGAGTTTTTGCCTCCAAGTCTTGACATTTTAGGAGAGAGAGGAAAATAAATTCCATTCTCTCCTTAATAGGCTTTTTACACTATAGGCTTTTTACATTGCTCACATCTAACATCTACCATCAAAAAAAAAATGTCATCGTTTTTTTTCTCACAAAAGTGTATTTGAAGTTCAATTTGTTTAAAAATATAAAAAATACTTAACAAAAAAACATTGCAATAAAAGATAAAACTTGACAAATGGTAACGCTGCTTTCAAAACATACTTCTTTTTGTCAGTGATGCCACAATAATAATAGAACTTATTGCCACTTTTCTAGCGATGACACCAAGGCGAATTGACTAGAAGGTGGGGTCAAGTCAACATATGGTGTTTTTTTTTCGGTGGTCGACTTGTCAAAGTTTGTATACAAACTAGTTTTTTATGTAAACAAACCTGTTTTTTTTACTAGCAATATTTTTGACAACCCGACCACAGAAGCATTGTAGTTGTAGAGTTGACCTCACCTTCTAGTCAATTCGCCTTGGATGACACTAAAATAATCGAAAGATGTAGAATGGAATAAAATGAGATAGGAACATCTTTTAAAGATGTTGAAAGATTTTGGTTTTAAGCCCTATGTATTTCTTATGGAAAGATGTTAACATCTTCGCAAATGGTGGCAAATTGATGGTAGATGTTAGATGTTGATCAGTGTAAAAAGGCTATAAAGCTCAAGGCTTGACGGCTAAATATTGAAGAGTGTGAATCCGCACAAACATTTTTGCCAATTCTATTTGAATACCAATTCTAATAATTTTATATTTATTTGACATATGGGCATTTCCCCAGAATGGTCTACCAGGATGAAAAAATAAAATGTTGATAATCATCGTCTTTTATTGTTTATTATTATAAAAAAGTCTATGTTTTTATAGAAGAATGGTTTCATAGCATATCTTAGCTGTTTCCCTTGACGAAATTGCGCTGGAAACTGGAAAATTTTATATTTTCTTCTTAAGCTACTTCTAAAGACATTTTTATATACTTATTTTACATAAATATATGTTATGTTTACACTCTTTCTTCATAATCTCTCCATTACAATCAATTGTAAATTGAGTATCAAGTTTTTTGTTTAGGAAATTTGAAGATATTTATGGGAAAGTCTCAGAACACTTATAGGGTTCTTGACGGGCTTTTGCGGGCAGATGGGACAACGCCATACCGGACTTCTGCAGGCTATGCGAGGATTCGGAAGAGCTAGAGACGATCGAGCATGTACTGTGCCATTGTCCTAGGATGCAGGGTCTCAGACTGAAGTGGCTAGGAGATAGGTTTCACGACGAACTGGGGTGCATAGCTGGATGTAATCCGGCCAATATACTGGGGTTTGTCAGGGAAATAACGCGGCTGTTTCTGTTGAGGGGACTGTTCCTACTTTCTAATTTTTTGTCTATATCTTACTTCCTTTTCTCTATTTTTCACTTCCTCTTATCTCTATCTCTTACTTCATATTTTCATTGAAGGGAATCACAATGGATCGTATTCGGTCTCCGAGTGGAGGTGTGCCTGTGGGCACACAACCCTTCTTAACCTAACCTAACCTATGGGAAAATGCATGGTGATAAAAATAAAAAAACATATGAAAAAAAAGTACGTTCGCGACCGGTACATAAGCCAATTAAACAAAAACCAAGAGAGATATTTTATTTTGTAAATACTGGATAGAAACCTACATTAATACAATTTTAAAATAAATTAATCACTTTTGAATATTCCCTGCCATTTTGCAGATTTTTACATTTTACTAGTGTCAGCCAAAGTTTACTTCTATTTTGCGTACGTTCGTGACCAAATAACTATAATTATGAAAACTTTAACTCGATGAAATCCATCTTTTGTACTAAACATAGAGCTACCCAAATGCTATCGAATCACAAAAAAAAAAAATGCTAGGAAAAGTTTTGTTTTCTATATTATTTGTACATCAAAAGCGTACGAACGTACGTACGCTGGTGACCCCAGGAAATGCCCATATGTAAATAACGAATTTTAAACATAAATTGATAAAAATTGGTGAATCCGGCCATTAGTGTGCGGTTTTCACAACATAAGTGATTGAACATTGTATTATGGAAACCGAACATACATTTAATTCGGATCTGTGACATTGGGAATATTTATGAATTAAAACTAACAACAGCAGAGATGTGAGGATTATATTAAAATAAGTTTTAAATGGCTCTTCAACAAAACAAAAAAATAAACTAATGGTGTTTTCTCTTCTACACAGAAAATACTTGCTAACCTTGTAATAATGTATTTGTTATTTGGCGTGAACAAAACACAAGCTATAAAAATTAAGAACGCACTGTTTTTAAAACCACTTTTCGCGAATCTAAACCACCCAGGCAGAAAAAGACAATCACCACAACGCTGTGCCGACGTTGCATGGGGTACTATCAACATCAATACAACGCACTGTTTACCAAATTTACAATGTTGTCACAATATTAAAATGATAACGCCAAATGTGCGTCTTTCGACTCTTCTTTTTAGTGTTGTCACAGTACAGGGGCCGGATTCTGGCAGTCGTGATCGAGTACATTCTCGATTCGAAAGCAATTTAATATCTAATTATTTCAGTCAATACAGAACGAGTCGGAATTATTTTTTTCGGTGTTGTAAAGCATTAATTTGAGTTTCACAATACTGAAAAAATAATTTCGATTCGTTAAGTATCGACTGAAATAAACTTGCTTTCGAATCGAGAAAATACTCGATCACGACTGCCAGAATTAGGCCCCTGTAATTTAAATTTACAATGTTGGATTCACGAATCTACAACGTAGTCACAACCATCTTCCGACTCTTATTTTCAATATTGTTACAAATATAAATTCCCTAAATAAACAAGCAAAAATTTTTATATTTTCTAACCTAAAATAGTTTTGGTGTTTTCATTTTAAATACGACACTATTAAATTAATAAGACTAAATTTTTGTATATACAGCGTTGTAGCGGTATAGAATTATTATAAACACGGTATTAGAAAATTAAGGTTTAATTCTTGTATAAACAGTGTTGTAGCGGTATAGTTTTATGGTTAATACGACTTTAAAAAACTAAAGTCGTATATTTGTATTTAGGGTGTTGTACCGGTGTTGAATCTTATTTAAAAACGGTATTAAAAAACGAAGGTTGTAATTTTGTATCTACAGTGTTGTAATGGTACCATATTTTTGGTAGAGTCACAATTTTGTATTAACAGGGTTGTGGCGGTACATAATATTTAGAAAAGTCGTAATTTCTGCCTTGGCATGTTCGCGATTCTAGACAACTTTTAACATCAATTTTCAAATCACACTATTTGACTCTTTTTTGATGCCAATTTAAAGTAAAATATCTATATTTTATAATAATATAATTTTTTTAGACGTAAGCTTAAATATAAATTTGTTGTGCACTTCGAATCATTAAGATTCATAGATTTGGCGCGAAGAGAAAATTCATTGCATGTTGCACCCGTCATGGCTTAAAGAGCGAATTTCTTATTATTGGATTATATTTCTCTACAATGTTTGATTTGATTATCATCGTCTGATATCTCAACTTTCACAATAAAAAAGAATAATACAATAAAAGTTTAAAAATTAACAGAGTTTTGTGTTTTTGTGGTATGATCTTATGAAAGTGGGCCAATTTGGTTGCACCCGTCATGCACTTTAAAGATCTCTCGTGGCTATTTGATCGTTTAATATAAATTCTTGCAAATAGATAACAATAGTATATACAAAAATATTACTCCTTCTAGAAATAACTTAATTGTAAATGTGTTTCTTTCTATTGGTAAAAGACGTTGAAAGCGTCTAAATGTTCCACCCGTCAGAACAGAATCGCCCATTCTATCATGCCATTGCTATTATTTTTTTTTTGCAAATTTCCGCTAATTTAGCAATTTCTACGGATTTTTTGGCATTCCTTATAGTTTTAGTGGCTTTTAATTAATTTTTTGGCTCGTTTGAAATATTAAAATTTTTTTTTGCAAACTTTTTCGAATTTTTGCAATTTTCGCATAGCTTTGTTGTTCTTTAGGTAATCTTGGCCGTTATAAAAATAGACCCATGTATAAACCGAAGTCTTCTATTTTACAGTGCAATATCAACACTGCCTTATGACATTGGTAATGCTGAATTTTTTTAAAATAAAACATCTCAGTAAAAATGGAGCTTACTAGAAAGCAGTTTTGTGCGGGAGAGAAGTACAATAGCCCCTTACAAACTTGCTTACAAGAGTCTTGATTTTTGTTTGGCGAATTCCCACTTGGAAGCACTACTTTTTTCCTTTCTGGTTAAAAAAAAAAACAGTTTGATGACAGGGGTCTAATCACCGTATACGATATCGAGCAAAATTGATCGAAATTATTTATTTTGGTATCATGAAACTCGATATCGAATGAAATGTATTGAAGTTGAACTAATAGCATTCGATATCGAGTACCTCGACATAAAATTTTATCGAGTTTTCATTCGCTACGTCAGTGTCTATTGTATGCAAAAAAAATCGATAGTTTATTCGATACGATAGTATCGAATGCGGTGATTAGAACCCAGATTAAGTTTTAAAAAAAATGTAATTTCTAAGTTCGGTAATATTTCTGGAATGATCGCAAACACATTTTAAAATAAGTGCAATACAACCTGCTTCCATGTAAGGGAATAACAGAAGCACTTAGAACATTGTTCGTGAATTTTTTCTTTAAAATAATGATTTTAAATATTCACTTACAACCTGCGCAGAATAATTCACTTCAATGGTATTCGCTTTTCTGCTGCTTCTTATTAGTAGTATGTAATTTCCGGCGCACATAGCAGCGCTCATGTACTTTTCTTGCTTCCAGAAACCTTTAAAATTTTTTACTGGGATGCTACCCTTTTAGAGAGCATAACATAACATTTTTAAGGAATTAACACTAAATTGCATTTTTTAAATAAACTGTTCCATTTTTTTTAGAAAAGAAAACATCCTTTAGCACTTTTATTCCTTATTGTTATAGAAGTAAATAATCAATATAGCATTAAAAATTTAAATGAACAAAAAAAAAAAAAAAAAACAAAACGTTAATTATTTTTTCTTACATTCTTTACAAACTATTTGTAGTGGACAATTTTCCAAATCGCCCTTCAATGACAAATCGTAATAATATGACATTGGCATTTACAAAGCCATCTGGACCTGCCGCTGAATCTGAAACAGATAAAAAATTAAAAAAAATCCACAAACAAACTGGTATTTTAACAATAAACGAACACAAATACCACTCCGATATTAAAGATCTCGAACATTTGGGTGATTTGGGCAATGGCACCAGTGGGAATGTGGTAAAAATGCGCCACAAACCCAGTAACACAATTATTGCCGTTAAACAAATGCGACGTACGGGTAATTCTGAAGAGAATAAACGTATTCTAATGGATTTGGATGTAGTTCTAAAATCACACGACTGCCAATATATAGTACAATGTTTGGGTTGTTTTGTAACCGATGCTGATGTTTGGATATGCATGGAATTAATGTCAATGTGTTTTGATAAGCTATTGAAAATGTCAAAGAGACCAGTGCCCGAAAGTATACTGGGGAAAGTGACAGTGGCGGTAAGGAGCAAAAGGTTATTTATGCTTATATTTAAGATTGATCGTATAATTTTTAACATTTCAGACGGTTAAAGCTTTGTCTTATTTGAAAGAGAAACATGGTGTTATACATCGTGACGTAAAACCTTCAAATATTTTAATAGATGAACGTGGCAATATAAAACTATGTGATTTTGGTATTAGTGGGCGTTTGGTGGACTCTAAAGCGGCGACTAGATCTGCCGGTTGTGCAGCTTATATGGCGGTTAGTAAGAAAAAAAATTAATTACATATATACTATGTCTTGTTAAATGTTTTTTTTTATATATGTAAATATATATATAGCCGGAACGTATAGACCCTAAAAAACCTCAATATGATATAAGAGCAGATGTTTGGTCTTTGGGCATAACTTTAGTGGAGCTAGCGACTGCACGTTCCCCTTATGAAGGCTGTAATACCGACTTTGAAGTTTTAACCAAAGTTTTGGAATCCGAACCTCCACGTTTGCCAGAGGACGATACATTTCATTTTAGTATTGAATTTCATGAGTTTGTTAGTAAATGGTAAGTTTTTGCTTTCATCGAAACTAATTAATTATAAATAATTTTTGTTTTTATTATTTCTATTTTAGTTTAACAAAAAATCATAATCTAAGACCTAAATATCCTCAACTGTTAAAATTAGATTTTATAAAATATTATGAAACTGCTGAGGTTGATATACCGCAATGGTTTAAATCTGTTGTTGACTCTGCTGGCCAAAAAACTCAACGTAGGCAAGTATTTTTTTTTTAATTCTTGCTCTTCCATAACTCTATTTTAAGCTATACTTGAGTTAGAAACAAATTTCAAATTTTTTGCTTGCATATTTTTTTTTTCTTACTTTTTTTTAAACTAATAGTGTAAAAATTTTGAAAAATTAGTTTAACTTTTTCTTTTTAATATTTATTACTTTTAACTTACTAAACTATTTTTGGTATGATGATTTGTAATATTTGTTTAATAATTTATTTAAAACATTTATTTTTTTTGTTATTTTTTTTTATTTTTTATTAATCTTTTTATTTGTAGGTAACTTAAATATCTTAAACCATACAAAAAAAAAAACTTTAAATTTCCCTTTACAATAAAAACAAACAAATTTAAAGAAAATTTAATAATTTTATTGAATAAAATTATTACGAAAAAAACATAAAACATTCTTAAAAAAAATATATATAAACTGTTACAAACAATTTTATAAAAAAAACCTTTCATGAAACTACTCTCCCCCACCCCGTAAGTATTACACCTGATTTGTTTAATTCTTTGATTTATTTAAAAACATTTAGTTATTGCACTTAGCAAGTTTTCTAAAGCAATTATTTAGTTTTTGTTAAAAAGAGAAAGGAACGGTAAATAAAAAGGGCTACCATTTCCTCTCTTTTCAATACACTTAAAACTTGCTTAAGGCTAGTCTACACTTGTGAGAGTCTTACGTATTCCATTATACTTTGTGAGAAAGAAATCGAATGAGTTTTGTTGCGACTGTCAAAAAATCTAATTTAACATAACAGTTTGTGTTCACACCATCATACAAAGTATAAACACTCACACATGAAATAAAATGCAACCCTGATCCAATGAAAAGTATTATTGTTTAGAAATTTTTCAAAAGACGATGAAGTGTCGTATGGGATGTCAAACTTTTTTCATAATACTTGTCATTTTCATCACACATGCATTCACACTTTTACAGACTTTTACATATTACTTGAGTTTTTGACATGTATAATACAAAATATAATAGTGTAAGCTAGCCTTTAAGAAAACTTGCTGTCTGTAATTTTGGACCATCATTATATACTCTTACTACGAAATTCGTAATTAACTTTCAATTATTTTATTTATAATGGATTTGTTACTAATGTTGATTAACCCGAAAGCATGATTCATTTTCATTTATTACTAACCGCTTTTTTTTAAATCCAAATTTAAGTATAATTTTAAATTAATTTTTTTTAGTATTTGAAAGAAAATGTTTGTTTCATTCTATTACACAGTGCAAGACATTTCCACTTTTTTTGAGACAAGCACCTGGCGTTTTTACTTAATTCGGCTACGCTGAATCCAGTGGTGCTAGCCGTTTTTTAGGTTAGCTCTGGTTTTCGAGATATATTGTTATTTTCGCGGTTAGGGCTCGATATGTTAGCGTAACTCAAAAACGCTTTAGCTTATTGAAAAAACTAAAAAAACCGAAATTCCGCAATAAAATTTCCTTCTTTAATATAAGCAGTCCTTTTAGAAACATAATTTTTTTGGCAAAAAAAAAAAAAAAAAAAAAAAATAAGTTTTTAGCTACATTGTAAAATATTTGTTCTTTAAAAATTCATCTAAAATTTCAATAGGTAAGGTTAGGTTAAGAAGGGTTAGGAGCCTAAGGGCACACCTCCACTCGGAGACCAATATGGTCCATTGTGAATCCCTTCAATAAGAGAAAAAAAAGAGAAGACAGTAAAGAAAATAAGTATAAGATGGATAGAATCAAGAAAGATAGAAAGTTAGTAAGTTGTAAAAAATCCCGCGTAGAACTATTGACCCCTCTACAGTCCCCCCAACAGAAACAACCGCATTATTTCCCTGACAAACCCCAGTAGATCCGCCGGACTACATCCAGCGATGCACCCCAGTTCGTCGTGAAACCTATCTCCTAGCCATTTCTGTCTGAGGCCCTGCATCCTGGGACAATGGCACAGTACATGCTCGATCGTCTCCAGCTCCTCTGAATCATCGCACAATCTGCAGAAGTCCGGTATGGCGTTGTCCCATCTGCCCGCAAAAGCCCTAACAGGACAATGACACGTCAAGGACCCTATAAGCGTTCTAAGACTACCCCTATCCAATCCCAGTAGAACCCTGGTTGCCCCCGCGTCCAATCTTGGCCATAGTGCCCTGGACACCCTGCAATCCCTCCAGGATCGGTTAACGTTATCACGGAATTTCTCCCGTATCAACCCATAGTAGTAACATAGGGGGGGCTTAACCCCCCTGTCCCTTACCGCTAAGTCCAGATTCGAACCCTCTCTCGCGAGTTCGTCAGCCACCTCATTTCCATCAACCATGCAGTGTCCAGGTACCCAACACATCCTAAAATTTCAATAAGACAAAGCGTTTTTGAGTTACGCGACCATATGTTGTGAAATCTCCTCCATTTTAGATATAACGGTATATCTCGAAAACTAGAGCTAACCTAGCACCATTGGATTCAGCGTACCCAAATTATATTAAAAAACGCTATTGTCTGTTTTTTCAACTAGCACAGTGTTATCGGCCAATTTCACCAAGTTTAGTTATAATTAACTATCAGATATAACTGTCAAAAACATTTTACCGGTTTTCACTCTGTGTTAAGTGTACAACTCCGGGGTCTTATTACCGCATACGCATAATTATGGCTCTTGATATCGAATGAAATGTATCGCAATTTAAGATGATAGCATTCGATATCGAGTAACCAAAGCCATTACAACTCTCTAGTTTTCATTCGATACGTCAGTGTCTATAGAATGCAGAAAAATACGATAGTTTACTCGATACGATAGCTTACTCGATATCGAATGCGGTAATTAGGCCCCTGGTCTATTTTATACGATTTTATACTACAAGGCGTGAGTGTCTGAAAGGAGAGATAGAGTTTCGTCAACTGTTTTATTCTGGTGCTAACTACAGCTTTTTGTAGGATTTTTCAACCACAGCGCAAAACCCGTTCGTTTAACGTGCGCTTTAAATGTAAATTAAACGAACGAGTCTTGCGCTCGTGTACTACAAACAGAATGTTAGTCTAATACATTTTGTTGTTGCAGAGTTGTACATGTTAGTACTTTCACCAAATTAATTAGATTAACAAGGTTTACAAGGGACTCGAAGTTTAACAGAACTTGGTAAAATTGGCAGTAAGTGTTTTTTTTTTTATTTAAAAAAGTGTTTGCCATGGAATTTTTTCATTTAAAAGAATTCAACAACTTGTTATAATTTTTTTTTGGTTAAAATTTTTTTATCGAATCTATAACTTTTTGTAAAATAATTTCTTTAGACATTTTAATTAAAACGTTATGTAGAACTTTTTTTTTTAAAAACTTATCCAGGGAACTTTTTGGTTTAAAAATAGTTTTTTCTAAAATTTTTTATTAAAAAGATTTCTACGGTTTATTAAAAAAAAACTTTAACAAAAAATTATCACCAAATTTTTTATGGTAAAAAAAACTTTTCAGCAATTTTTTTGTAAAAAAACTTTTCATTCAAAATTTGTTGGTGAAAAACCGTAGAAGCTAATTTTTTTTGGCAAAAATCTTTTCAAAATTTTATAAAAAAAAAAAAAAAAAAATTTGAATTCATCTTTATCTCAATATACTCCACCTAAATGTTTGTTTGCCAGAAGAAGCATTCAAAGAACAACATTTTTAATTTTTTTAATTGCTAAATTTCATTTTTAGAACTCAAATACCAACATCGACACCAGCCACATATGATGCCAGCAAACATCATTTTAAAAATCCTATAACCGCATTAGCCTCAACATCAAATCTAAACTCGGCATCCTTAATAGTGGGAGCAACAACCACAGCAACAACGACAACAATGACAATAAATGCTTTAACAAAACAAAACCAAACACAAATACCCAGTTATCATGGTGTTGGTGGTGGTAATGGCGGCGGCGTTATTGGTTTAGAAAACTATCAACAAAGGCATTATCAACAACAACAACATCAACGTTCAAATAGTTTCAAACACCATCAGCAACCGCAACATCATCATCATCATCATCATCAATCACGTCAACAACAGCAACCATCTCAACTACCTCAAACTTTAAATCAATATAACACAACAACACAACAAAGCAGCAAAAATACAATACCAACAACAGCAACAACAAATATTTATCAGGGATCAACGACGACAACAACAACTGGAGGCGTTAGCAATATACATCATGTTTATGCACAAGTAAGCAACAATAATTCAAAAATAACATCGAGCAATACTGCCGGTGGAGGAGGTGGCGGTAATTATAATACTGGTTCTGGCAGTAGTTCAGCTACCAGTTCTAGTCCTTTATCACCGCCTAGTGTTACCTATCCACTTAACAAAGATGATTCGAAATTAGTTAATGAAATGAATAAACTGTATCGAAAATCGCCGTTTATGCAAAAGAAATTCAATGGCTCCTCTTTTAATCGCTACAACTCGTCGCCGGGAGATGAAAGTCCCAAAAAGGAGTCAGTACTGTCTACAATAGGTAAGTCCCTTCTTAGAGAATTCCCAACCCAAATAACCAAAAATTTAAATGCTCTCTTTTTTTCAGGTCAATCAATTTTACGCAATTTGACCACTTCCCCTTTTAGCCAAAAGAAAAATACTACCAATGTTCAACCCAATCAAATAGACCCTTTATGGCGTATGCCTACCTCACAGGATGTTTCATTAGCTTTTGATAATTGTGATGCGAATACTTTTCCAGCATCGGATTTAAAGACTACGTTGATTTCGGAATCACCTGGTTTGCAGCGCAAAAGGTTTCAAGTTAGCAGTGAAGGAAAAACTAATAATACGGCTGCAAAGAAAATTACAATGGATGTGGAAAAGCAAGAAAATAAACCCTCAATGATACCGTTAACCAAAAATGATGCACAGCCACAACGTGTTCCAGGAAATCACAGTCCTATAGGTAATAAGCTTTATTTGTGCGAAATATTCGGATAAAAAATATATTTTAATGCAAAAGCGCCGAAATTTCCATTTAACAAAAATTTTTTTGTTTTTCTTTTAAATCTCAGCGTAATTTATTTTTGCGTTAAAAATCGATACTGCGAATTTTCAAATTAAAGAAAATTATTTTCAATATAAAAGTTTCTACCATCGAATATTTATTGTTGTCATGATTATTTTCGTTCCTTTTTTTAATGTATTTTTTCGGCCAAAAAGCTTTTTATCGAAAATTTTTTCGTTAAAAATACTTTTCAGTAAAATTTTTTCGTTAAAGAAATTTGTCAAAAAGCTTTTCGTTAAACTTTTCTTTAGAAATTTTTTGTTAAGAGCTTTTTATTGAACATTTTTTCGCTAAAAAAATCTTTTTGTTCAAAAATGTTTCACTATTTTTTCTTGTTCGTCAAAAACTTCTTATTGAAAATTTTCAGATAAATGAAAATTTGTTTGGTCAAATTTTGTCCAGTTTGCTTCCTTCTCTAAAAGAATATTTTTTTCTTTTTTTTAGTTCTTCAACGATTTTATCATCAACAAAATCAATTGCGCGAAAAAGAGTTAGAACGCCAACATCACTATTCGAACATGTATAACAAGCATTCACCTTCGGAGGGCACAAATCCATTTCAAGCGAATTTCTATCAAACATCGTTGTCAGCTCAATCCCATATACCCATTGCCTCCACCTCAACTTTATCATCGTATTCAACATCTAGTCAGTCATCAACACAATCTTCACAATGTTCACAAATTGGTGGTAGCGTTAGTGGTGGCGGCGATGTCGGCTCTACAACAAATCAAGGACCAAGAAGCTTGCCTTTGGCTCTCAACGAAGTGAAAACTTCATCAACGCCCACATCGCCAGGTACTTTAGGTTTTGGCACTGACACAACTTCACCTACAGGCCATTTGCAATATCAACCACTGCCTCAACAATATTTAAATAATTCAACTACTCCCCATTATGGTGGCAGCAGCATGATGCGTAACTCAAGATCACCCGCCACCTCACCAGAAACTTTGTCCGATTCTGCGGTGCTAAGCAAGCAACAACAGAACCCCAGAATAATGAATGTCACAACTTCTACAGTTACAAAATTAGGTAAATTATATAATCAACGTTCAGGCTCGGCTTCAGCCTCTTTGGCAAACGCCAATATGGGAAGTTCATCAGCAGCCTGTAAAGAAAATAATTTTAAACACGAAAGTGGTAAGTTTTCATTTTCTATTTTATTAATTATCTTAAAAGCTTGTTTATTTAATTTGGCTTTATGTGCACTTAATCGCAAAAATATGTTTTCACACATAACCACACTTACAAATATATAAATATTTTCTTTTTTCCCCTTCTCACTTATAACATTTAAAAAACTACATCTTATTTCGCACTTACATATGTACTACTTTGCATCTTTGTTTAAACACGCCTGCCTCTCGCTTTCTGCTCTGCTCTCGGTGTACTTTGCCTTAAAACATTTAAAATTTATTTGAAAAAAAAAACATTTATCAAACAAACATTATGCTCCTCATTGTGCGCTGTTGTGTTTTGTGTTGTGTGTTAATTTTTAAAATGCTTTAGGCTGGTTTAATACACTGGCCGGTGCTATGAAACGCCAGTTATCAAATTATGTTAAAACACAAACCAATAATAATTCTCCAACCTCAAACTCAGTTACATCGCCCACAAATGGTCTGACATTAGGCAATGACATGCCAACGGAACGCAAGGCTCAACTTTATTATCGTACCATATCGTGTGGCAGCAGTAGTTCCGGTAATAGTCAAACAACATCACCCTCTACAGAAACTTGCAAAGCTGTAGACTCAGAAGGATTTCAGGAGGGCTCTAGTGCAGCTGGCTTTATAAGACGCTATGCAGCCACTGGTGGTGCAGGTTCTAATGTTAATTCGGGAGGACCAAGTACTTCATTGCCGGCTGCTCATACTCCTGCTCATATTTTAGCCAATTTAGATCGAAGACATCGTTCTCCCGATCCACCACCACGTTACAATCGTGGACAATCTCCTCTATTACTGCGTAAAAATATTTTAGAATTAAGTGGCCAGCAACCAGGCACATCTCCCATGCTAAATCGAAGGTGGGTTATTTGATTTATGTAAAAAAAAAACTAAAAGTAATTATATAAAAAAATTCCAGATTTGTTAATGCTTCACCGCCTTTGCCACCACCTAGACGTGGTTCGGAAAGTGTGCCCGGTTCGCCTCAACACTTTCGCACTCGCATTCATTATACACCCGAACCACAAAGGCGTGTTTATCGTACTATAGATCAATGAGTAGCACTGCAAATAATGGTTATGTGATATTGGTATGGATTTGTTGATGATGATAATGCTGCAAACGGGGAATCTACCACTGACACCACAACTACAGCTGCTGAAGAAAATCTTAGAAAATTTGATATCGATGGTCCTTCATCATCTTCAACAGCCAGAGATTTTCTAGCCGCATCTGGTGGCATAAGAAGCTTTAGTCATAGTGGTAGTGTTACCGAACGTTTGGACGCTATGATCTCTTCTTCGGGCACTGGCTTGACAGACAACGAAGCAGTTAATTGTGTACCAGCTTCCGCACCAGCATTTTCATCGTTATCTTTGGATGCCGCCGATATGGATACGGCACGTATGCGTCGTGCTAAATATTGGTTACAAAAGTAGCAGCTTTGTTTTGTTTTCCTTTATGTTTTGTTTACATTTGTTCTGTAGAGTTTTAGGACTGACATTATTAAAAGGTTCCGTATTTAAAGTTGTTGGTAAGTTTTTAGATATTTTTTGCTTTTGTTTTGGTTTCGCCAAACTAAAGACTTTATTTTGATGATAACTCCAAAAGTATACTTTAGATTTGACATAATTTCTTATGTCTAAATGTGGGCTTTGTAAATTAAAATAAAAAATGGAAATTACTCTCGTTAAAGAGTAAATGTTATCTATTATTTTGTTTAGTATTTGTTTGTTTGCCTAAAAGTATACTTCAGATTTGATATAGCGTTATACTAATTTAGACTTTCAATAAAAAAGAAAATTACCCTTAACAAGGAGTACTCCTTAAACTATACCCTTAGATTTGATATAAATTCTAACATCTAAATACATACATATACTATGCTTTATAAATTTAAATGGAACAAAGAAAAATTAAACAATTTCTCTCTACTACTTATTAAGAAAGAAGATATATAAAACACCAAAAAAAAAAAAAAAAAAAGTATAAAAATAATTAATAAAGCAATATTTATGATAACAAAAAGATAATATTTATATAAAAAAAACACTCCATATTAGAACCAAACGAAAAATGTTTAAAAATATTTATTAAAACACAAAAAAAGAAAGGATATGCCTAAAATTATGCAAAATGTTATTTATCTTTTTACTCTTTATATAAACACACTGACAAATATAATGTATTATATAAACTATTTAATTACAAACTTGAATATTACATACATACATTTTTATATACTCAAAAAACTTAGGATTTGTTGTTGCTTGTATGTTTTTGATTGGATTCGATTCGTTTTGTTTTATTTTTTTTTTAATACAAAAGTTCCTTTGTGGTTAAATAAGCAAAAAAAAAAAAGAAAGAAAAAAAAAAAACGTTTAATTTGTTATAATTTTATAATTAAATGTTTATTTTTTTTTACAAATTTTATAGTTATTTTTCTCTTTGTGTGGCAACATAAAAATTTTACTTTAAGACTTGTTCTCTTCTAATTTTCAAACTTTCTTTGTTTTATTTAAAACTAAACTGACTGAATAATTTTAATTTATAATATTTAAAACAATTAAGAAAAAAAAAAAAAAAATTATAATTCTAAAAAAAGAAAAACCCTCTTTACAAAAATGACAATCTTAAACTTGACCTTTAGATTTGGTTTTTATAATATTCGCTCTTTACTTCTTAAGTTTGTTTATATTAAATGAAAATCGAAACAAATTCTTTTTTTTTAATATTTGTTTATAATTTATACTCTACAGTCTGCTTTTTCTAAAAAAAGTATTTAAGTGAATCAGTTTGTAAAACCTTAAACTTAAAAAAAAGGAAAACCCCCTCCCAAAAAATTATTAATTTTGATATAATATTAACGAAATTAGTCAGTCGACTACTTTAATGTATTTAAATTATTATAATAATTATAATTACATTAACAATACAAACATTAAAAAAAAAACATATTTAAATTAAAACGATTCAAAACCCAAAAATTTAAAAAAATAACATTATCTATTATTAAAAGAAAGAGTGAAAAAACTCTATCCCATATTTAGATTTCTTTGGTATTTAATTGTATATATTGTTATATACGATATTGTAAATAAACAAAATAAAACAAATAATAAAAAAAAAAAAAAAAATACTATAAAAACGATGCAAAACTACAAAAACAAATATTTAATAAAACAAAAAATGTACTAAAAATATTAGTACAAAAAAATAATTATGAAAAAATATAAAAGAAATAAAATATTCATTCAAGAAAGATAATTAAAAGGTTTTTAATTTTTTAATCTTATTTTAAATTATAATGTTAACAACTTTCTCTAATTAATTCAGACATACTTAAAGTGTGGTCCAACCATAATGCACGATATTAATTGTGAGTCACACCTTAACGTCAAGTTTTTTTTACAACTTAATTTGACATTTCGTCAGCTCATTATTGGTTTGGCCTACCGACCATTTTTTTAAAAAATAATAAATAAAATAAAAAATAAAATTAATTTAAATACCCCCTTTTTGAATCCATAGCCAAATTTTTTATGGTTTCTGAGATAATAAGCATTTATTTTGATCCATATTAACTGTTTTAAAGTTTATTAAATACTAGCTGACCCGACAGATATTGTCCTGTCCAAATTAGGAAAAATGTTTGCGTTCGATTCGAGCCGTTTTCTGATTTTAGGTAAATTGAAAAAAGTGGGCGTTGAAGTGGGCGGGGCTAAATTTTCTTTCCGTAAAAGCCTAAGTTGGACCATGGCGATGATTTTATAGCAAAAAATCGTCCAAATAAATCAAGCCGTTCTCAAGTTATGCGCTTAATTGAAAAAGTGGGCGTAAGAAAAGGCGTGGTACATTTTTTTTTCGATGAAAATGTAAAATGGATTAATACGAACATTTAAAAGAAAAATTCGTCAAATCGATGGAGCCGTTTTTTGATTTTAGGTAATTAAAAAAAAATGGGCAGGGCAAAATTTTCTTTTCGTATAAATCTAAGTTGGACCATGGCGATCATTTTAAAGAAAAAATCATCCAAATTATATAGATGTCATTGGTGGTGGTGGTGCCCCTCCGCCCGCAGAACAAAAATCAGACATCACAGTCACATCACCCGCCTGAATATTCTGAACATTCCCTGAAAATTTCATTGAAATCGGCCCAGCCGTTTTGGAGTCCATACGTTACATACATACATACATACACACATACACACATACACACATCCTATTTTATATACCCAGCGGTAAATATTGAAAGGACTGCAAGTGACAGGCCTCTATTGTCCTTTCTAAAAGATTCGATTCGATACTGCCTTCACAAGTATGCCTTCTAGAAGTTATAAACTTCTTTTTAAAAGACCTTCTGAAATATTCAGTACACATTCGCTACTCCCTTCTTTGAGAAGGGAGAAAGGAAGGTGCTCAGTTTTATTTACTTTTTATTTTTAGTGACCTTCCTTACTCCCTTCTTTGGGAAGGGATCGAAGTTGTTTTTAAAGGAAGTGTGAAAGGCCTTGCACCCAATGACAACCTGTGTAAAAAATACATAAGTATGGAATGCGGCGAGAAGGGTTTCTGACTGCTTGTGACTGATAAATAAGGCCTTCTGTTAGGCCTCTTTACTCATTCTAGTTACCGCTGGGTATATAGATTGTTTTGCTCTACACGCCACTGTTCGGTGAATGCAGAAAATTCCTCATACAAAAACGTACAAAATAAATTTAACTCTTGCTTTGCTTCATTGCCGTAAGAAAAAAAGTAGTTAAAGCAAAAGCAAAATAAAATGTCAACAAATCAATACACAGCAGTAAGTATACGTATGCAGCACAAAAATCTAGTTTTTAATAATACATTCAGGAAAGTGGCTTATGCGGCACAAAACAATAATTTATACTTTCAATAAAATGATATTAGCTTCTATGTTTTATTAATTATTCTTCAAAACATATGCCAGTAGTGAAAATACAAGAAAACTTCATGTAAACCTTAATTGTTGTTTTTCTCCACTTCGACTTTTTGGCATATGCGCCAAACCAATAATGAGCTGACGATTTCTTTGTTGCAGTGTTTGAACAATTTAACCATGGAGAGGAACACAATTGAGCAGCGCGTTTAGATTGTTGAAGCCTTTTACGAAAACGGGCGTTTAAATCAAAATGCATTTCTTGCACTCCGTAGTTTTTTTGGTCAGCATGATCGACCTCAGTGGACTTGTTAGCAAGAATTGGCGCATTTGGGCAAATGAGAATAAACGAGTGATTGTTGAAAACCCAATGCATCCTCAGAGAGTGACTGTTTGGAGCGGTTTATGGGATGGCGGCGTCATCTTCTTTAAAAATAAGGTTGGTCAAGCAGTTACCGTGAATAGCAAGATAATAACGGACTTCTTGTGGCCAGAAATTGAGGATATGGACCTGGACGATATGTGATTCCAATAGAATGGTGCCACACAGCCAACGAAATAATGGCTCTTTTGCACGATATTCAATGGCCGTGCTATCATGTAATTTGACACCGTTGCACTTCTTTCTTTGGGAATATTTAAAAGAAAAAGTGTACGTCAATGAGCCAAGAACAATTCAAGAGCTAAAGGATGAGATAATTAAGCACATTCACGACATTGAACCTTAATTATGTCTTAAGAGTCTTTAGAAAAATGGACCATCGGATGGAGGTATGCCACCGAAGCCGTGGTGAGCATTTGGCTAATAATTTGTTTCATACATAATTGTCATAGATCCTTCTTTTATATTAAAAAAATATTAAGATAATTCTCTTAAAAACTTTTTGTTTGTTTTACAATTAGCATCGTGCTTTTTGGTTGGACCACCCTTTACAATGGATGCAACAATTAAGATTTTCATTTGTCATAAAAGGTGTTTTCATATAAATTCTTTTCATTTTGAAGTAAAACAAGTATGAAAGTATAGTCGGTCAAGCCCGCCATATGATACCCTACACCACAGTATTTAAAAACACATCATGCTTATATGTCCATTTAAACATGGATTTATCTATGTTTATAAAAGTCATTAAAATCGGTTTAAAAGTTTGTGAGGTGCAGAAGTTGCCCCCTACCTCCCCTTGTCCTATTTTTGAAAAACTGTATAGCTTATGTGTCCATATAGATATGGATCTATCTATGTTTTGAATTTCATTAAAATCGGTTTGAGAGGCAGAAATTGGCCCTATCTCCCCTCGTGGTCCTATTTTTTAAAAACTGCCTTTTGTGTCCATAAAGATATGGTTCTATGTATGTTTTTAATTTCATTAAAATCGGTTTGATAGTTTCGGAGAGGATGAAATTTCCCCCTATCTTCCCTCGTGGTCCTACGATTTGGCCCATTTTCAATAGGCTTGGTCCTTGTGCCAATAAAAACCTATGTCCCAAATTTTATCAAATTATCTCCAAAATTGCGACCTGTACTTTGCGCACAAGGTTACATGGACAGACAGCCAGCCAGCCAGCCGAACGGACATCGTTAGTTCGACTCAGAAAGTGATACTGAGTCAATCAGTATACTTTAAGGTGAGGTAAGGACTAATATTTTAAGGCTTTACACACATCATTACAAATGCATAATACCCTCTCCACTATTGTGGTGTGGGTATAAAAATGTAACTAAATTTTTGTTACTTTCATAAAACTGTTCTATGGCAAATAGGCCGACTATGTTTGTCTGCTATTCATGCGTTTTACGTTTTGGCATATGACTTGGCATTGTATAACTGTACCGAGTTGCAATCGTTTAAAACTCCACATTTTTAACATTGTTGTCTGGTAATGAACCAAAAACAACTCAACGTGACTGGTGGAATACCAAAATTCTCTTTAAATTGTAAGCAAAAAACTTAGTTTAAGCCAAATAAAATTAAAAGAATAATAAGAATACAAAAAGTACTAGCTTAAGAACGAAAAAGTACCAAATAGATCCCTCTACATTTTGTCATTCACTCAGAACTTTTCATGTTTAATTTTATGCTTCTAGGTTTAATACTAACGGAAATTCAAAAATATCAGTTGAAGAACAAAAAAGTACCAAAAAGTTACCCTTTATAGATTCTTATTCATTTAGGACATTGCATGTTTAATTTTATGTTTCTAGGCTCAATATTAACGGAAATTAAAAAAGTACCAGTTGAAGAACACAAAGTACCAAAAAGCTTCCCCTTACGGATTCCTTTTTATTAACGACCATGCATATTCAATGTTATGTTTCTGGGTCCAAGTCGAAGGACAAAAAGGTACCAACATTTTTTATCTTAAATATTCTCATCCACCTAGGACCCTATAAGTTTCTATGCTATATGTATGTTTCTATGCTGAATATTATAGAAAATTTAAAAATTACCTCACGCAGCACGGAAAAGAAAAAGAAAGAAATTAACTTTTTCCCTTTTTTTAATTTCCCCTTTATGATACATTTTTTCCCCATTGAAGTATCAAATCTTTTAATAATTAGTGGTTGCCCATAATTTAATACGAATACATATCAATGAATCGGGAAAAATATTTTGTAAAACAAAGTATGTACCAAAAATAGGTACGATTTTCACCCCTTAAACGTTCGAATTTGGAAAAAGTGCCAAATTTATATTTTTATTTTTTAGATAAGTTACGATTTGGTATAATCTTTATATCTTGGTTTATAAGATACTTAGATGTATTGGCAAGGAAGTTCCAAAATACAGATCATACCAGTTTTCTGCCCAAAGGACCGAATTTTAAAAAAGTACCAGACACCTGTCAGCTAATTTTGCAATGACAACGATAAGTATTAAACTTGTTTTGTATCTCTTTTAGTTATGGAGATTTGTGATGACCGTTTTTACCATTTTACCCCCTCAGATTTTAATAAAATATTGTAATGAAAAGCGATTTTGAAAACAAAACGATTTGAAAATTATAATGTCGTGTTCATTATTTTTAAAAATGGATTTTTCGTACATTGTCTTCTTTTTTCCTGTCTATATTCTTTTCAATTTTATATAAAACAAGTTAGAGTGCTATATTCGGCTGTGCCGAATATTTGATACCCTCCACCGACAGTTCGAATGTTTAAGGAGTAATATCTGTATGATGTTATTATTATCTTAAACTGTGACGATTTGTTATTAATTATGGTTTTAGGCGACTAAACTGTAGTCCGGTAGTAGGGTTTATATGGGGCATAGGGTAAATTATGGACCGATCATCACGAAATTTCACAGCGTCATTTCTAGTCTTTTAAAACTGTAACGTACCAATTTCTGTTATGCTAGCATTATTAATTATGGTTTTAGCTGTACTAAACTGTTTTCCGGGAGTAGGGTTTCTATGGGGCCTAGGGTAAATTATGTACCGATCTTCACGAAATTTCACAGTATCATTTTTAGTCCTATAAAACTGTGACGAGCCAAAATTTGTTATGATTGCATTATTTTTTACGGTTTTAGGCGTACTAAACTGTTTTCCGGTAGTAGGGTTTATATAGGGCCTAAGGTAAATTATGGACCGATCGTCGCGAAATTTCACAGCGTCATTTCTAGTCTTTTGAAACTGTGACGTACCAATTTTTGTTATGCTAGCATTATTAATTATGGTTTTAGCTCTACTAAACTGTTTTCCGGGAGTAGGGTTTCTATGGGGCCTAGGGTAAATTATGTACCGATCTTCACGAAATTTCACAGTATCATTTATAGTCCTATAAAACTGTGACGAGGCAAAACTTGCTATGATTGCATTATTTTTAACGGTTTTAGGCGTACTAAACTGTTTTCCGGTAGTAGGGTTTATATGGGGCCTAAGGTAAATTATGGACCGATCGTCACGAAATTTCACAGTGTTATTTATAGTCCTAAAAAACTGTGACATTCCAAATTTTGTTACGCTAGCGTTAATTTTTATGGTTTTAGGCGTACTAAACTGTTTTCCGGGAGTATTGTTTATATGGGGCTTAGGGTAAATTATGGACGGATCTTCACGAAATTTAACAGCGTGATTTCCAGTCAAATAAAACAAATTTTTACGAAATCTTATCTCATTCCGTGCCTTGTTCCAGCATTTATGTTATTTTTTGTAGCAAAATAATCTATTTTTTTAGGTGGTGGTTCCACATTTTGATTTATAGCTCTGATCCTACTGAACCGATTTTGCTGGATTTCAATCCCAAACTGCTTAGGATAACTACATGCAATTTGGCACCAAGTTTGTTCATTTCTTTTGAGTTGTTCGAAAGTGAGCGTGTTTTCAACAGACGGACAGACAGACGGACATGGCTAAATTGACTTAGAATTACTCAAGGACCCAGAATATATATACTTTATGGGGTCTGAGATGAATAATAAAAAAGTTTTACACGGAATGACAAACTTAATATACCCTCTTCACAACTAATTGTGGTGGAGGGTATAACAAGCGGATCTGGCGAACTTCGCCTCGCCCCAATTTTAAGCCTTCAGACAAACTTTAGAGTAATAATACAACACAAATATCCATTAAGAAAATTTCATACAAAAACTCGATTTTTGATTTTTCCAATGTTCCGGAGGGATTTTCTAAAATTTTCTTCCGTAAAATTACGAAAAACAGACAAAAATTTTACAGAAATCGACCCAGCCGTTATCATTTTATGAAGTACTATATTTTTACACCATTTTTATATACATACTAGCTGACCCGACAGACGTTGTCCTGTCCAAATTAGGAAAAATGTTTGCGTTCGATTTTTAAAATCCGTTAAAAAGATACGAACATTTGAAAGAAAAATTAGTCAAATCGATGGAGCCGTTTTTTGATTTTAGGTAAATCGAATAAAGTGGGCGGGGCAAAATTTTTTGGACCATGGCGATAATTTTAAAGAAAAAATCGTCGAAATTATATATGTAGATGTCATTGGCGGTGCAATATGAAAATTGGATTTTGCCACGCCCCTCCGCCCGCAGACAGAAAATCAAATCAAATCAGACTTTACAGTGTCACCCGCCTAAATATTCTGAAGATTCCCTGAAAATTGCATCAAAATCGGCCCAGCCGTTTTGGAGTCCATACGTTACATACATACATACATCCTGTTTTATATATATAGAGATAAGAAGATATATTAGAAGATACAGATATATTAATTGAACTGTATTTTGAACAAAAAATCAAGACTACTACAATCAAGGTACATTAACACAAGGTAGACTCATTTAGGATTGTAGACTTAAAGATACCCACCCGACTTGTCAAAATTGTCTTCATATAAAACAAAAACAATTTACCGCACACATGTACAAATTTTGGCTCATACATACGAATTTGACTATTGAGGTTTATGTCTGTCCGCTAACGAGTCTTCCTTGTGTAAATATAAGTACCTTGACTATAATTAAGAAATGGATTTAAAAGTCGATCGAAATTCATCACAACTGCTAAAAACGATCGCTTTGAAAACAATCGATTTTCATCACATACCTGAATATTTGTTTAAATTTTCGAAAATTATATTTATAAACTTTTTAATCTCCTGGATTATCAAAATTCTTTTCAAGATATAAAATTCTTAAAATGTTTTAAATTTGTAGTAAATTAAATAAAGCAAAATTTTAAGAGTTACTTTCCAGTTTTTTATTTAAATTAATTAATTTAATTCTCTTAATTTCTCTTTTATCTCTTTTCTAAGTAATTCCTAAGAGAAATTTCGAAAATTATAAAAGGGGTCCAAAATTGAGGTATCATTTTGATTTTGCTCCCATTTTTTTCTACCTGGAAATTTTATTTGAAATTTATATTTTCAGTTTCTAAATGCATTTCGGTTAGTTAAAATAGAGCGTTACACGAAAGAAAAATATTAAAACATTTTTTGGAAATGGCAAAAGTTTTCAAGATATAATTAGGAAACAATAAATCTAAGTTAAAAAATCATATTTTTTCTCGTTGGAATTCTCCCAGTAGTTGTAAGTGGGCTAAGAAAAAACAAAATTTGTATTCCCAAGAATTACTTTGATAATAAACTTATAAGTGCACGGCATTAAAAACTGAACTGGCAAACTGCTTTATTTTGATTCTCTTGCGAAAATAATAAAGCAATTTGTTTTTGTTTTATATTTTTTTTCCTAACCCACTTAGGCCCAGAACAGACGGTAAAAGGCTACTGCAGCGAAACCCTTAAGAAATTATTGTTTTGAAACCAGTTTCAATCGTTTTCCACACACCCTGCAACCTAAATTGTACCCGAATTTAATGAAATTGTCACAATCATTTCGATTTTCTTTGAGAACAATGCAACTGATTTCCAATGCATTTCAAACCGGTCTCAAAATGGTCGCTTCGTGTGTGGTCCCTCAAAGGTGTCTATGGCATAAAGTAAAATGAAACTCGAAAATAACTAGAATTTGCAATTTCGTTGCAATTGCGTTTCACCGTCTGTTCTGGGCCTTACAACTACAACTAATGATGGGAGAATTTTAACCAATTGTAGTGGGGAATGTAAGAAAGGATAAACTCACTGTTTATTATTGGTATTTTGTTTTAGCGTTGATATCGTTGCAAATATGACATTCGAGTGTTTGCAATTCTCATTCACTCAGCAGTTTTACTCGCTTTATCTTTAGCTTTTCTTAAATGTTTTGGCAGATTGTTTCCTGATGATCTGACCTAAGCAACTAGTGAAATGCGCATAGAAACTAGCTTGTCCTCCAACAATAAATTTCAGTGTTTTTAGGCAGAATAAAAATTGGGAATTAAGCAAGGCAAGGAAAATCTTAATACAAATTCTTAAGAATTCCTTTGATAATATTTAAAAAAAACTGTTTTCTTTATTAAAATTAAAATGATACTTAAATTTAGGACCCCCTTTATATATGTATGTATGTATAAGCATTTAAGTTGCTTGGCATGAGCTAGTAATAATCATTTCTGGTTCATAGAAATACAACGAACCAATTCTTGACACCCTACATAATATGAAAACTATAATATGTTTCCTTGTTTGGCGGTTGACTAATTTAATTTGGTAATCAGTTCTGGATCTCTTTCTAAAGAAAAAGTTCATATTCATATTCGAACATTAAAAATCTTAAACAAAAATATTATTGAGTATGAAAACTTATAGTTTTTGTCAATAGAAATAAAACTTGGACATTTTTCTTTAAATGGTTTCCTCAAAACTGAAGAAAATCGTGCTTTTTGACAAAGTTATGCAGAAAACTCAAAAAATGGCCGGTTTTAAAAAATCTAAAAAATACTTTACCCTATAAACTTTTAAATTATGTTGAGTACCCAAGAAAATAAAAAAATTTTTTTTTTTGGGACAATGAATATTAAAAAAAAAAACTGGTGCTGAAGGAAACTTCTACGAAAAATAAAGTTCGCATTGAAGAGCAAAAAAGCAGAGCAACTTTTTCTGTATAGAATCTATACAGAAAGTTCAAGGTGTAGAGCTGCCATCGGCAACCTATACTATTACATTTACTCTACACTGTAGAGTAACTTTTTTTTTTACGAAAAGTTCGTGTTTTAGAGAAACTTTCTCTACGAAAAAATAGTGCTGATGCGAACTTTTACGAAAAATAAAGTTCGCACACAGAAAAAAGTATTGCCGAATTATTTTCAAACAAACGTTTATTTGAAAATTTTTTTGATTTCTACAAATTTTTTTACTGATTCAATCAATATTTTTGTTTGATTTTTATTTAACCAACAAAAATGTGGACAACTCTTCAAAAATTAAATAAACGCGCTATTGGTTTGAAGTTTTCATAATTTTGTATGAAATATTTAACGCTCTTTAATATTGTCGTATTTTTGCATTTGTTTTATTGATTGTAAGCAACACTTCTTTATGATAAATATAAGAACTACAACAAAAAACACATGCAGTCTATTTTTGGACGCTTTAAAAAAGTACAGCAATAAGAAAAATGATAAAATAGCGTGACGATGCTTGTAGTAAAAAAAACAACAAAAACAATAGCAGGTAAAAAACGTTTCATTTTTTTTAAACAACAGAAAAAACACATTATAAGAAACAAAATAAATTTTTGGTTGGTTTCAAAGTTGCTAAAAAAAAAAAACAAAATCCCGTATTCAATTTTTTCAAACAGTTTGTTTAAATACATCAAATACAAAAATATAATGATGACGGAAAACATATCGAGTCGGTGTGCCGCCGTTTTTGGTTACATTTCTTCTTCATTAGCAAAGGAAAGGAAAAAGCAACAGTGAGTGATGAAGAAAAACACTGTGAGTATAAATATGACTTCGTTCAAAAATTATTCCAACAAAAAAATGTGTCTCAAAGCCAGCCGTCCGCTCTGCTCTGCTTCATCTTCGCCAACAGTGCTTGCTTGTGTGCGCGTCATTGCTTGTGCCAAAACTTTTTTGTTTGATTCAGCAAAATTATTTGTTTGAAATTTATATGAATTTCAGTAAACTTTTTGTTTGATTCTGTAAAATTATTTGTTTGAAAAAATCGGCGTTTTTTTTCAATAAACAAAATGCAAATAAATTGTTTGAATATGCGAATTTGTTTGTAGGACCGATTTTAGACAAAAAATTGTTTGATTCTACAAATTTTTTGTTTGAATTGGAAAAATAATTTTTTCTGTGCAGTGAACAAAAAGTTGATTTTGCAAAGAATTTTTTTATGTGAAAATATTAATGTTGCAAACAGTGTTCGAAAATAAACACTAAATATCGTTTCTTAATGTTCGGTTCGGTAGATTTGTGGAAAACACAAACGCTTATAGTGTTTGTGTAGAAAATCATTAAAAAAAATAACGTTTCCCTGTTAGTCATCTTTCGAACACAAAAATATTACTGATTTTATCAAACTCAACAAAAGATGTGAACATTTAATTCCGTTCGGTTTTTTTTTGAAAATCCACAAACTTCAATGTGTTCGGTTCGGCTCATTTATGTTCGTCCCTTTTGGCTGGTAAAAAAAACAAAAATTTTTTACAAGAACATTATAATAATATAATGTTTGTCTACAGTATCACTACAATTGTTCTGTTTTTTAACGAAGAACCGAACATTATATAATGTTCGGTTCTTTCTTGAAAATAGTTACGAACGGTATTAAGGGTTGTGTACAGAGTTGCCAATTTAGCGCTTTTGGCGCTAGATTTAGCGCCTTTTAACTGTTGAAAAGGCGCATATTTTTTCCTTAGCGTTTTTTTTAAAAAGAGCGCTTTTATTGATACCTAAGATTTTTGTAATTTTATTTGCATACATTAAAATCAAGACACATTAAACCAAAATTTGTTTCCGTTTTGTAAATACTTTACATTCTATACAAGGAAAGAAGTTTATTTTCTAAAGAAATCCATTTCGTTTCTTAAAACAAGAAAATCAAAAAATAAATAACTGATTTTAACTTGTTTTGTTCGTATTAAGTAAAAGTAAATTCACGTTTTTGGTCTATGATCAAACATTTCAAGAAGCATTTATTTAATATTAGTCTGATTTTAAAATAGAATCAAGAAACAAATGCTAGCGATTTCTTTAAATTTTTCAGAAAATGCTCAAGAAAACTTGGTTTGATTCAATTAGTTTTTATTTGGATCGACATGTTAACAAATCAATCAAAAGGTTCTTATTTTTTTATATTAAGTTTTTTTTTTTAACTAACTTGTGCTATACGTTTTTATGGAACAAATTTAGGCAACGAAAACTTGATTTAAGTTACTATAGAATTAAAATAAATTTAGTTCGCTTTGAGTCATAACTTTTTGCTTAAACCAGGCAAACACATGTTTATATACAATAAGAAATTTTTGGCTTGGACGAGAATAGTGCAAAATTTTCGTGCTTCAAGACATATTTTCTGGTGATTTAGTAAATAATTCGTTCCGTGTATATTTGAAATTATATTACTTTAATTTTTCTGAAAGATCAGAAAAGGCTTTTAAATGTTTTATTAACACTGCTCGGCAAAAAAAAAAAAAAAGTCGATCTAGAGAACTTGATTATGTGATTTTAATTCACTTTAGCGTGCTGAATCCAAATAGTTTATTCAATCACGTCTAGTTAACATTTTGTTTACTGATCTCTTGTCTTATTTTATTCATAATATACCTGGATTTTTGATAAATGATAAAAAAAATAATTTGCATGGAAAAATGGCCGCCACAAATTAAGAAATAATTTTGAAAATAATTATTTGTAAAACGGATTTGAATTTAGCGCAGTAGTATTTTTGTTTTTCATATAGGTATTTTTATTTAAAACGATTTTTTTTGACGGCCAGTGTAATTAATAAAACTTGGTTCTTAAACATTTCATTAAGTTTTTTTATTTAGCGCTTTTTAGCGCTTTCTGATTGGGGGCACGGCGTTTTTTGATTATAAATAGTTCACAACCCTGGTTGTGTATGTCTACACAATCACTAAAAAAAAAATAGATATCGTTCCTGGGTGTGTGAGCCGAACGTTAAATAATGTACTGTTTATATTCGAACACTGGTTGCAAAGCAAATTTTTTTTTTGGGAAAGTTCATTTTACAAAGCATTAGGGTAAAGAAAATTCGTATAGCCTCTATCAAGAACTTTTCCTAAATAACGCTCTCTTCTTTGTTGTTATTGTTGATTAACAAATGCTATAATTTTTCTCCAATAAAGCAATTTGTACCTACTCGATTTGTTTTTTTTTTTTTATTAATAATTTGTTAAATAAAGAATTACAATAACTACAATACGTAGAACAAAGCAAAGAAAATTACGTCTCATTTATGCGATGATGCAAACAAAACATTCGAAGGAGTCAATGAATAAACAAATATCAGGAATGAAAATTTCTTAATAAAAACCTCATGGAGAAATGACAATAGAGCAGAATTAATGTCGCGACTCGCGATATTCAGTATTACGACTGAATTCTAAGTGAGTGTATCGATTAACACGTAACGGAAACGAAAACGACAAATTATACAAAAAAAAAAAAAAAAAAACAAAAAAAAAAAAAAAAGAAACAGGGAAAATAATTTGTTTACAAATTTTGCGTGTGTTAATAAAATAATCTATGTATATTATTTTCAAATAAGTTGTTCATATACCTATAACAATAAAAAGTTAATTGATTATTACGCTAGAAAATTCACTTAAAACAATGTCGGCTCAACAAACACAAAAAGAATTGCCTCCCTTAAAAAGAGCCGCTTTACAGGTTGTCGCTGGGGGCTCAGCTGGTTTTGTGGAAGTATGTATTATGCAACCCTTAGATGTTGTCAAAACCAGAATGCAGTTGGGTGGAGGAGCGGTAAGTTGTATGAAATGAAAACGTTTCATGTATCAGTATTTTATTTATAGTATTTTTAACTTATTTTTAGTTTGATTATTTTCTTGAAATAGTAAAAAAAATCTTGAAACAGCAACAAAAGTTGCTTCTTGTTTTGCAAATTTCCCTCATAATGACACACACAATTCACAGTGTTTGTTTGTCTAAATGCTTAAATGTTTATTTAATTTTTTTTTTACAAAAAATGGTTTGTGTTTAAAGGTATTTATTTTATAAAGGGTTCTATTCTGGAAGCCGAATTCGGATGAAAATAAAATCCAACAAACCTTGAAAACGATTTTGTTCTGAAAGTTTATAAAAATATATCTTCTTTTTTATACATATATGTAGGTATGTACACTACTTCATGTTTTTATTACAAACTATCTTTACCAGCACTACTTTTAAAATCCAGAAAAACTACGCTCATTTTAAAAAACAAATGACCTAAAAATTTCTTTCTGAGCGACTTTCTATTTAGTCTACTTAACGATTTCTAGATAAAACCTCTATAGTGCTGAGTAATTTTTTACACGTTGCTTAACTGCTTTTTCTACAGAAGAAAATCATGCAGATGATTAACTTCGAATAAGAAAACAAATACATGTTGTTGTTTAACATGTTTCTCTTGAGAACATGTTTATGTTGCTAAGCAACTTTCTCTTGAGAAAATTGCCGTGATTTTAAACAAATTTTTTTAAGAGAAAAAGTTAATCTTTCTGATCCATGAATGATATAAACAAGAGTACGGATGCATGTAACCAAAATTGCATACAGTTTGGTCTTGCGTGACGTCATTTGAAGTGGAAGAGAAGAGGAATGCGCAATCTGTGTTTATTGCTTCATGTTTCTGATCAATAATTTCTAGAGAAAAAACTAACGTTTCTAAACAAATTATTCATAGAAAAAATTAAGGTGCTGGAAAAGATCTTTCAGTAATTAAAACAGGGCTATGGAGTCGAAGTACCCACAAAAACTCGCGATTCCGACTCCTAAATTGTTCGCCATAAAATTTTTTCCAATATTTTCCAAAATAAAAAAAACTTTGAGAGGGTCTGGTCTGCTTTTAAAATTTTGAAGCCAAAAAATAAGGACCAGTCAACTTTACATATGTATGTAAATAACTATATTAAAGCACGTGTTTAGAATTAATATTTCAATTTGAAATTTTTACAGAATCATTTTCTTGATATTTTTTTTAACCATTTAAAAGGTACTGCATTAAAAAACAGAGATTAAAGTCAAATAAGAACCAGTCTCCTATACATTAAGCATCAAGGTAAGAGTAGGAGTAGCAGTTGGAGTTGGAGCCGGACTTAAAAATTTACAGCGATGGGAGACTCCACAGCCCTGAATAAAAATAGTATGCAACATTTTCTCAATAATGATTTAATGTTGCAGAACAATTTTTTATGTTGTTGAGTAACTTTTCTAGATAATTGCTGAGCGACTTTATACCAGCGTTGCCAGTGGAATTTCGAAAAAGATACATTTTGGTTTCCAAAAAGATACACTTTTTCTTAAAAAGATACATTTAAAAAAAAATTTAAATCCAATTTGAACGTTTAACATTTGTTAACATTACATTTTTATGTCATACTCCAGGGCTGCCAGATTTGACGATTTGTCGTCATTTCGACGATTTTTGTTCCGAAATTAGCAAATTGCCGATTTGCTGATTTTTGTTCCGAAATTAGCAAATTGCCGATTTGCTGATTTTTGTTCCGAAATTAGCAAATTGCCGATTTGCTGATTTTGTTCTAAAATGTGACGATTTTTTTTCGTCTCCAAAGTCTGAATAAAACATTACATTTTCTAACAAATTCGTTTTTTAATCGTGGAATATTTAACAGCCATACCTTTCCAAAAGCGGAAAGCGGAACGTTTTCTTTCGCTTAGCTTTTATGCCGATATGCCATACAAAAGCAAGAGCGTCAACGTTGTGTCACGAACAGTAGTGATATCTTTTTTGTTTAATAAAACCCATAAACTATCAATAAAAATAGCGATAAAAACGTTAGATTGGCCAAAAAATAGCTAAATTGCCATTATTAATTAGCAATAGCGGCAGACTTTACTATTAAATGAGATGTCAAAATCGGGTTTTACAATTGCAAAGCGTGCCGCTTTGGTTTAGGTACGGCTGTAATATGCAAGTACAAAAACAACAGTGTTGCACTTTGTTTATCTTTCGTCAAACCATCATCGAATGAACCTTTTACGACTCTCTGCATAAATCATATTTTCAACAAGAGCATTTCACGATTTTTAAGAGAATATCTACATGAGTCTCAAAAGATTCTTTACATGAAAGTCTCACTAGATTATCTTTCCCCAAGTCTTAAACGATTCCACAACGATTTAAAAAGCGTCTTTCGCTGTGCTATTTAAAAAATTGTTTAATAGTATAAAAAAAATTAAATTTTAAGTTGTCCGACTTTTTCGAAACTATAAAGACGATTTTTTTATTTTTCCTCAGGAAACTGAAGATTTCCTCACAAATACAGATTCAAAAGATACGAATAATGTCAGGATTATACATGGATTATACATGGAAGCCATCAGAAGATACGAAAAACGATTTTCTGTTTCTAAACAATTTTTATTTTTTATTGCTGAGCAGGGCTGCCAGATTTGACGATTTTTTGTTCCGAAATTAGCAAAGTGACGATTTGGTGATTTTTTTCTAAAAAGTGACGATTTTTATTAGTCTCCAAAGGCTGAATAAAGCATTAAATTTTCTGACACATTGGTTTTTTAATATTGGAATGTTTAACAGCCGTACCTAAACAATAGCGGAAGGTGGAACGTTTTCTTTCGCTTAGCCTTTACACTGATATGCCATACCTAAGACAGAGCGTCAACGTTGTGTCACGAACAGAAGTGATAGCTTTCTGGTTTAATAAAACCAACAAATTGTAAATAAAAATAGAGATAAAAACGTTAGATTGACCAAAAAAAAAACTTTATTGCCGTTATTAATTTACGATAGCGGCAAACTTCACAATTAAACTATTAAATAGTCCGCTCTATTCAAAAACTAAAAAACGCGTTTGTTTAGGTACGGCTGTTATATCCAAGTTTTAAGAAAATATTGAAATGATAATTTTCGGAGTACAAAAACAACAATGTAATACTTTGTTTATCTTTCGTCAAACCATCATCGAATGAATCTTCCACGACTCTCTGTATAAATCATTTTTCAACAATTATACGGCGAACAGCTACATGAGTTGTAGCTACATGAGTCTCATACGATTCTTCACATGAAAGACTCGATAGATAATCTTTAACCACGGCTTAAGGCCCAACAATAATATGCATAGCCGTGCTAGGTCAAAAATTACCAAAAAGTCTCTCAAATGTATTTAAAAAAACTAAAACAAAATAAAAACAAGTTAGAGTTCATAGCCTCCACCGACAGTTCGAATGTTTAAGGAGTAATATCTATATGATGTTATTATTATCTAAAACTGTGACGATTTGTTATTAATTATGGTTTTAGGTGTACTAAACTGTTTTCCGGTAGTAGGGTTTTTATGGGGCCTAGGGTAAATTATGGACCGATCATCACGAAATTTCACAGCGTCATTTCTAGTCCTTTAAAACTGTGACGTACCAATTTCTGTTATGATAGCATTATTAATTATGGTTTTAGGTGTACTAAACTGTTTTCCGGGAGTAGGGTTTCTATGGGGCCTAGGGTAAATTATGTACCGATCTTCACGAAATTTCACAGTATCATTTATAGTCCTATAAAACTCTGACGTGCCAAAATTTGTTATGATTGCATTATTTTTTACGGTTTTAGGCGTACTAAACTGTTTTCCGGTAGTAGGGTTTATATAGGGCCTAAAGTAAATTATGGACCGATCGTCACGAAATTTCACAGTGTTATTTCTAGTTCCAAAAAAACTCTGACGTACCAAATTTTGTTACGCTAGCGTTAGTTTTTACGGTTTTAGGCGTACTAAACTGTTTTCCGGGAGTAGTGTTTATATGGGGCTTAGGGTAAATTATGGACGGATCTTCACGAAATTTAACAGCGTGATTTCCAGTCAAATAAAAAAATTTTGGCGAAATCTTATCTCATTCCGTGCCTTGTTCCAGCATTTATGTTATTTTTTGTAGCAAAATAATCAATTTTTTTAGGTGGTGGTTCCACATTTTGATTTATAGCTCTGATCCTACTGAACCGATTTTGCTGGATTTCAATCCCAAACTGCTTAGGATAACTACATGCAATTTGGCACCAAGTTTGTTCATTTCTTTTGAGTTGTTCGAAAGTGAGCGTGTTTTCAACAGACGGACAGACAGATGGACATGGCTAAATCGACTTAGAATTACTCAAGGACCCAGAATATATATACTTTACGGGGTCTGAGATGAATAATAAAAAAGTTTCACACGGAATGACAAACTTAATATACCCTCTTCACAACTAATTGTGGTGTAGGGTATAAAAACATTTGATTCCGTATGGAATGTGCGATTAGTTTCGCACTTTGCTTAAGCAAATGACAGTTTCATAAAACTTAACAAAAAGTTTCCGTAAGTTCAATATGGTTTGCGTCATATGATTTACATGTATTCGCACATTTGCTTAATCCAACTTAAGTACATTCTTAGGCCTTTAAATGATTCCCACAACTATTGAAGTAGCGTCTTCCACTGTGCTTTGGAAGAATCTTAGTCGTGTTACAAAACATTGTTAAAAAGCACTAAATTTTAAGTTTTCCGATTTTTTGACGATTTTTCAAAACGTGAAAGACGATTTTTTTATTTTTTCTCAGGAAATTGACGATTTACTCAAAAATTTATCTGGCAGCCCTGTTGCTGAGCGACTTTTTACAGAGAAAATGTTTAATGATTATGCAACATTTTCTCAAAAACTATTTTATGTTTCAGAAAAATGTTTTTATTGCTGAGTGACTTCCCTGCAAATAATAGGACCAGTCCAAGCACGCGTGTAAAGAGTAGTCCACAAGGGACCAGGACTAGTCCACAAGTAACCCAAACGTATGGAAAAAACCTGGTCTATTTAACATTACGATGTCCTAGGAGAGGACCATATAACCCACCTTTGGACCACTAAGGAATAGTTTTAAAACTACTCCATGGTATATAACCCACCTTTGGACCAGTAAGGAGTAGTTTTAAAACTACTCCATGGTATACTCAAGAGGATTAGTTTTGAAGTCGTTTAAACACGAAAGCATGTCGTTAAAAAACGAAGACATGTCGTCTCACTACAAACACTTTTTAACAATGGCATGGTCCATGCTTGCATTACATCGGACTAGTCCATGGAGTAGTCCATTTTATCAAAATGGGTCAGGTGGTCCAATTTTATTTGCAGGGTTTTTACAGAGGAAATACTTATTATGAACAGGGCTGCCAGATAAATTTGTAAAAAAATCGTCAATTTCCTGAGTAAAAATAAAAAAAATCGTTTTTTTATTTTTCGTTTCGAAAAATCGTCAAAATATTTAAAAACTTAAAATGTAGTTTTTTTTAATCAATTTTTACTTTGTCGATTTTTTTTATAAATAAAATCATTCAAACAAAAACATAATAACTTCATACCCAGCTAGCATTTTCAATCGTGTAAGAGCTACTGGGACTCTCATGAAGAGCGTTTTTGACCGTCTTTGTGCGCGTTTTTTAATCGTAGAAGATTCCTAACACGGAAGAAACGGTAATACGTGTGAGATTCTTTAATAAGACAGCGAAAGACGCTAACTTTAATCGTTGTGGAAATCGTTTGAGATGTGGGTAAATATACTCATGTGATATTATCTTACAACTCGTGAAATGCTCGCCGTATAATTGTTAAAAATACGTTTTAAACAGAGAGTCAAAAAAGGTTCGTTCGATGATGACGAAAGATAAACAAAGTGGAACATAGCGTGGCTTTAACGCTTTCCATTTGGAAAATGCGATTTTGACAGCGCTTTTAGCACTTAAGTTGGCCACTTTTGTTAATAAATAATGGTAATTTAGCTAGTTTTAGCTAATTATGCTAGTCTATAAATTCCCTCAACATTGGCAGAAAAGAAAACAAAGAAATATGTACATTAAAAAAATCAAGCTTATCGTGAATAAAAAGTGAACAGTTTTTCCTTTGAAATTTTGCTTTTCCCTTTACTTTTTTAGGGGAAAAAACCCTTAAAAAATTAAGCTGCTTTTCTTTATAAATTTAGTTTTCATTGGTGCTTCATATCTAAACATATAAAAACATTTTAAGTTTTCTTTTTGAAGACTGAATAAAATCGTCACTTTTTAGAAAAAAATCAGCAAATCGGCACTTTGCTGCTTTCGGGACAAAAAATCATCAATATGACGATGAATCTTCAAATCTGGCAGTCCAGATTATGTAACATTTTATCAAAAAAGATTTACTGTCGTATTCATAAAAAATAAAACAAGTTTGAAATGTGTTTTAAGGCTAAATTTTCTTACAAATATTCCTTAAAATGTTAATATTGCATAGCAATTTTTATGTTGTCGAGTAACTTTGCTGGAAAAAAGTTTATGTTGCTGGGAATTAGTAATGTGGGAATTAGTTAATATTGCAGCAATTATTTCTTATGGAGAAAAACTTCTGTAAAAAACTTTTATGTTGTTACAAATTAATATTCTAAAGCAACTTTTTTGATATCAAATTTTGTGTTTACATTCTCTATTCCATTGCTTATTAATAAGTACATACTGTTATTTTTTTTATCAAGCACACATTTTTCATTTTTATGCTTCAATTATACTTGATTAAACAAATTGACTTTATCATATCCGTCTATCAGTCTGTTTGATTACATACATACATACATATTGATAAGTGTGTTGAACATCAGACCCAACTATCATTTATCATTTTCATATCTGTTTTCAAATCACAAAAACAAATGTTATCCTAAACTCTATAAGATATTCTTTTTTGGAAAGGGCGCTTCAAGGTTAATAAAGTGCTAAAAACACACAAGTGTTTCATTATTAAATAAAAAAAATTACGCATAGGTAGGTATAATTAGCTTCTAAAATCAGCTGTCTATACTTTTAAATAACAAGAACACAAAAAAAGACAAACATTTTCGTTTAGAACCGGCAATATTGCCTTCTGTTTTGTTGTTTTTTTTATGCAATCTCAAGAAAACTACACCAGGGACAAATGCAATTGTGAAATTATCATTATTATGTTAAATTTACTTAAAACTTTTTTAATTTTACAACTTTGTTTTACATTATGGAAGAAATTTGACCCTTAGACTAGAATGTATGTATGTACATATATTCTTACTTTACAACTCTATATTAAAGCCAATCTGGTGCTGCGGTATACAGTTATAGAGCACTGCCTCGGCCTCCAACATAGAGCAAAATCCAATTCAGGGCCCTAATTATGGAAGTCGTGATCGAGTACTTTCTAATTCCTTCAGTCGATTCTGAAAGAATCGAAATTATTTTTTTCAGTGTTGTGAAACTCAAATTAATGCTTTATAACTAGGGTTGCCAGCAAACAAACTTAAAATAACTGGACAACTTAAAAAATTCACCTAGATTTTGAAAAAATAACTGGGGTCTAATCACCGCATACGATATCGAGCAAAATTGATCGAAATCATTTATTTTGGTATCATGAAACTCGATATCGAATGAAATGTATTGAATTTGCAATAATAGCATTCGATATCGAGTAACTCGACATTAAATTTATCGAGTTTTTATTCGATACGTCAGTGTCTATCGTATGCGAAAAACATCGATAGTTTATTCGATACGATAGTATCGAATGAGGTGATTAGACCCCTGGAAAATTTAAAAATAAACTTATGTGGTGTTTATATAACACGAGGGCCTTACTCGACCGTTCAACTTACATTTAAAACAAAAACAAAAACAAAATTTCGAAATTTGTTTTTGTTTTAAATGTAAGTTGAACGGACGAGTAAGGCGCTCGTGTTCTACA
The DNA here is from genome assembly GCA_930367215.1 of Pollenia angustigena. NCBI lineage: Eukaryota > Metazoa > Arthropoda > Insecta > Diptera > Polleniidae > Pollenia > Pollenia angustigena. The sequence continues at coordinate 27,084,544 of OV884059.1, forward strand.
AACTACACATAAGTTTATATTTACGGTAGTTCAAAAAAAGTATTTTTTTTTTAAATTAAAAAAAGAAATAACAAAATAAACAAGAAAACGTAAAAAGTAAAATTCAGTCTTAAATCAAATTACATGTCGTCACCTAAAATCTAAAAGGGCATAAGTAACAAAACAATTTAAATCGGCTTTTTTATTGTTTATGCTGCATTTATCAAAATTAAGTCTAGTTAATATTTCAGCAGTTATAAGTTCATTCTAGTTCTTTTTTTTGAGTATAGATTATTTAAAATGCTTAAAGAACTTTCACAAAACGTACGGTGGTTTTTATTGCATTTAAAACAAAATTGATATATCCTTCGGCTAACTGTAAATTTTTTGTTTGCATTCAGTATATAATTAATAAAAACATTAGTTTTTAAAATTATGTTTTAACTGGACAAATTGTAATTTAGCTGGAAACTGGACAAGACTCTAAAAAACTGGATAATCCAGGCCATTCCAGGACGTCTGGCAACCCTATTTACAACACTGAAAAAATAATTTCGATTCGTTAGTCCCAATTTACACTAGGACATTTCTTGCCGGGCATTTTTTGAATTCTCTTTTAATCTTACCTGAAGCGTTTACATATGGGCATTTCCACAGAATGGTCTACCAGGATGAAAAAATAAAATATTGATTATCATCGTCTTTTACTGTTTTTTATTAGAAAAAAGTCTATGTTCTTATAAAAGAATGGTTTCCTAGCATATCTGAGCTGTTTAACTTAAGACAATTGGGCTGGAAACTGGACAATTTTATAATTTCCTGTATTTTCTACTTCTAAAGACAGTTTTATATACTGATTTTACATGCAAAAAATATGTTATGTTTACACTCTTTCTGCATAATCTCTCCATTACAATCAATTGTAAAAGGAGTATTAAGTTTTTTTGTTAAGGAAATTTGAAGACATTTATGGTAAAATGCATGGTGATAATAATAAAAAAACATATGGAAAAATCGTACGTTCGCGACCGGTGCATAAGCCAATTAAATAAAAACCAAGAGAGATATTTTATTTTGTAAATACTGGATGGAGACCCACATTAATACACTCTTAAAATTAATTAATCCCTTTTGAAAATTCTGTTTCATTACGCAGATTTTTACATTTCACTACTCTCAGCCGAATTTGACTTCTATTTTGCGTACGTTGGTGAACACACGTTTATAACTCTTATTATGAAAACTTCAACTCAATGAAATCCATCTTTTGTACTAAACATAGAGCTACCCAAATGCTATCGAATCGCAAAAAAAATGCTAGGAAAAGTTTTGTTTTCTATATTATTTCTACATCAAAAGCGTACGTTCGTGACCCCAGGAAATGCCCATATGAAACATTAGAAGTCAGACAGAAATTAATACTTGTATGTAAACTACGAAAAGTAAGAAAGAGAAATGAAAAATGTCCAGTACAGATAGTCATGTACTACACACACTACCTTTTCGACCCCTCGCCATCAAACTTCGTCTGTCCGGCAAGAAATATCCCTAGTGTAAATTGGGACTTAAGTATTGACTGAAATAATTAGATATTTAATTGCTTTCGAAACGAGAAAGTACTCGATCACGACTGCCAGAATCAGGCCCCTGGACTTATTCGATCAGAAAAACGCTAAACGTCTCTTTGGACGCACACCGAGAATAATGTGCTTTTCTTACAACGCGAGCACCAAAGTGACTCGTTTAACTAACACTTAAAGCAAAAACAACATTACAAAATTTGTTTTTGTTTTAATTGTTAGTTGAACGAGTCACTTTTGCGCTCGCGTTCTAAAAACAGGCAGTAAGAGAATTTCCGTCCGGCATTGGCTCTAAATATATGCAGATTCAATAAATACATTTTTTAGGGATGGGACTTGAACATTTCCATAGTGAAAAATTGCCCATACGAATAACGGACATCCTAATGGTGGTTAAATTTTAAGGGCCGATGTTGATTTTGAATAAAACACAAATTATTTAGGAAATTATCATTTATTTTTATTATGATAATATTGGTATGGTTCAATTACATACATATGTATGTATGGAACAAAATATTGGCCAAATGTAAGCCGTGACCTCAGCATACCTCTATCCGATGGTCAAAGTTTTCGATGTCGCTGAGACATAATGAGGTTCTATGCCATTAATATGCCGAATTATCTCATCCTTTAGCTCTTGAATTGTTGCTGGCTTACCAAAGAAAGAAGTCTAACGGTGTCAAGCCACATGATCTTGGCGGCAAATTGACATCGCCACCACGTGAGATAACACGCCCATTGAATTTGTCGCGCAAAAGAGCTATTGTTTAGTTAGCTGTGTGACAAGTGGAACTGTCCTGTTGAAACCACATATCGTCCACATCCATATCTTCCAATTCGGGTCATAAAAAGTTCGTAATCATCTTACGATAGCGAACACCATTCACAGTTACTGCCTGAACGCCCTCATTTTGGAAATAACGTATTATGCCCGATGATGCCGCCAGCCCATAAACCGCACCAAGCAGTCACTCTTTGTGGGTGTTTTGGTTTTTCGACAATCACTCTTGGATTATAACGATATGCATTTTGATTTGAACGCCCATTTTCATAATATGCCTCAATAACTTTAACGCGTTGCTCGATTGTGTACATCGGCCCTTAAAATTTAACCACCCTTGTACTATGCACATTGTACATATGTACTTAAACGGTATTTTCTAGAAAAAGTATTTCTATATGTAAAAAAAAAAAACTTTAATTAACCTGAATATTTTTATTCCCACGTCACAATAGTGAAGAGGGTATTTTGCATTTGTGCTGATGTGTGTAACCCACCTTAAAGTATACCGATAGACTTAGAATCACTTTCTGAGTCGAACTAACGATGTCCTTCCGGCTGGCTGGCTGTCCATGTAACCTTGTGCGCAAAGTACAGGTCGCAATTTCTGATCGGAAATTTTGGCCTCTCAGAAACTATCAAACCGATTTTAATGAAATTTAAATCATAGTTAGAAATATATTTATATGGACACATATGCTATGTAGTTTTTCAAAAATAGGACCACAAGAGGAGATAGGGGGCAATTTCACAAACTTTCAAGCCGATTTTAATGAAGTTTATAAACATAGATAAATCCATATTAATATGGACACATAAGTATTATGTGTTTTTAAATACTGTGGTGTAGGGTATCATATGGTCGGGCTTGACGGACTATACTTTCTTACTTGTTTAATTTATATAAGCATTTTTGTTCAAAATTTTGCTTAATTTTTATTGCGCTTGGAAATGGTGTTTGAACATGGACCAGTTTTTCCAAAAGTGTGTCAACAATAACACGATTTTCTGACTTAATGAAATAATTCTTTATTTATTTATACATACATACATATGTGTATATGATTAAAAATGCTTTTTTTAGTCTCTTAGAATAGAATAATTACTTGTTTATTTAAAAAAAAAATTCGCTGAACTCTCTTACAAGGCGCCGAGATGAAGTAGAAAAACTTAAAACTTTTTATATAGGAGTTGTATTGCTCTAGTTATTTTAAAGAAATTTTAAGTCCAACGGGAAAATAAGGAATCAGTTAAAAAAAAATAATTATAATATTGAGGTCCTATGCTCCTCATAGGATCGAAGGAAACATGTACATATATCTGTGTTCAGAGTAATGAATTCTGGAATCAAATATTATACCTACAAAATATGTTATATCTTTTCCAAAGAATAATAATGTATTCATTGGAATCCAGAAGGTTATTTTATCTGACACAATAATTATGCATTGATTCCAAAGTTTATTCCCACATTTCCAGAAATATGTATGTATGAATTGTTTTTCTCCGTGATGATTATTCGTGTTTTTCCTTTTACATATTTTCTTAATAAAAATCCTTTATGAATTACTATTTAATTCCTTCGCAGGATACCTTAAATTAATTTATTACAATCCTAGGACATGTGCTGTGTTAAGACTAATCGATCCTGGAATCAAATATTATACAGGATATGTTTTACATTCTCTATTGCTATTTATTATAGGTATTTTCCTGCTGGGAATAGGTTGTCAAAATTGTTTATGCTTTCTTAATACATAAGTACATATATAGATATGTACACATACAATGTAGTAAGTAGCTGAAACATATGTAGTATACAAAAAAAAAATTTACTTAAATCGCCTTACGAAAACAAGACCAATGTTTTGTATGTCATTTAATAAATAAATTATTATACCCACACCACAATAGTGGAGAGGGTATTATCCATTTGTGCTTATGTGTGTAGCGCCTTAAAATATTGATCCTAGACCCACCTTAAAGTATACCGATCGACTCAGAATCAATTTCTGAGTGGAACTAACGATGTCCGTCCGGCTGGCAGGCTGGCTGGCTGGCTGTCCAGGTAACCTTTTGCGCAAAGTACAGGTTTGGAGATAATTTAGTAATGGGACATTGGCACAAGAACCAAGCCTATTGAAAATAAGCGGAATCGTAGGACCAGGAGGGAAGAAACTATCAAACCGATTTTAATGATATTTAAAACATATATAAAACCATATCTATATGGACACAAAAGGTATGCATTTTTTAAAAAATAGGACCACGAGGGGAGATAGGGGCAATTTCTGCCTCTCAAACCGATTTTAACGAAATTTATAAGATTGTTAGATCCATATCTATATGGACACATATGCTATACAGTTTTTCAAAAAATAGGGCCACAAGGGGAGATAGGGACAATTTCTGTTTCAAACGAACTTTCAAACCGATTTAAATGAAGTTTATAAACATAAATAAATCCATATTTATACGGACACATAAGCATGATGTGTTTTTAAATACTGTGATGTAGGGTATCATATGGTCGGGCTTGACCGACTATACTTTCTTACTTGTTTTGATTACGTTTGTATGCCGTAAACACTAACAGAATTCTTGTTAATACAATCATTATACGTACCGACAAACATAATAATTAGTAAAAAAAAAAATAACATGAACCATGTAAAATCAGCGAGTCTTAAAGAGTTTTAAAAAAAACTAAAGTCAGGTGTGTGATGAAACCCGACCGATTTCAAAGCTATTGTTTTAAGCAGAAATGATGAATTTCCAGCGATTTGAAAATAAATTTCTGAATTAAACGGGCTGGTTATAAAAATCGAAATTAAGTGGATTTAAAATCGAATAATTTATTTTTAAAAACGAGCCTGTACAGAAAGTTCATAAAATTATTCCTTTTAATATAACCATACTTCATATTTTGAGTACCAATTACACTACGTGACAGATTTTTGACCAAATGTATCTGACACCTAACAAAACACCTTGGTAAAAAATCATTAAATTTTTCATGAAGTTTAAACTTTTGCCCACTGTAACTTCTTGACCAATCTTCACAAACGGCCCATGGTTATTTTAGTAATTTAATTATCTTTAACTAAAGCAATACATAATCCGTTTAATAGTTTTGAAAATATTTGCATTTAAGTCATATCATCTTTTTAACAACCACAAATAACGGTTATTTTGGAATATCTCGAAAACCGTACTACTTTTGGCAATTTTGACTTCATATTCGGACAATTTTACATAAAGATTAAGTGTCAGAGTCATTTGGTCACGACTTTGTTGAAAATTTGTGACACAGTATTATCTTTACAAGGACAACTCTTAAACACAGAAAAACTACATTCATATTGTAAATAATTAAATCAAAATCTCGTTCGATTTTAATTCCACTTCATTTCGATTTCTAGAACATGCCCGAAATTCTTAGGCCCTAATTGGGTAAAACGAAACGCAACGCCAAAAATTACATTAGTTTTTTATTGCAATAATTTTTCCATTGACAGTGAGCGGTATGTTAAGCAACTTTGCAATGCTAGAAGCATATAAGGTAGCAGCTAATATACAGAATTATTGGTCGTAAAAACTTAACAGAAAATAAGAGGACAATTTATTAAAAATCAATTTGTAAAGATACTGTAAACTATATTTTCGGTTTTGAGTCGTTTTGTTTTCAAAATCGTTCTCCATCACATATGTACCTAAATGTTGAATGAAAAACTTTTTCGAGAGAAAATCAAGGTATATTTATAGCAGGTAGCCGCGAGATTACAACAATTGTACAATAAAACAAACAACAGGGCTTTTTATTGTTGTTTTGTGATACGAACTGTCAAATAGCAAAGCGGTTGAAAAGAGACAAACAAGACAAAATACTTTGTTTACTTGTTTACTATACAACATTTGACAGTTTGTATCGCAAAACAAGCAAATAAAAAATAACCAGCTGGCTTTCCGAGACTACCTGCTATAAATATACCTTGGAGAAAATGTTCGCGTTACAAACAGGGTTACCGTTGGAAATTTTCGAAAAGGGTCACAAAAAGGGGTTTTCCAGAAAAAGGGGTAAAAAAAGGGTATTTCGATAAAAAAAAAAGGGTCAAGTTTTTTATAAGCAGTAAATTAATGTAGCCAAACAAACAAGCATTGGCATTAACTAATTTGCATGAGCATCGCAAATTAATCACAGATGCGCATCAGATGTAGCGCAATGGTACATTTCAGAGCAGGCCCATGTGTTCCATGAGAAAAAAATAAAAAATGGCCCAGTAATTTTTTCCCAAAAAAAGTTACATTTTGCTAAGCAACTGTTTCTTGAGAAAAAGTACAAATATAAGTATAGGCAACCATTTATTTACCATGGAAAAGTTAAAGTTGCTCAGCATCTTTTTATTTGCTTACCCCCATATTCATAAAAAATATTTTTGTTTTATTGGAGGTTTATTGAACAAATTTCCTATGAAAATGTGTTCAATAAACCTCCAATAAAATAAAAATATTTTTTATGAATATGGGGGTTAGTCTATAGTGTTAACTTAAAAGAAAAATTGTGTTCAAAACTTATCTACATACATACATAAATATTAAGGAAATAAAATTTCGCTGTTTCTTATCTAAAAATAACATGATAAAATAATACAAAAATAAATTTAAAGTATTTTATTTCTGTAATTTACTAGCTTAAGAAGTTTTATGGCAAACATGAGCTGTTTATTTAAAAAAAAGTGGCGATTTGTTAAAACAATTAAAAATCATTATTAAGGCCGAATTTTTGAGATGTGGATTAAGTTTAAACTTAGTTTAACATAGTCTAAAACTATGATTTTTTTTATTATTTCATCAAAGACCAACATTTTAAGCAAAACTTAACAGTTCCGTCAAAGTTTTGTATACACATTTTGTAATGGTGGCACAAATCTGTTTTCAGATTAACTAAACCTAGTTTAACTGAGACCTCAAAAACCCTAAAGATCGACATTTTTATATACCAAAAAGTCGTAGTGGAGAAAAACGACAATGAAGATTTACGTGAAATTTTCTGAAAATATACCCGATAGAATTTTTTCGTATTTTCACCACTGCGTCTGGCATAGGGTTTGCAGAAAAATGTAAATTTTGTGAAATTATTATTTTGTGCCGCATACGCCAATTTTCTTAATTTATTTTTAAAAAGTAGCTATTTGACATTTTATTTGGCTTTTGCTTTGACTAATTTTTTTTTCTTATGGCAATGAAGCGAGGCAAGAGTAATATTTATTTTCTTGTTGTCATTTTATTTTGCACTCGCTTCAACTAATTTTTTTCTTACAATGGGTTCAACTGACAATTTTTTGTCATACCAAACGTCAAAGTCTATATAAAAAATTCAAAAGATGTTGTCAGCGTTTTTTTTTTATGACGTTTGGCGTTTAGTACGACAAAAAATTGTCAGGTAAAGGCCCCATGTTACGGCAATAAAGCAAAGCATTTTATTTTGTTCGTTTTTTTATGAGGAATTTGCAGCATTCGCCAAATAGTGGCGTGTAGAGCCAAACAACACTCAAACAACTTGAAAATAGTTAAAATAGAGCAAAATGAATGCTCTTAATATCTCAGAAAAAATTTTTTATGTATTCGAACTAAAACCGGTTATTTTTAAAATGCTAAACCGAAAACTGGTTTTTTAAAATAGCAGCTATTCGGAATATTCGAAAACCGATTTTTGAACAAAGTCGAATAGTCGATCTCCCTAATGACAACTCAAGAATATTTCAATTTATAAATTTAAAAAATCTTTAAATATCAGTAGACGCTCAAAAATTCGAACTCTCAGAAATTCGAATCAGTAATTTCATTACATTTGGCGATCTAAAATTAAAATCCAAAATTTGAATTTCCGATCGGTTTTTTATTTTTTATGGTAAACACTTAAATTTTGACAATTTAGTTTAACCAAATACAAAGTTAAAGGGGGAATCCCATTTTAATAGATGATTTACAGATATTGTTAGAGTTTAAAATACAGTTTTTTGGTGTTTGTATATGTATACGGTTTAACATTTATTAAAATAAGAAGGTGTTTTAAAAATGCCAAACTAATGTAACAAACAAATCAGTACTTTTCGTTTATAGTCACTACCATTTTATCCGTTTATTTTGCCGCTATAAGTTAAATTGATACAAAGTATTAACGTTATAGTCCATTTAGCGATATAAGCACATTTGCCATATATGCCTTTTATCAACAGTAGTCATAGGGAAAAGTTAAGCAAATTAATGGCGTTATAGTCACATTAGCAAAATTTACTAAGTTCTTTTTAGTTTTCGAATCAAGAATCCATACAAAGAAAGAATGAATTAAATCATTTAATTTAATTTTATTATTTTAACTATTTTTTATACAGTATGCGACTCTGTTGTTAAACCATAAGACTGATGTCGGTGTAATTTATATGAATTTTTTATTTCCTTTATTCAAATAACTTGATTATATTCGAATTCGGTTATATGCGTCATAGTGGCATATACGTGAATAAGCCGCATAGTCACATTAGCGATATAGTCCACGTTATGGTTGCAACTATAGGATGTGACTATAAGCGAAAAGTACTGCACTGGAAAATATCGATTCGTGCTAAAATGGCAGAAATGGGCCTAGTGGAATCTCAAATATATAATGTCGACGAAACTGGGCTTTATTACCGCTGCCTTCAGGATAGAACATATGTTTCAACTTCCGAAAAAAGTGCTCCAGGACACAAAGCCCAAAAACAAAAAATGTATATTTTACTTGGAGCAATTTCTGATGGTTCCTGTAAGTTGTTGCCATTGGTTATTGGGAAAGACAAGAATCCAAGGTGTTTAAAAAAAATTTAACAACCCACTACATTACGAGTTTTCAACAAATGCTTGGTTGACATCTCGGATCTTTAATGACTGGTTTCATAAGATCTGGAAATATAGTGGCGAACTTCTTTCCACCAAATGTTACAGTAGCGCTGCAGCCCATGCACCAAAACCAATTAAGCTAACCAAACTAATTTATAGAAATAAATTGCTAGGCAAACTAATTGATGAGAATGGTGAACTAAACAAAAATTTAAAATCTAATTCAATCAAAGATGCAATAATTTTGTTAAAGAAAGCTTGGGCTGAGGTCACGCAAACAGCTTTAAAAAATTCTTGCTCAAAGTTGTTCAATTGGGACTCTGACGAATACGATAGTGGTGATGATGTGCTTCTATCACGGTTGCTGGAAGAAGATCAGGACTATTATGACGTGGTCCAAATAAATCAAAATCTTTTGACGCAAACTGATCCGAATAATTCTATATCTGTAAGAGAAATCGAAAGATGAAAAGGAGATCCCTTTGAGAATGAACTTTTCCATATATTTGACAGCGAAAGTTTGTCTTTAGACACGGATGAAGATAGTGATGTGGAAGTTCCGAAGCTACTGCAAGTGTAAATCATGGCTGTAGGAAAAATCGACCAAAGAAAAACGACACAAAAAAATAAATGAAAAATCGCCCAAAAAAATTCCATGTAAAATTGGGCCTGAATTCATATGAAAAGTGACCCAAAATGTTTGGGCTATTTTTCGTTATTATTGGGTGATTTTTCGTTTTTTAAAATATTGTATGAAAAAAACCCATTTTTTCGGGCCATCTTTCATTTTTAAAATTTCGTCCAAATCTTACATACTATTTGCCTAAATCATTCATTATCATTATACGTCGAATTCCTAAAGGTTATTTGTAAAAATAACGGGACATATTGCAAAAGGTGGCATGTCATAACGTCCAGTGTCATAGTGTCCGTGGATAAGCTCGAAAGCATAGCCGGCCTTTGGCCGGGCGCACGTTTTTTCTCCTCTTTGATAAAACAAGTACCGGCTTCGCTAACTAAAGCTTCTCTGCACAGCCAGCCTTCGGCCGGGGGCAAGGATTTTCTCTATGGTATAACAAAAACCGGCTTCGCTAACTAAAGCTTCTCTGCATAGCCGGCCTTTGGCCGTGCGCAAGGATTTTCTCCTCTATGGTATAACAAATACTGGCTTCGCTAACTAAAGCTTATCTGCGAAGTCGGCTTTCGTTCGGAAACAAGGCAGATTTTAGAAGCTTTACTTAGCGAAACCGGTACTTGTTATACCATAAAGGAAAAAATCCTTGCGCCCGCCCAAACGCCGTCTGCGCAGAGAAGCTTTAGTTAGCGAAGCCGGTCTTTGTTATATCACAGTAAGCTCCTGGGCAACCATACTGCGGACAGTCTAGCCAAACCAGGCTGTCTGTTGGACAACATGTTCGTCGACGGCCTGATTGGCACTTCAATGGCCCGCTGCAGGACTCTCATCAGACGGGAGTCGTACAGAAGGGCTCAGGGGAGATGGCAGGGCGAGCATACCTGTTTGATGGCCAGGACTCTATGGCCTGGCTATGACGCGGCGAGAACGCGCGTACTACTCGGTCTCGGCAGGGACCGGATAAGGACAGTGATATCGGTTATCACGGGTCACTGGGTGATAGGGACTCATGCTAGGAGGATGGGTCTTGCGTATAATGACTACTGCAGGAGTTGTCATGATGAGGAGGAGGAGGAGACGGTGTTTCACTTCCTCTGCCAATGCCCCGGTCTGGCGGGCGTTAGGGTGAGGCATTTTGGGAGACCGGAATTGCCATGTCTGGACGATTTGTCCAATGCGGGACTGAAATCGATCTCCCTGTTCTGCAGGGAATCGGGGTGGTTCGAGACTGCGGTGACCTCTGGGGAATAGTCTGGTGGATACTGGCTGACCCTTGTCACTGGCTAGGGGTATCACAAAGGGACCGCTATAAGGACCCAAGTGAGTCGTCTTCGTGACGGCTACCCATTTAACCTAACCTAACCTAACCATGTATAAAAGTAAAATTCAACCATATACTTCCATTTTTCAACATTTTCTATTGCTTATTTTATTAATATTATGTATTTATATTCTTTTGGTAATACATACTTGATTGTAGTTTGTAATTGAATATTTTTTAACACAGCTGATTGCTTAAAAATTTTCCAAATCAACCTAAAGAAAAAGTACGGGCTACTTCGTGCATGAACAAGAAGATTATTTTTCTCTCAAAATCTCTCTCACTTTACCGAACTTTGAGTACGGGAACAGTTTTCGGTATGATTGGGATCCCGCGGGCTCCCAATGTTGAGTACGGGATCACACCTATTATGTTTAATTTAATCAAATCATTGTCACCGACAACCATATTATGGTAAAATAAGTTTCTTTCAAAATAGTTTTGTTGGTTGTGACCATAACAAAACATGTTTTTCTCTGCGTGTATGTAGATCTTTTTTTGTATTTAACATTAATTATGGATCTTATGACATATTTAAAAATGACATAATGTCAATTTGCAAAGTGTCTTAATGCTCACGGACGTTATGACATTTTCAAAAGTGTCACAATGTCCATGGACATTACGACACTGGACTTTATGACATGCCACCTTGCAAAAAGCTATATTACGTTTTGAGTGATTAATTAATATTTAATTATTGAATAGTGCACAAAGTTTGGCGGAGGGCTCAAATAAATATTACTGTCCATACTGCCGCGCAGCTGTTGAAGATACAATGCAATTTTTTACATAAAACTTACATTTGTATGTTAATAAATGTATATGAATAATAAACACTTTTTTGCAAATTGGGTAATTTTTAATTTTGTTTTTTTGGGAAAAAATTCGTTTTTTCTTTTTGGGTCATTTTTCATTTTTATTTTGGGCCCTTTTTCGTTTCTTTTCGGCAAAATTTCATATTTAACTTTTTGGGTAATTTTTCATGTTCTTTTGGGCGATTCTTCATTTGGGCGATTTTTCATTTTTTTTTGGGCCATTTTTCTTTGGGCGATTTTTCCTACAGCCGTAAATCATTTAATGCAGTGGTGCAAAAGCAGTGAATTATTTTCCACTAAGCACTTGTTAAATCTTTTAGATCTCCGTAATGATATTGTTTTGTCGGAAATACAAAAACCTAAAAAACAGACTAATATTACTGATTATATGATTAACATAGACTGATTGAGAATTCAAAATATGCATTTTTTTTTTAAATTTTTCTTTTTTAATTTAGTTATAAGTATGTATACTATTAATATTATACATACTAAAGTCAAATGAACTGAATTGATATTTTTTGTTATACCTATTTCGTTAAGTTTTTTATAGTTTTTGTGTTAAATAAACTAAAATGAAAAAAATATCCATAGTTTTTTATATCTTTATGGTCAAATTTACCTAAATTTTTTTATAAAAAACCCGTCCAGAAATTCGAATCACCCTAAAAACAAAGTGGTTCGAATTTCCGAGCGTGTACTGTAATACAGTAGTTTTGACTTAACTGCCTTTTGTTTACGTGCTCTTTTGACTTAACTGCGCAAAATTGATATTTTTTGGAATTATTCTTTCTGATTCCATACAAATTCCTTTTTTAAGTGCACTTTCTATACCTGCACATTTAAGATAAATGCACAAAATTTTTGGCATTTTAAAATTATTTTCATACAAAAAATCAAAGTTAGCTGCACTTTGACTTAACTGCCCAAAATACATATTTTCTGGAATTATTCTTCAAAATCCTTTTTTAAGTGCATTTTGTATACCTGCACATTTTTCATATTTTTGGGCAGCTTTAAAATATTTTCATACAAAACATCAAAGTTAGCTGCACAAATAAAAATATTTGTGGCCACTTTTTCACATAAATATCCAATTTAAGCTGTTTATAAAAATATAAATCGCAATTATTTTGGGTTTTTTCCATACATTTTTATGTTCTTTTGTGAATTCTTATTGTTTTTGTTAATGTTTCTTTTATATTAAATAAACATAATTGCATGTATAAAATGTTTGTTAGACGATTATGTTTAATACACAGCTCCTAAAAGAATCTTCTGATGATTATCTGACGACAAACAAAAAAATCTAAATCTGTTTTGAATTTATTTTTTGACACGCTCGTCAGTAAATCTTGAAATGAACCTTTTGGGACTCTCTGTAAGAGTCGTACAACAATTACTGAGCTACCTAAATAAGACCGTTTTTGAAGTATGAGAATGCTATTGCCAATTCAATTTTAATAAAACAAACCGGCCTAAGGATCTGTAAGTTTGTTTTATAGAAATTGTATGAAAATTATAAGTTTTGGCATGAACAATAAACTTGATGCCCTGATTTATGTAGCTCAGTCATACGGCTGAGCATTTCACGAGTTGTAAAATAATACCTACATGAGTCTCATACGACTCTTGGCATGCTTTTCGAAAGACTCGTTAGATAATCTCTACATACATCATACACGATACATTTTACGATTAATATAAGCGTTTCTCGCTGCGTTATGGAAGAATCTCTCATAGGAGAGATTCCCAGTAGACTCCTAGACAATTAAAAATGCTAGCTGGGTTGAAATTAAATTTAAATAAAATATAAATTTATGCATTATTAAAATAATTTTTTTATTCTACTTTTAAATAAAACACTTTACTTTAGTTGCACTTTTGTGCAGGTAGCCACAATTATATACCTGCACATCAAGGCAGGTAAATGCATTTAAGATAACTGCATTTTTGATTTACCTGCACAAAAAATCGTGCAAAGGAGATTGTGCAGCTAAGTCAAAATTACTGTAATAACTTTTTTGGCTACAATATTTTTCTAAACAATTAAAATTTCTCCTTTAAAAAATCTATCTTTAACAATTTTCCAATAAGTTTTGAAAACATTTTTTATTTAAGAAACCCTGCTTGCACAAATTGTATACAAGTATTGCTTTTCAACTAGACCCGATATTTTCTGTCATAAACTAAAACAAAAATTTAATTTATGCACTAAAAAAAAATTACAACAAAAATTGGAAAAACACAATGGGAGCAACGCGATTTTTATCATATCTGTTGTTTTTATATTTTAAAGATTATAAAAAAAATATTTAAGAATTGGCTTTAAATTAAAGTTTAATTGTATTTATTACAGCATCAATATAAGGGAGTTTTTGACTGTTTTGGGAAAATGTATCGCCAAGAAGGTTTATTCTCCTTTTGGAAGGGCATCCTGCCACCCGTTATTGCTGAAACTCCTAAAAGAGCGATTAAGTTTGTGTGTTTTGAACAAACCAAACCCCTGTTTCTTTTTGGAGCTCCAGCACCCACACCATTGGTAAGTTATCATTTGGCGTTAAAAAAAAACATAATACCCATTGAGTTTACGAATGAAGGGGCGTTTTATTGCTTAAGATTCTGTTAACATACAGCAAGTCTTCTTGTTCAAGACTTATGGCCAATGTCACCAACTCTATTTAAATGGTAATTCATATTTAAATATAGTTTTTCATATACATAATTATATTTTTATTTGACACGAATTTGGTGAAATCGGCCATTAATTTATAGAAGGTATAGAAAAAAAATATGCAAGTGAATACGATTCGCAAGTAAACTTGCTGTACGTTAATGGGAGTTGTAAGGTTTTTTTAAATTCGGGTTTTAATACCTTTTTTTTTGGGTTTTTCTTCTTTTTTTTAGACCTTTTCCTTAGCTGGTCTCACTGCCGGTCTGCTGGAGGCCATTGCCGTCAATCCCTTCGAAGTTGTTAAGGTTGCTCAACAAGCCGATAAATCGAAAATGAAAGAAGCCCAAAGCACTTGGGCGGTTACCAAACAAATCATTCAAAAAGATGGTTTTGGTTTTCGTGGTCTGAATAAGGGTGTCACCGCCACCATGGGTCGTAATGGTGTTTTCAATATGGTATACTTCGGTTTCTATCACAGTGTCAAGAATATTGTACCCGCTTATGATGATCATACCAAAGAATTCTTCCGCAAAGTAGCTATTGGTTTTACCTCGGGTACTTTGGCCTGTTTTGTCAACATTCCCTTCGATGTGGCGAAATCCCGTATTCAAGGACCTCAACCTCAACCAGGAGTAATAAAATATAAATCTACCTTCGGCTCCATACGTTTGGTATATCGTGAAGAAGGATTCCGTGCTCTCTACAAGGGTCTAGTTCCAAAGGTTATGCGCTTGGGTCCTGGTGGAGCCATTATGTTGTTGGTATTCGAGTACGCTTACGATTTCTTGCAAAAGAAATGTGTTTAGAATGAATGAATGAGTAAATTTACACAATTAGAAATTTGCACAAAAATATACAAAAATTATTTTTTGACTGTGTACTCTTGTAATTATATTTATGTTGTTAATAGGATTTGATTAAAGATTTGTTATTTTTTTCTAATGCTTGAACTGGTTTAGTGTTTTAATTTTATTTTATTAACCTGTTGCTGAATATAAATGTTTAAGTTTTTGTCGTTTTATCTTAAATTGTTGCAAAACTGTGGCAAAGATTTTGATTATGAAATGTGCTATTGAATAACTTTGGGGAAACAAATTTTAATATTTCGGTGAGTAGCTTACTATTTTTTAAAACGGATGAATGCTGCTGTCACTTTACCAAAAATTTAATATTTTTAACACAACTTAAAAATTATTTTAAGTATTTGTAGGTTATGTTAAAATGGTACGGCATTTTTTGTCTTTTAATTAAACAAAATTTTAAACTGGGGTCAACTCGTATGGTTACTCGATATCGAATGCCATCACCTCAAATTACAATACATTTCATTCGATATCGAGTGTCATGATACCAAAATAAAAAATATCGACCAATTTTGCTCGATATCGTATGCGATGACTAGACCCCTGATTTGTTGGACAAACTATATTGTTTGCAATTATTAACATAACCTAAAAGTAACTTAAGAACAATTTTAATGTTAAGGCTTTGAAAGAAAAGAACAAAGATAGTAGATCTTATGGAAATGTTAACTTCTAAACGTTTACAGGTTAAAAGTCCCCAACGTTTTTTTTAAAACAATTTGGCCCTTAATTATGAAAGAACGGTACCCTCTACTTTATTTCAAGTTTAGCCGCTACTTTTTGAGCGAAATACGGACATTGTAAGAGATTTACTATTCATCTTTTGAGAACTACGTGTAGAATAGTTGTGGGTAATTTTTTTTTTGCTCTCGAATTTTTGTTTAGTCTGGGTTTACACTATGCAAATTTTCTTTCAGAAAGTCTAACTTTATAGGTACGAGAGGAAGAGGAACAGGCTATCAGGGGTGTGCTGGAAATCGAAAACGTAAAACGCAAGCATTTTAAAGTTGTTTTTATAACACTTTTAATCTAATTTTTATTATAAAATTCTGTTTAATAGAGAAATATTTGTAAACTATTTGTCATAAAAACCGTTTATTACAAAAATCTAATTAAAAAACGACTTTTCAAATTCTTGCATTTTACGTTTTCAATTTCCAGCACACTCCTGTATTCTTCTCTCCCCTCTTACCAATTAACTCCGACTTTCTTAAAGAAAACTTTCGTAGTGTGAACCCAGACTTAGTAGATCATCCCAATAAGGCATTTCATGTATGCGATGGAAATCGATCAATTCCAAAACGATCGTCTTTAAAAGGTGTGATGAATTTCGATCGATTTTAAAATCCTTTTCTGTATTAAAGTTTTATTTTTATGTTTAATTTTATATTTATTTCAGCTAATTTTAAAGGCCTCTAAGGACCAATGAAGCTAAGAATTGTCAAGCATATGGTACTGACGTTGGGGCTTACCTTAAAGTAGTTTTTCTTCCTGACTGGCAGGGACAGGCTTTACAGCTAGTAGACGGCCATGTTTTGACAATCGCAAAACGCTTAATATTTGCGATTCTGATTTAAAATCGTATACTATGTGTTCTGTAAATCGCAAGAGGTTTGGTGACTTAAATTCGCAAAAGTATGCTCTAGTGAGATAGAATATTTTATAAAGAAACTATGGCAAATCGCAAGAAAAACGTATGAGTTTCAGAACAACATAACCACGAAAATAACGTAAGCGACATCATTTTCAATTTTCGTTTTTTTAATAAATGACTTTATTGGCAACACTTGCATCATCTCCTAAAATGTCATGGTCACATAACCCCGGGTCTCCACGTAGCAATATTTATTGCGGTAACATCAAATTTGATTGCTCTATTAAATTTGCGACGTATAGACCGCATATTGCCATGAGTGGCAATCCATTGCGCAATGATTGCTCTTCTGATTGCTTGAGCAATTAAAATGAGTTATTTATCTGACATTTCATTTCTCTGTACGATTGTTTATGGCAAAGCAATTACACGTGTTCTCCAGCAATATAATCAGCAATTATTGCGCCATTGTTCTGCCGCCGTTTTTGCTTGTGCTTAGAAAAAAAAATTGCTATGTGGAGACCCAGCGTAAGGCACCGTTACGATTTTATAGCAAGAACAATTTTATCGTAAGCGACAAATTTCATACAAAATTTATATAAAATAAAATAAAAAAACTCTCTCCTGTAAAATTTGATTTTTGGCGATTACGTTATTTTCGCGGTTAGGGCTCGACAAGGGTGCGATTGTCAGGACATGGCTGATAATATAAAATTTAAAAGATTATGTAAGTATGTATGTATATGAAAACAGAAAACAAGAGAAAAATATATTCAAATTGAATTGTTAAAGATACTAAAAATAATATTATCGGTTTTAAATCGTTACATTTTCAAAATCGATTTTCATCACATACCTGATTGGTTTTGAATCAGATGTAGTCGAAAATAACTAATATAAAAAGCATTTAAAAAAAACAAAAATAAAATCAAAAAATATTTCATTCCGTACGGAAAGTGCGATCTGTTTCGCAACTTGCTTAAGCAAATGCCAGTTTCATAAAATTAACCAAAAAGTTTTCTTAAGCTCAATATTTTGCGACACATATGAATCACATGTATTCGCGCAATTGCTTAAGCCAACTTAAGAATATTACAGTTGGGCCTTGAGTCTTAAAGAGCGCACCTTTTTACACAAAAATAGAACTCACATCTTTCGGCAAAAGTCGGAGACTTCTTTGTACTTCCCATACATTTCCTAAATTCAAATTAAAATCAACTTTTCTGTTTAATTTTTCTTCCTCAATATTATTAATTAATAACTAGTTATTTATTTTAACAGTTATACAAAACAAATTTATCTTAACGACTATAACTAATATATTGCAAGTAAAAAATTTATATTTATACAATGTTAAATGAGGGAAAATTGTAGCAATAGAAAAAAAGCATTAAATTAAAAAAAAATATTTTAATAATAGCGCACAGAATAGCCAGCCGGAGATGAGGGTTGATATTGAGGATTAAAGTTATTGTAAGAGGGATATTGAAAACCTTGGGAGGGATCAAAATTACCAAAACCATTAAAATTTCCTCCAAAACCAATCTGGCCTTGAAATGGAGGCTGAATTAAATTAAAATTGAATGGAGGCGTTGGAGAAGGAGGAAGATTATTATCATTAACATTGCCATTATTTGTATTAGGATCATCATTTTGATTAGCATTATTACTAGAATCGTTATCGTCCTGCTCAATGTTACTATCATTATTGGGATCTTTAGCTTCTTCCTGATCATTATTAGCAGCGTCATCATAGTTTATATCATCATTATAGTCATTGGTATTTACAGAGGCTTCATTATTATTGTTTGCATTTTCATTATTGGGAGATGGAGGATCATTGTTACTTACTGCTGCTGCTGCTGGAGGCGCATTATTGGTAGAGGTATCTGCAAAGTGAGCGAGGAAATCCTATATAATGGCAATTATTATCAAGATCGTTTACTATACCATCTGGTTGTCTATACTGGTAAACAAGACGATTATGCAATTGAGGTACACGTCCTTGGGCTCTGGGCCGATTGGGTGTGGTCGGCCTTTGGGATGTTGCTGGGGGAGGATTAGGGGTTTGTGCAGCAGAAGCAGGTGCATCATCATTATCGTCATAATTGTAATCATAGTCGTCATAATAATCAAAATAAGGCACTTTTTGTTTTCCCAATAAACCATAAGGTCTACGTGGTATAGGTCTACGTCTAGCTGGTGCTCGGGATGGTGGTGGTGCAGCCGTTGTAGTTGTGGTGGTGGTAGTAGTAGATGGCCTTCGCCTGCGAGCTGGTCGTACTGGTAGTTTACCGCCATAATCGTTATAATCGAAATTAATGTAACCACCTGTATTAAATTTATTGGGGCCACTCAAATCAAAGGGAAACCTGAAGCCACCTTTATTGAAAAAGAAAGGCGCTTGGGTAGTAGTTGTTGTAGTAGTAGTAGTGGTAGTAGTAGTGGTACGTCTAGGTGCTGGAGCAGCTTTCGAATTAATTATATTACGCGAAATATTAGCCTTTACATTACTGGCCGTAGCACTTTTTAATAATAAATTACGCACAAATAAACCAAAGTCCACCGCTCTTTTATCGCGTTCTTCTTCGCTGGCTGGCAATAAATCCTTTCTAACCACCTGGGCCAAAGTAATTGCATTGCCAGCAATTAGCAGCACTGCCAATAAGTGTGCATAAACTAGCCTCATTATCATCTGTGTTCCAATGTTAACGATTTTTGTTTTATTGCTGAGGATCCGTTTGTTTTCCGTGATGCAACCGTTAGGTTTGTTCGCCAAATAAGAACTGTAAATAATAGTTTAAAACTTAAACTTACCTTCCAACAAACTACCATGATATGAGCACTCAATTTTCTTTGAATTAAATTTAATCCTAAGTTAGTTTTTCGTCTTATGCTGGTTTGCATTGGAGGCTTAACAAGTTTGTCAAGTTCTGGTTTTGTGGTGATCGTATGCATGTTTTCAATATTGCTTTCATTTTCATTGAAACAAAATTTTGTTCAATGCCCAAACGACCGATCGACATACTGACCGACCAGGTTAATATTAATATTAGTTTTTTGTTATTTCTTACATACTTATGTATGTATCTAGTTTATGTGTCTAGCTAGTTATTATTTTTATTTTCATAAAGTGCTCCTTGTTGGCGTTTGGTGGAACAGTGGTATTAAGGAAGTAACATTTTGTAAAAAGTCTAATGTTTCTAATCTCTACGGAAAATTTTTTTTAAAATGCATTTTCATACCCTATACCACAGTATACAAAGACAAGTTTTCGAGAGTGTACCTTAAATGGGATCCATGGGCTATCATGGGCTCGGCTCGCCAGAACAAAATTATGTTTTGAGGTTAAGATTCATGTAAAAGTTCTTTTTGCCGTATTTTATTTATATATCTTCATCTATATGTTATCCCTTAAGTGTTTAGAAAGGCGGCTTATTCAGAACCTATTGTTAATTTTGGACTTACCAGCACGAAATTTTGTCATGACATAGCAGCTATAATAAAAATTATTATCGCCAATTTTATATCAATACCAATCTTTTTAAGGAAGTTTTGGCATTAAAAGCTATTTTGGGAAATAGTTATGTATGGGGAGCTATCATCAAATATGGACCGTTTCCAATAAAATATGATAAGATAATTTAGATTGCAATAGAATAAGTCTGGAGCAAATTAATTATAAATACAAACGTAATAAGATGGTTTTAAATTATTCATCGCATTACATACCGTAAAAATTGCGACCCGAACTTTACGCACAATGTTACATGGACAGACAGCCAGCCGGACGGAGGGACATCGTTAAATCGACTCAAAAAGTGATTCCCATGTATGTATTTATGTACTTAATATGTTGGTATAACATCATGACCATTAATTAACAATAATAAAATTTTTGGTAGCTCTGGTCAGGGCTGGAGATATGTAATTACAGATTGCATTATTGAAAGAAATATTTTTTTTTTTTTTTTTTACTTTGAACCAACACTCAGGGGATGCCCCCTACTAATGCAACGCATTGTGTTGGAATAAGGAAAATAGGTTATGGGGAGAAGGAAAGAGGGAGTAGTGGTTGTGGACATTTAATTTGAATTTTTCCAAGTTGTAGCCGAATGGGAAGACTTCTGCCGAGAGTCTATTCCACATACGGCCAGCTCGACAAAGAAACGAATTTTCTCTGTAATGCCTTGTGCGATACATTGGACAATCGACAACAAACGGATGTGATATGCTGGAAAGGCGAGTACTACGGGCATGCCCCCGCGTATTAGGGATGGTTCGCCCATCTCAGCTGAACATCTTCCGTGGTCATATCGATAGAACACTGCCGCACAGCCCACATTCCGACGATGCTCCAAAGAGTCAATAGAGCTGGATACCCTACTGTCATTTATGAGATTCAACGCACTCCTTTGCCCCCGATCCATAAGCGTCAAGATAGACCTTGAAGCACCTGCCCAGATATGGGAGTTGAATTCCATTTTCGTTCGGATATAGGCGGTATAAATAGTGAAGAGATCAGACGGAGTGAAGTAGTTCTTGCACCGTTTTAAGAAACCAAGTCACTTGAATGCTTCTTTCGACACTTAAAAGACATGTTGGTTCCAACGAACATCACATTGAATTTTCATGCCCAGAACATCAAGAGTGTCTAATTCCTCAATAGCTATACCTCCCATGGATACATATGACGCTGACTCCACAAGACGTCTGTTGGTCAACATGCAACATTGAGTCTTACGAGCATTAACATCGACCCTATTCGCAAGCCCCCACTCGGAGATTGTCGTAAGGTCAAGATTGAGTGTGTCATTCATATTCCGTCTCATAGCTTCAACCTCAGTAAGGCTTGGTCTATGATCAAAGGAAAATGAATGACAAATGCTGCTGTCATATATAGGATTGGAAGTTAGACAAAGGAGGTCATTAAGAAAAATAAAATTGATTTTTTCACCGAGTTTTTTTTTTTTACTTTTTTGCTTTATTATCCCGAAATCCCGATTACAAAATTTAAATCCCGGGATTTTCGGGATTTAGTTAATCCCGAAATTGTAAACAAAATTTTCTTGTTTTAGCATTTTTTATAAAAAGAAATTCATCATGACATTCCCCCTTGAGAGCATAGGGAAGAAAATACTGATCTTTACAATTTACTTGAAACGGAACAAAAAAGTTGAAATTAAGCGTGTCCAACAATTATAAAGAAATTTTAACGAGAAGTGAATAAAATAATTAAAGAAGAAAATTAATAAAGGAAAAAATGTCTTTTGAATTGCACAAAACATTCCACTGGTGCACCAAATTCGAATTAAAACTTTACTCTTCACGGGGTTAGAATTATTTAAGTGTTTAACGAGAGAAGGCATAGGAACTTCGGCAAATTTATGGAGCGATTTTACAAAATTAAGAAGTGTATTTTAAACACTTCACAATACCCTTCCACTTTGTGGTGGGTATAAAAATGTGTTTTTGTCAAAATGAGATTTTTATGGTTAACTAAATAAATTGATTTTGATAATTAATTTCGAATTTAAATTTTAATTATTCATTCTAAAGCTTCGTTCACAATCAGAGCAACAATTTCATTTTTTCTTCGATCTTATTTCTTCCCAAAGTATTTCCTATATTTTCCTTTCATTTTCCAAACAAAAATGTAACTAAAGTTTTTTTAAAAAATTGGTTCAACTAGAACAAAGCCCATCTATCAGGTCTGCTTACTTGTACAAAAACAAAGAACTTTTTCTTTAAGGCTGTCAAAAACTTACTATCACATAAACAAAGCAGAAGGAAAAAATGTGTATGTAAACAACTTTTAAAAGCTCAAAAGAACGAAAACAATGATCATCAGGCTTCTTGCGCAGACCTTTTCAATGGGCCTTGAACTAGAACTTCAGCAACAATTTGTATGAAATTGTTTCTGACGTTTAAAATAGTTCTATTTAGTTTTGAATAAAAATTTTTATATGATGTTGTGAAAAATAATAATAAATGCATAATATTGTTGTGGGTAAAATTTGCAAACGGGTTTTTAAAGCAAAATGGGTGTGGTTGCAAAAGATATTGTTGTTGTTGTTATGAACACCAAGTGAAAATGTTTCTGGGATTGTGAACGAAGCTTAATTTACTTTATAAAAATTTGAATAGAATCTTACAAATAAATCAATTACAAGTTTCCTCTATTCAATTGCAATATTAATTCTTTTTTTATTTAGTTTGAATTAACTGAGGTAATTGAATAAAATATAGATTTTATAGAAATTATTTTTTTAGTTGAATCAATTAACACATTGTTAGAAATCGGACGTTGTTTTTTTCATATTTTTTATTAAATCTATCATTAATTAAGAAAAAGTCATAATTTTCAATACTTTTAAATGTTAGTAATTAATATAACATTATATTTAACTTTAAAATAACATATTAATATAAACCTTTTGCTTCTAAACCGCTTTTAAAGACGTTTTTTATTAATAAATATCTATAAAAAGCATTTATATTCTAATTTTCAAAAACCCCGAAACCCGAAAAATCCCGATATCCCGAAAAATCCCGGGATTCCGGGATTTGATTTTTTAAAATCCCGAATCCCGGGATTTACGAAAACCAGTCCCGATTGGCATCCCTAAGAGATACCTATAACGATTTATGTTTTAGAATTAATTAGATTCAAACAATTTTGTGTTTTCAATTCGTATAAAGTATAAATTTTATTGAATAAAGTATAAATTTTATTGAATAATAATAATAAATGTAATTATAAAAACAAAAAAGTAAAAAAAAACTTTGTGTTTTGAAAAAAAGATATTAGATTTGCATTTGTCTGCTTTGCGACCAGTGCTCTAAATTAGTACATATTCTTAAACCGACCAAAATATATGTCCAAATTTGATTGGAAAAACCTAAGTTCGGCAACCCTGTTTCAGCACACGTTAACGGGAAATTCGCCTGCATGACAAGCATTTTTACATTGTAAAGCCCTCTTTAAATCTGTCTCTAAATGGGTCTGTACACGGTCAAAATTTCTCATCAAGCGCTATGGTAGAATTAGTGAAAATGGTTTATAGGTGTGACTCAACGATGCTGGATGGAAAATCCAAAAATTTAGATATGACGGCGAATATAACGGCCAGCACCAGGGCTGTCAGATATGTCGATTTCTCGCCAAACGTGGCGATTTTGATACGTGTTTGTCGATGGGAATTCCCGTTTGGCGACTGGTGCCTTTTATGGCGATTTCTGATATAACTGGCGATTAACTTGGCTATTTTTACCATTTGTATTATTTCGGTGATTTTGTTTAACAGCTTGTCATTTTTTGTTATCATTATTAATATAAAAAAACTTGCAACTTTTTTTCTCATGATTTTTGTTTTGTTATAATTTTAAGCGAATTTTATATTTAGTCACTATTTAATTCTAATAAGTTTGTATGTAGGTCGAAACTCCAGTAATGAAATCGGTAAGGCATCGGTACACAAGGCATAAAGACTTGTGTACATAATTTAGGTTTATAACTGAATTTAAGATCTCCATTTTAAGTTATTTAAAAAAAATTACAGAAACCGAACAAAATTTACTTTTGGCGATTTTTTGTATTTATTCTCAGTTTTTGGCGATTTTTTACTGAAATATTATACTAGCGATTTTTGTATGCAAAATTTAATTAAAAAAAAAAATTACAAAAACTGAACAAAATTGACGTTTGGCGATTTCTGACATCTGGTTTGGCGATGGAGCTCAAAAAAATCTGACAACCCTGGCCAGCACACGTACACGAGTAAATTCGCCTGCATGACAAGCATTGTTACCATATAAGGCCTCTTTAAATCTATCACTATCTATTTCTCGGTCTAGCATTCATTTCTCATCAAGCGCAAAGGTAGTACATATTAGTGAAAATGTGTTTGTATATTTGAAACTGACCCCTGCAAATAATAGGACCAGTCCAAACACGCGGGGGACCAGGACTAGTCCAAAAGTAACCCAAGCGTATGGAAAAAACATGGTCTATTTAACATTACGATGTCCTAGGGGAGGACCATATAACCCACCTTTGAACCACTAAGGAGTAGTTTTAAAACTACTCCATGGTATACACAAGAGGATTAGTTTTGAAGTCGTTTAAAAACGAAAGCACGTCGTAAACATACGAAGACATGTCGTCTCACCAGGGTTCCCAGTTTTATTTTAAGTCTTATCCCCAATTTTCGATTTTTCATTCCCAAAATCCCCAAAATAGCCTTTTTCTTATCCCCAAAAATCCCCACATTTTCTTAAAAATAAAATACATAATATTATGTCAATCGAAAAATATGCATACATTGATTTATATAAATAAATCCATTTGTGTAATATTATTAAAACTAATGTTATTTATTCTTTGAGTTCTACATATCTATGTACACATGTATAGTATGTAACAAGGGTAACGTTTTAACGCAAAAGAAAAATAATTATGCGTCAATATTTATCATTTCAAAAACTAGGGAATCAAAATCAGCCAGTGCAATTTTGTTGTAAATGTTGTTTGTTTAAAAAGGGCATTTGAGATGATTGAATAAATTTGTCACAGCAAGCTGCAATATTTTAAAGTGTGTTTATTCTTATTAATTCTAATAACTTATATTGCAAGTTCTTAAAAAAGTTTTAAACCGCAAAAAAGACTAAAATTTGAGCCCAAATCTTGAACAAATCGGTCTTGCCATTGCAAAAAAGGAATTTATAATTATATATTATCCCCAAAAATCCCTAGCGAAAAAAGCGCTTTTCCCCAAAAAATCCCCTGGAGATTTTTACGAAATTTTTATCCCCAATTACGAAAAATCCCCAATTTGGGGATAAATCCCCAAAACTGGGAACACTGCGTCTCACTACAAACACTTTTTAACAATGACATGGTCCATGCTTGCATTACATCGGACCAGTCCATGGAGTAGTACATTTTATCAAAATGGATCAGGTGGTCCAATTTTATTTGCAGGGACGATGCTGGAGGAAAAATATTACGTCAAGCACACGTAAACGACGTCAAGCATTTTGACCGTGTCCAAACTCCTTAATTGAATTAAATATTTTTATGTAGATCAAAACTTTTACTTCAGGGCAATAACCTACCTTTCCTATTAAATCACCTCTCTCACAAATTAATTTAAGTTAAACTATGCGCACACGTTAAAATTAACCTTAATAAATTTTAACAGGATAAAAATCCTGTCTAACAACATTCAAAATCAAATGATTGTTTGTTGCCAGCACAAATGCTACCGGCCAACACACTGTCACTAAATCTACAAGCAACTGTTGTGGCACTTAACAAAAAATCTCACAGCATAAAATGAATAAATAAATGCACTCTGTACATAGAAAATATAACAAGTAAATTGTATTATATAATGATCATTTGCAATTCGAATTAAATACATATCGTTGTGATTTTTTTTTTATAGATAATCTTTTCCTATTGATTACGTAGTTACCCTAAAAAAATGCAAGTGTCTTGCAAATTATGTATTTTGTTGCCATTTAAATTCTGTATGTTTTGCCTTCGGTCAAAACCTGTTAAATATTGTTAATGACATTGTTTTTTTAACTATAAATAATTCTTAATATGGAACTATTAAGAGAAAAATTAAAATTTTTTTAAAGGAAATTAAGATTAAAAATCAGAAAAAAGGGATTCGTGAATATTAGTTTATGAATTTTCGATATTTCCAATATATTTTGAATATATGTACATATGTATTTTTCCGTTTGGCTTTAGGGATTGTGTAGCATTAGATGCTGGCAAAGCAGTATATAGTGCAGCATTACTTGTAGCATTATAATTTTAATAATAAGTTTCATAAGGTCGAGCATTATAAATTTCTGCATACCAAGATAACGTTAACAGCTAAAGTTTTCAAATTTGGTGCAAATAGCTTGGTTATTAATACGCAACATCTGTTATACAAAGACAATATAAGTTTCTATATCTCTTAAAAACGGTTACATTAAAAATTGGCAAATTTGGTACAAATAACATCGTTATCAAAGGAGATCTGTAGTAAAATATTTTACTGATTTCATTTCAATGAGGGTAGCGAAGCGCACTGGGTCAAGCTAGTATTCAATATATTTTAGTTTGAAAACTTGAAAAAATACATGAAAATCCTTCGTTGCAAGCATAGTATAATAAGTACCAGGTATGTTCATAAGGGGAGCGTTCATTATTTACCCATGTAATCTCAAATTAATTTATTTGACGCTTGTTTTAATTTTTTCCATATTTTCTTTTGTTTGACGTTATATGGGTTTTGAAATTGAGAACAAAATTTCTAATGACTATAGATTGTACTTATTCTACCATGGTTGTAAGCATTTGTTTAAATAAAACTTATTAACAATTATTAGTTTGTGTTTTTCGCATATTAAAACTTTCCCTGATTATGTATAACATATACCCACGTATTCATAAACGTTTATTCAATTTAACAAACATTTATTAAAGAAAATTTTCATAGAAAATTTGTCTTGTAAACCTTTATTAAATTAAAAATTTTTTTATGAATAAGGCGGATAATGTATAATTTTTTATTATTATAGTATTGCTTTATCAACAAACTCTAGAAACGAAGGTTCAAAAACAGTTTTAGAAAAACAATTACTTACATCGGGGTAAAACACTAACGATTCGAATCATAAATCATTCCTTTTGAACTGCATAAACAGAATGTTTTAATGCCCCATTTTATCGGTTTCTTTGGCATATATTGCCTCAGAGTGGTTCTGCCTTAAAATGGCACCATCATTTCATCCACGCTTAAATTTTCTTCTTTTGGAAGGCTTTATGATGGTTGTGTCAGCATCAACCCGGACTTTTTCTATTCCCGGGAAACGAAACAAAAAAAACTTATTCCCGGGAATTCCGGGATTCTTTGAATAAAACAATGATTTCATTAAATGAGCTCAAGACAAAAGTTTTTACTTTTTTTGGGAGAACACAAATTATTAAAACTAATTAATATTTAGCAGTAGTTATTAATAGCAAATTGGTAACATTAATTTTCTTTTAAGCAAACAAATTTTTTTTATATTATTAAAGCATTTAAATTTTAAAAGTTCATCAGAGATTCTATTTCTAATTCTTGTTGATATGTATATTGCCTGCTACCGAAAACGTGCTCTCGCCTTCCACAGACGTTTGCTTTATAGTAAGAAGCGCATCATACAAAGATTATAAATTTGTTGGCCTGTTACTCGTTACTTCATAGACATCCAATTCTGTTTTTAAGATATTTTCAGGCTTTTGTATTTTCTTTACATTTATTTTTTTAGAACTTGATATAGCCTTTTAAAGGTGTTCTTTACCCCCCGTTTTCACAGCAAGTGCAAGTTCGAAAAACTCAATACACCAACACTGTTTCATATAGGTTGTTGCCACGATTTTTCGTTGATAATACGTATACACCAGTGTGACCACAACTAAAAAAAAAATTGGATGCTAAATGGGTCTAAAAACAATGCTAAAAATGCAAAAAATAATATTTGAAAATACTAAAAAAAATGCTAAATTTTCTTAAATAATTGTACCATTTTAATGAATGAATTATACATTAATTAACCTGAAAATATTATATTTCTCTAAAACAAAATGCAAGTTTATATAAAAAAAATTATATACATACATAGATTTATTTAATAAAAACAATTCAGTAGTTTGACAAAAGTTTGCGATGTTTTAACCAAAAAAAAACAAAAGGCCCTATCTTAAAAATATTACATGATAAACGCTTAAAGCCCTAACCTACTGTTTGCATAATGTGCTTAAGTTGGCTTAAGCAAAGGTGCGAAAACATGTAAATCATATGAGGCAAACCATTTTGAACTTAAATAACATTTTTGTTAAGTTATATGAAGCTGTCATTTGCTTAAGCAAAGTGCGAAACTGATCGCACATTCCGTACATTCCGTTTTTTAAATACATTTGAGAGACTTTTTGTTAATTTTTGACAGTAGGTTAAGCAAGGCTATGCATATTATGGTTGGGCCTTTAGGTTTTACAAGAAAAGTAGAAGAAAACTAAATTATAAACAGTTTAAGGCGATTAATAAATTTATCATTTTAAATAGTTTTTTGTAAAATTTTCAAAATGTTAGGGTTTTTTGCGTTTTAGATAACGGTATACATACATATCTGTGGCAATAAATAACACTGCTTTACAAATTTTTAATTTGGAAAAATACCACAACGCCACATGCCGAGATAAGTTAATTGAGACCTCCTGTACACGAAAAACGCTGTAATTTGTTTTTCCTTAGTACCGTTTTTTAGATAACGGTACTTTTGTGTTTTTCGGTGTATGGTCCCACTCAAACCCTTGTGGAGCCCAATTAAAAAGTCCGATCAAAATAAATGGCATATCGTTGGAAAGGTAATTAAATACCTTTTCCTGGTGCTGAGTGATGGCACCAAAATTTACCTATTTTTTACGTTTTTTTCTTCAAAATTTGTCATTTTTATTTCGTTGTTTGTCTTCGTTATATTTAATATCTGGAAGGTTTTATTTTTTAACCAAATAGTATATTTAATTACCAACATTTTAAATCGGATGAAAAATAAAGTTTTTATTAAGGATTTTGTGGAACGGCAATACATGCAATTTATTTCGATCGGACTTTTTGGTTGGGCTCCACAAGGGTTTGAGTGGGACCATACACCAAAAAACACAAAAGTACCGTTATCTAAAAAACGGTACTTAGGAAAAAAAAATTACAGCGTTTTTCGTGTTCAGGAGGTCCCAATTAACTTATCTACTCATGTGGCGTTCTTGGTATTTTTTGGCTGTAAACCAGTGTAATAATGGCTTAAGTCAAAATTTCGTGTTTTGAGATATTAAGGGTTTTGTCTCAAATGAATTGTGTGTTGTATTGTGAAAGTTAAAATATAAATGCGTATAAACAAAGTTATTTTCGGGAATACAAAGTTTATTAATAATACGATTTCCGTATGACGTGCTAAATTCCCAATTTTTCATATTTGATAAATACACGGAAATTTATTGTTGAGGGAAAGTTAGCTCTCTATGCGCATTTCACTGGTTGCTTAGCCCAGTTCATCAGGAAACCTTTTCCAAAGATTTTAGAAAACCCAAAAATAATTTTGATTTTTAGTTGAACTGTTAATTTTTAATTTTCGATATTCCTTAATTAGGCTTGAGTTCATCAAATTTAATTTTCATTAAATTATTTTCAGTGAGGGAAGGAATTTTACAACTTGGAATTTTTATTAAAATTTATTGATAATTTTTCTTGGCTGAGCTGGGATTTGAACCCGGGTTGATCTTTACATGTTTCAAGAAACACCACTTTCTATCGTCAGAAGATCTTTGTGTTCTACCCACTACGGTGCCCGTTAGCCAACAGTCAAACATCAATCTTTAACCAGTTGTACTGGTGGTTCGAAATTTGCTGTTATTATCACTTAAATTTCAAATTACATGTTGCCTCCTTTTTCCTCTGTTTTTTCGTATTCTTTCTGTCAAGACTTTGTCTTGAAAAACTGAATACATTTGTTTATTATGTTTTTTTGTCCACTTTCGTCGACATTTTTATTTGTACAAATTAAGGTACAAATGTAAACATTAGAGCTTGTGAGAACAATTCTAAGAACAATTTTGATTTTTAGTCGATGTTCTTCGAAATCATGTGCCTTTGAGCAGCCTTTTGTGCTGCTATTATCTTCTGTTTTGCGGCTTTTAGCATACATTGGTTTTTGATTTGGCGGCTGTTTGTTTCATTCTTTTTGAGTTCCATCAAATAAGACATTTTTGCTATTGTTAAAAAAGCAAAAGTTGGAAAAAGCCAGTACCCATTAAAAAGTTACTTTTCAAAATAGAACTATTACAAAATAAAACTATTACAAAAAAGCTTTATAAAATACACTAGCTTAACCCAGTGCGCTTCGCTACACTGCTTTAACCATTTCTTCAGTTGAGAGATACTTAATATATGCATCCTATGGGAGGTATTTCCCCCTGTGCCTACCGGCATTATTTTTATTTTCAAAAGTGTAGCATACCATAAGAGTGACTTTTACAAAGTTTGAACATTCTCACTTAACAGTTCTTAAGATATGCGATATTAAACATTGGTGTCCCATGGGGGGTAACACTTCCCCCGCTGCTATTTAATTTCAGTTTTGGGGCTCTGAAGATCCTACTATCAAAAGTTCAACAAAATCCGTGCAGTGGCTCTTAATTATATTTTTATCTATGAGGTGTACTGCTCCTTCTCTGTCAACCCCGCCCATTTTTATATTGAAATTTAAAGTTAACCATAATAGTAGCTTTAACCACGTTTGAAGACTCTCCCTTTAATAGTTCTTCAGTTGAGTGATATTTAATATATGCATCCTATGGGAGGTATTTCCCCCCCTGCGCCTACCCGCTTTATTTTTATTTTCAATAGTGTAGTATACCATAAGAGTGACTTCTACAAAGTTTGAACATTCTCACTATAACAGTTCTTAAGATATGCGATATTAAACATTGGTGTCCTTTTGGGGGTAACACTTCCCCCGCTGCTATTTTATTTCAGTTTTGGGGCTCTGAAGATCCTACTATCAAAAGTTCAACAAAATGCATGCATCGGCTCTTAATTATATTTCTATCTATGAGGGGTACTGCTCCTCCCCTGTCAACCCCGCCCATTTTAATATTGAAATTTTCATTTTACCATAATAGTAGCTTTAACCACGTTTGAAGGCTGTCCCTTAAATAGTTCTTCAGTTGAGCGATATTTAATATATGCATCCTATGGGAGGTATTTCCCCCCTGCGCCTACCGCTTTATTTTTATTCTCAATAGAGTAGTATACCATAAGAGTGACTTCTACAAAGTTTGAACATTCTCACTGTAACAGTTCTTAAGATATGCTATATTAAACATTGGCGTCCTATGGGGGGAACCACTTCCCCCGCTACTATTTTATTTAAATTTTGGGGCTTAGAAGATCCTACTACCAAAAGTTCAACAAAATGCGTGCAGCGGGTCTTAAGATATGCGATATTAAATATTGGCATCCTATGGGGGGTACCAATTCCCCTGCCCCGATTTTGGATTTCAAAATCAACTAACCATCATCACTCCTCCCTGTACCTTCCCTAAAAATTTTATGGCTATCGGTCGAGCCGTTCTCGAGTTATGGAGTGACAATCAAAATGTACACTTCTTTTTATATATATAGATAACTGAAATTTAGCTCATAGAATAAATTCGAAAAATGAAAAATGTTGAATATAATATAAAGTTACCTTCGGAAGGAAATAATTCCCAGTTTCTATTTGTTAAAATAGTTGAGTTAAATACATTCAATTTATAAAGTAACACTATCCAGTGAGACACAAAGAATGCTGACGACGGCCGTAGCGGGCCAGAAAATGCATTACATTCTGCTGGTGTCTAATAATTGTAAATTGTTCTGTACATTCAATATACCTCATTGCTTTCCAACGGAAGGCTAAGGTAAAATGTAAAAAGAAAATACAATATAATAGTCTGGTAGTGTATAAAGTCATTTCTGAAAAATTGTAGGAACAGAACTATTACAAAAAAGCTTTATAAAATACATAGCTGAAATTTTGCTCATAGAATAAATTCGAAATATTAAAAATGTTGAATATAATATAAAGTTACCTTCGGAAGGAAATAATTCCCAGTTTCTATTACTCTTTTTTATAATTAAGATTGTTTTTTATACCCTTCACCGAAGGTCCTACACCCAATCCTATAAAGTATATATATTCTGGGTCCTTATGTAAAGCGAAGTTCAAATCCGGTTGTCGTCTCTTCTTCCTATCCCCTCACCACCCTTCGTATTTGTTTACATATACTAGCATAATGCCCAATATGATTTTCGTTATCACCCTTCTTTATTATTTCATAATAAAAAATATTTACCAGTTATCGCTTTTTAAATTTCAATTATGTATAATGAAGTTGTAAGTATTGTAAATATGTATGTATATGTATATGTAAAAATTATTTAGTTGCTCTCTATTCTACTCGCACAATGGTGAAGGGTATATAAGATTCGGCACAGCGGAATATAGCACTCTTACTTGTTTTTTTGACAAATCGTACGACTGAAAAGGATAGTGTATCGCCGGCTTTAAAGATAGGAGATGGTTCATTTGGTGATGGTGTATCATGTACATTTTCTACTTCAAGAAGCTTTTTAGACATTTCGTCAACAATTAAAGAATCCGTTGATTTATTGGCGTAGGAAAAATAGTCCGATTTGCATGTAGTTTTTAGTCATTTTAGTAAAGAATATATTTTTGTTGCTCGTTTTTGATTTTAACGATGCTAACAAATTTAAATTTAAAAAAATTAGATTTGATATTCCCAAAATTCCCGGAAAAAATTTCCCGGGCTTAATTAACAAAAAAAATGTCCCGGAAATTCTTTCCTGCGTTGAAACTCTAATCCATATAGATAGATGCCTAATTAAAATAAATTCAGCTTTTTATGGAAAATATTTAATCAAAGTCTTTTTAACGTATTTGAGTTAATTTTATTAAAAAAAAGTTGATATGCACACATATATTTTTTATAAGTAAAATAAAAAACTCTGTTTCGACAAAAAATAAAAAAAATTTAAAATAGGTTTTTTAATTTATATTTTTTTGAATAAAAAACTAAAAATGTTTTGAAAAGTTGCTTATGTTAAGGCCCTTAGGCGGATTAGGTCTGTTTCCTCCCTAGGCACTCTTTAATATGCCGCTCTTTTTGATTATATAGGAGTGATTATCAAAAAAAAAAATAAATAAATTTAATCCTAAAATTATAGTTTATTCATTTTTATTAATTTACATACATTAATACATACATATTAGGGGGCTTCAAAATCGTCTGAAGAATTCCGATTTATACTCTTCAAGGTTGGATCATTGCGTATGAACCACACCAACATACATATGTTCCAAATTTAAGCGAACTCGAATGACGTTTTAAGGTCTCTAAAAATTGCAATTTTTAAAATTTTTTGTATGGAAATGTACATACTAATTAAAAAAAAAGTTTAAATTATGTATATATGTAATGACTTATAATTACGTCCTCTAGGACTCCTCCATGAAGTGTGTATCAAAATTTTATTACCTCTAAGATTGTAGAACAGTGATAACCAAGCCCCGAACTAAGAAAGCCCCGAACGCACGCACACAAAGATATTATGTGCTTGTGTGCGGTCGCAGAGACTGATGATAGTCTGATGTTTTGAAACGAACAAAGTTGTAATATACATGTGAATTGTCGGCCGTGTCCGTGTGAAAAATACGATTATTGACTGGCTCGCGAGTCTATGGAGTGGTTATCACTGTTGTAGAACAAACAAAAAATTATTATAATTTTTTATTTTTATAGCCAGTGTGCACAAAAAAAATACATTCAATATATTATTTTGATCCTCTTGATTAAAGTTTAAAATAAAAATTAATGGTATACACATAGCAGGAAGGCTAACGAAATCCTGGGGACTCTTCATTAAATATGTGTTATTTTCAGGGACCGAAAATAACAGTTATATTGGAATTTTAAAACAAAACAAGTAAGAATGTATAGTCGGTCAAGCCCGACCATATGATACCTTACACCACAGTATTTAAAAACACATCTTGCTGATGTGTCCATGTAAATATGGATTTATCTATGTTTATAAACTTCATGAAAATCGGTTTGAACGTTTGTGAGAGGCAGAAATTGCCCCCTGCCTCCCCTTGTGGTCCTATTTTGCAAAAACTGTATAGCTAATGTGTCCCTATAGATATGAATCTAACTATGTTTTAAATTTCATTAAAATCGGTTTGATAGTTTCTGAGACGAAGAAATTTTCCCCTATCTTCCCTCGTGGTCCTACGATTCAGCCCATTTTCAATAGGCTTATCTCCAAAATTGCGACCTGTACTTTGCGCACAAGGTTACATGGACAGCCAGCCAGCCAGCCGGACGGACATCGTTAGTTCGACTCAGAAAGTGATTCTGAGTCGATCGGTATACTTTAAGGTGGGTCTAGGACCAATATTTTAAGGCGTTACACACATCAGCACAAATGCATAATACCCTCTCCACTATTGTGGTGTGGGTATAAAAAGCATATGGCTATTTCCAAAAAAACGTAAACCACAAAAAATGGAAAAAAAAAAATTTTTCTTTTCAAGATTTATTTAGAGAATTGCTTATATTTTTTTAATATATGCGTTAGGGTGGGTCAATTTTTTTTGTTAGTAGGCGTATAGCAAAAACGTAATCTACAATAAATTCTAAGAAAACTTGACTAAGAAAGTATGGGTCTAAAATCAAAACCTAGCTCCCGCCGACAGACATAATGGAATTTCAAAAAATAATAGGTAATGAGAGCAAAATACTGTTTTATGCAAAAATTACACATTTTTATGATCCGTACTCAAAGAGTGAAAATGAAACCTTATTACTGAGCCTTCTTTGTACGTGCGTCAATCCATCCGTCTGTCCGTCCGTCCGACACAGTGCCCATTCTGAGGAAACGGTAAGAACTAAGGAGCTAAAACTAAGGCAAAATATGTAGTTAGGTGGCCGCTACAACAACAAACACTGAAAACAACAAAAATAGGAAGGCTTACAGGTGTCCTCATAGAAGAAACTGTATTTTGGTAGAGGTAGAAACTTCACAGAATATGTAGTTGCATGGGTGGTACAAGAAATACTAAAAAAGTAAAATGCTAAAAAATAGAGGCTGCCCCAAAACAAAAAAAAAAACGTATCTTCAGATATCATTTAATCCATTTTGTAAATTTTTTATACATAAATACATATATCATGAATACGATTGTTGTTTATTTGATTTTTCTTTTTCGCCTTCACTTAAGAAAAAATAATACTTTAAAATATCACGATAACTTGACAAATTTAATCCACTCAATTCACTTGGCATACCAATGATACTAGCGTTCTGATTAGTCAGAAAACTTGCCCCGTTAGAGTCAATCGACATCGCTGATGATTCCATAATTTAATGATTACTTTTTTAAAAAATAAATTAACACACGCTTACTTTTTGAAAGTAAACTATCAAGTGCATAAGTCAATCAAAACAAATGTTGAACACCACGTTTTTATAAAATGCATTAACGGTAAATTTCTACAATGACTAGAACTATTAATAACATTGAATTCTAATTACTCTTAAGCTATAGGTCCACACCACGCGTTACTCGCTTTTTCGTAGCATACGCAGCTGTCAAAAAAGTAGAATCTGTGTAGTTATACGTAGTAAGTTACATGCACAAAAGCGAAGACGCCTTGAGGCGAAAAGTAGGTTTACTTTCTACTTTTGTAAGCGTCACAAGCAGCGTTCGAACAAATCAGCTGATTTTGACAAATTAAGTTTTATTTTTTCTTGTAGAACGCAAGTAAGGTTATAAAAGCATGCGCTGCGTGGAGGCGAAAACGCGTGTTATGGACCTCCAGCTTTACGGGGCTTAAAAAATCGTTCTCTTTTTAAATCTTCGTTATTCGTATAAAAATTAAAACATTATATCGATCCAACAACAATGTTCCATACATCTTGATCAATAGTTAGTGGGAACATAATAATTTATTTGTAATCAAATAAGGTTTAAAAATATGCAATAAAAAGGTCCAAAAAAGCAACCAGATGTTGCTACTTTTTTATTTTTCATAATCAAGCCTCTCGGCGGGAGCTAGGTTTTCATTTTAGACCCATACTTTCTATGGGTGATTTTCTTAGAATTTTACGTAGATTTCGATTTTGGTATGCGCCTGTCACGTTTTTTCTCCCCCGAACAAATTGACCCACACTAATATGCGTATAAATTATTTGATTCGAAAAAAAAGATAAATGGTAAACGAAGTACTACAACTTTTAGCACATACTTGTGTATATTAGAAAATATGCATTTGGAACAACAATACTCTAATCTAAGGCATATTTATGATCTGAAAAACATTTTTTATTAAGTTTCTTATATAAAGGATTATAAATAGCAACATAAAAAATTTTAAATCATGGTGGAAAAATTGTCCCGTTTACAATGTCCCGTTTACAATTTCTTTAACAATTTATTTAAAAAAATGTAATTCATATTTTACAGTTCGGTTTGTGCTTTGTTGTGATACAGACGTGTATTTTTAGCCCCGCATACGATTTGAACTATTAATTAATCACATTTGATTTTGTAATACATAAATATAAGCAGCGAATGGACGCTTAAAAAAAAAATAATATATTTTGTTATTTAAATTACTTAACATAATAGTGAACAATTTAAAACGATAAAATAAAATAAAACAGTAAAAATATATATGTATGTACGTATGAATGTTCATACATGTGTATATATATGTATACATATTCTGAACAAAACATTTAAATTCTGGTTTTTTCTTTTGTTGTTGTAAAATACAATAAATAATAAAAATATTAAAGCAAAGCAAAACGGTGAAAAACAAAAACAACTCTTTGCATGAGTACAAACAGTAAAACAACACTAAGACAAAATGAAAGAAACGTTTACGTTTTAGTTAATGCAAATGAAAATAATGCAGAAATAAATAAAACAAAACAAAACAATATTAACTACCTAACGGCTAAGCCAATTACTCGAACACGTTCCCTCTCACCCTCGGTATTTACACAAACGGTCGATAGTGACTCATTAAAAAAACTACAACAAGATTTGGTGACAAGTGTTGCCAGGCCAGCAAGTATTGCCGTGACGTCAAAAACAAATTTAGTGGGAAATGATACCATGAACTCAAACACAAATGCAATGGAAAACCCCCCTGTAAAAAGTTGTCAAAAGCCTACAGTACAAGTTGGTATGGACAGGTACATAACAGTGCTTAAACGGGGACGCAGCCCTACCTCTGCAGCAGTTGCTTCGGCCTCAAAAGTACCATCTTTTGATAAAATAAATACTCAAAATCGTTTTGCAATTCTGGAGGATGAATCCTCTGAAGCACCAAACGTCATTAAACCATCCAAGCCTCCCCCGATATATCTAAGGGAGCTTAATTCAAATGAGCTCATAAAGAGTTTGATATCAGTGATAGGTGAAAATTCGTTTTACGTAGCGGCTATAAAGCGTGGAAGTATAAACGAGACAAAAATACAAGTCAATAATGAGAAGGATTTTCGCAAAATAGTAAACAACTTTGAAACGCTTAAAAAAAACTTTTATACCTACCAACTGAAAAGCAGTAAAGGTCTACAGGTAGTGATTAAGGGTATTGACTCATGTGTGGACCCAGAAGAGGTTAAAACATTCCTAGAAGAAAAAGGCTTCAAGGTAAAACATGTAGTAAATATTAAAAATAGAGAAAAAATTCCCCAACCACTTTTTCGAGTGGAGTTTGAACCCGGCGACGTAAAACTTTAAAAAAACGAAACACATCCTATTTACAATTTAAAATATATTCTCTACAGAAGAATAACTATAGAAGAGCCGCACAAAAAAAATGGACCTGTTCAGTGCTTAAACTACCAAGAATTTGGCCATACCAAGGCATACTGCTACTTACCCCCTGTCTGCGTAGTATGTGGTGAACTACACGGTACAGTTTCTTGCGATAAGTCTAAAACCGACCCCAACGTAAAAAAATGTAGCAACTGTGGCGGTAATCACACTGCAAATTATAGAGGATGCCCAGTATATAATATTGTCAAGCAGACGGTTGGACCGAAAACAAATACCCCTCAAATGCAGGTTGCAAATCAGGTAAACACAAATGCAATTCAAGCCCCCCAGCCTAGTAATAACAGAACCTCTTACGCTAACGTCCTAAAATCAAACCATCAGCCAATGCAAGGTGCCTCGCCAAGTAATGATGAAACTCCGGTTTCTAATTTAAGTCGTTTAGAAAAAACCATGGAAACATTAGTGCAAACAGTAAATAATTTTACGAACACAATGGGTAATATGATGCAGGAAATGCTTAGAATGCAATCGATGTTATTGCAAGCTGTACTTAACAAACCATGAACTGTTTAAAAATTTGTTTTTGGAACGCAAATGGCATCCGCCAACATAAAAATGAATAAGAATACTTTCTTAAAAATAAACAAATTGATGTCATGATGATTTCTGAAACTCATTTGACCTCAAGAAATACGTTTAAAATCAATGGTTATATACTATATGATACCAAGGACCCTCGAGATAGAGCTTGTGGAGGTTCTGCCATCTTAATAAAAACTCGAGTCAAACACTACATTATGTGTGATCACCGTGAAGACTATCTGCAAGCAACGACTATTTGTGTTGAGGAGCTAAATCGAAACATAGTAATTTCTTCTTTATACTCTCCACCTAGATTTTCCATATCAGAAGGCCAATATTATAAATATTATAAATCATTAGGACCCTGTTTTCTGGCCGCTGGCGATTATAACGCTAAACATACCTTCTGGGGGTCACGACTTATAACACCAAAAGGTCGTGTTTTGTTAAACACAATCTCTAAAATGGGTTTAAATGTGGTCGCGAGCGGGCAACCAACATATTGGCCTACTGATCAGCAAAAAATTCCAGATGTTATCGACTTTGGCGTGGTTAAAAACATCCCCACAGAAACGATTCATGTTGAAGCTTCCCTAGAATTATCATCCGACCACACACCTACAATTGTTACTATATCGAACCCAAATAGAATTGTATTTCCGTCAGGTTACTTAGCGACGCCAGCCACACAAATAAATTGGTTAAAATACATATATAAAATTTCTCAGTGCCCATTGCACAGAAAATATTCCGCTTAGTACACCGGAGAATGTGGATCTCTCTCTTGTTAACTTTGACAGTTATCTTAAACTAGCTGTTCAACACTCCAGCGTTACCCCCAAAAAAATTAAAAATAATAAAATATGTTCTTCAGATGTCGAGCGGCTCTTGACTGAAAAAAGGAGAGTTCGAAGAGAGTGGCAACTTTACAGATCCCCGCAACTTAAGATTTTATTAAAAGAATGCACAAAAAGGCTAAGAAAGTTGCTACAGAATCAGAAAACGGCTTCTCTAGAAAAATATCTTAAGGAACTTGATGCAACTCCACAATCTGACTACTCATTATGGCGTGCAGCTAGAAATCTAAAAAGGCCAGTTATATCTAAGCCACCATTAAGAAACTTGAATGGTAGTTGGGCAAGAAATGATAATGAAAAAGGAAACCTGTTTGTAAATCATTTGAAAAACGTATTTACACCAAATATATCTCACAATATTGCGGTCGAGTTACCACCTGTTGATGCTAGAGCAGCTATTCCCCTCAGATTTGAGATAAGAGAAATCGAAAAGGCTATTAGTGACTTAAACACTAAGAAGGCACCTGGTATTGATAAAATCAGTAATAAAATGCTTTTGGAGCTACCTCGCATAGCAAAGAAAATTATTCTTTTTATTTTTAATGCTATTTTACGCCTTGAATACTATCCTGAAAAATGGAAGGTTTCCTTAGTTACCATGATACCAAAGCCAGGTAAAGATCATACAAAAGTTGAGTCTTATAGACCTATTAGCTTATTATCAAATATGTCAAAGCTGTTTGAGAAATTATTAGTTTCAAAATTAACACCAATTTTAAGTGAAAATAGATGTATTCCAAACCATCAGTTCGGATTTAGAAGAAAACACAGCACAATCGAGCAGACTCATCGAATAGTAAATGTCATAAGAAAAGCATTTGAAGAAAAAAAATATTGCTCAGCACTCTTCATCGATGTTTCGCAAGCTTTTGACAAAGTCTGGCATGAAGGCTTATTACACAAATTGAAGCAAAATTTACCAGCAAACACATACAAGCTGCTAGAAAGCTACTTAGTCGGTCGTCAATTTATTATTAAAGAAGGAAATTTCTTAAGTTCACCTCAGCCCATTGCCGCTGGAGTCCCACAATGCAGCATCCTGGGCCCCCTATTATACTTAATTTATACTTCGGACATGCCAACAAGCAACTACACACAAACTTCAACATTTGCAGACGATACAGCTTTTCTAAGCGTCCACGAAAATCGTTATGAAGCATCGCGTTACTTACAGCATCATATATTTCAACTAGAAATATGGTTAAGACAATGGAGGATAATGGTCAATGAGCAAAAATGTGCACATATAACATTCACTTTGCGCCGGCAATCTTGCCCCCCTATTACAATCAATAATCAAATAATTCCTCAACATTCGCATGTTAAATATCTCGGTATACATCTGGATCGGCGATTAACGTGGAAATGCCATATAGAGGCAAAATTAACTCAAATGAAACTAAAAGCCATTCAAATTCATTGGCTTATTGGAAGAAATTCTGTCCTTAGTCTCGATTGCAAGCTTCTACTTTACAACTCTATCTTAAAGCCTATCTGGTGCTACGGTATTCAACTATGGGGCACTGCCTCGGCCTCTAATATCGACAAAATTCAAAGGCGCCAAAATAAACTTCTTCGAATAATCACAGCCGCTCCCTGGTATGTTAAAAACTCAAACATTCATAAGGATCTCAATGTGCCATTAGTGAAATCTATGATTACAAAATATGCAATAAAATATTTAAAAAGGCTTGAACAACACCCAAATCCACTAGCTCGAAATATTTTAAATCATGGCGGCCACACTCGCTTAAGAAGAAGAGACACTGCAGCACTTACCCAATTAGATGAGCGATAAACACCTATAAAAGTGAACATAACCCGTGATGAAGAAAATTTTGTCTGGCACTGGCAGGAGATAAAATAACGTATTAGGTTAAGATTTGATTAATTATTGTTAGTTCATATTTAATATATGAAGATTCAATAAAAAAATAATGACAAAAAAAAAAAAAAAAAAAAAAAAATATTTTATTTTGAAATCGAAACCATTTTTAGGGCACATTAGTACGCAACATTTTAAAATTAGTCCCAATAAAATATTGTGTCAGGTTTAAACGGTTACCCCTTAAAACCCACTTCCGTTTTTTGTCCCGTTTACAATCACTGGTTTTTTGCAATTATCTCGGAAACCACGACAGTAAGCGAAAAATTTCATTTGCGGAAATTAAAGAGCTAATTGAGAGTTAAAAGAATCATTAATTTAAAAAATGAAAATCAGGTTGTTTTTTACAGTTTTGTCAATATAAACGTGTGCGAATGTCCCGTTTACAATCTTGGAAGTGCCCATATAGAAGTAAATGTCGAAAAACTGATTCAAGTATACCACATTGTTCCTCATGCACTTGTCAATGATAAAATATATTGATTTTTATAATTTTGATTTTTATATTTTCGATCAAACTTAACAGTTATTTTTTGATTTTTATTTTTTTGAACAAAAATAACTGTTATCTTTTCAATCAAAAATAACAGTTATTTTTTGATTTTTATTGTTTTGATCAAAAATAACTGTTATTTTTTGATTTTTATTTTTTCGAGCAAAAATAAAAGTATTTCTGTAAACAAATGTATGTGATTTAATAATTTAGTTGACTTTAAATTTTTATTTTAGTGTGTAATTATCATTGGAATTCCTTATGCACATTAAAATAATTATTAAAGTCATCTAAATTATTAAAACACGTACATTTATTTAGAGAATAATTTTTATTTTTGATCGAAAAAATAAAAATCATTATATAACTGTTATTTTTGATCTAAAAAATAAAAATCAAAAAATAACAGTTATTTTTGTTAAAAAAATAAAAATTAAAAAATAACAGTTATTTTTGTTCAAAAAAATAAAAATCCAAAAATAACTGTTTTCATCTGACTTTTATGAAAAAAAGGAATAACTGTTACGATCCCTGTTTATTTTACCTTCTTCTTAGCCAATTTTTAGATAATGGACTGATTTTTTTTAATTTAAACACGTTTTTGGAAATAAACGTCATATAAATAACGTTTTTTGGGATAGTGGAAATTCTACGGAGTAAAAGTTTTATAATATGAGACGTCAAGCTGCTAAACTTTTCAAAAAAATAAACAAAGTTTGAATCCGCATTATTACAAAATCCGCTATTTTATTTAAAAATTTGACTTCATAATTGTAATTATCGCCAAAATAAATTACAGATTTTGTGCATCGTGTTCTATGGTATTAAATTTAATATTAATCATTTTTAAAAATTTTAAATTTTTATTAACCTATAGTCGAAACTTTATCGCTATATAAAGGACCTTAAAATTAAATTTTTTGTTAAGCGATTTTTGGTTATTTACACTTTTAATATGTAGTCACGTTGTAATGGCCTTGGAGAGGTTGAAAATTTCGACGTCAAGTACATACGTTTTTTTAATTCACATATAATTATTCCAATCTTTTGGCCAATTCAAAGCAGTGTCATATCAGTCTAATTTTTAAATATTTATTAACAAAGAAAGTTTTGTGAAAAAAGTAACTCTAAATATACATATGGGCATTTCCATCATGTCGAACGTGACCATCGTACACATTTAAAGTTAAAAAAAAGTCAAAATAAAACTTATATTTATTTTGGCAATAGATTCAAGTTATAGCTTTTAATTAGCCCTATAATTGGTGCTATTGGTCATTTTGATAAATTGTTTCGTTTTCAAGAAAATTGCAAAAAAAACAAGGCATTTGCACCTGACGAAAACAGAAGTGGTTTTTGTGGCCATTTTTTCGAATGCCGATTTCAGCGAAACCTGAGGCAATATTTGAATGCAAAACATTGTAGAATGTTATGCACTCATATCTCTTAAATATGGCTGCCATTTTAAATAAAAATAATGTATACTTTTATATTTATTTAGCTTTAATCGCTGTCGTACGTGATCTGTCGCACATGACATTTTTCCATCATGATATACATATATGTTGATTAGACCGGGTCGACTCCCATATAAAAAAAAGTTGTTCCAGTCACCCCCTAGAATGAAAGATATGTCAATGAAGTTTCTAAAACAGGAAACATTTTTTTTTGCCACGCCCCAAAATACAGCCCTTTTGGTTTTTTATATTTAGCGCTGCCATTTAAAGTCCGATCTCATCATATTGCATATCGTTTTTCATGGCTTGATAGTGGCTTCATTTTTGTTTTTAGTGACTTTTTAATCCGACCTCAAATTCTGGGCGCCACTTATGCCATCTCGGATCCTTCCCCCAAATGTCCAATTTGTTTTACGTGCCAAGAAAGTCCTTCTAAAACTACGTACATATGTATAGATTTTAATATGCCCACTTTTATTACACGCCTACAAATTAAGTCCCTTTTTTCTTTTTCACACACATACTACATTAAATCAGGTAGAAGCCAATACAAGCAATAAATAATATTTTCATCAGTCACGCCCTCAAATAAAAGGTATATTTATTAAGTTTGAAAAACTTAAAAAAAATTGTTTTTGCCACGCCCTAAATTACAGCCCTTTTTGTTTTATATATGTACATATATAGCATCGTCATTTAAAGTCTAATCTCATCGTATCGTATATCATTGTTAATGGCTTTATTTTTGAATTTAGTGCTTTTTTTTTTTGCTCATCTAGATTTAAATGATTGAAATGTGTATATTAACATAAATAAATCATTTACATATATAAAAAATTATTTTCAAATTATTAATTTTCACACTTACGATGTCGCACGTGAACAACTTCATATAAGTACTAAGATCACAAATCTTGCTATTTTACAGAAATTTTTTTTTTATTTTAATATTATAAAAAATCTCTGTTTGGCCTGGTAATTTGATGAGCTTTCTACTTTTACTTTCGACGCATTGATAGAAAATGACGTTTTTCAATGTCGCACATGACATCGA
This sequence comes from Pollenia angustigena, assembly GCA_930367215.1. Lineage (NCBI taxonomy): Eukaryota > Metazoa > Arthropoda > Insecta > Diptera > Polleniidae > Pollenia > Pollenia angustigena. The sequence continues at coordinate 27,129,454 of OV884059.1, forward strand.
AATATGAGATAATACAAAGAAAAAAATTACAGTTATTTGCAATCGCATAGTTCAAGGCGAATTCAACTACAGGAGGTGTCGGAACTACAACAATCCAAAAACAACAGAAACAACACAGGGTTATTAGCAAAACACTAACAAATCAAAACAAATAAGCTCGAACTGTCAAAATCAGATGCCGATTCGACACCACCTGTAGTTAATTCGCCTTGGCATAGTTCAAGGCGAATTGACTCGAAGGTGGGGTCAAGTCAACATATGGTGTTTTTTTTCGGTGGTCGACTTGTCAAAGTTTGTATACAAACTAGTTTTTTATGTAAACAAACCTGTTTTTTTACTAGCAATATTTTTGACAACCCAACCACAGACGCATTGTAGTTGTAGAGTTGACCTCACCTTCTAGTCAATTCGCCTTGGCATAGTTTCTTGTGCATTCTATTTTGACTCTTTGTACCTTCCGAAAGGTTTTAGAGAAAAAACGTCAATGCATAATGTCTCTCTTAAAGAACTGTTATCATAGCAAAACGTACAATAGAAATATCCAAATAAGAAAAGTTGCACTTGTTCCACATGCATTCAAAAATCTTGAAATGGGTTATAAATAAATGAGCCGTTTATTTTGAAAGTGGCATAAGTCATTTCGGTTTTTAAGTCGAGATATTTAAGGGTTTGCGTTTTAACACGTTTAAAAATATGGATGCTAACTTTCGAGAAGATTCACTTGTATTTGATACGTCATGATAATGATATTTTTCTCAGTATTATTATTATTATTTATTATTAACTCGATTTTTTTTGAAAAAGTGACTAATGCCACTTTCAAAATAAACGGCTCAAATATAAAATTTTTTTACTTTTATTAATTTTGATTGTTTTCCTGTTAAAATATGATGAAACAAAGTCTTTTCAAGAACTTATAATTTTTTTGTTGCGGTGGACCTTTCGGTGGAAATGCCCATATACATAATAACTTTTTAATATGAATACTATTTTTCTAAATAATTCAGTTTTTTTAAGCAGCGCTTATATTTAAAGTTTACTACATACTTGCACAAGTTGGGCTTCAATAGACAATATTGCAAGAGCGTTAAGTCTATCATTGCCCATACTTGACCGTAGACAGCTGTTTACCCTTTTCAGGGTGTAAAAAGATCTTTCTGCAGAACAGCTTGTAGCAGGAATATTCAAAAAAGTTCGTAAGGCTATGTATACATTGGTGTAAACATCTTGAAGATTCCGTGAATTTAATATATCGGATGTATGTATTTTGTGCTTAGCGCCCTTTAAATTAACGGCTCTAGGCGTAAATCCACCATTGGCTTTCTACAGAAATTTGAAATTTAAAAATGCGTTTGAAAGTTAAAAATGAAATTTGAAAATACTGGTCAAAAATAATAATAAAAATAAAAAATAGAATAAAAATAATGAAAAAATATCAGTCGAATTTTAACTTTTATTTTTGACTGAAAAATATCAATCAAACTTTAACTTTTATTTTTGACTCCAAAAATATCAGTTAAAAAATAACCGTATTTTTTTTTACTTTTTTGAAAAAAGTAAAAAATAGAAGTGTTTTAAGACTTTATTTCTTGGCTAATAACCATGACAATGCTTTACACAAATAACGTATAGACCAAGGCGATTTAACTACAGGTGGTGTCGAAACGGCATCTGATTTTGACAGTTCGACCTTATTTGTTTTGATTTGTTAATGTTTTGCTAAGAATGGTTGACATTTCGAGCTATAAGCACTAACAATGCAACGCAAAAAACCAAGGCGAATTTAAAAAGGTAAGTGTAAATCTACAACTACAACAATTTAATAGATAGCTGTCAAAATTTTTTTATTGCAAATTAAAATAATCACTTTTTTATAAAAGAAATTATAAAATTAGCTTTAATTAACAATTTTGATTTTTTAGTTGATTTTAATTTTTTTCGATATTCTTTAATTTTCATTAAATTGTTTTCACTGAGGGAAGGAATTTTACAACTTGGAAATAATAAAATAAAAAAAAAAAATATTATTAAAAAAATTTTTAACACTTTTCATTCAACTTCTTCTCTAAACAAAATTATATTTTCACAATTACGTATTTTTTTTAATTCGCCGTGGATACAGCTGATGAACGGCTGACGAGTTGAGTTTACCTTATTAAATTCGCCTTGCAAAAAACCCTATGTTGTTTCTGCTGTTTTAGATTGTTGTAGTTTCGACACCACCTGTAGTTGAATTCGCCTTGGTATAGATAAATTCTTTCTGTCTTACTGTTTGAACTGAAGTTTTGATAATAACTGTTATTTTCGATCCCTGCTTACCATTAACATCATATTAGTGTTAATCTTGTATTGTCTTTATTAGTGTTAGGCCCAGAACAGACGGTGAAACGCAACTGCAACGAAACTGCAACTTCTAGTTATTTTCGAGTTTCATTCGAGTTTATGCCATAGACTCCTTTGAGGGACCACACACGACGCGACCATTTTGAGACCGTTTTGAAATGCATTGGAAATCAGTTGCATTGAAACCGGCGTGCAGGAAACTCGTGTTTGCGTTTCATCTGTTCTCAAAGAAAATCGAAATGAGTGTGATAATTTCATTACATTCTGGTACAATTTCGGTTGCAGCTGTGTGGAAAACGATTGAAACTGGTTTCAAAACAATAATTTCTAAAGGGTTTCGTTACAGTTGCGTTTTACCGTCTGTTCTGGGCCTTAATGTTAAGCATTTCATGTCAGTTGTAGACTGCATGTTAACAAAAAAAAAAAAACCGCCCTATCTATAAAAGATTATAAGATAAACGCTTAAAAACCTAACTAACAGTTTGCATAATATGCAACACTGTCAAAAGTCAAAACAACTGTTAGGTTTTTATAGAAAAATAGAAGAAAACTTTAAACACTTTAAGCCCATTTATCAATTTATCATTTAAAATAATGTTTTACTACCTCTCTAAAATTTTTAAAATGTTATATGGGGCTTTTTGCGTTTCAGATAACGATATATTGCAGGTTTCTAAAAAATTTAAATACATTTTTGCGTTTATAGGTTACCCTGTGTAGAAAAAACTGTTTAGCCGACATTGTTCATTATTTTGATGTCAAAGAGTTAACGAATGCAAAAAATCGTTTCAAAATATTTTTATTAAAAAATAAAAACTTTAAATATTTTTTTCTTTAAAAAGTTAAAATATTAAACATTTTAAAATTTTTATATCTTTATCCTCACCATCCTGTTTTAAAATGACAATTACTTTGTTATTCGAAGAAGAGAAAGGGTGAGAGAGAAACAACTAAATGCACTTGTCAAACACATGTAAACACAGCAAAGAAGTGAAAAAAGTAGAAATTTTTCCACAGTGCGAAAAAAAATTAAACGACCTTAATAGAAAAGGAGGTTTTTTCTTCGAAATAACTAAGAAAAACTTAATTGAAATCAAATAAATTTAAACAACAAAATAGGATAAATTAATATGTATAAAATAAACCATAAATACTCTGTGAATGTAATGGATGTGTATAAGAAAACATGAAAAATTTAAAAATAATATTACGAGGTGATTAATGGCAGAAGTGAAATTTAATAGAATGACAAAACACGACGAATTATTGAAAAATCAAAAAAATTAAAGTTAATAAAATTCATGGTTTAAAATGATTACTTACCAAGATTAACAAACAAAGAAATTGCTGAAAATATGTTTATATTAAAAGAAATAAAGTTACTAAGTAAATAATAAAACACAGTATTGCGAAAATACATTAAACATTTACCTACACACTAACGTACAAAAAGTACACTCCTCTCCCGGGAGTCTTGGGTTACACATATTAAAGAAAAAATAAAAGCAATTAATTATAAAAATATTAAGCAAAAACTTATAAAAGATTGCTGAAGATTTTAAGAAAAAGGTTAAGTAACAATAAAGAAACTAAATAAAGGCGTTTGTTTGATTGTTTAAACCCCATCGGCAATGCCTGGGCGTAAGCCATGGGTTCTCAGACCTTGGAAATATTACGTCAAGGCGTCTGGGCCTCTTTAACTGGTGGCTGGTTTTATGATCCACATCAAAGTGTCTTTTGCAATGTAGTGCACTTGTATTTATGGTTGTTTCTACTCTGTGCTCCCTTTGTGGCCTACTTGTATTTTCCGGAAACATGGCTTACCTGGTGTATATATTGCATACTAACCAGCGTCACTGTTTTGCTTCTGAAAGTGACCAATATGGCTTTGCATCGCTTATACGATCGAGCCCAGTCAATGTCCGAGGCCAATATAAAGCAACATTTTTTCAAGGTTACTAAGGAAACGGCTACAGAAAGGTAGGTGACCTACATTATTATTAATGGGAATATTTTGTTTTAAAATTATTTTTGTGTATTTTTTTTTCTTACCTTGCTTTGTATTCTAAATAAACTGAATGAAATGCGTTCGTTTGTATATTTGAATGGACGGACGGATGCATTTGTTTCTTTTTTCGTCTTTTTATCAATGCAACATTCTACGTCATTTGCAGAAGTCGTAACAATGAACCTGGCATTGAAATGAAGGTAATGCATGCAGGTGAAGGGGAGGACATGGCAGCATCTGTGGATAAAGCTATCAATGAAATAAGTGCAGAAAATAGTATGGTTTCTATAGACAATGTCAACAGTATAATTGGTCAATAAAAACTGAATAATAAATTTAAAGGAAACTATTAAAAATTTAATTCTTTTTTACAGACCTAAAAGTCGATGTTCACCGTAAAAACAGTTCGGAATCTATTGAGTTGATGTTCTATGCCCCCTCCATGATGTCTGGCAACAGCCAACATGATCAACAGTCATTAGCTGGCACTGCTAGTAACTCAAAATCAATACGTTCCTCGCATACGATTAGCCATAACAGCCACACTAACAATAATAATAACTCTATAAGCATAACTGATCCACAAGCCAAATATATATCAGTATATCCCAAAGATAACAGTCCTATAGGCACCACAAGTTCCAATTGTAATAAAATACGTGCTGCAAATTCTTCCCAAGCTAATGCATTAATTGGCCCTAAACCACCACACTTGGTAAGGAAATCATCAGAAATTGTTAGAGGTCATCAGCGCAGACGTTTGGAACGGCAATCAAGTTTAGATGCGGCTGCTGAATCAGCCATTGTTGCCAAATTGTTGAGACAATCTTCGGATACGACAGCCAACTCGAAACCGCTAACGACGGTTGCTATGAGCTCTAATGGAAATGTTGAAAAATGTGATAGTTTTTTACACGCACAAATATCGAAGGCTGGTTCTTCTGCTTCTTCGGCAGCAACTGGTAATACCGGTGGTAATTTAGCACAGGTACAACGATCAAATACAACGACTTTAACATCAAACGCATTAACGGGATCGAGTTTGAAGTCAACACGTTTGCAAAGACATCGCTCCTCGGAAACTCATGATGAACGTTTGAAGCAACAGCAAAGGGGTAGTAGTATAGGAGCGGCTGGTGCAGCTCCAGGTGGTGGTATTTTTCTTTCGATCCACCATGAACATGGTCATCACCATCATCATCATAGACATCATCACACACATAGACGTGGAGGAAGTGGCGGTGCTGCTCCAATAGCCACGAGTGGTTCGGTTGTCGTTTTGGGCTCAGGTGTCAATACCAGTGATAGTTTTGATGTTGATGATATGGAATTGGGTTTAGGCGGTAGTGCCAATGTTGTGGCTCATGGCAGTCATCTAAGTGGAGATGGTAGAATGAGAGCTTTGCCGTCGTGGATTTTAGGTGAGTCGTAGGATGTTCTAAAATCGATTTTTAATTTAAAATCTAAAATAATTTTAAAAGTATGTATCATTTGTTTAACACAATTAAATTCCTTCCAGGTTCCTCTTCAGATGTTTTTATAGAAGACGATAGTTTTACCAAATCCGATTTGGGAATCGAACAACTGGAGGATCGTAACGCCTCATCCTCGGCACGTGTTCATCCTCATGCCAACCAGTATCGCTTAAATCATTCACATCAAACGGCATGTGGGGCCAATATAACAAAAGATCCCATTTACACAATATCAGCATTGCAGCTGCACAAACGACCCCGTCGCGAAGGAGCCATCAAGCGGAGGAGACACTCGAACGCCACGACATTATTTAAAACCCCCACAGATAGTTCCTCAAACGTTGGAAACCATCCAACGACCACAACAACGGTACGACGCATTAAAAGTGCTGCTTTAGAAGTGGCCTGTCCTCGACCCTCAGTATCGAATTTATGTCCACATCCTAACAGTGTGGAAGCCATAAATGGCCAACAACAAATAAAAAATCCTCAAAATGCTTTGCTACCACCGCCTAGTAAATGCTTGGTTCGCAATCCCCACTTAAATTTATGTCCCAAATTTGGTGGCAGCTTTGGCGGTAGTTCAACCAATAGTAGCCTAGACTTTGGATCTACTAATGCTTTAATTGACCCTGTGTTTGAGCTGAAGGAAGAAAAAGATAAAGCGAAAAAACAGGAATTGAAAAAAGGAGATGAATTGGAAAAGGATCAAACAAAAAATATTAAAACCAACACAGAAGATAATTTAGATGATGAATCTCTGGGTGCAGTAGGAGGAGTATGTCCCCATCATTTCTTGCATTCCCACAACCATAGACCGCATCATCATAGTGCCGAATCGGATGTGGGTCAAATATTGAATGACAATAAAAACGATGAAGACGAAGATGAAAGTGAACAACTTGATGTAGGAAATGATTCGGACAACAATGAGCACGAAGAGGACGTAGATGATCATGAAGAGGAGGAGGAAGATGATGATGATGAGTTTAAGGATTTCGATTACAATGTGGAGCATATTTTGGAGGTTTTGGAACATACCCATAACCAGCTGGATGATGATTTAATAAATCAACAGCAACAAAAACAAATTGAAATCAACAAACTTAAAAATGAAACAGAGAAAGAGAATACCAGCAGTAAAACGAACGAAGATGACGATGAAGAAGATGATTTAGATAATGAAGGTGCCATAGCCTTAAGAGAACGTTTACATTCCACAGATTCTGAAACAGATAATAACGGTTCTCGCTCACCTTTATTAAGTACAACTAAAAAATGGGCTTGCACGCCCAAAGAGAAGATAAATGAAAAGGCCTTCAAGGAAGAGGTAAAAGCAGTACAGAAACAAAAGCATTCCCTAAACAAAAATCAAATAAATATGGCTAAACTAGAACAGCCAGATGGAGATCCTCAAGCTCCACCAAATGCTGCTAATGAACAACAACAAAATCAAAGTAATCATAAAAGAAATGAAGCAGATTCTGGATGTCCTTCTAGTGATTGTGAACAAATAAGTGCCAGTTCTAAAGATGTCTTATTATCATCTATGGAATTGCCAAAATCAAGTAAAGAGATTATCGCAAGTGAAAAACCCAAAACATCGTCCGATTTACCAGAATCTTCGAGTTCAACGGCGGTAGGGAAACGTTTGGGAGCCATACCCAAACAAGTGCAATATAGAGAAATAGATGAGAAAGCTGCTGGAGATTCTTTCCAAGTAAGTGGATGTTCCCATAATTATAAACGACATGCGGGTAACTGGAGCTCCGTGGCACCCTCCAATCAATCCACACAAACTTCGGGCTTAAAAGGCATTTCAAGAACCTCTTCATCTTCGAATAGCTCTCACAGTGTTAGTGCGGAATCTTTTACCGCTGACATACACAAAATGCTGTGGCTAATGCATGGCGGTGCGGTTGACGATCGAGGCCGTCCGGTTAATGCAGAAAATTTAGCCTCTATACCTCTTCCGAACCAGGGTAACATGTCAAATGCTCATTTGCAATTCTATCAAGATGCTTTAAAAGCCTTAAACTCTGCTTCCTCAGCTGAAAGACTGGCCTTAACTGAACGTTTGTATCACCGAGAGCAATTGCTAAGGCGTAGTTCGCGTCAACGGGATGCAGAATCAAATCACAGTACTGCTTTAGATCAATGGCACATTGATTGCAATGATACGGTACCACACATTATAACATCAAACGGTTCGCGTTCTACTCCTATGACACAAGTAATGATAGACTCCTCCCCTTCCTCTTCAAATGTGTTGAATAATCGTAATGTCAGCACCGCCACCACAGTATCCCTTAAAGGGTTTATCCAGGAAATAATAAACGATGAACTGAGGAATTTAGGCTCTGCTCAAAGAGTGGGCTCTTCCTCATTAGCAGCCGGTAATAATAATGCTACCATGGCTGCCATACTTAATGTAGATGGTCATCATATAGAAAATTATTGTGATTATTGGCGTCCAGCCTGTATGTTGACTTCGGAAAAACCCTCTATAGCACCAAAATCTTTCTACAAATACCGCTTTAAGCTGGGCAACTATAAACAGGAATTTAAAATCTCCATGGATCGTTTAGAGCTGTTGGCCTTATTCGATCGTGACATACACTGGATACACATAGTGCTTTCGGTATTTCTCAGTGCTGCCGTTGCCTTTTTAGGCTCCTCGATATTACAGCACAACTACTACAAAGATGTTTTCGCCTTTTTGTTTTGTGCTGTCATAGCGGGTTCTCAGTACTCTCTGATGAAAAGTGTTCAACCAGATGCTGCCTCTCCCATTCATGGTTTTAATAAAACGGTGGCCTATTCACGTGCCATTTACTTTTGCATGTGTTCGGGCTTGTTGTTGATATTCCAAAGGCTTAAAGATAAGTATGATTTGGCGACCATGAAGGGAGAACCTGAGCTGGAATATAAATTCTTTGGTATAGAGTTTCAGCCCGCCCAAGTGAATGGCTTGGTTTTACAAGCCCTCTATATATTTCTATTAAGTTTCCCTTTAATATTTTCACTGGGCTTATTTCCACAAATCAATACCTTCACCATGTATTTAATGGAACAATTAGATATGCATGTTTTTGGTGGCAATGCTGCAGGGAGTTTGATAGGTAAGTTAAAATCTTGCTTTTAATTGTTTGTTAATTTTCTAAAGTATACGATTTTTCTTTGAAGGTTCTGTTTTATGTGTTTTACGCTCTTTTATGGGCGTCATGCTTTTGTATGGTCCTTTGTATGCTGCCTTTAATGAGAGCAAAGGTACCCAACATATAATTTTTTCCATATATTGTGCTTTGCTGGTTCCTTTGGGCTATCATTTATCACGTTCGGCTAGTGATTTTAGCCATATATGGGCTATTGTTAAGAATTGTATTATGTCTACTTATCATGAGGATGACGATGAGTTAAGCAGCACTAGCACACACAAATTAACCTCCAGTACTCCCAAAAGAAGTTCCACAAACAAAAAACGTGAAGAAGATAATACACAACAAAGTGAAAATATAGAAATGTCTTCCTTAGAAAAAATAGGAGAAAATAATGAAACGCCTGAAGAGGAACAAGAAGCAGATAAAGAATTAAATTCTTTAGAGCAAAAGCGCAGCAAATCCAAAGCCTCTTCTTTGGGCAGCAGTAGCCAGACTTTGGGAAAAACTTTGTCAACGAGTAAAAAGGCTATAACAGCTTCTTTAAGCTCATGCAACTCCAATTTGGAAACTGAAACCAACATTAAAGATGAACAAGAAGAGGGCGGCGAATCAATAGCTAAAAAGGAAAGTTCTTCAAATCCAGCTAAAGAAACAGAACCTGATAAAATGTCCACTTCTTCAACCACAAATCCCGCGGAAATGTCTACTTTGACGGGAGTTATAAACGAAAATGACAATGAAGCGTTTACCTTGAATTGTGCTGATGTGTCTAATGCTGAAACGGAAACTAGTTCTGATCCTTTGCCCAAAAAACTTCAATACACCGTAAATACTCGATTAAAAAATGATTTTGTTGTGACCATATTTTTGGCCGTGATTGTTTTGGGCTTGCACTGTAGTACCGTTTTCACGGTTTTGCAGCCAGATTTGAACATAGTATTATATGGGTTTACCGGGGCCTTGGGTTTTCTTTTACACTATATTATACCTCAAATGCGTAAACACATGCCTTGGCTGTGTTTTGCTAAACCTTTGCTCCGGCAAAAGGAATATGGTCGTTATGAGGTTACCCATGCTCCCAAAATCATGTGGTTTGAGAAGTTTTATATTTACTTGTGTTTGTTGGAAAAAAATGTCTTATTTCCCTTGTTAGCCATATCGGCTTTAACGGCTGATGCCTCGGTTATTGCGGCCAAGTATGGCATTGCCTGGGGTACTTTAATAGTGGCTGTTTGCGCTTTGAAATGTAAGTTTTTCCTTAAACAAAATAAAATAAATAAAATTTGTTTAACAGAGTTTTTGTTTTAGTTGTACGCAATGCATATTCGGATCCTACTAACCAGTACCTGATTGTTATGTTTACGGTTTTATTCTTTCGCATCGATTTTGCCATCGCATCGGAGACATTTCTCATTGACTATTTTTTCGTTTCTCTGGCTTTTAGAAAATGCTGTGATTTCCTATTAAAGGTAAATAAATATTTTTGGTAATTTAAAACTTTTAACCATAATAAGATTTAAAATTTTCTCAAAAATATTACATTTTTTTTTCTACTAATTATAAACTTTCGCAAATTTAAAAATGTCACCATAAGATCTAAAACTTTTTTCGGTTTTTTTTTATTAGTTTATTAGTTTTTTTTATTAGTTTATTAGTTTATTATTTAGTTCACTTTGAGCCATAACTTTTTGCTTAAACCAAGCCACACATATGTTTACAATAAGAAATGTTTGGCTTGGACGAGAATGATGCAAAATTTTCTTGGTTTAAGACATATTTTATGGTTATTTAAGGCTAGATTACACTATTATACTTTGTATTAATACATGTCAAAAACTCAAGTAATATGACAAAGTGTGATAGTGTGAATGCAATGTGTCACGAAAAAGACAAGTACATATTATGACAAAAGTTTGACATCCCACACGACTTCATCGTTTTTTGAAAAATTTCTAAACATGTTTATTGCAATAATACTTTTCATTGGATCAGGGTTGCATTTTATTTCATGTGTGAGTGTTTATACTTTGCGTGATGGTGTGAACACAAACTGTCATGTTACATTAGATTTTTTGACAGTCGCAACAAACTCATTAGATTTCTATCTCACAAAGTATTATGGAATACGTAAGACTTGTGAGATAGTGTAATCTAGCCTTTAGAAAATAATTCTTTCCGCGTGTATTTGAAATTGTATTACTTTAGTTTTTTTGAAATATTTAAAAATGTTAATGTTTTATTAACACTGCTCGGAAAAAAAAATCGGGGTAGGAGGACTTGATTATGTGATTTTAACTGACCTTAGCGTGTTAAATCCAAATAGTTTATTCAATCACGTCTAGTTAGCAGTTTGTTTACTGATCTTCATGATTTAATGTCTTATTTTATTCCTAATATACCTGCATTACTGATAAATGATAAAAAGGTGTACATACTAATTAGCATGAAAAAATGGTCGCCACTAATTAGGAAATAATTTTGAAAATAATCATTTGTTAAAGATCAAAATCGCACAAATCGTTCTCAAGTTATGATTAAATGTATGTAGCATAGCCGCCTTATTTCGGTCGGCTGACATGCTAAAAAAAATTGAAAACGGATTTCAATTAAGCGCTGTAAAATCTTTGTGTTTCATATATTTTTTTTTTATTTTTTTTGACGACCAGTGTAATTAATAAAACTTGGTTTTTAAACATTTCATTAAGTTTTTTATTTAAATTTTAAATGTTATTTAGTATTACTTGACCTTTTTATTATAATTATTTAAAATTGATTAAGCTTGAGGTCTTTTTATAAAAAATTATATTATATTTAATTATTTCTCAATATTTCGCTAACCAAAGGTTGCAGTTGCTTATAAGTTACATCTTGCAAATACAGAAAGTTTTATCCTGCGACCGTTTGCGACTTACCTCGCGTTTCCACATGCAAGTACAAAAGCAAAGAGACTAATTGTACTTTTACCCCCGTTTCCACATGCAAGTGCAAGTTCGAAAACTCAATACACTCACACTTTTTCACTAACATTTACACAATTTTTGAACTTTTAGCCAATCGGCTGTTTCCTCGATTTTTTGTTGATAATACATTACACTTCTTGCAAGTAATTACTTGCATGTGGAAACGTAGGGTAACTTGCGAAACTGTTCAAAAGAAAAGAAAATCAAAATCACAATTTTTAAAACAACTGCTTGCAAAAGTTTCGTTCAACTGTTTGTTTTTCGTTTTGTGATTTGATTTGACTGAAACTGTTTTTGATTTCAGAAGCACAAGCAGAAGTCAAATCAAAAGAAATTAAAGTTATTGCAGTTTTTTAAACTCTGAATAAAACAAAATAATATTTTGACACACAACAATGATAAAGCCAAAAAAAAAGAGTTCTCAGCAGGGCTTTTAAGACCACCTATAATGAATTCGCCTTGATTATAATTCACATAGCTGTAAAAAATAAAAATTTTTTGGTTTTATTTCAAATTGTTTTATTTTAAACGAAAGAAAAAAAGTGCCAATGAAACAAAAATGCCATATATTGAAACAAACAGCTGTTGTTCTCACTAAACTAGTTGCGTTCGAGAACACAAAAGTTTTTACTATTTTTTACTAAACTTTACTGCATTTTACGAAATTGCGTTCGAGTACACAAAATGCAGTAAATGAGAACATAAATTGAGAGCGAAAAGTGACAGTTCTTGTTTGAGTATTTACAAACTTTTACTGCAGAAATTTTTGCAGTAAAATTTAGTAAATCAAAAAAACATATGTTTCAAAAGGTAAACAAACAAAAGTAACAAATAAAAACCATACAAATTGTGAAATAAAAGAAAAGTTGAATTAAAAATAAACCAAAACAAGAAGTGAATAAATATTAATTAATTAAACTTGTTTGTGAAGCATTTATTTGGCTAAATACAAACTTTTGAAATTTTTTTTGTTATGTTAATTTTTTTAGAGTTGTAAAAGTGTGAAGTATTTGGGTACTTAAGTAATCAGTAGCAAAAAATTATTCATGTTCTTTTAAATAATTTAACCCGCTACAAATTAGTAAAATCAAATAAAATTAAAAACAAACAAATATGAAAGATTACATAAAATAGTTTGTTTGTATTTTCCAAAAATGTTCGTGCTATAAAAAGTATTTAATCGAGTGCCGATAAGAAAACGAGTTAAGTAATCAAAAGTGTAAACATTTTGTAACACTTCAACTATTTGCCATCAGCTGTTGCCTTTATTTTACGAATTTTTACAAATTTTCCGTTCGCGTACTTTTTTGTACGACAGCTTTTTGTGAGAGAAAATTTTTTAGTTTACTCATTTACTGCATTTTACTGTAAAAGTTCTCAAACGCACCTACTGTCTCTGTAAACTTTTTTGGCGAGTACTAGCTGTCACGTAAGGAAATTACTCGCCAATTCACAGAAAAATTGTGTCTGTAAATTTTCTGTGAGAAAGTTCCCGCTTTGGACTGTCAAATAAAATAAACTCACGAATAAAAAACGCTAGAAAACAATTAAAAATGGAAAATACGAATAATAATAATATTTTGTTCTTGGCACATTATTCATTGTTTAATTATTTTGCTTTTAACATTCATATAAAATAATACGAACTTTTTCAAAGCTCGTTTGCAAACAACAAACATTGAAGTGGCACTTTACATTATTTGGTGTTGCCGACGGTTGTATTTTCGCCGCCGTCGTTGAAAATGTTTAAATTTTAGTAAATTTTGGTCGCCGTCAAAGATATGTGTGACTGGCGTTCTCAACGCTTGCAATGTCACATCGGCTTTGAGTGCAATGTTATGACATTTATAACGTAACGACGTAATCTCTTTTGATAGTTATCGACATGAGTTACAGACACAGTTTTTTCTCCCTTTTCGAGATGCGAGAAGTTCTCACTAAAGTTACAGAACATGGGTACAGGGAATGCAAATACCGATTATTTTTCAAATTTAAACTAAAAAAATCAAACTAAAAGAGAAGTGCCACAAGCATTAGGAATACATCCAGATACTCCTTGTAACTACCTTTAGATGCATTGATTTTAATTTTATCAAGTTTTATGAGTAATTTTCATATAAAGTTTACAACACGTTCAATCACTTGTGTTGTGAAAACAGCACAGAAATAAATATTATTTTTGAGTTTTATGTGTAGTTTATAGAACACGTGCGCCTTACTCGTCCGTTCAACTTACAACAAAAACAAATTTCGAAATTTTGTTTTAAATGTTATTTGAACGGTCGAGTAAGGCGCTCGTGTTATATCGGGTGATTTTTTAAGAGCTATAGGAAAGTTAAAAAAAAAACACATAAAATTCAGATAAATTCATAAAATATTTATTTGAATCGATAGTACGGTCCATATAATTTATTGTTTGAAGACTATTTCATGCAACTGTTGACCGTGACTGCGCCTCAAATGGTCCATCCGCTTAGTCCAATTTTGGCATACTTTTTCCAACATTTCGGCCAGTATCTCATGAATAAATGCTTCAATCTTGTCTTCCAATGCGTCAATTGAAGCGGGCATGTGTGTATAGACATGAGCTTTAACATAGCCCCACAAAAAATAGTCTAAAGACGTTAAATCGCACGATCTAGGCGGCCATTGACCGGTCCCGAAAGTGAAATAAAATGTTCACCGAACTCGCCTCTCAATAAGTCCATTGTTAAGCGTGCTGTGTGGCATAAGACACCGTCTTGTTGAAACCACATGTCATGCAAGTACGGTCCAATGATGCCACCAGCCCATAAACCGCACCAAACTGTGACTTTTTCTGGATGCATTGGTAGCTCTTGCAATGCGTCTGGCTGATCTTTACTCCAAAATCGACAATTCTGCTTATTAGCGTACCCATTGAGCCAAAAATTAGCTTCGTCGCTGAACACAAGAAGCGCGCGAAGAGCACGCAATTTGATAATAAAATTTAATAATTTGCAAGCGTTGTTCGTTTGTAAGACGATTCATAGTTAAATTATAGACCAAACTGAAGATTTTTGACAGTGAAACAAAACACGAAACGTGCGTCAGCTGTTTAAACCAGTGTTGCCAAAAAGATAATAGCTAAAAAATCACCCTATATAAACTACACATTATGTATTTTATTTTTTGCTTAGAAAATAAAAGTATTATCTTGAATTTTATTTATCGGAAATAAAAATAAAAATTATTTTTAATATTTATTTATTTCTCAGAAAATAAACGTTAAGGCCCAAATACATTGATCGAAATACTCATCAAGCATTGTAGTAGTAGGTGCGTTTGAGTACATTTACAGTAAAATGCAGTAAATGAGTAAACTAAAAAATTTTCTCTCACAAAAAGCTGTTGTCCAAAAAAGTACGCGAACGCAAAATTTGTACAAATTCGTAAAATAAAGGCAACAGCTGATGGCAAATAATTGAAGTGTTGAAAAATATTGACACTTTTGACTACTTAACTCGTTTTCTTATCGGTACTCGATTAAATACTTTTTAAAACACGAACATTTTTGGAAAATACAAACAAACTATTTTATGTAATCTTTCATATTTGTTTGTTTTTTATATTATTTGATTTTACTAATTTGTAGCGGGTTAATTTATTTAAAAGAACATGAATAATTGTTTTGCTATTGATTACTTAAGTACCCGAATACTTCACACTTTTACAACTCTAAAAAATTAACATAACAAAAATAATTTCAAAAGTTTGTATTTAGCCAAATAAATGCTTCCCAAACAAGTTTAATTAATTAATATTTATTCACTTTTTGTTTTGGTTTAATTTTTATTTCAACTTTTCTTTTATTTAACAATTTTTTCACAATTTGTATGCTTTTTATTTGTTACTTTTGTTTGTTTACCTTTTGAAACATATGTTTTTTTGTTTTACTAAATTTTACTGCAAAAATTTCTGCAGTAAAAATTTTTTAATACTCAGACAAGAACTGTCACTTTTCGCTCTCAATTTATGTTCTCATTTACTGCATTTTGTGTACTCGAACGCAATTTCGTAAAATGCAGTAAAGTTTAGTATAAAATAGTAAAAACTTTTGTGTTCTCGAACGCAACTAGTATTAGTGAGAATATGTTTGTATGTGTCACACCGACGATGCTGGATGAAAAATCAAATAATTTAGATATGACGGCGAATATTACGTCAAGCACACGTACACGATGAATTCGCCGGCTGGACAAGCATTTGACAAGTGTATTTGGGCCTTTATTTCTTAATTTTTGTTTATTCCTTAGAAATAAAAGTTAATTTTGCAAGGCAAACTCATTTATACATTAATTCGCCTTGTTTTATTTATTTATTTATTTTATTATTCATTTATTTGTGTAATATTAAGCCATTTAGGCCAAAAACCAATATTACAAGTGATATATGCTTAAGCTACATATATATATATGTGTATATAATGGTGTTTTCTTTTCTACAAAAAATGTGACATTTTATTTTTAAAAAAATGCAATTTGGAGTCTGTTTCTTAAAAATTTTGCTCCCGTAAAGGGTGGGTTGTTTTATTCTAAAAACTCACCCTTTTTTGGAAGGAAAATTTTTATGAAACAGACACCAAATTGCATTTTTTTAAATAAAATGTCACAATTTTTTGTAGAAAAGAAAACACCATAACATTCATTAATAATAATTATAATTCATAATAAAAACTAATAAAATGAAAATTAAAAATAATATACAAATATAAGAATAATATACATACTATTACTTCGGATTAAGGCTCCCCAGCCACCTTTAAATATAAATATCATAATTATCGTCCATCAGTAGCTAATCAAGATTATTAAGGAAGTCTAAAATTTTTACCCGGAAAACATTATTTGAATAGGAAAAAACTCGTAACGAAAATGGTAAAAAGTTCCAAAGCCTAGCAATCCGAACAATAAAAGATTTTTCGAAACAGGAAGTTGAGATTCTTGGTATACGAATTAAGGGATTCCTAGAAGAACGCATAAACTCAAAGGAGTTTAATAATTCAGGTGGTTTACCATTTTTGATAATTTTATAAAACAAAATCATGTTCCGATATTTAATAAAGCTATTAAAAGTACACCCAAGAAAGCTAAAAGCAAAATTAGAAACATGTTCATAGCGTCTAACATTATAAACAAAACGAACTATTAGATTGAAAATACGCCTGATCATCCTCAAACGCATAGAACCAGTACCTGAGTAAACCTCAAGGCCATATAAGATATTAGAAAACAGCAAAGCATGTGCCAAGTTATACTTAACTCGCAGAGGCAAGTACAAATTAGTAGAATGAATTTTACGCAATATACCATAAATTTTACCATAAACCATATTAATATGACATTACATGACCGAAAAAAAAAACAAAACCCTTTTGTTTTTTGTGTTGTTGACTTGTTGCAGTCTCGTCGCACCTTTAGTAAATTTGTCTTGATAAAATTTTAAATTTCCGACCAAGCAGGTCTAAAAGCTCTGCTGATAACTTTTTTTTAGCTTCATAATTTTTTGGATGTCAAAATTTTGTTGCATTGTACAATGATTTTGCAAAAACAAATTGCTTGTGGTTTTTTGTATGAGTTGTACTTGTTGTAGTACTGTGATTACCTGCAATGAATTCGGCTTGTTTTTTTGGACAAAATATAAAATTTTTGTAAAATTTTTGAAATTTTTTGAAAAGTTTTGAAATTTTTTGAAAAGTTTTAAAATAAAATATTTTGACAAATTTTTTGCCAAGCGATTTTTAGCCAAACTTGTTTTTTGCATCTGTACAGTGATCGATCGTTATTTGCAATCTCTGAATAATTCTACTAAAATTCTTTTATTTCTATTTTTTTTTAGCTTCAATTTATAGTCACCTATATAGCACCGTGGCAAATAACTTGGGGTTCAGCATTTCATGCTTTCGCCCAACCGTTTAGTGTGCCCCATTCGGCCATGTTGTTTTTACAGGCAGGCATTTCGTCATTACTCTCAACACCCTTGAACCCCTTTCTGGGTAGTGCTATATTTTTGACTTCTTACGTCAGGCCTATAAAATTCTGGGAGCGTGATTACAATACCAGACGCATAGATCACTCGAATACTAGACTTAGCTCTCAATTAGAACGTGATTTAGGAGCCGATGATAATAATTTAAATTCGATCTTCTATGAGCATTTAACAAGGTCCCTGCAACATTCTCTGTGTGGAGATTTGCTCATGGGTCGTTGGGGTAATGTAAATCAGGGTGATTGTTTTGGTAAGTTTGGGTTTTGTAGCTAAAGGAATTAAAAGTAATAAGTTTTTATTTGTTAAAATAGTTTTGGCTTCCGACTATTTAAACTGTTTGGTTCATATCATCGAGTTGGGCAATGGTTTGTGTACTTTTCAAATGCGTGGCTTAGAATTTAGGGGTACATATTGTCAACAGCGAGAGGTAGAGGCCATAACAGAGGATGTTGAGGATAATGATGGTTGTTGTTGCTGTGATCCTGGTCATTTGCCTCGAATGCTTAGTGCCAATGCCATGTTTTCTACCCGATGGTTGGCTTGGCAGGTGGTGGCTTCTCAGTACGTGGTGGAGGGTTATTCAATATCGGATAATTTAGCCAGCGCTACTTTGCAAGTGTTTGAATATCGTAAGGTTTTAATAACCTATTATGTTAAGGTAAGTTTTCTTTATAAGATTTGATCGTTTTTAAACTTTTAAACTTTGATTTTCTTTCTATTAATAGAGTATTATTTATTACGTTATTAAAAATCCTAAATTGGATGAGTGGTTAAACTCCGCGGTTATACAAGAAGCTTTACAACACACTATAAGCCGTCAGTTTGTAGATTTAGATCCCATTTTTAATTTTAATCTAGATGAAGATTTTGATTTTCGTGCGGTGGGCATTACACGCACTAGCTTTTGCTATGTCTATTTAAGTTGGTTGAATTACTGTTATGACAAACGCAAGGAATCTCAAAACCCCACACAAAACCCTACACAAAATCCCACACCAACTTCAACCTATGGTGTAACCACACAACAACCTCTACCTACAGCAGCAGCCTCGACTAGTACTTTGGCTAGTACTCCCAATCTTTCGACGGCCCAACAAAAGTCCCAGTCGCAACAGCAGCTAAAAATTAGACCTCAAAAAAATGCCACGATGACGGGCAGTCATGAGGGCGTGGTTAACTCGGTAGAGCAGATGGCAACCTCACATTCCATGGCCAATATTTCACGCCAAACTTCTGAAAGTGCTCCAGGTTTGACCAGCACGACTCCTTTAACTAGATCCAGCAAATCGGCTCCTTCAGGCAGTAAACATGGCTATCCCAAAGGAGATTATTCTCCCTCGACCAGACAAGAAAATAGAGCGACCTCAGCAGAACCTTCCAGAGGAGTTTCACAAGAAAAACCTCCCCAAATCAAATTAAAAGTACCTTCTATAGCTAAAGATTCACCCATAGTTTCTTTGTGTTTGGCTTTAAGTCTTTTGGCGCGCCGATCTTTGGCTACTGCTTCACACAGCTCTCTTACTGGAGTGGAGTTCTTTTTGCATGGTCTTCATGCTCTCTTCAAAGGAGATTTTCGCATAACTTCCCCTAGAGATGAATGGGTATTTGCTGATATGGACCTGTTGCATGCCGTGGTAGCTCCTGCTGTTAAAATGGCCTTAAAACTGCAACAAGATCACATCTCAAATCCCGATGAGTTTCGAGATCCGGATGCTCTCTTTGAAGCTATTGATACCTGTGCCAAAGATTTGGTTATCTCCCACGAAGCCGATCCGGTATGGCGTAGTGCGGTCCTTAGAGGAGCCCCCAATCTTTTAGCATTGCGTCATGTCATGGAAGACGGTTCCGATGAATATCGCATTATACGTTTAACAAAACGTTTTCTTACGTTTCGTGTTATAAAACTAAATCGTGAATGTGTACGAGGTTTGTGGGCTGGGCAGCAACAGGAATTAATTTATTTGCGAAATCGTAATCCGGAAAGAGGAAGCATACAAAATGCCAAACAGGCTTTAAGAAATATAATAAATTCTAGTTGCGATCAACCCATTGGCTATCCTATTTATGTTTCGCCTTTAACCACTTCTTATGCTGATACAAATGAACAATTGAAAGATGTCATAGGAGGTCCAATAACACCTGAAGCCATTAAAACTAATATTCTAGAATGGTGGCATCACATAAGAGAAAAGTGTCGCCAAGGCTGCAGTTCGGGTTCTTCTATAGAAACTACTCATCTAGGATTGCCTTCGGGAGCTTGTAGTAATCTAGGAGAAAGTGGAGATTTAAGGCCTGTCTATATATCGCCTCCCATTTATAATACATTAACCGCCAGTACAATGTTTAGTTTAGCCGCGACGGGAGTACCTGGAGCTACTTTAAGCTCACAATTCGGCAGTGATGGTCTATCATCTATGCGCAGCTCTATAACTGTAGTTAAACCCTCCTCTACCACTTTGTTGGCAGGCCTACTCAATCGCGAACAGGAATTGTTGAGAGAGGCTCGCACCTCCTCAAATAAACAACAGCTTTCTTCCTCTAGTATTCGATCATCAGAACGTGAACGTAGAGCCACTTTACCTATAGCCAGTACAAGTTCGGTTTTACCTGAAGTTATAAAAGATTTAGATGATTCTTCTCAAACGTTGGATAAAGATGTTTCAAACGACAGCGTTGCCGGGGGCGGAGGAGCAAACGGGGCAATCTGTGCATCTTCTGGTAGCCCACGTTATACTAAAATCTATTGTTCCTCGGGCAATCTTGGAATTGGTAATATAATTACTAATCCCGGCGATTACCCGCGTAAGACAAAAGGTCCTATATGTTTAACGGCGGCTGCTGCAGGTGTACAAACAAATACAACCGGTACAAACGCCAATACCAATCAAACAGGCATTGCTCTAGTGGCTTCCGGTGAAGTAGGCGCCTGCTCTAGTAGAACAACACAAGAACAACTGACCGCTCAGCCAAGATTTGCTTTATTCGAAAAAGTTATAATAGTTGATGAAAGAGAGGTAAGTGCTTTGGGAATTTTGGAAGCGTTTGATTCGAAATCCTTTCAAATAGTACGGATCGCGTAAAAAAGCTCAAAAATTCATTAGAAATATTCCAAAACTTTTAAAATATTTTTCACCAAAACATTTTCGCCAAAATTGACCCAAAATTTAAAAAAAATCACGAAAATGTTTTTCACTTTTTATTTTAAACATTTTTCGAATGTGCTTCTATGAGTCATGTAAGTGTATGTGCATATCTCAAGCTAAGATATTGGGGAATAGGACTGACTATTGCAAGAAAGCTTTACAAATTGAAAAATTACTCATAGCAGCATATTCGAAAAAATGTTTAAAATTATAAAAATCTAAAATATAATATTTACCCTAATTTGCTGTACGAAAAAAGAGAAAATTAAATTCACAAAAAAAAAAAAATATAAAAAAAAGAAACATACTCAAAAAAAAAAAAAAAAAACAGACCGAAAGAATTTTGTTTCCTAATCTAATCTCTTTTTGTTTACCAAAACTTGAAAAAAGTAAATTGACTTCAATGCTTTCTTTGAAGATTTTCCATAATATCGATCAATGCCGTCGTATTGTATGGCCTTTCGAAGCATTACGCCAAAAGGGTGGCCGTTTATCGTGGGACGGCTGGGAACCTCGAGCCGGTATGGTCGGCTATGTTATACACATTTGGCGTCCAAATCATCCTAATAAAATGTATCGTACTCCCCTAAACCGTGATGTCTATCTGATAGAGATTGGTAAGAATTATGTTCCTGTAACTGCCAGCGGTTTAAGACAATACAATCAAGCCATGGATAATAATCAAAAAGAAATCGAAACTTCACGACGAAATTCCCTGCAAAGAGAAATGACTGAATTACGGCAACAACAAGCCGAACGTGGCCTCACACCTATCTTAGGCAGCAGCTTAGAATCCCCCACCTCTTTAACGGCCGAAGGAGGACGGAATTCATCTTTAGGCACTAAATCGAAAATACAAGCGGTAAGTAGTAGTTCATCTGAAGATGAATCTTGTCTCTTGAATTTACAAAAAGAACGTCAGGAAGAGTATTTGAAGAATCTATGGCAACAGGTCATAGAACAAAACCTAGAAGATGAAATTCAAAATTTGTCAACAACAAATATAAAACAGCTTTTAAGAGAACTTAAAAATACAGATGAAAGTGAAACCTCGCTTGATAAAAATAAAACTATACAAACCGTTAACAAACAGACTGATAACGACGAAGCGACTGCCCAGCATGATAATAAAGAAGATCAAGGTTTAATCAAAGAGTCCTCCGAGGATTCTGGTAAAGTGTGTACTAAAGAGTTAATAGATCAGTTGGTGGATCATGTGGTAGATGAGTTATGCGAATCGGTTGATAATGAAACTGAAGTTGCAGAGAATCATGTAAACATAATTGAAATTAAGGCGGAAGATAGTACAGAAATTGTAGAGGAAGTAGATGCAGATACAGGGGAAGTTTGCATTGTATATAATATTTAAATGTTTGGAGAAGATTTAGTAGAAGTTTAAAAGGGGCTTTTAAAAAAGGTTAAATTTTATTAAGCAGTTAAAGCTGATTCGATATAATTTTATTCATCTTTTAATATTCCAAATATTAATTGCCTTAAACTTTTCTTAAAATGAAAAATAAATCATTTAAAGGTTATATTTTTTAAAAAAATAACTTTAAAAATGTATTACAACCATTAGGAAGTTTCTTAAAAAGGTCATCTTTTGATAACCGATTAAATTTTATATTTTTAAAAGCATAACCTAAAAAAAATTTTTCTTTTAAAAACTTAGGAGCTTAAACGTTTTTTGAACATCAACACTAAAAGGATCCATTTACATATTTCAATAAAACTTGGCAAAACATAACCTTAAAAAATTACTTAATTTGATTTTATTCAGCTTGTTAGTTTTTATTTTGGGTTTAGCTTTTCGAAAATGTTTATGTATTTCATTTATTTGGGTTAAATATTTTTAGGGTTAATAGTTGCAATTGATGCTTCTCAATTTTTTTTTTATTAAAATTGGTCAAGTCAAGTTTAAAATTCCAAAAATTTTTTAATATAACCTAAAAAAATGTATTCAATTATAATTAAAACAAATTTTTAAATTGCTTTATCATCAATTGGAAATAAAATTTTTACACAATATTTAACACTTGTTTTGATAAAAAAATTAAAAAAGTTTTCAAAATATAACCTCAAAAAAAAAAAAAATACTTCCATTTTTACAATTTAGGCCGGCTTTTTGAGATGTGGGTTTAAGTTTAAACTTAGTTTGACGTAGTCTGATACTCGGACTTTTCCGACAATATGTGATTTTTTTTATATTATTTTATTAAAGACCAACATTTTACGCAAAACTAAGCTGTTCCGTCAAAATTTTGTATGCAAACTTTGTAATGGCGGCACAAATCTATTTTCAGATTAACTTAACCTAGTTTAACTGAGATCCTTAAAAGTTTTACATTTTGTTTATTTGTAGACATTATTAAACCCAGCTAGCATTTGGGTGATATCCCCAAAAAAATCAACTAAATGTTGTTTTTCAGATCACTTTTGATGTTTAAAAACTGATTTACATATCACTGGAGCGATTGAAAACTTATTCACATATGATTCATTCATATGCTCAAAAAGGAATCAGAAAATCGTATCACACATGATTCTTTGAGGTGGCTCATCGGTTTCATTCTCACAACGAGCTCATATGCGGTTAATTTTCTCTTGGA
The DNA here is from genome assembly GCA_930367215.1 of Pollenia angustigena. Lineage (NCBI taxonomy): Eukaryota > Metazoa > Arthropoda > Insecta > Diptera > Polleniidae > Pollenia > Pollenia angustigena. The sequence continues at coordinate 27,153,159 of OV884059.1, forward strand.
GCTGATTCCTAAAAGACTCGATTATGATACAAAATGCTAGCTGGGAAATAGATCGTAAAGCGCCCTGGAGACATCAAATAAACCCGTCAATCGGTGTATATGTGTTAGGGTCGTTTATTTGACGCCTTTTCGGAGACCTAAGAATAAGGGTGCGTTCTTAAATGCATCACTGCGCTGCATTAGTGATTTCAAATGGTTATATATTTATCAGTGAAGTAAATGTGGACCAAAAAATTGTGAAATACTTCACAAAATTAAAAGTCGCACAATAAAAAAAATTAAAATTTTTCTTTTATCGCCATTAAAAAAAGTTTGCTTTTCTGATGCAGCGCAGTGATGCATTTACGAACGCACCCTAAATTCAAATTCGTCAATCAGCAGTTTAATTTAGATTTTCGATGATTAATTGTTATAAGCAGTATTGCCAGTTTTTTATTAATTATTCTTAAACTATAGCTTAAGAATTTTTTGAACATTTTTTGAACCATTAAATTTTTGTGTGGTTTTACTTACTGCCTGTTTTTCAAACTTAAATAAAAATGTTCGTTTAGAAATTTATATTGAAAACAAAAACAAAGTTGAGTTTTTTTGTTGTTGTTTCAATATAAATCCCCAACCGAAAATTTTTATTTTATTTTGAAAATCCTGTATAAACTAAATTATTGTCAAATTTTCCGCAACTTTTACTTTATCAAATTTAGGTTTCTTTACACATGTTTCTATCGCAATGACTACATATAAGCGAGTCTTGTGTCAGGATTCATACCACCTTTAAAAAAGGCTTAGCAAAATAATATCGTAAAATTCCCGTCACGTAAAAAAAAAAAATTTTTCCTGGAACCGTCAATCCTACATAAGTACCAACGTAGGGTATAAAAATTTCACGACATATTTTGTCTACTTTCATATAATTTTAAACAACTTAAACCAAAAAGTCGTGTGACTTTTTTATTCACTGACGGTAACATTGAAAAGTACAAATTAAGGTGGATTCATCCTTGCGTTCCAAACGATATTTTTGTCCGGAGAATACATTTTTTACACCCATTCACCCATTTCTAAAAATTTGTCTCGAAAAACAAAGCTACCATATGGTTTACAGATGCAAACAATTATACAAAATGGCAGCACAACTAGCAAACCGTTTATTATGAATTCTTTTCTAAGTGTGTTAAAGAAAATGGACGAAAAAAGGAAAGTGATTTTCTTATTTTCAATTATATATGTACATATTTTTTCCCCCTTTTATTTAATAATTCAGCAAAAAAACAATCATTTCAATTTTTATGTACAAATTCAAGAAAAAACTTGCCAAACAAAATAATTTCACCTCTCTCTCTCAAAAGTAAGACGTCAAACTCAATATAAAAAAAATTTTGTCCTAACAAAAAATTTGTTCGGAACGCATGGGTGGATCGAGCTTAAAATTAAATTTTATTTTCAATCACAAATAATCAACCATCAAATAAAAAAATAAAAACTTTTAGATTTTTATCAATCATTGCCGACAATTCGTCTGTATGTGTACACAACTATCCCAGCTAACATTTTCAATCGTCTACGAGTCTACTGGGAATCTCATGAAGAGTGTTTTTGATCGTCTACGAGCTCATATATTAATTGTAGACGATTCCTCGCACGGGAAAAACTGTTACACGTGCTGATTCTTATGAGAGATTCTTCCATAACACAGCGAAAGAAGCTTATATTTATTAAAAAGGGAATCGTTTATGATGTATGTAGAGATTATCTAACGGGTCTTTCAAAAATCATGCCAAGAGTCGTATGAATCTCATGAGGGGATTATTCTGCAACTCGTGAAATGCTCAGCCGTATAACTGAGCTACCTAAATAAGGGCATCAAGCGTCTTTTTCATGTCAAAACTTCTAGTTTTCATACAATTTATATGAAACAAACCTTAAGGTCGCGAATTCAACACCATCCTGTCTGAAAATCCTCTTTTATAGATCCTCAGGTCGGTTTGTTTTATTAAAATTGTATGGAGAAATAGAATTTCATATTTCAAAAACGCTCTTATTTAGGTAGCTCAGTAAGTGTTATATGATTCTTACAGAAAGTCGCAAAAGGTTCAATTCAAGATTGAAAAACGAGCGTGTCAAAAAATGAATAAAAAAAAATAAATAAAACAAAATTTAGATGTTTTTGTTACTCGTCAGATAATCATCAGAAGATTCTTTAAGGAGTTGTAAATTAAACATAATCGTCTAACAAACTGCCTATGCTGGGATGTGATTAATGTGTTTGATAGTCTATAGGGCGCTTAAATAGTTAAATAGTTTTTGATATTTTTTTTTTATATGACAGTTGCGATCAAAAATGCTTACATTTTCATGCTCCAAATTTTGCTTTTAAAATTTTATTGAAAATTACGGTTTAACCCTAGAAATATATCTAAACTGGGCGGAAAGGTAAATTTTTGGAAAGTTTAACCTTCAAAATATATTCGTTTTCGTTTGCTTTTCAGTCAGTATTTTAGTTTGAAATTAAAATATGTATACACTGTTCTAAAATTTTCCATTAAAAGCTCCTTAAAAATGTTCGCAGTCTTTTTGTTAAAATTTGTAAGTTTAATTTCCCAAGCGTTTGCATTTGTTTCTTCTGTAAATATTTATTAAATAAACAAAGCAAATTTTTTTAAAAAATTTGCTTTAAAAAACTTTTATTTAAAAATTAAAAAAAAAAATAATAATATCTCTAAGCTGTAAATAGATACTTGTTCATTTTTATAATTAATAATTTAAACAAAATTATGGTTGTTCAATTAAATAAACAAAAAAAATATGTTAATTTATTTAAAAAAAGAAAAACGTTATATAAACAGGGTTATTTGTTTAATTTTAATTATAATGTATTATTAAAAAAAACTATATATAAATAAAAAAAAAAGTACTGTTAAATACATATTTGTAAAAAACGTAAAAATTCTTTACAACTGCTTTATTAGCTGGCATAATCTCCATGTTTAATATAAAAATAAAAAGAATTTAAGCAAAAAAAAAGTGTATTATAAATTATAATTTATACAAAACATACAAAAATACTCCATTTTGTAAAGAAATTTTTAAAGAAAATAAACTTTCTTTATTATTTTAAACAAAAAAAATGTTTCTTTAACATTTGTTTTTTCTGCACAGAGTTATTCCTTTTTCTTTTTTCTTAATCTAAAAGCTTACACTGTTTCAAACTTTGTCTGGGATCACCACACTATGAAAGTTTTCTTTCAGAAAGTCAGAGTTTATGGGTGAGAGAGGAAAGAAGATAAGCATTTTCTCTTCCCCTCTCATCAATAAACTCAGACTTTCTGAAAGAAAACTTTCATAGTGTGACCAGAGACTTTACTAAAAAACATTAAAAACAAAAAAAAAAAAAAAAAAAAATTAAAGTAAAAAATAAAATATAAAATTGGAAATAAAGAAAAATATTGCATATTTTTTGATAAAAAAATTTAAAGATGATTTTTGCATATTGAATTTATCCAGAAAAAATGGAACCAATTTTAAAAAATATTATTTTTATTGAGACCCTGATTATGTTAAACGTAACGCAACGCTCAAAACTACATTGAGAGCAAAAACGAAAGTCATTGGTCGTAACGGCCAATTAACATCGCCACTACGCAAGATAACACGGTCATTGAGTTTTTCGTGCAAAAGAGCCATTGTTGCGATGGCTGTGTGGCAAGTGGCACCATTCTGTTGGAACCACATATCGTCCAGGATATAATTCCTGGTCAAAAGAATTCCGTTACCATCTCGCGATAGCGAGCTCCACTCACGGTAACTGCTTGGCCCGACCTAATTTTCGAAGAAGATGACTCTTTTAGGCTTTTCAACAATCACTCGTAGATTCTCATTTGCCCAAATGCGGCAAGTCTGCATTTTAACGGATCTATTTTGCTGACCAAAAAAATTACAAAGTGCACTAATGCTTTTTGATTTGAATGCTCATTTTCATAAAAGGCTTCAACAATCTTAACGCGCTGCTCAATTGTGTACCTCTGCATGTTTGATTTTGTCAAACACTGAAACAAAGAAATGTCAAAATAAATTGGGCAAAAAACTTAACGTTTAGGTGTGACTCACAATTAACATCGTGCATTATAGTTGGGCCGCCCTTTATAACTATCGAATTTTTTTGCATACGATAGACACTGACGTATCGAATGAAAACTCGATAAATGTAATGTCAAATTCAATACATTTCATTCGGTATCGAGTTTCTTGATATCAAAATACATAAATAATTTCGATTAATTTTGCTCGATATCGTATGCTGTGATTAGACCCCTGGTTTTTTTCATTAATGCAGAAAATAATTCAAAATTATATTAAAAAAAAAAACACAACCTCAAATATTTTCTCTTAAAAAAAACGGGTTTTTTAATTTTATATATTTTTGTATGTTTAAACGATGCTTACATTATATTTTAATGTAAACCGTTTTACAATATTATGTGAAATTAATATTTTTTGTTAATATAACCTCAAAATAAAAAACAGAACCTCAAAAGTTTATTATACCCTCCACCACAACCAGTTGTGAAGAGGGCTAAGTTTATCATTCTGTATGAAACTTTTTTAATATCTAAGATAAATTATTCTGGGTCCTTGAGTAATTCTAAAGGCTCAGTTAGCCGGGAGTAATAGTAACAGTAACCTTACCGTAAAAAAGTAAGACCAATCTATTTCTTACAGATTGAGACGTAACATCTTACTGCTAACTGTAATCGTTCTAATTGCTTTACATACAACAAAATGAATCAGCTGATTTTCAACGTTACTGTTACTCCCGGCTAACTGAGCCTTAAGTCGACTTAGCCATGACTGTCTGTATGTCTGTCTGTCTGTTGAAATCACGTTCACTTTCGAACGACTCAAAGGAAATGAACAATATTGGTGTCAAATTGTTTTTAGTTCTCCAATTTTGATAATTTTGTTACAAAAACTAGCATAAATAGTGGCGAAATTCATATACTGATATGAGGTTTTGCACAGATTCGTTTTAAATGACGAGAAATCATACCAGAAAATTTCGGTCCATAATTTACCATAGACCCCATATAAAACTTATTTTCGGAAAACCATTTGGTACGCCTAAAACCGTTACAAATAATGTTGCTGTAGTACAATTTGGTACGTCACAGTTTTATGACAACTAGGATCGCCCGGTGGCCGAAATTCGACCACTTAACATTTACTTTCGAGAAAACCAGTGCGTTATACAACAAAAACGTACACATTTTAAGAGAACGGAAAAATGCACTATTCACCCAACTTTATACGTTTGTCTGTAAGATAAATTAAAACGCTTTTCAAATTCTTTTAATTCCAACAAATTTAGAAAAAAAATATATTGTGCATATCTACACACAAATTCCTTTAAAACGATAAAAGTTTCATTAAAATCGGTGGGCGATAAGTCTGAGCTCATACGGCTCATGTCTTATTGACAAGATTCTTCCTTTTTCTTCTTTGAACATGAATTGGCGTTCAAATGATTCATGTCATGTTGACGACATGTGCTTTTTTGATATTGAAAACAATAACAAAATTAAACAACGAATGAAAAAGCAAAACGTAAAGACAGTACATACATCTGCGTACTCGTTTCTTTTCCCCTCGTCCCTCTCGCCTATAAAGTAGTAATCTTGTCCATAAGACATGAGCCGTAAGAACTCAGACTCAGATACTTAAAAATCAACCACAAAAAAATTGTTCCCTTATTTATATATAAGATAAATCACACTGCCAAATTTCGTGAAGATCGGTTCATTATTTACCATACGCCCCAGACAAAGCCCACTCTCGGAAAACACTTTAGTATGCCTAAAATCGTAACGAATAATGCTATTGGAATAAATTTTAGGAAGTCAGGTTTAATAAGACTTGAAATCACATTGTCGAATTAGTCCCCAAATATATCGCTTTCTCCTGAAATATTTTAAGTGTTGGCGGAGGGTATCAAAGATTCGGTACGGCCGAATATACCACTCTAACTTGTTATTATTTTAAATTTTTTATCATTTATTTTGTATATTTATTGTTTTAATTGTATTAAATGATTTTTATATAATTTCAAATATAACCTCAAAATTACAAAACTGAATTTTCATTTAAAATCGAGATATTTTTTACATTTTTCCGTTATTTTGTTTGAAAATTTCAAGTTTTTTGTATAGTATTAATGCAGAAAGTTAAAAAAAAGAATCTGTTTTTACAATCCTTTTCACAATAACCTTAAAATTAAAAAAAAAAAGAAAAACATAACCCAACAAAAACATTTCTTTTTTTAATTGATAAATAGATATGAGATTTTAATAAGACTTAAACAAATATTTGTTAAAATTTAATCTTTCATAAAATTATCAAGAATTTTTAAGTTTTAACTGAAGATTTTATCCTAAAAAACGACTTTATTTCAGAATTTTTAATGTTCTTCTTATACTGATTCAAAAAACTAGTTGAAAGCAAAGATTTGAAAAGAAATTTATGTATATTAAAAAGACATAACTCTTGATTAAATTTTTAATTTCAGCTTTAAAAGCTTTGGCCCCTATTATGGTTCACAAATCAACTCAGTTGAATTGTAATTTTTGTATTTTGGCTTACAACTTTGCTATATTACGGCAACCAAAAACATCAAAAAACAAGTAAGAGTGCTATATTCCGCTGTGCCGAATCTTACATACCCTTCACCATTGTGCGACTAGAATAGAGAGCAACTAAATAATTTTTACATATACATATACATACATATTTACAATACTTACAACTTCATTATAAATGAAATTTAAAAAGCGATAACTGGTAAATATTTTTTTAAATCGTTTTTAGTTTCTATTTGTTAAAATTATTTCGTTAAATATATGAAATAATAAAGAAGGGTGATAACCAGGGCAAGGAAGTTCATGCACTTAAAATCGCAAAATATGCGCATAAAACATGCACTAAAAATCGCAAAATATGCAAAAATAAAATTAAAAAATATGCATTAAAAATATATTTATTTAACCATATTTATAAAGATAAAGTTTTGTTTATATAAATAAATAATTTTTTTTTAAGTTTTCAAATGTAAAACTCATTCTATTTGGTCTTAAAATAGTTTTAAACATTAAAAATGTTCGGTCGACATCAACGGATATAACAGGTGCATATTAAAAGTGGTCAACTCCTTTGTAGAATATGTATTCATTTTCTGCAATATTTTCTTTACTGGAAGCTAAATTAAAAATATTACCAATTTTTGTAACTTTTTAAAACTGCATAAAGTTTGGCTTGTATTTTCGCCGATTTGACCTTCTACTTTTCTTATTTTAATGACAGCGTCATCACCGTGTTCAACCGAGATGTTCAATGATATAAACCCCTGGAGTTCGGTTATTGTCTCGACTAGAAACCCACTGTTAAAGTGAATAAATTCTAATTGAGCCTTTATATTAGGTACATTTAAAATGTTGTTTACTTTTTATAGCGACATTTTCGTTAAAATTATTTACCACATCCTTAAATTCTTTAAAATTTTTGGCATAATACTCAACTGCCTGCAACCAGGTCCCCATCTTGTTATACATGCTTGAAACGCGAAGGTGACTTTAAAAACTTGCATGTATGGCAAGAGCTTAGCATGTGACATGTTAAATTTTTGGGTAAGATACCTTTAAAAAATGTCAAGTAGAGAAACATTTTATTTTTATTAAAGTCTTCTAAAAGAGAAATTGAGTCTTTGAAAGTTCGAGCTAATGAAGCCTGATTCACCTTTTCCAACTTTACAATATTAAACAAAAATTTGTGTTTACTCTGTTCTTCTTCGGCATTCAAGATCCCAACAATTACGTAGACCACGCAAAGTCCTTCAGTGTGCATTGTTTCGTCAATAGACAGCCACACATTATGTGGCTTAATCCTTTCAACAATGTCACATATTTGTATAGTGTACAACTTGACGAGAAAAGTTTTTCTAAGGGTTGTTTCCGTAGGATTGGTTTCGTTGGTATTTTTGTTTAGAGAAATTCTAAAATTTTGGTTTATTAGCTTATATAAAGGTATATCTGCAGACACCAGAGCATCAAACAATTCCAAACTAATGTTACTAGTTCTATCCTCAGAAGTTGATTTTCTTGAAATTGAAGTTTGCGAAACCTTTTCATAAATCATAAATCTGTGTGTTTCTGGCTTTGAAGGTGCTGATTTACTACAAATTTTTAAATGAAACACCTTTATTGTAAACTTTGCAAAAAAGTACTTTTCCATCTATTTTGAAGACTCAAAAACACACGTATTTAAAATATAATTTTTAGATATTTTTTCTTTTGGCATTTTTTTTTCCTTAAAAACAATTTGTTTTATCAACACTTTTTGGATTTTAGGTCATACTTACAGCGTAAATCCAAAATATTCAGTTTAATTCTTTTTTTTCTTCGCCGAACGTTATTTTTATTTGAGGCTTTTTCAAGCAAAAAAAAAAAAAACCGTTAACAAAATGAAATGTCAAAAAATTTTTATTGTTACTTCTACAATTATGTACACAATTATACAAATTGAATAATTTTTAAAACTTGTTAAACATGGCTACAAAAGGTGCTTCTTTTTAAAAGTAAAAGAAACAAGGTTAAATTATAATAAAATGTAGGTAATTCAGTACCAAACACCAACATGTTGTTGCTTTTGCTCCTTGAAAATGTCAGAGTTAGCAGATTTTCCCATACTTTTTTGACTGTTTGACAGCTTCAGGGCTGAAACAACTATAACTAGCTGATCCACTGACTACACCTTATAAAGAATTCGCCTTGAACAGAAAGATATTTCTAAAAAAAATTTTTTTTTATAAATATTACAAAATATGAAGAAAAATTTGAATTTATAACAAAATATCCCAAAATATGACGAAAAATATGCATTTATAACAAAATATGCAAAAACATGCATTTAAAGCAAAATATGCAAAAATATGCACTAACAAATTGATGCCATTTTACTGGAAACATTGTGATTCGCAAAGATATTAACTTTAGGTGGCTCTCAGAGTAACGACAACAAACATGCATTTGCATGAAGTCCCTTGCCCTGGTGATAACGAAAATCATATTGGGCATTATGCTAGTATATGTAAACAAATACGAAGGGAGGGTGAGGGGATAGGAAGAAGAGACGACAACCAGATTTGAACTTCGCTTTGCATAAGGACCCAGAATATATATACTTTATAGGGTGTAGGACCTTCGGTGAAGGGTATAATAAACAAACTTAATTATAAAAAAGAGTAATTTTTGGGATTTCAGTATTTTGGTCATAACTCTGCTATTTCTTAACCGATTTGACAGATTTATATACCGACGTGTTAAAGAAGAAATTTGCCAGTTATTTTGGGTATTTATGGGTATTTTTCAAAAAAAAAATTAATATTTTGGTCATAACTTTTTCGTATCTGAACCGATTTTCCCGAGTTTTTCAGAAAATATTTTCTATTAAAAATTTCCGATCTTCTGATATATAAGGCGTAACCATAGGTCATATTACAGTCAAAAAATTCAGGTTTTTATACAATTTTTCATACTTTTTGTATGAGAGGTACCACGCCTACTTCTTCAATCCCGCCCACATTTTGTAGGATGGTGTATATTTATAACCTAAATGTTTGTACCTAATTTTAAAGCTTTGGCTCTTGCCGTTCTCCAGATATACAGAAAAAAGTAATAAAAATACAACAACCACAAGGGATTTTTTGGAAAAATTAGAGGCAGTCGTGGTTTTTTTGGTCATATCTCAGCCATTGTTGGACCGATCTGGCTGAATTTCAATAGCAAGAAATGGTGGACTATATGTGACATAAATGTAAAACTCAACTTTTTTTTTATGTTTCAACTGGTAAAAAGTTGCTATTCATAAAAATGGCTTATTTTTAGTTGTGTCAAAAAAATATAATAATAGTATATCAGTACTGCTAAGTGCTAGTCTTTATTCGAATTGTGGCACTTTTGATAAAATAAATCTTTGTTGGAATTAGGGAATGGTAAATGGACTCCAAAATCGATTTTCGATTTTTCGATCGACTTTTTTGGTTTCGGTTTTTGAAATCGATTAATCGAACCTCAAAATCGATTTTAAAATCGATTTCAAAATCGTTGTAAAATTAATTTGCAAACTTATAAATTATATCACAAAGGCAAACTACTACTACTAGAGAAATTGAAATTAGATTTTTACAGTGGGTAGATATGACTGCTTTTTATAATTCTTCTGTAAAAAAGTGGATGTACATTTCACATATTAAAATTGTAAACTTGTGTAGTCAATCAGGCCTGTCACATAAATAAATTCCGATCGAAAGTGGAAGTGATTTCGAATCTTGCTTCACATAAAACGAAATCACTTTTAATCGGAATTGATTTCTATGACAAGCCTGAATGTATGGATAGTATTTCAAAGGAGTATGACAATAGTTCTGATCCGTGGCGACTGTTTCTTTGCTAAGTTACTATTAAGTTAGTTTTAGAAAACAAACGTTTGATGGTCATTGTTTTCAGAAAGATGCAGAGATATTTCGTATTTGATAGAATAAATTACATACTTTTTGTTTCTTCACTCTGCTTAAAACTACACTGGTCTGTTAAAATATTAGCGTATTTCCAGGAATGTCATGGCTTAATTCACCTTTTGTGTTTCTATAATATGTTGATTTAGACGAAGCTGACTTTCAGTGTTTGGTTCGGTACGATATGTAAAGGACTGTTTTGTTCACTGTCCATTGATGACTTTAATTTCTGAAGAACAAGAGCCCTTATATTAAAGTTGGAAGTCTGTATACTTCTAATAGATAAATACGTAAAACTACAACTTTAGACTTGGGAAACTGCATAAGCATACCTATAGACGCACAAAAAAACAAGTTTTATTGAGCATGCCCATAATTTATCGATTTAGTTAAGATTAAAATTAAAAATTGCCAAAATTTTGATAAAAATTAAAAAATCGATTTTAAAAGCCCAATAATCGATTTCAGTATAAAATCGCATACGTCAATTCGATTGAAAAAAATCGATTTTTTAACAACAAAATCGATTTTCGATTGCAATCGAAATCGATTTACCATTCCCTAGTTGAAGTTTGTTGTTAATTAGACTTGTGTCAGCTTAGAATTTGGCAAAAGTGTCAAAACTTGAAAAAAATTCAGCTAAAGTGACATAACTCAAAATAATTCGGTAACTTATGCAAATAAAACATCATCAAAAATGACACAACTAAAAATTCTTCATTATCTAGTGCAACAAAAAAAAAAAAAAGTATTTATGGGCGATTCTATTCTAGACAACTTTTAACATCAATTTTCAAATCACACTATTTGATACTTTTTTGATGCCAATTTAAAGTAAAATATGATTCGAAAAAAAAGATAAATGGTAAACGAAGTACTACAACTTTTAGCACATACTTGTGTATATTAGAAAATATGCATTTGGAACAACAATACTCTAATCTAAGACATATTTATGATCTGAAAAACATTTTTTATTAAGTTTCTTATATAAAGGATTATAAATAGCAACATAAAAAAATTTTAAATCATGGTGGAAAAATTGTCTCGTTTACAATGTCCCGTTTACAATTTCTTTAACAATTTATTTAAAAAAATGTAATTCATATTTTATTTTGAAATCGAAACCATTTTTAGGGCACATTAGTACGCAACATTTTAAAATTAATCCCAATAAAATATTGTGTCAGGTTTCGCAGAAATCACTGTTTAAACGGTTACCCCTTAAAACCCACTTCCGTTTTTTGTCCCGTTTACAATCACTGGTTTTTTGCAATTATCTCGGAAAGCAGGACAGTAAGCGAAAAATTTCATTTGCGGAAATTAAAGAGCTAATTGAGAGGTAAAAGAATCATTAATGAAAATCAGGTTGTTTTTTACAGTTTTGTCAATATAAACGTGTGCGAATGTCCCGTTTACAATCTTGGAAGTGCCCATATAAAAAAATGTTACCGCTTCTAGAAATAACTTAATTGCAAATGTGTATCTTTCTATTAGTAAAATAGAATCAGAAATAGAGTCAGAATAGAATCTTTCTTATATCATACTCTGTATGGATTTAGTAGAAAAATGTTTCAAAGATTTGGTTTTAACTATTTTTTTTAGGTCAAAAACAGTTTTTTTCGCTTTCTGAAGAATTAAGTTTTTTGAATTGAGTCACTTTTGTACTAGGTGTACGAAATGTTATAAAAACTAATTGATAAAAGAGATTTTACAATTTTAATATTTTTTTATTTTTTATTAATTGTTTAAACTTTTAAATTTGGTGTTATCAAGTGATTTTGTCTCTGTAGCCCTTTTTAACGCTTTCAAAATGTTTTTTAGGTTTTTAAACCATTAAAAGTTTTTTCCCATCAAAAATTATGCAATTTTTTCGATTTTTTTTTTTAATTTTTTAACTAAAAAAATTTCAAGTTAAAGAAATAATATAAATAAATAAAAAAATTAGTTTTAAGTTTATAGTAAAAAAAAAAGAAAAGGAAAGAAAACAAAAAAAGCTCTCATGTTGCCTTACAAAATTAGACTGATTTTCTAACAATATTATAAAAGAAATTAAAGTAAAAAAGAAATAAAAATACAAAACTTATAAAAAAAACTAACAATAAAGATTAACATAATATATGAATAGTAAGATACCAACCTATTATTTTATATAATACAAAAATACTATAAAATTTCCAACGTTTTTTTTTTAAAGCTTAACATAACCTCTAAAACTTATATATTCCCTTTTTAAAGTCAAGAAATTAATCAAATATAAACTTAAACATCCTTTAAAAATATTAAAATTATAGAAAAGAAAAACAAAAAATTCCCACTTCTTAATTATTATTAAAAAAGCCAAAAAGAAAAATATATATTAATGATCATTAAAACCTTATCTTATCTCCAACAACTTTTTATACCTTCATATATATTTACACATTTTATTATTTTTTTTACCTTGTTAAATATTATTATTTAACATATTTCATCTTAATATTTAAAGCCAAGCATATCAATTATGTAAAAAATATTTTATAAAAAAATCTTCATAAATTGGTGCGTAATTTTTTCTTTAATCTTATAAATAAGTTTTTTTTTTATTAAATATAAATTTTAGTTTATTATTACGATAACAAAAAAAAAAAAATTCATTATTATGATAATCTTAAAGGTTTAAATAACAAAAATTGTACTACATTTTAAAACAGTTAAAAAATTAATAATTTAATATATAAAACAAGAAAATATTTATTTTAATCTCTATGTTAAAAAAAAAATAATATGCTTAAAAGTAACATTTCTTTTAATATTTAAACAAAAATAACAATTATATATCAACAAATTATTAGCTTTGTAAATATTTACAATAACAAGATACATATAAATATATAAACTATAAAAAAAAAAACAAAAAAAGAAAATATTAAACAAACTATGTAAAATTGATTAATATTATACTATTACTATATATAAAAACTGAAAATAATTGAAATATTATTGAGTTAATAAAAAAAAAAATATATAAATAAATTAAATTTGCATTCAAGTTTGTATAATAAGGGAAATCACGATGGGTACCCTACAGATAGTATTGGACTACGTGGTCCAATGTGGCTTAAATGGACTACTTACAACATGGTCCAATGTACTGTAGTATGGCAGTGCTGCCAACAACTGCATGATGTATACTTTTCTATAGTTTTATTACACGTTGGTAGCCCTGATGGTGTCCATTATTAATTGTTTATTTAAAAGTGTTTTTTCATTATTTCTTAAGAACAAACAGGTCGTTTTTGTTTGTCTGCTTTTGTTGCGTTTTGCGTTGTCACCCCGCATTGGTAAGTGTTTCGGCGTCGTATAACTGTACCGAGTTAAGGCTCAGTTAGTCTTTACTTTCTGTTTCTGTTCCGTGCCGTTCTGTTATGAAATTGTAATAGTTACTTTTTCCGTAGTAACTTATCAGCCATTTATGATCAATTTACTAGCTTTGCACCGTCCATTGTTTTATTTTAATAACTTAAATGCACATAAATTTGAAAAAATTCAATTTTATGAATTCTTAAAATCAAAAAACAGTTTATTTCAATGTAAATATGTCTTTTTTTATTATTTATTTTGCTGTCACTTACAAATAATTAACATGTTTTTGATTTTAACAAACTGAACCGCAACAGAACGGAAAAACTAATCAATTTTATAGGTTTTTTAATAACAAAAACAAATCAGCTGATTCGTAACAGAACAGAAAGTAAAGACTAATTCTGCCTTTACAGTTTTTGCGGTATCTGCATTAACTATATGCAATCGTTTTTAACCTCAATGTTTTGATGTGCTGTCTGGTGGAGAACCAAAGAAAAAACTCATGTGACTGGTGGAGAACCATATATAACTCAGACGTTTTACTGGTGGAGTACCAAGGAAATAACTCAGACGTTTTACTGTGGAGACAAGATATACTCTGGAGCTTATTCTGGAAGCTCTTCGCCTTCCTATACGAAGGTCAAGGTCGATCGAGGACTTGTGGATGAGGCTCCAACAAACCGTGCGATACCCTGGCAATATAACTCTAGATAGTTAGCCAAAAATTTTTTAGTGTTAAGTAAAAAAAAAAAAAAAAAAAAAAAATATTTAAAAGTAAAAGTTTGTGAAATTTATGGAAAAAGGTAAAAAAATTAAAAATACTACCAAGTAAATAAATTTAATAATAGCAATAATAGACTACAGTACACACCATAAAAGGCGATTAGTAAAAAATGAAAAAGAAAAATGCTTAAACTACCCCTTAAGTGTACTCCATACTGTAGTAACGTGGAGTACTCCATAGAGTAGTTTAGGGACTACTTCGGTGGGTTATATGGTCCCCTCCTAGGACATCGTAATGTTTAATGGACCACCTTTTACCCATATATTTGGAGAAGTTTTGGAGTACTACTACTCCTTTATGGATTACTCTTTACATGCATGTATGGACTAGTCTCGTTATCTGCAGGGTAGTGAAAAGTGTGCATAAATACACACATTTGCACAACACACCAACGTATTTGCAATTTGTTCTATTTTACTTCGTTTGCACCAAGGCGAATTAACTACAGGTGGTGTCGAAATGGCATCTGATTTTGACAGTTCGAGCTTATTTGTTTTGATTTGTTAGTGTTTTGCTAAGAATGGTTGACATTTCGAGCTATAAGCACTAACAATGCAATGCAAAAATCCTATGTTGTTTCTGTTGTTTTTGGATTGTTGTAGTTCCGACACCACCTGCAGTTGAATTCGCCTTGGTTTGCACTAAAAAAAACCATGAGCAAAATTTGTAGTGAATATTTGCTCAGTTGCAAACATATGTAAACAATAACATTTGACATATTAAGCGCCATATTGTTTTTAAGGACACTTAAAAATTGAAAATTTTCGTGGGTTTTAATATAAAATTGAGAATTAAATAAAAAAATTTTATTTTAATTTGCTTGTGTATAACAAATGCAGATTTTTTTAAGTTCTGCCAGAAGTTTTTCGTGTTGCCGGAATAAATTTTTAGAAAAATAGCCAGGGACCGAAAATAACAGTTTTATTGGAATTTTAAAACAAAAAAAGCATATAGGATTAAATGTCGAAAAACTGATTCAAGTATACCATATGCACTTGCCAATGATAAAATATATTGATTTTTATAATTTTGATTTTTATATTTTCGATCAAACTTAACAGTTATTTTTTGATTTTTATTTTTTTGAACAAAAATAACTGTTATTTTTTGATTTTTATTTTTTCAATCAAAAATAACAGTTATTTTTTGATTTTTATTTTTTTGAACAAAAATAACTGTTATTTTTTGATTTTTATTTTTTCGAGCAAAAATAAAAGTTATTCTCTGAATAAATGTACGTGATTTAATAATTTAGTTGACTTTAAATTTTTATTTTAGTGTGTAATTATCATTGGAATTCCTTATGCACATTAAAATAATTATTAAATCACGTATGTACATTTATTTAGAGAATAACTTTTATTTTTGCTCGAAAAAATAAAAATCAATCACCCCTATCGTGAATAAAAATTCCTTGGGATTTTTTTCCCTTTTTCCTATGTTAATTCAATTGTAAAAATGGGAAAAGGGAAAAAACTCACAAAAAAAAATAAAATAACTGTTATTTTTGATCGAAAAAATAAAAATCAAAAAATAACAGTTATTTTTGTTCAAAAAAATAAAAATAAAAAATAACTGTTATTTTTGTTCAAAAAAATAAAAATCAAAAAATAACTGTTTTCATCTGACTTTTATGAAAAAAGGAATAACTGTTACGGTCCCTGAAAATAGCACATTTGCACATAATATGCACTGCAAATTAACAAATTTGGACAATGATAATCGTGATTACCCTTAATAATTCACGATGTTAATTGTGAGTTTTTCCCCCTAAGATTAACCCGCGAAGCTCTCCGCTTGTCTGCAGGAGATCACTACCAGCTAGTCTACCGGGGCACCCTCAGAGTCACACCCAACTTAATTTGACAATTCAGTGTTTCAGTGTTTGAAAAATTCAATCAATATGTGGTACACGATTGAGGTAAGATTGTTGAAGCCTTTTACGAAAATGGACGTTCAAATCAAAATCGTTTTCCTGTACTTCGTGATTTTTTTTGTCAGCATAATCGACCACATGTGTCCACAATCGTTAGAATTATGTGCAAATTTCAGCAAACCGGGTCTGTTGGAATGGAATCCACAAATAGTGACTGTTTGGTGCGGCTTATGGACTGGCGGCGTTGTCGGGCCGTACTTCTTCGAAAATTAGATCGGCCAAGCAGTTGCCGTGAATGGTGTTCGCTATAGTGTTTCCAGAAATTAAGGTAAGAGTTTTATTTCTTTTAATAACATTTTTTTTTATTTTAAACTTATAAAAACTAATCTAATTTTGTGGGTGGCCAAATGCTTGTCAATTCCGCTAAGGAAATATCATACAACATGCTGTGGTATTCTTCCAAGAGGACTAGAACACAAAGAGAAATTTTAATAAGTTATAAAAAATTTTTTTATAAATAGAAAAAAAAAAAAACAACTTACAATTAGAATTTTCTCGCCACGCTTCAAACAATCTTTCTCTGGTATTAATACGTCTGTTTATAAAGCAGCGTTTAAATTTTGCTATATGCTCATTCAAATTGGACCAGCTTTTGGTTAAAGATGAGGGAGTAGATTTTAACTTGGATTTAAAAGGTAAAAGTTGAGGACAAACTTGACCATCCAAAACAAACATGCCAAAATAGCTAAATAAAACGAAATATTAGAATTTTAAAGTTAACTTGAAATAAATAAAATTACCAAAAAGCTTGTTCCTCCATGGGCATTTCAATTTCTGTTAAAGGCAATTCCCAACCGGCCTTGCCAAAAGTGGCGTCTACAAAGCAATACACTTTGCCATCTTCTGGTTTGTATCTTGGCAAAGGTTCTTCTTTTATGGCTCTTATATTGCACAGTAGAGGAACATACAGCAATAACCATTCAGGCTCGATGGCTGTTATGCCTCGTATAAACATTTTGGTAGAATCACCATTTTGTATTTCATAGGCTTCTTGATAAATAACCCACTCTGGTATTTTTTGTTTCAAAACAGAAGAAGAGTGCATAAATACTGGTTCTTCCATATCCAAACAGTTGTAGGCATATTTAAGTCTTCTCTTTTCTTCTTTATCGCTTATATCAGCTAAAGTCACTTTGCGTGCCACCTTATCGCCCATGCCGGCCAAAAGAATTTGCCTCATAAATCTAGCCTGGGCATCAGAGGGAGGTGCCATTGATGGATCCACACTAAGATCGACATTTGTAATGCTTAAATTAATTTCATTGGTTAATTGTACTCTTAATTTGCGTACTTCTGTAATAGCTTTATGTCTTAAACCATTTTCGGCGCAAAACTTAACAAGCTCTCCTTTAGAGCCAGCGTATTCAGCAGCGCCTACAGCCCTTAAGAGAACCATAGGATCACCCAACAATTGATAGTTGCCTGTTGAAGCCCAAGACTGTCTTTTCTTTTGCCATTTACCTATTGTAAGCGAAGCATCTTCTTTTTCGCGATCAAAGTAAACCTCTATTAAAACTTCTTGCACAGACAAGGCGGCCACTAGGCAAACTGTGTAGGGCAAAAGATTTTGTTGATGAGACAAAGCCAACATTTTGCCAAAACGAGGGGCTACAGGGAATCGGGAAATTATGTGGCCCAAATGGGTAACCTTAGGAGGTACTTCCTTGATAATAGTATTCGAATGATTTACTTCTTCTAAAGCACCTAAGACAACTAAACGATTTTCTGCAACCTGTAGCTGTAGAGTATCCGGTGGTGAGGGAAAAGGAAAGTTTATAACACGATCTATGCCCATGCATCGCATTTGCAGCATTAAATCATCTACCGGCTTCTTTTGTATATCAGGTACCGAGAAATCCTCAAATTCATCGTTGTATATAGCACTGGAGTACAAACGATAACAGTGGCCAGCACTGACTCTACCGGCACGACCAGCTCTTTGGTCTGCCGACGCTTTTGAAGTGAAGGTTACCACAAAGGCACTGACGCCTGTGATTTTATCATACAAACGTGTCTTTTGTTTACCACAGTCCACCACATATTTTATGTTGGGTATAGTCAAAGATGTTTCAGCCACATTCGTGCTGACAACACATAGACGGCATCCTTCCGGTGCAGGTTGAAAAATGCGGTTTTGTTTTTCCGATGATAGAAGCGAGTATAAAGGCAAAACCCATAGAGGTTGTTTGGTAGTAGAGGCTGCCACATTTTCATCCATGACATTTGGATTTTCTTCCTCATCTTCATCTAAATCATCTCCTTGATCTGCATTTTCAGCATCTGATTCTTGATTTTCCAATAAATCAGCCTCGGTATCATCTCCCGGTAATTTGTAGTCATCTAAATTGATTTTAGGCAAAGCCAGTTGGGACAAAAACTTCTTTTTGGATTTGCGTACATTGCGTATAGCTCTTTTCATATCAAACTCATCATCTGTATCGAATTTTTCCGGACATTCTTCTTTATTGCCTTCATCTTTATTTTCTTCTTTAATAGTTTTTTCTTTTTCCTTCTGAGTTAATTTTTCCTCGGGCTTTTTAAAAGGAAAAGTTCTTCGTAACTTGCGTACCAATTGATTCACTTCCTGCTGACCGGTTACAAAAATTAAAATGCCTCCCTCTGGCAATTCGGAATGGATTTTAACTGTTTTCCTATAAGCTTCCTCTATATAATTATCCGGAGTACGTTTTTGAAAATGCACGGTAACCGGAAACTGTCTGGCTTCCACTTTTATTAAAGGAGGAGGTATTTTAAATAGCCTTGAGTTAGATGTAAAATCTTCTACTCGTAATGTAGCCGACATGATAATCAATTTCAAAGGATTTCCTCCTCGTTTAAGCCTTAAGGGCACAATTCTCGATAATAAGCCCACTAAAATATCGGTATAAGAACTTCTTTCGTGGGCCTCATCTAAAATTATAACCGAATAGTTTTTAAGCAAAAAATCCGATTCGATTTCTTTAAGTAAAACACCATCGGTCATGAATTTTATCTTAGTTTCTGGTGTAACGTTACCCTCGAATCGTATAAGATAGGAGACTTCTTTTTCACTTAAATTCATTTCATAAGCCACACGTTTGGACATGGCTATAGCAGCCACACGCCGAGGCTCGGTTATGCCTAAAAGTTTACCATTTTCGCAATAGCCTGCTTCGTATAAGAATTGAGGGATTTGTGTGGTTTTACCTGAACCTGTTTCACCAGCCACTATAATAATATTATTTTCATTAATGATTTCCATCACCTGTTGTTCTTCTGCCAATATTGGCAATTTTAAACGGGCTGCTTGAATTTCAGGATCTCGCATAACTGGCACATAAACTGTGGGTCTTGGTGGGGCCAACGATTTGGGAGGTTCCTCTTTAGGGTTTTCGGGTGGTTTTACGAGAGGTACAATTTCTTTAGTTTCTATAGAAATTTCGAGTTCTGGTGTTTGCTTTTCAATTTTGTTTGTTTCTTTATCCGACATTTCTTGGTCAGTTTCTTCCTCATCTTCTGTTGTTTCATCTTCGTCCTCTTCTATGCCCACTATATTAGGATTTTTTCTTTTGGCATTTAATTCGGCCTCTTCTTCCAATAATAGTTTGCGCTTTGCTGCTCCTTTAATGGAACTTACTTTACTGCCCACTGCCACTTGAACATTTTGTTGTCTGTGCTGTTTTTTGGCCATTAACTCTTCCAGAGCATTTAACTTTTTAACTCCCATGGTTTGTACTTGACTAATGGAAGTGTATTGTTTAAGTTCATTTTCGGGAACTTGAACCTTAGCTAAAGCTTCTAATAACTCAGCCCGCTAATAATTATAAATTTATTTTTTTTATTTTATACAATTTGTATACCTTTTAAATTTTCTTTACTTACCCCCTCCTTTTTTTTTTTCTTATCCACTATAGCCTGCAAGTGCTTCTTTTGCTTTTTAGTTAAGATTTTTACATTTTGTTTGTGTTCCACTTTTATTTTGGTAGCTCTTTTCTGGGAGGGCAATACTAAAGCATTAGATTCATCATAACCAGTCGTTAAACCTTCACCTAGTTCTGCTAATTCCAATTTCACCTGTTGACATCACGAATTTTTAGGAACATTATTTTTTTAGGACTCTTACAATTTTTTCTTTGAAAACAATAATTTTAATACTTACATTTTTTAAAGCAGAATTATCAATTATAGTTTTGGGATTTTGCCTGGCCTTCGCATTATGCACTTTTTTACCCATTTTTTTTTTTAAATTTCTTACTATTTTTCCATAAATTAAAAAAAATAAATTGAAAGAAAACTAAGATTCTTAGCAGTGTGCACGTTTTTTCCAGTTCTCTTTTATTACAATAAACATAAACACATGTTGTTGGTGTTGTGACACTGTATTATCATATAAACAGATGTTGATCACTGTGTTATCAACAGGGTGCTTTGTATTATAATAAAATGATTATTGTACGTATTTACAGAGTGTCTAATTACTTTATTTTAACTTATTTTTTTAAATTCCTAAATTTATTTTTACATTAATGTATCAAGTTTTTAATATAAAACTTAATTTTATGTCTAAATCTACTTAACATTTTATTTATTTAATTATTCTAATTTATTAATGCCTTGTTTCTATAAAATCATCATCAACTTCCTCATCATGTGATTTATGCTCATAGTTGTGATGATGATGTACATGTTCTTCTTCTTCCTCATATTCCTTAACCGGTTCTACATGTTTATGTTTGTGTTGATGATCGTGTTTTGCCTCATGATGATGATGATGTTCATGAGACACTTGTTCCTTTTTTATAACCGGATGATGATGTTCCTCTATAATTTTCTTTTCCTCTTTTAGGACAATCGGTTTGTGATGATGATGAATGTGCTTAATTACGGTGTGTGTATGTTTTTCGATCTTTTTATGGATGGGCACGTGTATAACAATTTTTTTCTTCTTCTGATGATTTCTATAATTAGGAGAGGAAAATTAGTAAAAAAAAAACAAATTTTTAAAATCAGTTCTTTGAAAAAAAAAAAAATAAATTTTAGTTTAGTATTTCTGTACTATAGGGCCTATTTCACCAATTCTTTTTTTAAATATCAATTTATGTTTAAAATTCGATGTTCATGTCAAATAAAATTATAGGAAAATCTGTATTTACATATGAATTGATATTTTGAAATAGAATTGATGAAATAGGCCTCAAGTGTTTTTTCCAGTATGTATTGATACTCAGTATTTTTATTTTCCATAGTAACCAATTAATTTGTGTCTAAAATAAAGGTATGTAGCCGATGTTGATATATTGGTATATCAGCGATACTTAAGGTTTGCCAATATATCGATACGATGATACTTCTTATTTTTTTTGAGTTTTTTGAACAAACAATTAACGCTGATATTTTGCATAATAAAAAATTACTCTACTTGAGTTTTGTTAATTTTATTTAAATATAAATACAATATGCGTATCGGAATCTTTTTGAGTACATTTAAAAAAAATGAGACCAAGTTTTCTATAAACAAACCAAACAGATTTATTTCAGGTCAAAAAACTTAACTTTATTTATATATTAAGTTATATAAATAAAAAATATAAACAAAAAATAACAAATAAATATATGAAATATTGAAATATTTATTTAGAAATAAAAAAAAGTTCTAACAAAAACTTTTAACGCGTTCTTACACTACTTTTTAGGAATGTGCATTCTATATTTTGTTATTAAATCTTCACTTAAAGTTCATTCTAGATCGGTTTGGAACAAATTTAGAGGCGAAAATCATTTCCCATTTATTTAATTTAATTATTTATTCTTGATACAGTTTAAAAAATGGCCAAAAAGTAGCATGAGTTGATTTAAAATGTTAAATAAGTGTACTTTAAGAAAATTTCATTAAAGTGGCAAGCTTTAAAAAGAATGAAATTTGACACTTTAAGGGCACAACGGCAACGCTGTGCATATAAAAGCTGCTTGCGACATTTGGCTGTTTGACAGTATCAAATGTTTTTACACAAACAAAATGAATGTTGTTTTTTTTTATTGTTGATTTGTTGTAGACTTGCATGTACTTGGTATAAATATACTTTGCTACTAACAAAAGCGCTGTTACAGCAGTATTGCCAAAAAACAAAATGTGAGATTAATTTCTAAAAAGGGTCAAAAAGTGGCACGCAATAGTTAAAACTCATACAAAAGGAGTTATTTTAAAAAATGATCATAAAAGGTATCAAAAGTGTTGAAATATTGTCAAATTGATACCTTAGTATCAAAACGGTAACGCTGTTTGGAACAGTAAATAAAGTTTGTTTCTTAAGTTTTTCATTGTTTACTTTTTGTACGAGCTCGTGTTCTAAATCTTTTAGCTTAAACACGTGCAAGGCGAATTTATTACAGGTGGTCTTAAAAGCCCTGCTGATATTAGCTAAAATCACTGTTGCAAGGCGAATTCAACAAGGTAAGTGCAACTCTACAACTACAATTTAATAGGCGGTTGTCAAAAATGCTGACAAGGCAAAAATTTATTGAAAAACAAAATACAAATTTTGTTCGGGCTATAAAAGAGATTATTAAATTCACTTTATTTATTCGCAGTTTTTCTGAGAAATTTTTTTGGTTATTTTGGCGTAAAACATAAACAAAATTATATTTTGACGTTTCCCTATTATTTTTTAATTCGCCGTGGAGACAGCTGATGAACGGCTGACGAGTTGAGTTTACCTTGTTGAATTCGCCTTGCACTGTTGGATGTAAAAATTTTGTTTATTCTCTTTTATTATCTTTGTTTCTGTGCAAGGCGAATTTATTACAGGTGATCTTAAAAGCCCTGCTGATATTAGCTAAAATCACTGTTGGATGTCAAAATTTTGTTTATTCTCTTTTATTATCTTAGTTTCTGTTTTGTTTTATTTCTGTATTTGACATTGTACAATGATTTTACAAAAACAAATTGCTTGTGGTTTTTGTACGAGTTGTACTTGTTGTAGTACCGAGATTACCTGGGATGAATTCGCCTTGAACACGTGTAAACAGCGGTTGAATGATGTAAAATTATTATTTGTGAAAAAAATTCAACAAGTTTTGAATAAATTTTAAGAATTTGAAAAAAATTTTGAAAAAAAATTAAAGTGAGTTTCTGATTCCTTATAAAATTTTGAAGCGAACTTTTTCGTTGTTTTGTCCCCGTCCATACTATGAAATATTTCCTGCGTAGCATTTAAGTTTGATGGTTATGTTATTCCTATAGGTAATGTTCACCTTTTTATTGATTGAATGAAACCACTGTGCGACTTATTGCATAATATAGGACAAAATGGAAATAATATGGCGAATATCATATACAATAATATTGCAAGTGTATGGGCCGCTTTTAAAGCTGGTAAACAAAATTTTCACTGCATGGACATGAAGATGGAAGAGGACTTCATAAAAACAGGTATTTCGTTTAAATTTAATAAAAAAGAAACCAACCACTAAACATAAAATATTTTTTTATTGAAACATTAAAAGCCTCTGAATCGATTTCGAACAAATTTAAGAATTTTGTTTTTGTTTTAAATGCAATTTTCGAAATCTTTAATCGGGCAGTAAGACATAAAACAAAGTTCAAGATTAAATTTATGCAATACCTTTTACGATTAAATGCATTTTAAGCAGCATTTAAAAAACAGCAGTCAAAGTATGAAAACTGCCATTTCTTCCCCTTCTTCATTTGTCATGGCAAAAAAAAAACTGTTGCTTTTACTTCTGATTTACTAAATGTAAGCAGTTGCTATCAAACCAACTCAAACTGATTTTAAGTAAAGGATGGTCGAACAATAATACACAATGTTAATTGTGAGTCATACCTTAACGTCAATTTTTTTGCCCAACTTAATTTGACATTTCTTTGTTTCAGTTTTTCACATATTCAATCGTGGATGTGGTACACAATTCAGCAGCGCATTAAGATTGTTGAAGCCTTTTATGAAAAGGAGCGTTCAAATCAAAATGCATTTGCACTTTGTTATTTTTTTGGCCAGCATAAGTA
This sequence comes from Pollenia angustigena, assembly GCA_930367215.1. NCBI lineage: Eukaryota > Metazoa > Arthropoda > Insecta > Diptera > Polleniidae > Pollenia > Pollenia angustigena. The sequence continues at coordinate 27,177,781 of OV884059.1, forward strand.
GATTCGTTAGCAAGCAGAATTGGCTCATTTGGACAAATGAGAATCCACGAGTGATTGCTGAATAGCCGATAAATCCACAAGGAGTGACTGGTTGGTGCGGTTTATGGGTACTTCTTCGTAAAGGAGACCGGCCAAGCAGTTACCGTGAATGATGTTCGCGATAATAATGTACTTTTTGTGGCCAGAAATTGAGGATATGGACCTGGACGATATGTGGTTCAAACAGGACGATGCCACTTGTCACACATCTAAACAAACAACGTCTCTTTTGAGCGAGAAATTCAATTGCCGTATTATCTCACGTCTTGGCAATATTAATTGGCCGTCACGATTATGTCATTTGACACCGTTGGACTTCTTTCTTTGAGATTATTTAAAAGAAAAAGTGTACGTCAATAAGCCAAGAACAATTCAAGAGCTAAGGGATGAGATAATTCGGCACATTAGCGAGATTAAACCTCAATTATGTATCAGAGTCATTAAAAATATGGACCATCGGATAGAGAAATGCCAACGAAATCGTGGCGAGCATTTGGACGATATTTTGTTTCACACATAATTGTCATAGATTTTTGTTTAATAATAAAAAATATCAAGATAATTCTCCGAAAACTTTTTGTTTTATTTTTAATTAACATCGTGCGTTTTGGTTGAACCACCCTGTATAGGATTTTCTAAAGTCATTTAACTATTTTGATTAAAAAATTATGAAATTTATGATTTTAAAAGTCATTTAACTATTTTGATTAAAAAATCATAAAATTTATGATTTACTTATGAATTATTTTCAGTTATTTGCAATACTTTTTAAAATCAAGTTCGAAATTTAAAGTTGTTTGGTATGACTTAATGCGTTTTAGGTTTAGGTAACGAAGTATTTCTTTAAGAAAAACTTTTGGAGTATATTTAAGTATTTTTTTTTTTCTGCAATAATTTCTTCAATTTAACCGAATTTTGATTTAATTTCTGTGGCCTTTTGACAAAACAACTTAAGTCAAAATTAAAAAGTTGAAAAATGCTGCTATTTATACGATTTTTCATTCGAAAAACATTTTTGTTTACGATTTTAAAATTTTGTATTATAAACGAAATTTTTCTTTAATTTCGATTTCGTTTTTTTTTAGCAAATGACTTTATTGGCAACACTTGCATCATCTCCAAAATGTCATGGTCACATAAGGTACCGTTACGATTTTATAGCAAAAACAATTTTAATGTAAGCGCCAAATTTCATACAAAATTTATATGAAGTAAAATAAAAAGGCTCTCTCCTGTAAAATTTGATTTGTGGCGCTTAAGTTATTTTCGCGGTTATGGGTCGCTATGTTCTATATATATATCGGGTGATTTTTTAAGAGCTATAGGAAAGTTAAAAAAAAACACATAAAATTCAGAAAAATGCATGAAATCTTTATTTGAATCGATAGTACGGTCCATATAATTTAATGTTTGAAGATATTTCATGCAAATGTTGACCGTGACTGCGCCTCAAATGGTCCATCCGCTTAGTCCAATTTTGGCATACTCTTTCCAACATTTCGGCCGGTATCTCATGAATAAAGGTGGAAGTACATAACACGCGTTAGTTCGTCGACGAGTATCGTGCGTTTAAAAACTTTAGCGCGTAAAAAGTTGCAAGTTACACAACAAGCGTTATAAAAGCCATTCCTGTCAGCTGTTTTTTATTTGTTTACTTATTTGTGCTTTAAAAACGGGTTCGAAAGTATATCAAGATTTTTTTATTTTATTAAATTTATTATTTTTATATAAATATTGTATGTTTTTTAAGCTCTTCAATAAGTTTTTCTTTCATGATTCACAAATTTGTTAAATTATTCTTTTTATTGTCAGCTGATTACTTGTCAAAAATACACAACGCGTTAAAAAGTTCAAAGTTAACCAACTTTCTGGCGCAAACGCGTCAAAATATTTTGCATCTAGCCTGTTCTATGAAAATACACTAGTTTAACTTTTTTTGACAGAAGACGACAGAGCGCGCGCGCACTAACGCGTGGTATGTACTTCTACCTTAAATGCTTCAATGTTGTCTTCCAATGCGTCAATTGAAGCGGGAATGTGTGTATAGACATGAGCTTTAACATAGCCCCACAAAAAGTAGTCTAAAGGCGTTAAATCGCACGATCTAGGCGCCAATTGACCGGTCCCGAACGTGAAATAAAATGTTCACCGAACTCGCCTTTCAATAAGTCCATTTTTAAGCGTGCTGTGTTGCATGCGGCACCGTCTTGTTGAAACCCCATGTGATGCAAGTCAAACTCTTGCATTTTGGGCAAAAAAAAGTGTCATCTCACGGTAGCGCTCACCATTCACAGTTACGTTACGATTCGCATCATCTTTGAAGAAGTACGGTCCAATTATGCCACCAGCCCATAAACCGCACCAAACTGTGACTTTTTCTGGATGCATTGGTAGCTCTTGCAATGCTTCTGGCTGATCTTCACTCCAAAATCGACAATTCTACTTATTAACGTACCCATTGAGCCAAAAATGAGCTTCGTTGCTGAACACAATCAGTATATCTTTTCCAAACTATTTACAATTTAAAAACCTTATTTTTCTTAACAAAATTATTATGACAAAGGAGCCAGATTACCTTTACAAACGTTTACGGTTTACAAGATCGTGCAGAGGAAAAGGTATACTTCAATTTCGCCACCGGGACCATGCTTCTGAATGTCAATTCTTCATATTAACCATACGTCTCTGGAATCAACTTCCAAATAATTTGCAAACCACTAGCAACGCAATAAGGTTTAGAAAATTACTATTAGAATATTTTTCGTATAGTAATAAATTATTTTATTTATGTTATTTTTTTTTTTTTTTTATGATATTATTTTATTTGATTATTTTTTATCTTTTAATTCTGTAGCTAAAACTTATATGCACTGTTTTTGCAGTTTTATTTTTAAATATTCACTAACTTTGTTTAACTTAACGTGTCTGATTCTAATACTATAATTTATAAGATATTGTGTCTTGTTGTGTTAGAAAATCTAATTAATAAATACAAATACAAAAAAATACAAAAAAATACAATTTTTCGATAAAAAAGTGGATGAACTTTCTTAACAGAGCACACATTTTGATAATAAAATTCAATAATTTGCAAACGTTCGTTTGTAAGACGATTCATGGTTAAATTATAGACCAAACTGAAGATGTTTGACAGAGAAACAAAACACGAAACGTGCGTCAGCTGCTTAAACCAGTGTTGCCAAAAAGATAATAGCTTAAAAATCACCCGATAAAATAGGTTGTGTGTATGTATTGTATGTATGTAACGTATGGACTCCAAAACGGCTGGGCCGATTTTGATGAAATTTTCAGGGAATATTCAGGCGGGTGACACTGTGAAGTTTGATTTTTGATTTTCGGTCTGCGGGCGGAGGGGCGTGGCAAAATCCAATTTTCATATTTTACCACCAATGACATCTATATAATTTGGACTATTTTTTCTTTAAAAGATCACCATGGTCCAACTTAGATTTATACGAAAATAAAATTTTTCCCCACCCACTTTTACGCCCACTTCTTTTGAATAACCTAAAATCAGAAAACGGCTCCATCGATTTGACAAATTTTTCTTTCAAATGTTCGTATTAATCCATTTTAAGTTTTCATCGAAAGAAAACTTTACCACGCCTACTTTTACGCCCACTTTTTCTATGAAGCGCATAACTTGAGAACAGCTTGACGGATTTGGAAAATTTTTTCTTTAAAATGATTGCCATGGTCCAACTTAGGTTTTTACGGAAAGAAAATTTTGCCCCGCCCACTTTTTTCGATTTACATAAAATCAAAAAACGGCTCAATCGATTTGCCTAATTTTTCTTTTAAATGTTCGTATTAATCCATTTTACGTTTTCATCGAAAGAAAAATGTACCACGCCTACTTTGACGCCCACTTTTTCTATGTTATGCGCTTAACTTGAGAACGGCTTGACCGATTTTTTCTTTAAAGTCATCGTCATGGTCCAACTTAGGTTTTTACGGAAAGAAAATTTAACCCCGCCCACTTTAACGCCCACTTTTTTCGATTTACCTTATATCAGAAAACGGCTCCATCGATTTGACTAATTTTTCTTTCAAATGTTCGTATTTTTTTAATGGATTTTAAAAATCGAAGGCAAACATTTTTCCTAATTTGGACAGGACAACGTCTGTCGGGTCAGCTAGTATTTGATAAAAGTGATTTTTTTCACCGAGTTTCCTTTAAAACTTCTTTTGCTATCTTATCTCGACTTAAGATGTTTTTTTCAAAATGCCACAAATTTGATATGACTTAATACTTTTTAACTTTAAAAGTATTTTATATTTTTTTGTTAGATTTAAATTAATTGTTAACTTTCAAGTGTTTTTTTGTTTAATTTTTCCACTTTAACTTTATTTCTTTCTCACAGTTATCTTTGTGTCACTTCCGTTTTATCTTTTGACTACTCACCCTGCTTCCGCATAATTTGTGTATAACAGTAAAGCCATGCCAATAACAACGAAAATTTTCCACAACTAAATGAAAAAGTATTTTTTTTTTTTTTTAATTTTTAAACACTTGGAAAGTTGTCTTTTTTTTTGAATCCTTACCATCACCCGACTGTTCATTTGATTTGTTTGATTAAAAAAGAGGACGAGGAAAAAACTTTTTCTTAAACTATTTTCTTTTTTATAGACTTGTTAGTTTTTCAAAAAAAAAGGTTTTAAATAAAAATCAAAGAAATTCAAAAATAACTATAACTTAAGCCAGCAACTGTAAAATAAAAAATGATTAATAAATTGCCTTAGACAAGAGTTTTTATAACATGAACGGAAAGTATTTCAATATGTAGAGACTAAAACAGTATACAGGCTATAAAACAAAACTACTGAAATATTAAATAAATACACAATTTGGCCAATATTTTCAAAATACTTCCTTAGACATGTTTCGAGGCAGGCAAAAAAAAAAAAAAAAAAAAAAATTATAAAAATTGTTAGTGTGTTTCATTATTTACAGGCCTGCCTGTTTACTGAATTGTAACAGTTTTTGCTTTTCTTATTTGTTTTTGTTGGTTTAAAAACTTTCAGTTCACTAAGAAAATTCGGATTTGTTTTACAAAAATAGTTTTTGTTTTTTTTTAAGAAAACTTGGTGGGTGTTTTATTTATTTTATTTATCTACAAATAATATAATTTTAACTATTTATATGTATATTTTAATTTTTGTTTAAGTTAATTTTACTTTGATTAAAACGGAAGCCTTAATAAAAATAATAGTAAAATGAAAATAAAAAAAAACTCAGCCAACGGAAATTGTTCATTATTATTTACTTAAAGTCGTTCAAATAAAGTTTATTAAGCAAAGAAATTTTTTTTTGAATTTCAATTCAAGTGCGTCTAAAATAAAACACAGCTCACACACGCACTGCCGCCGCCAACACCAGCTACAACAACAAAAGTAATTTGAAAAACAATTGGGTCTACGTACCGGAACGACTCGGAGCATCCATTGCACCAACCAAAGATTGTCAACCCAGCAACACCAAAACAAGTCGAGCTGTTACAACAACAATAACAACAACATCAACAAAAGTGTCAAAGTTATTTTTGGGAATACAAAATTTATTTTTAATAAGATTTCTGTACGACGTGCTAAGTTCCCATTTTTTCATATTTGATAAACACACTGAGATTTATTGTTGAGGTAAAGCTAGCTTCTATGCGCATTTCACTGTTTGCTTAGGCCAGCTCATCAGGAAACCTTTTCCAAAGATTTTAGAAAAGCCAAAAATATTATACAAATAAAACCCTAAAAGCGAATAAGTCTTAAGGCTCAGTTAGCCGGGAGTAACAGTAACGGTAACCTTACCGTAAAAAAGTAAGACCAATCTATTTCTTACAGATTGAGACGTTACATTTTACTGCTAACTTTAATCGTTCTAATTGCTTTACATACAACAAAATGAAACAGCTGATTTGCAACGTTACTGTTACTCCCGGCTAACTGAGGCTTTACTTGTACCAATATCAAAGCTTAAACAAAACACCAACAATAAACAGTGAGTTTATCTTTTCTTACATTCCCCCGAAAGTGTTTAACAAAATTTGTAAATAACTCATTTATTTAAATTGCAATTTCGATCTACCAAAGGTTAAAATACAATTTGGTTTAAGGATTGATGTTTGACTATTGACGTCAGCAGTCTTCGATGGCTGCGAGTGTAAGACGGCAAATCCCGCTGAGGAGATCGAGTGGTAGCGATCGAAACATGTCAGGGTAACCAGCCGCCTGGGTTTGCATCTCAGGTCAGTCAAGAATGATTGATTATCAATAACAATTTTAATAAATTTTCATGTTGTAAAATTCCTTTCTTCATAAAAATAATTTAATGAAAGTTAAATTTGATGAACTTAAGCCTGACTAAAAATATTGAAAATTTGGATTAAAAAAGAAGAATTCCGTGGCCTTTTGGCAAAACATCTTAACCCTTAATAGCCTGATCTATTTTTTTGAGCAGAACAAAATTAATGTTTTAAAACTTAGGGTTTCTGAACAACTTTTGTTCTACGACCCTGCCGGAAATTAGTGTCAATTGGTCCCACAGACTGGTCCTGGGAGTTGTGAAAATAGAACAGGTACAAAAAGAAAGAACTCATGACCAGTGAAAGGAGAACCAATCATGTAACTGGTTTATGAAGAACAAAAAAGGTAGAAAAAGTAATGAATTACAGTACAGTCTTCACCGGTGGTGTGATACATTTTTTTGGAAGTTTCTAAAATTTGGCTCTTGAATTTAATTCTAGGACTTGTTTTATTGATATAATACTACATCGTATTGAAATGATACTACATTTTAGTAATTGTCACTAAACATGTGCATTGAGAATAGATTTGTGACTGGTCAAATGGTGTCAATTGTACCCCTCCAATGACAACCCCATGTAAAAGTGATAGGTCTTATTCATAGAAAGTGTTAAAACTAGAACCGGTCGCTACCACCAAAGACCTATCACGGGACTACTTTGGTGTCAGTTCGCTTCCCTCTAGGGGACTTTGTGCATAGGTTTTACTTACCTGCGCTAGGTAAGAAAAACCTGGTTGGTTCTTTACGGAACCTCTAGGCACCCGGAGTTCCAAAATTTTAAAGGTGTATATTAGACCGGGTCGACCTCCATACAAAAAAAAGAAAGTTGTGGTAGTCACCCCCTAGAATGAAAAATATGTCCCAATTCACACGTTGCAAGTCTTATTGATCAGCTTGCTACTTTATAACGAGAGTGAAGAGAGGAAAATAAACGTTTCTCTCTCACTCTCTCTCGCCTATAAGGTAGCAAGCTGATCAATAAGACTTGCAACTTGTGAATTGACACTCAATGAAGTTTCTAAAATAGGAAAATTTTTTTTTGCCACGCCCCAAAATACAGCACTTTTGGTTTTTTATATGTAGCGCTGTCATTTAAAGTGTGATCTTATCATTTCGCATATCGTTGTTCATGGCTTGACAGTGGCTTCATTTTTGCCTTTGGTGACTTTTCAATCCGACACCAAACTCTGGGCGCCACTTATACCATCTCGGATCCTTCCCCCAAATGTAAATTTTTTTAAACGTGTCAAGAAAGTCCTTGTAAAACTAAGTATGTCTGGCTTTTATTGTACTCACATTTATGCCACGCCTCAAAATTTAGCCCCTTTTTTCTTTTTCACAGCAAACCAGTTTCTTAAGCCCAAAAATACAAATGTATTTCACATTTTTGGCATCTAACTTTTGTTCGGGATGTACGTTTCGGATTTTTGCATCGCGGTTTCCCTTCCTTGACATATTCTGCGAAATGCCCAACGTTATCAAGGCGAATGTCATGCGGCTGCATCGGAGCAGACATTGATTGGGTGATGATCTTTCGCAACTTTGTGATTTTTTTGTCGACAAGAGATGGCGAATCTTTTCATGATGATTTCGTGTCATGCAGTCCATTATTAGTTACTTCAATATGATCGATCGCTCAATTACATGCAGTAATTGATTCCCATGAATCGTGCGCAAATTTAAGCAAACCGTGTCTGTAAGAAATGGAATCCACAAATAGTCACTGTTGGGTGCGGTTTATTAGCTGGCGGCTTGATCTGGTCGTACTTCTTCGAAAAGGAGGTCGGCCAAGCAGTAACCGTGAATAGTGTTTGCCCTAACGAGATAATAACGGACTTCTTGTGAACAATAATTGAGGATATGGACCTGGACGATATATAGTGCCAACCAAGGATGATTCCACTTGCCACACAGCCATCAAAACAGTGCGCGAGAAATTCAATTGCCGTATTATATCACGTCGTGGCGATATAAATTGGCCGCCACGATCATGTGATTTGACACCGTTGGACTCTTTTCTTTCGAGGATATTTAAAAGAAAAAGTGTACGTCAATAAATCAAGAACAATTCAAGAGCTAAAGGATGAGTGTGGTTTCAGCTGGTGTAGTATTTAGTGGTTTTTCAACGTTTTGTTGCACTGCGTACAAGCCTTAATCAACTGCTGCATTGTTCTGAACACCTGCAACTTCCATCGCTTCGTTTTCATCATGTCATCTTCAAAATTTTCATTTCGGAAAGCAGCATCAAAATCGAAATCTGGCTCATAATCACTGGCGTCAGAAGAAAAATCGCAATTATCTTCATCGTCCGACCACACAACCGAATTAACAAACTCTCAAAGCTTTTCCTCTGTTCTAAAATCACGAATTCTATGCGTTATTTCTAATCAACAAACTGAAGAAAACCGTTACAAAATTTGGAAAATTTCCCGGTCTGATCTGCATAATACATATCGTGGAGCTAGAAAATCTGTAACAAGAGCAATACACGAATAGCGAAATCCAATTATTATGCTGAGAAATACACAAATTCAGTTGCTAAAAAAGACTATTTTGAGTGCAATTAAGGAAATTGGCATTGTGAATACTAAATTCAACCAACATAACGCTAGCATTCTTGATCCAAATAAAATAAGTCAAAATTTTGTTAATATACCCATGAGACAAGCAAATCATTCATATTATGTCAACCATCATAATGAAGATATGCCACAAATAAAGTTTAAATTCAAGTGCGTAAACCAGTTCGACGTTTTTAAAAGCTGTTGTTCTATCAAGTCGAATGCAACAGGTATTGATGGCATTCATCCAAACTTCATAAAAATTACCCTGCAAATAAAATTGGACCACCTGATCCATTTTGATAAAATGGACTACTCCATGGACTGGTCCGATGTAATGCAAGCATGGACCATGTCATTGTTAACAAGTGTTTGTAGTGAGACGACATGTCTTCGTATTTTAACGACTTCAAAACTAACCCTCTTGAGTATACCATGGAGTAGTTTAAAACTTCTCCTTAGTGGTACAAAGGTGGGTTGCCTGCCGTAGGACATCATAATGTTATTTCCATACGTTTGGGGGACTTTTGGACTAGTCCTGGTCCCTTCTGGGCTACTCTATACACGCGTGTTTGGACTGGTCCTATTATTTGCAGGGTATTCTTCAACCACTATTAACATTTATAACGTACATTTTCAACACAATAGTAACAAAAAGCAGTTATCCGATAAGATGGAAGAAAGCCAAAATTCTACCAATTCCAAAATCTTCCACTATTTTACCATATCTGTCAAAGGCATTTGAAAAACTTTTACGTATGCAGATATGTAGTTTTATATATAAATAATAACAATCTACCTACTGAAAAACAATCTGGGTTCCGAGCTAACCATAGCTGCATTACTGCTCTGACTGATGTTTCCGAAGTTATTAGAAAGGAAGTGGATGATGGCTGTTTAGTAATGTTTATATTGTTAGACCATTCAAAGGCATTTGATACAGTGGACCATACAATATTGGCTCAAAAACTTGAAAAAATTATGAATTTTTCCGTAACTTCGGTTAAATTAATATCGTCTTACCTTGAAGGTCGAATACAAAAAGTTTGACATCTTCACAGTTTCTGCAAATTATAAGGGGCGTTCCCCAAGGTTCCATTCTAGGACCGTTACTGTTCTCAATCTATGCAAATGATTTACCTGATAAGTTACACCATTGCCGTATTAGATTGTATGCTGACGACCAATTATATATAATAAGCACAAAAAAACAAAACATGGAGGCATGTATTGCCAAGTTGAATGAAGACCTCAAACGTGTTGCGCATTGGGCAGCTATAAATAGTTTAAGTTTAAATCCTTCAAAATCGAAATGTATTATAATACGAAGGAGAACCCAGAAAATAGATCAACGTCCTAAAATTTGTATCAACGACCAACAAATTGAAATAGCTGATAGGGCAAAAAATTTGGTCTCATTTTTAACTACACACTCACTTGGTCAGATCATGTAACATTTGCTTGTGGCAGAACTTACGCAATACTTAGAACACTATGGCAAACACAATGTGTAACACCAATGAAGATTCGAGTACTAATTGTGAAAATATATCTAATACCAATTCTTACCTATGGATGTGAGGTCTGTGCAAGTTGTGATTCAAACATAAGCAAACATAAGTTGAAGGTAGCTTTTAACAACATTACGAGATATGTTTATGGCATAAAAAATTATGTCAGTGATGGCAATTACATTAATACCAGCTGACCCGACAGACGTTGTCCTGTCCAAATTAGGAAAAATGTTTGCGTTCGATTTTTAAAATCCGTTAAAAAGATACGAACATTTGAGAGAAAAAATTAGTCAAATCGACGGAGCCGTTTTCTGATTTTAGGTAAATCGAAAAAAGTGGGCGGGGCAAAATTAGCTTTTATATCATATAAATTGTGTAATGATGTTATAAGTTGAAAGTAAAAGTTTTAAAGCAAAATATTGTTTTTTTTTTCTTTTTAGCGCATTCAAATAAAAGCTTGTTTTTTAAAAAGGTTTTTTACTTTTAATTTATTTATGTTATTGATACATAAATACTTCTGAACATAACTTCATTAGATTTCTACTCACTAAAACCAATGTTTTGTTGTAGAAGTTCCCTAATAAATGAAATAAATTAATTAAAAAAGAAGACGGCAAATCCATCTGAGGAGATTGAGTGGTTGCAATCGAAACATGTCATGGTAACCTGCCGGCCGGGGTTCGAGCCCCAGCCACGTCAAGAATGAAAGATTATCAATAACAATTTTAATTAATTTTCATGTTGTAAAATTCCTTTCTTCATAAAAATAATTTAATGAAAAATTAAATTTCATGAACTTAAGCCTAATTAAAAATATTAAAAAATTTGGATTAAAAACCATAAATAGTTCAACAAAATAACCACAATACTAATTATTGTTAAAGCTAAGGCACGAGCTCTATGTGTACATTTGTCCTTCAAGTTGTGCTGAAAAAGGTCAACAGAAAAGAAAAAGACAAAATGAAAAAACAAAAAATGTACTTGGACTTCAAGAAAAATTCTTGACAAAAGTACGAAAAAACAGAAGTAAGGAAAAAAAACATGTAAAATCAATTAAAATGGATAATCATTCAGGAAAGCAAATTTCGATCTACCAAATGTTAGAATACAATTTGGTTTAAGGATTGATGTTTGACTATTGACGTCAGCAGTCGTCGATGGCTGCGAGTGTAAGACGGCAAATCCATCTGATGAGGAGATTGAGTGGTTGCAATCGAAACATGTCATGGTAACCTGCCGGCTGGGGTTCGAGCCCCAGCCACGTCAAGAATGAAAGATTATCAATAACAATTTTAATTAATTTTCATGTTGTAAAATTCCTTTCTTCATAAAAATAATTTAATGAAAAATTAAATTTCATGAACTTAAGCCTAATTAAAAATATTAAAAAATTTGGATTAAAAACCATTAATAGTTCAACAAAATAACCACAATACTAATTATTGAAATTAATTAAAATTAAAAAACATTATTCTTTACGATTTTGAAATTTTGTATTATAAACGAAACTTTTCTCTAATTTCGGTTTATTTAATTATTTGACAAAAAGGATTTTTTCGCCGAGTTATAAAAACAAAACGGGAATTGTTGCTTTAAAACCAGTTTGTTTGCAGTGAAACTGATACAAATTTATATAAAAATTATTAAAAAAAAAACAAAAAAGGAAAGTAATTGCTAATAATTAAATTGTTAAACAATTAAGAAACAAAAGCTTTTTTCTAATTTTAAACACCTACTCAACTTTACATAGTAGATTCATCTTCATTTTTCAATTGAAAACAATAAAAAAAACCGTTATGTAAATAACCTTTTTAATCTTTAAAACATTTTTCAAAATCTCTTTAATTTTGTTAAACAATTTATTATTCAAAACAAATAAACAGCCCGCTTAAAAAACTTCTTTATTTAAAAATCTCTTGCGTTCCTTTTCTATAAAATTTAAATTAATTTTTTAAAATCGTTTCCATTGTGTTTTTCAGTGATGAATGAATTTTTTATAATTTAAAAGAATTTAAAAGAAATTTTCTTTAACAAATCCACACGACAATAATTTGTTAGCCTTTAACATTTTTTGAAATATTAAAGACATTATTAAGTTAAATGATAACTTCTAGAAACACAAATATATTTTAGAATTTAAAAAGTAAAAAAAAAAAATTAAAGAAACCCCAGAAATTCCATCAGAGAATTAATTAATTTTGATAAAACTATAAAAATCTTCACACCTAAAGTTGAAAAAAAAACAAATGAATAACTTAACGAAAAAAATTGAAAAATTAACCTGCCTTAAGAACTTGTTGTAAACAGTTAATCATAAGATTTAAGAAACAAACCTGAAAAGAGACGATGATGAGCAAATGAGAAGCCAAAAACTAAAAAGTTAAAACACAAACTTGATCTAAGATCAAATATGTATTTTTTGAATTTCCTTTAAAACCGAAAAGAAATATTGGAAATCTAAACGGCACGCATATAAGTTTTATTTCAAAAATTGTTTTTTAATTGTTATTCTAAAATTTAATTTTTCGCTTAGAAAATAAAAACTATTTTGTTTGAGTTTTTTATTTTTTGCTAAGAAAATAAAAATAATTGTTTGAGTCTTAAATTACATTTTTTGATGTATTAAAATACAGTTTAGCTCGATTCTCCCATGCGTTCCAAGCAATCAACCTTATTCCGGTTGTCCTTGTCGTATTCGATCAAGTCGTTTACTTAAGTCGTGTGTTACTTAAATCTCTAACAAAAACGACTTGATCGATTACGACAACGACAACCGGAATAAGGCTAAATATTTTCCGAACAAAATTTTTTTTATATTGAGTTTAACGTCTGATTTATTGCATCTGTAAGCCATACGGTAGCCTTGTTTTTCCGGACAATTATCCCGAAATGGGTGAATCGTTCTGCAGAACACTCCCAATAAAAAAATATTCTCCAAATAAAAATATTGTTCAGAACGCATGGATGAATCCACTTTTAAAGTTTTTAGCTGCTACTTGATAAAACTAATTTAATTATGGTAAAAGTATGGCAGCTTCAAATAAACAACAACATAATAAAGAAACTTGTTAAGGTCGTGTTTAAATAGAACTTGAAGATAAATAATACTTATAAATTAATAAGTTTACTCTTTTCTACTTTTATGCTTTTATACTTTAATACTTTTATACTTTTATACGTTTATACTTCTATACTTTTATACTTTTATACGTATATACTCTTATACTTTTATACTTTTATACTTTTATACTTTTATACTTTTATACTTTTATATTTTTATACTTTTATACTTTTATACTTTTATACTTTTATACTTTTATACTTTTATACTTTTACACTTTTATACTTTTATACTTTTATACTTTTATACTTTTATACTTTTATACTTTTATACTTTTATACTTTTATACTTTTATACTTTTATACTTTTATACTTTTATACTTTTATACTTTTATACTTTTATACTTTTATGCTTTTGTACTTTTATACTTTTATTCTTTATACTTTTATAATTTTATACTTTTATATTTTTATACTTTTATACTTTAATACTTTTATACTTTTTTACTTTTATACTTTTATACTTTTATACTTTAAGACTTTTATACGTTTATACGTTTATACTTTTGTACTTTTATACTTTTATACTTTTGTACTTTTATACTTTTATTTTTTATGCTTTTATTATTTTATACTTTTATATTTGTATACTTTTATACTTTAAAACATTTATACTTTTATACTTTTATACTTTTATACTCTTATACTTTCATACTTTTATACTTTTATACTTTTATACTTTTACACTTTTATACTTTAATACTTCTTTATTGAGAAACATCGGAATTTGTATTAAAGTCGGTTTTGAATTTCTCGTTAGTTAGGGCGTTTTGCATTTTAGATAACGATATTTTTTTCACACAAATTTCATATGAATTTTAATTTCAATCCAAACACGTAATAAACAAAATATGTAATCTCATTAATATTGTTCAATGTGTTACTTAATACTTAATTATAGACAAATTATTTCTTGGTAATGTTATATATGTAATACTTAATAGTAGTAATAAATGCATTGTTTATTGGTACTTAATTTATAACAAAAGTATGTGTGTGTATATTTCTAGAAACAAAAAAGAAGTAAAATATTTAAATTAACTCCAAAACCCAGTAGAGTAAATAAAATTTGAATAAAAAAAATATTTTGTTTGAATTTGTTTTCTGATTTTAAGACTTAAAGTCTTTAGTATTTTCAATTAAGCAAAAACAACAAAAAACTTCAATGAATGCATGTTCATAGGCAATTAAAAATGCATAACAATTCTTATATTTACCTGGTTTTATTTTACTTACAAACATGTGTTTTGATTTGAAATTATTTTCCTAAAATCGAAATTCAATCATATAAATACATAAAAAAATCAAACACGCAAACAGAAAAAAACAAACCTTCAAAGCGCCATAAAATCAAAATAAAACCAAAACTAATCAAATACAATAAAAAAAACAAAATTAAGAAAAACCTCCCAGAGAAAGAAAAGCTACTGTAACAACTTCTGTTGCCAACAGTTCTATAGTCGTCTACTTACTTGTCTATAAATGATACTGCTGGTCTACGGGCTGTTTGTTTGGTTGTCAAAATATTTTAAACATACTTTTATTGATGTTGTTGTTTTTGTTTTATCTGTACAGGCTGTCAAAATTGTTATTAATCAAAAAGACATATAAGCTACAGAGTGGAATACAAAATCTACTCATAGTGGTTGTTAATTGTAAAATGTTTTTTGTTTTTTTTTTTTGGTTTTCTAAATATTTCCCATAAAAAAAAAGAACTTTTTATCGAAAAAAATGTATATGATGAGAAAAAATTGTTCTTAAAAAGTGAGAATAAAAAAGTTTTATGGTTGATTGTAAAAGACTTTGAAAAAGCCTTAAATGTCTGTTAAATAGTCTGATATTTGACTAAATTTTTTTTGTTAAATATAAGTTAAAGCAAAAGATTTAAGCAACGAACGTTAAAAAATAAGTGATAAAGTAAGCGGCCGAAACTAAGGCCCATTTATATACATAAGCTGGCTTTCAGATACATTTAAAAAATAAAATCAAAAACATCTAATTCCGTACGGAATGTGCAATTAAATTGGTTTCGCACTTTGCTTAATCTAATGACAGTTTCATAAAACTTAACGAGAAGTTTCCTTACGGGAAGTTTCCTTCGGCTTGACACATATGATTTACATGTATTCACACAGTTGTTTAAGCCAAATCATGCTTGTTATGATTGGGCCTTCAACCAATCATAACGACCAGGAGTGAAATAGGCCTTCTATAGCCTCAAGCTCTAATAGTTCAACAAGCTCATAATCTTATAGATACAATCAAAACTCTAATATTTACATAAAACCATCTTCACAAAATTGCTTTTCTAATGAAACCGTTTAGAGCACATCGGTAAAGGCATAAAGCCTTATCTTTTTTTTGTTTTTTTATAAATTGCTATTTTTATTTGCAAAGCAAAATAATACATTTTAAAAGTTTTTGTTAATTATCAAAAAGTAATTTCAATTTTTGGGAATAAAAAATTTTAATTTCAAAAGATTTTGTTATTTGTGCTTAATTCCCAGTTTTTATTCTTGATAAAAACACTTGAAATTTATTGTTGATGGGATAAGCTATTCCTATGCATTTCACTGGTTGCTTAGGCCAGATCATCAGGAAACTTCATCCATAAAGATTTTAGACAAACTAAAGATATTAAACCAAATAAAACTGTTAAACGTATAAGACTTATAGCAACAGTTTTACTTGTAACAATATCAAAGCTTGAACAAAATACATCAACAATAAAAAAGTGGGTTTATCTCGTCTTACACTCCCCACTACAATTAGTTGAAATTCTCTCAACATTAATTGTAGTTGTAAGTAGGTTAAGAAAAACAAAATAAAAAACAAACAACAACTTACAAAAGATGTTGTCAATTAAGTGTTTTTTTAGGCCGTGCACTTGCCTGTTTATTATCAAAAAGTAATTTCAATTTTTGGGAATAAAAAATTTTAATTTCAAAAGATTTTGTTATTTGTGCTTAATTCCCAGTTTTTATTCTTGATAAAAACACTTGAAATTTATTGTTGATGGGATAAGCTATTCCTATGCATTTCACTGGTTGCTTAGGCCAGATCATCAGGAAACTTCATCCATAAAGATTTTAGACAAACTAAAGATATTAAACCAAATAAAACTGTTAAACGTATAAGACTTATAGCAACAGTTTTACTTGTAACAATATCAAAGCTTGAACAAAATACATCAACAATAAAAAAGTGGGTTTATCTCGTCTTACACTCCCCACTACAATTAGTTGAAATTCTCTCAACATTAATTGTAGTTGTAAGTAGGTTAAGAAAAACAAAATAAAAAACAAACAACAACTTACAAAAGATGTTGTCAATTAAGTGTTTTTTTATGCATAGGAATAGCTTATCCCATCAACAATAAATTTCAAGTGTTTTTATCAAGAATAAAAACTGGGAATTAAGCACAAATAACAAAATCTTTTGAAATTAAAATTTTTTATTCCCAAAAATTGAAATTACTTTTTGATAATAAACAGGCAAGTGCACGGCCTAAAAAAACACTTAATTGACAACATCTTTTGTAAGTTGTTGTTTGTTTTTTTTATTTTGTTTTTCTTAACCTACTTACAACTACAATTAATGTTGAGAGAATTTCAACTAATTGTAGTGGGGAGTGTAAGACGAGATAAACCCACTTTTTTATTGTTGATGTATTTTGTTCAAGCTTTGATATTGTTACAAGTAAAACTGTTGCTATAAGTCTTATACGTTTAACAGTTTTATTTGGTTTAATATCTTTAGTTTGTCTAAAATCTTTATGGATGAAGTTTCCTGATGATCTGGCCTAAGCAACCAGTGAAATGCATAGGAATAGCTTATCCCATCAACAATAAATTTCAAGTGTTTTTATCAAGAATAAAAACTGGGAATTAAGCACAAATAACAAAATCTTTTGAAATTAAAATTTTTTATTCCCAAAAATTGAAATTACTTTTTGATAATAAACAGGCAAGTGCACGGCCTAAAAAAACACTTAATTGACAACATCTTTTGTAAGTTGTTGTTTGTTTTTTATTTTGTTTTTCTTAACCTACTTACAACTACAATTAATGTTGAGAGAATTTCAACTAATTGTAGTGGGGAGTGTAAGACGAGATAAACCCACTTTTTTATTGTTGATGTATTTTGTTCAAGCTTTGATATTGTTACAAGTAAAACTGTTGCTATAAGTCTTATACGTTTAACAGTTTTATTTGGTTTAATATCTTTAGTTTGTCTAAAATCTTTATGGATGAAGTTTCCTGATGATCTGGCCTAAGCAACCAGTGAAATGCATAGGAATAGCTTATCCCATCAACAATAAATTTCAAGTGTTTTTATCAAGAATAAAAACTGGGAATTAAGCACAAATAACAAAATCTTTTGAAATTAAAATTTTTTATTCCCAAAAATTGAAATTACTTTTTGATAATAAACAGGCAAGTGCACGGCCTAAAAAAACACTTAATTGACAACATCTTTTGTAAGTTGTTGTTTGTTTTTTATTTTGTTTTTCTTAACCTACTTACAACTACAATTAATGTTGAGAGAATTTCAACTAATTGTAGTGGGGAGTGTAAGACGAGATAAACCCACTTTTTTTATTGTTGATGTATTTTGTTCAAGCTTTGATATTGTTACAAGTAAAACTGTTGCTATAAGTCTTATACGTTTAACAGTTTTATTTGGTTTAATATCTTTAGTTTGTCTAAAATCTTTATGGATGAAGTTTCCTGATGATCTGGCCTAAGCAACCAGTGAAATGCATAGGAATAGCTTATCCCATCAACAATAAATTTCAAGTGTTTTTATCAAGAATAAAAACTGGGAATTAAGCACAAATAACAAAATCTTTTGAAATTAAAATTTTTTATTCCCAAAAATTGAAATTACTTTTTGATAATAAACAGGCAAGTGCACGGCCTAAAAAAACACTTAATTGACAACATCTTTTGTAAGTTGTTGTTTGTTTTTTATTTTGTTTTTCTTAACCTACTTACAACTACAATTAATGTTGAGAGAATTTCAACTAATTGTAGTGGGGAGTGTAAGACGAGATAAACCCACTTTTTTATTGTTGATGTATTTTGTTCAAGCTTTGATATTGTTACAAGTAAAACTGTTGCTATAAGTCTTATACGTTTAACAGTTTTATTTGGTTTAATATCTTTAGTTTGTCTAAAATCTTTATGGATGAAGTTTCCTGATGATCTGGCCTAAGCAACCAGTGAAATGCATAGGAATAGCTTATCCCATCAACAATAAATTTCAAGTGTTTTTATCAAGAATAAAAACTGGGAATTAAGCACAAATAACAAAATCTTTTGAAATTAAAAGTTTTTGTTAATTTTTTTTATGTTTTCTTCAAGCTTTTTAGACTTCCTTTTTTGTAAATTTAACGGCAACACTGATTGCATTTATTACATGATACTCATAACCAGGGAAACCAGAAATATGCTCTAAAAAATGCGTTTTATGTGCATTAAATATGCAGCAAAAATTCGAAAATATGTCCTTAAAATTGTTAAAAAATATGCCCCAAAAAATCACAAATTGCTCATTTAAAACAAAAAACTCAATATAATCGGTAAAGCCTAAACACCATGGTATTAACAGGCCAATTCGAAAAAAATTTAACATATTTGTAACATATTTTTTGGGCGCATTTAATCTAAATGCCAACATTATTAGATGGCTTACGTACACAAATAGTCTAATTTGGAAAGAATTATGGGGAATATTTTTAAATTAAAGACTGCCTTCTCACCATTTACATTGACTTCGTCCTTGGTACAATAAAAATGTCTTTACCAAATTTGATCAAATTATGTACAAAACTGCAACTTGTATTTTGCGCACAAAATTTATCCTGGACAGACAACCAGCCAGACGGACGGATGGGCATCGTTAAATCACTTAAAAAAGTGATTCTCAGTTGATCGGTGTACTAAAAGATTGGTTCAGATTTCTATGTATTGCACACGTCGCCACAAACGTAGGTTTATAATTGCTTTTTCCTTAATTTTTGCTTTTATGTAAAATTTGAAAGTTTAAAATAACAAATTATCTTTTATGACAACCTGCTTTGTCTTCATTTTAGAGTAAAAATTAAATGTGGATGGCGAAATTAAAGCAACACGTTAAGTATACTGATAGATATTTAAAACAGAAAAGCCATCTGTTAACCAGAATTTCGAAAAAAAAAAAAAAATTATTTTTATTTGCTGCGAAAGCTTTCAAGAGGCATCTAAAGAATCGAATATGTATCAAAATATGCCTTTAAAAGGCAAAATATGCGCTAAAAACTTAAAAAATATTGCAAAAAGGCTCTTTTAACTAAATTATGCAAAAATATGCTCCAAACGGTAAAATATGCCAAAATATGCACTAACAAATCGATGCCAAAACTCACAAAAAGTTCTAAAATGGATAGATATATTATTTCTGCCTTCATTGGTCGCACACAGAAAAACATGCAATTGCATATTTGTGGTTTCCCAGCTCATAACTGCTTTACCCTTTTAATTTTTTGTTCTTGTACTACAATAATTTCACAAACTTAAACTCTTACTCTTATACAACTTTATATTTTGCATGAATTTTTGACTTACAATAAAGAATAGTCTGTTTGTTTAGCTTTAAAAAACATATAAGCCCTGTGTGTTTAAATTACGCTCAAATCAAAAATATCTATCGTAGTGGCAGTAATTCTCCGTACGTTCCCTATTGATCGCTTTGACATTCGTTCAGGGGACGGTTGAGCGGAGAGATAAGCTGGAGGCGGAATACAGGGTGAACAGCGTACACATGTTAAAATGGATTTCTTTTGAGTATAGAAACTATTGCTTTAATAGATCTCTTCTAAAACGATAATTAATATTTTCTGAATGTAGGAGGCTTAGCGTCCCTGAAACCCATCCGAAGTTAGTACCAGTTAGAGAAATACAAGGTACAGATTCTCATTCACTCAGGACCTTGCATGTTTACATTGATGTTTCTAGCTTCAATATGTATTGCATGTTTAATTTTATGTTCATAGGTCCAATATTTACGAAAAAAAAGTACCAGCAAAAAAACGAAAAAGTAGCAAATATGTAGATCCCTTTAAAGATTCTCTTTCACTTAGGACCTTGTCTGTTTAATTTTATGTTTTAAGCCTAATACTAACGGATATTCAAAAAGTACCAGTTAAATACCAAAAAAGTACCAAAAAGTTCCCCCATAGAGCCTTATCACTCATGATATTGCATGTTGAATTTTATGTTTCTAGGTCCAATATTAACCGCAATTTAAAAAAGTACCAGCTGTAAAACAAAATACTTAAGAAAGAAATTAAATTTTCCATATTTCCCCTTTTTAGTACTTTTTCGTCCCATTAAAGTACCAATATTTTTAATATTGTAGGAGGAGCCCATTTATTACGTTTAAGCCAAAGAATGGACAGAAATACTTTGTTAAAAAAAGTACCGACAATAGCTACGAATTTCACCCCTTAAACGATCGAATATCTAAAAAGTATCGAATTTGAATTTGTATTTTTTAGATAAGTTTCGAACGTGAATAATGTTTATTTTTATGTTTATTGGTTTAAAAGACAGACGGGATGTCAAAAATAACAAAATTTAGGTTTTACCCGTTTACTCTTTAAAAGGGACGAATTTAAAAAAAAGTAGTTTTTAGTTTTCTTAAGAACAACGATAAGTATTACATTCTTTTCTGTCTCTTAGTTTTGGAGATATGAGTGAGGTTAAAATATGAGGTCTACCGACCCTTGACCCTTACCTAAGCACTTTGTCCGTTTTTAAAAACGGACCGGCAGTTCCGGACGTTACATCTTACAAACATACAAGCTTTGCAGCTTTGTAATATAAGTATAGATAATCTGATACACCTAAATACTAAAGAGATGCACAAGCACAAGAAATATTGCTTACAAGCAATTTCATTGAATTTAGATAGTGTGTGTTTATTACTCTCTCATTACAAAACACATACTTCCAAAAACAATTGTTTTGTTTTACGATCAAAATATAGAAGAATAGAACAAAACTGCACTAGAACAATGCTGAACTAAAATAAAGCTGAATTAGAACAAAGATGAAGTAGAACATTAAAACAGAAATAGAACATTCCAAGCATGTTTGAATGTTTTGATTGTAAACATATACCAAAGAGAATTGCAAAGTGAGAAACATTTTCGTTTTGTAATGAATATGAAAAAGCTTAAAAAAGTTTATATGTAATATTAATTTTTATTTGCAGAAATTTATTGTTTATGATTTACATACATATAAAGGTACTTAGGTCTAATATTTAAATAAAATTAAGAAGAATGCATTATTTTCATAGATATAAAAAATAAAATCTAATGGTGTGTTTCACAATTTTTTGGGAAAATTGATAGCAACAAAATATTAATAATTATTTAACTAGAATTAGAAATATTGGTTAAATAAACGTTTAAAGTTTTATATAAAAATAAAACAAGACCTCAAGCTTGATAATTTAGTTATACATAATATAATAATAAAGGTCGACTAAAATAAAATATATGTACATTTAGGAAATAATTCAAAAATATCAATTTTTTTATTTTTTTTAATGTTCTAGTGCACTCGATGCTTTTACTATAATTTACCGTTTCTTTATTTCATTGTCTGTTTTTGTGTTGATATTCTGTTTGTTTTGATAATACAAGCACTTACAAAGCAGAAGAGAAAAACTTTTCAAGTTATGCTTGTTTTGTTTTGGTGGAAGCATGGCGAATTCATAAAGGTGATATTTTCGAGTCATCTGTTTCTTGTTTATTTCCTTGTGTGTATACTGAATGTCAAGCGTTATTTACATTTTGTGAAAAAATTTGTTAAAATTTAAAATCTAAATACAAGAAAAAAAAAACTTATTTAAATGTAATAAAACAAAAAAAAAGTGAACATAAAAACTAAACAAGAGGATTTTAAAAGGCGTAAGGAATAAGTGGAGCCACAATAAATTTCCAATACAGGAAAAATATTTACCTTCTAAAGCAATTTTGTATAGGTATTTCATAAACAAACAAATTCCCTTTTTTATATTTTCAACCAATAATTTTGACATTCACTCTAACTTTTTACAAAAACAAAATACATAGTATGTTTTAAAAGAAAGGGATAGATAGCATAACGCTATCTCATGTTGCGGTCACCTTTATGAATTCGCCTTGGGTGGAAGTAATGTGTTGTTATGTTTGTTTTGCTATGTATGTTTACAGTGAAATAATATAATTGATAGTTGTGTGAAGTAGAACATAGAACATTAAGAATATTTTGCGCAGCCCTTTACTAAATACTTACCCCTTTATACCCTTAATATACTATACTATATAATTATATTCTTGCTTGGTTACTTTCTTGTTGTCCTATAACATATGTCAGGTTCAGGCTACGTATAAAGCTTTTTACCCTGCCTGGTAAAAGATCATACATTTCAGTTCGGCTCAGTACATGCCTCCCGAAAATATGTCGGCCTAGAAATCAATACATACATACATACCCATTATAAACTGGTGGTATCAAAATCCACAGTGTCACGTAACTAACCCAACATGCAGTCTTAGTGCTGTCTTTTGAAGCAGAAGAAGCTTATCTGTGTCACAAATCTCTTGGACTGTCTTAATCCAAAATTTAACATCCATGTTTGAACGTCCCCCTAATGTGACCGACAATAACGTCGAAAAAAGGCTCAGGGCCTATAAATGGACAGCGAGCTCCCCTGTTTGCCAAACAGTCAGCCTTTTTGTTGCTTACATGGCCCTTATGGCCGGGCACCCAACACAATTTCAAGTCATTCAGAGGCGTAAAATGCCTAACTTGGACTTCACCTCCAAAGAAGATAGTGTTCTAAGAGGGGCTTGGCTATCCAAAATTATAATAATAATAGCAAGCCCTTTACCCTCCTCCTCAGACACTCCTCATCGCGTATAAGGGTGTCGTAGAACCCCGTCTAAAAGTTCGTAGGCTTTTTGCCATTGGCAAGCCCCTTTGGAAACTCTTAAGCTCGATTCACCCATGCGATCCGAACAATATTTTTGTCCGGAGAATAATTTTTTTTACTGAGAGTATTCTGCATAACAATTCACCCATTTCGGAAAATTTGTCCGGGAAAACAAAGCAACCATATGGTTTACAGATGTAAACAATTATACAAAATGGCAGCACAACTAGCAAACCGCTTATTTTGAATTATTTTCTCAAGAAAACGGACGAAAAAACTGAAAGTATTTTTATTATTTTTAATTATATTTATGTTTTTTATTTAATTATTTTGCAAAAATACAATAATTTTAACTTTCATGTACAAATAAAAAAAAAGTGGCAACTCAGTTCATTTTGTTCTGAACAAAAATTTAAATTAAACCAATTCAAGAAAAAACATGCCGAACAAAATAATTTATATTTCTCTCAAAGGTGAGACGTCAAACTCAATATAACAAAAACATTGTCCGGACAAAAATATTGTTCGGAACGCATGGGTGAATCGGGCTTTGCATTCCTATACTCTTATATTCTTAATGGAACACTTTTATATTCTTATATTTAGATGCTCTTATATATTTATACCGTTAAACTATAACATTTTTCACTATTATATTCTTTTATATTTTGACATTTATACTCTTATACTCTAATTTAATAATCTTATACTCTTATACTGCTATTCTCCTCCATTTTTAAAATTTGTATATACAATATTTAAGGGTCTAATTAGACGTGACATAAACATAATGCCATAGCCGTAACGATTACCATGGGAACAGTTGGTTCGGTCACACCAGTGTTCGAAAATAAACATGAACCCCCGTATTTATAAACGATTATTAAATTTAACAAACGTTTATTAAGCCAAATTTTCATAAAAAATTTGTTTTGTAAACCTTTATTAAATTTAAAAATTTTTAATAAATACTGGCATAAATATCGTTCCTTAGTGTTCGGTTCGGTAGATTTGTGGAAAATAGTCAGGGGTGTTCCGAAAATCGAAAACGCAAGAATTTGGTGAAGAAGTGGTTTTTATAAAATTCTGTTTAATAGAGAAATATATTTCATAAAATTCTTTTATTACAGAAATCTTATCAAAAAACGACGTTTAAAATTCTTGCGTTTTTCGATTTCCAGAACACCCCTGAGTGTTTGTGTAGAAAATTATTAAAAAAATAACGTTACCCTGTTTGTCATCATTCGAACACAAAAATAATATTGTTTTTATCCAACTCAAGAAAAGATGAGAACATTTAATTCCGTTCGGTTTTTTTTAAAACCACAAACTTTATTGTCTTCGGCTCGTCTTATTTTGGCTGCTAAAAAAACCAAACATTTTGTACAAAAACAAAATACAAAAACGAAAAAATAATTTTACACAAACAAAACAAATACACACACAAGCTGTTCGTGCTGCGGTCGTTGCTAAAATTTTTTGTTTCTTCCTTTCTTTTTCAATATAAAAAAAGAAACATTATAGAACATTAAAATATAATGTTTGTCTACAGTATCACTACAACAATATATAATGTTCGGCTCTTTCTTGAAAATAGTAACGAACGGTATTAAGGGTTGTGTTCGTCTACACAAACACTAAAAACATAGATACCGTTCCTGGGTGTATGAGCCGAATAATGAAATGTTTATTTTCGTACACTGGTTCAAACAGCTATTTTGTATGGTTATGCCACGTCTAATTTGCGCTTAAATTTCAAGATGTATTGAACCGTTCATCTTTATCAAAGCAGCTGATTTTTACGTGTAGCACCTTTAAACTTGACTTGTGTGGCACAATTAGTTTTTTTTTATATTAAAGGCATTTCTTTACAACACGTTTAAATGTCTGTTACTCTTTTTTTTATTTAAGTTCAAACCTTGAAAAAAAAGCTTAAGAAAATAATACTTTAAGTAGGGTTCAGATTTATAGAAAACTTCTAAAAGAAAAGTACAGGTTATTAGTCTTTTGTAAAAGAACAAATCAAGCAAAAACAACCACAACAATGTTGAGAAAACCCCTAAAATCACATCAAACTTTTAAGTATCGTATAAAACAACAAATAAAGTGCAAGAAATCTTCTGATACGAGTTCTAGACATTATTTTTATGAATCACTTGTTGGTTTTCTTTTTGTTTTGTATTCTTAATGGAATTTAAAAGAACATCAAACAGCAACAAATTTGTTACATGTTTCAATTTGTTGTAAAACTTTTTTTCAATTTATTTGTGAGTATGATGTATTTATGAGGCTTTTTTTTGTAGATTTAACTTTGATTGATCCATAATCTGTTGTTTTTAAAAAGATTTTTCTTGTTTTTTTTCTCAAAGTTGTCTATTAGGATTTTCTTGTAATCAGAAAATAAATTTGTTAATCTTCTCTGGTTTTAAGACAAGCAGGAAATTGAAAAATTTTCCGTGTTTTTTTTTTGTTTGTTAAAAAGGGTTTATTTGATATTGAATGCATGAACATAAAATATTAATCGAAATTTAATGTTTTTTTTTTTTGAAAGATTACCTTTTAATAATCTATAAATATTTTCACGCTTTAGAGTATTATTGTAAGACATTTTATGGCTTTTTAATTAGGGAGTTTGGAGGAATAAAAATTTGAAAACACGTAATTGGTGCATAATGTAAAAATGTGGGATTTACAGCAGATGGCGTAACTTTTACACATGGTTTGCATCTTTTATTTATAACGCATCTGCCATTTATTCTCACTTAGCGATTGAAAAACACAGCAAAGTTGTTTCTTCTGCCTCGAAAATGTGGGAGTTAGTGTTCTAGTTTTTCAATTTCAAAAACGATAGGGTTAAGCTTATTGATTGCTCACAAAACTTTCTTTTCATTACTCCAATGTAAAATTGATTTTAACAAGTGAGAAATGGTTTGCACAGTTTAAATAAGGGGATTTTGACTCGGACAAATCAGTCAGAAAATAAGAAGATAATAAAATGTCCAGCTAAGAGAAGAACTCGCAAAATTATAAGGAGTCACGCAAGAATCAATTACAAAACGTTTTTATGCAACAATTAAATAAGGATCTAAACGAGGTTTAGCTGAGGAGCGTGGAAATAGAATTTCAAGTATCTGAAATGCTGCCTTAACCCCACAAACGGAAGTAATTTCTGCATCAAATCATTATGGGCAATTAAAAATGCATTTAGTTCAAAAACATGAAGTGTAAGAAATCTTATGTCAAGTTCGACCAACTAGACGGATCAATGCTAATGCCGAATATCCATGGTGGCAAGGTAAAATGCTCTGTGTTTGGTGGAACTATTAGGGAACTTGGGGGATGGACAGCTATAAGTAAAGGTTGGAAGTTCTTGACTTGCGACTCACTTGGTAGTGGCCAGGAATGATTTCTTTGTGAAACCGTTAAGCAGCTCACTACATCCGGCTTCCTCCAGCTATTCACCGGGCAATGGCTGTTGTACAACAGTTCAGAGCTATGTAGCTGTAGTGAGAAGGCGGCTATGTAACCTAAATGGTCAACTATTATGTTGACGTTTTAAGCAGGAGAAATCTCGGAAACTTAGCTCAACACGGAGAACCCTGAACGAAAGTAGGAGAATGAAGAAAAGCATTCCCTCTGAAAAACTCTATCCATAACCTGCCTGGCGATAGCTGGCAGCCTTAGCGCTAGGATCGGATGCGGAAGCCTCATCCACTACCTCATCTCAAAATAAAAGGATTACATAAATCGAAGAGACCCTATGCTCCTTATAGGAACGATGGGAATATTTATATATAAGGGTCCTATCTTTTATGTGTTGCTGAAATCGGGCAAGACGATCAGATGGGAGCTGCAAAATGTAAAGAATAATTATAATAATATTTCGTTCTTGGCACATTTTTTCATTGTTTAATAATTTTGTTTTGAACATTTAAATAAAATATTCGAATTTTTTCAAAGCTCGTTTGCAAACCACAAACATTAAAGTAGGACTTTACATTATTTGGTATAGCCGACGGTTGTATTTTCGCCGCCGTCGTTAAAAATTTGTCAATTTTGATAAATTTTGGTCGCCGTCAACGATATGTGTTACTGGCGTTCTCAGCGTCTGCAATAACACATCGGCTTCGAGTGCAATGTTATGACATTTATAACGTCACGACGTATTCTCCTTTGATAGTTTTCGACATGACTTACAGACACAGTTTTTTCTCACTTTTCAAGAAACGACGGAATATTTTGTTTCACATCTTTTCGATGCGAGAAGTTCTCACTAAAATTACAGAACATGGGAACTGGTTTGCTGAAATTTGTGCACAATTCTCTTGATTGTGGACACGATTATGTTGACCAAAAAATTACAAAGTGAATTTGTGGACACGATTATGTTGACCAAAAAATTACAAAGTGAATTTTGATGTGACTGCCCATTTTCGTAAAAGGCTTCAACAATATAAACACGCTGTTCAGCTGTGTACCTCTCCATGGTTGAATTTGTCAAACACGGAAACACTGAAACAAAGAAATATTAAACTACGTTGGGCAAAAAACTTGATGACGTTAAGGTGTGACTCACAATTAACATCGTGCATAATAAGGTTGGACCACCCTTTATCTTACATGTCGTTTAAGTGCAAATAGAACCCTGTTGTCTTAACCCCACGTCTCCATACGCTTTCGATTAGAACATGACATGACCATAACGCCGGCGGAGCAACGGTATTAATTTGTTCATGTTCTTGTATGTGGCGAATACGTGTTGATATTCATGTTCTGATTGACCACAATTTTTGTTGTTGTGCGTTTGGTTGTATACAGAAAATACATTGTATGGGCAACACCATGACGCACATGGATGCTAAGACGAAACATGAACATGAACGGTCTACACGAGTAGAATTCATGTGCGACATGCTGTTCTTACCAAGTTGATGGATGGTGGAGACGGGTAGTAAGGTCGCGAAATCCATATGTTGTAAGAATGATGGAAAAGTTCTTAGCAAACGCAGAGAAATATTTTTAATAAATTTATAACGTTCCGATAATTATAATTATTACTATTCCGATAATAAACGCTTAAAATTAAAACAAACTGCAGTTTTAAGGTATAAAAAGACAATTTTATTTTCATTAATTCTGAGTGTTTTTCTTTTTTAAAGCAAATTTGTAATAATTTTTTATAAAACGATTTTTTCAATTTGTTTTGTTTTAATGCATTTTTGAATGTCTGATTAAGTGTGTGTGCGTGTTTTTTAAAGAACTTGCTTTTTAACAAGTTCGTGTCTTAAGTTCTTTGTTTATACGAGAGGTCATTTCATGTCATTTTTTAGGTTTGTTTATGATTTTTTTCTTAAATTAATTGTTTTTTTTTTTACGTTTATAAAATGGTTTTTAAAACCATGTTAGTAAACCTTAGTAAAACGTTTAAGAACTTAAGCTAAGCCAAAAAAATTCCCACAAATGAAAGTGTTTTCAACAACAAAAAATTCTTATCAAAACCAGTTTAGTAAACTCAATACCTAAAAGAAAAGAAATTTTTAAAATTAATAAAAACCAAGTACTTGCTAAAATTTACTTTCAATTAAACAAAATTAAGCGAAAAGTAAAGAACTAAATGAAAACTATGATTTTAAATAAATTAATAATTTTACAAATTTTAAATATTTTAAATACAAAAGCCGTTATGAATAAAAATTCATTGAATTCGGGAAATTATAAAACTTTACAAACCGGCACGTTTTATCTAAATAGTGAACAACCTTTGTGGATTTTACAAGATCAAAAAGTGAAAAGTTCTTTAAAGGAAAAAGTAAATTCCGACCACATTAAACCCTTCTACTACAACCATCGAAGAAAAAATCAACAATCAGCAACCGAAAGCAGCTATAGAAATTTTAAAATCAAAGCCGAAAAACGTTTAACCCTCAATAACCAAGCCAAGGGCTTGCAACTGCCTCATAATTATATTCCTATAAAAAAGCTTAATAGACACCATTTGTTCACATCCTCGAGGAGATATCAAAATTCCAAGTTCATACAAAATCTACCCGTGTTCGACGCTATGCCGGGAGAAGAATCGTATACAGAAACTCGTCCAATTTTCATTTACACCGGTAATAAGGGTAAAATGTTATTTAACACGATGTTAAGGCAACGTAACTATCTCATGCAGGAACCAGTGCCAGGTCAAATTCTGTATCCTCCCCAAGCTTTACAATTCGAACCCAGACCTTTAGTGGAGAATTTACAAAAGAAAATCAATGTAACCATGATACCATTTTATGCCTATGAGGCCATAGATCCTAGATATAATAATAAACTGGCAACAACTACCCCATCCTCCTCTAACGTCATCAAACATTATAAAAAATCCAAACAATATAACGTTTTCTTTTCACCTCATGAAGTAGCACATCTTTCGCAATATCACTACAACATAGAACACACCACCAATTCCCCACCAACACTAGAAAAACCCTATAACAATCACCGTTTAAACAGCCAACCTTTTTCCTCCACTACCCCCATGCCTTATAAGAAATTCGAAGTGACTTACAATGATGGTGAGGATAAATTCCAAATAACTTATGAAGATGATACACCACATTTGGAACGTCCTGTACATGATCAGACCACCCAATTTACCACTACGCCAGCTCCTTTGGCTTATGAAAGTTATACAATTGATAACAATTATTATGCTTTTCCTCTCTATAGCATGTCAAAGCTAATGGAAAAGGATGATGGGGATCAAAGGCTGGAGGAAACCAGAAGAGGAAAGGATGAGGCAGTTACAGTGGAGCAACAGAGAATAGAAAAGTACATAGATGTAGCGTTGAAGGAGGAAAATGATAGTTTGGTGAATAAATCAAATGAAGATACGTGGTTTATATTGAATTCGAGGTGAGTAAATCAAAATTAAATTTGTTTTATTAATACACTTTTTTGTTCAACTTTATATAGAACACATCGACCCCTTACCGCAAAAAAGCTTAAGCGACAAAATCAAAATTTTTCTTATATCGAGCTCATGCCGCAATAAAGCTAAAGCGACAAAACCAAAATTTTACTAAAGCAGGTTTTTTTTATTTTATAAGCATTTCGTATGAAGGTTGTCGCTTAAGCTAAAAATTTTTTTGCTATAAAATCGTAATGGATCCTTATGTGACCATTACATTTTAGGAGATGAAGCAAGTGTTGCCAATAAATTCATTTTTTAAAATAAAACGAAAATTGAAAATGATGTCGCATAAGCTAATTTTGTTGTTCTCTTATATCGAGCCCATATCGCAAAAAAGCTTAAGCGACAAAACCAAAATTTTACTGGAGACCGTTTTTCTTTTATTTTATAAGCATTTCGTATGAAGGTTGTCGCTTAAACTAAAATTGTTTTTGCTATAAAACCGTAACGGTAGCTAATGTGGCCATTGCATTTAGGAGACGATGCAAGTGTTGCCAATAAATGCACTTATTTATTCAGTAAGGGCTCGAATTGTTCTCTTATATAAAGCCCATACTGCAAAAAAGCTTAAGCGACAAAAACACAATTTTACAGGAAAAGATTTTTTTTTATTTTATTTCATAAAAATTTTGTATTAAGGTTGTCGCTAAATCTAAAATTGTTTTCGCTTTAAAATCGTAACTGAGATGATGCAAGTGTTGCTAAAAAAATCATTTATTAAAAAAACCGAAAATTTAAAATTGTGTCGCTTAAGCTATTTTTGTTTCTTATACATTCGAATATACTTAAATACCCTTGAGATCTTACAACTTTCTAATGCCTTGTACACAAATATTTTTATATTCTTATAACTTTATACTTGTTTACTCTTATACGGCTAACATTTTTAAATATTTTATTTAGTATAATTATACACTTCTTCCTCTATACATCCTTCCTGATAGACTTTTTCTCCTTTAGCTTCTACTATTGTCCTCTTACACTCTGATAAGTTTGTTATATAGATAACCTTATACACCTTTGTTTTAATGTTAAGTTATGTTCAAGAATTCTTATACTCCCATGCTTGTTTAGTCACGGTTCATACAATGAAAGTTCTCTTTCAGGAAGTCTAAGTTTATTGCTGTACGGGAAAGAGAACATGCTATTTTTCTCTCCCTCTCAGAAATGCACTAAGAATTTTTGAAAGAAAACTTTCATAGAGTGAACGTAGAGTCTACGTCGTATACTTACAATTATATTTTTACCACTCTTATATTCTAATGCATTTACAGTCTTATACATACTTACATTATAAAATTGATGTTATAATAAGACGATAACATAATATTGTGGTATGAAAGTATAAGTATTAAAATGTAAAGTAAATTATACGTTATATATTCTTATACTCGTTTAACCTTATACTCTTATACGTTTATGCTCTAATTACTATAACCCTTTATCTTTATACTCCCATATTTTAATAATTTTTGTTTTTTAAAACTCTTATGACCATTTTCTCATTAGGCGATTATCTTTTTTCTCAACGAAAAACTGCACATTAAAAAAATTTGGTTTTCTCAATGTCTCATTTGCTTCGATTTTATCGGAAAGCTAATCGGCACTCATCTGCCAATTATTTATTTTCCTTTTCTTTGCCGTACAGATAAATTAAATCAGCTGACTTCCAACTTTTACATGTATTTTGAGTGGTGTTGCCAACTGAAAACAATGTTTTTTTGCCGGTAAATTGAGAAACCCAAAATCGTTTACGGACAGTTTATCGGTCCAATAAATTTATGTTGACATTAAGTAACAGACAGTTTGTCGATACATTGAGAAAATGGCCATTATAGTTTTAAATTATTTTTTACCCTTTTATAATTTTGTATATTATTCTTATTATCATATACTTTTACATTTTCTTATACTCGTTTAACCTTATATTCTTATACTTTTATGCTCTAATTACTATAAGCCTTAGTCTTAATGCTCCAATACTTTTATAATTTTTTTTTTAAAACTCTTATGCCTGTATTCACAAAAAAATTTAAAATTTAATAAAGGTTTAAAGAAAAAATTTAGTATGAAATTTGTCCTTAATAAACGTTTGTTTAATTTAATATTCGTTTATGAATACGGGGTTATACTTTAAAATTATTTTAATCCTTGGTTAATTCTAGTATTTTACGCTTATTATCATATACTCTAACATTCTTTTAAAATTTTAAACTAATTCCCTTTTAATCTGAAACTCTTATACTCCTTTATATTCTTATACTTGTATACTTTTACACGTATAAGCTGTCACATTCCTATACTTCATCATGAATAAAATAAACGCATTGAGCAGGTCCTTTATTTGGATGATGTCGATAAGCTGTTTGTGTGACGTTGTAAAATACCATTGTATTTTGTTTAAAATGAAAAATCTCATTAACTTTTCATTTAGCATTTGGTCTTTTGTGAAGTCATGCGCAGTAAAAACTACTTTTAAAAGAAGAATGCACCATCTGTGTCTATTGCTTTCATGGGATGCCCTAATCATTGAGTTCTTAAACTCTTATATATCTTATAAATACTTTTTTTTAAATATTCACATTAACTTTTTTTGTACTTTCAGATACAAAGGACCATTAAAAGCCAATACCAAGAACTTACACTCCTCTAAATACATACAAAGTTCACTGGTCAAAGTACCAGATGATATGGATCTACTGAAAACAAAACCCATGACGACTAAGAGAACAAAATTCTCACCACAGCAGCAAATCCATTCTCTATATGGCGAAAATATCAATAGAATTTTATAATAACGACGACCTTATACACCCATGAACTGGCAAAACATCTTGAAGTACAAAAACAAAATTTTTAATAATTTATTGCTAAAAATTTTACTTTAAAATAATACATAATTTAATTTCGGACAATTCGGTTGTGTTTCTTTGAAGAGGAGGTGAAGAAAAATGTGTTAAATTTTGGTTAAAATGTTGAGGTTTGAGTTATTAATGTTTTGTTGTTAATTTATTTTTCTTTTTATAATAAAATTAACTGTCTTGCTTTAATCTTTTGAAGTTTGTATTTCCATTTTGAAAATAAAAAAAAAAAAATACTTGGCTGTTTTAGGAGATTTATGGTATTTGGAATATGAAATGAAAACTTAGTTTTATTAATGTTAAACCTACTTTTTTTTAGAATAGGTTAATTAATATCTCAGTATGTTTTTGGTAACACTTTAAAAAATTGCTTTTTAAGCGTTAGAAATTAAAAACCTGTTACTTTTTAACAAATTAGTAAAATAAATTTTATTGTTTTAAGTCTTTTAAAATGTCCGTGTTTTAATAATTTTCTTTAATTACTTAGTATTCATATGCTAACTAACGATAAATTTTTAACTAAGTCTGTGTTCGTACGGCTCATGTCTTATTGACAAGATTGCTAATTTATAGGCGAGAGGGACGAGGGGAAAATAAACGAGTACACAGATGCATGTACTGTCTTTACGTTTTGCTTTCTTATTCGTTGTTTAATTTTGTTTTCAATATCAAATAAAACAAAATAAAAAACATGTCGTCAACATGGCATGATTCATTTGAACGCCAATCTTGTCAATAAGACATGAGCCGTATGAACTCAGACTAAGAGTAAAATATGCTCAAGAAAGGGCGAAGAAAAGTGTGATTTTTTGTTTAACAAAATATAAAATTGTCAAAGAATATACAAACATATACTATGTAAGACATATTGCACTTGTACAACAAAATTTCAGAATTCAATACATATTTTTATTTTTTATCATTTTGGAAAAAATCGACACATAATTTTCATATCTAATCGCTGCAAAAATATCGTGCTATTTTGTCTTCTTTTTGGTAATGAAACGGTTTAAAATTCTTTTCATATCGTCAGCTCATTCTTGGTTTGACCTACCGACCGTTTTTAAAAAATTTTGAATACCCCCCCTCTGAAATCAAAACTGGTTTCACGAAATTTGTTATGGTTTCTGAGATATCAATTGTATAATAACTGCTTGGCGAATGCAGAAAATTCATCATACAAAAACATACAAAATTAATTTCACTCTTGCTTTGCTTTATTGCCGTACGAAAATAAAAAATAGTTAAAGCAAAAGCAAAATAAAATGTCAACAACTCAATACCAGTAAGTATACGTATGCAGCATAAAAAACTACTTTTTAAAAATAAATTTGGAAAAGTGGCTTATGCGGCAAAAAACGATATTTTTCACTTTCAATAAAATGCTATTAACTTCTTACTGCAGTGAATTTGTTCATAAACGTTCGCAAAAATTTACATTTTTCTTTAAAACATATCGCACCTTATCAACAAGAGGGTATCAACTCAAAATTTTTATTTTTTCACTTTTTGGTAAAAATCGACACGTAATATTCATATCTACCCGCTGTTTAAATACCGTGCTATTTTGTCTACTTTTTGGTAATGAAAAGTTTGGTTTAAAAATTCTTTTTCATATGCCTGTAATGTAAAATTAAAAATTGTTTTGCTTCTACTGAGAATTTTTAAATTTTGAGTTAATACCCTCTTGTTGATAAGGTGCGATATGATGGAAGCAGTGACGAAAACAAAAAAAAATCTATCGGGTAGATTTTCATAAAATTTCGCGTACAGCTTTATTGGCGTTTTTCTCAATTGCTACTTTTTGGCATATGCGCTTAATCAATGGTGAGCTGACGATATGCCTTTAATGTAAAATTAAAACACGTTTTGTTTTTACCATACATTTTTTAAATTTCGAGTTGATACAGTATTGTTGAGCCTTTGTTTTATTCTTTTTATGCTTTTATATTTTCATGCGTTTATACTTTTGTGATTTTATACTTTTATGCTTTCATACTTTTATACTTTATACTCTTATACTTTTATATTTTTATACTTTTATACTTTTATACTTTTATACTTTTATACTTTTATACTTTTGTACTTTTATACTTTTATACTTTTATACTTTTATACTTTTATACTTTTATACTTTTATACTTTTATACTTTTATACTTTTATACTTTTATACTTTTATACTTTTATACTTTTATACTTTTATACTTTTATACTTTTATACTTTTATACTTTTATACTTTTGTACTTTTATACTTCTTATTTTATACTTTTATACTTATATACTTTATAATTTTATACTTTTATGTTTTTATACTTTTATACTTTAACACTTTTTTGCTTTTATACTTTAATACTTTCATGGTTTTATACTTTAATACTTTTATACATTTATACTTTGTTTTTTTGGCTTAATTTCTTCGACCTTCTTAATATTATTTCCTTTCAATAATTTCTCAAGCTCAAGGTCCGTTTTATATAAAAAATATTTATTTAAAATTTATTCAATATTTCGCTATCTCAATGGATAGCTTCTTCAGGGATTTTTTGGTTTTTTATATTTCAAACAATTTTTAATAAACAAATTAATAATAACAATACTTTTATACTTTTATACTTTCATACTTTTATGGTTTAATAGTTTTATACTTTTATACTATAATACTTTTATGGTTTTATACTTGTATACTTTTATACTTTAATACTTTTGTGCTTTTATACTTTTAACTTTTATACTATTATACTTTTATACTTTTATACTTTTATACTTTTATACTTTTATACTTTTAAACTTTTATACTTTTATAATTTTATACTTTTATACTTTTATACTTTTATACTTTTATACTTTTATACTTTTATACTTTTATACTTTTATACTTTTATACTTTTATACTTTTATACTTTTATACTTTTATACTTTTATACTTTTATACTTTTATACTTTTATACTTTTATACTTTTATACTTTTATACTTTTATACTTTTATACTTTTATACTTTTATACTTTTATACTTTTATACTTTTATACTTTTATACTTTTATACTTTTATACTTTTATACTTTTATACTTTTATACTTTTATACTCTTATTCTTGTATACTTTTATGCTTTTATACTTTTATTCTTTTAAACTTTTATACTTATATACTTTTATACTTTTATACTTTCATACTTATATACTTTTATAATTTTATACTTTTATACTTTAATACTTTTATGCTTTTATACTTTTATACTTCTATTCCATTATACTTTAATACTTTTATACTTTTATAATTATATACTTTTATAATTTTATACTTTTATGTTTTTATACTTTAATACTTTTATGCTTTTATACTTTTATACTTTTATAATTATATACTTTTATAATTTTATACTTTTATGTTTTTATACTCTTATACATTTATGCTTTTATACTTTTATACTTCTATACCTTAATACTTTAATATTTTTATACTCTGCAACTTTTATGCTTTTACATATTTTCTTTTTCTTTCATACTTTTATAATTTTATTCTATTATAATTTTACACATTTCTATTTTATATGTTTTTTCGTTTACACTTGTATACATTAAAACTTTTATACTTGACACTTTTGTCTTTTTTTTGTATTCTTAACTTTTCAACTTGAATGCTTTTATACTTTAATACTTTTATCCTTTTTTATACTTTAAAACCGTTATACTTCCATTCTTTTCTTTTATATTTTAAACAATTTTACTTTTCCCAATTATGTTTGTTTTTACTCTTTTCTAAACAATTTTACTGTTATTTCTAGTTTTTCTTTGGTTTTAAACACCATTGTTCTGATTCCCCTTTAAAATTTTGTTTTATTTCTTAATATTTACTTTGTTTGAGTCACTTGAATTGTTTTCAACATTTTCCTATTGGACTTTAACGTATTTCCATGGATCATTGATTTGTGGCATGTGTTTGTTTTATAACTTTTATTGGTTCTTGCTGTTTTTTTTTCTATTTGATCTTCTTGTAATACATACATACATACATATATACATTGATTCTTATTTCAAAGTGCGTGTGGGTTCTTTTGTTTTCTGACAAACATTTTCTTTGCTGTGGCAGTTTAACGGTGAATTAATTTTAGGATTTTTGTTTTTAAAAAAGGGCTCTTTCAACTTGCGTGTGTATAAAAGGGGCATATTCTTACGAAACAATTTTAGAATTATCAAAACTGTGCAACAGACAAGAACAAATATTTGGAGCTTAAAAAAAAGAATTTTAAAAATTTAAAAAGAACAAAGATAAAAAAATGTTAACAAAAGTGTTTAAATCAATTGTGGTACGTGAAACAGAGTGGAAATTTCCAACAAGAAAAAAAAAATAAATAAATTTAAATAATAAATATAAAAAAAATGTGCTAAAATACTTAAGCGACAAAACCTACAAAAAATAAAAAAAATATTAAAAAAGAAGTGTAAATCCTATAGAAACACTTCCTCGTTTAAATTTCAAATATTAATTTACACTGTATTTATTGTCCTTCTAGTTTCTTTTCCCATTTTTCCTGCCTTCTCAAGCGTTTTGGTGGCGCTCTAGTTCCACGTAAGTATATCCTTCTCGCAGACGCTTTTTATAAGTCAACGAAGTTTAAGTTCTATTTCTCTTTCTAGTGAGACACCACCACCAGCACCACCCATTATTAAGCAAATACCTTTAACATATTTTCGGACTTACACCTACCAACAGCCTTTGCCTAACCATCAAATGCAATTACCTTTATTAAGTTCAACCGATTTTATAACGAATTATAACGCCTTGAGTAATACACCTTATTTCAATCCCATGCTGCCGCCGGTAGTTCCACCCATGCGCTTACCATCAACAAATGAAATACACATGGAGGCTAGTAGACCAGTCAAAAGTTATTCTAATGTTAACTTGGTAAGATCGTTTGGGCCTTCACCAGCAACTACTACAACCACTACGGAACCTACTACTACCTCTACCACAAAAACGACTACAACAACTACTACAACGGAACCAACAACTTCCACAACAACTACTACTGAACCTTCCACCACAGCGGCAGTCGAATCTTCTAGTGCTGCAGTACCTCTTAAACAAACAGATTCTTTGGTGAATGTAGATAGCACCTTTCCAGCCTTTAATCGTAAAGTTTTTACCAATCATTTTAATATCAACTACAATCGCCCAACTTATCCTTATCCCGAATATTCGGTATACAAACCCAACTCCCCCAATGAAGAAATACAGTCAACTGCTAATGTAGAACTTGTACCGTGCATGTGTCCTGTGAACATACAAAATGGTGGTTTTTCTTCTGGTTATCAATCTGGCCTACCCATAGCTGGCAATCCTTCAAATTCTATATTCTTGGCTCAAGGTCGAACAAATGGAGATGCAGAGGCCTCTTTAGACTTGCCACTGGCCAATATGGATCTGGATGCTGGAGCAGAGGATTCAAATTTCGTAGAGAATTTAAAAATGGTTAAGTTGGAGGAAAATGAGAATACGTCTTAACCGTCTAAAAGTACTTAGAGTTAAGTTACGTTTTTAGGAAATTGTATTCATAAGTATTATTTATAAGTTTAGACTGATTGTAAATTGATGGTGAATAAATTCAAATGGATGAACGTAAAAAAAGAAAAAAAACGAAAATAATTATTAAAAATTAAAAATAAAATTGTTTTTTTTTTTTGAAATTGGTAAATAATACTTTCAAAGAGAAAATTAAAATAAGCGAAGATTAAAGGCCCAACCATAATGTGCTAAAGTTGGCTTAGGCAAATGTGCGAATACATGTAAATTATATGAGGCAAACCATATCGAGCTTTAGGAAACTTTTTGCTTAGTTTAATGAAACTATCATTTGCTTAAGCAAGGTGCGAATCTAATTGCACATTCCGTACGGAATCAAATGTTTTTTTTATTTTGTTTTTGTTATCAAAAAGTAATTTCAATTTTTGGGAATACAAAATTTTATTTTTCAAAAGATTTTGTTATTCGTGCTTAATTCCCAGTTTTTATTCTTGATAAAAACACTTGTACTTTGTTTTCTTAAGTACATGTGAGAGTTTTTGTTAATTTTTGACAGTAGGTAAAGCAAGGCTATGCATATTATGGTTGAGCCTTAAGACTTCAGAGAGAGAGAGAGAGAGAGAGAGCTATGTCGAGTTATTAGAGCTCTATTTTTTTTTGTATGTAGTTTGACATTAAGATGTGTATACATACATGAAATTATAAGCCGACTCTCACCAGTTCGGAAAGACTTGGTTCTTGTACAAAATTTCATTAAACTATTTACAAAATAGCAACCTGTGCTTTGCGCACAAAGTTTACATGCACAGCCAGTCAGACGTACGTACGGACGGACATCGTTAGACCGCTTTTGAAAGTGATTCTAAGTCGATCAGTGCACTTTAAGGCTCTAGGACCACTATTTTTTCCACTATTTTGGTGTGGGTATAAAAGGACTGTTAATTTGAAAAATTATGTTTCCGATAAAGAAATAGGTTTTTACAAAAAATGCTAATAAAAAATAAAGTAAATTTTTTTTTGTCTTTTTTTTTAAATTTTTTAAAAGTACCAATTTTTCTCATTAAATTCGATTCATTGTCTGAGAAATTAAAAACTAAATAACGTTAGTAATCATATTGTTATACCCTTCACCGAAGGTAAAAGGGTATATATAACTTTGTCATTCCGTGTAAAGTATATGGGCGATTTCATGCTACTTGGGACAAATTTTGCTAACACCAATAGGTAATAAGTTACATGGATGAGAAAGAACACTGCATATGCTAAAAATTGAAAAACCCTCGTCTAGAGTTAGAAATTATATTTTTTTATACATAAGCCACTTTCATCCCAAAAAGCGACCAAAACTACCTTAAAGGAAAAAGACATAAGCTTTCTTTTGAACAAAAAAAAAAAAAAAAAAACATTCCCGCTAAAAAAAAAAAAAATAAAAAAAAGTTTTAAATTTAAAAAAAAAAAATAAAAAAAAATTTTTTAAAAAAACAAAAAAAAAATTTTTTCAAAAGATGGATCAAATAGCTATCGAAGCTACTTGGGACAAATTTTGCTAACACCAATAGGTAATAAGTTACATAGATAAGAAAGAACACCTGTATGGCCAAAATGTCAAATTTTGACCCCCACTAACTCAGAAACTTTTAGACCGATCTTGTGGAAAATTTGTGTCTAAGCCACTATTCAATAGGACTAACCTTGGTACAAATTTCATCCAAATCGGAAGACATCGATTTCAAAATTGGGTCACTTGACATGAAATCCCCCATATATATTCTGGATCCTTATGAGAAGGGAAGTTCAAATCCGGCTGTCCGTCTGTCTGTTGATATGGGTTTTCCGAAGCCCCAACATATGATGGGGGGGGGTTAAGATACAAATAATTTATGACCAAAATATAAAATATTGAAAAATGTGTTTATTCGGGAGTCCAAGTTTTAACGCCAAGGTAAATGGGTAATTCCATGTCAAAACGACCAAGAGTGGGATACGACCACTTTCGATTTTAATGACAAGGTTCCTCTTATCCTATAAGCAACATACATATATGAACGTATATGAAATTTAAAATTTTTTTTTTCATAAGTTATGTCATATTCAAAATGTCATAATTTCGTTGAATTAGCCGAATGTGTTGAGCTTATTTCTTCAATATCTCGAAAGCTACTCGACATACGAAGATGATTTTAATGTCATTTTAAAGAGAATACTTACAAACCATATACTAACTTTTACTGACTTTTTATTATATAATACCTCAAACTGTTCTTTAAAAGTCCTGAAACTTTGAAGGAGGTTTTTTTTTAAGATATGATTTTTTTTCTTTCGCAACCTTTAAAAAAATAATCTTAAAATAGAATTTTAATATTGTAATTTTGAGCAATAAGTACACTGTGCTAGTTGCAAAAGACAGACCAGCCGCGAACCTGGCATTTTACCCTAATTGGGGCACGCTGAATCCAGTGGTGCTAACCATTAGGTAAGCACTTGTTTTCAAGATATACCGTTATTTCGAAAATGTAGGAGGTTGCACAGCATATGTTCGCGTAACTCAAAAACGGTTTAGTTTATTGAAATTAATAAAAAACCGAAATTCCGCAATAAATAATAAAGTGGGGTTGGTCATACATTTGACCCATCTAGGAGCATCCTACGTGCTGCAGGGGCCAAATTAAAGAATTTTATTTAACCGCCATATTTGTATGGTACAGTTCGTAGGATGCCCCTAGATGGGGTTTTCGTTCACATATGTTCCTTATAAGATAAAAGGAACCTTCGCACCAAATTTCATTGAAATCGGAAGGGGTCATGTCCCACGTCTTTTTAAAGACGTCGGTATATAAATCTGTCAAATCGGATAAAAAATGGCTGAGTTTTAACCAAAATACTGAAATCCCAAAAATTACTCTTTGTCTTTTAATACATTTAATAGCACGCAAACATGTGCAAATAATTAAATGCAATTAAGCGATTAATACTGCACATATAAATATACATATATTTAGATATACGTATATATAAACTTCTGTTCTTTCCCAACCATGGTGAAGGGTATATAAAATTCGGCCAAGCCGAATATAGCACTCTTACTTATTTTTTTTTTTGTCAATTTGTAATGGTAATAACCAGGGCAAGTATTTTATGACATATGCCACTTTTTGCCATTTCTTCAATTATTTTGTTAAAAAGCCATTTCTGGTCCAGCTTACCAAAAAATACCTTTTTTGCAACCTAGAAGAAAGTTTTAAATATGAGGCCGAATTTGTTCAAAATTCTAAATGAATGTTGCAAAAGTCGTACGCAAAAAGTGACATGGAATACATAAAAGAGCAATGCATCTGCTCAATTCTCTTGAAATGACAAACAAAAAGGCTTTCTA
Source organism: Pollenia angustigena (assembly GCA_930367215.1). Taxonomy (NCBI): domain Eukaryota; kingdom Metazoa; phylum Arthropoda; class Insecta; order Diptera; family Polleniidae; genus Pollenia; species Pollenia angustigena. The sequence goes on from OV884059.1 coordinate 27,220,029, forward strand.
TAAATGAAATCTAAAGCTTAGATCCCAATAGCGGCGCAATGTAGCAATTTTTGTCGCATTTCGTGTGCCGATAGTGTGAACGGTCAACATTTTTTAAAATGCAACAATCTGTGCCTAAATTGTGCTGACTGTGGGCAATCGAATTAGCCTTGTAGCGCCGATAATGTGAACACTCTTTTGTATTATGAGGAGCCAGCAAATTGTTAAATATGCACCGATTTTTATCGGCCACTTGTGCGCCGATCATAGTTGACAATCAGCACCGTTACAAGTAGGGTAGCCAGATTTTAAATTCGGAAAAACAGTACATTGAATACAAAAAAACAGTACAATCAAGAAAAAAACAGTACATTTTTTGACGAAAACTTTACCATTTGTTTTAATTAGTAACCCCCAATTTCACCAAGTTCAGCTATAATTAACTATCAGTTCAAGCTGTCAAAACATATTGTAAGCTGGAAGTTAAAGTAATAGTTAGTTTTAACTGAACTTGGTGAAATTGGGGTAAATATTTTAAATTTTTGATTGAATATGCAACAACAATTATATAAAGAAATACACTTAAAATGTGTATCTTCAACGGAAGTATTTCCATTTTATGGCATTTCATAAATATATGAAATGACTCCATTTGCGGGTAAAAAGCAAACACCACAAACGAAGCATTTGGCCAGGAAAACCATAACATTGCTGTAAGCCATATAAGAAAGGAGAAAAGCCTTACTTAGCTCAAAACAATTAACTCATTGATTGTGTAAGTACGATTTTTTTTAAACATATTCGTATTTAAAGCAATTTTCACTACACACATAGTTGCACAAATCATTTAGAATTTGAGAAACTGTTTGTTTCCTAAATGAATTTTCCAATTTAAAAAAATTTTTAAATTATTTACGTTTCATTTTACCAAGTTCAGCTATAATTAACTATTACTAAAACAATAGGTTTTTTGACTTTTATAACCCCGGGTCTCCACGTAGCAATATTTATTGCGGCAAACGTCATATTTGATTGCTCCATTAAATTTGCGACGTATAGACCGCAAATTGCCATGAGTGGCAATCCATTTCGCAATGATTGCTCTTCTTATTGCTTGAGCAATTATTGCTTAGCAATCTGCTGTCAAATCAGTTGTAATTTATCTGACATTTCATTTCTCTGTACGGTTGTTTATTTATTAGTGTGTTTATTTTTATAAAAAAGCAATCAAGAAAAAGCCGCCAAGTGAAAAAATACTTCAACAAAATACAGAAAAAGTTTTTATGTCAAAATGTATTAACAAAGTGACCTCAGTACTACAACAATGAAACAATAGAAAAAACAACAGGCATTTTGTTGCTAGAATTGAGACGGCAAATGTCAAAATGCCTTATTAAAAAAAGTAAATAAACAATAAAAATGACACCAAACGTCACACACAAAGAAAATCACTGCAAACAGCTGCGCTTGTGAGGTCACTTTATTAGTACATTCTGTTTTTATGTATTATATTTTTTAAATAAACGTCAATATCAACAAAAGCAAACGCAAATAAACAAAAAAGTAATACAAAACACAGCTACGACAATTACAATTAATTATTTTTTAATCCAAATTTTTAATTAGGCTTAAGTTCATTAAATTTAATTTTCATTAAATTATTTTTATGAAGAAAGGAATTTTACAACATGAAAATTAATTAAAATTTATTGATAATTTTTTATTCTTGACTCAATCTGGGCTCGAACCCAGGTGTTTACGGACAGGTTACCCTGACATGTTTCGATTGCAACCACTCAATCTCCTCAGAGGGCTTGCCGTTTAACACTCGCAGCCATCGACGACTGCTGACGTCATTAGTCAAACATCAATCCTTAAACCAAATTGTATTCAACCTTTGGTAGATCGAAATTTGCTTTGAATGATTATCTATTTTAATTCATTTTAACATGTTATTCCTTTACTTCAGTTTTTTCGTACTTTTGTCAAGAATTCTTCTTGAAGTTCAAAGTACATATTTTTTGTTTTTTCATTTTTTGTCTTTCTTATTCTTGTTGACCTTTTCAGCACAACTTGAAGGACAAATGCAAACATAGAGCTCGTGCCTTAGCTTTAACAATTATTAGGATTGTGGTTATTTTATTGAACTATTTATGGTTTTTAATCCAAATTTTTAATTAGGCTTAAGTTCATTAAATTTAATTTTCATTAAATTATTTTTATGAAGAAAGGAATTTTACAACATGAAAATTAATTAAAATTTATTGATAATTTTTTATTCTTGACTCAATCTGGGCTCGAACCCAGGTGTTTACGGACAGGTTACCCTGACATGTTTCGATTGCAACCACTCAATCTCCTCAGAGGGCTTGCCGTTTAACACTCGCAGCCATCGACGACTGCTGACGTCATTAGTCAAACATCAATCCTTAAACCAAATTGTATTCAACCTTTGGTAGATCGAAATTTGCTTTGAATGATTATCTATTTTAATTCATTTTAACATGTTATTCCTTTACTTCAGTTTTTTCGTACTTTTGTCAAGAATTCTTCTTGAAGTTCAAAGTACATATTTTTTGTTTTTTCATTTTTTGTCTTTCTTAACCACAATCCTAATAATTGTTAAAGCTAAGGCACGAGCTCTATGTTTGCATTTGTCCTTCAAGTTGTGCTGAAAAGGTCAACAAGAATAAGAAAGACAAAAAATGAAAAAACAAAAAATATGTACTTTGAACTTCAAGAAGAATTCTTGACAAAAGTACGAAAAAACTGAAGTAAAGGAATAACATGTTAAAATGAATAAAAATAGATAATCATTCAAAGCAAATTTCGATCTACCAAAGGTTGAATACAATTTGGTTTAAGGATTGATGTTTGACTAATGACGTCAGCAGTCGTCGATGGCTGCGAGTGTTAAACGGCAAGCCCTCTGAGGAGATTGAGTGGTTGCAATCGAAACATGTCGGGGTAACCTGTCCGTAAACACCTGGGTTCGAGCCCAGATTGAGTCAAGAATAAAAAATTATCAATAAATTTTAATTAATTTTCATGTTGTAAAATTCCTTTCTTCATAAAAATAATTTAATGAAAATTAAATTTAATGAACTTAAGCCTAATTAAAAATTTGGATTAAAAACCATAAATAGTTCAATAAAATAACCACAATCCTAATAATTAATTATTTTATTAATATAATTTATTATTTAAAAAAAAAAAATTTAACAACCACTTCAAAACACAACATAAAACAAAAAAAAAAAAAAAAAATTTGTTTGGTTTATTTTTATTTCACAAAATCTGAACAAATTTAAAATCAAGTGCAATTGAAAACGATGAATATTTTCAATAAATTTTTTTTAAAAATTAACTTATCTTTTTCTTATTTCAGGTATTAGGTATTTTTATAAATTTTGAACACGGAGAATTTTCCAAATTTGTTTGTTTTCAATTTCACGTGATTCTAAAAATTAACGATATATGTGTTGGAATAAGTATTTTTTTAGTACTTAAAAAAAAAATTAGTTTTTTTTTTCTTTCTCAGGTGTGGAAAGGGAAAGACTATTGGAAGAGGTAGCTATAAAATCATAACAACATGAAAATATACCACTGCTACGAGCCACCCACTATAATTGAGATTTCTACTGTGTATTTATAAGCAAACAATGACCACAGCGTAAAAACTTATTATTTTAGAACTTTTTTTTAACACAAGATAATTTTTGTAAGCCAGTACTGTTAAATATAGACTGAGCAAAAAAAAAAAAAAACAGTACAAAAAACTGTACAAAGTGTAAAAAACAGTACATTTGCGTACTGTTTTAGGAGTTGTGCATAAATCAGTACAATTGCAAAAAATCAGTACATATACTGCCTAAAACAAGTCGTATGGCAACCCTAGTTACAAGGGTTGGCAAAACGAAATTTTGAAATTGCACCAACTGACTACTAAAATTTTACTTTTTTGAGCTTAAGTGTAGCAAAAATACATTTGTTTTATTTACAAGTCATATATAATAAAACATTAAATGGAACATTTGTACTGTTGAGCAAAAGAAAACATGTTGCTTTTACCAAAACATTGCAGTTGTACCGATATTGCCAGCCCTGGTTTATAAACGTCTGTCTATAAAGCAACAATTATAAAAAAGAGCACAATGTGCAGTAAGTTTTAATAAAATTTAATGAATTTTTTATTGTTATACGTATGTAAATATGTACTATAATATTTAAAATTTAATTTAAAATCTATTCCGAAAGTGAAACTCTGTCTGCCAACGAGCAAATAAACAAAAACATATGATTTTATTTGCCCAAATAGCACGATAGTATGACCGCATTGTACCGATTATTGTCCCTTTATGGCTTGGAACTTCATATTTTAATAAAAGTGTGGCGTATGAACATCAATTGCGTTCAAATTCGCTCTAGTTACATTTTGCGATGTTGAAAGAGTGTTTTCCATTTACTGAACTGTTTTATGCGATAATAGGAGATAATTTATTTTTGACAATACAATTAAAATATAATAAAATAAATGTTTCTTAAATAACATGTTAATTTTTGCCAGTTTTGCATTTTGTTTTTGTACTTTTTTGTGCCATTTGTTGCCAGCCATTTTTAACAATTTTTCATGCCATTTTAAACTTGCCCTGGTAATAACATTTTTTATGCTATTTAACATTAGTTATGTTTATAAGCATTTAGTGCTGCTTTATTTTAACATTGTAAATGTGTTTACATTATAACGCTTCAAAGCGTTTATTTGGGGTTTTAGCAGAGACCTGAACCCCCGGTAAAAGAAAGTTATGGGTTTTTTTTAGTACATACTTATAAATTAACTGACTATTTGGTAGTTTTTTTTTTGGGAAAACCAGACAGTGCTGCCATATTTTTTTTTTTTAGAAAAAAACTGCTCCTTCAAAAAATTAAAAATCCATATTTGTGTGTTTTTTTTTAATATATTTTTATTGAAGAAAAAAAAAAAACAATATTTTTTATATCATCTAAAATATAAAAAATATTTCCGAAGTAAAACTATTTTAGTTTTCTAATTAGAATGTTAAACTGTTTAGTTTTTTGAATAAATTAGAAAAAACGAAATTCCTCAAAAATTTACCTTTAAGCAAAGTTTAACTTTTTTCTAATTTTTGGCAAATATAAAATAATTTTGTAACAAAATTTCGAGATTTTTGTTTTTTTTTTCAAAACGGCATCAAAAATTGGAAATTTCAGCTATGCTTCTAATTTTTCCTACACGTATCAAAAAAACAAAGTCTTAAACAAAACAGGCAACAAATGATTAAAATCTGTTTATAACTTTTATTTATATTTTACTAGCTGACCCGGCAAACGTTGTTTTGGCTAGAAAAGTATTGTTTTTGTGTATATGTATTTAAAATACAGATACAGAATCAGGTACAGTTAATATTCGGTGCAGATAATTTATCTTTATTTACAAAAAAAAAAAAAAGAATATGAAAATGTTAAGAGAATAGAGAAGTTAAGAGAATATCATTGAAGCACTTTGTAACAAACAATATTTTTCGTTTTGTTCTCAGGTGCGCAAATGAACAAAGAGGATGGCTTTCCGACAGTCGTTCTCCAAATTTAGGCCACAAATACTCAATGATTGCCCTTGGGATTTGCTGATTATCATGGCAAATGCGAGACGAATTGGAAATTGGATTCGTTTAAACTCGAATCTCATATCGGTTAGGATCATTGGAATTCTCGGAATGAGAACTTCCTCTCCTTTAAACTTTCCTTTTAGCACTCCATACAAAATGTATGAGAAAATGAATTTTCTTTATAATTTCTTTTTTCTGGAATATTTAAGACATCTTTTTGCTAACAGATCAAAGCATGATCAATTGCATAGCTTATAGAGTTGGGCAAAATCGTTCCTTTTGTGGAATCGTTCCGACCGATGCGAAAGATCAAAGGAACTAGGTCGTTCCTTTCGTTCATCATTCCGGTTTTTACTTTGAACAATAAATGAACGAGGAACGAAAAAACTTCTCTTTCGTTCGTTAAAACGTCAACAATCTTATATTTGTTATTGTTTGTTTTTATGTTGTGGCGTAACAACTACCTACATAAGAATTATGTATTTTTTAAAATGTTTGTAAAAAATAATTACAAATAATAATGAGTGGTTTATTGCTAAAATATATTGCTTTGGAGCACATTAGTAATTGATTTATTTAGACATTTTTTATATGTCACGACAAAAATACACAAAAGTCGACAACATTGATCAATACACAAAAAAAACCCCAACAAAAATACATGTGATCATCCAACAGATTGCAATTGCGGAACGAGGAACGACAAAAAATGAACTATTGAAAAAGTCCGCACCGTTCCTTTTAGGGAATCGTTCAATGGAACTAGGTCGTTCCGGAACGACACAACTCTAAAAGCTTACGATTTGATTCATTTTCAATGGCACTTCTTGTCGGAAATTGTTCATACCAACATAGAAACCTTTGCCGGCTCATGCGCAACAACTTTACTAAAGACCATAGCATGATCAAATGATATAATTTATTTTGAGTGATTTTAAATGGTGCCGCCTATCGGAAATTGGTAATACCAACCTAGAAACCTTTGTATAATAATGCTCAACAGCTGTGCTAAAGATCATAGCATGCTCAAATGCACCGTTTATGATTTAACTCATTTAGAGTAATTTTCAGTGACGCCACCTGTCTGAAATTGGTCATATCAACTTATAAACCTTCGCCGGCTCATGCTCAACAACTTTGCTAAAGATCATAGCATCGTCAAATGCAGTGTTTACTATTTAATTCATACTGAATAATTTTCAATGGCGCCACCTATTTTCTATTCTATTCTTCATACTTGGTCAGAGACCATTCCGAATTGGTACGAATCATCGAAATCGGTCCAGCCGTTCTTTAGTTATAAACGTAGTAACTAACGCCACTTTCTTTTATATATATATAAATAAAAAGATTTACAAAAATTCAAAATGTCGATTGGATTTACGAATTTCATAAAACACCATATTTGTATGGCACCCTAAGGGGTGGAGAAAAAGGGCAAGTACGTTTTGAGAAAATGTTGAGGACAAAAAACTACTTGAGTTCGGTCATACATTTTATCCCCCTAGGGGGAACTCCTAGGCAGTAATGTGTCTTTTTCTTAAATATATTGCTAGACTGTATTGTAAATTTTGTACGGGAGCCCCCTAAAGGAATGTAGAAAGCGGTCAGGTATGTTAGAAACAAATGATGAAGATGAAAAATAAAGTAGGATTGGTCATGCTCCGTCTAGGGCCATCCTACGCGCTGCAGATGCCAAACATAAGACATTTTAAAACCATCATATTTGTATGGATGAAATTCTTAAATTTCAGCCATGCAGCGTGTAGGATGCTCCTAGACTGGTCAAATGTATGGCTTACCATTTTTGAGTTATGCGAATATACATTGTGCGACCTCCTCCATTTTCGAAATATCTCGAAAACAACTGCTAACCTAAAAAAAATGGTTAGCACCACTGGATTTAGCGTGCCTGGCTTGTCTGTTTTTTTTTAACTAGCACAGTGTAATTAATTGCCTCTTTGTATCATTCGAAGAATATTGAAAAAACTGCATTGATTTAAAAAAAAACAGTTTTTTCAGTAAAAATCTGCAAGAAAAAAAATAGTAAAAATTGGCAACGCTGCAACCAGACTTTAATTTTTGCTATAGTATGTCTTCGTTTTTCTCTGGTTTAACGAATTTTCAGTTTGGTCTCTGTCAAAAAAGAGTGAAGAAAAGAGAGAGCCATCATTTAAAAGTTTGTTTGAGTTTGTGGGGTTTCTAAAGAAGAGGGTAAGAAGGTTGATTTTTTTGAAATTCCTTTAGAATTAAATGTTACTTTAGTGCGCCGGTGTCTAACAATAAGGGTTGCTAGAAGTTGTTTTTTTGTTCATTTTATAAAAATAAAACAAAGAGCCAATATAGAAATGATGACTGCCAAGTTAAAACGAAATATATGATAAAAATAAAACAATAACAAGTGTTTGTATAAGAAAAAAGAATATTTGTTCGAAACTGAAAGGCAAGAGAGTTTTTTTTTCAAACACTCTCTGTGTTTGGGCTTAACGGTTTAATTAGTATTTAATGTTACTTTACGGTTTAATTTTTTAAATAATTTAAATAAAATTTTTAGCTTTAAGTTTGGAAATATTTTAAAAATTTTGTAATATTTAACACTTAAAATTTTAATTAGTTTTTATAAAAAATATAATTAAAAAAAATACACCTCTGCTTCATACTTTTCTAATACAACCCTGTTATTTTCTTATGTTGAAATTCTCTTTATTTTTATTTTTCGAATTAAATATTGGTTTTTCGAAAATCCTTTTTAGAGTGTATGATGGCTTGAAAGGCTCGTAAAGGTTAATGATGAGTGCAAAATTTTTTCATAAACCAATCGGATTTTGTAGACGCATCTTAAAGCATACATAAAGACGGTGACTAATAAATAAAAAAATATTTAAATTTAAGAATAAAATATACATAAGGAATTTCAGTATTGAAATTATCTTACACTAGCCATTTTAACCGATACCTCAAATTGGTAAAATCTAGATAAATTTCAAGATTTATTGAAAACAAAATGTCTCAAATTAAAAGAAATTTATAAAAATTAAAAGAAAAAATTGGAAAATTTTCAAGTTAAAATTGAACAATAACATTGCGTGTTTATAAAAAAAATTGTTTAACAAAAAAAAAGAATATATCAAAAAAAAAAAAAAAAAAAAAATTGCTTAGAAGAGGGGTAAGCGGTCTCCCTTAGCTCCATACCCATCAGTCACATTTGCCTAGAGTTTAAGGGGAGCAAGCGTCGTTCGTATAGAAAGTAATAGTATTTTTTTCGGGGTGTGCCACGCCAAAAAAAGAAAAAATACTTTTTGCAAATATTTAATATACAAAAAAACAAATTTTTGATCAAAATTAAAGAGTAAAAAAAACAAAATTTTAAATTATTTTTTATTCAAAAAGTGTTTAAAGTGCTAAATTTAAAATAAAATTCCTCTTAAGTCTTTAACCAAACATTTACGTCACTCTCCATTTTTTTGGTGGCTTAAGTTAAAAAAAATTTTTTACTTTGCAGACAAATTTTGATTTGGTTTGTTTGTTGAAATTGAAAGAAAAATAAACCAACTCCAAAATCTCATTGGATCTATTTGAGGAAATTTGTCAAAGAAATATCTACAAAAAAAAAAAAAAAAAATGTTGAGGATACTTTCATTAGGCTTAATGGCTTTAGTGGCCATTAGTGCGTTACAGGTTCAGGTGAGTGAGTCATAGCTTAAGTGTTTATTTTTGTTTTTATTTCAGAATTTAGTACTTTTTTGTATATATGTGTGTGTGAAATTTTGTCGCAAGACATTTTAAAGGGTGGGTACCAAAAATCCTTTAAAAAGGGTGAGAAATTATTAAAGAAAACATGTTGGAGCCAAGAATTTAGTAATTAGTCTTCAATAGCCCTGCATTTAAGTTTTTGTTATGAAATTATTATTAATGCTTTTTTTTTATGGGAGAAGAGAGATTGAAATTTTTGGAAATTAAAAAAAAATTTAAGTAATTTTAAAATTCTGCAATATATATTTCTATAAAATTTTGAAAGAAAAAACATTTTTTTTAAATCGACAGTTCAACTCCAAAACATTATAAGTCGACTTAGCATGTTTTGACGTTTTAGCATATTTTTAAAACTGTTTCAACTTAAAACTACAAAGAAGATCTGGAAATCTTCAAAACTCTTATATAAACGATTCTATAAACTTTTGAAAATAAAAACTTTTTTTTGATATCGACAACTCAATTCTAAAACATTCTAAGTCGACAAATGTTTTTAAAAACTGTTTTTACTGAATATAAAAGTAGATCTGGAAACCTTTAAAACTCTTAAACTGTTTTGCGAAATTCCCACAACATTCAATTCTATTAACTTTGGAAAAAAAACTTTTCTTTAATATCGACAGCTCAATTCCAAAACATTCTATGTCGACTTAGCATGTTTTTACGTTTTACCATGTTTTTAACGTTTTTGAATTTGTTATCGTTCATCTTAAAATTTGTCAAATTTTGGTGTTGGTCGGATAATCCAATCCAAAATATATAAACTTTAAGAGCTTTTCCTGAAAAACTAAATTTTTCGACTTAGCATGTTTTGAAATTGAGCTGCCAATATTTCATTTAACTTAAAGTAAAAAATTTTTTCTAAAAAACCAATTTTATAAACTACTTAAAAGTAAAGAAATAAACATAAAAGAAGATTTTGGAAATAATTTAACTCCCGAAGGGTTTTGTAGCACTTCTCTTAATAACAAATTTAAAAAATTCTCGCCCATTTTTTTTCAATTAAACCTTTAATCAAAGAGAAAATCAGTTTAAATAAAAAAAAAAAAAAAAAAATCAAGTGAATTAAAAGTTAACTTATATCAACAACTGCACAAAAATTTGTTAATATCAAACAATATTTAATTAATACTCTATGTTTACTGTTGAAAATTTAATCAATTTTTTAATTAATATCACATTTTTTTTATTTTAAATCCATTTTTATTTTTTTCTGTGTAAAACAAGGAACATTTTCTACATACAAATTTCATTGTTTAAAAAACTTTCCTTATTTAAAATTTTAGTATATTTTCTATAGATAAAGTTGCCCGGTTGCAGACAATTTTTCTATAAAAAAAAGTTGCTTTGTTTCAGACAATTTTTCCAAAAAAAGGTGGCTTTAGTAAATGCAAGTTTTCTGTAAAAAAAAAATTGCTCCGCTTCAGACAATTTTTCTATAGAAAAATATGCTCTCTTTCAGACAATTTTTTTTAAAAAAGTTGCTCTAGTTAATGCAAGTTTTCTAAAGAAAAAATTGCTCCGTTTCAGAAAATTTTTCTTCAGAAAAGTTGTGTTTAAGAAAATTCTTTTTATATTTAAAGGTTTCTGTTTCAACTTAATCTATGTGCCGGTTCACACACGTCAAATTTGGCTCGTCAAGTCTTGAGTTTTTAGGAGAGAGGTGAAAAGAAATGGCATTCTCTTTTCCCTACTCTCCTTAAAACTCAAAACTTGACGAGTCAAACTTGACTTGTGTGAACCGGCACTATATATATCCCAGTAAAAACTTCACCTACTTTCTTCTTTAGCTTTCTTCTATATCTACATCTATAACAACTTCTATAACTACTTTTTTCTGGCTGTATGCAGGTAAAATAAATAATGACTTACTTTTGAATGCGTTCATTTTGGGACATGCCTTGTAAAATTCATTGGTTCTTTCAGTAGAATTGTAAGTAGTGCTCTTAAGTTTTTCTGATTACTCAACATAAAAATGGTGTAAATTTTTTTTTTGTCAGTTGTTCGTATTTTCGAGGATAATGTTTTTAAATTTTTGGAAAATCCCTTCGGAAAAGTCGCAAAAATCGAAAATTGAGTTTTTGTATGAAATTTTGTGTGAAATTATTCTTTTCCAAATGAAAAAAATAAAAGTGGGGCGAGGCGGAGTTCGCCGGATCCGCTAGTTTTTTATAAATAAGCTGCTTATAAAAAGCAACTTTTTCTTTAGAAAAGTGCTTTCCTGGAGAAAACTTTGCCAAGTTGCAAGCAACTTTTCTATAAAAAAAATTGCTTTGTTTTAGATAACACAGGTGGACATTTTAAAAGTTTATTTAACCAATCCAACTGATATTTATGTTTTTAGAAAGCTAAAGCCGAATAAGAGCTCAGTTTTCTCCAATCACGCCATATTTCGTCAGCTCATTATTGATTTGACCGACCGACCATTATTTTTAAAAAATTGAGAATTCAAAACCGGTTTCATGAAATGTGTTATGGTTCCTGAGATACTAAGCATTAGTTTTGCTCCATATCAACTATTTTGAAGTTAATTAAGTATTGTTTTGCTCTATACGCTACGGTTTGGCAAATGCAGAAAAATCCTCATACAAAAACGCATACAAAATTTCACTCTTATTTGGCTTCACTGCCGTAAGAAAAACAAGTAAGAAAGTAAAGTCGGTCAAGCCGGACCATATGACACCCTACACCACAGTATTTAAAAACGCATCATGCTTATGTGTCCATATAAATATGGATTTATCTAGGTTTATAAACTTCCTTAAAATCGGGTTGAAATTTTGTGAGAGGCAAAGTTTGTGTATAGCTTATGTGTCCATATAGATATGGATCTATATATGTTTTAAACATCATTAAATTCGGTTTGATAGTTCCTGAGGAAGAAATTTCCCCCTATCTCCCCTCGTGGTCCTATTTTTTAAAAAATGCATACCTTTTGTGTCCGTATAGATATGGTTCTATATATGTTTTAAATATTATAAAAATCGGTTTGATAGTTTCTTAGGAAGAAATTTCCCCCTATCTTCCCTCGTGGTCCTACGATTTCAATAGGCTTGGTCCTTGTGCCAATAAGAATGACCCAAATTTTATCAAATTATCTTTAAAATTGCGACCTGTACGTTGCCAGCCAGCCTGCCGGACATCGTTAATTCGACTCAGAAAGTGAAAGTGGTGAAAATACAAAAAAAAAATTCTATAAACTGACGATGTATTAGATAACAATAGATTTGTTTTTGTTCAAACTCTATGTCAACCTTCATTATCGCTTTTCTTCATTAAAACTTTTTGGCATATGCTTCAAACCAATAATAAGCTGACGATTTAATAGATAACGTTAGAGTTTTTTTGTTTGCTCTATACTTCTCTTACAGCCGCCATCCAGAGTCAAAGGCTGGTTCAATTGAAACAAATTATAACTTTTCTTTGAAAAGCTACTAAATTAGGCGTCGAAAATGGGTTTTGATCGAATTAAAAAAATGGCTGAGTTATTGTTGATCAAAGCTAGGTTAGGTTAGGTTAGGTTCCATTGGCAGCCGTAATCAAGCACTGCTCACGTGGGTCGCTTAATAAGTTCCCGTTACCATGTTACACTGTCTTCCGAGTTTACTATGTAGCCTGGCTGCTTATGTTCTTATTCACCCACTAGGTTGCTTTAATAATGGAGTGGATCCTGTTCAAATCAATATCAGAGAGACAGGTTTTGTCCCCAAGGGTTCTTCGACCTAACAGTTCAAGTCTTAAATCTCCAAATGCCGGACAATGACAGAGAAGACGTTCCGACCACCCGTTTGATACAACAAAGAAGTGGATCCTGTTCAAATAAATATCAGAGAAACTGATTTTGTCTTCAAGTGTTCTTTGACCAAACAGAGCAAGTCTTAAATCTCCGATTGCTGGACAATGACAGTTGCGTTGACTCTTCCTCCTCCTCATCGCCGCAACTTCTACATAAGTCATTGTGAGGGAGCCCTAGGTTTTGGGCGTGTCTCCCAATGAGCCAGTGGCCGGTCATAACAGCAATTAGGTTTTGTGGTTATGTCTGGATAACTGTAATGCCCACCGAGTCCTTTTTTCATCTAGATTTTTCTGGTTTCCCCTCGTGTAGTTTCATCAAACCATTTCTGGCTGGCAATGAGATGAAACTTGTGCGCAATAAGTTGCTTACTCCTTGGGAGTTAAATTCCTATATTATATGTTAAGCCGTCTCGATTTAAGGCGGTGCCTGCACACTCCAACGAGTTGGCCTTGCAGTTTTCATGTATGTTCCTGTGTCGTCCGGGGACACACTTAAGTGTAACCACTGAATGTCTTGCTATCTCCTCCAGAGACATTGGGCATTCTTAAACAATTCTCGATGAGATGAACATATTATCCAGGGATATAATGGCCGGCATGCTATCGGCAATATCTTTGCCAAATATTTCACCATACCGGATGTGTCTCGAAGCTGTGTAGATGATAGATGGCCTAAATAGCACTGCCGTGGTCCCGGCAGCCTTATAGGAATGCTCCAGTTAAACTGTTTGAAATTTATGCCAGCGCCGACTCCATACAGTGTCTTAGACCCGTCTATGGATATCCGAATCGCAACCGCTGGAATTTCTAGGTCATCATAGTGAACCACGTTTTCCGAAACACTTGTGGTGAATCAATGCTAAGTGCTTATCCACACTCTTCAAGTTTTGGCCGTCGAGTCTTGAGTTTTTAGGAGAGAAAGAAAAAGAAATGGCATTCTTTTTGCCCTTCTTTCCCAAAAGCTAAAGACTTGACGGCCAAAACTTGAAGTGTGTCCACCAGCATTAAGATTTTATGAAAATTTTAACGTTTTTAATTTGAATAGCTGGTGAAAACAGTTGCTTTGTTCCAGGCAAATTTTAATACGAAAAAGTTGCTCTGTTTCTGACAATTTTTCTATAGAACTATGGCTTAAGCTGTGTTCAAAGCTGTTTTCTATAGAAAAGTTGCCTTATACTAAGACACTTTTCTTTAGAAAATTTGCGGTGTTTGGGGCAAAATTTCTATTTAAAAGCTTCTCTGGGTTGTTGTTTAAGGAAGTAAAACTTATCAACTTCCTGCTCTTTTTAATTTTAATTTGAAAAAAAAAAAAAAAAAAAAATCAATTTGAAAACAGAAGTGCATAAATAAAATGAGCATGAAATCTTATATGTTTATAAAACATTTGGTTTAATTTTTTTTTTACGATTTTGGTATGTTTTTGGTTTTACTTACATTTGTAATTTAAGCAGAAAAATACAGTGAGTACATTTTAAAGCCAAGACTAAAAGGGTCATAAACACCCCCGAAAAAAGCAGATACATGGAAATAAATTAAAAAAATAAAATCCCTTAGGAATTTTGTTTTAAGTTTCAGGCTCGTAATTTTTTACTCTTTAAACTGGTCTACATAATTTTGTGCATTATTTCCTTACTTTGGTTTGTTAAAAAAAAGAAAAAAAAATTGTTTACTAAAGGGTTTTTATTTTACTGCTTTATTATCCTTAGCCATGATAGGGTTTGATAGTTTATAGGACTTCATAATATGTATTATAAATTTTTCTTAAAAAAAAATTACTTACTAACAATGTAAACTCTCCTATGAAACTATTGATGTGTGCTTATGTCTTGTCCGTCTGCGTCTTAGGAATCAGTATCCTTTTACATTTTTCCATAAAATTTTTCTTTTATAATATTTATTTTCTAATATTGAATGTTTTTTTGTTTTAAATCTACTTGTGTATCCTGTTGGTATTTTTCATTACAAAACACATATTTGCTTTGAGTAAAATAATAATATAAATTTTAGTATACAAATATCTATTTGTTCTAAGTACATATTCTTGCTTATTTTACATACACATTGTATATTTTACCAAGTCCTTAGGTAATGTAAACTTTATTTAAACTTAATTTCCATAAAATTTTTCCATATTTCTTTTTCTCGGTTTTAAAACAAAGTCCTAGAAAGAAAAATATCCAAGAATTCCTTTGTTTTCTCTTTTATAAAATGTAAAATATTTCATAATTGATTTAGTTTTTTTTTTTAAGTAAACAAACAATACCCATTAAAAATTTATAGGCAAAAAGTTTATTTCTATGGAAGAGTGTAAACAAACTTTGATTAATATTCAATTTAATATTTTTTTAAATTAAATTAATTATTA
Source organism: Pollenia angustigena (assembly GCA_930367215.1). NCBI lineage: Eukaryota > Metazoa > Arthropoda > Insecta > Diptera > Polleniidae > Pollenia > Pollenia angustigena. The sequence continues at coordinate 27,235,548 of OV884059.1, forward strand.
AGCAATAAATTTTCTAAAGAGTGTAAATCTAAACAAGTAAGATTGCTAAATTCGGCTATGCCGAATCTTTCATACCCTTCACCATGGTGCGATAATAACAGAAAGTTTACAGATATAAATAGATCAACTCTGTGTCACGCCTGCTTTTCCAATCTCGTCATCCAAATTTTGTCGGATGTTGTGTATTGATAACCAAGATGCTTGTTCCTAATTTGGTAACTTTGGCTCTTGCCGTTCTCCAGATATACAGAAATGTTAAATGTCTATGTATGGGAAGTGCCACGCCCATTTGTTCAATCCCGCCCTCATTAGGTCGGATTTCGTGAATTAATAACCAAGATGCTTGTGCCTAATTTGGAAATTTTGGCTCTATAATGTCTTTGTAAGGGAAGAGCCTCTCCTACTTGTATTATCCCGTCATACAAATTTTGTCGGATGTTGTGCATTGATAATCAAGATGCTTGTATTTCAATTGGAAACTTTGGAGCTTGCCGTTCTCCGAGTATACAGAAATCTTAAATTGGCTCTTGCCGTTCTCCAGATATACAGAAATATTTAATATCCGTGTATGGAAAGCGTTACGCCCACTTGTTTCGTCCCGCCCACATTTTGTCGAATGCTGTGAATTGATAAGTGTCACGCCCACTTGTCTTATTCCGTCATCCGTATCTAATTTGGAAGCTTTGGAGCTTGCCGTTCTTCAGATATACAGAAATCTTAAATGTCTCTGTATGGGAAGTGCCACGTCTCTTTGTTCAATCCCGCCCAAATTTTGTTGGATGTTGTGGTTTGATAGCCAAGATGCTTGTATCTAATTTGGTAACTTTGGTTCTTGCCGTTCTCCAGATATCCAGAAATTTTTAACGTATATGTATGGGAAGTGCCACGCCCACTTGTCCAATCCCGCCCAAATTTTTTACCTTATTTGGAATCTTTGTCTCTTGTCGTTCTCCAGATATACTGAAATCTATAATGTCTGTGTATGGAAAGTGCCACGCCCACTTGGCCAATCTCACCAACATTTTGTCGGATGTAGTGAATTGATAACTAATTTGGAATCTTTGGCTACTACCGTTCTTCAGATATACATAAAAAAAAAAAAACAACAACAAGGGGTTTTTGGGTAAAATTAGAGGCAGTCGTGGTTTTTTGCTTACATCTCAACCATTTGCCTACTGATCAGGCTGAATTTCAATAGCAAACAATTCCGGACCTAGTGTGACATAAATATGAAACTACCAAGTCCCAATCATATCTGGGGACTTTGAAAATTCCATTTCAACGGACACATGGACAGACGGACAGACAGACGGACATCGTTAAATCAACTTCTCTACTTATAACGACACAGAATATATATACGTCTAAGATCAATATTGTTGAAATTACAAACGAAATGAACAATTTATTTTGCCTTCGGTGAAGGGTTTAAAAAAAAAAAATCCAAAAGAAAACTAAAACTTTTTTATAGGAATCAGAGAAATTTTTTTTAACAAAAAGTTTTTCGAAATAGAGAAATTTTCATATCAAACCAAATATATAGAATAGAATGTTATGGCGATGGTTGACACCGATGTAATAAAATATAATTTGGTACAATAAAGATTAAATTAAGGACTAGAATATCTTCTCACAAATCTGACCTTTAAAATACCATTAAGCCATTAGAACAAAAAACTGCACTTGCAGCCCACTGTGCAGTAAAAGATCACAACCATGTTGCCAGGTAGCTTCTCACAAATCTGACCTTAAAAATACCGTAAAACAATTAGAAAAAACTGCAGTTGCAGAGAAAAAAAATTTGTGCAATAACTGGTCACAAGCAAGTTGACAGTTATCTTACTACAAATTTTTTCCTAAAAATACCGTAAAAGAGCAAAAAACTGCACTTGCAGACCACTGTGCAATAAGTGGTCACAAGCATAGTTGCCAGGTAAAATGTATTGAATATCGTCAAATTGACTCACTTAGTCTGGGTTCCCACTATGAAAGTTTTCTTTCAGAAAGTCTGGGTTTGTTGGTGAGAGGGGAAGAGAACATGCTGTTCCTTTTTCCCTCTCACCCATAAACTCAGACTTTCATAGTGTGATCCCAGACTTAAATCGTTGTTGTAAAATTACATTAATTTTTGTTCAGTTTTAAAAATTTAAAGTTTTTTCGGCTTATTTAAATTGAAATAAAATGCAATTTCTTGTCTCACAAAATCACTTAAAATTGAACAAATATTCTCACTCCTGTTAACTGTGTATGCAAGATTTAACTTCTTTTTAGGTTAACATAATTAATGGTGTTTTCTTTTCTACAAAAAAATGTGACATTTTATTTAAAAAGAGGCAATTTGATGTCTGTTTCTTAAAAATTTTGCTCCCGAAACGGGTGAGTTTTTTAGAATAAAACAAGCCACCTTTTTCGGGAGCAAAATTTTTAAGAAACAGGTGGCTTGTTTTATTCTAAAAAAACTCACCCTTTTCGGGAGCAAAATTTTAAAGAAACAGACACCAAATTGCATTTTTTTTTTAATAAAAATAAAATTTCACATTTTTTTGTAGAAAAGAAAACACCATAATGGCCATTTTCTCATTAGGCGATTATCTTTTTTCCCAACGAAAAACTGCACATTAAAGAAATTTGGTTTTCTCAATGTCTCATTTGCTTCGGTTTTATCGCAAAGCTAACCGGCACTCATCTGCCAATTATTTATTTTCCTTTTATTTGCCGTACAGATAAATTTAATCAGCTGACTCCCAACTTTTACATGTATTTTGAGTGGTGTTGCCAGCTGAAAACTTTATTTTTTGTCAATAATTAGTATTGTGGTTATTTTGTTGAACTATTTATGGTTTTTAATCCAAATTTTTAATATTTTTAATTAGGCTTAAGTTCATGAAATTTAATTTTTATTAAATTATTTTTATGAAGAAAGGAATTTCACAACATGAAAATCAACTTAAATTGTTATTGATAATCTTTCATTCTTGACGTGGCTCGGGCTCGAACCCTGGCCGGCAGGTTACCATGACATGTCTCGATCGCAACCACTCGATCTCCTCAGATGGATTTGCCGTCTTACACCCGCAGCCATCGACGACTGCTGACGTCACTAGTCAAACATCAATCCTTAAACCAAATTGTATTTTAACATTTTGTAGATCGAAATTTGCTTTCCTGAATGATTATCCATTTTAATTGATTTTACGTGTTTTTTCCTTTACTTCTGTTTTTTCGTACTTTCGTCAAGAATTTTTCTTGAAGTCCAAGTATATTGAGAAAACCAAAATCGTTAACGGACAGTTTATCGGTCCAATAAACTTATGTTGACATTAAGTAACAGACAGTTTTTCGATACATTGAGAAAATGGCCATAAGAGTGGCAAGCATTTTTTAAAAATATGAAAAATTCAGCTTTTTATAAATCAAAAATAGGAAAATATTTGAAACATTTGTAGTAAGCGTAATTCTCGAAACATATCAACTTTGCTTGCCGAACCGAAAACACAACATAACTTTGAGAATCTAGAATTAGAGACGTGACTCCATTAAGATAATTTATCATTGCAGTAACACAATCAAAAATTGTTTATTCATAAAAAAAAAACGTAAACTGGGTGCCACATGAACTGAAAGATATCGAACCCCGTTTTTACACATCAGTGGGGTAATTCTGTAACTTTTTAACGACAAAAATTTATCGTTTAATTTAGCGTTTACTACTTAACGGCAAATTTTTGTCGTTAAAAAGTTACAGGATTACCCCACAGCTAATTTTTTTTCAATGCTTAAAAAAAATGTTTGAAAACCGGAACCAACAAAGCGTGAACTACTAGGAATTTTTAAAACAAGGCCAAAGACAAACAATCAATTTTTTTTTGTATAAACTGCTTACGCATGAAAATTACTGCATGGGAGTATCCCAATTTATTCAAAAATATGGAATTATACTAAAAATATGAAATAATACTAATTTCATCTAAAAAATCGACAACTTTAGTGAATAAATCGTCAATAGGCCATTTTGGATCCAAAAATCGTCAAAATGACGATAAATCAACATATCTGGCAGCCGTGGTCATTAGCCAGACTTCGAGAAGCTGAGAGTATTGCAGAAAGAGAGTTATTCTAAAAAAATATTTACATTGGAGATCAGCGTTGCCAAAAGATTTAGAAGAAAAATCTTGATTTACTTGGCGGCCACACGATCAAGTTTTGCCTTTCAATGCCTTTCAATTTGCAATACACTCTTACTTTTTCACTAACACACTCACACTTTTTAAATTGACCACGAGATGGCTTTCAATTTTACCTTTCCATTTGTTTGGCAATTTTACTTTCAATTTAACAGCTGAGTACAAGTTTGTGTTTATAAATTTTGTTGTTGTTGACATCTTGGAAGTAAATTGCTTACAAATTGAGTGCAACCTACGTCACAGCTTTCAATCTATGTAAATTTTGACAAGCAGTATATGTAAAAGACTATCAAGAACAACTTGAACGTGTGCCCGCAGGGTTAGCGAAAAAATTCTTATTTCGAAGAGAAAAAACTTAAATTTTTTATAACAAGGGCAAAGAAGTAAAAATTATTAATTTTTTTATAAGAACATACTTCTTATTATGGAAACTATTTTAATTGAAATACGTAATTGCGATATTTATACAAAATTAAATTGTAGGTTTAAGTTGTTTTTAGTTATATCTTCATTTGCCATTAAAATTTTTTCTAAAAATACATTTAAAAAAAAACCAATAAACAACATGCTGACGATACAAAACATCATTGCTTTAAAAATATATTGTTTAAAAAACTGTAAAAAATTATGTATGTATGTTGTACCAACTTAAAGTTAAAAATCTTAATTTTTAAAAATAAAAAAAAATCTTCATTTGAGAAAAAAATCATCAAATCATATTTTGGTAAAAAATCATCAAAAATAAGATAAATTCTTCATTCTGGCAACGCTGTTGGAGATGCTAGATATTATAAACGCCGCGCTATTTAGGGATGCTTCATACAAATTGTATGGGCATGAGAATTTTTGACAGCTAGAAAATGCTTTCCGCTCTTGTTTAGGTATGGCTGTTATTTAAAATACAGACAGAGCGGAAGGCGGAATGTTTGCTTCCGCTTAGCTTTTACGCTTATATGCCATACCTAAAAAAAAGATGCAACGTTGTCTTACGAACAGTAGTATTAACTTTCTTTTTTAATAAAACACACATAATAGAAATAAAAAGATGAGAAAAAACCGCAAGATTGACAAAAAAAATAGCTAAATTGCCATTATTGATTAACAATAGCGGGCTTCACTATTAAACGTGCTATCAAAATCGGATTTTCCAATTGCAATGCGTTGACGCCGCGCTATTTAGGGATGCTTTGACAGCTAGAAAACGCTTTCCGCTCTTGTTTAGGTATGGCTGTTACTTAAAAGACAGACAGAGCGGAAGGCGGAACGTTTCTTTCCGCTTAGCTTTTACGCTTATATGCCATACCTAAAAAAGAGATGCAACGTTGAATTACAAACAGTAGCCTTAACTTTTTTGTTCAATAAAACCCACATAATAGCAATAAAAAAGTGGAGATAAAACCGCTAGATTGCCTAAAAAATAGCTAAATTGCCATTATCACGGCGAATTAATTTTTGCAGGTGCCGTTCGCAGCACAGCTCTGCTACTTTTTTTTCTTCTAAATTAGATAGAAGAATGTCAAAAATTACTTGTGTTTTTGACATATCGACCAACGAAAGCAACAAATAAAATACAAAGTTGTGTTGTTGGTGTTTTTACTTGTTGTAGTATCGATACCACCGTTTGCATGAATTCGCCTTGGCCATTATTTATTCGCAATAGCGGCTAACTTTACTATTAAACGAGCTGACAAAATTTGATTTTCCCATTGCGCCAAAACAGCTGACTGAAGTTTTTGTGTAATACATACGTACATACTCAATATAGGCAATTTAAATTGTGCACTACCTTTTAAAAAAAATCGAATTAATTTATTTTATCAATTATTTTTATAACTATTTCGTTTAAATTTTTAAATTTTGTTTAAAAGTTTTGACAAGCCGCCATATTTGTTTCTTGTTTAAATATCATTTTATCTTGTAAACAGTAATATTTTTTAGTACTACGTATAGGAGAAAACCATAATTGTAATACTAACGGCTAGATTTCACTACTATACTTTGTATTATCAAATGGTCCATCCGCTTAGTCCAATTTTGGCATACTCTTTCCAACATTTCGGCCGGTATCTCATGAATAAATGCTTCAATGTTGTCTTCCAATGCGTCAATTGAAGCGGGCATGTGTGTATAGACATGAGCTTTAACATAGCCCCACAAAAAATAGTCTAAAGGCGTTAAATCACACGATCTAGGCGGCCAATTGACCGATCCCGAACGTGAAATAAAATGTTCACCGAACTCGACTCTCAATAAGTCCATTGTTAAGTGTGCTGTGTGGCATGTGGCACCGTCTTATTGAAACCACATGTCATGCAAGTCAAGCTCTGCATTTTGGGCAAAAAAAAGTTGGATATCATCTCACGGTGAAGAAGTACGGTCCAATGATGCCACCAGCCCATAAACCGCACCAAACTGTGACTTTTTCTGGATGCATTGGTAGCTCTTGCAATGCTTCTGGCTGATCTTCACTCCAAAATCGACAATTCTGCTTATTAACGTACCCATTGAGCTAAAAATGAGCTTCGTCGCTGAACACAATTTTTCGATAAACAAGTGGATCTTCGGCCAACTTTCCAATAGCCCATTCACCAAAAATTCTACGTTGCGGTAGGTCGTTCGGTTTCAATTCTTGTACCAGCTGTATTTTCACGTTGTTGAGTAACAGATGCCCAATTGCTGCAAACGGCGACTAATCGATAATTGATGGTCATCATTAACACTGGCCGATACAGCGGCGATATTTTCTTCACTTCGCACTGTACGTAAGCGTGTTGGTGGTTTAATGTCAAACAATGTAAATTTGGTGCGATATTTAGTCACAATAGCCCGAATAGCCGCTTCAGTGGGTCGATTAAACTGACCATAAAATGGAAGAAGCGCGCGATGAACTTTCTTAACAGAGCACGCATTTTGATAATAAAATTCAATAATTTGCAAGCGTTGTTCGTTTGTAAGACGATTCATGGTAAAATTATAGACCAAATGGCAGATGTTTGACAGTGAAACAAAACACGAAACGTGCGCCAGCTGTTTAAACCATTGTTGCCAAAAATATAATAGCTAAAAAAATCACCCATTACATGTCAAAAACTCAAGTAAAATGACAAAGTGTGATAGTGTGAATGCTGTGTATTACTAAAATTACAAGTATTACGAAAAAAGTTTGACCTCCCATACGACTTTATCGTTTTTTGAAAAATTTCTAAACAATAATACTTTTCATTAGATCAGGGTTGCATTTTGTTTCATGTGTGAGTCTTTATACTTTGTGTGATGCTGTGAACACAAACTGTCATGTTACATTAGATTTTTTGACAGTCGCAACAAAACTCATTAGATTTCTATCTCACAAAGTATTATGGAATACGTAAGACTTGTGAGATAGTGTGAACTAGCTTTAAGTACAAATAAATTTTAAGTAGATTTCGTCAAAATCTAGTCACGACGTAGATTTTGTTTTGTATGGGAAATCTGTGACCGTATTCTGTTATTCGCTAAAGCTAAATCTCTCTAAAATCTATAAAGTTGATTTAGCGATTTTTGGCAATGAATGCAATATTGTAACGTGCATTGCTAAATTTGGCAATGCGATACAAATTTAATTCGCTGCAATTTTAGCTTTTAATTTCATCGCTTAAAATTTTAAATTTTGTATTCTCTAAGGCATTTTAGCGATCGAGATTTGGCTTAACCATACGTTTCCACATGCAAGTAAAAAATCATGGAAACAGCCGATTGGCTAAAAGTACAAAAATTGTGTGAATGTTAGTGAAAAAGTACGAGTGTATTGAGTTTTTCGAACTTGTACTTACATGTGGAAACGGGGGGTACGGCTGGGTTAAAAACAACTAGATTTGCTCGAAATCTCGTTAGTACTAGATTTTGATGTTGTGTAAACGGGCTATTTAGTTCATGTAAGTAAAGGGAGTTTTTTATAGAGTGACACAAGTTTAAATCACAATAAAACTGGGAAAAATATATTTTTAATATCAATAAAACGGGCTTTTTTGGAAAGAAAATTTAACGAAATTAATGCTTAAATATGATTTCTGCCATGAGGCCGCGCGTAGAAGGCGCAATCTGAAACACCAATTTTCAACAACCTTTCGCCGCATTTGCTGCCGTATTTCGCCGATAACTCTTCGAATTTTGATTTCCAGGTGTTCAATTGTTTGTTGTTTATCGACGTAGACAAGTGACTTAACATAACCACAAAGAAAATAATCCATTGGGGTTCAATCACACGATGTTGGTGGCAAATTAATGGACCATTACGTGAAATTATTTTTTAATCAAAAGTTTTTTTGAGTAAATCAATTGTAGCGCCCGCTGTGTGCCATGTGGCTCCGTCCTGTTGGAACCATATATCCAGCAAGATTAATGCAACGTGAATAAGGTACGAACATATTTCGAATCATGTTCCTATACCGTTCACCATTAACAGCAACATTCTGACCATCAGCGTTTTTGAAGACATATGTATGGGCCAATGACTCCGGCAGCCCATTAAGCGCACCAAACAGTAATTTTCTGTGGATGTGCTTGTGTATTCTCCTCACTCCAAGTGAGTCAATTCTGCTTATTTACGTACCCATTTAGCCAGAAAGGGACTGCATTGGAAAATAAAATTTTTAATTTTGAATTAAACAATTATTTTGATTAAAAATTTGAACAATTTGCACGCGTTGCTCTGCTGCCAGTCGATTCATAATGAAATTTCAAAGCAAACTAAGCAAAAAGCAACTATCAGCTGTTAAATGGGTGTGATCAAATGAAGCAGTGATGCCAACTCAAAGTTGTGACACTCTAAAAAAAAAACTTTACATTATGGCCACCTAAAACTCTTTTTAATTTTGCTTAGTGCCGGCTCACACATGTCAAACTTGACTCGTCAAGTCTTGAGTTTTTTGGAGAAAGGGGAAAATAAATGGCATTCTCTTAAAGCTTTTAGGAGAGAAGGGAAAAGAGAATGCCATTTCTTTTCTCAAGCTCAAGACTTGACGAGTCAAACTCGACGGTATGTTAACCGGCACTTATGCATTAAACAGACTTAGTCATCGTCCAGACTTGCAATTTAAGTTGCAGAAATTCTTGAGTTTATTGAAGAGAGATGTGAGAAGGTTGGAGAGGGGTACTCAGTTTGATGTACTCTGCAATTCTGTTTTCTATTGTAATTCTCACACTTTTTAACTTGAAGTTGGCTGTAGGTATTTATTATACATATATAAAATATAAAAAGGAGAAGAGGAAAGACAAGATGAAAAATTACAAAACTAGAATTTCATAATCTGAACACGAATGCCATTTCAAAGCAGAATTTAAAAAATTCCACCAACAAACCTTGCAAATTTGGAAGATAACTTATTGTTAATTTGTGATAGAAACACATTGTTGTAAGAATTTATTTTAAATTTTATTCTTATTAACTTTTGAGATGAGGCTTCATCGACCTTTCAAGTGTTTTACAAAAGTTATATGTAGTTGATTTTATTTACACATTTTTTTTTTAGAATTTGCATAAATTTTTTTTAAGGTGTATTTTATAAAGTATTTTAAAATATTTTATAGTTTAATTAATAACAGCAAATAAATTTTGATTTATGAGCGCGAGAGTTTTGTTTTTATATTCTTTCTGTATTGCAAAATCATAAAAAAATTCTACAAAAAAAGGTCTTTTATCTCAGAAATTTCTAAGTATCTATCTACAGATACACTGTATGATTCCATTATGAACTGCTAACTGGTTTTATGGCATGAGCAACAAAATAGAAACGTATACTCATATCTATTTCACTGTAAAAAATATTTCTTTCATTCCATAAACCAAAAACCATGACATGACTTCCAACACCCAGCGGCAATTGAGTAGAGACTATTAAATAATTTTTGAAAACAAATAAAGCTCTCTTTAGTCTTTGGTGAATGGATAACGTTTAAACATCTTTCAAATATCCCATTTACAGTTCGACTAAAGTTTACTGCCTGTATTTAATTTTCCAGCACTGTTGTTAGTTCTATATTGTTTGTAATTCTAAATATGCCCTGTATACAACAATCAATGTTTGTTAAAGCCTTAGGATTTTTCTCTGTTTTCTTTTTGATTTTATGAAATTTTCATTCAAACAGACAAACAAGCAAATAGACAAAAACCATCCAACCAACAACGAATCTACAAAACTGACCCTCTTCCTATTCATTACATTTTCACCAGTTTTATAGAGAGCTTTATGAGCTTTTTTGCCTTTTTATTCTTTCTTCTTCTTTTTTGTCGTTCTTTTTCCTTTTTTTCTATAGTATTCAGTACATTTCTTCTGTTTGCTTGTTTTTTTATGGGCTTTCATTTATTTTTTTATATTTTTTTCCATTGAATGTGTTGTATTCATTTAACATTTGTCTGTCTTCATTTAAGTCGTATATTTTTCAGGGAAAAATAATAATAAAAAAAAATATAAATAAAAAAGGACAGAAATGAAATAAAAGGAAGGATGAATTACAGAGACAAAACGGCAATGGTTTTTCATTTACTTGTTTTTTTAAAATAAGAAAAAAATCAGTAATTTAAAAGTTAATTGAACAAGATAGAAGAGGAGCTAAGTTGTTAAGAAAAAAAATTAAAGGATATCTAAGATTTTAAAACAGAAAAAGTAAGCTACAGTAATTTTAGACTTGAGCAATTTCTAAACAACTTTCTGTAAAATGTTGTCCTTCCTCTATAAAACAACTTTTCAACAGAATTACTTTCTTAAACAAAAAACAGCTTGGCTTAATTTTAGCCCCTTGTTTTACAAAGAAGTTCCTACCCAGAAAAAATGCTCGCCAATTTTTTTTTCAATTATACCATTCATCTGGGTTCACACTATGAAAGTTTTCTTTGAAGCAATAAGTTTGAGTTCACACTGTGAAAGTTTTCTTTCAAGCCATTAGTCTTAGTTCACACTATGAACATTTTCTTTTGTGAGAGGGCAAGGGAACATGCTATTCTTTTCTCTCCTCTCCCCAATAAACTTAGACTTTCTGACTGAAAACTTTCATAGTGGGAACCCCGACTTAATCAAAAATAAAATGAGTTTTTATTAGAAATGTAATCAAGTGAATTAAACGTTTACTCCAATCGACAACATTATTGCAGAAAATGTTAATATCAAAAAATATTTAATTGATACTATTAATTTGTTTACTGGTGCAAATTTAAGTAATTTTTTTAATAAATATTACAAATTTTTTGATTAAAATAAATTTTGATTTTTTTTCCTAAGTAACTTACAGCAACTTTTTCTCTAGAACAGTGATAACCAAGCCCCGAACTAACCAAGCCCCGAACGCACGCACACAAAGATATTATGTACTTGGGTGCGGTCGCAGAGACTGATGATAGCCTGATGTTTTGAAACGAACAAAGTTGTTGTATACATGTGAATTGCCGACCGTGTCTGTGTGAAAACTACGATTATTGACTTACTCGCGAGCCTATGGAGTGGTTATCACTGCTCTAGAATATATAAACTTGTTTAAGAAAGAAGTTTCTGCCAGCAACATTTTTCATAAAATTGCTGGTTGACTAAGTGCTGGGTCACACTCTTCAAGTTTTAGTTTTTAGGAGAGAGAGTAAAATAAATGGAATTCTCGTTTCCCTTCATTCTTTAAAGCTCCAGAATTGACGTCTTAAACTTGAAGAGTGTGAACCAGTTCTTACAGAATATTTTCTCTAACAAACTTGCCTGGTTAACTTGTTTAAAAAAGAAGGTGTTGACAGCAAGCTTTTCTCTAACATATTTACTTGTCTGATTGTTTAATGAAGAAATTGGCATCAAAATTTTCCATAAAATTGTTGTTTGACTAACAGGACCTTTTCTATAAAAAACTTGCCTGATTAACAGCAACTTTTTTTTTATAGATAAGTTGCCTTATTTATGGCTAATAAAATAGTGAATGTTTAAACGCTTAGTTGAGTTTAAACTACATTTTTATGTAGTTTAAACTCAACAACTATAAATCAGTGGCCCATGAATTTTATGTAGTTAAAATAATAACATGTGACAGCACTACGATAAATCTGGTCAAAATCAAATCGTCAGCTCAGAATTGGTTTGGCGCATAAGCCAAAAAGTCCGAGTGGAGAAAAACGACAAAGAAGATTTATGTGAAGATTTCTCAAAATGTACCCGATAGAATTTGTTTATATTTTTACCACTGCTTCCGGTATATGTTTTGAAGAAAAATGTAAATTTTTGCGCACTTTCATGAATAAAGTTAGCATTTAATGGTAGTTTTTGAAAATAAAAAATAGTAATTATTAGTTGTTTTTGTTTGGCTGCAGGTCCAAGTAAATAAATAAAATTAAAAACTAAAAACTCGTGATTTTTGTTTTTATATTTTTATTTTTATTGTTAATATTTCGGCTAGCGTCGCTAACCATCTTAAGGGGTATGTAAACAATTAAAAAATATAACAAAACTTCACAAAAACACTTGTTTTCTTTGCTATGAGATTTTCTTAACTGAAAAATATTGTTTTGTGCAGCATACGCCACCTTTCCAAAAAAAAAAAATTAAAAAAGTGGCTTTTTGTGCTGCATACGTATACTTATTGCGAGAGTGACTGACTCATTCATCATCGTACAGCCTAAACGCCTGAAGCTAAAGACTTGAAATTTGGACCGGAGGTGGATCTCTCCCCAAATCGAGCCACTAAGACGGGATTTTTAAAAATTCGAATGTTTAGGGGGTAAAAAAGGGTAAATTGGGAAACCTTTTATCTCCTAAACTAAAAGAGATACAAAACAACTGTAATACATATCGTTGTTCTTTTGAAAAATAAGTGGACAGGTGTGTGGTCCTTTTTTGAAATTTAGCTCTTTTAGAGTAAAAACGAGTAAAACCTGAATTTTGGTAAGTTTTTGTCAGCCCATCTATCTTTTGATCCAATAAACCTAGAAATAAAGTTTATACCACATTCGAATCTTATCAAAATGTTGGTACTTTTTCGAAATTCGAACGTTTAAGTGATGAAAATCGTAACTATTTTGGTACTTTGATACTATAATGGGGGAAAAAATAGTACCAAAATGGGAAATACGGGGAATTTAATATCATTTTTCAGCTTTTTGGTTCTACAACTGGTATTTTTTAATTATCGTTAATATTTGACCTCAAAACATAAAATTCAACATGCAATGTCCTGAATGAATGCTTTATATCTCAGAAACCACAAAAAATTTCGCGATACAGATTTTGGATTCAAAAAGGGGGTATTCAAAATATATATATACGTGCCAGAGGTGGCACGTTGAAACTACCTGTGGGGAAACCAGGAAAATCTGGCCCATCATAGATGAAAAAAGGACACGGCGGGCATTACAGCTGTCCAGACATCATCTTAGGAACCTGATTGCAGTTATAACTGGCCACTGGCCCATTGGGAGGCACGCCCAGAGGCTGGAGCTCCCTTACAATGACTTATGTAGAAGTTGCGGCGATAATGTAAACAGGATCCACTCCTTTACTGAATCGACCGGATGGCTGCGTGGGAACACTAGCATCCAGATAACATAGGACCCATGGGAGACGGTGTGACATGGTAACACAACGGGAAATAATTAATGGACCCACGTGAGCTGTGCTTGATCACGGCTGCCAATGGAACCTAACCTAACACGTTTTTGCTGAAATAAGTTGTTCTATTTGAGACGACTTTTCTCTGATAGACAATAAAAAAAAAAAACGAAAAGTTTTTCTTTCTTTTAAACGTTTATTCAACTAAATTACATGTTTAATTGATTCTATTAATTTGCTCACTGGAGCAAATTTTATTAATTTTTTAATTAATATCAGAAATTTTTTAATTGAAATCAATTTTTTTATTCTTTTTACTGTGTACTGTTCAGCTCATTTCACTACGTTTAATCAAATTTTAATTACGTTTTTTTCCAAAAGTAAACTCAAAATAAAAAATTACGAATCTTTTTAATTTCGTCAACATTAAGTCGTAATTTTTCAATTTCTTTAACCCGATAATATTTTCATTAAAAAACATGTACTTGCAAGCAAAACAACAAAATTCCATTCAATCGATTTTCTGTTCGACTATAAAAATGACCATTTTATAAGCAACATACGCATTTAGTTATAAAAGTCTGGTGGGCAAACTGTCAAAGGGATGAAGGAAACAGAGGTTTTACAGACTTGAATAAGAAATTAACGACAAAATACAAAAAACAAAAAAAAAAAAAAAGGAAATGCTGACTCAGCAACTTAATGCTTGGATGGTTTTGGGTATTGAGTTGATTGGGTTATTACAGAGGGCTGGGGAAGGTGTGGAGGTTATTTGAAAGTGTAACTGGCTGCTGATTTTCAATGAGTGTCAGCCAATTAATTGTGAAATATTTTTATGATAAAATTGCATATTTATTGGCAAAAGCGGATGAATTCTATACACATACATACATACATACATAGAAACATAACATGCTTAACGTTAGTACTCGTATTTGTAACGAAAATATGAATTTTTGCAGATAAAATGCGGATGAAATAAAAAAAAAAACAAACATACGAACAACAACACAAATAAATAATAAAAACGAAAACAACGAGAAAAACAGAAATGCAAATTAAAAAGTAGATTTTTTTCATTCATTTTTGCCATAGAAAAATAAATTTTAACATAAAAAGAATAAAAAAAAACTGTATTAATCCTGACTCACTTATTCAATACAACGAACACAATTTGTAAATATAATGATTACTACTATTGCAGTGATGTGTTTGTGTGTGTGTATGTGTATGTGTACGAACTATTGCCCTGCCGGCAAATGAGTAGCTAACTACAAAAAAAGCCAACTTTAAGTTAGCTTGTATAGACTAACTTAAAGCCAACAACTAAGCAATGGAAAATTTACATTAACCAAAGTGTATACAAACACTGTATATTTTAAGTAGAGAGAGCCATGTCGATTGGCAAACAAAATGTCATTATAGTCAAAAAACATAGTTTTTTAATACAAAAACTACACTGCCCCGGTAGACTAGCTGGTAGCGAGCTAGTCTATCAGCACCAAGGTTGCAGGATCGAATCCCACCAGAGACAGAAAAAAAAAATAAAAAATAAAATAAAGTAAAATAAAATAAGAAAAAATAAAAAATAAAAATAATTAAAAAAAATAAAAAAAAAAATTAAACAAAATAAAAAAAAATTTACTTTATTGACTTTGTGTAACTATATATTTTTATAAAGTTTTTGCTGGGTAGCTACAAAAAGTTAACTTTTAAGTTAACTGAAAGTAATGCAGAGTCGGACAATTGACTACTTCCTAGGACATCGCAATGTTAAAAAAGTTAGTTAATTACATATAAAAGTAATCCAATTGTCAACCACCACTACTTGAGAAATAGTTAGCTTTAAATTAATTGAAAGTTAACTGAATTGCCTGCAGGGTGAAGTCTATGTGTAAAACTTGAGTGTTATTTTGCTTGTATGCGTAACTTGAACAAATTTGGCGTTCGATTTTATTTCTGTTGCCGCATTTCAATATTCACAATTATTTAATGAAATGAAATAAGAGTTGCCAGGGAAACAAATTTTTGAATAATCCTTGCAGAGCGAGAGAGACACTTTTCTGTTAGAATGTGGCCATTATGGTTGGATAATAACTTTTTCTATAGAAAAGTTTTACTAGACAAGAACCATTTTCCTTTATTCTTCTATAGATAAATTAAGTATTTCTTAGTTTATTATAAAAGTAGAAAAGTAAGAAAAAGGTATCAGAAAAGTTTGTCTAGGATAGGGCAAATTAAAAAAAAAAAAAAAATTGATAACCGATATGTTTATACCTTATTTGGAAACTTTGGTCCTTGCCGTTCTCAAAATGTGTATATAGAAAAAGGAATTAAAAAAACAACAACAAAAATTGATTTATGGGTAAAATAAGAGGTAGTCGTGGTTTTTGCTCATATCTCAGCTATTAATACACCGATCTGTCTGAATTTTAACACACAAATGATAAGGACTGCTCCTTGTGACAGAAATATATAACAACGAAGTCCCCACCGTATCTGGGGTCTTTGGATAACCCATTTCAACAGACAGACGGACAGACATGCACCGTCAAATCAACTTTGCTAATTACAAGGACTCTGAATATTTATACTTTATTGGGTCTAAGATAAATATTGTAGAAATTACAATTACAAAACGAAATGACCCTTTATCTTCGATGAGGGGTATAAAAACGCATATGAAGATGTCGCCAGGCCGCATTATTGAAGCCAGACAAACTTTCGGGCAACTAAACAACCTTTGGAGATCCCACCACATATCGAAACGGACAAAACTTAGCCTGAGTAAAGAGATGTGTAAAATCCGAACTTCTTTATGGCTGCGAATCCTGGAATGCAGCTCCCCATGATATCAACGCTTTGAAAGTATTCACCAACCGGTGTTTACGAAAAATTATTTGTATATTTTGGCCAGCAACTTAGGGCTCTAGCAGATAACCAAACAACCTTTCGTTTTCTCCTACTCTATTTCTTATCTTTCTAAATGACCTCCTTTGTCAAACTTCCAACCCTATCTACTCTTCTGCAGATGACAGCAACCTTTGCCATTCGTACTCATTCGAATGCAGACCAAGCGTATCCGATGTCGTAGCTATGAGCCAGAATATTAATGATACGCTTGGCCGAGACCTTGACATATTCTCGGAATGGGTTTGTGCGAATAGGGTCGATTTTAATGCCCGAAAAACCCAATCTTGCGTGCTGACGCATAAACGCGCGACAAATCAAGGTGCCTCATCTGTATATATGGGTGGTATAATTATTGAGGAATCGGAATCTCTTGATGTTCTGGAATACAACTCTCATATGTGGGCCGGTGCTTTAAAGTCTATTTTGGAGCTTCTCGACCGCATGCAGGAGAGGGCGAAGGTTCTCATTGGTGACAGTAGGGTATCCAATTCTATTGACTCCCTTGAACACCATCGCAATGTGGGTTGTATTTGCCTGTTTTATCTTTACTACAATGGGATGTGTACTGACGAAATTAGGGATCTGGTTCCCGAAACCGGTACGTTTGTTCGTAATACACGTTTTTCCTCAAGAGCCCATCCTTATGTGGTCGATTGGCAGGTGAATCGTACAACGCATTACAGAGAGAATTCGTTTTTTCCCGGACCGTTTGTTTGTGGAATAACCTTCCTACAGAAGTCTTCCCTCTCACTTACAACATGATTGTACTCTATCTCCCTCTATCCTCCTTCCCACAACCTATTTTCCTAGTTCCAACACAATGCAATGCATTAGTAGGGGTCATCTCCTGAGTGCTGGTCCTAACATAAAAAAGACTATCTCTTGACTGGAACCCTGGAGGTAGTCCCGTCCGTTATTGGCGACGTCAACTTGACAATGAACTCGAAGCAGTGGATGAAACTTGGATCCAGCTAAAGGACCTGCCATCAAACAAAGCAGAATGGAAAGCATTCGTTGCTTCTTATAGGAACAACAGGAACATACCTGTTTACATCTTACAGAATTTCTGTTTAAAATACCAGCATCATGCCCGACATGTTTTCTACTTCTAAAATTATATGTATATAGCTAGATATAAACTAAATGGGAACTTTTGCTTTTTATTTTACTTTTTAAATATGAAAATAATGTATGTTTTTACTTGTTCTGTTATTGTTGCTATTCCTACACAAAACAAGCAAATCGTTTTTTGCCTAGTTGTGTGGTGTTGTTGTAGTTTCTACAACAATGCAATGCTGAGTGATGAGACTAGCAAGTTATGTGAGATTAAAACGCTCACTCTGTAATTTTACTCTAAGGGACCAAATACACTGATCAAAATGTGATTTGAAAATGGATGGAAAATCAAAACATTTAGATATGACGGCGAATATAACGTCCAGCACCCTTACACGCCTGCTGGAAAAGCATTTGACAAGTGTATTTGGGCCTTAAGGGTGGCACTACCAACAAAAAGTTAAACCTACCTATTTTAAGAAATTCTGGGATTGGTTTTCGAAAGTAATCCCATTTAGGATAGTGTTAAATACGTTTTAGTGTTATTCATAATTGAATTTTTAAGTACGACTCCAGTACAAAAAGCTTAATTTATTCCGAGTGTTTTGCTTTTTGTGTAGAGAAGTCTTACTTCTCTCAGAGAAAAGTTAACAAAAATAAAAACGTAACTTTTTAGAAAAAAATTTATTAGAACAGACTGATTTTTTGACTAGAATAAAGAACTATTGAAAAAAAATTTGTGTGGGAGGAAGTAACTTTTCTTGAAGGAAAAAAAGCAGCAAATTAGTCAAGAATTAACCAATTTTAAAAAAGTTATATAGAAAACAGCAATTTTTCTTAAGAAAAAATTTGTGTAGAAGAGATCCACTTTTCCAAACTTTAATAGTTGTCTACAATGAACTTCTAACTTTTTCAATGAGAAAATTGACTACAATAGATTTATTTTTCTTAAAAGAAAGCAACTTTTCTATGAGAAAAGAAGTAAAGAAGAAAGCCGGTTTTTTGTTGAAAAAAAGTTCTTAAATCAGATTTCTGAAAAGAAAAGTTCTGTAGAAGAGAGAAACTTTTCTTAGTAAAAACTGGCTTTCTCTTTGACAACTTTTCTTTAATTTTTGGAAGAAAATTGGCTCTGGCAAAGACTTTTTATGTGGGAAACTCTTTAGGGAAACTTTTAAGAACGTGTTCGCTAACTTTACATTTGAATGAATTGATGTCTGTCTTTTAATGGGTGTTTAATTTTTTTCTCGTTTCTTTTGTTGAATCGTATTATTTCGCTTTGTACGAAAAATTTTCAATATGCATTTAATTTTAACGAGTTTTTTCTCTCTTGTTTTTTGCATATGTGAGTTTATGAGCATTGAATGTAAACATTATGGTGACACAAGTCGCATAAGCGAATGAGAGAATGAGGGGAAAACAAAAATCGTATTACTATAAAATAATATTGTTATTTTAAAGTTTGCAATTTTGTTGTAACTATTTTTTTAATGTTTCATTTAAACAGTTTTTATTTTTCTATTCTACAACAACATTTGTTTTAGTAAATAAGTTTATATAGATTTTGAAATAGATTTTTGCTTGCATTTATATATTTTGCTGAATTATTTTTTTGGTGTTTTATAGTCTATGTAAAAAAACTTTTTGAAATGGCAAACCATTTAAAAGCAAAAAACTTACTTTTTGTTAAATGCATTTAAAAGTGCTAAAAATAGATTTTGCTTAATTAAAAAAAGGTTTTTTTGTTATTAAAACATTTGATTTTAATTAAAATTCTTAAAAATCAATCAATTTTTTCCAGAAAATTGTTTAGTATTTTTAATATAATTTATCTAAAAGAATTCAAAAACGATTAAATTGGTTGGAAATTGTATTATAAGTTTGAAAACGTATTTAGAAACAGTGCGTCTATAAAGTGGCTCAAAACGGTTATGGTAAACTTGATAAGCATTTAAGGCATTTTAATGGGTTGCCATAGGATTTTTGAAAATTTAGAAAATTTTTGGTTAAGCCGGTTCAAACTTGTTAGTTGGATAATTTTTAGTGACAAAAAATATTTTTAGCTTGAAATTATTTTAAAATATATTTGAAAATCAATTTTAAGCCTAACCGGTTCAGTACCGATTTAATCATTTTAAAATCAATTTAACGGGTTATAACTAAATATTATTTTCCGACCATTTTTTTTTTTGGGGTTTTAAGCATCAAAACTTTGTTTTATTTAAAAATTTATTTGATTGAGATTTTTTGTATAGCCGTTTAAAAAAAATTGCCAAAAGGGATTAATGTACTATATTGCATATCTAAAACTTATATTTTTACTTAAAAGCAATAAAAGATGTTAAAAGTGAATATTAAGCGGTTGTTGCTAAGAATAGTTTTTCAACTCTTTAACACTTTTATCATTTTGAGCAAAATTGCCGTTTCAGGTAATTTAAAATTAATATTTGTATGCTTAAAACCACTTTAAAAACTTAAAAATATTATTTAATATGGATTTCAGGCATAACCGGTTCCAAACCGTTTTAACCGGTTCGAACCGGTTAAGGCTGGAAAACCCTTTAAACTTAATTTAAACACTTTTAATATTACTCTTAGGAAATTCTACAATGTTTTTAGTTCCTTTAAATAAGATTAATTAATTTTTTATTTTTGTTTGCTAAGTTTTCTGAATTACTGTCACTTTTCTTTGGCTTTCTTAAATTCGCCTGGTTAAACTTTCATTTTTACACTTTCTTAAACATAATTGACTGAAAGAACTATGATACTAATCTTTCTTCATAATTTGTCCTAAAATTTTCCTTTACAATTTTCTTAATATTTTGTCTAGAATCTGACAATTGCTTGTGCACCATTAAAACTCAACAAAGAATAACACGAAATTGGGTCAAAAGTTGTATTTCTACCGTTAATTTTCCAACCTTTTAACACGTATTCAATTGAAACAATACAAATAGAAAAGAAAAATATGTATAATAAGAACCAAAGTATTTTTTATCTGAAGAAATATTAAATAAATAAAGATTTTTTTCCTTGAAATATCATCCATTAGAAGCTGAAAAAGAGAAGCAACATCAGCACCATGAAAACTTTAATCATTTTCCCCACATTAAAATAATCATAAAATTCCTAAAACTATGCAATATAAAACATAAAACAAAAAAATATTTCTCTTGAACAAAGAAATAAAAGCCTTGTTTATCTATAAATTCTGTACTTAATCTCTTTCTACAATTAAATATTCTTTTATTTCTCACATTCCCTCCCTTCTCATCTTCCCCTTCTCTTTTTTATTCTCTAATAAAGTAAACAAATTGTTCTTTTCTTACTACAATAAATATAAAAAATCGCCAATAAAAATAACACTATACAAAAATGACGATGTTCTGATGGCTTTAACAATTATTTTAATAGGTTGAAACTTTACTATCATCCATTTAAAATTGTTCTCCCGTTTTATTACTCCCAGCTTAAGAAAAAAAAAAAAACATTTCTTAAAATCTTGAAGCGAAGAACGAACCATTTCAAAACAATAAACATCTCGAATTACTGTAACGTTGTAAGTGTTGCCGTAGTAGTTTTATTTAAAAGAACCTTCAGCTAAACTCTATTTATTTTGTGCAAAATCAAACAAATGTTTTATCTGTTAAAAAAAATATTTGGAGGAAATATTATGGAAGAATTAATAAGAAAAGTGAAATTAAAATTAGAAAAAGTTGCTGGGAAAAGTTTAATATTAAAAAATTTTTCAATAGGATAACGACAATTTTTCTCTATGAATACTTTTTATAAAAAAGTTACTGGCAGGCCGATTAATTTTCATAGAAAACATTACTGGTTAGATTAGGTGGCCGGTCATAAAGACCACGCAAGGACCGTGTTAATCCCTAGTGTTGCCATAATGTACGATAGTCCCTAATCGAAACGGTTAGTTCGATGTGATGATAACCAGATTACTCCACAACCCTTGGCGAATGCTAGGAGTCTTAGAACTCTAATTCCAGAGCTTTCTTCTTAACCTTGGGAGTAATATTCTCTCTGACAGTTCGCTCTGGAGCGTATGAGTTCCGGACAGTGGCAGAGTATGTGCTACACCGTAATTTTCTCCCCTGGTTGCCCACAGAATCTACAATTGTCACTAGTCAGTTGACTCGCCTTTATGGCATATACTGCCAGCAGTGACCCGATATAAACCGACCAGAAGCCTACAGTCCTTCGCGGTAGGTTAGGTTCAATGGGCAGCCGTCACGACGACGGCTCACTTGGGTCCTTATAGTGGTTCCTTTGGTTTCTTTCCTTTGTTCACCAGACTATTCCCCAGAGGTCACTGCAGCCTCGAACCACCCCGACTCCCTGCAGAACAGAGAGATTGATTTTAGTCCCACATTAGACATATTGCCCAGACATGGCAATTCCGGTCTCCAAAATGCCTAAACCTAATGCCCCCTAGACCAGGGCATTGGCAGAGAAAGTGAAACACCGTCTCCTCCTCCTTCTCATCATGACAACTTCTACAGTAGTCATTATAATCAAGACCCCTTCTCGAAGCATGAAGCCCAACACCCAGTGACTCGTATTGACCGATATTACTGTCCTTATCTGGTCCCTGCCGAGACCAAGTAGCACGCGCGTTCTCGTCGCGCAATAGCCAGGCCATAAAGTTCTGGCCATCAGGCTGGTATGCTTCCCTGCCATCTCCCCTGAGACCTTCTGTACGACTCTCGTTTGATGAGAGTCTTGCAGCGGGCCATGGAAATACCGTTCAGGCCGTCGACGAACATGTCGTCCAAGAGACAGATCCGCATATAACTCTGTAAACCTTGCACGTTTGGTGTTTCCCCAAACCGCCTCAGATTTATTCTGCATGGCAGAGTCTGTTTCCCTCATAATATTACGAATCGGAACTGGAATGGGAATCACTCTGTTGTACGGTAATTGAACCCCCGTTTCGCTAATTCGTCTGACGCCTAGTTACCTTCTACGCCATGGTGACCGCGAACCCAGTAAATTGGCACCTAGTCAATCATCATAAAAACTGTAAGTCCTATGGTCAGATCGGTGTCGCACAAACCAGCCTTCCTCTTCTAAATATATACGCGATTTTCTATAAACGAATGATGTAGTCGCCGCTACAGGCTATACCCTTTATCCCCCTTATTCTACCGCAGATTTCCTTGCAGTTTCTTCTGCTACCAGATGAATCGGTTGTAGGTACAGGATAACATCCAGTGCCGCAGTCGGTGTACCACGCAAACTTCTGTTGGTACTAACCTCAGCGAGTCTTTTAGTGTCCACTAGCTTATTTCGGTATGATATTTTATCCAAGGCCGTCCACGACAACAGTATTCCGTAGAGTAAAATTAATCTCGCCACTGCTGTGTAAGTCCAATGTGTAAGAGCAGGGTTTAGACCACAAGTTTTGCCCAGCATTCTCTTGCATGCGTTTGTGTTCTTTTTTACCCTTTCTTCCATATTCAGTTTCCACGATAGTGGAATCCGTCAACTTTTTGATATAAAAAGTTGCTGAGACCCCAAAAACTTTTCTATATAAAAATTTGCTAGGATCTAATCTATTTAACAAATTTCCTGTGCTCTTGGAAAGTAGAAAAAGTTGCTGGGATCCCGAAAACTTTTCTATAGAAAAACTTGATGGAATTCCAAAAACTATTTGCTATAGAAAAAGCTCAGATTCCAAAAACTTTTTTATAGAAAAAGCTTCTGTGAGTCTAAACATTTTTATAAAGAAAAAGTTGCTAGGATGCCGTCAATATGTTTTAAGAAAATATTCCTGGAATTTCAATAACTTTGCTATACAAAAAGTTGCTTGGAACCCGACAACTTTTTTTTTGGAAAAAGTTGCTCAGATTCCCAAATTTTTTCTATAGTAACAGCTTCTTTGAGTTTAAAAACTTTTCTATAAAAAAAGTTGCTAGGAACCCAACTATTTTTTGGTAAAAGTTGCTCAGATTCCAAACAATTTTCTATAGAAAAAGCTTCTGTCAGTCTAAAAATTTTTCTAAACGAAAAGTTGCTGGCACTCTTACAACTTGTTTAAAGAAACATTTTTCTGGGATTCCAACAACTTTTCTAAAAAAAATATTGAAGTTGAAAATGAAGTGTTGAAAAAGTTGCTGGATTCTTTTCAATATTTTTTATGAAAAATGTTGCTTTGTTGTGTTCTTTGGAAAAAGTTACACAGCACTGGCAATTTTTCAAAAAGCTTTAAACATTTTTTTTTTTACTTTTTCTCCTTTTGCTCTGCGTTTAGCGTATAAACGTGTCTAAATTAAACAAAACCAATTTTGTTGGGATTTTTCATTCGTTTTCCATTTTTCGTACAAAAAATTTTCAATTTATTTAGTAATTGTACTATGTTTGTGTGTGTGTGTGTGTGTGTGTGTGTGTGTGTATTGTGAATGTATTTGCAATCAATATTGGCAAATACTTTATAAAACACTAAGAGATCTTGTGCTATATATTGACGTTGTTGTTGCTGTTGTTGGTATTAGCTTCAAAATACATACAAGTCATGTTCATGTTTTCCACAGTTTTTCTACTGCTCTTGATATAAGTCGAAATATTCTAGTATTTTCTGCAAATTTTTTTAGAACACGAGAGGGTATACGTAAGCAAGTGTGTATTTTGTGTGTGCATGGATGTACATGAGAGTGTTTGGATGTGTTTATGTGTGTCTGTCACACATTCCTTGTATTACTTACGTACACATTTTTAATATTCTTTTAAAACAACCATTTAGTTTTCAAACTTGTATTATTTCGTTTTTTTTTTGTTGGAAAAATCTCGTTGTATTCCAATTTTTGTTGTATTTTATTTTAAACTTTTTTCATTTCTACTTCCTTTTTTGCTACATTTTTTTCTACGTTTTACTTCTACTTATGTTCTTTAATCCCAAGCCACCTTTTAAATGCAAAAAATAACAAATGTAGGTATGTATATAGTAGATTATATGAGGTTAGATCTAAAAAGTTATTTCAAATATTAAGAAAATTAAAAAAAAAAAATAGTTGATAAAATTTTAAATTGTCTTGAATACAAAATTTTAAAATTTTTTTTTTGCTTTTGTAAAGGAAAGTACAAAATTTAGCGTTATTTTTTGCTTAAAACAGCTACAAAACATTTTGGTGTAGCTAATCTCTAGCAACATTATCAATTTAAACATAAATTGTTGTTATAAAAAGCTAAAAATTGGCTATTTTAAATTTTAAGCAACATCTCGTGGGTAAAATGTTTATGCAACATTTTCAAAATAAACTTTTGGGTATGTTCTGGCAATCTCAAAACGCTTATCATTTGCGATTCTGACTTGAAGTTGAGCACGATGTTTGGCGGTTTCAAGTTGCAAAAGTGTGCTGAAGGGAACTAGAATATTTTTAAGAAACTAAGGAAAATCGCAAGCAAAAGCACGAGTCACAGAACACCATGTGACTCGTGCGTTTTGCGATTTTAAATCGTGCGATTGTTATGCTTTTACTATTAATAAAAGGACAATAAATTTCGTGAAAATGATTCATTTAACCATAGTGCCATTCATTTTAAGCGTATATGTTGCTAAAAAGTGTTTTTTAATTTTTTTTAATTAAAATACACACACTAAACTCTTATAAAACTATTAAGCTTTTATATAAAAGCCATATTTTGCGTCAAATATTACGCAACATTTAAGTTTTAAATAACACATGTTTTAAATAAAGCCTTAAAGAAACAATCTTTCACCAATAATTAAAAGAATATTTGGTACAAATTGCTTTACTTTGGATTCTAAGTCAAAATGTTTACTTTTAAGTTAAAACACAACCGATTTTCCTGACATTTTTACAGTAACATCACGTGAGCCCTAAAAATTAAATAGGCTACCCCATTGGATGCCAATATTAAATATCGCATATCTTAAGAGCCGCATATTGTTGAACTTTTGGTAGTAGGATCTTCTGAGCCCCAAAATTGAAATAAAATAGCAGCGGGGGAAGTGGTTCCCCCCATAGGACGCCAATGTTTAATATCGCATATCTTAAGAACTGCTATAGTGAGAATGTTCAAACTTTGTAGAAGTCACTCTTATGGTATACTACACTATTGAAAATAAAAATAAAGCGGGTAGGTGAAGGGGCGGAAATACCTCCCATAGGATGCATATATTAAATATCGCTCAACTGAAGAACTGTAAAGGGAGAGTCTTCAAACGTGGTTAAAGCTACTATTGTGGTAAACTATAAATTTCAATATAGAAATGGGCGGGGTAGACAGAGGAGGAGCACTACCCCCCATAGATAGAAATATATATAAGAGCCGCTGCACGCATTTTGTTGAACTTTTGGTAGAAGGATCTTCTGAGCCCCAACATTGAAATAAAATAGCAGCGGGGAAATGTTACCTCCCGTAGGACGCCAATGTTAAATATCGCATATCTTAAGATCTGTTATAGTAAGAATGTTCAAACTTTGTAGAAGTCACTCTTATGGTATACTACACTTTTGTAAATAAAAATAAAGTGGGTAGGCGCAGGGGAAAAATTCCTCCCATAGGATGCATATATTAAATATCCTTCAACTGAAGAAGTGATTAAAGCAGTGTGGCGAAGCGCACCGGGTTAAGCTAGTTATTATTAAAAGTATAAGCAACATGTTACAACGACATAATGACTGAAAAATTGTCAATGTTAACAAAAATTAGTTTTCTGTTTTCTAAAAAAAGGTTAAAATAATACAAATATCAAAGTTAAAATTTAACTTAATTATGTTGCCAGAATAAACAAAATTTTTTTCTATACATAAAGAATTGCTTTATTTTAAGTTGAACTTTTAAAGTTAAAGTAATATGTTGCAGTAAAGTTCTACTGCAACATTTTCAAATTACACACTACACAAAATAAAAATAACAAAAATATTATCAGATGTTGCTTAAAATTCGGTGCAGACAAATATGAGCTGCACTTGTTTCGCAAGAAAAACAAAAATGTTGCTAGCAACATTTCGAATGTTCAGTATTTCGTAGAAAATGCAGTCAAACTCAATATAAAAAAATGTCTGTAAAATACATAAGAAAAATGTTGAGAGAGTTGTATGTACTTTGTCTATAGCCTAGTACTCTGTTCAAAATTGTGGTAAATGTTTAGCAACATTTATTATTTCATGTAAAAAATTTGACACGCAACAATGTTGCCTATCTCGCAAGTTTGCACAATTTTACGCCTTTATTCCTTCAAAGAACGCGACATTGTTTTGAATAGGCAAAAAAAAGCTGTTACTTAATTTTATATTAAGTTTTTACTTTTTTCTATTCTACGCGAAATAAGTGTAGCTTGCATTATTTCGCAGTTGTTAAAAAAATTTTGCCAAAAACATTTCGGAGCTTTTACATAAAATGAACAGAGTACAACTCTACTAACATTATTTCATAGATATTCTGCAAAAGTTTTTGTTCATATGAGTTTTGACAGCATTTTACGTGAAATCTTGAAAATAGTACCAGGGGCCTACTTCTGGCAGTGGTGATCAAGTACTTTCTCGATTCGAAAGCAATTTAATATCTAATTATTTGAGTCAATACTGAACGAATCGAAATTATTTTTTCAGTATTGTGAAACTCAAATTAATGCTTTACAACACTGAAAAAATAAATAAAAGTAAAAACTAGGCTTTTAAGTAATGAAAAAAAAAACAAATGAAACAGATTTATTTTCATAATTATTATTTTAAAATTTAAACTTATTTTAGTAAAAACAACATGTTACAGCAACAAAAGCTTCCTCAACATTTTTAAACTAAACCAAATTAATAAAAATTGGTTTTGTATAAAGCCTGGTACTCTGTTCAACATTTCACGTGAAATGCTGTCAAAACGCATATGAAAAAAACTTGTGCGGAATATCTATGAAATAATGTTGATAGAGTTGTACTCTGTTCATTTTGTGAAAAAGTTCCGAAATGTTTCTGGCAACATTTTTTTACAACTGCGAAATAAGGTAAGCTGCATTTATTTCACGTGGAATTTTAAGCAAAAAAGGATAAACTGATTACTTAATAAGAAATAAAAAATTAATATAACACAACCGGTAACAGTTTTTTATCCATATTTACTTTCTTTTTTATTAAAAAAAATTATTTCTAGTAAAATACATGTGAGGCTTGTTTACATACTTAAAACAATGTCGCATACTTTGCTCGAATAAAATCGGCAAATTGTACAAACTCGCATGATAGGTAACATCGATACATGTCAAAATTTTCGTGTGAAATAATAAATGTTGCTCAAAATTTTTCACAAATTTGAACAGAGTACTAGGCTTAAGTTTTAAAATCAAAATGTGTATTTTATAGATAAAGCAGCATGTTGCTGAAGAAAATTTCAAAAACATTTCTTATTAAAAACAATATGTTGCAGCAACAAAAGTTTCCGCCACATTTAAGAACTAAACCAAATAAATAAAAAAAATTTTTAGAGCAAAATGTGTTTTTTTATAGTTAAAGTGACATGTTGCTGAATATTTCATGAAATTTCATAAGCACTACATATCAACATAAACAAAGTATGATAAAAAAAAATTCAAAACAATAATAAATGTTTAAAATAATAGAAAGTTTTGCGAAGAACTTTTTTATAAAAGGGTATTTTTTAAAGCAAACGCAACATGTTGCAAAACTATTTTTTTCTGTAATACATATTTTTTAACAACCTTTATGCATTCTTGATTTGATATTATTTTCTTTATTGCCTTTAAGTTTTGGTTTTGAACTTTATTTAATAGCCTGTCCTCGTATAATTAACATAAGTTGCTTTGTCTTCGAGTGTATGTATGTATGTATGTATGTATGTTTCGGTAGGAAAAAAGCTCCCTATAGTAAACATTTTATACATTGTTTTACTTTATTGGGGTATAAGATAGACATGTTGTGCAGTTTGCTGTAAATAGTTTGTGTGTGTATAAGTGTATTTTAAATGAGTTTGTAAGTATATTTGTTTTACCGTTATTTCCTGTTACGTTTTTATAGCGATTTTCTTGTTTGTTTCTCAAGCTTTTCTACTACAAACACTCATTTTGTCTATACTCTCATGATGTGTTCAGTAAAACTTGTTGTTTTTGTTGTATATTTCTTATCCGACACTTCCACTTCCGTTAGCGTTAAAAGGTGCTTTGATATATACTCACTCAATTCCAACTAAATGAACAGGCACAAACACACAGACACACACACATTCTTTAACACTTGCTGGAATACACAAGTGTAATATTTGTAAGAGTTTATATACAAACACATTAACAATTCTTACTCCTTAGAGGCCTCTTACTCGTTCTCATTTCTTGCTAACTCTGATAACCTCTTTACCCTCTTCTTCACTCTTTCACTGTTAGCTTTTGCTTTTTTCCTATAGAAATTTTTGTTTCTTCTTCTTTTTTTCGTTTTGTTATTGTTGTTAGCTTCTTTCTTATCCAAAAGTCTTTTGTTGTTATTTCTCCAAAGTCTTTTTTGTTGTATTTGTTTCATTCTCTATTCATTTCAGTTCATTTGCTTGATTGTCTGAAACACCGTAGCCGTCGCGTACACCTCGTCGTCATTATTATGATGGGGTCTTAACATTTTTTCAATGGATTTGAGTATATTAAAAAAAAAAATGAGTATAAGTTCGTATAGGAAAGTGTATGGATGTATGTATGTATATGTGTATAGATAGGATCTCTTTTTTATTTAATAAGGGGTGTTCATTCGTTTTTCTAAACTTTTATTATTTTAAAGAAAAAATAAATTAGTTTCATTTCTATTATTTTCTAAACAAAAAGAATATAAATTGGTAAGTCAAGTAAGCATAAGTTATTAATTAGTTTATTATTTTCTTATAAATAGTTAAACAAAACTATTTTAATAGCTTTTTTTTAAATTATATTCTTTTTTAAAATACTTTATTAAATAACAAACGAAAAACTAAATTTGGCTTAATTTAAACCAAATATGCAACAGAACAACCAGCAAGCAACATGTTGCATTAAAAAAGTTTAAGCAACATTATCAAATATAAACGTTAAAATTTAACTGGTTAGATTGAAACAAAATTTTTAAGAAAATTATAAAAATTAACATAATTTGATAAAAGAAAGCAATAGCAACATGTTTAACAGGAACAAAGTTTATCATTAACTGCTGTAATTAAAGCACGAACAAGAAACATTTTTAAAATAAACAATTTTTTTATAAAATAATATAAAAAAATTTGTTTATTTTGATTTTTAAAGTACACCAATAACTTTTTAGTACAAGCAACAAGTTCCAGCAACATGCTTTCAGCAATATTGTTAATGGGCACATTCATAAGGCATAACTGTTGGGCAACCGTTGAGTGTTTTTCATACAAAAATTAAATAAACATAGTTTCAAACCAAATTAATTTTGGCTAAAAATTAACACAATTGTTTTTTTAAAGCTTAAGAAATATGATGGCGAAAAAATGTTAAGGCAACATTTTTAAATTAAACAATGTTCTAAAGCATTAATTGCCTGTTTTTAGAACGCGAGTGCGAAAGTGACTCGTTTAACTAAAATTTAAAACAAAAACAAACAAATTGTGAAATTCTCTTTTGCACTCGCGTTCTAAAAACAGGCAGTAACTTTAATAGCAAAAACAACATGTTGCAGCAACAATGCTTAAGCTTACAAGAGAAAAACAAGCAAAATGTATCCTAATAATGGCAAAAACTTAATTCAAAGTAATATAATTTGTTAAAAAAAATAATTTCTGCAACATTTTCCTAAAATTTGTCTTTAATTATTGATAATAACAATAATTAATTCGTAGTTTTTCTTTCCTTTCTTTTTAAATATCTTATTATTTAAATATGTTTAAGAATTAAAACTATTTAATAATATTATTATTATTAAAATTTCATTTTTTTTATTACAAAAAACATGATTAAAGCTTCCCTAGGATAAGCAACATGTTGCAATTAAGAATTCCTGCAGCATAATAAATTTTAACATAAAAATTTACAACAAAAAAAAGGTGTTTAAATAACTAAATAATAAAACAAATTGATAAATTAAACATTTTTTAAAAGACAAAAGCAGCATGCTGCAGCAGCGGATGTTTCTGCATCGTTTTCATAATTAGTTATTTTTTTTTCAAAGTCAAAGATTATTGATTTAAAATCTTTTAAGATCACTTTTTTTTTATAAAAGAAACATGTTGCATCAACAATTGTTTCGGGAATATGATGCCGGTAAAAACCATTGTAAATACGTATTTATTTAAATTATTTTGGACTAGCAACATTTTGGCAGTTTTGCAAAAGGTAACAAAAATTTTAAAAAATTTTCTTTGCAATGTTTTTTGTTTCACGATGTTCCCAGTTGATATCGCTAAACTGTTTGATACTAATGTCAGATGTTTATAACTTTTGTCATCTTTTATTTTCTTTAAACATTTTTTTGATATATTTATATTGTTTTACTAAAAGGAAAGCAATTTATTGTTTTCTTTTTTGTTTGTGAAAAACCCATCAATGTTGCTTGAACATGTGGAGTGCTCAAAGCTGAGCCGGATTAAGTCATGAAATATAATAAACATATATAAACCAGTTGTCTAGTGGTCGAAATTGGACCATCATTATTTATGCAAATATAAAGAAAACATTCACATTAGGATATACGAATTTACATGTTTTGGGCATTTGTTTTGTTTTTCGTCTTAGTGGATTAATTTGTCGAGGGACCAACCTTTGGTCCATATATTATCTTCACTCGAGTCCGTGAATGTTTGTTTAATTTAGTTTTGTAACTACAATAATAAAAAAAAATCAGAAATTACCAACTGAAATTCAAAAAAAAAAGTACCAAAAAGTGTTTCTCAATCTCTTTGGAATCAGCATGTTGAATTTTATGTTTCTAGGTTTAGTATAAATAAAAATTCCAAAAGTACCAGTTAAACTCCGACAAAGGTCCAAAAAGTTCCCTCTTTCTGATTCTAATTTACTCAGGACCAATTGTACCAATTCAAAAAAGTATCAAAAGGATCTCTTTTATAGATTATCACCCACTCAGGACATTGCATGTTTAATTTTAATGTTTCTAGGTCCAATATTAACGAAGGTCAAAAAAAAGTATCAGTTGTAGAACGAAAAAGTACCAAAATTTCCACCTTAAAGATTCTATTCACACAGACCAAGCAAGTTAAATTCTATGTTTCTAGTCCCAATATTAACGAATATCAAAAAAAGTACCAGTTGAAGAACAAAAAGTACCAACAGTTTTTTTCTTATAGGTTCTCATTCACTCAGGACCCTGCACCTATAATTTATGTTATAAGTTCAATCCCTGCGGGAAATTTGTGTCAATTGGTCCAACAGACAACCCCATGTAAAAGTGATAGGTCTTATTCATAGAAAGTGTTACAACTAGATCCGGTCTCTACCACCAAAGACCTTTCACGGGATAACTTTGGTGTCAGTTCTCTTCCCTCGAGGGATATTATAGAAAATTCTTAAGCTGCCACATGCATTACCACAGAAGTAAAAGAAAGAAATTTAATCTCCCGTATTTCCTCTATTTTATACTTTTTTCTCCTCATTAAAGCATTAAAAATTTCAATATTGTAGCTGGAGCCCATAATTTAATACGTATGTATATGTCAATACATGGTTTAACACGTTTTAAAAAAAAGTACCAAAAAAGGTACGACTTAAAACTACTTAAAAGTTCGAATTGCAAAAAAGTACCAAATTTGTGTCGAATTTATTGCTTTAAAAGATATATGGATGGCAAAGAAGTCCCAAAAGGTCAGAATTTCAAGAAAGTACCAGCCACCTGTCCACTTATTTTTCTAATGAGCAACGATAAGTATTCAGTTTTTTTTTGAGTCTCTTTTAATTTTGGAAATATGCGGTTACAGAATTTACCCGTTTTTACCCTTTTTACACCCTCGGATTTTTTTTGCTAGTTGCTTACTTTTATCAAGATAATGTATAAGTATTTAATAATGTTGCGAAATGTAAGTCAACATTCAAAATATGTTTGATAATTTATTGATTTTTCTTTTAAATTGCTACATGAAATATTTGGCAACATAAAGCAATGTTTATTTGATTTTTCTTTTGCCAATTTTGTTCTTTTAAGCCTGGTTCTCTGTTCAACATTTCATGTGAAATGCTGTCAAAACGCATATGAAAAAAACTTGTGCGGAACATCTATGAAATGATGTTGATAGAGTTGTACTCTGTTCATTTTGTGAAAAAGTTCCGAAATGTTTCTGGCAACATTTTTATACAACTGCGAAATAATGTAAGCTGCACTTATTTCACGTGAAATTGTAAGCAAAAGCAAAAAAGTATGAACTGATGATTAAATAAAGCCTGGTACTCTGTTCAACATTTCACCTGAAATGCTGTCAAAACGCATATGAAAAAAACTTGTGCGGAACATCTATGAAATAATGTTGATAGAGTTGTACTCTGTTCATTTTGTGAAAAAGTTCCGAAATGTTTCTGGCAACATTTTTTTACAACTGCGAAATAATGTTAGCTGCACTTATTTCACTTGGAATTTTAAGCAAAAGCAAAAAAGTATGAACTGATTATTAAATAAGAAATAAAAAATTAAAATAACACAACCGGTAACAGTTTTAATCCATATTTATTTTCTTTTTTATTAAAATAATAATTTTTAGTAAAATACATGTGGCATTTATTTACATACGCAAAACAATGTCGCATACTTTTGAAGGAATTAATACGTCAAATTGTGCAAACTCGCGAGATAGGTAACATTGATACATGTCAAAATTTTCGAGCGAAATAATCAATGTTGTCCAACATTTTTCACAAATTTGAACGGTGAACTGGGCTTTAGGATTTTATTTTACTCTTATTAGAAATGTTGCTGCACAATGTTGTTGGTTAATGTTGCTCAACATTTAGTTGTTGTCTCTAAACTTTTTTATGTGTGTGATAATTTTTTTTAAATTCAGTTTTTTCGTCTCTTAAGCCTAGTACTCTGTTCGAACCTGCGAAAAATGTTGAGCAACATTGATTATTTCACACGAAAATTTTGTCATGTATCAATGTTATCTATCCTGCAAGTATGCAACATTATTTTTGAATGTAAGCAAAAACCATAGATGGGGGTAGTACAATAAAGGTTGACTTAAATCAATATTGCACTCTCACTAAATAAAACGGCAATAAATTGTTTTTTACAAATTTGTACCTTGCAATCAAAAAGCTGTACGAAAACATAATATCACTAAAATTTAAAAAAATTTAATTTTGTACTTGCATTTTTGATTTTTCCGATGATATGCCTAATCATAGAAAATTAAACTAAATGAAATTCTGTCAATAACGGAATAATTCTTGGATTGAATCATGCAAACACAAGTTTTGTATTTTAAATTGTGTGCAAAAGTTTTAGTCAAATAAGTGAAGAAAAAAAAAAATTGAATAAACTGATGATTGCTTGATTTAAAATCAAACTATTTTTTTATCACAAAATGTTTTAACATTATAGTCACTTATGTGTAGTAAGATTGAAAATTTTTAGTTCATCACTTAACATTAACAAAATTATTACAATAATTTTAAACAAGTGCACTACCCCCATCTATGACAAAACCATGTGTTTTGAAAAATGTCATTAAAAAAAGTAAAACAATTTTATTTTAATTATTTTCTATAGTAAAAACCAAAAAAATTTCATTTGATTGTTAATTTTTGCACTTTTCTACATTTTTATTTCTGAAACGCTTGTTATAAACTCCACTTTACAAAAAAAAAATAAAATATTACAAGAAATGATAAGTTATTGCTTAAAATTCCGTGCGAAATAAAAGGAGCTGCACTTGTTTCGCACGAAAAATAAAAATGTTGCTAGAAACATTTCGCATGTTTTTCGTATATAAACAGAGTAGAACTCTATCAACATTTTTTCGTTTGTATTTCATAGAAATTTTTTTTATATTGAGTTTGAAAACAGTTCGCACGAAATACTGAACAGAGTACCAGGATAAAAGCAAAAAAAGTATGAACTGATTATTAAATAAGAAATAAAAAATTAAAATAACACAACCGGTAACAGTTTTAATCCATATTTATTTTCTTTTTTATTAAAATAATAATTTTTAGTAATATACATCTGGCATTTGTCTACATACGCAAAACAATGTCGCATACTTTTGAAGGAATTAACACGTCAAATTGTGCAAACTCGCGAGATAGGTAACATTGATACATGTCAAAATTTTCGAGCGAAATAATCAATGTTGCCAAAGATTTTTCATAAATTTGAACGGTGAACTGGGCTTTAGGATTTTATTTGACTTTTATTAAAAATGTTGCTGCACAATGTTGTTGGTTAATGTTGCTCAACATTTAGTTGTTGTCTCTAAACTATTTTATGTGTGTGATAATTTTGTTTAAATTCAGTTTTTTCGTCTCTTAGTCTTAATGTTGTATTTTTTTATTTAATACTTGTTACAGAATATATTTTTTTTATTTAAATTTATTAATTTTTTCACATGTGCAATTTATTGAAGATTCAATTTCCTTTTCTTTTTATTGTGTTTGTTTAATGTTGTTTAAGCCTATTAAATATATGTACATATATAAATATTATATTAAGAATTCTGCTATAATTTGATATATCAAAATGAAATTGTAAAGAGAAAAGAGGAAGAAAGAAATATATTTATTCTGATTGACAACTCTGACTGAATTGAGCAGAGCTCTAGGGAATTAAGGAAATTTTGCATTTTATTTTGTATTTGGCCAGAACATTAATTCCCAAGGGTTTTGATGAAATTTCAAATTAATGTTTTTCAAGAGTTTTTATCTAAAAGTCTTAAAGGCCAGGTTCAAGTGCAATTCTGGCCTCTCTAGTCTTCCTTTTTGACCACCGTTATTTACAAAAGTAGGTAAAAAAGTTCTGTAAATAGTAGTTTTTTAATACATCGTAGTAATGTAGTGAAATGTTATTCATATGAATTTATATGCTTGGCTGAGCTTTTTAATTCCTCCTGGTTTTTGGTTGGATTCAAATGGGAAAGACGAAAAATGTGAAAAAGTGTTTATGAAAGTAAAGAATGCTAGGAGTAGATCCCACAGTGATAACGACATTGTCACTTGAATACTTATGAAATAAAATAAAACTAAAGTCAAGCAAAAAGAAACGCTGTTTTTCCTACATTTTTTCTAACAAATTTTGAATTGGAATAGCAAAGGATCTCCAACCCCCTCCTTTTTTTTGTAACAAACTAACACCCTAATCTTACAAACATTTTGAAAGTACCTTAGAGACTTCTAAATAAATACAACTGAGTTTATGATGGTGTACTCCACAAAAGGGCTACAATATGAAGTGGTATTTGCTTAAAATCACACATTTTTTTATGTTTGTCTGAAAAAAACCCTGAAACAAATAGAAATTTAAACACACACACACAAAAATACTCTAGGGTTCTATTAATAGCAATGGAAAGCACACATACAAACACAAAACACACCCATCCATGCAAAGACTTAAAGGAAACGCTGGGAGAATATGTTGAAACAAATTAAATAAAAACGACCTCATATGTCATAAAAAAAATTGTACATGAAATTTTATTTCTACACCCAAACCAAACAAACCAAACAACCAGCCAGTCACCAAAACAAATTATTTTTTTACAAATATCTCTTTTTCATTTACAACATTTCAGCTTATGGAAATAACGGCACTGAAAGAGTAATAAAATAAAATATAAAAAATACGCCAATGCCAATAATGTGTCATAAGAACATGATTTTTTAAACTTTTCCCCAAGAAAATATTTTAAACTCATAAGCTTTTATAATAAATTTAAAATTTATCATGACTTGATGAAAGATATTATTTGATAAGAAAACGTCAATTAAAAAAAAAAAAAAAAAAATTATTAAATTATTCATTTACGCTTATTGTTTACATCATGTAAAGAATGAAAATTTTAATAAAAAGTCTTTGAATTAAAAGCAAAATAATTTATTTTCATGATAATAGCAAAAATTTAAGAATTCATTGAAATGCCTCCTTTATTTAACTAGTGTTTACATCATGTAAAGAATGAAAATTTTAATAAAAATCCTTTAAAATTAAATGCAAAATAATTAATTCACATGATAATAGCAAAAATTTAAGAATTCATTGAAATGACTCCTTTATTTAACTAGTGTTTACATCATGTAAAGAATGAAAATTTTAATAAAAATTATTTGAATTAAAAGCAAAATAATTTATTTGCATGATAATAGCAAAATTTTAAGAATTCATTGAAATGACTCCTTTATTTACCTATTGTTTACATCATGTAAAGAATGAAAATATTAATAAAAATTCTTTAAAATTAAATGCAAAATAATTAATTCACATGATAATAGCAAACATTTAAGAATTCATTGAAATGACTCCTTTATTTAACTAGTGTTTACATCATGTAAAGAATGAAAATTTTAATAAAAATTCTTTGAATTAAAAGCAAAATAATTTATTTGCATGATAATAGCAAAATTTTAAGAATTTATTGAAATGACTCCTTTATTTACCTATTGTTTACATGCTGTAAAGAATGAAAATTTTTATAAAAATTATTTGAATTAAAAGCAAAATAATTTATTTGCATGATAATAGCAAAATTTTAAGAATTCATTGAAATGACTCCTTTATTTACCTATTGTTTACATAATGTAAAGAATGAAAATTTTAATCAAAATTCTTTAAATTAAAAGCAAAATAATTTATTTACATGATAATAGCAAAATTTTAAGAATTCGTTGAAATGACTCCTTTATTTACGTATTGTTTACATCATGTAAAGAATGAAAATTTTAATCAATGCAAATGCAAAAAAATGCAAATGCAAAATAATCAATTCACATGATAATAGCAAAATTTTAAGAATTCATTGAAATGACTTCTTTATTTACCTAGTGTTTACATCATGTAAATAATGAACATTTTAATAAAAATTCTTTCAATTAAAAGCAAAATATTTTATTTGCATGATAACAGCAAAATTTTAAGAATTTATTGAAATGACTCCTTTATTTACCTATTGTTTACATGCTGTTAAGAATGAAAATTTTAATAAAAATTATTTGAATTAAAAGCAAAATAATTTATTTGCATGATAATAGCAAAATTTTAAGAATTCATTGAAATTACTCTTTTATTTACCTATTGTTTACACCATGTAAAGAATTAAAATTTTAATAAAAATTCTTTGAATTAAAAGCAAAATAATTTATTTGCATGATAATTGCAAAATTTTAAGAATTCATTAAAATGACTCCTTTATTTACCTATTGTTTACATCATGTAAAGAATGAAAATTTTAATCAAAATTCTTTAAAATAAAATGCAAAATAATTAATTCACATGATAATAGCAAAATTTTAAGAATTCATTGAAATGACTCCTTTATTTACATATTGTTTACATCATGTAAAAAATGAAAATTTCTTCAAAAATTCACAAAATTGAATTTTTAATAAATAATTAACTTGAAAGTAGCAAAAATTTAAGAAATAAATGAAATACCTTAATATTTACCTATTGTTTACATCATATATAGAATTAACATTTCTACAAATATTCACAAAAACACATATCAACTAATTAATTAACCTTAGAGTAGCAAAATTTAAATATAAAATTTAAATTAAACTATTATTAACCGATTACTAACATCATGTAGAGAATAAAAACCTTAACGACATATCAGAGAATTTAATGCAAAGAACAAATTTAACATGCAAAAATTAAAGAAATAGTTTAAACGTAACTATTTTTTACCAATTAACATAATACCACCAAATTTGAAGATATGTATCCATAAAATGTTGCTAATATTAAGCCATTGTTTACATCATGTAATGAATGAATATATAAACGAAAGCTTTATAAATTAAATGCAAAATAAATAACTTAAATAATATCAGCAAGTATGTATTATTTACCAATGGTTGAGATCATGTAAATAACGAAAATGTAAGCGCAAATTTATAAATTCTAATGTAAAATAAATAATTCACATGATAACAGCAAGATTTTAAGAAATATATAAAATGTAAACGTTATTTACCCATTGTGTACATTATGTAAATAACGAACATTTTAACGGAACTGCATAAATTTAACGCTAAATAAATAAACAGGTTTACATCAAACTTTTAAGAAATAATTAAAATTAAGGTTTTGAACACCCATTGTTTACATCGTGTAAATAATCAAAATGTAACTGCAAACTTATAAAAATGTTAAATAAATACTTAACATGATAACAGCGCAGATTAAAGAAATAATTAAAATGCATCTATTATTTACCCATTGCTTACATCGTGTAAATAATGAGAATGTTAATGCAAACTTAAAAAATAAAATGTTAAATAAATAATTTACATGATTAAAGAAACATCTTAAGAAAAAATTTAAATTTAACTATTATTAACTCATTGTTGACATGGTGTAAATAATGAAAATGTAAATGCAAAGTTGTAAAATTTATTGCTAAATATATAATTTATATGATAATAGCAACATTTTAAGAAATAATTAAAATTTAGCTGTTATTAACCCATTGTTTACACCACGAAAGGAATGAAAATTTTAATGAAAATTCATAAAATTCAATGCAAAATAAACAATCAACGTTTTAACTGCAAAGTTTTGAGGAACAACTAAAACTAAGTTATTATTATTTACCCATTGCTTACATCGTGTAAATAATGGAAATGTAAATGCAAACTTATAAAATTAAATGTTAAATAAATAATTTACATAATAACAACAAATATTTAAGAAATAATAAAATTTATATATTATTTACCTATTCCTTACATCATGTAAAGAATGAACATTTTAACAAAAATTTGCTAAATTTACTCCCAAAATAAGAAATAATTAAAATATATCTTTTATTTTATTACAATCTATTACTTATTTATTATTTACATTATGTAAGCAATAATGATTTTATTGGAACTGTAAAAAATTAAATGCAAAATAAATAACATGATAACAGCAAAATTTAAAGTTATTATGAAAATTAAGCTATTATTTACCCATTGTTTACAGTGTGTTAATAATGAAAATGTAAACGAAAACTTATTAAATTTAATGTTAAATATATAATTTACATGATAACAGCAATAGTGTAAGAAATAATCGAAATGTAAATATTATTTACTCATTGTTTACATTATGTAAAAAATTAAAATTCATAAAATTTAAAGCAAAATAAATAATTAACATGTTAACAGGAAAATTCAAGAAATAATTTAAATTAAGCTATTATTTACCCTCTATTTACATCGCGTAAATAATAAAAAATTTTAACAGATTTTTATACATGTAACGCAAAATAAATATGTATTACCATGATAATACCAAATTTTAAGGAAAAAAAAAATTTAGCAATTATTTACCCATTATTAAGATCGTGTAAACAATTATAATTTTAACAAGACTTTATAAATTTAATGCAAAATAAATATTTAACGTCATAACAGCAAAATTTTAAAAAAATAATTAAAATTTATGAATTATTTACTCATTGTTTACATCGTGTAAATAATGAAAATGTAAACGAAAATTCACAAAATTCAATGCAAAATTAATATTTTACACGATAACAAATAAATTTTCACAGTTTTAAAAGTTTACCTTTTTGGAATTCATTCTTTACATCAAGTTAATAGTGAAAAGTTTTAGTTCTGTTGTAATTTAGTACAGTTTAAGTTCAGTTAAGTTATTACACACATTTTTTAAAATTTATTCACATTTTATAACTTTTCTACAACTTTCTCATCTAAGAAAATCTCTCTTTTAATTCCTGTAAAAGTTTTTCTTCCACGCAACTGAAAACATCCAACTAAAGAAAATGTTTAAACTTAAATGAATATTACTTAAGCTTAGTTTATTTTACATTTATTTTATAATAACATGTTGTTTGTGTTAAAAAGAGAAAATATTTGTTATTTTTACGCTTTTTATTATGGCCCGGCTATAAATTAAACAAAATGCATAATAATAACACAACACACAACACATGCCGCTGGAGCGAAAGGGCTGGGTAATTTTTCCTGTTTTTTAATGTTTCTTTTTATTTTTTATGGCGTCACACGACATTTTATGACCCAGGCTTCTTGAATTCCAAATAAACATTCGAAAAAGTTAAAATTATTTTTTTTTTTTGAGAAATAAATGTGCATTAAATTTATGTGTAAACATGTTTTATTTAGGCTTGTATGTGTGAGTTACAGTGTAAAATATATTTACTGTAATTTTTATTTTATAAACAAACCGAAATATTGTGTAATAAATATCTTAACTCTTGTTTTATTTGTTTAAAAAGCGAAGATTTTTTTTAATACCAAAAATATACTAGATTTTGGTTTATTTTTTTATGCCTCAAATTATGCAACATTTTGTAATTCAGTTCTTTTTTTTTTGGCTTGTTTTGACACCAGCTTTGTAATGTAAGACATAAATCAATTTAATGTCCTGCCATCAAATTCAAATATTTATGTTAGTTTTACAACAAAAGCATGACTTTGTTAGTTATGACCAAAAATAATCGATAAATTTTAATGACTTAAAAAAAAATTTATCAAAAATGTTGAAGTTAAAAAAAAAACTTACATGAAATGAAAAAAAAAAAATTTCTGGTTTAATAAAAAGCATGCTAAGGGAATTTTTTATGCCGACATTGGCTGGACATATGCCAACATATTCATTTGATTAATTGTTGTTAGTTCATATTAAATATCTTAAGATTCAATTAATAAATATAGATGAAAAGAATATTTAAAACAACACGTTAACATTTTTTTAAAATTTAAATTTAGTTCTTTTTAACTTCTGCTTAAGTTCAGTTAAAGTTTTGCTTCAGTTCTGTTTTAGTTCTTACTTACTCACTTAGCTGGTAATGGACAAGCCTGGGGGAAGGCAATGTACTTGCTTAACGACAACAATATATTTCTGCAACCGAATCAGTTCTTTGCTCTATCTCTTGAGTTGGTAATGCCAAGTTGCCTTATTAATTCGTCCACCTGATCCTTCCAGCAGAGTTTAGACCGGCCTACTTTTCGTCTTCCTTCGTACACGTTTTCAAAAACATTTCAAGCTGGTTCATCTTTACCCATTCGGCTGACATAACGTAGCCAACGTAATCTCGTTATGTTGATCTGCTTAGCTCAATGTCATTGTCGGCATATAGGCCATAGAGCTCATGATACTTACGTTGTCGATACTGGCCGTTGTTTACTATAGGACAGTTTATTTTGCGGAGTAGTTTTTTCTCGAAGAATCCAAATGCTGTTTCGTCTGCCTGCAATAAGACCCAGGAATCTGCACCCAATAGAAAGACAAGCTTTATCGTGGACTGATACCAAGGCGAATTCTCTAGAAGGTGTGGTCAACTCTACAACAGCACTGCATTTGTGGTCGGATTGTCAAAAATATTGCTAGTAAAAAAAAGGTTTGTTAACATTACGCTGGGTGTCCTCCACGTAGCATTGCCATAAACAAACTTACAATTAAATGAAATTTCAGATAAATGACAACTGATTTTACGGCAGATTCTTAAGCAATAATTGCTCAAGCAATCAATAATTTAAATTTAAAAGGCGAAAACTGGTAAATATTTTTTTAAATCGTTTTTGAACGTAAAAATAAAAAAAAAAGTTTGTTTTTGAATAAACCAAGATTCGAACCAGCGGACTCACAGTTGATAACCTCAACAAACCCCTCGACAAATGAACCATGAAGGAACGCTGTTTGAATATCATTAAAATCAAATATGGCCCGTTTTATTGTTCACAACTCAACTTATTTGAGTTGTTATTATTTTTAATGTTTTTGTTCACCACAATATAGCAAAGTTGTGAGCCATAATACAAAAATTACAAATCAACTTATTTGAGTTGTGAACCGTGAACCATGTATGTGTGTTTGTTTGTTTTCTTTTTGTAAAGGCATTGTTGTCATGCCGTAGATATACCTTTTTGGCGAGTTTTTCAGAAAATTTTTCATACTAAAGATTTCCGATCTTTTGATATATAAGGAATACTCTTAGGTCATATAACAGTTTTTGTACGGGAGGTACCACGCCTACTTCTCTAATCCCGCCCACATTTTGTCGGATGCTGTGTATTGATAACCTAAATTTGTGTACCTAATTTGGAAACAGATATACAGAAAAAAGTAATAAAAATACAACAATAACAAGGGATTTTTGGAAAAAATTTTAGGTTATCGTGGTCTTTTCTCATATCGCAGCCATTTTTGGACTGATATGGCTGAATTTCAATAGCAAGAAATGGTGGACTATAAGTGACATACATAAATGTAAAACAACCCAGCCGCTATCATGTCTGGAGTCTCCGGAAAACACATATCAAACGACGGACGGACATACGGACATAGTTAAATCAAATTCTCTCCTCATAAGGACCCATAATATATATACTTTATAGGGTCTTAGATCAATATTGTAGAAATTACAAACGGAATGGCAAACTTATATATACCCTTTTCCACCTGAGGTGAAATAAAAAGGTTTGCTTACATAAAAAACTAGTTTGTATACAAACTTTGACCCTTAACTTGACCCCACCTTCTAGTGAATACGCTCTGACTGATACAGTTGGATTTTTGTGTCTCGAGAAAGGGACTTATCTCTGAAGTCCCTGCTGAGGATTTAATAACATCTGTTTGCAAACACAGATCTCCGCCTTATCTCAAGGCTGCACAGAAAAAAATTTTGCGCCAGTAAAAGCATTAATCAAAAATAAAATCAGTTTTAATTAAAAATTTTATCAAGTGAATTAAACGTTTAATCAAGTGAATTAAACGTTTAATTGATATTATTAATTTGTTTACTGGTGCAAATCAATATTGTCAATTAAAACGTTTAATACACTTGATTAAAAGTTTAATTCGCTTGATTAAACGTTTAATTCACTTGATTACACGTTTAATTCACTTGATTAAATTTTTAATTAAAAGTGATTTTATTTTTGATTAATGCTTTTACTGGCGCAAAATTTTTTTCTGTGTGACGTTGTTGTTTGTGTTCACGGCAGATCCGAGGTTTATTAATTAGTCCACTACCTTGAAACTAAAGCGGCTGTCAACGTTCACACTTTGGTCTAATCGCTTGTCGGATCTACTTGAGAACAGTGTTGCCAGAAGTAGGGGAAAATCCCTACTTTTGATACTAAAATAGAAGCGTAGGGAGAATCGGACAGATTTTTAATAATCTCCAAAATGTAGGGGTTTTTCGTAATATCGCATTATTTATGAAATAAATGCAGAAAAAAATGTTTTTTATTGATATTTTCTTGTTCAAAACGGTTGAAAATTTTTCTTTTTTCTACAAACGCTT
Organism: Pollenia angustigena; assembly: GCA_930367215.1. NCBI lineage: Eukaryota > Metazoa > Arthropoda > Insecta > Diptera > Polleniidae > Pollenia > Pollenia angustigena. Next base: position 27,279,649 of record OV884059.1, read on the forward strand.
AAAAATATATTTCCAGAATTGCTTGTATGTCTATATTTTTTTCAAGATATCATGCAATGATGAAAGATTGAATAGAATTTTATTAAAAGAACGGAACGGAAGACGTGTTATCAGGTTATATGGTTATAAAGTTATAAAAATTAATAAATGTATTTTGTTCTTGTTAATATTTATAACTAAATAGCCATGTAACCAACCAGCATTCCGTGAACAACTCAACTACATATTATTTGTTTTAGTTTTAAAATTATTGTTTGTCAAAGCTTGAAAAAAATTCATTTTTTTATAACTTTTTTTAAATTTTAATTCCCTAAGCTAATCCCGCGAAACTCTACTCTTGCCTGTAGGAAAGAAACCAGAGTCTCTGGCGGGAATCGAACCTGCAATTCCGGCGCTGATAGACTAGACTAGCTCTCTACCAGCTAGCCTACCGGAGCACTCATGTTGTTTCTTCCATTTTTTTTTTGACAATAATGCGTAGTGATTTTTGTAGGGGAAATTTTTTCAACATGTTGGGAAAAATCGGATTTTTTTTTGGCATGTGTAGGTATTTTTTCGTGAAATTCACTGACAACACTGCTTGAGAACCACCCAATTTGTTTTTGTTTTAATTCTTTTAAGGTTAGTTTATGCTCTGTTCTAGTTCTGCTTTAGTTTTTTTCTAGTTCTGTTTTATTTCTTTTGTAGTTCTCTTTATGCCTTCTAGTGCTTTTCTAGTTTAGTTCTTTTTCTGATCTTCTTCAGTACCTATTATTTGCTAGTTCAGTTCTAGGTATGCCTCTAGTTCTATTCTAGTTCTATTCTAGTTATGCTCTAATTTTGTTTTAGTTTTGTTCTATTAGTGTTCTAGTTCTGTTTTTTTTCTTTTCTAGTTCTCTTGTAGTTCAATTTTCTCTTCTAGTTCTTTTCGAGTTTAGTAAAATTTTTGATCTCCTTCAGTTCTTGTTATTTTCTAGTTCAGTTTTAGGTATGCTCTAGTTTTATTCTTGTTATGCTCTAATTTTGTTTAAGCTCTGTTCTATTAATGTTCTAGTTTTTCCTTTCTAGTTCTCTTGCAGTTCAATTTTCCCTTGTAGTTCTTAGTTCAATTTTTGATTTTTTTCTGTTCTTGTTCTTTTCTAGTTCAGTTTTAAGTATGCTATTCTAGTTCTATTCTTGTTTTGTTTTAGTTCTGTTCTATTTATGTTCTGGTTCTGTTTTAGATCTGTTCTGTTTCCTTTTTACTTCTAAAACATAAGTTTTGTTCTAGTTCTTTCAGTTTATTTTCTAGTTCTGTGTAAATTCCGTTTAAAGTTCGCCTTTTTTTTAAATATTTTTTGCATTAAACATAAATCATTTTCCTTTGATTTAAAACCTCTCCAGCCATTAGGGGCTTAAATCTATTTATCAATACTTGATTTTATTTCTTTATGATAATTTATTTTTTTTAAATTCCCTTTATCTTGAAATAGGAATTATATGACGATGCTTTTCTTAACAAAATTTAGAAAAAATATCCTTTGAAATCATTTTGAATTTAATCCAGTTATTTCAATAAAGCTGCTTTCCATTACCAAAATGTTTAACATGTCGATTCTTTTATTCTTAAGTTCTTTTTTTCTTCAAATAATAATATTTTATTCTTATCTATATAAAAATGTTCAATATGTATTTCATATTTATGCAGAAATGTGTTAAACTAAGTGTATATGCATGTGTGTGTGTGTTAGTGTATTTGTAGTAGAATTCAAGTGAACTTCTCATTATAATTTATGCCATTTGTTATCTAGACATGTGTGTTGTTTAGAAGTATTAAGTGTGTGTATGTGTTTGTTATCAAGCACACACTTACATTTTGACCCCATTTCAATTTTTGTTCAATTGTTTTTTTTTCTTTTTCACTCACACTCTTGCACAAGCATCTACATTTAAACATTTACTAATGATTCATTGAAACCTTCAACAAAAATGTTTTTTTTTTTTTTGTAAACCAGAAGAACAAGAAACTTTTTCAGTTGTGGCACCAAAGTCTGAGAAGGGGTATATGAACTTAAATTCAGTCAAGCACTTAAACCTCCATCCACACCAACAGCAGCACCAGCCAAAAACAAATTCATACAACAATAACAAATGCAAACGGGTGAAAAAAAAAAATAAATTCAGGCAGAATAAACTGTTCTTACAGAACTTAACTAGGCTGAAAAGTCTTTGGCACACGAGGGGAGTATGTGAAGTCAAAACTAAAACAAAACTAAAGAAAATCTAAAGCCTGACAAAAACTAAACTAAAATTTAATTTAGAATCTTTACAAGAGCCTGAACTAGAAAATGAACTGTAGCCTGATCTTAGACCTGAAATAAAATCTAAATCTTAATCTAAACTAGAACCTAAATTAAAATCTAATATGAATAGAAATTTTATATAGAACCTAAAAGGGAACCTTAACAAACTTAACTAGAACTAAGCTAAAACCTGAACTAGAACCTGAACTAAAATTAAAAAAAAGAACTGAACTAGAACTTTTTCTTTTTTTCAAGAACTTGACTCGATTTCTTTTTCTAGAACTAAAATAAAACGGAGCTTGAGCTGAACGAAAACTGAATGAGAGCTAGGCAATAACTGATTTTTTACTGAACTAGAACTGAAGCAGAAATAAAATATAAATTAAACTGAACAATAGATTAGGTTAGGTTGGGTTTCACTGGCGGCCGTAATTAAGCACAGCTCAATTAGTTCCCGTTGTGTTGCCATGTTACACCGTCTCCCAATGTACCTACGTTACATGTCTGTTCACATTGTCATCCACCCATCCTGTTGATTCAATGAAGGAATGGATCCTGTTCAAATCAATGTCAGAGATACAGATTTTGTCCCTGAGGATTCTTTGACCAAACAACTTGAGAAACTGAACCTTAACCAATATAGAACTAAATAAGAACTAACACTGAACTCGAATTTCACTAGAGCTAAACTAATTTTGAACTAGAATTGAACTAGCACTGGACTAGAACTTGAGTGCCCCGGTAGGCTAGCTGGTAGTGAGCTAGTCTAACAGCGCCGGGGTTGCGGGTTCGATTCCCGCCAGATACTCTGGTTTCTTTCCTGCAGCGCGATAAGCTTAGGGATTTAAAAATAAAAAAAAAAGAAAAATTACTGAAACAGAACTGAACTCGAACTAAACTAGAACTGAAGTAGAACTAAACTAATACTGAGCTAGAATTAAACTAGAACTGAACTAGAACTTAACTAGAGCTGAATTAGAATTGTACTAGAAATAAATTAGAACTGCACTAGAACTGAACTAGAACTGAACTAAAACTGAAGTAGAACTAAACTAATACTGAGCTAGTATTGAACTAGAACTGAACTAGAATTGTACACTGAACCAAAAATCCAATGAAAATGTACGTTTAGCAAACGAACAACGTTTATTAAAATAGTTTTCGTTGGCTCAACGAATTATTCGTGAATATAATTAAAATTCTATTTTCATTAGGTATTATTTTCATTTTATTAACGAATAATTCGTTGAGCCAACGAAAACAATTTCAATAAACGTTGTTCGTTTACTTAACTTACGTTTTCATTGGATTTTTGGTTCAGTGTACTAGCACTGAATTTGAACTGAACTGGAACTGAACTAGAACTAAACTAGAATTAAACCAAGTTTTTTTTAATTAATTTACTTATTTACACTTTGAAATTAAGTTAATGTTTGTACATGTACATTGAACTAGAACATGTTATTCCCAACTTTTCTGGACTGAAGTAGAACTGAACCGGAGCTTAACTAGAACTGAAAAAGACCTGGATTGACATATGATTTACTGACTACTGTCAAAACTGGCATCTATAAACTACTTATCAGTTGTACTACTTATTTAAAGTGTTAGTAACATTCTGTGATGAATTTTATTAATCTTAAGTGTGAGTTCAAATAAGGGAGTGGCGAACAGAGGGAGAGTGAGAGAAAATATAGATAGAGTAACTGTAGTGATCTGTGTGACCATTTTGGCATTTTTGCAGCTTAATTAGGCATTACAAAATTTTAATTTAGAAATTGCCATAAAATGTTTTACGCTTTTTTTAAGCTTTATTTTTAAAAATTTTTGAGGCATAGTTTCGAAATTTTGTATGAAAAAGGATACTTCTTAAGTACCGCCTTACTTGTTAAAAAAAAAAGAATATAAAGGGAATCTAAGAAATGTCCTTCCTAATCATGTTAAATGTAAAAAATATTTGCCATCTAATTATAACGATATTAAAGTAAAAAGAAATTTCACACTACAAAATTAAAACTGAATTTGTATAGTTGGCTTTTTAAAAAAATTGTAGTTTTGATATTAAGAAATTTTGAAACATTTCGTGTTAATCCAGCGTAAAATCTATACATAAATATAAACTTTTAACAAAAATTTTAAGCAAATTTTAACATTTTCTAAAATAATTTTTAGCATATTTTGGCCTTCTCTAATGTCAGATTTGAGTGTAAAAAAAATTAAGATCTGGTCGCACTGGTAGTCATTCGCATACTCTGTACAATATAAAAAATTTAAAAAAGCCACTTATCTGCATTGTTATATTCATATGCCAGTATGTAGTTTATTATAACAATTTTATAAGGACTTTGTTGGTGTTGGTATTAGTGTTGCTGCTGCTGTGCTCGTTTAAATATGTATTGGTTTAAGTGTAACTGTTGGGAGGCTTAAAGAGAGGAGGGTTTTATTGGCTGAAGAGTTTAACAATGAATATCGTAAACAAGGCATCGACTGGTTTCAACACAACAATTGACTGAATTTTTCATGTTTTTTTTTATTTTTCAAGCTTTGCCAACAAATTAGAGTTTATCAGCAACAACAGAAGATTTTTTTTTGATTTTTTTCTCTACAACCAACTTATTTAAACAAATTTTTGTAGAGTGTTTAAAAAAAACAGCCTGACATACGTTATTAAAATAAACATTTTTTTTTTTACTTTTTGATTTCTATTCAAATTTTTTATTGAATTAAATCTATTTTATTTATTTCGCATTGCTGCTGCAAGGAAGGAATGTATGTGTTAAAGGATTTTATTTTTTTTATAATTTTATTTTTCAGTTTCCTGTTTTAACACTCCTTGTATTTCCGTTTTCCGAAGGTCTAATGTAAATATTGATTGGTGTTGTTTGGTTAGTGAAGAGTGTTTAAATTGAGATTTTCTGTTTGACACATGAGTTCATATTTATTTAAGTAGAAATTTACAAAACTTTTCTTTTTATGCTACCAAAAATTGCTTAACAAAGGCAAATTTGTTTGAGAAAATGAATTGCAAAATCATGTCCTTTAAATACAAATAAGCATATTTATATGAAGATATTTAAAGCATTGTTTAAAATTTATAATAACTTAACCGCCGTATTCATAAACGATTTTTAAATTTAACAAACGTTTATTAATGATAATTTTCATAGTAAATTTGTTCTTTAAACCTTTATTAAAAATAAAATTTTTTAAGAATACAGACTATATACATTCATATTACTTTTGAAGTATTAGAACAGAATTAAAACAGAACCAGTCGGAAGGACAATAGAACAAGAACAGAATTAGAAAAGAAAAAGAACAGAATTAAACAGAACAGAAAAATAACAAAACTAGAACTAGAACTATAACTATAACAGAATTGGAACTAGAACTATTACTAGAACAGAACTAGAACAGAACTTCAACAGAACTAGAACAGAACTAGAACCGAACTAGAACCGAACTTGAACAGAACTAGAACCAAACTAGAACTAAACTAAAACAGAACTTAAACAGAAGTAGAACAGAACTAGAACAGAACAAGAACAGAACATAATTAGATAGAACATAACAAAAACAGAACTAGAAAAGAACTGGAACAGAACTAGAACAGAACTAGAACTGAACTTGAACAGAACAGAACTAGAACAGAAAAAGAAAAGAACAGAACTAGAACAGAACTAGAACAGGATTAGAACAGAACTAGAACAGTAATAGAACAGAACTAGAACAGAACAGAACTAGAATAGAACTAGAACAGGACTAGAACAGAACTAGAACAGACCTAGAACAGAACTAGAACTGTAACAGAACTAAAACTATAATAGAACTAGAACAAAACTAGAACAGAACTAGAACAGAACTAGAACAGAACTAGAACAGAACTAGAACAGAACTAGAACAGAACTAGAACAGAACTAGAACAGAACTAGAACAGAACTAGAACAGAACTAGAACAGAACTAGAACAGAACTAGAACAGAACTAGAACAGAACTAGAACAGAACTAGAACAGAACTAGAACAGAACTAGAACAGAACTAGAACTAGAACAGAACTAGAACAGAACTAGAACAGAACTAGAACAGAACTAGAACAGAACTAGAACAGAACTAGAACAGAACTAGAACAGAACTAGAACAGAACTAGAACAGAACTAGAACAGAACTAGAACAGAACTAGAACAGAACAAGAACAGAATTAAAATAGAACTAAAACAGAACTAGAACAGCACTTGAACAGAACTAGAATAGAACAGAACAAGAACAGAATTAAAATAGAACTAAAACAGAACTAGAACAGAACGAGAGCAGAGCTAGAATTGAACTAGAACAAAACTTAAACAGAACAAGAACAGAAATAAATCAAAACTAGAACGGAACTAAAGCAAAACAAGAACAGAGCATGAAATCTAACTGAAACATATATTAGAAAATGTGCTAGAACTTGAATCTACACTTAACCTTCGCCTTACCAATACCCACTCGGATGATCATATAAGTTTTGTTTCTTTAATAACTGCCTTAAATGTGGTTCAGTAAAAAAGAAATTTTTACTTATTGAAGAAATTTTATATTAAAATTAAATTTTCCTGAAGATGCTAACCAAAAGTTAGCGAAATATCGAAAATTAATAATTAAATATTAAAAAGACCTACGGCTTAATAAAAAATAAAACAGTTCTTTAAAAAAACTAAAAAAAAAATTTGTTTCTCGCCGGGATGTACGTACATTCCTAAAACCTTTGGTAAAGGTTAAACTAGAAATTTTTCGAAATTAAATCCATATTCTGATTTGGAATCTTAACTAAATTTGAATGAGAACATGAACGAGAACCATTATTAAGGCTATCTGCGCAGAAGTGGTGTAACTCACAGTTTAATTTGGTTACGATTCTGGTGTAAGATATGTTCTTCGCTGTTCTGTTCTTTACAGTGCAAAAGCCGAGTAAGCCAACTGTTTGTATCCAAAACAGATGGCGCTAGAAAATTAGTTCTTGCACGGGCCGTTACAACCAAGTACTATAGTGCAAGAGTAGTGTTAACTCCTCATTATCTCATTATAATGGCCATTTTCTCATTAGGCGATTATCTTTTATCCCAACGAAAAACTGCACATTAAAGAAATTTGGTTTTCTCAATGTCTCATTTGCTTCGATTTAATCGCAAAGCTAACCGGCACTCATCTGCCAATTATTTATTTTCCTTTTATTTGCCGTACAGATAAATTCAATCAGCTGACTCCCATCATATACATGTATTTTGAGTGGCGTTGCCAGCTGAAATCTTTGTTTTTTGTCGGTATATTGAGAAACCCAAAATCGTTAACGGATCAATAAATTTATGTTGACATTAAGTAGCAGACAGTTTGTCGATACATTGAGAAAATGGCCATAAGTACACGCAAAGAAAAAACATGGTTGTGGTAAACATATTCTAAGATCAACATATTATGATAAGAATTATGATTGTAGTCACCATATTAAGATTATTATTGAATCATATTATGACTAAATATACTCATAATATGTCATCATAATATTTTTCCCTTAATCATATTATTATTCTGTTAATCATACTAAGTTAAGAAGTAATCAAATTATTGTCATGTTAATCATAATAAGCTAAGAAACTAATCATATTATTGTCATGTTAATCACAATAAGCTAAGAAGTAATCATATCATCATCATGTTAGTCATAATAATTTTAGAAGCAATCATATTATGATACAGCACCTTTCATAGCTGTCATAAAAATACAAAATAAATTAAAATATTTTTGCATCGATTTTTTATTTTGTTATTTGATTTTTTATTTTGTGGCTTTTTACAATTTTTCTTAGTGTTAATCAAATAGCGGAGTTCAATATAAGGCTTGCAAAAGAGCAAATGAAAAATCTGTGGTTGTCCATTTTAAGATGTTGATGAAATATCGTAGCACTTTTATAAAATATAACGAAATCTCTGTGTGTTTTGTTGTTGGATTTTACAAAAAAACTATGATATTTTGCATTTGCACTATTACATCACTAATACTTGAATGAACTCCGCTAATATTTTAATTTTTTAATTTCTTTAAACTTATTTTTTTATGGAATTGTATCTTTTAATTGTTTAACCGCTCACAAATAAAAAAACGACACAACTGCTTCAAAATTATTTTACAAATGGCGCTCACATAATATGATTAGAGTAAAAATAGTTTGATTGCATCTTTAACATAATATGATAAATGTATAGAAAGTTATCATGTTATGGCTATTAAATATCATGATATGGTTGTGAGAAATATAATATGTTTAGAAAGTTATCATAATTTAGTTGTTAGAAAAATAATTATTTTTCGGTCAACAATACTCAAATTCATAATTGCGATAAACATTGATATGTTTACAGTAACTATAATATTGTTGATATTAAATAAAAATAACAATTATTTGTGTACGACAACAATATATTGTTACAATAAACATAGTGTTGTTGCCGTAACAATGCCCAACCATATTTTTTCTCTGCGAGTAGGTTGGGGTTACACCACTTCTGCGCTGATAGCCTCAATTAGAACCATATTTTTTCTGTAAACTTATTTTGAAGTTTTAAATAATTTTTTTTTTCTTTTTGATATAATTTTTATTATAATGTTCTACTTTTTTCTTATTTATTTCAGGTATGTAAAATTGGCTAAGCTTTTCAACTAATCTGTCTCTGTTGGTTTAAGGTAAAAGTTTTAATTTTCTTTTAAACTGATGTTATTTGCAAAAATTATAAATAGTTATAATTGTTTTTTTTTTTTTTTTTTGGTTAAAATAAGATTTCTTAAATCGTTGACGTTAGGCAAATTGGTCTTAAATCAAAAAAGTGCTTTTTGTTGTTTTGATTAGATTGCATATAATTTTTTTTCATTATCTTCTTTTATTGAGGAATTTCGGGTTTTTTAAGTTTATTCAATACACTAAACCGTGTTAGAATTACGCGAATAATTGTTGTGCAACCTTCTCCATTTTCGAAATAACGGGTACCCTGCTTGACAGAAAAAAAATGTAAAATTCGAGCAGAGAGAACGCGTAATTATGTTATTTTTTTAAAGAACTAGCAGGCAGGGACCGTAAAGCTGTTATGATACTTGCTATTTTTTGTATTTTTTCTATATTGGAGAACAGTGCAAATATATTTGCATAGGAAAACTGACTAAGTGTAAAGAGTATGATTATATCATACTATCAAATATAAAATTTTTTAACTTAAAATTGACATTTCCAGATTAATTGTTAGCACTGTTGCCAATTTTTTTAGTTTTTGATCGAAAGAAACGGGTTTTAACTTTTTTTTTGTTGCGATTTTTAGTTTTTATGACGGTTTTTTGTGGGGAAAAAACGTGGGCAGTATTGTTTGTTTTGTTTATATTTTATCAAATTGTATTTCTTGTTCTTTCTCGCATTTGTTGTTTCATTCAGTCAATCCTAAAAAAATCCAATACAAAAAATAGCAAGTATCATAACACCTTAACAAATATTCAAACTTTTGAACAAAAATAAAAGTTATTTATTTTAAGAAAAAAAAAACTTATTTTGGTTCAAAAAAAAAAAAAAAATTAAAATACTGTTATTTTGATTGAGCATAGACAAGTTCATAAAGATCAATATGGTATACTGGAATCAGTTTGCCGACATTTTCTTCTAATTGGTGATTTTTTAAGAGCTATAGGAAAGTTTCAAATAAAAAAAACACATAAAATTCAGAAAAATGCATGAAATCTTTATTTGAATCGATAGTACGGTCCATATAATTTAATGTTTGAAGATTATTTCGTGCTAATGTTGGCCTTGACTACCCTTCAAATGGTCCATCCGCTTAGTCCAATTTTGGCATACTCTTTCGAACATTTCGGCCGGTATCTCATGAAAAAATGCTTTAATGTTGTCTTCCAATGCGTCAATTGAAGCGGGCATGTGTGTAAAGACATGAGCTTTAACATAGCCCCACATAAAATAGTCTAAAGGCGTTAAATCGCACGATCTAGGCAGCCAATTGACCGGTCCTGAACGTGAAATAAAATGTTCACCGAACTCGCCTCTCAATAAGTCCATTGTTAAGCGTGCTGTGTGGCATGTGGTAACGTCCTGTTGAAACCACATGTCATGCAAGTCAAGCTCTTGCATTTTGGGCTAAAAAAAGTTGGATATCATCTCACGGTAGCGCTCACCATTCGCAGTTACGTTACGATTCGCATCATCTTTGAAAAAGTACGGTCCAATGATGCCACCAGCCCATAAACCGCACCAAACTGTGACTTTTTTAGGATGCATTGGTAGCTCTTGCAATGCTTCTGGCTGATCTTCACTCCAAAATCGACAATTCTGCTTATTAACGTACCCATTGAGCCAAAAATGAGCTTCGTCGCTGAACACAATTTTTCGAAAGAAGCGCGCGATGAACTTTCTTAATAGAGCACGCATTTTGATAATTTCCAAGCGTTGTTCGTTTGTAAGACTATTCATGGTTAAATTATAGACTAAACTGCAGATGTTTGACAGTGAAACAAAACACGAAACGTGCGTCAGCTGTTTAAACCAGTGTTGCCAAAAAGATAATTGCTAAAAAATCACCCGATATATGCTTTTTTGTTTTAAAATTTCAAATTAACTGTTATTTTCGGCCCCTGCTAGCAAGACTTTGATTTGTAACTTTATTATGATTGTTTTTTTTTTAATTAAAAGTCTAGATTTATTTTAAAGGTGAAAGTTTTAATAAGGCAAAAGGGTAACTTTTTGAATTGTCTAAAAAATTCCAAGTCCTAACTTTTCCCCCAAGTTTAAATTTAAATTGAGTTTTATTAACGTTTGGGCAAGGCCTTGTTTATTTTTTTTAACTTTTTTCAAATACTTATTTTGAGTTTTTTTTTTAAGGATTTTAGGTTTTGTTTTTGTATCAAAAAAATAAAATTGCTAAATATAATATTTTATTACTCATGATAAAGTTTAATATTAGGAATACAAAAATAAATAGTATTTGTTTTTTTTTTAGATTTTCCATTATGGAAAATTACCTTTATATTAAATGCCAAAGTGTGCCCATGTTTGCGCTTAAAAGGGCCTTAAGCAACATATTTATACTTTGGTAGTTTTTTTCTGGTCTTATTTAAAAAAAAAAAAAAAAAAAAAAAAACAACAGCCATTGAGGCCATAGAAACTGTCAGCAGTTTAACAAAAAAAAAAAAAAAAAAAAATCATGAAAAATTACCTAAAATGCGAAAGAAAACTAGAAAATAAAAATTAATTAAAAAGCAACTAAAAGGAAAAGCAATATTTGGATTCCTAAACAAAATCTTTCTACGTTGAGTTTTTATTTTGTTTGGGTCGGTGTGTGTGTTGGTATGGGTGTGGGTGTGCTGAATAAACAAGGTAATAAATTAAAAAGGATACACACCAACATACAATGACGTTTAGAGAAGCGTTTGAGAGCGTAGGTGTATTGGAGAGTATACTCAACAAAAAATAACGAAAACTAATGATGATTGCTTTTGTCTATATGATTGCTTGTATTTATATGTATGAATGTGTGTATGGGAGCCTGGTTGTATAAGTGTTTGGGTATAAAAAATTAAACCTACCACAAGGCTGTTTGTAGTTTTTTTTAATATGATTTTATTGTATTTTAAGACGTAATAAAACTTTAACTACAACAAATTAACAAAAAAAAAAGCTTTAAAGCTTTTGTATAAAGAAGAGACACTTATTGTCGAGCTTATTCTTTAAACACAACTGACATATCAGTTTTTTTTTTTGATTCAGACTCTAGACACAAATACTCATACACACTTATATCCTTTGTTGTTTGTCTTCTCACATGTATTTATGAACTAAAACACTCACACTGAGAAAACAAATAAAGCTTATTTGTTCATAAGTATATGAATGTGTTTTTGTAGTGTGCAGGTGTATTTAACACATTCTTATTTGTTTGAAAAAAAAGAAAAAACAGTAACAAACACGCACCAATCTTGTTTGTACATGTTCAAGGAAAGAAATATTTTATTAAGGGTTATAATTTGAATCAACTTTGAAGAAAAAAAAAACTTTACAGAAATTTGTAACAAAAATTAAAAATTAACAAAAAATTTAACAAATTTAGGCTTAAATACAGTGGGCAATAGAAATTGAAAACTCATTTTTCATATGAGTTTGTGCTTTATAATAATTGTCCAAGGCTGGGGTTCAAAGATCTCAGTTAAATTAGGTTAAGTTAATCTGATAATAGATTTGTGCCTCCCTTACCAAATTTGTATACAAAACTAAAAAAAAAAATTTGTTTTGCTTAAAATTTTCTCCTTTAATGAAATAATAAAAAATAAACTCATATTTCGCCGGAAAAATCCGAGTTTCTGACAACGTTTAACCAAGTTTAAACTTAATCCACCCCTAGGGGAATGTAAACTAACACTAAACTTGTCACGTAACAGTTTTAAAGTGGTAGGGACCGGTTCGAGTTTTAAAACTTTATATGAAAAGGTCTTGTCACTTTAACATGGCGATGTCCTACAAGGGGTCATCTTTTTGACACCTTATATCAGGTCACTGAAATAACCCAAATGTACAAATTCAATTTCGATTTAAATAAAATTTGTTGCAAAAATTGTCCCGAGTGAACCATGTTAATACGATAGATCCCCTTCATATTAACAGCCTGTTCACCGATTTCGAACGTTAACGTTCGCATAGAAAATTACATTTAAAACAAAGGCGAACGTTAACGTTCGAAATCGATGAACAGACTGTAAGTAATAGAACCGGAGATATTCGGCCACTACCCGCACAAAATCTATTGACATGACGAGTTTTTTGTCAATTAATTTTCCTCTGAGTAACTAAACTTTAAACACATTATTAACTGTTAAGCAATATATCTTGCTTTCATCTATCTCAGTTCGTTCTTTTTTCTTATAATATTGTACTCACAGGTCGAGGGATAAGTGCTTTAAGAACAATTGACACAAATTTCCCACAGGGACATCTCAAAAACCCGGCATAAGAAGACAATATTCTTAACTAACAATACATTTAAAAATATTTTTAGCCCATTGTGCAATATTGAAAAAAAAATTTTTCAGCCAAGTGGTGATTTTGTTTCATTAAATCGGACATTTACATTCTATTTTATAAATTTTTTTTAGTTTAAAATAATTAGAACGTTTTTGTTCCACAGTATTAATCGTTGCGCTTGAAATTGAAATCATCATAGTTAATACCATAAAAGTTTATCTTTTTTTAATCCTTGTTTTAAGCATTAACAGGCCTTGCGATATTTGCGATATTTTCCGCTGAATGAGAGTGTTTCTCAGTAAACAATTATATTTTACGCTTGCTGTTGTGTTATTGTTGTTATTGTTGTTTATGTTAACAAAGCGTTTCATCGAGTGGTCAATGACAACTTGAATGCAAAAGTATAAGAATGTGTGCCTTTTGGCTTTACACAATTGTGTTATATTGCGTGCGCAACAAAAACTGCAAACAAAGCACTTTCAAAAAAAAACTCACACATGCACAAATCAAATGTGTACAAAACGAGGTAAAAGTTACCAACGTTGAACTTTGTTTTGCAGGCATGGAGATAGTGTAAATTTGAGCGTATGACTAAATCAACATAAATAGTGATTTTTGCAGTACTCGGATACACACACCACAATAGTGGAGAGGTTGCTATGTGTTTGTGCTGAAGTTTGTAACACCATAAAATATTGGCCCTTCTGGGTTCACACCATAAAAGTTTTCTTTCAGAAAGTCTGAGTTTATAGGTAAGAGGGAAAGATAACATGTTATTCGTCTCTCCCCTCTCCCCTCTCCCCTCTCACCAAAAAACTCAGACTTTTTGAAAGAAAACTTTCATAGTGTGAATATTTCGTTCGACTTAGAATCACTTTTTGAATCGGTCTAACAATGTCCGTCCGTCCGGCTAGCTGTGTGCCAAAGTAAACTTTGTTCGCAAACTATAGGTCTCCATTTTGTTAATAATTTGATGAAATTTGCTAAATAAGTTGTATTTATCACAAGGACCATCCCTATTAAAACTAGTGAGATTCGGTCCATAATTTCACATAGCACCCATCCAAGCTTCTTTCCGGAATAGAGTCTTGTGTCCATTAACCATCTTACTAAGTTGGTATTAAGAATAAATTTGGTCTAAAATTCGCCTGTAATGTGTTATACATCGGATACGCTTGGTTTTTAATCAAACGACTACGAATGGCAAAGGTTGCTGTCATCTGCCAAAAGACTAGATGGGGTTGAAAGTTTGACAGAGGAGGTCATTTCAAGAAAAAAATAAGAAATATATTAGGAGAAAGAACGGAGCCTTGCGGTACCCCCGAATGAATCTTTACTTAAAGGCAAACAAATCACATATGCATTGATGAAGATATCTAATAGCCGGCATAAAGAACTTTTACACGAATCTTAATTTCATAAAATAATATTGTTCTGGCACACTTTCGCCAATTGGTTTTTTAATACCGGGGTAGACCATATCAAACATTTTTACTATTTAAAATGGTTAAAAAAGTACTTTAGAATTAGTGTTTGAAAATAAACATTATATACAGTTCTTTAGTGTACGGTTCGGTAGATATGTGGAAAACACAAACGCTAATAGGTTTGTGTCGTAAATCTTTCTCTGTTTTTGATCTTGGAACACAAAAATAATACTGTATTTATCCAACTCAACAAAACGATGAGAACATTTAATTGCATTCTGTTTAAAAAAAAAACCGCAAACTTCGTTGTGCTCTGTTCAGCACACTAACGTTTGCTCGTTTTAGTTGCGCTTACCGCCCTTTTGGCTGGTAAAGAAAACCAAAAATTTTTACCAAAACAAAAAAAAAAAAAAAAAAGATATACGAGAAAAGACTGCAAAATTTTTTTTCAAAGTTCTATCTATGTTAAAAAAAAGCAAGTAAGAAAGTATAGTCGGGCAAAGCCCGACCATATGGTACCCTACACCACAGTATTTAATAACAAAATTTGGAGAGTGTGCTTTCAATTTCATTACAATCGGTTTGATAGTTTCTTGGAGGAAAATATTGCCCCCATCTCCCTCGTGGTCCTATTTTTATAAAAATGCGTAGCTTATGTGTCCGTACAAATATGGATATATTTATGTTTTAAATTTCATTAAAATCGGTTTGATAGTTTCTGAGAGGCAGACATTGCCCCCTGTCTCTACTTGCGGTCCCACGATTCGATTTTCAATAGGCTTGGTCCTTGTGCCAATATGAACCTTTGTGTAAAATTTTATTAAATTATCTCCAAAATTGCGACCTGCACAAGGTTACATGGGCAGCCAGCCTGCCGGACATCGTTAGTTCGACTCAGAAAGTGATTCTGAGTCGATCGGAATACTTTAAGGTGGACAAATATTTTAAGGTGTTACACACATCAGCACAGATGCATTATACCCTCTCCACTATTGCGATGTAGGTATAAACACTATAGAATATTATAATATAATGTTTGTCTATAGAACCACTACAATTGGTTTGTTTAATAACTTTCTTAAAAATAATTGGGAACGGTATTAAGGTTTGTGTATTAATACACACACACATTAAAAAATAGCCATCGTTTCTTGGTGTGTGAGCCGTACGCTAAATAGTGTTCTGTTTATTTTCGAACACTGATTAAAATTTTCTTTGGTTCATTATGCTTAAATTGTTTATCTTTTTACTCAATTCCTTAAAAATGTATCTTTCATACTAACTATATTTCAAGTTAAGATGATTGCCCAATAACCCATTGTGCAGCATTTTAAGTCCTGCGAAGAGAATAATGAAAAAGTTACACTTAAACTAAATTTGTTTTAGCTTAAAATAAAATATATTATCAAATTTGTTATAAAGTACCTTAAAAGCTTTACTTAACTGACCCACTGTTTTGCAAAATTTCAAACTAATCGAGTGCATTATTTTATAATATTTGACAATAAAACGTTAAAGAGTTTTAACGTTAATTTAAAATTGCTTTAATATGGTTATAACCTTGGCATTGTACTGCCTGCCCTATAATGCAAATTCAAATTCTCTCCTCCAGTATTTTAAAAGTTTAACTTCTTCTCTTTCGATTTGTCACATTTCAAATATATCGTCCCATTATGCTGCATTTTATAACATTTTCAAAATTATGTTTAAGTTAATTTAGATTTAATTAATAATATATAATTTAATTTAGTTTTTTCTTTAATTCATGTATGCCGGAATGTTTCTTCTGTGTTTTTTTCCACATTTTTAGCTATTTGGTACCACTGTTTTATCTTTGTTAATGTTACTTTTTCATTTATTTCATTTGTGATAAATTTATGCTGGTTTTATAATTTTGTTTATGCTCGTATTTTTTTATCACACATTATTTTTCTCGTGGTTGCTGAAAAATGTTTATTTTAATTTAAATCTTGTGCTTTATGTCTGCATAATGTCGTTTAGACTGTTTCCGGCCTCTTCGCCTACCCGCTCCCACACACAATGAGCCGACTGTTTAGTCGTAATGCTGATAACAAGTTATAAACATAAAATTTACCGTTAAATAGATGGCCCCAGTTTTTAAATGGTTTTTGTTGTTGTTGTTGTTGCTTAAGAAGTAAATTTATGTTTTTTTCTTCTTTTTGCTGTTGTCTTTCGTTTTTTCCCTTTTTTCTCCGTAAAATGTAAATATGTACGTTAATAAAGTTACTTGTGCTTCGCTCTTCTCTTCTCTTCATTTGCTGTTGCTTTGAACAGGAGGAGAATCCTGTCTCTGTTTTTTTTTCTGGGGCCAATTATGCATGTGTTTTTGTCAGGTTTCTTGGGAAAAGTTCAAAATGTTTATGCAACAAAACAGGGAGAAAAGCAAAGAATATTTTTCTGAAAAGTTTTAAAAATCATGCATAATTTTTTTGCTCATTTGTCCGCGTTAAACTTAAAAGAAATAGAATGAGTTTCTTTGAAATATGATATGTTTTCTTAAGCTTATTACCGGTAATTTATTTTTAAAAACAATTTATTTAATTCCAATTTGAATATGAATTTGAAACGAGGAAATTTAAATAATTTTGAAATGAAAACAATTTTTTTTTTTAAATTAAGAATTAATTCTAACTGAGCTACCTAAACAAGAGCGGCAAGCGTTTTTTTAAACATGAAAATTCTATTGCCAATACATTTTCAATAAAATAAAACTACCAAGCGATTTATCAAATAAGATTTCCCAGCCGGGTGGTGTTAAATTCGTCTTCTAAAGGTTTGTTTCGTATAAACTGTGTAAAAATGAAAAGTTTTGACATAAAACAGACGCTTGCCGCTCTTATTTAGGTAGCTCGGTAACAGAAAATTCTTTAAATTTCGTTTAATATTTATGGCTGTTTTTAGTTGTTATGCTAAAATCATAATTTTTTTTGGCTTACTTTAAACCACTGTACTTTAAATTTAAAATTTTTAGAATTTAATTTGAATACATAGCTTTTCTTTTAAAGGCCCAAATACACCGATCAAAATACTCATCAAGCATTGTGGTAGTTTTAGTGAAAATATGTTTGTTTGTGTCACGCCGATGATGCTGCATAAAAAATCAGAAAATTTTGATATTACGGCGAATATTACGTCCAGCACACGTATACGGGTGAATTCGCCTGCTGGACAAGCATTTGACATGTTTATTTGGCCCTTAATGATGTTGCAAGTTTCGAGCCATTTGAACTCACAGTGAAATGTGTATTTCTTAAATTATAAAAAAATATGTAAAATATTTTCCTTAAGAAGGGGCTTGTTCTCTTTAAACCTATATTTTTAAATGCATTCAGACCCATTGTGCAGTTTTTTAAATTAGTTTATAAAGTCCTCTTTCTATGTGGTAATAAACTTTGAGCTACTGTAACCCACTTTGTGCTAAGAATAGAGATCATCAACGTTCCTGAAAAAGGTGATCTCACGGAGTGTAAAAACTGGAGGGGGATCACAGTCATAAGCAAACATTATCACTATAAGACTTGATGTCTCCCTCGACAAAGAGTTTTGTTGCGAACAGGCTGGATTTAGAGCTCAAAAATCCTATGTAGATCACATAAACAGCCTCCGCGACATAATTGAGCAATCAGTGGATTGTAGATCCCTCCTTTACCTGGTTTTCATCGACTATGAAGAAACTTTTGACACACTTGTCCACACTACCTTTTGGAAGGCACTTGTGCGTAAAGGCTTACCTAAGAAAATAATAGGGATTATTTAAGAACAATAAAGAAACGTAAGTTATCGTTTACTCCACTAGAACTCAGTAAGCGATACACAAAAAAATTTGCAACAATTAAAGCATTTATCAAAAATAAAATCAACTTTAATTAAGAATTGAATCAAGTGTATTAAACGTTTAATCAAGTGTATTTAACGTTTAATAAAGTGAATTAAACGCTTAATTGGCACTTTTAATTTAAGTTATTAACTAAGTAAACAAATTAATGTTATCAATTAAACTTTTAATTCACTTGATTAAACGTTTAATTCACATGATTAAATTTTTAATTAAAACTGATCTTATTTTTGATAAATGCTTTGTATATCGCTAACTGAGTTCTGGTGGTCTCTGTTAAAGCTGGTGTACGACAAGGCGGCATCTTGATGCCGTTACTCTTTAACGTGGACATTGCCATGAGAAATGCAACGAGCAACAACAAAGGCAGAACATAAGGTTATGACGGCCGCCTGACCCACCTTGACTATGCCGACGACATATGCCTCCTTACACACAACCACTCCGCGATGGTGCAAACATAGAGACAGAAGCTGCAAAGGCAGGACTCAGATTAAATATAAATATGACGAAGGTAATGCGAGTAAAGGCAACATCAACCGACCATTCTCTATCCAAAACATCTAACTTCAGAACGTGCACCAGTTTTGCTACGTAGGTAGCATCATAATATCGACTGGAGCATAGTCTGGTGATGTCTCAAACCGCACCATGAAAGCTCGTCAAGCTTTCGGCCAACTAAACAAAGTGTGGAAATCACCATATTTCTCCACACCCACACTAAGATAACAATTTTCAATTCGTGTGTGAAGTCTGTGCTACTTTATGTCTGTTAAACGTGGCATATGGCTGCTTAGGACTTGAACACTTTCACCAACAAATGCCTTTAAAGAATACCAAAAATCTACTGGCCCAACAGGATATCAAACGTACACTTCTAGCCACTCACACATTAAAGCCAAATACATTCCAAGGTTTTGAGAAGGAAATGGCGATGTATTGGCCTTGCATTACGATGATCACCAAGATATGTAATCCGCAATGCCAGTGATTGGAACCCGCAAGGTTGTAAAAGAAGAAGACAAACTGCCCACGCTTAGTCTGAGTTCATACTGCTCATGTCTTATTGACAAGGGACGAGGGGAAAAGAAACGAGTACACAGATGCATGTACTGTCTTAACGCTTTGCTTTTTCATTCGTTGTTTAATTTTGTTATTGTTTTCAATATCAAAAAAGCACATGTCATCAACATGACATGAATCATTTGAACGCCAATTCATGTTCAAAGAAGAAAAAGGAAGAATCTTGTCAATAAGACATGAGCCGTATGAACTCAGACTTTGCGAAGACAGTTAGACATAGAGAGGTTCACGGGTAGGAAAAATTTGGAATCAAATTAAGAAGCTAGCATAAAACAGAGGCTCCATGCTTCTTGTAGGAGCTAAATAAATTTAAAGGAAAGGCGGCAAAGATCTGTTTTAAGATTAACTAAACCTAGTTTAACTGAGATCTCAAAAGCCCAGCCTTAATAATATTTAATGAATTATGAATTGATATGACTTTAAAGGATCTCTAAATAAAAATATTTTATAAAAAACTAAATATAAAAAGCCTTATTGCGTTTATAATGTTTAATTTAAGTTTTTTTCATTAAATCACTTTCTTATTGTTAAGCTTGTTAGGCCTGGAACTTCAATGTTAATAAAACATCAATTTTATTACAGTTTTCCCAACGTTTCGTAGAGTATTTTTCTACTTCTTTAGGGGGGCGTAAATTTTTTGATTATATTACATATTTAAAATATTTGATTTTATTCTGAAAATTGTTGGAAAACAATTAACAAAAATACCTTCCAAACACATTCTATTCTAATATCACAGTTGTCTTTATTGTTACTAAGTTTTTATTGTTGTTAAGTAACACAGTAACGCAGGGTGGTAATTTAACAGAACTTTACCAAATTCAAAATGCTTTTGTTGCTGTCGTTGTTGCTTTGGCTTTAGTGTTATTATAACAACAACATAAACACCCCAACACTAGGTTAACCATGAAACTGTAATACAATTTTATAAATACCACTGTTATAGACACATACATATATATTTTTGTAAACTCTCCTGTAAATTTTTGTGTTTCTTGCTATAAACCTTAAAACAAACAAGGCAAAACTTCCAACCTGGCTGGAGCTGGAAAAATAACATGTTGTCCTTAAGTTAAGAAACAACCAAACAAAAACAAAAGGAAAAATGTATGTTAGGACTTTAAATCTAAGGAGGACAGCTTTCAAACTCACCGTAAAAAAATAACAACAAAACGCAATAAAAAAATTTTTAACTTCCAACTTTGTTCCTTTTTCTTCTCCCTACTACACCTTCAGCTGTCATTATAACCCACTTACTCTACCTTTCAAAAGGAGCCCCGAAAAAAAAACCTAAAAAATCCTTAATACAACGATTTCATAATACAAAGAGAGTTAAAACAGCGTAGAAAAATTAAAATAACATTGTTTTTAGAAAGGCAGACAGACTGTCGAAAAGACACACACAGGAGATGTTCTGTTTTAAGTGATTTGAATAGATTAATTCTCTTTATTTTGTCTTATTTTTTTTTGGAATTTTCTTTTTTGTGTTTCCTTTTTTTCTAATTTCTTAATTTGTTGTTTAAAAAAGCTAAATTTAATAAAGTTTGGGAATAATCCTTTTTTTTTTGTTAAGACAACAAGGATTAAAATAAATGTTTCAGAAAAGAAAGTTAGACTGGTAAAATTTAATAAAATACAGTTTGTTAAGCAATAAAGTACGAAATAATTAAATTCTTGGTAAACCAAGGCCTTTAAGACCTCAAGTTTATTTTAATTTTAAGCCTTAAAAAAGAAATTTTAAAGTTGATCAGATGATATAAATAAATCTTACATAAGTTCTTATTTAAAATAAAGCTTTTTTAAAAGAGCTATTAAAACATCTTCTATAGTATAAAAACAACGTCATTTAATGCTTTAAAAACCTTTTGAAAATAAAGTCTGAAAAGCTTTTTATATAGTTATAGAGAAAAGCTTTTAAACTGCATTGTAGTAACAAGCTTAATAAGCATAAAAACAATGTTTAAAAGCTTGAGAAAAGCTTTCAAAAAAACTTTTCAAAAAAGCTTAAGAAAAGCTTTTCCAAGAAACTTAAGGAAAGCTTTTCCAAAAAGCTTAAGAAAAGCTATTCCAAAAGCTTAAGAAAAGCTTTTCCAAAAAGCTTTTCCAAAAAGCTTAAGAAAAGCTTTTCCAAAAAGCTTAAGAAAAGTCTTTCAAAAAAACTTGAGAGATGCCTTTTAAAAAAGTCTATAAAAATTTTTTAAAAAAGTTATTAAGACAGTTAAGTAAATCTTTTTTTAAATATTTCATAAAATATTGCTTAAGCTAAGCTTTACAAAAATCTATGTAAATTATCTTAAAAAGCTTAGGTAAATAATTTGAAAAAGGTAAATAATACTTGAAGCTTTTTAACAATTTTGAAAAGAGTTTTAAAAAACTCTTACAATTTTTCTTAAAGTTTAGGCGTTTACAAAAGCTTAAGAGTATCTTTCAAAAAATCCTAAGGAAAAATTTTAAAACCCGCTTTTGTAAACAACTTTAATAGAAAATATAACAAAGCTTTTTTACGCTAAGACCAAAAAATATTTGAAAACTTATTATAAAACCTTAAAAAGAGAGAGTTTTATAAGTGGGTTTAAATGTAGGAAAAAAGCTTAAAATAAACTTTTGGAAAAAGGCTTAAAAGCTTTAAGTAAAACAAGTTTTAAAAGTCTTAAAAAACTTATTTAATATATAATGATCTTTCAGAAAAAGTAAACTTTCAGAAACCCCGTCTCAAGCTTGTTAAACAAAACGAATTTTGATCATATGTTTTTGATTTAAAGAAACTTTTAAAATGCTTCAAGATAGATAAAAAACCTTTCCAAAAAATCAATTTTTAAACGTTTATAAAATAAACTTTAAAAACTTTGCCTTAAAGTTTATAAATTTTTTAAAGTTGTCAGAAAGAGCTTTTTAGCCTTTTTAAAGAAACGTTAAAGCTTTAAGGAAACATTTTTAACAGTTTCGTGAAAGATCGTTTAAAAAATTTAAAAATTAATACGTATCCAATTTTAACAAATTTTTTTAAATTCATATAGAAACGTTTAATAAGCTTTCCGAAGTTTTAATAGCTTTTAGAAAATTCTTTTCTTAAAGAGAAAGAACAAATATATCATGAATGTCATGAAATATATCAAGAAAATTTGTCCACTTAAAAACAACTGTCGAACAAGTTTTTCGAATTTAACTGCTTAAAAGTTTCCATAAATATATTTTAGGAGCATTAAACAAATTTTTAAGAGTTTTTACTGCATTCTTTGACTGGTGTTAAAGTATCTCTCTCTAAAATTTCCTTTCTTTTTTTTAACGTTTTTGGTTGTGTTATCAAAAGTTCTTACAAATTATTTGTAAAATGTTCATTTGAGTTGTTATTTCTTTTTCGTTTTATTTTATTGTTATTTGTTGGCACTTTTTATCTTTGTCAATTTAAAAATTATTACAATTTTTGTATTGTCTTCTTGTGTGCAGACTGTATCTAAAGGAATATTGCTCTGCTGGTTTTATAAATAAGCCACGTTGTTTAATTCTACGTGGCTACAAAAACACGCTAAAATTATAAAAAAAAAGTTTTGTCTTTGTCTGTCTTTCTCCGAACAATTGAGGTTTAAGGGTAGGAATGTTGAACTTTTTCGTTGTACATATTTGTATAAGTTTTGTGTTGTTGGATACCAAGGCAGCGGTAATGTCGATATAATAAAATCAATATTTTATATTGTTGTTTCTTTTTTAAGGGGCAAATGACGTACAGTGGGAAAGGAAATCACAAAATTTTATCTATAAGAATATTTTTAGGATAATTAAAAAAAATAAACTTAAAAAATCTGATAAAAAGATTAAGAATATTTAAAAAAAGATTTTGTAAGTTTTCCGGAAATGCAATTCAACAGCTTTGAGAAGAACCATTTAATTTAAGGGAAATGCTTTTAATGCATTTTAAAAACTTAAAGATATGAATTAAAAAAAAAAAAAAAAAACATTTAAAGAAAACTTTTTAAAGAAAGTTTTGACAAGTTTGTAGAAAAATATATTTAAAATTGTCAAAAAACTTTTTGAAACTGTTTGAAATCTTAAAAAAAAAATACTTAATTGCTTTAAATTTAAATTAAAAGGACTTTTTTATATAAAAAAAACTAGAAAAACTGTTTCAAAATAATATATTTTAAAAGCTTTAAAAAAAATAAGAAAATATTTTTAAAGCTGAAATATGAAACTAAAGGATTATCCCCCATATTAAAAAAAAAATATTTTTGATTAATAAAAGGTTTATTAAACAAATTTGCATAGAGTTCAATAAGCTTTTCATTAATCAAAGATATTTTTTATGAATATGGGGGTAAAAATGTAAAAGTTAAATGTTTTAAAAGCTTGCACAAACTTTTATTTAAAGGCTTTCAATAGAAATCCAACTTTATTTTCTGAAAAAGCATAGCCTTTAAAAAGCTTTTATATTAAAAAAATAGCTAAACCTAAAGCAAAAAGCTTTCGAATTAAAACATTTTAAAATACTTTAGAAAAACTTATTTAAAAGCTTGAAAAGTATTTTAAATATTAAGGGATTTCAGAAGAACTCGAAAGTTTTCTTTGAATAGCTTTTAGAAAACCGATATTTAAGAACCTTTAATAACATTTGAAATCTAAAAGAAGAGTCTTTTAAAAAGCTTTAAGTAGAAAGCTATTTCAAAGTTGTTTGAAAAATCGTTTTAAAACAAAAAAAAAATAAACAACTTTTAGCAAAAAAGCTTTTATATTTATTTCAGCAAAAAAAAAAATTAAAGTTCTTATGGCGGATTTAAATTTCACAGAAAGGAGAAACTCAAGTAGAGGGGTTAAGAAAAGTTTTAGTTTTTTTTCCCTAGAAATAAGAAAAATGAATTGTGTAAAGTGGGTAAGAAAAAGAAAAAATAAAGCACAGTGGCTAAGAGCAGAATTGAGTAAATGAAATTTATAGCAAATAAATTAATAGTAAAAAACATTTTTAAAAAGCAAGCTTTTATTTAAATGCGTTTAAAAGAAAAAAACTAAACTTCTACTTTTAAACTTTTATTTTCTACTGATAACGTCATTTCACGATTTATATGATATAAAAACTTATCGCTAGATTTAAGTACTCGTATTTACTTGGTTTAAAAATTGTTATAGCTAAAATCAATCACATAAAGTTATTTTATTTACTTATTTATCTACACAAGTAAATTCCGCGACATGCTTTTATATCATTTAAATTTTGTAGTGACGTTATATATTTAAATTAAAGCTTATTTTTCTTTTAAGCGCATTTAAATTAAAGTTTGTTTTTTAAAGAAGGTTTTTTACGTTTAATTTTTTAAAATACTCGCGTTCATACTTTCAGTAAGTCCCTTCATTCAATGCCCATAGTATAGGCAATCATTAAAAACTTAGTCCGCCATGCCACCATGTTGGCTTTAGAATGACGTCACACAGCATACTATGCATTGTCACGTAAACTGAACATGAATACAAAACATCAACTCAATTGATTAACTAAAGATCAGGGGGCAAATCGCGACATTCGATATCGATCGAAATTCCCATGTTATTTGTATTGCAATTTCGATCGATATCGAATGTCTCGATTTGCCCCCAGCTTCAAAATTGTGCTGCAAGATTACAACCAAACAAACATACACAGAAAATATTCACGGCAATTTTTATTTCCATTAAACCATTAATCAAAAAGAAAATTAGTTTTAATTAAAAATTTAATCAAGTGAATTAAACGTTTACTTATATCAACAACATTACTGCAGAAAAATTCCTTAACTTCAAAAATTGTGTAATTCCTATTATTAATTTGTTTACTAATGCAAATTTAATTAATTTTTTAATTAATATCACAAATTTTTTATTTGAAAATAATTTTTATTTTTTTCTGTGTACATTGCAAGTAACATTAGAAGAAAACAAATTTTTAAAACAGTTTTGTTAACCCAGTTCAGGGAAAAGTTTGGATTTTTGCTTAGTGGTGTTATAATTTTGTGTCTTACTGTTTTTCTATTGCCAAACAAATGTAGAACCAACCACCAGCAATCATTGGTTGTTGTGTTTTGTTTTGTTGTATAAATGAAATATTTCTTCTTTCCAACAAATCGTTCGCCCTTTAAAGTGAGAGAAACAAAAAAGTGGAAAATAAAAAATATCTGTTTTTGGCAACGTCAGGGGAATAGACTTTATTGTTTTGTCAACATAAATTTAAATTTATAAAAATTTCAAAAAGAAGAAACAACTAAAACATTATTGTTTTTTTTTGTTCAAGGAGCCTTTTCCTTTTTTCTTTTTAACTTTGGCTCGTTATTATTTTTACTTGCTTCTGCTGCTGCTCCTGCTAAATTTTATAGTATTTTTGACTTTTTACCACTTTTGTAGCATTTGTCAATGATAAATGATGTTGCATGTATTTGTTGTATTTGTTTAGCAAAAAAAAATCAAGTTTCTTTCTTTCTGTGTATTTCAAACCACAGGCTTGACCACAAAATATTATATTCATTGGGGTATTAAGTTTTTCTCTTTGGTTTTCTAATGCCATTTGTTTTTTTGTCGGTTAAATTGATTGGCAAAATAGTAAATAAAACAAAAAGAATTAAATAAAAAAAAAAAAAAAATCTAAAAAACCAAAAAGTTTATTTTATATTTTCTATAAGTGTTTGATTGTTGTTAGTGGCTCTTGTATTTAGGAAACATTAGAAGAAGCTGAATACAATGAGGAAAAGGTCTTTTAAACGACAGTTGAAAATTTCAAGTAGTTTGTTTTTGTTGTTGTTTTATATATTTAGGCACAGTGCAAAGATAACGTTGACTTTTAACGATTTACCAAAAGCAAAAATGTAAACGTAAAAGCAAAAGAGAGGGAGAGAAATGTTATTGAGAGACATTTAAAAATTACTATAGAAGTATAATAGATTAACAAGTAGATGTACATAGTAAAACAAAATGAAAGTTTTAATAAAGATAAATTTTTATTTTTAGGAATGGGTGTTAAATAAAAAGCTTTTTTGATAAAAAAATACAAATTTGAAAAAAAAATTTAGAGGAAGTTTTGAAAGCTAAGAAAAATCTTAAAAAAATGCTAAAAAATAATAAAATTAAATCTCTAAAAAAGTTATGAAAGCTTTTAGGGAAATGTTGAAACAACCTTTAAGAACATCTTAACACTTAAGAGAAAGCTTAAAGAAATAACGTGCCCGCCAACCTGAAAAAGAGAGGAAAGTCTTTATTAAATAAGAAACGTTTATTGGCAAAAAAAAAACTTAGTCTGGGTTCACAATATGAAAGTTTTCTTTCAAAGAGTCTGAGTTTGTGTGAGAGGGGAAACAAGAAATGCATGTTCTCTTTCCCTCTCATATATAAACTCAAGTTTTCTGAAAGACAACTTTCATAGTGCCAACTCAGACTATCTCTCAAACAAGATTTTCCTGCCTTCCATTACAAATGTTTTTTTGGTATAAGCTGTATAAAAGAAAAAAATTTTCTTATAAGAAATCGCTAGCCGCATTTTTTTTTTCTAAATAAAACTTATTGCCTGTTTAACAACTTCTAACGTGAACGTTTGTATAGAATTTTATATAAAAGATATTTTTAAAACTGAGTTTTTTCGACAATTATTTTCTATGCAAACGTTAACTTTCGATAGTCTTAATCAGGCAGTTAACTTTTATTAAGAAAACGTCAAAGATTTAAGAAATTCTTTACTTTGAAAACTTTCAAATAATTAAAAAAACTTTCAAAAATAATCAAATGAATCGCGCGTTCTTAATCATGTTAACTAAGAAAGTCTCTTAAATTTGTGCCCACAAAACTAATATAATTAAAAAAATCAAATATGGGAATTATTTCTATTTTATAAATAATTTTATTATTTCAAATTTCAATTAATAAAGCTTTCTTGTTAAAGTCCTCGAGGCATAGCCGAAAAATTTATACAAAAAACTTTTAAAAAAGCATCAAAATGCTCACAGCAATAGTAAAAGACATCCATTCTTAATAAAAACAACTTTAAGAATAAGCTTTATTTAAAAACCAAAAAAAAAACCGAAAAACTTCTTAGGAGAATTATAAAAACTTTTAAGCAAAATCTTACAAAGCTTTAAAAAAAACTTGAAAAATTTATATTTATTCTTATTTGACCTTTATTTTATAATTACTTTTAATTATTTAAGCTTGAGGCCTTTTTTATAAAAAACTTGAAAAAGTTAAAAAACAAAATCTTTAAAACTTTTTTAAGAATAAACAACTTTATAAGATTGAAAATAACAAAAAGTTTTTAGTAAAAGCTAAAAACGCTTTTAAAAGAATCAAAAAAATTCGTAGCAAAAGTCTTAAAAGCTATTAAAACTTGTCGTTAAAGCATCAAAATGTATGTAAAAAATGTTAAAAAAAATTAAAAAAAAACCTTTAATGCAAAAGAATAAAGAAGCTCAAAGCAATAGTAAAGAGACATCCATTCCTTTTAAAAAACAACTTTAAGAAAAAGCTTAATTAAAATCTTAAATTTAACTTAATTAAAAAATTTATAGCCGTAAAAGAACAACAACACAAGTTATAAAATCTTTTAAGTGAAAGTTTAAACAACTTTTAAAAAAACTTGAAAAAGCTTAAAAAAATCTTAACAACTTTTTAAGGAATAAACAAACAACTTTAAAAAAACTTAAAAAACAACATTAAAAAAACTTAAAATCAAATTTAAGTTTATAAAGCTTTCTTGATTCATTGAACACTTTCGAAAAATAAGAATGGTTAATATGATAAAAATAAATAATTCTTACAATCTGGAAAATGTTTAAAAACAAAATCTTAAAAACTTTTTTTAGAATAAAAACAACTGTTAAAGATTGAAAATTACCAAAAGTTTTGAGTAAAAGCTGAAAAACTTTTTAGTATTTCTTTTTATCTAAAACTAAGAAAGCGTTTATTAAAAGCTTAAAGAGATATTTAAGACCTTGGAAAGCTTTTAACAAACTTTAAAACAGCTTTAAATACATTTAAGTAAGCATTTTTTTAATACAGAATAACAAAAGCTTTTTGATGAACTTTATTGTTACAAAAAGGTCAAACCTTTTAGAAAACTCTTTGAAGTTTAAGAACTCGGAGTTTTTGTCCATGCGGCAAATTGCAGTCAATATCAATATCGATCGAAAGTTCAATACAATTTAAATGAAAATTTCGATTGGTATCGAATGCCTTGATTTGGTCACAGGCTTTAAGGATTTTAAAATGTTACTTTTTGTAAAGTATTTCTTCGCTTTTTACCTACAAATTTATATCAAAAGCTTTAAACATTTTACAAAAAGCATTAATGTTTCATAATTTCTTAAATGTTTACAAAAAGTTTAAATTATTTTATTAAAAGTTAAAAGCTTCAGGAAAAGCATTTGAAACTGAACAAAATCTAAAAAAGTAGAAATTAAAGCTGGTTATTTTTTTTGTGTAAAAGCTTGTAAAAGAAATCAATTTTAAGGAAAATTTTTATAAAAAATTTAATTGTAAAATAAGTCTTAATTATTTTTTATGAATGAAGATCTGATGGTCTTTTTTTATAAAGCTTTATCTTACACAAATCCTTGTACCAGAAGCTTTAAAGCATTAGAAAATGTTGGTATAAAGCTTTTGAACATAAAACTTGAATGTATACAAATTTAAAAACGTTAATGCTTTTAACTTAAGCTTTAAAAATAAAGCTTTTGAAAAAATCAAAAAGTATAAGAGCTTTATACAAAAAGGTCACTTGTAAGAGAGCGATATAAAGTATTATAACAAAAGAGTTACGGGATCTTAAAAAACTCTTAAGATTATTTTACTTAAACTTTAAAGCACAACCAAAAAAATTTCAGTTTTTTTTAAAGTGTAGCGCAGCTTTGGGCTTTTGAAAAACTCATTAACTTAGAACAGACTCAAATACTTCTTTCTAAAATTCTCTTTTAAAAATAATTTCCTTAATTTTAATGGTCTATAGCAAATACTTATTGATGTATGAAATTTTGATCGATTTCGTTTTGCTCTTCAAGCCTCAAAGTAGGCCACATTTTCTTAAAACTATTTAATTGAAGTAGATTTGTTTAGTTTCCTGTTTTTTTTTTTTTTTTTTGATACTTAATCCTTTTTCAAGTTTATTGAACTATTTTATTTAGAGTAATTGCTAATAAATACTTGATGCTGATGATGATGAACATTTATTATGGATTGCAAATTGAAAACATTGTAGGTTTGGTTTAAAACTTTCTTGTGTGTGTGTGTGTGTATTCTTAAAGTTTAATTGATAGATGTAAGTTATTCATTTCAATTAATTCCTGTTTTTTTTTTCTTTGGAGATTTTTCATATTTAGTTTGGATTTTTCTCTTAAAACTAATAAAAAGTTTTTGATTTAGTTTAAGTTGGGTTAACAAACGGTCCACACAAAACTTTATTTTGAACAGAATATGATATTGTTAGAAGCAAAAACATAAGAATAAGTAAATCAATTTGTTTGTTTTTTTTTTTGAAAGAAATTTGAATATGTGTTAAAAGAATTCCTTGGAAATTTTCGTGAATACTAAATGTTATGAAAGTTATTTTTAAAGATTTTAAAAGGGAAGGGGGTGGGGATAAAGTTTTGAATAAATTAATTTGCAGTTTTAAAAATCTAAAGTTAAAAATTTTTATAAAACTACCAATTAAGGATGATTTCATAAAAAAGCAAAAATTTTCTAAATAAAATAAATGTTAATCTTTATTTTAATACATATTCGTTGCATACTTTTCGGCTCTTTCTTGCCTTTTATAGTATTTTCTAATAATTTCTATTATTATTTAGCAATTTATTTTTACACAGCAGTTTGCAAACAAATATTGACCAAGTTGTTGTTTCTCTTTAACATTTTATCTTTAACGAGAGAGAGTATTATAAACAAATAAATGTACAGCAAAAAACTTAAGCATACTTATAAAAGGCGGCAAATGAGTAGGTAAATAATATAAAAAAAGAACAAGGTAAAAAAATAATAAGAAGGAGAAAAACTATAAAAATAAATTACCGTTTGTATTGTAAATACGTTAAAATTTTAAGTACAGGTTAACATGAAATGGCTTGAGATTAAAATAAACTGCAAAAGCATCATCATTATCATCGTTCTTAGTAACATCAATCTTACCGTTTATTTTAAAAAAGCTATTTTATTAGCAAGTTGTTTATTCTTGCCCATTGCCAGCAGTATTTTCACCCCTCAAAGCTGAGCAATATATACTTTTTAAATAGCAGGTAAACTTTTAAGTAAATATCAATCTGAACGAACTTTTTTAATTAATTAAATGAGAAATTTACAAAAACTTTTTAAAAATACAAAATATTTTTTAAGTTATTAAGTTTAATCAACTCATACAGATAAAAAGTATTGCATACGACTAGGGTTGCAATTAAAAACCCAAAAAACTTTTAATATTGCCTACATTTAGGATTGAAATGTATTAATATCTACGATATCTACGGTTTCTATCTTTTTTACTTTCGTCTAGTCTTGTGTATAACAAATTTATAAAAAAATAGGCATTTTAAAATATCTCAAAAAATGTTGCATACTTTTAGTAGTCAGAAAAGGTTTTTAATACTTAAAGTGGTTTTTGACATAAAATCGATGTAATAAACTTTTTATTCAATTTAGCTTATTTATTTTTAATATTGCCTATTTTAAGGGGCTAAATATGTTTTATCTTAATCTTGTATACTTTCAGGGGCTTAAAAGTTGTTGTTATATAAAATCAATAAAAACAATTAACTAAAAAAAATTGTCAAACTTTTAAAATGGTATCACTTAAAATATTATGTTTTTTTTTCAAATATATTGCCTACTTTGAGGAGTTTCAAAAGTCTTTTCGACAATAACATTGAAGTGTTAAACAAAGTTTTCCTAAATTTTTAACTTGATTTAATATAAATCATACGCCTCATTACGCTTATTTAATTTAAAATTATTATAGCATACTTTAGGGGAAATATAAAAACACTATTATTTATAGCAACCCCTACACAATTTCTATTAGCTGTGTATACTTTAGATATTTAGTTTTTTTTTAAAGATATTTTCTCATTTTTGTTGTTGTTGTGTTTTATTATATCTCTTCTTGATGAGCTGGAGTATGAAGAGGATAATGTTAAGGATGCTGTCGTTGTTCTTGTTGATGTTTATAATAATAATAATGATGATGATGATGATTATGTTGTTGAGATGAGAAGAGCCTGGCAATTGCGATGAACGCAAGCAACATTTACGCTAAAAAGCAACATTAAAAAAATGTAAATGGGAATAAAGATTTTAGTTAGTTTGTTTTGAAAGAAAAGAGAAGGGGAGATTTATTAAACATTTTCTTTTTTGTTTTTTTTTTTTCGGAAAGGTAAATTCAAATTATTTTTTTCTTAAAAAATTTATAGAGTTTAGAGATTTTTTCCATTTATTTTTTTTAGAAGAGGTCATTGGTTTGTAACCTGAAGGTTTTGGTTAGGGAAAAATTTTTGTTAAATAAATAATAATTAGATATGTTTATAAATATATATATTTTTCTTTTTGAAGAGATTTTATTTTAGAATAAAAGTTTTTTTCTTGAAGTTTCTATTTATTAAATTTTCTGCTTTTTGGCAGATATTGTTCATTTAATTATTACACTTAATTAACATGTTTAAAGGTAAGACTGAAAAACATAATTTTCAAGTTTTGGCAAACTTTTTTACTTTGTATAAAGCAGAGTAGGCTAAAAAATTATTTATAGATATTTAAACAAAAATTTGTTTATTCAATTTTATGCCAAGTTGAGTTTTATTTCTTTGCTTCTCTACTCTTTTTAACTTTTTTTGTTTTTTTTTTTTTAATTAAACAACACTTTATAAAATGAAAAACTATCAAGGCAAATACAAAAACTTTTAATAAAATCTCAATAGAAAATAATGGTAAAACAATTGGCAAATTTCATAGTTTTTTTTTTGTTGCAAATTGTTTAATAACAAAGAAAGTATTTGAAATAAATATAAAACTAAAAAAATATAATTTAAAATAAAGTGTTGCATGAGATTTTCCATGTAAATAAAGATGATTTCTATACTAATGAAATAAAGAATGAAAGGAAAAGTGTTATAATTAAAAACGATTGTTTAAGTTTTGTAGAAGTTAAAGCCTTTTTTGTTAAAATAGTCATACATTAATATTAATCATACGCCTAGAGGTTCAATTTTAAGAAACCTGCAGCCCGTTTCTGTATTTCTCACATCGTAAAACTTTTCGCATGAAACGTGTGAATTGCAATAAAAATAGTGCGAAATTAAACAAAAAATGGTTTTTCTCATTTTTTCTTTGCGAGAATTATATGTCATTAAAATAATTTGATAAATAATACTCTCGTTGTGAGAAAATGGTACCCTACAGATGAATCACCTGAAAGAATCGTATGTGATACAAATTTTGATCCTTTTAATGTTAGTTCTTATAATCATTATTAAATCGTTTCCGTCTAATTTATCAATCGTAAATTATATAGTTTTTGATTAAATTATCAAATAGTAATTTTAATTTTTGGGAATACAAAATTTTAATTTCAAAACGTTTTGTTATTCGTGCTTAATTTCTAGTTTTTATAGTTGATAAAAACACTTGAAATTTACTGTTGATGGGATAAGCTATGCCTATGCGCATTTCACTGGTTGCTTAGGCCAGATCATCAGGATACTTCATCCATAAAGATTTTAGAAAAACTAAAGATATTAAACCAAATAAAACTGTTAAACTAGGAATTAAGCACGAATAACAAAACGTTTTGAAATTAAAATTTTGTATTCCCAAAAATTGAAATTACTTTTTGATAATAAACAGGCAAGTGCACGGCCTAAAAAACCACTTAATTGACAGCATCTTTTGTAAGTTGTTGTTGTTTTTATTTTGTTTTTCTTAACCTACTTACAACTACAATTAATGTTGAGAGAATTTCAACTAATTGTAGTGGGGAATGTAAGATGAGATAAACCCACTGTTTATTGTTGATGTGTTTTGTTTAATCTTTGATATTGTTACAAGTAGAACTTTTGCTTATAAGTCTTATACGTTTAACAGTTTTATTTGGTTTCATATCTTTAGTTTTTCTAAAATCTTTATGGATGAAGTTTCCTGATGATCTGGCCTAAGCAACCAGTGAAATGGGCATGGGAATAGCTTATCACATCAACAATAAATTTCAAGTGTTTCTATCAAGAATAAAAACTGGGAATTAAGCACGAATAACAAAACGTTTTGAAATTAAAAGTTTTTGATTAAGAAAAGAAACAATTTGCCTAACATTTGTGCTCATAAATTGTCAATAATTTTTGGGCTTCTGTGATACATCCGTTTTTAATCATCAAAACTGATCTGAAAAGATCAATTTAGGTGATGCGTACAAAAAATAATCACCCAAATGCTAGATGGTTGTATATTTTACACATACATACATACATATAAATTGTCTATTGTTCGACCTTGATTTTTTTAAATTTATATTTATTTTATTAAGCTTGAGGTCTATTTTTTATAAAATTATGTATTTTCTTTAATCCGATAACAATTTTAAGTATTTTTCCCTGAGGAAGTCACACAAAGGCGTGACAAAATATCATATGGATCAAAAAATAAAATAAATATTTTTATAATAAACGCCAAGTCGGTTCATTCCTTCAGCTGGTCCTCATACAAGCAAGTATTCTCTCGAAATTAAGGTTTTGGTGCGATATTTAATGCTATGGTGAAGGTTATATAAGATTTACCATAGCCGTATATATCACTTTTAATTGTTTTATTTAAATCATCTTGACTCAAACTTTTTTCTATATTGACTGAAAAATGGGGAAATGGTTTAATGTTTTGAACACAAACAATTGTATTAAATAATCACGGGAATAAAAAGTAAAGACTTTTCCCTCGAAATTTTGCTTTGGCCAATATATTTTGCAGGGAAGAGACAAACAATTTCGAGGACAATTTTCACAATAGGGATAAATATGAAAATTAAGGCTGCCTTGTTTCTAAAGATATCTTTTTTTTGTAATGCCTAGTAACCAAACATATAAAAAGATTTAAAATTGTCTTATTTCAAAGACTAAATAATATCGTCCCTTTTTTAGAAAAAATCAGCAAACCGGCACTTTGCTAATTTCGGAACAAGAATATCGTCAAATCTGGCAGCTCTGGTTTTAATATATATCGACTCTTTTGCGCGAAATGATTGTAAGTTACATATCTATAAAAATTTTAGTTAAGAGTTTGGGCTGCATTTTTTGAACATATTTAAAAGTTATTAGTTCTTTTTTTATTTAATATTTAAACTTAAAGTGTTGTTTTAGTTAATATATAAATACTTTTAAAAATAAGTTAAGTTTTTCTTAATTTTAAAAAACATTTTACATAAATAGTCTTTAATAAATGTTAATCATACGCCTGGAGGTTATTTTTTTTAGTAACTTTATGTTCTTTAAAAAGATAATTTAAATAAAATAAAGAAAAATAAAATGATGACTTTCTTTGTTGATTTATGTTATTTATATTTTATTTAATAGAAATAAGGCTGTTGTACACTAGATTAAAAGGCTGGTGCGTTCACACCCTCACCTAGAGACCGATATAGTCCATTGTGACGCTTTAGTTATTGATAGAATTTTAATAAGAAAGCAATATGAGAAATAAAGAGTGAAAGCATAAGAATAGAGAAAGTGGTGGAAGATCAAAATCGGACAAAGCAAGCAAAAATAATTCTACTAAACAGAAAACTGCCCTATATGTACCGAGTCCACAGTCTCCTGCTGCGCATCCAGGTCATTCCCCTTACGAATGCCATCAGATTGTCGAGCCCGTAACACGAGACATCTTCCAATTTAACATTTTAGTTTGCTTTTCTGTAGGCTGGTGACACAGATTTTGCTCCCCTGTCTCCAACTCCTTTGGATCCTCACACAACCTACACACAACCGACAAGACTTATCCCATCCTCACCGCAATCATACGTTTCATACAGTGGCCCAGTATAATACCTATTACGGTCCTGACGCAGATACAACTCCTGGTCAGTAGCGTATCCGAATCGGATTTCCTAAGCACCAGCCACAGCGCATTCAATACCCTGCATTCCGTACGGTTCCCCCAGACTCGATTAGTTCCGCTCAGAACCCATTCCCTGATCCTTCTAAAATTTAACCCCATTGGACCCCTGACCGCCTGAAAGCAGTCAGAATCCGCCATGTCCGAGCCCTGTCTCGCCAACACATCATCCATCTCATTGACAGTGATGCTGCTGTGACCCGTTACCCAGCACATCCTGACCATATGTTCCCCTAAGATTGCTCTGAGAGCCCTCCAGCAATCATCCACAAGCTTGGAGTGCACATAACAGCCCATCAATGCTCTAAGAGGCACCTGGCTGTCCTATTGTGACCTCCAAGCCCCTTGCCAAATCCACGGCTCTTAATATCCCCAGAACTTCCGCCTGAAATACATTGCAGTCGTCAGGAAGTCTATGTGGCTTTCTGATGTCCGGATCCTCAATGTAGACTCCCGCACCCGTGCCCTTCATCGTTTTTTACTAAACAAAAAAAAAAAAAAAAAAAATTAAAATCGAGTTTGGATAAAATTTTACTTAAAGAGTTTTTAAAGTTCATAACTTCTGTTACTCAAATAGTGTAAATTTTCGTAATGAATTTTCGTTATTCACTCTATTTAATAAATTTATTTAAAAGAAAAATATCAGCGTTTAAAAAACTGCAGTCAAAGTAGAAAAACTGCCATCTCTTTCACTTCTTCATTTGACATTGGCCGAAAACAAATGATTGCTTAACTGCTAATTTATTAAATGTAGACAATCGCTGTGAAAACAACTCAAACAGCAAAACGTTGTACAAACATTTTCGTTTTATGTTCGACAGTTTTTGATTGCGTGTGCTGTTTTTTTAAACCCTGAAATATACTTATTTAAGCAACTTTTAAATTTTCATAAGAATTTTTTTTAACAAAATTGTTTTTTTCGAAATTAAAAAAAAAAAATATTGACTTTAAGCGTTTTTTAAGGAATATTTATTCAAAAACCTCTTTTTTATTTTAAATAATTTCTAATTGAAATGACTTCTGCATATGCTGTTTATAAATTTCGCAAATAGTCCTTAAAACTTTAAAACTATGTTTCAAATGTTTAAAGATTTTTCTTAATAATGGAACCTCTGAAGTTTTTTAATTGTTTTCTACTATTTGGAATGTTTTCTATAAAAATCCAGCAAAAATCTTTTAAATATGAATTATGTATGTTTTTAATTTTTAAGGAGTTTTTTTAAATAACCTTTGAATTAATATTAATCATACGCCCTTCTTATCCATTTTACGAAAATCGTTATATCTCTTTAAGGTCCAATTAGACGTTACATAACAACACTGTATTAACATAACCAAAGTATTACCAAAACGACATAAACATACCATACAAACTAATTCATTTTTGGTTTATACGGTCATCGTTACGGCAGTAGCATTATGTTTATGTCATGTCTAATTGGACCTTTAACAAAAAAAGTTTTTTAAAAAGAAAAATTTTAATTATTAAATAAAATAATTTGTTATTGTTTAAAGAAATATTAAAATGTTCTTTAAAATCTTACATTTCCCACTACACTTATATGGAATTCTTCCAACATTAATTGTATCGGGTTTTGCAACAAGACCGTTGTTTTCTAAAACAAAAAATTAAGATGAATTTGATTAAAATTTTTTTTGTATTACGAAGTGAAAAGTTCGGCAGTTATGAATGAAAAATGATATCTGGGAAATGTCCACTACGATCACGCTGACAGATGTCGATTCTTTTATCAAAGCTTATAATCACTCTTTGGCAAAATGGCCGGTGAGTTTTAAGGCTGCTTCGATTGGCTCCGTATAGACTCTTGCCTTAACATAGCCACACAAAAATAATCCAGTGGGCTTAAATCACACGATCTGGCTAGCCACTTAACAGCTGATGTTCGTGAAATTATGCAAACGGGAAATTTGGTTTGCAATATGCTGATCGTTTCATTGGCTGTGTGTAATAAAACTTTAACAGAACCACCATTTTCATAGTGGATTTTAATTTTTTTAATGTGATTTCCAAGCGAAATTGAATTCATTGTAACAATTGCCAATGCATTTACTACGAATTAGTGCTGGGATACTATCGATATTTATCGATAGTTCAGATTTCACTATCGATGTTACTATCGACTGAATGTTTGAACTCAAGTAGGATAACTTTAACTACTTTTTAATCAGGCTAAAGTTCGTTGTTTTTATCACTTTATGTAAGCACGTTATTTTAGATGACAGTTTTTAAAAATTATGATGCTTATAAGCACCTTTCTGAAGGAACCAAAGTAACAGGGACTATATGATATTTTATTGCAACTTTAGATAATGTTCTAAATTGAATTTGATTCTCAACGCAAAAGGTAATTAATCCAGCGGACTTTTTTTCTAATGGTCGTTCATTGTTTTATCCTATGCTCGCAATTGCAATTGCATTTTTATTCGATTTTTTTACAACATCATGAAACTATCTGACATTTCCGTCCCTATGTAAACATATAAAAATTTCGGCAGAAAGGCCTAAGTTAGTAGTAAAAAAAGCACAGCTTTGTAATCTATACCACCTGCCATTTTTGTTGTTTGTATTCATTGCTGTAGTTCTGCGCGAATTATTAATAGCAAGTAAAAACTTGCGGCAAAAAACTGTGTGTGCTGTTGTAACATGTCTTCATAGCTGTATTTTAAATAATAAAAATATCGATATTGATATTTTTCCTATCGATATTTTCGATAGTCTAAGACTATCGATAGTATTGTCGATAGTTTCCCAGCACTACTATGAATACGTCAAAAACCTAATGTCAAAACTATCATGTTGTTGGTGTAGCCACAATTAAAAACCAAAGTGCTTGTTAAAATACAGTTGTAAGTAG
Source organism: Pollenia angustigena (assembly GCA_930367215.1). NCBI lineage: Eukaryota > Metazoa > Arthropoda > Insecta > Diptera > Polleniidae > Pollenia > Pollenia angustigena. Next base: position 27,318,262 of record OV884059.1, read on the forward strand.
GTAAAAAAAAAAAAAAACAAAATAAAAGCAAAAACAAGTTGCTTTATTGTTTTCGCAAGAAAATCAAAATAAAGCAAATTGCCAGTTCAGTTTTTTAAGCCGTGCGCTTCTATATTTAAAATCAAAGTAATTTTTGGGAATACAAAGTTTTTAATTAAAAAGATTTTGTTTGTCGTGCTCAAAAACACTGAAATTTATAATTGGAGGATAAGCGTGTTTCTATTCACAAAATTTTTATGATGTTTTAAAATTTTTTTAAGGAAATAAAAAAAAAATTCAGACCTTGGTTACCTTAAAAAAAACTTACCATAATATCATTAAATATTAAAATAACTATAGAAAACAAACAAATCCTTAACCCTTTTTTTTTTGGTTTTAATGGCTGCTCCAAACAAAAGTTGTTAAATAATTTTAAAAAATTTTGAAAAAAGTAAGAAAAAAATTAAACCAACCAACAAAGAAAACTTTTTGAATATCTTTTTTTATCATGGTGTTCTTTTTTTTTTTTTTTGTTATTCTCTAGGTAGTTACAAAGTAGCAAAGAAGAAGAAAAGAAATCTTCTTATTTCTGCTTAAACTTTTTCTAAGTAAGAAACAGAAAAAAAACAAAAAAATTCGAAAAACATATAAAAATGTTGTACAACCTAATGTTACTTAGTGCATTTTTTCTGTCGAAAATTTTAACTTGATTGAGGATTAAAAGTAGTTGCCATATGTTGTAACCCAACATGTATCCGTTTTATAAGAAAAAGGCAAATAAATTCTAAATGGAAACTTTTAAAACAAGTCTACTTACGTTATTTTGAAGAAGAAAGAAAAGTATAAAAAAACTGGAAAAACTTTGTATATGTTTTGTCGAATTAATATGAAATTATATTTGTTGTGTTAAAAACTAAGTTTTTGTATAGTTCCTTCTTAAACGTACAATACAACTAAAATTAAACAGCTATTAAAATAATTTAGAAAACTAAAGTTTTGCTTAATAAAATTAATTTAAATAAAAACCCTGCTCTTTTAAGATTCCTTTAATACGAGTATTTAAAAAGGAGTATTTGAATTTTTTATACCTTAAAAAAAAAAAAAAAAATAAAAAATTATCTTTAATTCGCTTCTCTATTCATTCAAAGTAATTACAAATTGTCCATACATCTGTAAAGTAAATATTGTTATTCCGTTATAACATTATAAAAAGTATCCTCTACTTAATTCTGGGCTATTACTATAACAAATTTTTCGCAAAGCGAAAAAGTACCATGTAGTACCTCTTCTTAGTCCCCCAAAAATACACTGTTTGCTAATGTATGATATGATCTTTATTTATATCAAATTTATCGAAAAGAGAAAAAAGTACCAATTTTATCACGTTTTACCCCTAAACAGTACCAATTTTATCCCTAAAAAAAGTACAAATTTATCCCTGTAAAAGTACCCTATATCATAATGTAGACCATATGAAAACTGCATAAAAAATTTTTCGAAAAGAGAAATAGTACCAAGTAGTACCTCTTCTTAGGCCCCCAAAAATACACTGTTTGTTAATGTAGGATAAAATCTTTATGTATATAAAATTTATCGAAAAGAGAAAAAAGTACCAATTTTATCACGTTTTACCCCTAAACAGTACCAATTTTATCCCTAAAAAAAGTACAAATTTATCCCTGTAAAAGTACCCTATATCATAATGTAGACCATATGAAAACTGCATAAACAATTTTTCGAAAAGAGAAAAAGTACCAAGTAGTACCTCTTCTTAGGCCCCCAAAAATACACTGTTTGTTAATGTAGGATATAATCTTTATGTATATAAAATTTATCGAAAAGAGAAAAAAGTACCAGTTTTTATCCCGTTTTACCCCTAAAAAGTACCAATTTTATCCCTAAAAAAGTACCAATTTATCCCTGAAAAATTACCCTATATCATTATGTAGACCATATGAAAACTGCATAAAAAATTTTTCGAAAAGAGAAATAGTACCAAGTAGTACCTCTTCTTAGGCCCCCAAAAATACACTGTTTGTTAATGTAGGCTATGATCTTAATGTATAACATATTTATCGAAAACAGAAAGAGTAGCAATTTTATCCCGTTTTACCTCTAAAAAAGTACCAATTTTATCCCTAAAAAAGTACAAATTTTATCCAGGAAAAAGTACCCTATATTGTTATGATAACCATATGAAAACTGCATAACAAATTTAGAGAAAGCGAAAAAGTACCAATGTACCACTTTGTTTTCCGATTTAACACTTGAAAAGTACCCTATAATTTAATCTGGCCCATATGCTATGCGTCTAACTTATTTCATCGCTTGATTCAGCCACAAACTAACAAACATCTAAATATCAGGCTATCAGCGCAAAAGTGTAACCCACAGTTTTAATCGGTTACGGTTCTGGTGTAAAATATTCTCTTTGCACTTTTCTTTACAGTGCAGTAGCCGAGTAAGCCAACTGTTTGTATCCAAAACAGATGGCGCTAGAAACATAGTTCTTGCACGGGCCTTTACAACCAAGTACTATAGTGCAAGAGTAGTGTTAACTCCTCATTATCTCATAATAAGTAGTCTGGGGTTACACCACTTCTGCGCTGATAGCCTCATATACAAATCTTCACTTTTATATTATTCATATTTCGTTTTAGGGGTGGGGGGGGGGGGGGGGCACTGCTTCTCCTTCGTCCAACCCGCTCATTTTTATTTAACCATAATACTGGCTTTAACCACGTTTAAGGACTGTCGCTATAATAGTTATTTAGTGGCGTTTTATTTTATATATGCAACCCATTGGGCGTATTGCTCCCGCTACGCCGACCCCCTTTATTTCTATTTACCATAAGCTACCTACCAAGTTTGAACATTCCCACTATAACAGTTCTTAAGATATGCGATATTTAACATTGATGTCCTATGGGTGTTACCACTTCAACGGCTGCTATACTATTTCAATTTCAGAGCTCAGAAGATTCTACTACAAAAAGTTCAAGAAAATGGGTGCAGCGGCTCTTAAGATGTGCGGTACTTGATATTGGCATCCTATGGAGGGTACCACTTCCCCAACCCCTTTCGAAGTTAAAATAATTAGCCTATTTTCTTTTCGGGGCTTATGTTATGTTACTATGAACATTTTAGGAAAATCGGTTCAGAAGCTAAGGAGTCCATAAACTAACAAACAAACATTTTTAATTTTTATATATCGTCACCTAAAATGCAAAAGGGCTTAACAACAATAAAATTCAAAATCGAGTTTTTGATTGATTATGATGCACTACACTAAATTACATGTCCCAATTTAATTATAAAACAAAAAAAGTGTTGTTACGCCCTTTAACATTTTAGGTGAAGATATATAGATGTAACCAAATTTAAAATTTGTTGTCCCTGGTGGCGCATGATTATTTTAAATAGCAGACTATTTTTGTTTAATTGGCTATAAAATTGTTACTTTAGAATAATTTTTTCAATAAAATTTAACGATATAAATTAAAAACTGGGATTGAAACACAACGTTTAAGGAACCTTTTGTTTAAAATATTTTTGTTAACTTTGGTTTTTACTTTGAGTTTCAAATTTATCAAATTCTTTTAATTTTGCTTATAATTTAATTTAAAAGTTTAAAATTTATTTGCTTTTATAACCTGTCCTTTACACATGCATGTGCTAGTACGAAATCTATCGCACACATCACACTATCATCGCCCATACACCAATTAAAACTTACAGGCATTGACTAAAAGTATTTTCTACATGAAAGTAAATACTTGCATGTGTAAATGCAGAGGTAAGTAATTTAAATAAATATAAATAATTTCAACGTCCCAGGTGACGTATGATTAATATTATTATACCCACACCACAATAGTGGAGAGGGTATTATGCATTTGTGCTGATGTGTGTAACGCCTTAAAAAAGTGGTCCTAGACCCACCTTAAATTATACAGATCTACTCAGAATAACTTTCTGAGTCGAACTAACGATGTCCGTCCGGCTGGCTGGCTGGTTGTCCATGTAACCTTGTGTGCAAAGTTTTTAAAAAATAGGACCACAAGGGGAGGCATGGGGCAATTTCTGCCTCTCACAAACTTTCAAACCAATTTTTATGAAGTTTTTAAACATAGATAAATCCATATTTACATGGACACATAAGCATGATGTGTTTTTAAATATTGTGGTGTAGGGTATCATATGTTCGGGCTTGACCGACTATACTTTCTTACTTGTTTCATTTAAATTAAATTTTAAATAAAAAATTTCAGGAATCTTCTTTAAATATTATTCAACTGTTTTTTGGCTTATTAAGTTTTACTTACTGGGAATTTTTTGCCATTATACGGACTTCATTATAATAAAAAAAAAAAAAAAAAATACATTGAAATAGTTAATACATCTACTTGCATTTGTTGTATAGTTATGTCTTTTTTACCATTAATTGTGGCATCAAGTACTTAATTAACCACATTTACTAGCTTTTTCTATTTTTAATAGATTTGTAATAATAAAATCTCTTTGTAATTTATTCGATATTTTAAACCACAAAGTGTTTGTAAATATCTGAATGTCGATGAGTTTCTACAGTAAAATGCAAATTAAAATTATAATACTCTTACAGACGGCAATAAAAACATTAAAAATTTGTGGTTTATTTTATAACAATTAATGTTTTATTTTAATTAAATATAAATAAATTTTAGAAACTTATCAATAAATAAATGAAGCGATAAAACGATTAAACTAGATTGACTTGAATTGAAAAGAAAGAAACAAGTATGTAAAGAAATTATCTCAAATGAAATTAAGTTTAACCTTAAATTGTTGGCTTTTAAGCACTTGAATTAAATTTTCTTATTATGTATTTATATTGATTTTGAATGCAACAATGTTTGTAATTACAACTTTGAAGGGTTACCAGATATTTTAAGTAAAACTAAGAAAATTTTAAAATTTTAGTTTGTTGAAAAAAAAAAATTGCTTAAAACAGAAAAATTTCAAAATGGTAACGTTTCAAACTAAAAATGACGTTAAGCCTTAAAGTATCAGCTATGAAAACCATTTTAAAATTTGTATGTTACTTTTTTTATTAAAAAGTTATAGCATTTTTTGTAATTATTCCCCTTAAATAATAACAATCATACGTCCTGTGGGACAAACTTTTAAAAATGCTCTTACAACCCTTTTTAACAGGTTTTTAGGATATTTCATTATAAAAAAAGCTAAACTTAATGTTAAATCTACTTAAGTTTATTACTTTCTGCCCAAATGTTTTAGGTAAAACTAAGAATGTCTTGAAATTAAAATAATCCTGCTAAAACATAAACACCTGACAAAGTACTACTTTTAAAAGGCAACATTTTTGGTCATTTTAACATCAGCTATGAAATCCTTTTTGAAATTTTAATGTAATTGCTCTCATTTAAAAGTTAAAGCCCTTTTTTAATAATATCCCATAAATAATAATAATCATCTGTCCAGGAGGATAAAGCAAGTAAAATGATTTTACAGGCCTTTTGAATAATTTATAAGGTTATTCTATTTTTTAAAGTTAAACTAAGAAAATTAAAAGATATTTAAATAATTTGTGTAAAACGGAACAATTTTTGAAATTTCTTCTTTTGAAAAGGAAATTACGTTAAACCTACAAGTGTCAGCTATGAAACCCTGTTTTCAATTTTAATTTAATTGCTTTCTTTGTAATTATACCCCTTAAATAATAAAAATCATATGCCCTGTGGGATAAACTTTTAAAAATGCTTTAACCGGCCTTTTTAATAAGTTTTTAAGAAGATCAACTTTAGTTTGAATATACAATTTGCAGTACCTGTTACTAAATATTAACCAACTTATTTATCTTTTATTTTCTATGAAAATTCGTTTCATAAACCTATTTTTTTATGAATAAGGAAGTCTTTAAGTTTAAGTTTTCGAAAAACCTAAATATTGAAAAAAATTTTAAGAACGGGGCTCAAATTACGGCACTCGATATCATACGAAATTTCGAATTAAACTGTATTATAATTTCGATCGATATAGAATGCCGAAATTTGGCTCTAGATAAATATTTTAAATTTATCAAAAGTAAAGGATATCAAGCCTTAAATTATAAGCTTATAAAGCCTTTTAGAATTGTTTGCCTAACTGTTAGATTTAAGAAGTTATAATACTTTTTGTTCTTGCACTCCTAAATTAATATTAATCATACGCTGTGTTGCACTAACTTCAAAAAACACTGTTAAAAGCTATTGCTGCACGCTTTTATTTTAAAATTTTTTTTCTTTAAACTTAAATTGCTTAGTGAAAATATAGGGAAGATAAATAATTAAAAATTTTAAATTAGTAGAATATCAGGAAAAATAAAATGACTTAAATATGAATTTTAAAAGCAAAAAAATTACTGAACGGTGTTATATTCTTAATAAAGTTTAGGCCGAAACCTGCTTTAATAAATATTTATTAAAAGTTGTCGAGCTTTTTCGATTTTTGGGTTAAAGTTCTAATAATTTAAAGTTTTGCCTGGGGGCGTATGATTTATATGAATTTGCAATTTGTTTTAGAAAATTGCGCATAACTTTGTAATAATCAGTAGTAATACTTAATGCCATGTTTCCACGACGATTTGAATCACATGCTTCGCTCTCTAAATCATGTTAATGAATCATGGTGTTTACACGACGTATCTACTTGCTTCGATTTTACAGTTGTCTTTAATAAACAAATCAGTGTTGTCAACTTTGCATTTTCAAAACCCCACCAAAAATATTGAATTACTTTGCATAACATTTGTATATTAAAAATACAGTAGCATCGTAAATTGTAGTTTAAGAGGAGCTGTGCACTTTAAACCAGCCGGTCCAAATTAAATCTATGTTAATTAATTAAAAATAAGTAATTTAAATAAATTGAGTGTGTTATTTTCGAAAAATTGGCTTATTATTGCATTTTTTACAATTAAATACCGCTTAGAATATTTAATATATCGAAAAAGTAAACAACCCTTGGAATATTTCGGTTTACTTTTTCGCGATTCTACTGTATAACAATTAAACAGTCTTTACAGTTCAGAGTTTTTAAAAAAACAAAATAAAAATTACCAAACAAAAAAACTACACAAATTTGTTTGCATTCATTAAAGCAAATTCAACAAGGTAAACTCTTTAGAGCAACTGCTCGTCAGCTGTTAAGTCCAATTTGTCAAAAAATCGTTCTTGTAAAGGGTGGTTAAATTTCAAGGGCCGATGTTGATTTTGAATAAAACACAAACTATTTAGGAAATTATTGTAATTTTATTTTATTATGATATATTGGTATTATTCAATTATGTATGGAACAAAATATCGGCCAAATGGGCGCCGCGACCACGGCGGCACACCTCCATCCGATGGTCCAAATTTTCGATGACCCTGAGGCATAATGGAGGTTCTATGCCGTTAATGTGCCGAATTATCTCATCCTTTAGCTCTTGCATTGTTGCTGGCTTATCGACGTACACCTTTTCTTTCAAATAACCCCAAAGAAAAAAGTCCAACGGTGTCAAATCACACGATCTTGGCGGCCAATTGACATCGCCATTACGTGAGATAACACGGCCATTGAATTTGTTGCGCAAAAGAGCCATTGTTTCGTTAGCTGTGTGGCAAGTGGCACCGTCCTGCTGAAACCACATATCGTCCACATCCATATCTTCCAATTCGGGCCATAAAAAGTTCGTTATCATCTCACGATAGCGAACACCATTCACAGTAACTGCCTGACCGGCCTCATTTTGGAAAAAATACGGCCCGATGATGCCGCCAGCCCATAAACCGCACCAAACAGTCACTCTTTGTGGGTGCATTGGTTTTTCGACAATCACTCTTGGATTCTCATTCGCCCAAATGCGGCAATTCTGTTTATTGACGAATCCACTGAGGTGAAAATGTGCCTCATCACTGAAGATGATTTTCTTCGAAAATTGATCATCCACTGTTGCCATTTCTTGCCACCATTCTGCCCATTCACGACGTTTGGAATGGTCAAGAGGCTTTAGTTCTTGAGCCAATTGCACCTTGTAAGCGTGTAAATGCAAGTCTTTATGCATAATGTTCATCAACGACGAGCGACGTGAGAGGTGCAATTGTTGGGCACGACGACGAGTTGAGGTGGACGGCTCTTCAGCCACACTATCGAGAACTGAAGCAATATTTCCTGCAGTACGAGCTGTACGAGCATGCACTGGTGTTCTCACATCTTCTACAGACCCGGTTTGCTCGAAATTTTCCACGATTTTTGCGATTGTACGCACATTTGGACGATCAAATTGACCAAAAAAATCACGAAGTGCACGATATGCATTTTGATTTGAACGCCCATTTTCATAATAAGTCTGGATAACTTTAACACGTTGTTGGATTGTGTATCTCTCCATGGTTCAAATTGAATAAGTCTGAAATAGAGAAATGTCAAATAAAATTCGGAAAAAAACTTGGCGCTTAGGTGTGGTTCACATTCAACATCGGCCCTTACAATTTAACCACCCTTTATAATTTTTTTGTTTTAATTACATTTAATTGTCGAAGTGTAAATTTTTTAAGAAAAAACTCATTTTGTGTGAAACTTTTATTAAAATTGATTACAAAGTATGTATGTATACTTCTGTTGTTTTGATTAGAGTTGTAATTGTTGTAGCGACGAGTTTGCCTTGTTGAATTCGACTCGGTATTCATATGTAGTAGATAAATTTTTTTTAATTGCATAAAATATATCAGATTTTTTTTTTATAAAGAGATCAACACTAAATATCTAGTAAGGATTTTAAATTAGCAATAGTTCAGTATTTATCGTGTTATTAAAATATTTTTAAAAATATATATATTTTTTAAGAAGATTTTGCTATTCGTGCTTAATTCCCAGTTTTTATTCTTGACAAAAACACTTGAAATTTATTGTTGATGGGAGAAGCTATTCCTATGCATTTCACTGGTTGCTTAGGCCAGATCATCAGGAAACTTCATCCATAAAGATTTTAGACAAACTAAAGATATTAAACCAAATAAAACTGTTAAACGTATAAGAATTATAGCATTAGTTCTACTTGTAACAATATCAAAGCTTGAACAAAACACATCAACAATAAACAGCAGTGGGTTTATCTCATCTTACATTCCCCACTACAATTAGTTGAAATTCTCTCAACATTAATTGTAGTTGTAAGTAGGTTAAGAAAAACAAAATAAAAACAACAACAACTTACAAAAGATGTTGCCAATTAAGTGTTTTTTAGTGGGGAATGTAAGATGAGATAAACCCACTGCTGTTTATTGTTGATGTGTTTTGTTCAAGCTTTGATATTGTTACAAGTAGAACTGTTGCTATAATTCTTATACGTTTAACAGTTTTATTTGGTTTAATATCTTTAGTTTGTCTAAAATCTTTATGGATGAAGTTTCCTGATGATCTGGCCTAAGCAACCAGTGAAATGCATAGGAATAGCTTATCCCATCAACAATAAATTTCAAGTGTTTTTTGTCAAGAATAAAAACTGGGAATTAAGCACGAATAGCAAAATCTTTTGAAATTAAAATTTTGTATTCCCAAAAATTGAAATTACTTTTTGATAATTTTTTAAGAAGTTTAATATTTTCATTTAAAAAATATAACAATAAAACAGCCTTTTACATTTTACATAGTTAAAAAAGAAAAACCAAAAACTTTATAAAAAAATTAAACAAATTTCTACATAAATACATACCGCCATATTAATAAAAAATAGTTTGGGTTTTTGACAGGTTTATTAAACAAATTTTCATAAAAAAATTCGTTTTATAATGAGGGGTTTGCATTCATTTGTACAAGATGATATATTTTCGTAAATTGATTTAATAAATTCTGTTTAAAACTTTTGAAAAGCTGATCAAAAATTTATTTTAATTATTCCAAATTAATAAAGTTAATTATTATTGTTAAAGCAGAAAAAAATTTTAAAAGCACCCAAAATGATGCGAAACGCACCGAGTTGACAACTCTGAAACAATCGATTTTTACAGCTAGTTCAGATAACATTGCGATAAAAATTAGAGAAGAGAGTAATTTTTCGAGCTTCGCAAGTAGATTCAATATGAATCAGAGAACGGCTTTGTGCAATTGTAAAAAAATCGCATTAAATCAACAGCAACAAATACACTCACTTGCGGTCATACAATCAAATTTGCGCAACCGCAAATATTCGCTGCTGGTTTGCAGTTATTCAAATAATGCACATCGTGCTTTGTTATTAATACAATCGTTAGGTTCGTTTTTTAATAAAGATGTTTGTGTGTTCGGTGCGACAATGATTTTTTTGGTTAAGAAAAAAAAAAAGATACAAACAAAAAAGCCAGAAATGAAGCAATCATTACTCATGTAGGCATTCAGCAGTAACTATGTAGTACAAGAAAAAAAATTAAAACAAAACGCACATATGTAGGTACAAACAATTTCCATAAAAACCTACATACAGTAGTTCTGTATGTAGGTACAATGTATTCTTGTTGTTAATTTTAACAAAGCGTCTCTTCGAATGGTTTATTGATGTTATTTTTGTTAATGTTAACAAAGCGTCTCATCGAGTGGACAATGACTACACACAGAAAACAAATTGGTTGGGAAACGGTTGCAGTAATAAAATATTGATCAAGTAACATGATTTATTATTGCAACTATTAAAAATGTATAGTTCTAACTGATTTTTAATTCTCTTGATTATAAGAATGATGTTCCAACTGAAATATGATTCCTTCAATTCTTTTATTAGTTATGATAACTAATTTAATTAAGTTCTAAAAATTAGTACAAATGGTTAGAATCACAACCGAATTTAATATAGGGCAATACTGAATATTTGTGATTGCAATCAATAATTTGCTTTCGTCAATAAATTTTGTAATATAAATGATTATTCATTTATTGCAGCTAATTATTGATTGTTGGAATAGATTCAATTCGAGTACAACAAATGAAAATATAATTATTCGGCATTCACAACCAAAAAATAGTTAAAAGCCCCAATTGCTAACTAAATTTTCTGTCAAAACATTTGATAGATTGAATTAATTTTTAATATTTTATTTAACAAATATATTTGCGGTCAAACATGGAAAATGTGAAAAACTTAATAAATAGGGGTTAGTTATTTACGTATTCTTATAGGTATGAACATATACACGTACATACATATGTATGTATGAATGTATGTATTATTTTTTATACCCTGAAAATTATATTGGACTTCTTGATCCATTTTGATCCTGGACTGGTCCAATGTAGCGCAAGTATGGACCATGTCATTATTAAAAAGAGTTTGCAGTGAAACGACATGTCTTCGTTTTTTAACGACATGTTTTAGTTTTGAAACGATTTCAAAGCTAATCCTCTGGAGTAAACCATGGAGTAGTTTTAAGACTTCCCCTTTGTAATGCAAGCTGGGTTATATGGTCCTGCCCTAGGTCATCGTACTGTAAAATTACCCATTTTTTCCATTCATTGAGATTACCTTTGGACAAGTTATGGGCTACATTTGACCGGTTAAAAAAAATATATTGATAACGACAATCAAATCTCTTGTTATGAACACCAATTATGTGTTAATTTAGTTGCACCTATCATTTATTCGGGTATAAGCACAATTTTGTTTCTAATAATCAAAACTAACAATATCTGTTGTTATGACTGATAGTGTACTAAAATTCAAATGTTGCTATCAAACCTATTATGCTAAGCAACGAAATTTTCAGTAATTGGAACCGAATTGTGTGATAGTACATGCAACCGACGAAATTCGATTGGCGCCAAATTCGGTTGTGATCACGAATCTGTTTTCTCTGTGTACTTGGATGCAATTGTATAAGAATCTGTTCCTTTGGAATTTACACAGTTGTGTTATATTGCGTGCGCAACAAAAATGCAAATAAAGCACTGTCAATAAAAAAAAACGAATACATGCAAAAATCAAATGTGTACGAAACGATGTAAAAATTACCAACGTTGAATGTAAAGATTGAATGAAAATTTAAGCGTATGAATAAATCAAGAAAAATAGTGATTTTGCAGTTCTCTGATATGAATCTACTTGCTTCGTTCTCAAAATTTTGAATGGCGAAGCAGTTGCTTCGTTCATGATTGGGATGTGAAGCATTAATAGAGAGCGAAGCGTGGAAACATGGTATAAAGCTCCTAAAGCTTTTAAACAGAACTGAAATATTAAAAAAAAAAATTTTCAAAAATGTCTTATATTTTCATTATAATAATAACACAGTACAACAGCCAATCTGGGGGGTGAGAAATTCCAAGTCAGGGTGATGGTACTAGGTCAATATAGTAAAACCCTCAAAGGGTTTGGCGTTCGTATGTGTCAGTTTTTTTTATGACATTTTAAATTTTTTCCTTATCTTGATGTTTTTTTGTTTAACATAACTCGAGAACCACTTGTCCGATTTTGCTAAAACAAACTCAAAAAAATTTAGAATTACAATTTCTTTAATCCGTTCATATAACGTTTTTCTTTATAATCAACAGTTTTGCCGGTAAAAATAAATTTGTGGAGAATTATAATTGATAAGTGCAAAAAAATGTTCAAGCCTGGATGTATGCAGCAGATTTTATCACAAACCTGCACTGCAATTTTTGTCACTTTTTTTAAGCGATCGGTGAAAATCGTCGGACTTTTGTTTGTTATTTGAAAGAATATACCCACATTCAGTGATGCCAACAGTAGGGGACTTCCCCTTTTCTAGGGATTTTTTTTCGGATCATTTTTATCTTCAATCGGATCTTAATAACTTCTTTTTATGGTGTAATCATAATATGATGGAGCTGAATCTTGTGAAATGCCTTCCTCGTCTTCTTGCACCCTGGGGGTTATATGTCAGCGCTCTTTGGCATATGTTCATCTTCTCATCTTCTCTCCTAAGTGTGTGCCCTATCCAGCCAAGTTTACGTCTTCGGATTTCACAGTTTATGTCCTTCATATTTGTTATAGCGAGCAGTTGAGCATTAGTAATTGTATTAGACCAATAAATTCCAAGTATTATTCGGAGGCATCTGTTGGTAAAAACTTGCATTTTACGCTTGATTTCTTCATTTACAAGCCACGTTTCGCATCCATATAATAAGACGGGCAGCACACATGCCGAAAATATATTAAACTTCGTATTTTTGCTGTATTCATATGACCTCCAAGTTTTTGATAATATTGCAAAAGCGCCTCTTGCTTTTCGTATTCTTGTCGTGACATCAAGAAGGGCACCCCCGTTTATATCTATCATACTGCCGAGGTATTGAAACTCACTTGCACTTTCTATTACGTCATTGCCGATGCTTAGTGGTTCAGTTGACTCTGCATTAATGAGTATTTCTTTTGTTTTATTGATATTAATTTTCAACCCAACCTTCTCTGATTCTCTGGTTAGATAATTAATTTTTGCTTGTATATCATCACGTATGTGGGAAAGCTCACACTTATCATCTGCATAGACCAGCGACTCTAATCGAATCTGCGGTTTTAAGGGATCCCATAAAATTCCCCTCGGCCTATTTGTAATTGAGCGTTTAACAACAGAAGCGGTGATTATAAACACCCTTGTCTAACTCCAGACGTTGTTTTAAATGGGGTAGAAGTTTCACCATTATGTAGCACGGTGCATTCAAATGTATCGTAACTCGTTCGTACCATGAGTATTATTTTATCCGGTACGCCAAAGTTAGCTAACTCAGCCCAAATACAGTTTCTGTTTATTGAATCAAAAGCTTTTTCATAATCAACAAATACCATGTATAGGGGTGACTGCATTTCCAGAGATTGTTCTATGATTATTCGGAGCGTCTTTATTTGGTCCGTACAGAACATAGCAGGTCAGAAGCCAGCTTGCTCGGGTCTGAACTTGTTATTTATATGGGTCATCATCGCTCTTATATTGTTTTCATGAGTATTTTCATCACAGCTGGAAGAAAGAAGAAGTCCTATCGCCTTTCTTTGGAAGTTTAGTTATAATTCCCTTCATCATATCCATGGGGTAGCGCTCTATCTCCCATATTACATTAAAAAGAGGGTAAAGCATTTCAGAGAACATATTGGGATCCGTTTTATATTTTAATTAATAAAACAATAATATTTGAAAAATTTAAAAACAAAAATTTATTTTATTCATAAAATTTATTTAAATTACATAAAAGTTTAAAAACAAATTTTCTTTAAAAATTATCCTTAATCAACGTTTGTTAAATTTAATAATTATTTTCGAAAATGGGGGTCAATATTTTTCTTATTTTTTTTAAGACATTCTTTCAAAACTCACAACAAATATTCCTTGACTCATAATATTTTTGTTATAGAAAAAAAACTAACCTTTAATACTTGTTATTATTTTTAAATAGTGTTTTTTTTGAGGTTATTTCTTCTACAATAATTTGTTTCTTTAGCCTCCAACTCCTGATACAACCTTAAAACTTCTTTAAACAAGGCAAAAAATAATAATTAAAATCATTCAAACGTTATAAGCCAACAACAACAAAAGACCAACACATATTGCAAATAAAGCAGCAACAACAAAAATAAACTTTAATTTTTTTAACAAAAAAGTCCTTCATTTTAAGGTCATGTTTGGAACATTTTGTTACGGGGAAAGCAATAAAAAAAGAGGTGACAGCAGAGACAGGCTACACAAAAGTGACTCAACCATGAAATCAAATAATAAACTGACAATTAAAAAAAAAATTATTTAAATAAAACAATAAATCATACCAAAATAAAAAAAAAACAATTTGAAGGAAAACCTTAGAAAGATAAACTTAAAAACAGTTTAAATTTATTCAATCTAAAAAACTTCACTTAAAGTTTTTTTTTAATTTTATAAAAAAAAAATTTTGCTTAGAAAAGAATCACCAGACTGTAATTAACGACTTTTAAGAACAATCGAACCATAAACCAATCGCTGAGAAAGAAAACAAAACGATAAATTAAACTCAAACAGAATTATTGATTTTCCATAGATTTTCTTTATTTTTTCCAGCTTTAGAAACAGAAATGAATTCTAGTTTTTTTTTTTTTTCAAAAAAGGTTAATAAAACAAACTAAATAAAATAAATTATAATTATAATTTAAGCAAATTATTTACTTTAAGAAAACAAAAATTTTAAATATAAAATAAATTTTTAACCCTACGGTCAATAACCGGGTACCCGGGCAACTTTTTCAACTTAAAAATGCTCGCAATTCTTTCACAATGAAAATATGGCGATGAAACTCCAAATCGTCGCTATTTCGGACTTAAAAAACATTATGAACGAAAAAATATATATATATATAGCCTGATTTTTGTTTAAAACCGTTTAACATTCGACACCTACGCGAGTCAATGACCGGATACCGCGGTACCCCTACAAGTTTTATTTGTTTTTCTCTACAAATTAGCACGGTTATTTTGACTTTGATTGAAAAAACATATAAATTTGTTTTTTTAACAACTTTTTTATTGTTTAAATGTTATATTTGTGGGTACCGGCTTGCGTTGACAGCATTTAATAGCATATCGTGATAGAAAGTGTCGACTAATTGGAATGTCCCGATAAATCAAGAGTGGTAAAAAAATTAGTTATTGTGATGGGGCGCCAACTACCATGGAAAGGACCTGTTAGATCCTTAACCACTCTTTTTCCTTGTCGTATCTCGGGACCCATAGGTTATTTCCCGCTATATAGTTGGTCATCGAGCGGATAAGAGTTTTTTGCATCCCAAATCTACAAAACTTTATTCCCCAATTTGGCTCGATTCGCATTCGCATTCAGTTTATGTTAACATCGTCAAATCATATAAAACGCCGCAGTGACCAGAACCATCTAATGGCCATTGTAACTCGACATAGAGGATAAGATATGATGGCACATAAATCTTTCGTATTATCATTACATGAATGATTTGCACCTGTCATTATTTAAATGTCAGTTAAGACATACATTTCATTTACTTTTACATATTTCCAATTAAGTCGTGGTTTTGTTGGGTTACTTCCAATATAGACTGCATATGTGGCATATGCTTTTTTGATTGTTACCACCATATCTACTCTCAAGTTTGAGCTTTTGAAAGCAATTCCGCTGATCTTGCAGGCCCACAACGTTGCCGTAGAATATTAAGACTTCTAGTTTTAATGGGATAACAAATTGTGCTTTTTCCACACGGCAAAATATTTACTTCGGCATCACTTTCAACTGAAGACTCATCGTAAATATCAGCATTAGGCATATTATATTTCCAGTATACTGTTCATCATCCACGATATCGTCAAAAATAAATGTTTGTATTGGCTTTATGTTGGAAACTTCACTTTACGCCACATTCTTACCTAATTTTTAATTAAAAATTATTATACCTTTAAGGGTAGTAGCGATACTTCTATAAACCGACCTACATGCATATGTAAGAGCAACAAGCAAATTCTTAAAGTATTTAAAAGCTACAAAAATTTTAAAGAAGCGCCGTAATCAAAGAAGAACAAAAAATTGCTATGTGTTTACTTTAGCGACTTCTTTTGATAACTACAAATGGCTTTGCGACAGAAGACAAAGTGAAACGTAGCGATATAAAACAAAAATCTTCATAATTTGATTATTTTTATATACGGAAAGTTATTATTGGCCTATTTTGCAAAACTATCTTTATGTGATTGGACTAAAAACAATATTTTCTAGTATAAAAGTGCAAAAATCTACAAAGGGTTACCGGGGTACCCGGTTATTGACTAACGTATATTTTAATGGTTATTGACCGTAGGGTTAAAGATAAACAGAAATTTGTTTAAACAATTTAAAAAATAATTATTTTCAAACTTAAATTTTTTTAAGCAAAAAATTTCTTACTTACAAAAGTAAGTTTGTTTTCAAAACTTAAACAAAAGATATCTATAAATATTGTCTTTCATTCTTTAAAAAAAAAAATCCCAAAAAGTCTTTATAAACTTTGCCAACAAGCGATTTTTTGTAATTTGCCCTACTAGACGTATGATTAATATTATTGTATTGCTTTTTCTGTAAAAAGCGTTGTATCTTTATTATTTTTTTAAGTATTTTAAATCTAAAACATTTGTTGGAATCTTAAGACCTTAAGGTTTTACATAAAATAAAAATCTGCTAAATTTCACTAATAAAAAGGAACGTAAAAAGGTTTTGAAGTTTTAATTTTTTGAAGCATAAAATAAATTTTTTTTGAAATCTTCACAAAATTAAATAAAATATAATTTTTTAAATTAAAACAAAATTATTAAGGCTTAAAGCTAAAATGTTGAGGTTTTAGAATGTTTAACAACAACTCTCTTCTTTTAATATAAATTGATATGAAGGATGTCAAGAAAGATAAAGAAAAAGTGTAAATTTAATTTTTTTAGACTTAAAACTTTTTTTAATTTAGCATATAATTTTTTAAATTTTCGTGGTGTTAAAAAAAACTTTGGTTGAGGCATTCAGCATCTAGAATCTGGAAAAAACTTATTTCGCCTGAATACCTTTAATTTATCTCATCTTATACCACGGCAACCAGTCGCCCTAAGGGAGACAAGCTCTGGAATATTTGGGGAAATCTCTCTAGGAGTAACTTGGTTAAATCTTAAACCTATATAACAGGGAGAGGTACTAGTTTCCATCATAATCTAAATTTAAATTCGGTCTACTAGAGAATTTCCCTGTATGATATTCCTACTGGACCGGACATAAACAAATTTATTTTTAACATGCCCGATTCAGAAATTTGTTTGATCATGACTTTTTTCTCTACAAAGTGTGTTAACAAATTCGAGTTACACAAATTTTCCATTTTCTTTAATTTCAAAACTTGTTCACCCTTCTTTTCCTTTATTCACCTTCGTTCTTAATAAAAGCAACATTGTTTTTTAATTGCTTGATTGACTTGTCATATCTCGGAACTTCTTCCTTCCTTAGAAAAAATTTCCCCCTTCGCCTAGTACAAATTTGTTCAGTTTTGTCTATATCAACAGTATGAAAAATGTAATTTATGAGTTTGATTGGATTTTCTAGTAAAATTCCCAACACATGCATGCACCTGATTTTCCAGGTTTTTCCTTGATATGAACATATTTTTAATTGATTTAAAAGCTGTTGAGTTTTTTATGTTATTTATTACTTCCTCTCTCTCTCTCTCTCTCTCTGGCCATGTAACACCTTTGAATATAAGCATCCTGCTTTTGCTTTTCTCTTTGATTTTTTGTAGAGTAAAATAGAAATTGCCAGTTCATCATTTTATTTCTTGTTACTTTAATTTTAACTGTTAAATTTCCCAAACGGAAATTATTTGTCTGATAATTAAATTTAAGCTTCAAAAAAGAAAAAAAATGTACATTTAATTGGCTTCGAAAATTTTAATGATTTTTCTCTTACTCTCACTGTTAAACAAGTACACACTTTTACAAATGTGATTAAGCAAAAATTTACATTTCATTAGGCAGGCTTAAATGAAAATGACATATTTGCATTTTGTTTAATTGAATATTTAAAACATTTAAATATTCAAAAATAATTTATGAAAATCTAATTAATCAACAATTAAAGTCCAATGTGTTTGTAATGAAAACAGATTTAAAAACACTTAAATTTTAAACCCAAAAAAAGTTTTAAGGGATTTTCTAAAATCATATCAAAATTAATATTAATCATACGCTCTAGGGACAAAAATTAAATAAATTTTCATTATTTCACTTATTTTATCGTTAAAACTAAAAATTCTTGTTTAATTATTTTTCTTTTCCTTTTAATTGTTTTAACTATTTTGCACAGTTGTTATTAATATGAAACTTTATCAAACAGCAGCTGCTTATGATAAAGGGTGTGCAAAATTGAGGTATCATTTTAATATTAATAAAAAATTGTTTTTTTTTTTAGATATTAAAAATATTTTATCTCAGTTTATAACAAATAAGTTCCGGGTAAAAATTAAAAAATGATGTCGGTAAAGAGCCTCCCATCCCCTACTGGCTTAGCAGACTCCCAATTTTTTACCAAACTTCTTCATTACGTTTTTCAATAAACTGTTGTCACTGGTTGATATCTGCTCGATAATAATGTTTTTAAGCACTTGTACTGTTTTGGGATTATTGCTAAACACTTTCGATTTAAAAAAAATGAAAGGTGTCAAATTGCACGATCTAAGTGGCCAATTCAATCCTGCTCTAAGAGATATAATGCGATTTTCCAACTTTTCTCTCAAAAGATCCATTGTTTCTCTTGTTGTGTGGCAAGTGGCTCTACATATTCTCTACGTCTTAATCATAAATTGTCCGCCGCAAAAAGGTTTCAATGATCTCCCTGTAGCAATTTCCATTGACCGATTATTCCTCAAATTTGGACACCCTTTAGAAAAATGTATTTATTAGAATTAGCAGGAAGTAAATTTTCTCTAAAAAATCTATAACAATTTGCTTTTGTTTTAGTTTTAGTAACTGACTAATAGTTTTATAAGCATTTAATTAATTTAACGAATTTTATCTCTTTTAATTTTGCAACACTTAATTGTCGTCTACGAATACAATATTGTTTTGTAGTGAAAAATGTTATGTTTAAAAAGCCATCATAATGAAATAAAAGTTTTTTTTTACATAAAATAAATTAAAACATCATGTGTTGACTATGCTGAAGCTCATTTGTGGAATGTTTAAGAGTCAATAAGGGAAAAATGCAACCAGTCAAATTTAATTATCCTGAACAAAATATTTAGAAGCTGATAAAATTAAAAAAAAAAAAAAATGTTTTCAACCTAACACATTAGAAGTTTTTATAATTTTATTAACTATTTTTACGCAAAGCTCATTAAGGCCCTGAATTTGTAAAACGCAACGCAATCCCAAAAATTGCATTGAAAGCAAAAACAATGTCAAAAATTTTTCAAAATTTTGTTGTTGCTTTCTACAGAAATACATATTGCGTTTAAAAATTATCAACGCCACAAGATATGCAGCGTTTAAAATTTAAAAATTCAATATACATTTCTATAGAAAACAACAACAAAATTTTGAAATATTTTCGATTTTGTTTTTGCTTTCAATATAATTTTTGGCGTTGCTTTTGCGTTTTACAAATTTAGGGCCTAAATATATTTGAAATTTTTTCAATTTAGGGAAAAAAAAACTACTTAAACATAAGTTCTTTAAAATTGTATGATATTTTTTACCAAAAATATGTATTATATAGTCTATCGACTACACTAGTTTATACACTATCAGGAATGTTCTGGAAATCGAAAACGCAAAACGCAAGAATTTAAAGCGTCGTTTTTTAATAAGATTTCTGTAATAAAAGAATTTTATGACAACTATTATATAAATATTTCTCTATTAAACAGAATTTTATAACAACATTTTTAAATGTTACATTAAAAGTGTATTAAAAACAGCTTCCAAATTCTTGCGTTTTGCATTTTCGATTACCAGAACACCCCTGTATAGTCTATATCATCAACTTCACTAGTTAATAAACTAGAGTCTATATCATCGACAATACTAGTCTACACACTATAGTCTTTATCATCAACTACTAGGGTATTCATTCGGTTAATCGTCAATCGGTTAACCGATTAATAACTACCCGATTAACTGATCGGTTAATCTCAAATTGGCTTTTTTCGATTAACGATTAAACCGATTAATTTCAGTCGATTAACCGATTAACCGATGTGATAAAATTTTCAATATTTTGTAGTATTATAACATATTTTTTTGTGATTTTAATTATTTGTTTCATCTTATATACAAAATGTATGTATGTGTTTAGAAAATATTTTTTCATAAAAACAAAAAAGGTGTTCAGTGATCTTTATTTTAACCCATTTTCCGCCGTCATTTTAGTCACCAAAATTACAATGTTTTTTTTATCTTCATCATCGATCAACAGGAATGTAGCGAAAAAGTTAAATTTTTGATTACCAACACGTTTTTTTCTGTTTTATGTATGTGTTTAGATAATTGTTTCTTCTTATATCTTCTCATATCAGTCTTTTAACAGAATTAACAGAAACAATTAGAAGTGTTAAAAATTAAAAAAAAAAACTCAAATGGCATAATGGAGTATTTTATATGTTGAGAGAAATCCTGGAAAAGGACTGAGAAATTAGATATTCATCTACGATAAGTGAAAGAATTTTGTCCAAGTCAAGTCTTGGCAAAAAAAAACTTTTCTAAAAGATTATTTTAAAAGATCTCCTATAACTAATGAAATTATGTCAGTTTATTTTTTTATAAATACATATTTGGGGGATATACAAGATAGTCATAAAGTCTTGTCTTTAAATAATTACAAGAAATATATATCGTTGGCTTAATATGCAAACCGGCTAAATCCACTTTTTATGTAAATTGAGATTTTGATGCCGTTTGGTAGAGAAAGGTACGCCTATTCGACCAGCATGTGGTTTTTATTCTATTTAAGTCTTGAAGAGTGTCAAACTTACTTTATTTTTAATTTTCTATAAAGCTGCAAATAGGAAAATTAAGAAGTTTTTCGTCTCTCCTGTTAAATGTGCTGAAAGTGACTTAGCAGGATATTAAGCCGACGATATGACTGTTGTGGGCTACCGCTTTTAATTTAGATTTCTACTGTACAGTTATGAAGAATCAATGAACACAGCATTAAAATTTTTATTTTGTTTGAAACACAACAATATTTATTTTAATCATGATTTAGCCAAATAGCATGAAAGATTTGGACGAAATTTTAAAAATGAAAGATGGCCCGAAAAAATGGGCTATTTTTCATACAATATTTTTGGGTGATTTTTCATTATGAAATTTAAAAAAACGAAAAATTACCCAATAATAACGAAAAATAGCCCAAAAATTTTGGGTCACTTTTCATATGAATTCAGGCCCAATTTTACATGGAATTTTTGGGCGATTTTTCATTTATTTTTTTGGGCCATTTTTCTTTGGGCGATTTTTCCTACAGTCATTATGGCGATATGACTTTATAGCACACCTTGTGTATTAATTGGAAAATGCATAATAAATATTTATGAATTGTTTTTTTTTTTTTTGTTTGCTCGTTTTAGTTCAAGAATTGTTATGTTTGGTATGTTATTGTTTTTTTTACTAACAAACTCCAAATAATAAACTATTAATGCGTTTTTATATATTGAAATTACTTATGGTGTTTTCTTTTCTGACAATAATGTTCCATATATGCTACCATTCGTGCGGGTTTTTGTTCCATTCTAAAAATATGTGCAAAAATGTGAAAAGTTGTCGTTATCCTTTCTTAACATGTTGCAACAATAAATGGCAAAATTGTTCCATTTCTTACCCGCAGTTATAACTGAATGTGAAATAATACCCTTTTTTGCATCTGCGTAAAGTACTTTTTTATGCAAGCAAGTACTTTTTTTTCTTGTGTTTGCGGACAATTTGCGTTATATTGTGATTTTTAGTTATATTGTGATGGATATAAAAACTTTTTGTTTTTTGTTTGTTTTACTTTTATTATATTTTTTTTGTCGCAAAATGTTTAACAACAGCTGACATTAATTATTGAAAATCAGTGCTGTTAACGCTTATTGGAATTATAAGAAAATTTAATGTTGAAAATTGCTACAAGCGTGGTGAATATCGCTTTTAGTACAAACTTTGCATTCAATATTTAACACGCTAAATACACATTAGTGTTGAGTGTAAAACGTAGTTTATACACTATAGTCTATTTAATCAACTACACTAGTTTATATACAATAGCCTTTAGCATAAACTACTCTAGTTTCTATACTATCGTTTATATCATCGAAATCGACTAGTCTTTATCATGAACTGCACTAGTTTCTACACTATAGTCTATATTATCGACATTAGTAGTTTATACACTATAGTCTATTACATCAAATACACTAGGTTATGAACTTTAGACTACATTTTCAACTACACTAGTTAATACTCTATATACTATATAGTCAACTACACTAGTTTATACACTATAGACTTTATCATCAACTACACTAGTTTATACACAATATCTATATTATCGACAATACTAGTCTATACACTATAGTCTATATAAGCAACTACACTAGTTTATACATTATAGTCTTTACCATCAACTATACTAGTTTATACACTATAGTCTTTTTTTTTGTGTAAGGAGGTGGAAATCTTGCAAAGATTCCCGCTGTTTTGGGATGTGTCGGATTCTTACCGACTAAAACCACCCACTTCTATCTTCAACTAACTATAGTCTACAGTATAATCTACACCATAGTATACTAGACACTATGGTATACACAGTCTTCTACGCTATTGACTAGATCAAGATAAATAAAAAAATTTCAGAACAACAATTAGGTAGTCATTAGTTTTGGCAACTTTTAAAGTTGCAAGAAAAAACACATCCGCTCAATTTCCTTATTCTTAACACTAAACTTTTGAGATGAAACAATTAATTTTAATAAACTTACGTTTCTGAACAACGTTTGTTCTACGATTTTGTTCATAGGTTTTATTTACCTGAGCTAGGAAAAAAAAAAACTTGGTTGGTTCAAGGCACCCGGAGAATAAAAATTTTAAGGATTTACCCCCGTATTCATAAACGATTATTAACAAACGTTTATTAAGGATAATTTTCATAGTAAATTTGTTATTTAAACCTTTATTAAATTTTAAACGTTTTTATGAATGGTATTATTTTATATCATATTTTATTCAGAAAATTCAATAAGTTACAAAAAAACTTAGAATTATTTACATTAAAATATCAGCAATAGCAATTAGTTTTGGTAAAACTCAGCAAAACAGTTCGAACTTTTGTTCGGGATGCACATTTCGGATTTTCGCATGGCGGTGTCCCTTCCTTGACATACGTTTCGCCAAAATTTCAACTTCGAGATTACTTCGTCGACCTTTTCCCACTCTCGATTCAGTATCAGATTTTGTCAAGCAACGGACTTTACACACAAATTAATGCAACATTTTCTTCTGCTTCATTTGAGAAGTTACTACATGATGTTGCTTGTAAAAATACATTCATTGATTATGGCCATATCACACATAATGTGGATACACCTACGGCCGAGTGATGAATCTAAAAGGTTAACAGCGCCCATGCATGTGTTATAGTTATGAACAATCACCCTTATCGTGGTTGGCGAATTAAAAATACGCCTGCGACTCTTTAGTAATAGATTAAAGGAAATCAGTTTACGTTCCCTTTTATCTATTACCAAATAGTCGCCAACCACGTTAAGGGTGAATATTTGGGCATGGGATGCATTCTATTAACGTTTGCTTTTTATTATATCGCTTAATGGTTGG
This sequence comes from Pollenia angustigena, assembly GCA_930367215.1. Taxonomy (NCBI): domain Eukaryota; kingdom Metazoa; phylum Arthropoda; class Insecta; order Diptera; family Polleniidae; genus Pollenia; species Pollenia angustigena. The sequence goes on from OV884059.1 coordinate 27,342,546, forward strand.
TGCATTCTCGGGCCTATGACCATTGGCCGCTATGCATTTATGCCATTATTCCAATCATTGTTGATGCCTTATTTACAATCCTATTGTCATTCCATGTTACTGTTGCGACGTCGATTCCATTAAACGTTCACACATATTCTTCGCAATCACCTCTATTGGCGAATTTCTGTGGTAATTTGCTTAATGGAAGTTAAGTTCCAAGCGAATAGCTGCCTTGTGTTCGCTAATATACCATGAAAGGAATCAATGTATGGTTATTTTTTAAATATATGGCATGATTTATTAATCGAGGAACAGAGCGAGCTAATCATGCCGCAACATTCTCCGACGTACCCAAATTCATATAGTGTTTAATCTTTGTCGCACGAATTTGCGCATCAACACACAGTCACACCAAAGCTAGAAATTTGGTACTTTTTGAAAGTTCCGGTTCAATGCGGTGATGATCGGATGTATCTTGTACAGACGTTCGTAACCTGGATACGGCTTCAAGCGATCGGCTCAAACGGTGGCGCTTGTATCAAGAAATATTTTTAAAGTCTTAGCAAGAAGTTTTAACAAAAATTGTTTAACAAAGTCATTTTTTTTTTTTTTGTTAATTCCTGGCAACACCAGTCGGATACAAAATGTAAAAATTCTTGAATTTCGAAGAAAAATAAAATTTCAATTTAAGATTTGTTGTTTTTTACACTTTATATCCGACTGGTATTGGCAGGAATCTCTTCTAAATACCGCAAAAACATGTTTAACAATAACATCAACATGTATTACAACATGTATTTAACGTTTTTAGGCTTTAAAGAATGTGTGTTTAACAAATTCCGCTAAATATTATTTGACATTAATATATACTACATTTTTTTATTTAAATAAACTGAAAACGTTTTTCTCAAGTCTCAAAGGGCGTTGCTTTTAGTTTAACATGTTGGAATTAATGGACTCAGACAGACAGACGGACAGTCAGTAAGTTTGTTACGCTTCACATACTCAAAAAATATTCTCAGCAAAAAAGAAAAAGAATGTAAAGAACTGGCAGTAAAAAGTAAAAACCATAAGTGTTATTTTAAGATTTATAGCTTTTCATTTTGTGTTCATTTATTTCGTCTCTTTTTCATTTATTTTTTCTTTTTTTTTCAAATATTTTTGTCGTTATTTTCTGTCTTAAATTATGGCTTTTTTACGTTTTACTTTTGTCGTACAAACATTTAGTATATATTTCTGTTTGGCTTGTTGTGCGTGTTAATTTGTATGTTGTAATGATTCTTTTATGCCAAACACGTATTTACTTTGTTTGCTTAAGTATGTGTGTGCGTGTGTGTGTTTTTTAAACTCCTGGGGATATGCATAAAAGATGGAGGTTAAAGTAGGAAGGCCAAGTAGGAGCTATAAAAATTTGTCCTTTCCTAAGGTTTAAATATTTGTTTAAACGCAATTTTAAGAGAAATAGTTATTGCTAATTTGTTTTTTTATTGTAACTTCCAATTTAAGACATTTCAGAATGTATTTCCGAACCCATAATTCAGTTGTTTATTAATGCCATTGAAATTTATTACACGTTTTCTTTTTTTTCAGATATTTTTTCTGTTAAATGTTTTGGTTCTTTTAGGAGTTTATTTGTTAATGCTGTTTAGAATATCAACACTTAAATTAAAATTCATGGAACTTTTTTGACTGAATTGTAAACAAAAGAAAAATGTTTAAGAATCTAAACAAAATTTTCTTTAAGGAATTTCCTGAAAATTTAATTAAATAATTTTTCTTTTAAAATAAATTCTTGTAAGGAAAATTTCAACAATTAATTGAAATTTGAAACGCATCTTTTAAGGATTTTTTTTAATTGGAAAAGGCTCCAGAAGTTTACTATTTGAAACCGTTTAATTTATTGGAGTTGTTTGATTTTCGCAAAAGCTAGAACAGATTTAATAAAACTGCTCCACACTTATTAATTACCATACGTCTTAGTTAACAATGATCCAACCAAAACGCACGATGTAAGTTGTCAATAAAACAAAACATTTTTAGAAAATTATCTAAATAGTTTTTATAATGATAAAATGATCTTAACAAAATATCAGCAAATGCTCGCCACGGCTTCGGTGGCATACCTCTATCCGATGGTACGTATTTGCAATGACTGTGAGAAATAATTGAGGTTCAATGTCTTTAATGTGCCTAATTATTTCATTCTTTAGCACTTAGATTGTTCTTGGCTTATCGATGTACACTTCCTGTCTTAAATATACCCAAAGAAACAAAACCAACGGTGTAAAATCACATGATCGTGGCGGCCAATTAACATCGCCACGACGTGAGATAACACGGCCATTGAATTTCTCACGCAAAAGAGCCGTTGTTTCTTTAGCTGTGAAGCAAGTGACACCATCCTGTTGGAACCGCATATTGCCCGAGTACATATCCTTAATTTCTGGCTACAAAAAGTCCGTTATTTGCTCGCGATAACGAACACCATTCACGGTATCTGCTTGGCCGACCGCATTTTTGAAGACGTATGGCCCGATGACGCCGCCAGCACATAAGCCGCACCAAATTGTCACTATTTGTGGATTAATCGGCTTTTTAACAATCACTCGCGAATTCTCATTTGCCCAAATGCGGCAAATCTGCTTGTCAACGAATCCACTGAAGTGAAATTGTTTATATTTTACGTGAGTAACTCTTTTAAGTTCAATCTCACGGTGGATCTTAAACACGAGTTGATTCATTAACATTTACCAAGTGCCCCTGTGTGTGTAGCATCATTCAATCACACACAAATTGCAATTCAGGTACAAGCCTAAGAATCTTGGTACCTCCCCTTGTTTAGGAGTTGGAGCTACCTAGATCTCCACTGCAAAGAGTGATCCAAGCAGTTGCAAATAAGAGAGTCAACAACGATCCTAGGATCAAGTATACCGACAATCAACACATGTACCCTGCAAGCAGAGTCCTCACCATACAGTCATGTCAGTTTATTGAGGTCTGGCGGCTGTATGACTTCCCGTGGCACCAAAGTAACAGTCAGAGGATGCTTTGGTGCACACTCCAGACTAAGGAAATCCGTTAACTTCAAGAGCCCTGTCATTTCAGATGTTTTTGGCATCCTTGTGGCTTGCATCAGCCACAGTGCTTCGATAGATTTTCAATGTCTGAAAGAAGATATCAACACGACGGACCTAGTCCAGCCATGCCCCTCGAACCACAGCCGTTTCTTAGTCCAGAAAGACTCCATGGCGACGATTCTACTGTAGGAAAGAAATACTTATCTTCTGATACCTCCAAACGGCATCTCTATGATAAGCGTACTGTCACCAATACATTGTTCATATAATAATCAACCAATTAGTTTCATTTATATATAGGGAAAGATTTATATGCATGTTTCAGTCTGTTGCTTGCTTTAATCCATTGGCAGTTATGCAAGGGTGAATTCATCCCCAAGCACTTTACTTTTTTTTTGATATAGGCCACTTTTGGTTCCTTACGGGACCCAGGCGTGACCATTATCCTGATTATCGACCATGCACTATGTTTTTACCAAAAGGAGATCCATCTTAGTATATAACCAGTCCTTAGACTTTTTATCCAATTATTCGCTATTATATCAAAGAGGTAATCCTCTAAGTATTTTTCTATCCTTCCTAAAAAGAATAGCATAGTTTCATAAAATTTAACCCTGTTCCTTAGCCAACTGGAAATATCCAGTTGTTACCGGGGGCGGAACAAAGGCACTTGATACCGATCTGATGGGTTGTTAGGCACATCAAACTGATATCTTAGGACCCCCCCACTAAAGTGAAAGTGCTGAACAAAAAAATACGAAGTGCACGAAATGAATTTTGATTTGAACGCCCATTTTCGTAAAAGGCTTCAACAATCTTAACGCGCTGCTCAATTATGTACCAAAAACTGAAACAAAGAAATGTCAAATTACGTTGGGCAAAAAACTTGACGTTAAGTTTTGACTCGCAATTAACATCGTGCATTATGGTTGGACCACCCTTTAGATACAATTTTTAAAATTTAAAGAAAAGTTTAAAGTGTTTCGTTTGTTTTATTGAAATCGTTTGACTACAACAAAAGTTGTAGAAGATTTTGTTAAAATACTGCATAAATAATATTAATCATACGTCATAGTACCAAACTTTTCTTAAATTGCACAAAAATAAAGAAAAAGACGTAAAAACTTCAAAATAAAATTGCTTTGGTTATTATTATATTATAAAATATAACAATAGTACAATTTCATCTCAGCGCCAGATTGGCATTATAGACCCTTGTTGGCAATTTTTTTTTTATTGAATCTTTCTTCTCGAAAATTATAATATGTACTCAAAGCTTAATCCTAATTCTTATTTGTATTTGTTAGCCGTTAGCAATGTTACCGCTAATTAATTGCATTCAAGTGTCCAAAAAACCTGCTAGGCTTAAAGTGTCGGATCTTTCAGCCTCCGGTGACCTTCGAACTTTATTAGATCCCGAGCGCGGTAGTTGGGACGGACCATTAGTTTATCTAAGTTTTTGACTGAATACTATTTAATTTCTTCCTGGATGGTAGCGATGTTAAGATCTCTGTGGATAATGTCATTACGTATATACCATGGGGCGCAGACAATTTGCCGTAATATCCTAGACTGTCTTCTTTGTAGCTTCTGGATGTTAGATGCGCATGCAGTTCCGCATAATTGGGTGCCATATGTCCATATTGGTTTTATGATAGACTTGTATAAGAGAACTTTGTTGTCTGAGGATAAGTTTGAGTTTCGACCGACTAGCCAATATAGTTGAGCTGCTTTCAGTTTCATAGCCGTTATTTTCGCTTCAATATGACGAGACCAGGTCAAGCGTCTATCTATATGAATTCCTAAGTATTTAACATGGCTTTCTACCGGAACAGTGATGTTATTTATATTTAAAGCAGGGCACGTTTGTCTTCTAAGCTTGAAAGTTAAGTGAGCACATTTAGCTGGGTTAACCTTTATTTTCCATTTTTCTAACCAGGCTTCTAGTTCACTGATGTGGGACTGTTAATGCTGCGATGCAACTTTTGGGTCCTGATTAACACTAATAAATGCTGTGTCGTCTGCAAACGTAGAAGTATGTGTGCTCGGGCTTGTTGGCATATCAGCTGTATATATTATATACAATAACGGCCCTAATATGCTGCCTTAAGGGACACCAGCAGATATTTTCTTGGGGGAGTATTGGTTTTTTGATCTAACCATGAATGTTCTGCCAGTTAAATAGCTCTCAAGAAGTTTGTGAGTGTTTTGTGGAAGCATTCGTGTTATTTTAATGATCAGCCCATCATGCCAAACTTTGTCGAATGCTTGGAAAATTTCTAAAAACAGTGCTGAGCAATATTCCTTTCTCTCAAACGCTGATCTAATTTGGGTAACAATTCTATGCACTTGTTCGATTGTACCATGCCTTGCTCGCAATCCGAACTGATGATCCGGAATGATTGCGTGTTCATTAAGGTAGGGAGTTATACTTAAAAGGAATATTTTTTCGAATAGCTTTGATAATATTGATAGTAGGCTGATTGGTCTGTACGACGTAATTTGACTAGCGTCTTTTCCTGGCTTAGGAATCATAACAATTGTAGAGGTCTTCCAAGAGGATGGAAAGTAGCCAACTCGTAATATCGCATAAAAGATGAACAGCAAGATTCTTGAAGCAGACGTAGGTAAGTTTCTTATCATTGAGCCTGTGATGCGGTCAGGACCGGGAGATTTTTTAATGTTGACATTTTCAATCGCTGATTTTACTTGGGTTAATTAAAATTTTATTGGATCGTTAACTGTATCAGGAATAATTGGACGACAGGAACAAGTATCAGCATCATGGGGCGTGAAAACTTTCTCCAAGTGACTTGCAAAGGCAATTATTTTTTCATTTGTGTTTTTGGCCCAGGTACGGGTTTCCAGTCTTAATGGAGATTCGTGGATTATAGGGCATTGCTTATGTCTTACAGCCTTCCATAAGCTGTAATTAGAGTTTTTTGTGGCATCTAGGCTGTTTCGATAGCCTTGTACTACAGAGTCGTGTTTCTGTCTCAGTTTGTTGCGTAGAATTGCCTGGCATAACCGCAGTTGGGCCTTTATGGTTGGGGAACGATTATTTTGCCATTGTCTTCTCAACTTCCTTTTTTCCCTGACAGGGGGTCTCTATACCCACAGATGTGAATTCCGGACCACGATTTATTGTACGCTTGATTGGGGTTGCATTTCTTGCAGCAAATTTAAACAAAAGTATTTTAATATATTTATAATAAATTTTCTGAGTATGAAACAGAAAATAGACGGCAAAGGGGCTGTAGGGGCAATAGAGTGCACGAAATGTAAAATCAGGCAACAATTTGTTGTTTCTCTTTAAAATAATTCGTAAAAAATTGTGTGGTTACAAGCGAAACATGTCAGGGCAATCGTGTCCTTGAAAACCTGGGTTCGTTTCCCAGTTCAGTTAAGAATGAAAAACTATCAATATATATTAATTAGTTCATGTTATAAAATTCCTTCCTTCATAAATATAATTTAATAAAAATTAAATTTTACTTAAGCCTGATTAAAATACTAAAATTTGTATTGAAAACCACGAAGAGTTCAATAAAATAACCACATACTAATTATTCGTAACAATTTTTTAAATTTAGATAATTAAAATTTAATTAAAAGCTTCTTATTTTAACTTTTAGCAGAGCGGTTAAACGAATGTAAAATTACTTCATAATAACAAAAATCAACTAGATTTTGAAAAAAATATTAATTTCTTAATAAAATGTCAAAAATTTATTAAAATGTTTACAATTTTTTTTTTATTAAAAAAATATGGAACTTTCTATTTTTCTGATTTTATTTTTTTCTAAATGCTTTTCAAGCTTTATATGTTTCCTATCAAAATCCTTTTAAATTTTCAAAATCGTCTAAATATTAACAAACTTATGCTAGATTTTGTAAAAATGTTTTTGAATTAATATTAATCATACGCTTAAGGGTCTTAAATAAGAAATTTCTTTGTATATAGAAAACTATGACACAAATTGAATTAAATTTTATTAGAAAGTCTTAAAGAAATATCGAAGCTTTAGTTATTTAAGGGTTTCAAACAAACTTCTTGAATGCTCAACTGAGCTACAGGGTTTTAAAAAATGACTATTACAAAAATATATATATTTTTGTATACCCTTTAATAAAGATGGAAAGGGTGTATATAAACTGGTTATTTTATTTCTAATTTCTACAATTTTGAGCATAGACCCCAAAAATGTTTATATATAATGCATGTTTATGATAATAAAAGTTAGTATAACGATGCCCGTCGGTCCGTGTATATGATGAAATCAACTTTCCGAAGACCCCAGATATGATGATATCTATATTGTTCAGTGATGTTATAAACTTTTTTGAAAATTCCTTACGCAGCCCGTAAAAAATTCCTCTTTTTCCCTACGCGTTAAAAGATTTGGATCTACAAAAATCCCTACAAATTTTAAATGATTAAATATCAATACAAATAAGACCATTTGTATAAAAGTATATACATTTTAATTAAAATTGCTCCCAGCTAGCATTTGAGCGATCTTCTTTGTAAAAATAATCTAAATGAGTCTTCTCAGATCCCTTTTGATGATTAAAAACTGATTTATCGCTTGATCGATTGAAAAAGGATACATATATGACTCATTACCGAACAATTTAAAAGATTGGTTAAAAAAGAAGCCCAAAAATAATTTTCAGTTAATGAAAATAAATAAAAGTTTCTTTTTTGTTTGCGATAACCTGATAACTTTTGTTTGGTTCTAAAATAATATTTGCTCAAAACATCAAAAGCCATAATGGTGCTGCTTTTATTCGAGAAAAAATTCAAAATATGACGATAAAATGTGCTTTAAAATATAATCAAAAACTACATAAGTATATAATTTACGATTGAAAACTAATACCGAAAATAAAATGATTATTAAAACTACAATTAAATTGGGATCAAAAAATCACAAATGATTATTTAATGTGATTCATCGGATTCACAACGAGAGTATCATTTTTATTCGATAAAGTGATATACATTCACTTAAAATCACATTTATGTTCTTTTGGATTTTGTTTGGATACTCGAAAAATAAATTGGTTGCCCGTATCAATTTGTACAGGTGTAAAGCTTCGTACAGACGGTGGTCAGATGCAATAATTATACACATCTGCCAAATGAAAATGAGCTTACAATGTTCACACAGTTACAAGATATATTTAGGCAATTTTAATGACAACATTGTAAGATCTGACCATCGTCTGTACGAAGCTTTAGGATACCTTTTTTATTTAAATAGGTTTTGGTACACTGGAAGGTAAACAAATTTACACTCGTCTTGTAAAAGAGCGGATTATGGAAATTGAAGATAAAAACTTATGACTCATTTCTTTCATTTGTGCCAACACATCAGTGATGATATAAAAAATCATGTCGCTAATTGTATTGGCAAGCGGCAGTGATAAATCATAGTTATCTAATTCTTCATTCAAATTTTGAATTTTGGTGACCTTAATTAAAAACTTTTTGAAATCCATCTTTTACAAATTGCCTATTTCTTGTTCTGGAAAATTGATCCCACAAGATCTCCATTCTTTTAGAAGTGATTTTCTCAAATTAACGTTAAAATCAAAGGTGAAATGACGGCAAGCGACGTCTCAAAGTAACTAAACAATTTGTAATATTGCCGTACTAACAATTTTATTTTTATTCTATCATAAATCGAAAAAAATGCAAAATTTATAAATTTTCGGCACATTATTCAAAAGTCCCTACATTTTAATGATTTCAAAAAATCTGTCCTTTTTTCCCTGCGGCTAGTTTTTTTTTAGAAGAAAATCTCTACGAATATGGATTTTTCTCTACGTATAACATCACTGATATTGTTATACATTTATATAACGTATAGTTTGGAATAGTTTGGTATTTACACTTAGCCAGATCAATCTTTAAATAACTGAGATATAAGCAAAATGCCAAGACAGCGTTAATTTGTTACACAGAAAACTTAATTTTTAGAAGTCCTCTTATAATTTATGGACTTTATTGTTAAACTTCAACATTAAATGAACTTAGTTAAATAATGACATTAAGTTTTACTTCGTTAGTATGAAATTACTTATTTGATTTCCTATTTTTTATAAATTCTTAATATATTATTGCTTATTGTTTTCTGTCCTTCTCTCTAGTAAATATTAACTAAAAATTTTGATTTTTTTCAAACAATTTCTCCTCATGTCCATAATAAATTATTTTATTTTTTGCTGCTTTACCCTTTATTTTTCTTTATTTATAAAAAAAAAGAAAAAATTCCAGTTCTTTTCTTTTTATTATTATTTTATTAACATGTCGTCTATCATGTCATTGCAATTTGCCAAAGGAATATAAAAATCATCAATGTATCATGGAATTTGTAAAGAAAAACTTTAGTTTTGCTCTATCAAATAAAATAAAAAACAAAAACAAAAAACTTTAAGGTCATAATATTGTGTTGTACAGTCAAGACAAACACTCATATACAATATTTTATGTATTTATAAAAGAAAACTGAGAAAATATTTTAGTTTAAACAACTTAAAGTATTAAGGGAGTTCCTTAAAAACGAGAGAAACCAGAAATAAGTAGAAACTTCCATAAACGAAAATGTCATCATTTGTTTAAGGTTTTATCCTAATTTTAAAGGTTCTAAAAGAAAAAGTTTAAATTCCTTTAGTTGTGTCCTTAAAGAAGGAATTCTAAGTTTTTTTTTTTTTTGTAGAGATAGTTCTAGCTAAGTTAGTGTATGTGTGTGTGTACAATCCAACCAACCATTTTATTTACAAACGTATTGTATGACTCATGCTGAGTTAGTTTTTTTTATTTATTCTCTTTATTTTTCTCTTCCTTTCTTTTCTGGCTGTGTGTGTGTGATGTTCTGTATGTGTCATATATTGTCTCTGTTTGTGCTGTGTGTAGTGTTTTTGATGTTGGAAGGTTGTATGTGTGAATGTAAATGTGTGATTGTGGAACCATATTGTATTTATGACGCGCCCAGGCAAGCACAACACAAAAATGTTATGCAGCAAAGCAAACAAAAACAACAACAACAAATGACAGTTTGAATAACAACAAGAAAATTATGAAAAATTATACAAAATCACAAAAATGAAGAAAGAAAAATTTTATGAAAAAAAAAAAAAATTAAATAATTTTTAACAAAATAAAAGTTATCTTAAAGAATATAAAATTTTACCTTAAAAACAATAAAAGTTTTTTAAATAAAATATATTGAAAATAAAATTTTTAAAAAATTTCAACTTAAAAAAAAATTTTATTTTAAAAAAAGCTGAAAATATAAATTGCAGCTTGCTTATAGACATTATTTCACTCAGTACAGATAATACAGTGGAACCTCTTATAACCGCACACCGAAGGGACTATTACATTTGGCCCGTACAAGGTTGATGTTCTCTTAAAAAAAACCGAATGCTTGCCCTATAGAACAGCCGAGATTGTCTGTCTGAGGCCCTATGTTCCACCTAGAACCTACGGGAATTAAATAATAATAATATTAGATTGTCTGTGAAGAGAGAGGCTTTTCGCTTAAGAAGATGTCTGTTAAGGGAGATTACAATTCACTGCCTCTGTATAAATTTGAAAGTTTCCACACGCAGAGAAACCCATTTTTCAATCTGGTCACCTACAACAAAACAATTTTAGTTGATTTAGCAATATTATAGTCACCAGCAACCATATTATGGTTAAATAAGCCTTAAGGATGATAATATCAATATCAAGGCGTATTCACAACGGTAGTCTTGATAGCTCATGTGATTATTTTATGCTCATTTGATTTTATTTAATTTGTTTGTAAACATTTGAATTTGTTAATATCTTTTATTTGATTTAAAATAATACCGTGTTCAGATATGCACCTTAATTGAGTTTTACGCAATAAATGCCATTATTGAGATCAATTATCCATACAAAATTGCAATTTAGTTATTGCTCAATTAATACGAAATTGTTATGAATATTGAGTAAAATTAAAATGCGACACTGTAACAAGTGTGTTTATTAAGCAAAACACAACTTACTAAACAGTGTTTTGACATTTGGCAAATGAAATTACAACAAAAAAAGGCCCATCCATTTGGTCTGCGCAAAAACCAGATGCTTATTTTTTAAAGATGTCAAAAGTTGTTTTCATTTTCTTATACATGTACATTTCTGTGGTTTTCATGGGCAACCGCGTTTTTCGATTTTTAAATGTTGATGCCATATTGCTTAATTTTAAACGCCCTTTACATGGTTCTAAAATTTTTTAAAAACTGATGGACTCATTCCGATGTTTTAACTCTATTACAAAGTTCAAAAGGTGCAATACCTAACTCATAGTTTGATCTAGAATGGTTTTTTCGGCTCTCCTGAAAAATTTTATTTTAAGACATACGCGGTTGCCCATGAAAACCACAGATTTTTGTTTACGTTGAATGTTGTATGTAGTAGTTATATAAATTGAGTTAGCTAAATTGTGTATATGTGAACAGAAAGATAATTATGTCAATTAACTGAATATTGACTCAATAATAAAGGTATATCTGAACACGGTATAATACAGTTTGGTAAGTTCAATAATATAAAAAAAATCTGAAAGTACCAATTGAAAAACAAAACAGTACCAAAAAGTCTCCTCTTAGATATAGTTTCTCAATCACTTTTGATTCTGCATTTTGAATTTTATGTTCCAGAATTAAAAAAAAAAAAAATTCAAAAAGTACCAGTTAAAGACCTTAAAGGTACCAAAAAGCTTGCAGATTCTTAAACACTCAGAACCATGCATGTTTTATTTTATGTTTCTATGTTTTTATGTTAATATTAACGAAAATTCAAAAAGTACTAGTTGAAGAATAAAAAGTACCAAAAAGTTCGGTCTTATAGATGCTAATCCAATCAGAACATTGCATGTTTTATTTTATGTTTCAAGGTCCCATATTAACGATAATTAAAAAAGTACTAGTTGAAAAAAAAGCACCAAAACGTTCCGTGTTATAGATTCTAATCCGCTCATAAGAAAGCGGCTGACTTCCAAAACGTACTAATACAAAGTTTGTATACAGTTTTACTACCGAATTTTAACCATGCACATGTGCAAAGTACCGAAACAATGCAACTCTGTGTTCTGTTTATTTAAACGTTTTGAAATGTAAGTGATGCAATGCATAATAATTAAATAAATATGTATTGCTTGCAAATTAAATGTCAAATATCACAAAGCATAAATTTTAAAACCGATGCTCTGATTGCTTTTTTGCTGCGTTACTAATACTTACCATTGATGTTTTGGAAGGGTTTGCATTACATATATATTGTACTGCGGCGTAATGAAACATTATGCTTTGTTCTTATACAAAGCATTTGACGTTTTGGAAGTCAGCCAGCATGTTTAATTTTATGTTTCTGGAACCAATATTAACGAAAATGAAAAAAGTACTAGTTGAAGAAAAAAAGGACCAAAAAGTTCCGTCTTATAGATGCTAATCCAATCAGAACATTGCATGTTTTATTTTATGTTTCAAGGTCCCATATTAACGAGAATTAAAAAAGTACTAGTTGAAGAAAAAAAAGCACCGAAAAGTTCCTTGCTATAGATTCTAATCCACTCATAAGAAAGCATATTTAACTTTATGTTTCTGGAACCAATATTAACGAAAATTAAAAAAGTACTAGTTGAAGAAAAAAAGGACCAAAAAGTTCCGTCTTATAGATTCTAATCCACTCAGTACATTTCATGTTATATTTTATGTTTCTAGGTCCAATATTAACGAAAATTCAAAAAGTACTAGTTGAAGAAAAAAAGTACCAAAAAGTTCCGTCTTATAGATTCTAATCCACTCAGTACATTTCATATTTTATTTTATGTTTCTAGGTCCAATATTAACGAAAATTCAAAAAGTACTAGTTGAAGAAAAAAAAGTACCAAAAAGTTCGGTCTTATAGATTCTAATCCACTAGTATATTTCATGTTTTATTTTATGTTTCTAGGTCCCATATTAACGAAAATTAAAAAAGTACTACTTGAAGAAAAAAAGTACCAAAAATGTCCGTCTTATAGACTCTAGTCCACTCAGAACATTGCATGTTTAATTTTATGTTTCTAGGTCCAATATTAACGAAAATTCAAAAAGTACCAGTTGTAGAACGAAAAAGTTTCAAAGTTTTCTTTCCATTGAAGTGTCAAATATTTCAGTATTGTAGTCAGAGGCGATAATTTAATCGTACATATGTATTTGTCAATGCCATAGAGAACAATGTTTTCTAAATTAAGTACCAACAATAGGTTTGATTTTTACGCCTTAAACGTCTGAATTTCAAAAAAGTACCATATATATATAGATATATATATATATTTATATATAAAAGAAGTGTATACTTTGATGACACCACTAGCTGCGGAAACGGGTCGACCGATTTCAAACAAAGTTTCAGGGTACGTTGGGGATAGTCCTTGGATGGTTTGTGTTAAGTTTGCACGAAATCGGTTCAGGGGTTACGGAGATATGGCAGTTAGATTTTCCTATATATTTCTATACAAATATCAATAAAATGTCCTCCATTTTGAACCCCTATAAAAAGGACTGACCGATTTTTATGAAATTGTGTATTTGTTAGGTATGTGAATAGTTCGTAAAGTTTATTTTATATCGCTAGAGTGTGCAAAATAGGATATAAGCTCCCCCTCCTTATACATTCTTAACTAATCAACCGGTTTTCTTAAAATTTGGCATGCAGATACTGTAACGTCGTAAAAGAAATAGGGCGTTATATAGGGCAAGAGGGGTAAAAGCTCCCCCACCCTATATCTTCTAAACTTATTAATCGATTTCTTGAAATTGTGCTGGCAAATAGTGTAACATCTGGAGAAAAACTATAGCCTATATGTTTTATTATTTAGGGCGTGAAATAGGGCAAGAGTATAAAAGCTCCACCTCTCCAAGATTCTTAACTAATTAACAGGTTATTTATGGCGTGAAATAGGGCAATAGGGTAAAAGCTCCACCTCTTCAAGATTCTAAACTAATCAACAGGTTTTCTTAAAATTTAGCATGCAGACACTGCAACATCTGAAAGGAAATACGGAATAGCACGTGAGATAGGGCAATAGCGGTAAATGCTCCCCTTCCTTATATCTTCTTAACTATACAACTGATTTTCTTGAAATTTGGCAGGCAAATAGTGTTACAGCTGGAATGAACTATCACCTATAGTTTTTATAAATTAGGGCGCTAAATAAAGTAAGAGGGTTAAAAGCTCCCCCACTCTATATCTTCTTAACTAATCAACCGGTTGTCTTAAAATTTGGCATGCAGACACTGTAACATCTAAAAGAGAACAGAGTCTGAAATAGGGCAAGAGAGGTAAAAACTCCTTCTTCCTATATCTTCTTAAATAATCAACTGATTTTCTTGAAATTTGGCAGGCAGTATAACATCTATAATTTAAATTATCTTCTTCTAATCAACCGGTTTTCTTAAAATTTGGCATGCAGACACTGCAGCATCTGAAAGATATAAGTTATATGGCAAAACAACGTTTTCCGGGTCAGCTTATATATATTTATTTTTTTAAGATACTGTTTTTGTTTTTTTTTTTCAAGTCTTTTTTCATTTATAAATTTATGACAAACATGTTCTGTACATTTAAACATATCTTTACATATTTAACAATTTTAAAATATTTCGCTTAAATGTTTTTATATTGACTAGAAAATGTTTATCTTTTTTGGTAAAGAAGAATAAAAATAACTTATCCTTTAAAAATTGTATAACAAACTTCTAACAGTAGAGAATTTTGCCAACAAAATATTGCAGGATAGTTTAAGAAAAAAAACTTTTTTTCTTAAAAGCCAAAAGACAAATTTCTTTTTTTTTATGACAAATTTGGCAAGTGTGGGTTTCCTTAAACATGAAAAAAGAAACTAAAATTTTTCTAAGCCAAAAATAAAAATTGGTAGAGTTTTAAAAAGTTGGAAGGAAAGAATTTGGAAATAAATCATTTAAGTCAATAAAATTTTCAACAGCAATTTATTTTTTTTTTTTTTTAATTATAAAAACATATTTAAATGCCTTTTTTATTTTCAAATTTTATTTAATATTAATCCAACGCTGCAGTGCAGGCTTAAAAATTTAATTAAAACTACATACTTATATTTACTTTACGTTTAAATTTTCAAGTGTTTTTTTAAATTAATTTATTTTATTTAAAGCTTCTGTTTGAATTAATTTCATTATTTTTAATCATAATGAGTTGAATGACTTTTTAAATAACGTTCCAGCCCTTCAAAACAATAATGACAATGATAATCATGATGTTAAACATAATGACGTTTATATTTTACATTGACTCTTGTTCATTTGGTTTTGAATTTTCTAGAATTTAATTGAATTACACTGAATTTTATTATTAAGTTATTAATATTATCAATAGTATTAATAAATGCAATAACATCTATCGCCTAACCAAAAAAAAAAAAATCACAAAAAAGGGAAGGGGGAAACAATTTGTTGGAAATTAATATTCATTCTACGTTTATAGCTAGAATATTCAATTATTGCTTAGAATAAAAGCAATAAAGCACATAAAAACAATAAATATTGCCTAATTCGAGGGGTTGCTTAATTATACGATTAAGGCGTGTGTAAAGTTTTAAAAGAAAATGAAGTATATCAAATTATAAGTCCCATGTAATTCAAGATAACTTATTAATTTTGTTTAATAAAAAAAAAATTAACTTTAATCAAATAATAAAGAAAGCTTAATTAAAAAATAAAGCATACTTTTTGGGCGGACTTTCTATAAACAGTCAACATCAAAGAAATATTTCATATTAGGTACATTTTTCTTGCCAATAAAATTAAAACAAATATCTTAAAAAGTAAAGTCTGTTTCCAAGGGGCTTAGTTCAAAAATGTAGCATACATTGAGGAAGTCAAACTTTTTAATCAAAAAACAATCTATTTAATTTTCTTAGTTTTTAAGAACTTTACAAACTTAAATAAATAAAAAATGTTTTAAAAACAGGGTCTACCTTTATACATTTTTAGAAGAAATCAAAAAAAATTTTAAAGTCTTAAAAATACTCCATAGTTTAAGTACACCGGATTATGTAGATCGCTCTATTGACAATTTTGACAGTTTTCTGAAACTAGCTGCTCAACATTCCAATATTGCCCAAAAAAAAAAAAAAAAAACCAAAAACTATTAAAATATATTCCATAGCTGTCGAGCATCTTTTGTCAAAGGAGGGCTCGAAGAGAGTGGCAATTGCACAGATCCCCTCAACTTAAGAATTTACTTAAAGAGTGTACAAAAAGATTAAGAAAGTTACTGCAGACTCAGAAAACGGCTTCTCTGGAATAATATCTTAAGGAACTTGATGCAACCCCACAATCAGACTACTCATTATGGCGTGCAGCTAGAAATCTCAAAAGGCCAGTTGTCTCTAAACCACCATTAAGAAACTTGAATGGAAGTTGGGCAAGAAATTATGTTGAAAAAGGAAATCTGTTTGTCAATCATTTAAAAAACGTATTTACCCCAAATATATCTCACGATATTGCGGTCGAGTTACCACCTGTTGCAGCTAGATCGGCTGTTCCCCTAATATTTGAGTTAAGAGAAATCGAGAAGGCTATTTGTGATTTAAACCCCAACAAGGCTCCTGGTTTTGATAAGATCAGCAACAAAATGCTTTTGAAGCTACCCAGCATAGCAAAGAAAATTATTCTTTTCATTTTTAATGCTATTTTACGCCTTGAATACTATCCTCAAAAGTGGAAGGTTTCCTTAGTCACCATGATACCTAAACCAGGAAAGGATCATACAAAAGTTGAGTCATATAGGCCTATAAGCTTACTCTCTAATAAATCAAAGCTGTTAACGTCAAAATTAACCCCAATTTTAAATGAAAATAGATGTATTCCTAACCAACAATTCGGCTTTAGAAGAGAACACAGCACAATTGAGCAAACCCATCGTATAGTAAACGCAATAAGAAAAGCATTTGAAGAAAGAAAATATTGTTCCGCTCTCTTCATCGATGTTTCTCAAGCTTTTGATAAAGTCTGGCATGAAGGCTTATTACATAAATTGAAGCTAAACTTACCAGTAAACACACACAAGCTGTTAGAAAGCTACTTAGTCGGTCGAAAAATTATTATTAAAGAAGGTGATTATTTAAGCTCTCCTCAGCAAATTGACGCTGGAGTCCCTCAGGGAAGCATTCTGGGCCCACTTTTATACTTAATACATACCTCGGATATGCCAACAAACAACTACACCCAAACTTCAACATTTGCTGATGATACAGCTTTTCTAAGCGTGCACGAAAACAGTCAAGAAGCATCTCGATACCTACAGGATCATATTTTTCAACTCAAACTATGGTTAAAGCAATGGAGGAAAAAGGTCAATGAGCAAAAATGCGTACATATAACATTCACCTTGCGTCGGGAATCATGCCCCCCTATTAAAATCAATAATCAAATAATACCTCAAAATTCGCATGTAAAATACCTTGGTACTCATCTAGATCGCCGTTTAACGTGGAAAAGCCATATAGAGGCAAAATTAACTCAAATGAAACTAAAAGCCATCCAAATTCATTGGCTTATTGGAAGAAACTCTGTCCTTAGTCTCGACTGCAAACTTCTTCGTTACAACTCCATCTTAAAGCCAATCTGGTGCTATGGTATTCAGTTATGGGGCACTGCCTCGGCCTCTAATATCGAAAAAATTCAAAGACGCCAAAATAAACTACTTCGAATAATCACAGCTGCCCCTTGGTATGTTAAAAACTCAAATATTCACAAGGATCTTAATGTTCCATTAGTTAAAACAATGATTACGCAATATGCAGTAAAATACTTAAAAAGGCTCGAATTGCACCCGAACCCACTAGCACGAAATATTTTAAATGATAGCGGCCACACTCGCTTAAGAAGAAGAGACACTGCAGCACTTATCCAATTAGATGAGCGATAAACACCTATAAAAGTGAACAGAACCCGCGATGAAGAACATTTTTGTCTGGCACTGGCAGGACAAAAAATAACGTATTAGGTTAAGATTTGATTAATTATTGTTAGTTCATATTTAATATATGAAGATTCAATAAATAAATAATGAAAAAAAAAAAAAAATTGTTTAAGTTGATGTGTTTAAAAGTTGCATAGTCTAAGGCTTTATGGAAATTTTAAATTTAACTTGAAAATATTGCTTATTTCTATTTCAAAAGATTTTGTTATTCGTGCTTAATTCCCAGTTTTTATTATTGATAAAAACACTTGAAATTTATTGTTGATGGGATAAGCTATTCCTATGCATTTCACTTTTCTATTGGTTTTTATTACATTAAAAAAAATTTTTTTTAATAAAACTTGCTGTCTAGTTTTGTGGACTCGAAGAGGCACTTTTTGGGTTTGAGATTAAAGTTAATTTTATTCTATAATTAGCTAATCTGAGAATTAAGTTAATCTAGTATCAATTGAATTTGATATTTTGGGTGGTGGCTTAAACTATGTAGCGCTACCATACTGAGCGCAAATAAATGGCAACATTTTTTGCAAATATCAACTTTTTATCAAGCAATATGGATGTTTTCAAAGAAGAAGAAGACAATGCGAGAATTTAATATTGTTTACAAGGTAGAAATTTTTTGCGTTTAAAGAAAAAATATATTACAGAAAAAATATGGAATGGAAAAATTATATTAAAGTGTTTTACAATGTATTTTTTGTTTATATTTTTGCAAGTTCTTTATGTTAAACATGTGTATGTTGACAGTTTAAGTTTAGGTTTAAACCACCACCGTTGGCCGCTTAAACTAGCAAAAAAAAGTTAAAAAAATACAACTCAAAAAGTAAATACGAAGATTAAAGTTAATTTAATCGCTAATCTCTAACTCAAAAAGTGACTCTAAGAACTAGTTTTTGGAAAATAATGTTGCATATTTTTAGGCGCTCTAATTTTTTCAATATATTTTCAATTCAACTTCCAAAAGGATTTAATTCAAAACAAAAACAATATAACAAAAATTTTGCATATTTTTAGGCGTTATATATATATTTTTTTTAAATGTTTTAAAGTACATACTTTTTCAAATATCAATGATTAAAATTTTGTCGCTCCCTTTTCTCAAAGATTATGGCACTTTCTCTTTTAAACATATTTATTTACCTCTTATCATAACTTATATTTTTGCAATCGTTTTATTGCATATCCTTTAAAAAAAAAAAACAATAAATAATACATACTTAAAGCTTAAACAACAAGAACACTATACAACAATATAAAAGTAAAATTTTATTGTGTTAAAAATAAAGGTTTTTCTTTGTAAAAAAGTGTCTTAAAAGTACTTTCTTTTATTTAACCCCATACCCTTTTTTTCTCATTGTAAAAAAAGCCTACGCCTTTTACTCCTCCATTCCCTTCAACATTCCTTAAGAATATTTTCAAAAGGGGAAGAATGAAGGGTGAGAGAAAAATAAGAATTCAAAGAATTGTTGATGGATTTTAATCAGGTTTTGTTTTAATATTTCACTTGTTTTTTTTTTTTTTTGTTATTTGTAGTATTATTATTTTGTATTTTTGCATTGTTACGCTTCTTCACAACATCATTGTTGTAGTTGATGATGTTGTCGTTAGAGAAGAAAAAAAAAATCACATCCTTAAAAAATAAGAAGTAGGCTTTGTTTAACTTACAACAGAAAAGTTTCAAGGTTTCTTGCGTTTTAATACAAAAAAAAAAAAAAACAAAAAAAAAACAAAAGCAGGTTGAAAAAATTAAATGGAAATTCGAAAAAAAGTTGAAGAAATCACAAAATTTTTTAAGGCTTAATAACAAATAAAACATACCTTAGAATAGAAATTTGTTAAAAAAAAGTGATAAATTGTAATGATAAAGTAAGTAACAAAGCATTGTTGGTTGGTAAAGCCATTAAAATATTCTTAATAATACATAAACTAAAAGCATGCAAACTTTTAAACTACAATTACTTAAGAATTTTATGTAATACAAAACATTATAAAGAAATGTTATTAAAATCTTATATATTTTCTAAAAGAAATAAAATAATAATACTGAAAACTAAAACAAAACGCCTAAAATTAGGCAACACTAAATTTGAGCTGTTAATATATATACTCCCATTTAAAGAGTTCTCTTAAACTTGTTGTTTTCTTAGCAATCAATAGACCATTAAACAGTTAAATAAATAGTTTTTGCTAAGCATTTATCATAAAACTTAATGTCTTTGGCCATTTATTTTATAATAGCCTAAGCATATGCTGCATGAAAGTTAAAGAAAACATGTTTTTTGTCTCTCAACTTGGCAGGCCAGCCATAAAAATAAGCAGACAATGAGAAGATCAATAGACTTAAAAGAAAGACAAGCAAAAAAAACTTTGTTTTTTCACTCGCAAAAGAAAATAAGCCTAAAGGAAAAAGAAATTGTTTTCAAAAATAGGAAACGCCTAATTATTTAGACAAATATAAGACAAACAGAAAATTTTGTTTTAGGCCCATTTTTACAACTCACAAACAGTTATTTTTTCAGGGCATTTCCCATAACTTCTCATAGAATTTTAGGTCCCAGCACGCTCACTTCTTCTCAGAAATTCGCCTTAAGCTATTGGATGGATCTTGGCTTATTGGGTTACCCTTAAGGTAACCCCAGAGAAAAAAATGGGAGCCTTTAAATCGGGCGAACGAGGTGGCGGCTTAAAACAGAAAAACGCGCTATTATTCGATCGCCAAAACGAGCCATAGTTGGAGGAGCTGTGGCACCATCTTATTGGAACTACAATTCTGGATTGTTCTCTAACTAAAGCCTTTTACAAATATGACTGATAAACTTACAGGAGGCTTATCCTCATGGTAGCTTTACAAAGGCACTTTGAGAATGTTAAGCTGCCATATTTTCTGCTGAAGATAAGGTAACTTCAATGACAGTTTTATGTCAAACCAAATTATTGCCTTTCGCGTTTTTTTTTTTTTTTTTAATAAAAACACAATTTAACACAAAAACAAGCAAACAATTTACCATAAAAAAAAACTGCAGCACAAAAAATTTAATCCTACTTTCAATAGAAGAAATAAACAAAAGCAAGTCGTTGCGACTACGTATTTTAAACAACCAAAAATTGTCGATATCTACTGCAATGTCGCCACAGTGTAAAAATTTAAATTTTCTAATACATCAGATAGTTTTAATAATGAAAAAAACTAATGAACACTTTATCGTTCACGATAGCTATTCACGTTCACGTTAACCATCATGATATAAATCATTATGTTGTAATAATGGCCCTTACAAGACTTATGAACGAGATAGAATGAAACTAGCTGACATAAAGCTGACTAAAAGTATGCTTTATAAAATACCAATAAACATAACAATATAAATCTATAGTAAAAAATAATAAAAGCAATAATAAGCAAAGGGTTATATGGAGGGTTCAAAGCTGAACCGAACCAAGTCATGAAATAAAATGCCTATATGTATTTCAAAACTGGTGTGAAATTCTTCGCAAAGTTAAACTCTATCGAGTTCTGTAACGGACTAAATCAAAAAGTTTTCGTTCCAAAGGTAACGGTAATAAACCCATGTCAATGGCTCCAGAAATTAATGGAAATTCACTTACTCAAACTCAAAATATTATCGAATTTTCATTTTTGACTTGGTTCGCTTCAACTCTGCGCCCTCCATATAACCCAACGTTTCCACATGCAAGTAATTACAAGTAGTAGTAATCACAAGTAGTGTATGCGTATTATCAACGAAAAATCGAGGAATCAGCCGATTGGCTGAATGTACACAAATTGTGTGAATGCTTGTGAAAAATTGTGACTGTATTGAGTTTTTCGAACTCGCACTTGCATGTGGAAACGGGGGGTAAATGCGAACATCTTAATACATTTTTTGCAATATCTTATTCTTTTTCTTATTTTTCTTAAAGACCTCCTTTGTCAAACTTCCAACCCTATCTATTCTTTCGCAGATGACAACAGCATTTGTCATTCATTTTCCTTTGATCATAGACCAAGCCTTACAGAGGTGGAAGCTATGAGACGAAATATTAATGGCACACTCAATCTTGACCTTACGACCATCTCCGAGTGGGGTCTTGCGAATAGGGTTGATTTTAATGCTCGTAAGACTCAATGTTGCATGTTGACCCACAGACGTCTTGTGGAGTCAGCGTTATCTGTATCCATGGGAGGTATAGCTATTGAAGAATCTGGCACTCCTGATGTTCTGGGCATGAAAATTCAATGTGATGTTCGTTGGAACCAACATGTCTTTCAAGTGTCGAAAGAAGCATTCAAGTGACTTGGTTTCTCAAAACGGTGCAAGAACTACTTCACTCCGTCTGATCTCTTCACTATTTATACCGCCTATATCCGACCGAAAATGGAATACAACTCCCATATCTGGGCAGGTGCTTCAAGGTCTATATTGAAGCTTCTGTATCGGGTGCAAAGGAGTGCGTTGAAGCTCATCAATGGCAGTAGGGTATCCAGCTCTATTGACTATTTGGAGCATCGTCGGAATGTGGGTTGTGTGGCATTGTTCTATCGATATTACCACGGAAGATGTTCAGCTGAAATGGGCGAACTCATCCCTGAGACGCGGGTACATGCCCGTAGTACTCGCCTTTCCAGCATATCACATCCGTTTGTTGTTGACTGTCCAATGCATCGCACAACGCATTACAGCGAAAATTCACCGTATGTGGAATAGACTTCCGGCAGAAGTCTTCCCAGTCGGCTTCAATTTGGAAAAATTCAAATTAAATGTCCACAAACACTACTCCCTCTTTCCTTCTCCCCATAACCTATTTTCCTAATTCGAACACAATGCATTGCATTAGTAAGGGGCATCCCCTGAGTGTTGGATCATAGTAAAAAAAAAACATATTTCGAAGTTTCATAATGTTTACTAAAAAAACTGCATATTTTTAGGTGTTACTTTGCTTGCGAAAAAGTATTGTTTTATTTGTTTTTCTTTTATTTTTAAAAAATTCTAAAATATTTAATTAAAAATGTTCGATCTATGGCCTTGAACACAATGTAACGATAATTTATTGCGGCGCGATTTTTCATACGATTTTGAAGTAAAAAACCGCAGGGCGGAACGGCATAAAATTAAAATCTATTTTATTTTCATTGCGGACTTTCTTTTTCTCTCAACAAAGCGAATTTAATTCGCCTTGTCTCTCAATTTTTGATATTCGTTCTCTTTCTGATGTTGCCGTAGTTTTTGAATAATTGGCTATGTTCACAACATTGTTGAAAACAAACAACATGATAAAAATGTGTGCACAAATAAATTAATAAAAATTTAAACAAAAAATGACAACTATTTCCGTCGCCGTCTTCCGTTTTATTATGTTTATTTTTCTCTCCCGCAACGAGAAATCGCACCGCACCGCAAACATTGTGCTTATACTCTATTTTTGAATTGTTTTTTTTTATTGAATTAAGAAAAAATATTCCCTACTTTTAGGAGTGCAAACAAATTTTTTTTTTACAAAATATTTAATATACTTTTAGGATAAAATTTTATAAAGCTTTAAATAACTCTGCTATTTCGAGTTATTTTTCTTCTATTTTTAAAAGTCTATTTTAAGGGGCATTTAAAAAAATATTATTTTTGTTTCATACATTTCTTTAGACAAATTTCATTTTGTTATACATATTTCTATACTTCATTTTGTTTGTCTCCTTTTTGGGTAATTTCTGATTATTTAACTTCCAATATCACTAAAGTTTACCTTTGTATCTGTTTTTTGCGAAATTGTCAAAAATGTTGCCCTCTTGTACTCGCAAAAGTCTCTTTCCGTTTGTAATTATTGCTTATTGTTGATCTATTGGTCTATCCTAAAAATTGTAGCTTTTATAGGCCATTATTACGTTTTATTGGTTTAAAGACTGTCTATGGTTGTTAGACTTTTTTTTTTATTCCTACAGACTTTGTTTGTTTAAAAATGTCCTTGTTTTTTGGGATTTCGTATAGCATATTTTAAGGAGTGCAGGTGGCGCAATATGTTTATTTTACTCCAAATTGTGGTTTGGCTTTAAGGATATAGATGAAATTTTATGAATGAAATGGTTGAAGTTTGTTGATTTAGAACTGCCTATCTGTCTAATCTGTCTTTGTTTATTTCTAAATTTTTGTCTCCATCTTAATGTAGCATACTGTTAGGAGTCCACTAAACGTTTCTTATGTTTAACTTATATATACATATGTATATTGGTTCCTTTGGCTCCTATAAGGAGCATAGAGCCTCCGGTTAAACTTAGTTGTTTCTTTAATAAAACATGAACGCTATATTTGCTTGTTAAATATAGTTTTCATGTTTTCCTAACGTTATAGAGCATATTTTATGGCTTTTGATTGCATTATCTAATCAAAGGTAGAGTAATTTGTTTTAACTTTATAGTAAATTTTATTTTTTTTATTGATCTCTTGCAACCGTATTCAAAACGAAAATTTGTGAATCCGACTATACTCCGTTCATCGAGTGAGCAACTAAAATGTTATTTAAGCTTAAGCACCATTTGGTCATGAATTTATTCAAAACACTTTGAAATCGCCCGATTAAGGAAAATTTGTGCATCTCTGTTTTAACAAAATTCAATTGAAAAAAAGCAAATTGACAGCAGCTAATTAGGAATTGAAAAGTCTTTGATCATTCGATAATCATAGTTTATTAAAACGTGTTTTGAATAAGAAATCCTAAATCAGGGGATGTTGGTTTTTATTTGAAGTTTTCGATGTTAAAATAAGACTTACGTTTACAAAATTTAATCAAAATTAATGGCGCAAAGGGTAGAATGTGAAAGTATTCTGACGATGGGAACGTGGTTATTTTCGAAATATGAAAATAAGATCCGAGTTCAATCCCGTGTTCAGTCAACAATAAAATTATCAAAAAAATGTTTAATTCATTTTATTCATTCACTAAAGCCCTTATGACACTACATTTGTAATGCGTTGTTCAAGTTTTGGTGAACAGTGCAAATAAAAGGTAAAAGAAAAATTAACCAAGTGCGAAGGGTTCAGCCGTATTAAGATAAATGGCAAACTGTCAAAAATTTTACTAAAGTTATCGAAAAAAATGAAGTTATGTCAAAAAAAAAAGTAAAATTGTTCAACTTAAAATTAACATTTTAAGCTTGAAATAATAAAAGCGTTCCTTAATCAGCGGTTTATGGGCAAATTCAGCGATTTACCACTTTTTGTTTTTAGGTTTCTCATAAACAAAAAGTTGGCAACATTTAATAAAATCAACAGAACAGGGATGGCTAAGTTGTTTCAATTGTACTTTTTTGTTGATACTTTTTAAACTAAGATTTATAATGCATTTTTGTGGTGTTTTTTAAGAACATAAATAAAATTAATTTCAACTAAAAAAATCTTTTAGTACAATAAGGGTAAAAAAGTACTATTTTTAAAAGTTGTTGGTACAATTTTAAAAATTCTCAACGCCATCCCTGAAACAAAACCATAACAAGAGAAAAAAACTAAAAACTTTGTTTAACCCTTAAGATAACCCTTAAGAAAAAAATCGAAAGCCGTTGAATCGCGCGAACGTTATAATCTGAAAAACTCGATATTATTAGATCACCAAAAGAAGAGCCTTAGTTGGACGATATGTGGCTTTATTTTATTGAAACTACAATTCCTGATTGTTCTCTACCTCAGCCTTTAAAAGTTTGCAATTATTGCCCGGTACTGAATGCGCTTTACATTAAGCCTGGATGGTTACTGTTCGTCGATTTAACGAGTAAATGAGCTACTCTTTATCATATAACTTTTATGCGTATTCAAATTGGTTTTTTTTATAAACTGATGACAAAAGCTTTAAAAAGTTAATTAATTTCAAAATACAAAAAAGATTTCAAATTCGTATTATATTTTGAGAGAGAAAGAACTTTTATTTTTATTATTAAAACCTTTTCTTTAGCTTCACTTCGGAAAATCAAATCTTGTAACGTTAATTTAACCGCTTTATACTCAATGCAAATGGATGAAACTTTGCAGGCATAAATATTCCCGATGACAATACACGAATACATGGGCGTAGCCAGGATAAAAGCTAGGGGGGGGGGGGCAAAATGTTTTTTTGGTAAAATGCTTTTTTGACCGTCTTTTACTCAATGCAAATGGATGAAACTTTTCAGGCATACATATTCCCGATTACAGTACACAAATACATGGGCGTAAGCCAGAATAATATCTAGGGGGGGGGGGGGGCGGGCAAATTTTTTTTAAAACTTTTTCTTTAGCTTCACTTCGGAAAATCAAATCTTGTAACGTTAATTTAAACGCCTTATACTCAATACACATGGATGAAACTTTGCAGGCATACATATTCCCGATGACAATACACGAATACATGGGCGTAGCCAGGATAAAATCTAGGGGAGGGGGGGCAAACAAATTTTTTTTTTTTTGTAAAATGTTTTTTGTACTCAATGCAAATGGATGAAACTTTACAGGCATACAAAATTTTTTAAAACCTTTTCTTTAGCTTCACTTCGGAAAATCAAATCTTGTAACGTTAATTTAACCGCCTTATACTCAATACAAATGGATGAAACTTTGCAGGCATACATATTCCCGATGACAATACACGAATACATGGGCGCAGCCAGGATAAAATCTAGGGGAGGGGGGCAAACAAAATTTTTTTTTGTAAAATGTTTGTTTTTACTCAATGCAAATGGATGAAACTTTGCAAGCATACATATTCCCGATGACAGTACACAAATACATGGGCAAAGCCAGGATAAAATCTAGGGGGGTGGGCAGAATTTTTTTAAATGTGCTTTTTTAAGAAAAGCGTTTCTTAAAAAACATTTTTTTAAATGTTCTTATTTATTTATGCCTCATTATATTTTTAGTTTTTTATTTAATAAAATGCTTAACCAAAAGAATTTTTTTTGATATTTTTCTTCAAAAATCGTTCCGCTAGAATTTCTGTTTTAAAAATAATAGTGTTTCTGTAGAAAATCACTAACAAAATGACGTTTCCCTGTTCCTGTCATCTTTCGAATACAAAAATAATACTGTTTTTATCTAACTCAACAAAAGATGAAAGCGTTTTATTTCGTTTGGCTTTTTAAAAAACCCCAAACTTCATTGTGTTCGTTTCGGTTCATTATTGTTCGTCGCTTTTGGCTGGTGAAAAAAACCAAAAATTTTTTACAAAAACAAAATACACATAAGAAAAAAAAACAAAAAACCAGCAAAATAATTTAATACAACCAAAACATATACACACTACACACACAAGCTGTTCGTGGTGCTGTCGTTGCTAAAAATTTTTGTTTGTTCCATTCTTTATCAATGTAAAAAAAGGAAACACTATAGAACATTAAAAAATATAATGTTTGTCTACAGTATCACTACAATTGTTCTGTTTTTTTTTGAACGAAGAACAGAACAATATATAATGTTCGGCTCTTTCTTGAAATAGTTACGAACGGTATTAAATGTTGTGTTCGTCTACACAATCACTAAAAAAAATAGATACCGTTCTTGGGTGTGTAAGCCGAAAGCTAAGTAATGTACTGTTTATTTTCGAACACTGATTTTCATGTACTCAAATGAAGAGCAACCTTCCAGGGTTAAACGCAACTTGTTCGTTGTTTTCGAAAAAATATGGTCCATTGATCTTTTTTGGAATTATTCCACACCATATTGTGCATCTAAGTGGGTGCATTTCATGTTTAACAATTATTCTTGGATATTCTGCAATTTTGTTTATTCAAAATAAAATTGGACAAATTTGTTTTTTTTCTGTAGTGAGTCATTCTGTCATACATTTCCTAAGTTTTTCAAAATGAATTCCGAAAAAACCAAGAAAAAACTTAAGCTAAAATTGATCAACTTATTAAATCATAACGGTACTTATCCGCCACCCTGTATATATTTTTTATTATAATATTTTATGGAAAATGTTGATTTTTTGCTTAACAGAGAATTATCTGAATTATCAATCACATTATTAACCCTCTACAGCATGAACATGTTTGTAGTTCAGAAAAAAAATTAAACACTAGGGTGGTTACATGAAATCAATGTTGGATTTTTCATCAGCGCAATCTCCTAATATGTTCCGATAGCATAAAAAATGCGATTGACAAAGTTTCAGCTTAATCGGATAACGCTAACATGTGCCTCATTGAGAATAAATTAAGGAAAAACAGCGATTTTTCACTAAAATTCGTATTTCCTTGCCTTTATAACCGAAACCATTTATTCTAGGAACCTGAGTAGCGTCTTGTTTTATAGGAAATTTTATTCTTATTAATTTTGATATCCAGTTCGGTTTGTGCTTTGTTGTGATACAGACGTGTATTTTTAGCCCCGCATACGATTTGAACTATTAATTAATCACATTTGATTTTGTAATACATAAATATAAGCAGCGAATGGACGCTTAAAAAAAAAAAAAATAATATATTTTGTTATTTAAATTACTTAACATAATAGTGAACAATTTAAAACGATAAAATTAAATTAAATAAAACAGTAAAAATTTATATGTATGTACGTATGAATGTTCATACATGTGTATACATATTCTGAACAAAACATTTAAATTCTGGTTTTTTTTCTTTTGTTGTTGTAAAATACAATAAATAATAAAAATATTAAAGCAAAGCAAAACGGTGAAAAACAAAAACAACTCTTTGCATGAGTACAAACAGTGAAACAACACTAAGACAAAATGAAAGAAACGTTTACGTTTTAGTTAATGCAAATGAAAATAATGCAGAAATAAATAAAACAAAACAAAACAATATTAACTACCTAACGGCTAAGCCAATTACTCGAACACGTTCCCTCTCACCCTCGGTATTTACACAAACGGTGGATAGTAACTCATTAAAAAAACTACAACAAGATTTGGTGACAAGTGTTGCCAGGCCAGCAAGTATTGCCGTGACGTCAAAAACAAATTTAGTGGGAAATGATACCATGAACTCAAACACAAATGCAATGGAAAACCCCCCTGTAAAAAGTTGTCAAAAGCCTACAGTACAAGTTGGTATGGACAGGTACATAACAGTGCTTAAACGGGGACGCAGCCCTACCTCTGCAGCAGTTGCTTCGGCCTCAAAAGTACCATCTTTTGATAAAATAAATACTCAAAATCGTTTTGCAATTCTGGAGGATGAATCCTCTGAAGCACCAAACGTCATTAAACCATCCAAGCCTCCCCCGATATATCTAAGGGAGCAAAATTCAAATGAGCTCATAAAGAGTTTGATATCGGTGATAGGTGAAAATTCGTTTTACGTAGCGGCTATAAAGCGTGGAAGTATAAACGAGACAAAAATACAAGTCAATAATGAGAATGATTTTCGCAAAATAGTAAACAACTTCGAAACGCTTAAAAAAAACTTTTATACCTACCAACTGAAAAGCAGTAAAGGTCTACAGGTAGTGATTAAGGGTATTGACTCATGTGTGGACCCAGAAGAGGTTAAAACATTCCTAGAAGAAAAAGGCTTCAAGGTAAAACATGTAGTAAATATTAAAAATAGAGAAAAAATTCCCCAACCACTTTTTCGAGTGGAGTTTGAACCCGGCGACGTAAAACTTAAAAAAAACGAAACACATCCTATTTACAATTTAAAATATATTCTCTACAGAAGAATAACTATAGAAGAGCCGCACAAAAAAAATGGACCTGTTCAGTGCTTAAACTGCCAAGAATTTGGCCATACCAAGGCATACTGCTACTTACCCCCTGTCTGCGTAGTATGTGGTGAACAACACGGTACAGTTTCTTGCGATAAGTCTAAAACCGACCCCAACGTAAAAAAATGTAGCAACTGTGGCGGTAATCACACTGCCAATTATAGAGGATGCCCAGTATATAATATTGTCAAGCAGACGGTTGGACCGAAAACAAATACCCCTCAAATGCAGGTTGCAAATCAGGTAAACACAAATGCAATTCAAGCCCCCCAGCCTAGTAATAACAGAACCTCTTACGCTAACGTCCTAAAATCAAACCATCAGCCAATGCAAGGTGCCTCGCCAAGTAATGATGAAACTCCGGTTTCTAATTTAAGTCGTTTAGAAATAACCATGGAAACATTAGTGCAAACAGTAAATAATTTTACGAACACAATGGGTAATATGATGCAGGAAATGCTTAGAATGCAATCGATGTTATTGCAAGCTGTACTTAACAATCCATGAACTGTTTAAAAATTTGTTTTTGGAACGCAAAAGGCATCCGCCAACATAAAAATGAATTAGAATACTTTCTTAAAAATAAACAAATTGATGTCATGATGATTTCTGAAACTCATTTGACCTCAAGAAATACGTTTAAAATCAATGGTTATATACTATATGATACCAAGGACCCTCGAGATAGAGCTTGTGGAGGTTCTGCCATCTTAATAAAAACTCGAGTCAAACACTACATTATGTGTGATCACCGTGAAGACTATCTGCAAGCAACGACTATTTGTGTTGAGGAGCTAAATCGAAACATAGTAATTTCTTCTTTATACTCTCCACCTAGATTTTCCATATCAGAAGGCCAATATTATAAATATTATAAATCATTAAGTTCCTGTTTTCTGGCCGCTGGCGATTATAACGCTAAACATACCTTCTGGGGGTCACGACTTATAACACCAAAAAGGTCGTGTTTTGTTTAACACAATCTCTAAAATGGGTTTAAATGTGGTCGCGAGCGGGCAACCAACATATTGGCCTACTGATCAGCAAAAAATTCCAGATGTTATCGACTTTGGCGTGGTTAAAAACATCCCCACAGAAACGATTCATGTTGAAGCTTCCTTAGAATTATCATCCGACCACACACCTACAATTGTTACTATATCGAACCCAAATAGAATTGTATTTCCGTCAGGTTACTTAGCGACGCCAGCCACATAAATAAATTGGTTAAAATATAAAAAATTTCTCAGTGCCCATTGCACAGAAAATATTCCGCTTAGTACACCGGAGAATGTGGATCTCTCTCTTGTTAACTTTGACAGTTATCTTAAACTAGCTGTTCAACACTCCAGCGTTACCCCCAAAAAAATTAAAAATAATAAAATATGTTCTTCAGATGTCGAGCGGCTCTTGACTGAAAAAAGGAGAGTTCGAAGAGAGTGGCAACTTTACAGATCCCCGCAACTTAAAATTTTATTAAAAGAATGCACAAAAAGGCTAAGAAAGTTACTACAGAATCAGAAAACGGCTTCTCTAGAAAAATATCTTAAGGAACTTGATGCAACTCCACAATCTGACTACTCATTATGGCGTGCAGCTAGAAATCTAAAAAGGCCAGTTATATCTAAGCCACCATTAAGAAACTTGAATGGTAGTTGGGCAAGAAATGATAATGAAAAAGGAAACCTGTTTGTAAATCATTTGAAAAACGTATTTACACCAAATATATCTCACAATATTGCGGTCGAGTTACCACCTGTTGATGCTAGAGCAGCTATTCCCCTCAGATTTGAGATAAGAGAAATCGAAAAGGCTATTTGTGACTTAAACACTAAGAAGGCACCTGGTATTGATAAAATCAGTAATAAAATGCTTTTGGAGCTACCTCTCATAGCAAAGAAAATTATTCTTTTTATTTTTAATGCTATTTTACGCCTTGAATACTATCCTGAAAAATGGAAGGTTTCCTTAGTTACCATGATACCAAAGCCAGGTAAAGATCATACAAAAGTTGAGTCTTATAGGCCTATTAGCTTATTATCAAATATGTCAAAGCTGTTTGAGAAATTATTAGTTTCAAAATTAACACCAATTTTAAGTGAAAATAGATGTATTCCAAACCATCAGTTCGGATTTAGAAGAAAACACAGCACAATCGAGCAGACTCATCGAATAGTAAATGTCATAAGAAAAGCATTTGAAGAAAAGAAATATTGCTCAGCACTCTTCATCGATGTTTCGCAAGCTTTTGACAAAGTCTAGCATGAAGGCTTATTACACAAATTGAAGCAAAATTTACCAGCAAACACACACAAGCTGCTAGAAAGCTACTTAGTCGGTCGTCAATTTATTATTAAAGAAGGAAATTTCTTAAGTTCACCTCAGCCCATTGCCGCTGGAGTCCCACAAGGCAGCATCCTGGGCCCCCTATTATACTTAATTTATACTTCGGACATGCCAACAAGCAACTACACACAAACTTCAACATTTGCAGACGATACAGCTTTTCTAAGCATCCACGAAAATCGTTATGAAGCATCGCGTTACTTACAGCATCATATATTTCAACTAGAAATATGGTTAAGACAATGGAGGATAATGGTCAATGAGCAAAAATGTGTTCATATAACATTCACTTTGCGCCGGGAATCTTGCCCCTCTATTACAATCAATAATCAAATAATTCCTCAACATTCGCATGTTAAATATCTCGGTATACATCTGGATCGGCGATTAACGTGGAAATGCCATATAGAGGCAAAATTAACTCAAATGAAACTAAAAGCCATTCAAATTCATTGGCTTATTGGAAGAAATTCTGTCCTTAGTCTCGATTGCAAGCTTCTACTTTACAACTCTATCTTAAAGCCTATCTGGTGCTACGGTATTCAACTATGGGGCACTGCCTCGGCCTCTAATATCGACAAAATTCAAAGGCGCCAAAATAAACTTCTTCGAATAATCACAGCCGCTCCCTGGTATGTTAAAAACTCAAACATTCATAAGGATCTCAATGTGCCATTAGTGAAATCTATGATTACAAAATATGCAATAAAATATTTAAAAAGGCTTGAACAACACCCAAATCCACTAGCTCGAAATATTTTAAATCATGGCGGCCACACTCGCTTAAGAAGAAGAGACACTGCAGCACTTACCCAATTAGATGAGCGATAAACACCTATAAAAGTGAACATAACCCGTGATGAAGAAAATTTTGTCTGGCACTGGCAGGAGATAAAATAACGTATTAGGTTAAGATTTGATTAATTATTGTTAGTTCATATTTAATATATGAAGATTCAATAAAAAATAATGACAAAAAAAAAAAAAAAAAAAAAAAAAAAAAATTGAGCATTAATTAAGAAAAACAGCGATTTTTCACTAAAATTCGTATTTTTTTATCTTTATAACCGAAACCATTCATTCTAGGAACCTGAGTCGAGTCCAGTTTTATAGGAAATTTTATTCTTAGTAATTTTGATTGTAATAGTTTTGTTCCTTATACCAATAGATAAAGAGATATATATCATTAAATAAGGACAAAGAAATATGATTTTCCACTAAAATTTTTATTTCTTTGTGCTTAATTAATGCTAAATATCACTTTATCTATTGGTATAAGGAACAAAACTATCAATATCAAAATTAATAAGAATAAAATTTCCTATAAAACAAGTCTCTACTCAGGTTCCTAGATTAAATGGTTTCGGTTATAAAGGCAAGGAAATACGAATTTTAGTGAAAAATCGCTGTTTTTCCTTAATTTATTCTCAATGAGGCACATGTTAGAGTTATCTGATTAAGCTGAAACTTTGTCAATCGCATTTTTTATGCTATTGACACATATTAGGGGGTTGCGCCGATGGATTTTCCATAAGACCTCCGACGCCAATATGTCGTTCTATTTTGCCTCAACTTTACTCATACATTGGCAAATTTTATCTCATAAACATTTATAACTTAATGTTTTACTAAAAATAAATGAGTTCAATCTTAAGATAGTCAGATGCATAGACGACTAAATTGATGACATTTTGGTAAAACAAAAAACACTAAAAATTTAAGTGCCATATTGTTGCGTTTGAAAGTGTATTGACTTTTTGTTTGTGGTTTTTAAAGAATTTTTCATTTTCCTCTGAAAGGATAATTTTATTTGAAGTATTCTTTTAATCGAAATTTTTTGCCTTTGTGTATGCTTTGCAAATAGTTTTAGGTTTTAAAGTCTTATAAAGATATATTTTTATTAAAAAAAAGATAAAATCATATAATCATAAAAAAAGTCTAAGAAAAATAAAAAAATTAACTGTAGTCGATTTCATTAATACAAATTTGAACAAAATCATTAAAATTTTCTTTCCAACTCTTAAATTACAAAACTTTAATTTAAGGTTAGGTTGAGAAAATTTGCGCCGATGGAAAATCCAACATTGATTTCTTGTAACCACCCTATTAAACACAGTAAATATATGTTCATTTAGGACTATTAAATATATATTTAACAAAAAATAAAAAATTCACTTGTTACTTTGTAAGAAAAAAATGGAGCCAAATATGGCCTTATTTGCATAAACAAAAATAAATTAATTCTGTGTGAAAACTTGTGAAACAATGTCTTTTGTCGTTATAACATAAGAAAACGTTGCATTTTTCGCAAAAGGTGTATGAACGAAAGGAGCAATCATTTTGACAAAGATGTTCAGCTTTTGCAAGCTTGAAGTCAAAGAACGGCATATATTGTTTGGATATCCTGCGCCACAGAATCCAAGCATTGACAACGCACATATCAATCATGTGAAAAAAGATCTTTTTGTATAATTTTTTTGTTCTTAGTTGTATTCTAAAGACCTTGCAAAGAGTCCAATAAACCTACTCCACCCATAAAACAATTATAAACGTTAATTAGCCTAGGGGAGTTGATTTCAATATGCCTTTTCTCCTTTTTACTGAAACGCTTCTTTGTTGATATAGGGCGACATCCAACGTATGCTGAAAGAATACTAACGACTTTATTGTCAATCCATGATGACACCAAGTTCAACTCCATCAATGTCAGCAACTTTCTCGACCATGCTTCCTCGGCCCAACTTTTTCATTTCCTTTTCAGTTGGCATTTTGCAGTTTGTTACGCGATTTAGCCTTACTGTGCCCAAAGGCAATATGCCATTTTTCATAAGATATACTTGAAGCTTTGGACTGTTTAACCAATTATCAAAGAATATTTTATAGTTTTGTCCTTTTGGTATCGTAGTTGATAATCATGTTACAACGTTTCCACTTACTCCAACGTTAGGTGCTCCTTCCGGAAATGTGTCACTTTGGGCTCCGGCAAATATATCGAAATCATAACTGAAACCGGAAACACCGCTCAAGACAAAATTTTTAAATCCCCATTTGTGGGGCTTGGCTTTATTATACTCTTTAAGATGATGCCGGCACTTTGTGGGAATGATTTGCTCATCAACCACTAAATGCTCTTCCTTGGGTACAAGCAACAAACGTTCTTGTAAAAGTTTTTTTTTTCTTAAGACTTTCTTTAAAATTTTCATTTTTTTTATTTTTCTGCAAATGAAAATTAGTTTCGGAGGGTTTTATGCTTTTATACTTATTTACCTTTAAAAAGCAACTTAAAATCATCTTAACGTTTCAATATTTAATGACCTTTTTCACCTTTTTCACAATTTTCCTTGAAACTACAAACCACTTATTGTATAAGAACTAATAATTATATATTTAAAAAATTTATGCAAAGATTTTAAATAAATATGAAAATTTTCCTTTAAGTATTTTGTTTATTTGTTTGTTATTTCATAACAAATAAAATGAATAATGCTAATAATAATAATTATGATAATAATGGATTGCATGCATCAAAAAATAATAAGTCCAAAAGAAAAAATATTATAAAATTTATTATTTATAATAGACACAACAACTTAATAATGACATTGATAATAATCCAAAAATACATAAGTTTTGGAAATGTTAAACAGGAAAAAAAATAATGAAAACATGTTTTGTTATAAAAAGAAAAAATGCTTTTTAATAAACAAAAATGTCTAATATTTTCTTAAATTTTGGCTTAAATGTCTTTTAATTTTCTGTCTAAAAACTCTTCTTTATTTGAAGCTTTTTATTTTGAATTTTAATAGACAAGTGACAAAATACTAACTCATGCCCAAAATACTTTGGGGATTATGGATATTTACATTTATATAGAAACACAAACAAATCTAAAGATGTTTCCCTATTTATGTTAAACAGGATGTATGATAACATAATAAGAAAAGGAGAGGAAGGGTAAAAAAGACACAGAGAGAGAGATAGAGAGAAGAAGTCACTGCCTTCTAGTGTTTGCATTAAGTTTGCATTTATTATTGGTTTGTTAAGTTGTATGAGTCTGTATTACAACTAACGAGTATAATAATGGCACAATGATGATTGTAGCATAGTTTCAGGCTTAAGCTGGAATCCAATTTATAAAGAAATAATAGAAAATAAAAACAGTGTAACAAAAAAAAAAAAAAAAATTTTTTATCAAGATTTCAAGAAATATTTTGAACAAAAATGATTTCAGAAAGATTTCTTTTAAAATAGTAAAGCACAGTTTCAGGCTCGAGCTTGGAATTTCAACTGTTATAAAAATATGTAACTTCTAATGTAAAAATGAGGTTATATAAAAATGTATTTATTATATAAAGTTTTGAAGAAATATCGAGCCAAAATAAATTTTAACAAAAGTTAATAAGACTTTTTAATCTTTAGATTTTTTTTTTTTAATAGTAAAGCATAGTTTCAGGCTTAGGAATAGAAAATCAACTGTAATAAAAATATTTACTCATATAAAAAATAGGTGATATAAAAGTATGTACATATTTATATAAAGTTTAAAGGAAATATAGAGCAAAAAACTTTACAAAAATTAATAATCACTATTTAAAACTATTATAGAAAGTATAATTTAAGGCTTAAACTTATAATCGAATTTACAAAAAAAAAAAAAAAACAGCAAAAAAACGAGAAACATAAAAATTTTACTGTTTAAACAAAACTAAAAGAAAGCAAACATGAAATTTACAAAAGCATAAAAGCTATTTTTTTGTAAAATACTTTAGTATAATTTTAGGAGTTAACTTAAAATCCAATTCATATAGAACACGCTGTTAATATTGACAATCGGCCATGTTCTGTAAATAGAAATCACATGAAATTAAAATCGATGGTGATTTTAAGTTAAATTAAGTTAAAAATGAACGTAGCTTTTCCTGATATCAAAAGAAGTTCGGTTAAGGTATGTAGACCTCAAAGTATGAGGTATATTAAAGGAATTATTTTTTTAAAACCCAGGATAGATTTCAACATTTGTTTGATATTAATTTCACGAGATTCCGATTTCCAGAACATGGCCGAATGTTTTAAAAAAATTTTATAGGAAATTTTATACAGAAATTCAATATTTTATCGTTTATTTACTTAAATAGTGACATAAATCAAAAAATTTTATTAAAATTTTGGAGTTTGTGCTGCAGAATTGTTCGCTGTGTTTTTCTTTATATTGTTTATAAAATTCATCGCTATAACTTTTATACTTTCCCCGTTTGAAGAGAATGTGTCGTAATTTTTTTTAAGTGGTTAGAGCAAATCAAAAACTTTAAACGCGTTTATCTCGAAAAGAAATGTTTTGACTAACGACAGTATTGAAGTAAATAAGCGATATTTCCAAAGAGTTAATAAGAAACTAAAAACATAAGTAAGTGCAAGAAATAAAAAATTGAATCACTAAGTGCAGAAAGGGAACTTCTAACATTTACTTCATGTACCTAATTTGATTATTGCTTATAAACCAGTGTAAAAAGTGACATCATCGAACTAAAAACTTAAAACTTGCATTTCTAATTATTAACTACACTTTCTGCTTTAATTGATTATTTCAAAATAAATATTTTGAAGTTGTTTCCTTTTTGCACTTAGCGATTAAATTAAACATGTTTGTTATTAAACAGCTATAGTATATTTTCAGGCTTAAGCTGAGTCACTTAATAATTTTATATAACTAAAAGCATTTTGTGAAAGTTTTTAAGAAATTTAAGGCAGAAATTAATTCTAAAATTGATTTAAAAATGTTGCTGGTAAAAACTATATTATAGTTTTAGGAGTATTGAAAACAAATTTAAAGCAGACAAAAAACTAATATCTTATTTAAGGGCTCATCGGTTGGTTAGTTGGTATTGACCAAGCCTATCAGTGCAAAGGTTGTGGGTTCGGTTCCAGCCAGATACTCTGGCCTGATCCATTTCAACGGGCTAAAGGTCTAAGTTTCTCTTGCTTTGTTAATTATGTAAGAATTTAATTTGTAATTGTAAGACTTTTTTTTCTTAAATATTGAGGTATACTTTTCAGGCTTTAACCAAAAAGTTTACGTTTAAAGGTATATAAGAAAATGTTATAAGTAAAGCATACAATAAGGAGTCTTTCACAAAAAAAAATAAAGTCCTTAAACATTATAATCAGATTTTCATTAAAATATTAAAAAATTTGCTTAAGACTTATTTTTTTTGTGTTCAATGTTACTCCCATTTTGTCCGTCACTGTTTTAAATTCTTTGTATTCTCAAATCACACAGAGCAGTTTTATTTAACTATACAAATAAGAAAAAATGAAATCAAGTTGCATTTTTATGCATAAAAAGATAAGACCTCTGACGCCAATATGTCGTTGTATTTTGCCTCAACTTCACTCATACATTGGCAAATTTTATCTCATATACATTTATAACTTAATGTTTTACTTAAAATAAATGAGTTCATTCTTAAGATAGTCAGATGGATAGACGACTAACTTGATGACATTTTGGTAAAACAAAAAACACTAAAAATTTAAGTGCCATATTGTTGCGTTTGAAAGTGTATTGACTTTTTGTTTGTGGTTTTTAAAGAATTTTTCATTTTCCTCTGAAAGGATAATTTTATTTGAAGTATTCTTTTAATCGAAATTTTTTGCCTTTGTGTATGCTTTGCAAATAGTTTTAGGTTTTAAAGTCTTATAAAGATATATTTTTATTAAAAAAAAAGATAAAATCATACACACAGAAAAAAATACCCATGTAAAATTAACATGGAAAAATGTTGATTGAGAATCATGTTAAATTTCAGAAAAATTATGCCCTTTACTTAAATTTATCATTATTTCATATTAATTTTTAATAAAAATTATCAAAATAACCTTAAATTACGTTTATTTAATATTATTCACTGTTAAAAAAATAAAATAAAAAAAATATTAAAATATAAATAAATCTGGATTCAATATTGAACCCATAAAAACCTGTTTTGTATTAAAATCAAAAGTTTATCTTGTTAAATTAACATGCATACCTACTTAATTATGTACATTTTTTATTTTCACTTTTAAAATATATTATAAAAAGAAGACAATTCCCGTATTCTTTTAATTAAAATTGTTTATTTAAATAGTACATCAAGTTTTCAAAGTAGAATGATGACCATATCGGGCGATTCTGCTAATGCTTCTGTTAACAAAAGAGAATACAAAATAAGTGAAACATGTGTTACAGGGTTTTGAATTATTCTTACATAATTGCAAATGTTGTCTGAAGCTTCTTCACACTGTTAAAATACACTCAAACCCATTTGATTCTGCATGAAATTCACGTTGTTTCAACTGGAAATAACTTTCATTCAACGTGATTCCGATTGTTATTTCCATATAAATTACATTTTACTCTAACTTTACTGCAATGTTAAATTAACATGAATTATAGTTATATCAAAAGAAAAAAATGTTGTTCGCAGTTATTGTAAAATCAGGTTGAATTAACATGAAACCCGTATGAAGCAAAATCACCACCGAAAAAATTTAAATCAACCTTGTTTTCGACGTTTTTAACTTGATTTTTTTCTGTGTGTATAATCATAAAAAAAGTCTAAGAAAAATAAAAAAATTAACTGTAGTCGATTTCATTAATAAACATTTTTACAAAATCATTAAAATTTTCTTTCCAACTCTTAAATAACAAAACTTTAATTTAAGGTTAGGTTGAGAAAATTTTCTACTAATTTAAATTTTACAGGAATAAACCACTGTCATATGTTTCTTCGAAGCAAAAATATAGGAAAATATTAAAATTTTGTAATAAAACCTTAAATTACAACATCTGAATTTGAGGTTAGGTTGAACATTTTGTTTTTTGCTATGATAAGCTAAAAACTCAAATTGTTGATTATTGTTTTTTACAAAAACAAAGTTAAAGTCATTTACATTTTTTATCTGAATATAAAATTACAAAATTTTAATTTAAGGTTAGGTTGAACAAAATTTTTTAAAACTTTAGAATTAAAAAAACACAAACTGTAGAGTATTTCCTTTATTAAAATTTATTAAAAAATGTTGTAGGGTTTTACCCACACCTAAAATTACAAAAATTAAAATTGAGGTTAGGTTGAAAAAGTTAAGCAATTTGCAAAGTTTTACAATAATAAAACTGTCAAATATTTTGATGAAGGAAAAGGAAAAAACTAACGTGGTTTTGGTTTTTGTTTTTCTTTCTTTAAAATATTTGACAATTTTAAAGCTAAAAGCCTTTGCAGTAAAACTTTCAATTCGAACTTTCTATTTTATTTTTTGCCATGATGAGCTGTGAAAAAAAACACCGAGTCCCGTGTAGACTAAAAGCTCACCGCCCCAGTCTAATCGGGGAAATTAGAGCCAACTGTTCGGCCATGATGTCAACTGACAACCAGTTCAACGTAGTAAGCAGCGCCTTCGTTGGTGTCGACCGAAGTGATTCCGTGATCATCGGCGCAATCAACCTATCAACCCTTGAACGAATTTGGCCCTATTCGGGATTGCCAGCTCTGTGCCATTTAGGCTTAAAAGCCTAAAGGAATTAACCTTTTACTTCCTGGTGAAAAGTACCAACACAGTTTTCATTGAATTGACACCAAGTTCACAGAAGATACTCCAGGGACTTAGAATCTGTAATTTCATACATCGGGACAATGTGTCCAGGTGTTTGCCTATGACAGTCACCGCCACATCATTCAAATACGCGACGGTTTTTATCCTTAATCTGTCGAATTGACTCAACAAAGTCTTTATCGTCAAGTTCCATCATTGAGAAGAGAGCACCCCACCTTGTGGGGTACCCCTGGGCACAAATCTACAAATATAGGAAGCGCCCACATTCTCAGATGAATATAAATGACTCTCTCAAGGGTCTTGAGAAGAAATGACGACAGGTCGTTAAAGTTAGTGTAAGATGTTTACCATGCTTTTGGAATAAAAACCACCCTGCACGTAGCCCAGCGAGTAGAAGCGTACGAAAAACTAATACATAACAGGTCCGCATTTTTCTGAAGGTAGGCCGGGATGATATCGTCCACACCAGGGTATTCAAAGGAGCCGAAACTCCTTATCGCCCAATTGAGCCTTTCAGAGCACAAATTAGATCATACCCAATAAAAAATTTTATCATTTTGCGAAGCACTTATGGTACATTTAAAAAAATAAGCGCACAAATATGCGCTACGCAATAAGACATACAAAAATGCAGTAAAGTAAGTGAAAGAACTCTCAACAACTTTTATAAAAAAAAAAATAAAATTTCAAGTGCTACGGCATTCCCTTACTACGAAGCAGGTTTGTAAGGGAGAAGACTAAAAAATAACTGTATCAAAACATTCAGTGTGTAAGGCTGATCGTTACATTCAACAATTTTTATATGCGCTGATTAATGCGCTTTATGTGTCAAAAATGTATTGCTTCAAAGTGGGAACTCGCCATATAAAATTCATGTCTTCCGTAAGCGCAATGGTAAGCGAAACGTTGATGTTTCTCCCTTACAAACCCGCTTCGTTGGAAGCTCCATTTTTTATTGGGTACTTTAAGGAAATTTTGTAATTGAAAAAATAAAGCATATTTTTAGGTCAAAGATATAAAATTTCTCTTACACCTTTCTTCCAAACATTTTTTCTTCTAATTTCTAACATTTTATGCAAATTTGCAGCAAAAACCCAATTTGCAGAAGAAAATTAATAAAAAATTTTAAAAATGTTGCTGATATGATGGCAGTTTTCTCTAAAACAAAAACAAAACTTAATAAAAAAAAATAGAATATTTAACCAACAGAAGATGATGTTCACAAAAAACGAAGTGTAACTTTAGCTTAAAATTTATAAGATTAAAATTAAATTTCGAAAAACAACAGCTCTTAAAAAAAAAACACCTACAATTTAATTACAAAACATCGTAGAAACTCCACTCAATTCTAAATGAAAATGTTTTTCCTGGCAACTAAAAAATGCAGAGAAAAAAATATTCAAAAAAATTTTTTTTAAAAAATGTTGTATAAAGTGCAATTTAGGTAGCGAATAAAACAACAAGAACAGTGAGAATAAATACTATTCATGGCATGAATTTTTATTTAATTTCACACAACGTCAAGAGTGTCAACTA
Source organism: Pollenia angustigena (assembly GCA_930367215.1). Classification (NCBI taxonomy): domain Eukaryota; kingdom Metazoa; phylum Arthropoda; class Insecta; order Diptera; family Polleniidae; genus Pollenia; species Pollenia angustigena. The sequence goes on from OV884059.1 coordinate 27,384,806, forward strand.
AAAATGCCATTTACAGCATATTTCTTTTTCCCCTCTCTCTCTCTTTCTACTTTTCAGTACCCTTTTTTAACGTTTTTCTGTTACTGGTGTTGTGTTTTTTTTTATATTCAGGGTGAAAATGACTAAGCAAGAACAAAAATTAGTTTTTATTTTATTGTTTGCTCGGTGTATGTGTGTTGACTGTCCCTTAATGTTAAGCCTTTAGATTTGCTTTAAAAAAAAAATTTAAATAAGGTTAACAATAAGAAAAAATGGAGTAAAAGCCTATTTAAAGGTGGCATAATGTGAAAGAGGAAAGTTTTGTAATAAAAAAAACCCTTAAACTAGGCTACTTATATTATTAGACGTAAAAATATCATAAACAAAGCATGACTTTAGGGGTTGAAACAATTTTGTGATTAAAATTATACATTTTAAAGATAAGTTATTATAAAAAAACTCTTTTAAAAGGTTTGGAAAAGGGTTTTTTTTTTATTTATTTAAGTAAAGGAAGAATTTTTTAATGAAAAATTATATAAAATTGTTGTTAATATTACAACAACAATGCCTTGGCATATCTTAGTAATTTAATAATTTAAAGTATATTTTTAGGGGTTGTATTAAAAGCAGGTACATGTTATTCAAGTGTAAGAAAATGTTGTTTTTTTCTGAAAAATTAAAAAAAGCAATGAACTTAAGGAGTAGTATGTAGAAACAACATCAAAGCATACTTTTAGACTTAAATAAAAAACTAAGTTATAAAACTAAGACAACACATTTTTTACTAATTTGTTTTAAATGAAAATAACAAGAAAAATACATTAAAGGCAAATATATTTAAAATATTGCAAAAATTTTTTTATTAAAAAAATGTAGCATACTTTTAGTATATGTTAAAAATAATTAAGTTTTCATTACGTTTTAAGTTAATTTGTATTGCCTTCTTTTAGTTATTAAAAATATTTTTTATTTTTATATTTAATAGTTAAAATTAATCAGATGTCAGGTATTAAAACCATTAAAAATTGTTTATCTCTACAGAAAAAAATAAAAATTGATTTCAATTAAAAAATTTTCACCAGTTAACAAATTAATAGTAGCAAATAAACGTTTCATTCACTTGATTTAACATTTAATTCACTTGATTAAACGTTTAATTTACTTGATTAAACGTTTAATTCACTTGATTAAATTTTTAATCAAAACTAATTTTATTTTTGATTAATGCTTTAATTGAAAAACATTTGTGCGAATTTTTTCTGAGTATATATGTACAAAAAATTGTTATATTACTAACTGACTGACTTATTCAACGTAGCACAGCCTCAATGCCTGCAGCTGAAAATTTTTAAACTAAAAAATATGGACCGGAGGTTGACCTCTAGCCAAATAGATCGACTTTGATGGGATTTTTGAACATTAAAATATTTATCTCCTAAAGTAAAAGAGATAACAAAACTTAATATTTATCGTTGTTGAAGAATTTTGGTACTTTTTTTTAATTTGGCCCTTTTGGGGAGTACCCCATCTATCTTTTTAATAAATAAACAGGGAAACAAAAATTATTGCCCCTATTGTGGTTCTCCAATTTTGTAACAGTTTGGTTGTCTTTAATAAATTCACATTGCCTTTCCCAACTCAACTGGAAGTTGGCTATTCAGTTGTGTATCTGTTTGTTTCGTGGTATTGCCATTTTTAACTTTGTAATAGATTGGTCGACAAAAATGTTAAATACACACTAGTGCTAAAAAGTGTTATTGGCAGTAAAAGTTTATTTTTTTTAAATTCGGTTAAAATCCAAAACAAAATGGAGAAATCGTATGTATAAATTTTTGTAATAACTTTTTCGGTTTTTTTTTTTAAATTTTTATTAGTTTGAAAATAAAAACAAAAGCTCAATTTAAGCGGCTCGTCCAGCTTATTAGAGAAACTTAGAAATTGTTCACGGAAAACACCAAACACTTCTTTTTAACACTTATAATCTGCTTAATCTAATTATAATATTCTTGGCACAGGTTTGGATACACTACAAGGCAAGTATAAAGAAAATACTTGCCAAAAATAAAAGAAACACTCAAGCGACAGGGGGAGGGCTATCACAAGAAGTTTCATTAAATTGCCTTGAGGATAGTGTTTCGCAGCTCTTGTATTGCAAGTCCGGCCAACTATTTGGTGTTGAAAATATTCCACCATCAAGTGACAATTTTACTGAGTCAGTTGAACCAATAATACAACCAGCAGATTGGCCAACAACAACCCCAACCAGAAGAAGAACTCATCAGGCACAAGAAAGTTTCGCTACTTATTATAAGTTCTAACTTGGCACTGGGAAGTTCAAGTGGGTTGGAATCATCACGAATTTGTCTTATTGTACGTAGCGCATCTATACAAGAGTTTTCCTTTTCATCATCATAAAATAAATCTACACTGATATCAATTATAAATACTTTTTATTCAACACAACAATTAAAAATACTTTTAGTTTAAAAATTTTTTTAATTTTACAAAAATTTTCACTTATCAAACGTTATATCGATATTTTAAGTTGGCAACTTTATAGCAAACGCAACTCAAAACAGTTGGGTATCACAATACCTAAAATGAATTTGGTTGTGCATAAGTTGGGTTGACTCCAACCCGACCAAACTGAGTTGAGTGGAGAACCGCAATAAAAAAAATTACAATTTTCCAAATTCGAACGTCAAGGTGGTTAACATCGTTCCTACTTTTGGTACTTTTTTTCAAAACATTTTTTCCATTCACTGACATTAACATATTAAATTATGGGCTCCCACATAATTGAAATTTTTGATAATTGAAGGGGGAAGAAAAAACAGGGAAAATACGAGAAATAAAATTTACCTTTCTTTTCTAGAATTTTGTTAAAACCTTGAAACATAAACTTTGGCATAAAAATATGTCCACGAAAAGGAGACGCTTACGAAGTGGCGTGTTAAATGCTTGGTTTTTTATAACTAAATATATTTAAAAAACAAAAATTGCAAAGTAAAATACTTTTTTTTATGAAAAAGTAAAAGTTAAAGAAGACTTAAGGCCTAGATTTAGTATAAAACAAATAATATTGCATACTTTAAGGTATGAGAAATAAAAAATTTGCACATTTTATTAAAATATAATAATACAGATCATAGCAAAATCAAAGCAAACTATTGGGAAAAATTTAAGAAAGATTAAGAAAAACTAATGCTTCTTTAAGGGATAAATTATAAAACGCAAAAGCCAGTTTTTGGGTGCAACCAATAAAAAAAAATATTTCTTTATTTTGTTACTTTTTTAGCAAGAGAACTGTGTTTTATTAAATCTGATTTTTTTAGAATTCCAAAAAAAAAAAATTAAGCATACTTTTAGGATGAGGTGAAACATCAAAACCAAAACCTACATTAAGGCGTAAGGAATAAAATCATTTTCTTTTTCAATAGAATTAAACCTAATTTTAAACCAAAAACTGTTTAAATTGTTAAATATACATTTCTAAATATAGTAATGTACATATTTATTTATATAGGCACTCCCACAGAGAAGTCTACCTTTTGTGACGTTATGCCAGCAAGCAATTAAAATTGCTTCACAAAGAATATTTATAGTATATTATTTACTTTTTTAAAATTTTGTGTAGAGCACAGGTAGCTCTATATTTAGTAAAAGAGGAAAATATTTTTAAAACCATGGTCTAATGATTATTTGTTTGCTGTCGTAATGTTACAAAAAGCAGATTTTTCTATGGAAATTCCCATATACGAACATACTTTTAGGCTAAAGTGAAATACAAAAATTAAAAGCATGCTTTTAGTATGAGATTAGTAAACTTTACTGTAAGTAATAATAAAAATTATTTCATTAAGGCGTACTTTAAGGACGTTTAAAAAAAATCAAAGCATACTTTTCGAAGAAAAAAAAATCAAAGCATACTTTTAGGAGAGTATGAGAAATAAGAATTTTTACATATTTTTGATGTGAGACATTTTCAAAGTTCTTCTTGGGAGTAAAATGTTTTTAGTTTCTTTTTAAATTAAAATAATTTGTAAAAAGAACATAAACTAATTTAGGAATACTTTTAGATTAGAGCACAGATAATCCGGAAAAGTTTGTTATTGAAATTCAGTTAGATTTGGGCTCTAATTGTTACATATTTTTTTTTAATAACAGACTTTATTGGCAATACTTGCATCATAAGGTACCGTTACAATTTAATAGCAAGAACATGTTTATGGTGAGCGACAAATTTCATACAAATTACAAGAAATAAAATAAAAAACTCTCTCCTGTAAAATTTGATTTTTGGCCATTACGTTATCTTCGCGGTTTGGGCTGGATATTACACTTTACTTTTTGAAGTCTTATTTAAGTTTATCAATCTTTTTTTTAGTTTGATGAAAATATAAATAGATAGACAAATTGTTATATGGAGGGCTCAGAGCTGAAACGAACCAAGTCAAAAATAAAATTCGATAACATTTTGAGTTTGAGTAAGTGAATTTCCATTAATTTCTGGAGCCATTGACATGGGCTTATTACCGTTACCTTTGAAGCGAAAAACTTTTTGATTTAGTCCGTTACAGAACTCGATAGAGTTAAACTTTGCGAAGAATTTCACACCAGTTTATGCATTTTATTTTATGACTTGGTTCGGTTCAGCTTTGAACCCTCCATTTGTGAGTCCACAATATGACATTCAAATTGTAAATTAAACAAATAATTTTCAGAGAATTATCTTAATATTTTTTTTTTTATTATTATAGAAGGATCTAGGACAATTATTTGTGAAAAAAATATCGGCCAAATGCCCGCCACGGCTTCAGTGTCATACCTCTACTCAATGGTCTATACTTCAATGGCTCTGAGACATAATTTTGGTTCAATATCGTTAATGTACCGAATTATCTCATGTTTTAGCTCTTGAATTATTCCTGGTTTATGGACGTACACTTTTTGATCGGGACGGCCAATGAAACATAGCCAAGACGGGAGATAACACGACAATTGAATTTCTCGCAAAAAAGAGCCATTGTTTCACCATCCTGTTGTACCCACATATCGTCCAGGTCCATATCCTCAATTTCTGGCCACAAGAAGACCGTTATCATCTTGGGATAGCAAATACCATTCACGGTAACTGCTTGGACGACCTCATTTCCAGAAGTACGGCCCGATGACGCCGACAGCCCATGAACCGCACCAAAACAGTAACTTTTTGTAGATGCATCGACCTTTAAATAATCACTTGTGGTTTCTGATTTCCCCAAATACAGGAATTCTGCTCGTTAACGAATCCACTGAGGTAAAAGTGTGCCTCGTCGTCAAAGATGATGTTCTTTGTAAAGTCACCATTCACTTCTGTCTGTTCAACCAACCATTTCACATATTGCTCTTTTTTATTCTGGCTTATTTTTTAAATCTGCTTTTCTATAAAACCTTAAAGTTCTTCGGTTATAATCTATTATCTTACATTACTCTACTTTCCTTTGCGAATCGTATAAGATTGTTTATATTGTAAAATAATTATTATATGTATTAAAAATGGTCCCCAGAAATGTAAACAACAATAATTATTACCCAGATTGTCATTTAATATTATCATTAAGTTTTGTTGTTTTAATAGAGTTTATACATACACAACAGCATACATACATACATACTTTTAAAAGACTATAAATAACATTTAAAACAATGGCATTGTTGCTTTCTTTATTGTTATTTTTATTGTTGTTGTTTTTACTGTACTATAATGCACATGCTTTATATGTAATTTTATGGTTTATTATACTGACATGTACACGCACATACACACACTCACACACTTCCATTAGTTACAGAGCTTTTTATTATTTGTAAAAAGATTTTTTTCTTACACATACATACATATGAACTTAAAGGTATTTTTACATTTCTACACACACACACACACACATGTATACTCACGTTTTTATCGAGGTTTTAATAATAATGGCGTAGAAAATATTTTTGTTTACTTATACGTGTTTAAATACTTATACCTTAGTGTGTATATATACACTCACTTACATTAATACTTACACATATACACTTATACTTAGGTAAATACCCAGTTGGCCATGTCTTCAAGACAACGTCGAGGACGCGTACAAGACCCATAGTAAATCCCTGACGACATGTTGGCGACAGCCCATGCAAATCGTCGACGACTTTTTCGAACAAAGGGCACTTAAGTCGTAAACGACAATGTGAGCGACAGTATTATGCATATTGTCGTTAATGATCATATGGGCAATATTGTGGTTAAAGTTATCACTGACGACTATATAAACGACTTTTTTCTTATAAAGTCGTTAATGCCCGATTAGCGACATTACCTTAATAGTGTCGTTGATGACAATATTGTTGACACTATCTACGATTTAGTCGCCGATAGGTAAGTGACAATTAGGGATTTAACGAACACCGATACTGATATATTGGCGATACTTCAGATTTGCCGAGACATCCAGAATAAGGGGAACGGGTAAATGGGCATGCCTCGAGGATATATTTACTTAAATCTCTTAGGCTGGGTTTTTGAGATCTCAGTTAAACTAGGTTTAGTTAATCTAAAAACTGATATGTGCCGCCAATACCAAGTTTGTATACAAAATGTTGCCGGAACAGCGCAGTCTTGCTTAAAACGTGTGTCTTTAATGAAATAATAAAAAAAAAATCACATTTCACCGGAAAAATCCGAGTTGCAGACAGCGTTAAACTAAGTTTAAACTTAATCCCCATCTCAAAAACCCGTCCTTAGGGTCTTGATGGGCTGTGAATTCCAGGGCCTTGATGGGCTGTGAATTCCAACTAGTGAATTCCAAACTAATAAAATGGCCGATGAGTTTCAGAGATTGGGCTTGACAATAGTGGATACTGGATGTGGGGAGACAGTCAGACCTCCAATAGACTTTTGATTAATAAGGGAATGGGTTCTGAACATAACATATCGTCAACATAATATGCAAACCTACTAACTTCCAATGGAAACAACAAACTTTTTATATTTCATATGCGCAGCTTGAGAGAAAACCTAAAAATATAGTTGGTTTAACACACTTGAAGACTCAGTTTGAAGAAAAACTACATGCTGGTCGACGAGGTGTATCTCTCTTCCAGACGGCATTAAAATCTCAATTTACTTAAAAAGTGGATTTAGAAGGTTTGGCAATGTAGTCAGCAGGAACATTTATTTTTTGTGTTTCTTGTACTATCAATTCACGTATTCAAATTGCACAATTGAAACACAGCCGCGAATAACGTTATAAATAACAAAATAGTTACATATATTTAAAAGGCAGGATTATTTATCTTTTAATTTTTTTTATTATCAAAAATATTGATAATAAAAGCAAAACATCAAGAAATATTAATTTTAAATTACATACAAATTTAAAGTTTTTGATTTTTTTTAGTAGAGGACAACGTAAGCGACCATTGCATGCATTTTGTCGTCAAAGTGGTTCGAAACACGACAAAATGCATGCAATGGTTACTTACGTTGCCCTCAATAAATTATTATTCAAGACAAATTTAATAAAATTTCTCCAAAAAAGTCGTAAATACGATTTTTAACACGACAATATACACGTTTTCTTACTTAAGTTGTCGCCATCAATGACAAATTCAAAAATGTTCGGAAGACATCGTTGACGACATTTGCGTCTATGACCATTTGGCCAACTGGGTACATATCCCCGTTGGCCAGATTGTCGTTAGCGACATCGTCATCAATGATGTAGGCACGACTTGTCCGCTATCGTCTAGGTTTTCAAAAAGACAAATTATGGGAAATCGGCGTGCATGACAATATGAGCGACATTATCTTATTAGTTGTCTTTTATCAAACTCTATGTATGACAGTATGAGCGACATTTTCATTTTCATTCACACATGTTCAAAAAAGTTGTAGACGATTTGTTCTCACTGTCCCTCACATATCGTGCAGGATTTAACATTGTCGTGCATCATTCTACGAGGATGACTTAAAGAAGTGGCCAACTGGGATGTAGCGTACGTTGCTGTGTGTATTTAAAAAAAACTATGAACAATACTTAACATTTATTTTTACTGCCAGGCATTTTATTTCGTGTTTTTTGTAAAAAATTTTTTTTATTTTTTCTTACTCAACAACTACTAAGCCTCACAACGACAAAAACAACAACAGCAGCAACAACCGCTAGAACGAACATGATCACATATACGCTCATAGACTTCTAGAGAGATGAGTTTGCTTTTTCGCATTAAAAATTTTTATATATGTATGTATATTTTCCTCCTTAAAACAGTAAAAGAAATTTTCATAAGGTTAATATTAAAATTTATAAAAATTCTTTATAAAAAGAAGAAGAAAAAAATTCTGTAGAATTTTAAAATAAATAAAAATTCAAATTAAAACAAGATGGTATAAACACAACTGGGACGAACGACAAACTTCGCATAGTACGACGAATTCGTCGGCAAGAATTCGTTGCGTAAGTTCGTCATATGAGATACAATAAGTGCATAAACTCCAGGCATTAATGTGAATTTTTGTCTTTCCTTATAGTTTAAGAGACTTATAAACAATTTTATGGCTTGTTAAAAAAATATTAAAAATTTTCGCGAGTTTTCGCAATTTTTGCAAATTTGTTTTGTTATTTCTCGACATTTAGTTTTTTTCACCCATTCAGCAATTTCAAATAAATTTTAGTTTCTATTTCAGAGTTTGCAAATTTTCGCCAAGTTCGCAATAGAAGGAATTTGTCTCTGTGATTCTTTACAGCTTTCACGACTTATAATAAATAATAGACATTGCTATCATATGCCGCTGTTAGCAAATTTTTGCGAATTTCCGCTAATTAAGCAATTTTTACCGAATTTTCGCATTTCCTTGTGGTTTTAGAGACTTTTTATAAATTTTGTTGCTTGTTTGAAATATTAAATATTTTCGCGAATTTTCGCTGTTTTAGCAAATTTTTTTTCTGTTATTTTCCGACATTTTGTTTTTTTTCACCAATTTGCAATTTCAAATAAATTTTAGTGTTTGTTTAAAAGTTTTAAATTTTTCGCGAATTTAAGCCAAGTTCGCAATTGAAGCGATTTGTCCCTATGATTCTTTACACCTTTCACGATTTTTAACAAATATCAGACTTTTATATCATGCTGCACTGTCCCTTTCCCAATTTATTCGTCGTTCGTCTGCGTAAGAAATAGAAATTAACCTATCGCAGAGTTCATTACGCGCGATGAATTTCGGTCTACGCAATGATTGTGTGTAATTTCATATACACCAATGTGTTTTATTTCCATGACAAATATTCGTTGCGAATAATTCGTCGTTCGTCCCAGTTGTGTTTCAAGCAAGGCTGAGATAAAAATTTCTTTGGGCTTAAACAAATTTCGAAAATTTTCTTAAGAACAAAGAAAATTCTATTAACATTAAAACGAATTTCTTATATTTAATAAAATTTCTTGGTGATAAAACAATTCTTAAAAAAAAAAAAAAAAAAATAATAATAATGAAATAAAAAAAGTTAAATTCAAATTCCCTCTTCCTAACAATTGTTAAAATTGGAATTAGCCTTTAAAGTTTACTAAAAAAAATGAGTTTAAATTTTTCAAATTTTGTTTAAGAATTTGTTCAATTCAGCGTTTAAAAAATCTGCAGTCAAAGTATAAGAAAGTTACTGCAGTCTCAGAAAATGGCTTCTCTGGAAAAATATCTTAAGAAACTTGATGCAACTCCACAATCGGACTGCTCATTATGGTGTGCAGCTAGAAATCTCAAAAGGCCAGTTGTCTCTAAATCACCATTAAGTAACTTGAATGGAATTTGGGCAAGAAATGATGTTGAAAAACGAAATCTGGGGGCAAATTATGGCAGTCGTGATCGAATACTTTTTCGATACGAAAGCAATTTTATTTCTAATTCTTTCTGTCCATACTGAACGGATCGAAATTATTTCTTTAGTGTTGTAAAGCATTTATTTGTGTTTTCACAGCACTGAAATAATAATTACGATTCGTTCAGTATTGACTGAAATAAAATTGCTTTCGAATCGAAAAAGTATTCGATCACGACTGCCATAATTTGGCCCCTGTTTGTTAATCATTTAAAAAACGTATTTACCCCAAATATGTCTCACGATATTGCGGTCGAGTTACCACCTGTTACTGTTAGAGCAGCTATTCCCCTCAGATTTGAGTTAAGAGAAATCGAAAAGGCTATTTGTGACTTAAACACTAAGAAGGCACCTGATATTGATAATATCAGTAATAAAATGCTTTTGGAGCTACCTCGCATAGCAAAGAAAATTATTCTTTTTATTTTTAATGCTATTTTACGCCTTGAATACTATCCTCAAAAATGGAAGGTTTCCTTAGTTACCATGATACCAAAGCCAGGTAAGGATCAAACAAAAGCTGAGTCTTATAGGCCTATTAGCTTATTATCAAATATGTCAAAGCTGTTTGAGAAATTATTAGTTTCAAAATTAACACCGATTTTAAGTGAAAATAGATGTATTTCGTACCATCAATTCGGATTTAGAAGAAAACACAGCACAATTGATCAAACTCATCGAATAGTTAATGTCATAAGAAAAGCATTTGAAGAAAAAAAATATTGCTCAGCACTCTTCATCGATGTTTCGCAAGCTTTTGATAAAGTCTGGCATGAAGGCTTATTACATAAATTGAAGCAAAATTTACCAGCAAACACACATTATAATTTATTATTAAAGAAGGAAATTCCTTAAGTTCACCTCAGCCCATTGCCGCTGGAGTCCCACAAGGCAGCATCCTGGGCCCTCTATTATACTTAATTTATACTTCAGGCATGCCAACAAACAATTACACCCACACTTTAACATTTGCAGACGATACAGCTATTCTAAGCGTCCACGAAAACCATTATGAAGCATCTCGTTCCTTACAGCATCATATATTTCAACTGGAAATATGGTTAAGACAATGGAGGATAATGGTCAATTAACAAAAATGCGTACATATTACATTCACCTTTCGCCGGGAATCTTGCCCCCCTATTACAATCAATAATCAAATAATTCCTCAACATTCGCATGTAAAATATCTCGGTATACATCTGGATCGGCGATTAACGTGGAAATGCCATATAAAAGCAAAATTAACTCAAATGAAACTAAACGCCATTCAATTCATTGGCTTATTGGAAGAAAGTCTGTCCTTAGTCTCGATTGCAACTATATCTTAAAGCCTATCTGGTGCTACGGTATTCAGCTATGGGGCACTGCCTCGGCCTCTAATATCGAAAAAATTCAAAGGCGCCAAAATAAACTTCTTCGAATAATCACAGCCGCTCCCTGGTATGTTAAAAACTCAAACATTCATAAGGATCTCAATGTGCCATTAGTAAAAACTATTATAACAAAATATGCAGTAAAATATTTAAAAAAGGTTGAACAACACCCAAATCCACTAGCTCGAAATATTTTAAATCATGGCGGCCACTCTCGCTTAAGAAGAGAGCGATAAACACCTATATAAGTGAACAGAACCCGTGATGAAGAAAATTTTTGTCTGGCACTGGCAGGACATAAAATAACGTATTAGGTTAAGATTTGATTAATTATTGTTAGTTCATATTTAATATATGAAGATTCAATAAATAAATAATGAAACAAAACAAAAAAAAGTATTTAGATCCAGTATCAAGTTCTTCATTTGTTATTGGCCAAAGAAAACGGTTGCTTTGACTTTTGATTCATTAAATGTAATTAGACGCTGTCAAACCAACTCAAAAAGCGAAAAGTTATACAAACATTTTCGTTTTTTTTTGCGACAGTTTTTGATTTCTACTGCAGTTTTTTAAGCCCTGGTGAAATTACTTTCTTATTAATATTAATCATACGTCAGCCATAACAAATTTCTTGCATTCGGAACATTTAAAAGATTTGCTTAAAATATTTAAATAAATATTTAATAAATTAGCTTTAAATGTGAACTTTAAAATGCTATTTTGATTTTTAAAATAACTTGAACGGTTCAATTATTGAAATAACTTGAACGGTTCAAATTTTATCAAAGATTTTGCAACAATTACTTTCTAATTAATATTAATCATACGTCATCCATTGTTCACAGTTCATCATGGCAATGGCGGTGAAGATGTTCGATAATACGCGACATTTGGAACCGGCCCTAAGGGTTCTACACTGTTGTTTCGAATATGGGCAGCAGGGTAGGTGGAGGTTTCTTTATCAAGGAATTGTGTATAAAGATCCCTTTTAGGCTGCCAGAGGACATCAGTGTATTACAGGCGGAAATCTCGCCATAAGGCGGGCAGCAAACTAGCTGAGCTACTATCGTATATCGAGAGACATATGCATATTTATGGACTGCAAGGCTGCCATTGCAGCTCTGGCTGGTGTCTTCTCGACATCGTTGTTAACTGTGGACTTCAGGATGTCTCTAAATGAGGTTGTGGAACATTAAAGGGTATCGCTGGTGCCTAGCCAAACAGGGCAGTCTCTTGGATAAAATCCCGTCGACGGCCTGATTGGCATTTCAATGGCTCGCTGTAAAACTCTCATTAAACGTAAGTCGTACAGAGGACTCTGGAGAGATGGCGGGGTGAAAATACCTGCTTGATGGCCAGAACTCTATGGCCTGGCTACGATGCGGCAAAAATGCGCGATAGTGACCAGATTAAAACAGTGATATCGGCCATGATGGGTCACTGTGTGATAGGAACTCATGCGCAGAGAATAAACCTGGATTTTAATGACAACTGTAGAAGTTGTTGGGATGGTGAGGAGGAGTAAACGGTGTTTCACTTTCTCTGTCAATGCTCCGGTCTCGGAGTTATTAGGATTAGGCATATTGAGAGACCGGAATTGCCATGGTTGGACGATATGTCCAATGCATAACTGAAATCGATCTCTCTCTGCTTTGCAGGCAGTCAAGGTGGTTCTAAGCTGCAATGATGTCTAGAGTAGAATCTGGCGGATACTGTCTGACTCTGGTCACTGGCTAAGGGTATCACAAATGGACCCTTATAAGAACTTAAGTGGGCCCTCCTCGTGTCGGCTGCCCATTGAATCAAACCTAACCTGTTATCCATAACAAATTAACTGAATTTGAAAAATTTTAAAGGTTTTCTAAAAATTGTTAAACAAAATCTAAATTTTCTTAAAATCATATAATGTTTAATTAGAAAAGCTGTTTTAAAATTTTCGCAAAATCTTTTACGGTTTAAATTTTGTTAAGATTTTTAAATATTACATTTTAATTAATATTAATCAGGGTTTAAAAAACTGCAGTCGAAACCCAAAACTGTCGAAGAAAATCGAAAATTTGTGTGCAACTTTTCGCTTTTTGAGTTTGTTGGACAGCGACTGTTCAAATTAAATGAATCAGAAGTAAAAGCAACAGGTTTTTTTTTTTTTGCAAATGACAAATGAAGAAGTGGAAGAGATGGCATATTTTCTACTTTGACTGCAGTTTTTTAAAACGCTAAAAAAATTGTTCTTATTTTAACGACATGTACGAGTAAATAATATTTTTCTAAAATCAAAGCATAGTTTTAGGAGAATATAGACCATTTTAACTAAATGAAAGCATACTTTTAGGTTATTATGAAATTGAAAAGTAAAGCATAATTGTAATTTTTTTTTCATTATTTATTTATTTAATCTTTATATATTAAATATTCTTTATTTTATGTCCTGCCAGTGCCAGACAAAAATGTTCTTTATCACCGGTTCTGTTCACATTTATATATGTGTTTATCGCTCATCTTAATGGATACACTCTGCAGTGTCTCTTCTCCTTAAGCGAGTGTGCCCGCTATCATTTAAAATATTTCGAGCTAGTGGATTTGGGTGCAACTCTAGCCTTTTAAAATATTTTACCGCATACTTCGTAATAATAATCCTTACCCGTGGCACATTGAGATCCTTGTGGATATTTGAGTTTTTAACATACCAAGGGGCAGCTGTGATTATTCGAAGAAGTTAATTTTGGCCCCTTTGAATTTTTTCGATTTTTGAGGCCGAGGCAGTGCCCCATAGTTGAATACCGTAGCACCATATTGGTCTTAAAATAGCGTTGTAAAGTAGT